>AP027112.1:25188457-26508658 GCA_028142955.1 Pinctada fucata | reverse complement strand
TACATGTCAAGTTTCATCGAGATTGATTTGGTTACAGATAGGTAAAATTTCATTCATTTACTCATATTGATCATTTCTGCTATAAAAAGCGCCCATAAGACCTCTATATGCGCGCTCCTACTTCTTCTACCAGGTTCGATAGGGATGTATGCGCTATACCAATCGAAAGTGAAGACTTGGGGCTAGGTACTTGTCAAGTTTCATCGAGATTGATTTGGTTACAGATTGGTAGAATTTCATTCATTTACTCATATTGATCATTTCTGCTATAAAAAGCGCCCATTAGACCTCTATACGGGCGCTTCTACTTCTTCTACCAGGTTCGATAGGGATATATGCGCTATAACAATCGAAAGAATAGACTTGGGGCTAGGTACATGTCAAGTTTCATCGAGATTGATTTGGTTACAGATCGGTAGAATTTCATTTATTTACTCATATTGACCATTTCTGCTATAAAAAGCGCCCATTAGACCTCTATATGCGCGCTCCTACGTCTTCTACCAGGTTCGATAGGGATGTATGCGCTATACCAGGCGAAACAGGAGACTTGGGGCTAGGTACATGTCAAGTTTCATCGAGATTGATTTGGTTTCAGATAGGTAAAATTTCATTCATTTACTCATATTGATCATTTCTGCTATAAAAAGCGCCCATTAGACCTCTATACGGGCGCTTCTACTTCTTCTACCAGGTTCGATAGGGATATATGCACTATAACAATCGAAAGAATAGACTTGGGGCTAGGTACATGTCAAGTTTCATCGAGATTGATTTGGTTACAGATCGGTAGAATTTCATTTATTTACTCATATTGACCATTTCTGCTATAAAAAGCGCCCATTAGACCTCTATATGCGCTCTCCTATGTCTTCTACCAGGTTCGATACGGATGCATGCGATATACAAATCGAAAGAAGAGACTTAGGGCTAATTACATGTCAAGTTTCATCGAGATTGATTTGGTTTCAGATAGGAAAAATTTCATTCATTTACTCATATTGATTATTTCTGCTATTAGAAGGTGCCCATTAGACCTCTATATGCTCGCTCCTACGTCTTCTACCAGGTTCGATAGGGATGTATGCGCTATACCAATCAAAAGAGGAGACTTGGGGCTAGGTACATGTCAAGTTTCATCGAGATTGATTTGGTTTCAGATAGGGAAAATTTCATTTATTTACTCATATTGATCATTTCTGCTATAAAAAGCGCCCATTAGACCTCTATATGCGCGCTCCTACGTCTTCTACCAGGTTCGATAGGGATGTATGCGCTATACCAATCCTAAGAGGAGACTTGGTACTAGGAATTTGTCAAGTTTCATCGAGATTGATTTTTACAGATAGGTAGAATTTCACATTTTTAAAAATATTGATCATTTCTGCTATAAAAAGCGCCCATTAGACCTCTATATGCGCGCTCCTACGTCTTCTACCAGGTTCGATAGGGATTTATGCGCTATACCAATCGAAAGAGGAGACTTGGTGCTAGGTACATGTCAAGTTTCATTGAGATTGATTTGGTTTCAGATAGGTAAAATTTCATTCATTTACTCATATAGATCATTTCTGCGATAAAAAACGCCCATTAGACCTCTATATGCGCGCTCCTATTTCTTCTACCAGGTTCGATAGGGATGTATGCGCGGTACCAATCAAAAGAAGAAACTTGGGGCTAGAAACATGTTAAGTTTCATCGAGATTGATTTGGTTTCAGATAGGTAAAATTTATTTTTTTTTTACTCATATTGATCATTACTGCTATAAAATGCGTCCATTAGACCTCTATATGCGCGCTCTTACGTCTTCTATCAGGTTCGATAGGGATGTATGCGCTATACCAATCGAAAGAAGAGACTTGGAGCTAGGTACATGTCAAGTTTCATCGAGATTGATTTGGTTTCAGATAGGTAAAATTTCATTCATTTACTCATATTGATCATTTCTGCTATAAAAAGCGCCCATTAGACCTCTATATGCGCGCTCCTACGTCTTCTACCAGGTTCGATAGGGATGAATGCGCTATACCAATCAAAAGAGGAGACTTGGGGCTAGGTACATGTCAAGTTTCATCGAGATTGATATGGTTTCAGATAGGTAAAATTTCATTCATTTACTCATATTGATCATTTCTGCTATAAAAAGCGCCCATTAGACCTCTATATGCGCGCTCCTACGTCTTCTACCAGGTTCGATAGGGATGTATGCGCTATCCCAATCGAAACAGGAGACTTGGGGCTAGGTACATGTCAAGTTTCATCGAGATTGATTTGGTTTCAGATAGGCAAAATTTCATTCATTTACTCATATTGATCATTTCTGCTATAAAAAGCGCCCATTAGACCTCTATACGGGCGCTTCTACCTCTTCTACCAGGTTCGATAGGGATATATGCGCTATAACAATCGAAAGAATAGAATTGGGGCTAGGTACATGTCAAGTTTCATCGAGATTGATTTGGTTACAGATCGGTAGAATTTCATTTATTTACTCATATTGATCATTTCTGCTATAAAAAGCACCCACTAGACCTCTATATGCGCGCTCCTACGTCTTCTACCAGGTTCGATACGGATGCATGCGATATACAAATCAAAAGAAGAGACTTAGGGCTAATTACATGTCAAGTTTCATCGAGATTGATTTGGTTTCAGATAGGAAAAATTTCATTCATTTACTCATATTGATCATTTCTGCTATTAGAAGGCGCCCATTAGACCTCTATATTCTCGCTCCTACGTCTTCTACAAGATTCGATAGGGATGTATGCGCTATACCAATCCAAAGAGGAGACTTGGTGCTAGGTACATGTCAAGTTTCATCGAGATTGATTTGGTAACAGATAGGTAGAATTTCATTTTTTTTTACTCATATTGATTATTTCTGCTAAAAAAAGCGCCCATTAGACCTCTATATGCGCGTTCCTACGTCTTCTACCAGGTTCGATAGGGATGTATGCGCTATACCAATCGAAAGAGGAGACTTGGGGCTAGGTGCATGTCAAGTTTCATCGAGATTGATATGGTTTCAGATAGGTAAAATTTCATTCATTTACTCATGTTGATCATTTCTGCTATAAAATGCGCCTAATAGACCTCTATATGCGCGCTCCTACGTCTTCTACCAGGTTCGATAGGGGTGTATGCGCTATACCAATCGAAAGAGGAGACTTGGGGCTAGGTACATGTCAAGTTTCATCGAGATTGATTTGGTTTCAGATAGGTAAAATTTCATTAATTTACTCATATTGATCAATTCTGCTATAAAAAGCGCCCATTAGACCTCTATACGCGCGCTCCTACTTCTTCTACCAGGTTCGATAGGGATGTATGCACTATACCAATCGAAAGAATAGACTTGGGGCTAGGTACATGTCAAGTTTCATCGAGATTGATATGGTTTCAGATAGGTAAAATTTCAATCATTTACTCATGTTGATCATTTCTGCTAAAAAATGCGCCTAATAGACCTCTATATGCGCGCTCCTACGTCTTCTACCAGGTTCGATAGGGGTGTATGCGCTATACCAATCGAAAGAATAGTCTTGGGGCTAGGTACATGTCAAGTTTCATCGAGATTGATTTGGTTTCAGATAGGTAAAATTTCATTCATTTACTCATATTGATCATTTCTGCTATAAAAAGCGCCCATTAGACCTCTATATGCGCGCTCCTACGTCTTCTACCAGGTTCGATAGGGATGTATGCGCTATACCAATCAAAATAGAAGACTTGGGGCTACGTACATGTCAAGTTTCATCGAGATTGATTTGGTTTCAGATAGGTAAAATTTCATTCATTTACTCATATTGATCATTTCTGCTATAAAAAGCGCCCATTAGACCTCTATATGCGCGCTTCTACTTCTTCTACCAGGTTCGATAGGGATGTATGCGCTATACCAATCGAAAGAGGAGACCCTGTGATAGGTTCATGTCAAGTTTCACCGAGATTGATTTGGTTTCAGATAGCTAGAATTTCGTTCAGTTATTCATATTGATCAGTTCTGCTATAAAAAGCGCCCATTAGACCTCTATATGCGCGCTCCTACTTCTTCTACCAGGTTCGATTGGGATGTATGCGCTATACCAATCAAAAGAGGAGACATGGGGCTAGGTACATGTCAAGTTTTATCGAGATTGAATTGGTTTCATATAGGTAAAGTTTCATTCATTTACTCATATCGATCATTTCTGCTATAAAAAGCGCCTATTAGACTTCTATATGCACGCTCCTACTTCTTCTACCAGGTTCGAAAGGGATGAATGCGCTATACCAATCGAAAGAGGAGACTTAAGGCTATGCACATGTCAAGTTTCATCGAGATTGATTTCGTTTCAGATAGGTAAAATTTCATTCATTTACTCATATTGATCATTTCTGCTATAAAAAGCGCCCATTAGACCTCTATATGCGCGCTCCTACATCTTCTACCAGGTTCGATTGGGATGTATGCGCTATAACAATCAAAAGAGGAGACATGGGGCTAGGTACATGTCAAGTTTTATCGAGATTGAATTGGTTTCATATAGGTAAAGTTTCATTCATTTACTCATATCGATCATTTCTGCTATAAAAAGCGCCTATAAGACTTCTATATGCACGCTCCTACTTCTTCTACCAGGTTCGAAAGGGATGAATGCGCTATACCAATCGAAAGAGGAGACTTAAGGCTATGCACATGTCAAGTTTCATCGAGATTGATTTCGTTTCAGATAGGTAAAATTTCATTCATTTACTCATATTGATCATTTCTGCTATAAAAAGCGCCCATTAGACTTCTATATGCGCGCTCCTACGTCTTCTACCAGGTTCGATAGGGATGTATGCGCTATACCAATCGAAAGAGGAGACTTGGTGATAGGTACATGTCAAGTTTCATCGAGATTGATTTGGTTTCAGATAGGTAAAATTTCATTCATTTATTCATATTGATCATTTCTGCTATAAAAAGCGACCATTAGACCTCTATATGCGCGCTCTTCCTTCTTCTACCAGGTTCGATAGGGATGTATGCGCTATACCAATCGAAAGAGGAGACTTGGGGCTAGGTACATGTCAAGTTTCATCGAGATTGATTTCGTTACAGATAGGTAAAATTTCATTCATTTACTCATATTGATCATTTCAGCTATAAAAAGCGCCTAATAGACCTCTATATGGGCGATCCTACGTCTTCTACCATGTTCGATAGGGATGTATGCGCTATACCAATTAAAAGAGGATACTTGGTGATAGGTACATGTCAAGTTTCATCGAGATTGATTTTGTTTCAGATAGGTAAAATTTCATTCATTTATTCATATTGATCATTTCTGCTAAAAAGCGACCATTAGACCTCTATATGCGCGCTCTTACTTCTTCTACCAGGTTCGATACGGATGTATGCGCTATACCAATCGAAAGAGGAGACTTGGGGCTAGGTACATGTCAAGTTTCATCGAGATTGATTTGGTTACAGATAGGTAGAATTTCATTCATTTACTCATATTGATCATTTCTGCTATAAAGAGCGCCCATTAGACCTCTATACGGGCGCTCCTACGTTTTCTACCAGGTTCGATAGGGATATATGCGCTATAATAATCGAAAGAAAAGCCTTGGGGCTAGGTACATGTCAAGTTTAATCGAGATTGATTTGGTTACAGATCGGTAGAATTTAATTTATTTACTCATATTGATCATTTCTGCTATAAAAAGCGCCCATTAGACCTCTATATGCGCGCTCCTACGTCTTCTACCATGTTTGATACGGATGCTTGCGATATACAAATCGAAAGAAGAAACTTACGGCTAGGTACATGTCAAGTTTCATCGAGATTGATTTGGTTTCAGATAGGAAAAATTTCATTCATTTACTCATATTGATCATTTCTGCTATTCAAAGGCGCCCATCAGACCTCTATATGCGCGCTCCTACCTCTTCTATCAGGTTCGATAGGGATGTATGCGCTATACCAATCGAAAGAAGAGACTTGGGGCTAGGTACATGTCAAGTTTCATCGAGATTAATTTGGTTACAGATAGGTAGAATTTTATTCATTTACTCATATTGATCATTTCTGCTATAAAAAGCGCCCATTAGACCTCTATATGCGCGCTCCTACGTCTTCTACCAGGTTCGATAGGGATGTATGCGCTTTACCAATCGAAAGAGGAGACTTGGTGATAGGTACATGTCAAGTTTCATCGAGATTGATTTGGTTTCAGATAGTTAAAATTTCATTCATTTACTCATATTGATCATTTCTGCTATAAAAAGCGCCCATTAAACCTCTATACGCGCGCTCCTACTTCTTCTACCAGGTTTGATAGGGATGTATGCGCTATACCAATCGAAAGAAAAGACTTGGGCTAGGTACATGTCAAGTTTCATCGAGATTGATTTGGTTTCAGATAGGTAATATTTCATTCATTTTCTCATATTGATCATTTCTGCTATAAAAAGCGCCCATTTGACTTCTATATGTCCGTTCCTATATGTTCTACAAAGTTCGATAGGGATGTATGCGCTATACCAATCGAGAGAGGAGACTTGGTTCTAGGTACATGTCAAGTCTCATCGAGATTGATTTGGTTTCAGATGGGTAAATTGTCATTCATTGACTCATATTGATCATTTCTGCTATAAAAAGCGCCCAGTAGACCTCTATATGTGCGCTCCTACGTCTTCTACCAGGTTCGATAGGGATGTATGCGCTATACCAATCGAAAGAGGAGACTTGGTGGTAGGTGAATGTCAAGTTTCATTGAGATTGATTTGGTTTCAGATAGGTAAAATTTCATTCATTTACTCATATTGATCATTTCTGCTATAAAAAGCGCCCATTAAACCTCTATATGCGCGCTCCTACGTCTTCTACCAGGTTCGATAGGGATGTATGTGCTATACCAATCAAAAGAGGAGACTTGGGGCTAGAAGCATTTCAAGTTTCATCGAGATTGATTTGGTTACAGATAGGTAGAATTTCATTTTTTTTACTCATATTGATCATTTCTGCTATAAAAAGCGCCCATTAGACCTCTATATGCGCGTTCCTACGTCTTCTACCAGGTTCGATAGGGATGTATGCGCTATACCAATCGAAAGAGGAGACTTGGTGATAGGTACATGTCAAATTTCATTGAGATTGATTTGGTTTCAGATAGGTAGAATTTCATTCATTTATTCAATTTGATCATTTCTGCTATAAAAAAGGACCATTAGACCTCTATATGCGCGCTCCTACTTCTTCTACCAGGTTGGATAGGGATGTATGCGCTATAGCAATCGAAAGAGGAGACTTGGTGCTAGGTAAATGTCAAGTTTCATTGAGATTGATTGGGTTTAAGAAAGGTAAAATTTCATTCATTTACTCATATTGATCATTTCTGCTATAAAAAGCGCCCATTAGACCTCTATATGCGCGCTCCTACGTCTTCTACCAGGTTCGATAGGGATGTATGTGCTATACGAATCAAAAGAGGAGACTTGGGGCTAGGTACATGTCAAGTTTCATCGAGATTAATTTGGTTACAGATAGGTAGAATTTTATTCATTTACTCATATTGATCATTTCTGCTATAAAAAGCGCCCATTAGACCTCTATATGCGCGCTCCTACGTCTTCTACCAGGTTCGATAGGGATGTATGCGCTTTACCAATCGAAAGAGGAGACTTTGGGCTAGGTACATGTCAAGTTTCATCGAGATTGATTTGGTTTCAGATAGTTAAAATTTCATTCATTTACTCATATTGATCATTTCTGCTATAAAAAGCGCCCATTAGACCTCTATACGCGCGCTCCTACTTCTTCTACCAGGTTTGATAGGGATGTATGCGCTATACCAATCGAAAGAAAAGACTTGGGCTAGGTACATGTCAAGTTTCATCGAGATTGATTTGGTTTCAGATAGGTAATATTTCATTCATTTACTCATATTGATCATTTCTGCTATAAAAAGCGCCCATTAGACCTCTATATGCGCGCTCCTACGTCTTCTACCAGGTTCGATAGGGATGTATGTGCTATACGAATCAAAAGAGGAGACTTTGGGCTAGGTACATGTCAAGTTTCATCGAGATTGATTTGGTTTCAGATAGGTTAAATTTCATTCATTTATTCATATTGATCATTTCTGCTATAAAAAGCGCCCATTAGACCTCTATATGCGCGCTCCTACGTCTTCTACCAGGTTCGATAGGGATGTATGCGCTATACCAATCCAAAGAGGAGACTTGGGGCTAGGTACATGTCAAGTTTCATCGAGATTAATTTGGTTACAGATAGGTAGAATTTCATTCATTTACTCATATTGATCATTTCTGCTATAAAAAGCGCCCATTAGACCTCTTTATGCGCGCTCCTACTTCTTCTACCAGGTTCGATAGGGATGTATGCGCTATACCAATCGAGAGATGAGACTTGGTGCTAGGTACATGTCAAGTTTCATCGAGATTGATTTGGTTTCAGATGGGTAAATTGTCATTCATTGACTCATATTGATCATTTCTGCTATAAAAAGCGCCCACTAGACCTCTATATGTGCGCTCCTACGTCTTCTACCAGGTTCGATAGGGATGTATGCGCTATACCAATCGAAAGAGGAGACTTGGTGGTAGGTGAATGTCAAGTTTCATTGAGATTGATTTGGTTTCAGATAGGTAAAACTTCATTCATTTACTCATATTGATCATTTCTGCTATAAAAAGCGCCCATTAGACCTCTATATGCGCGCTCCTACGTCTTCTACCAGGTTCGATAGGGATGTATGTGCTATACGAATCAAAAGAGGAGACTTGGGGCTAGGTACATGTCAAGTTTTATTGAGATTGATTTGGTTTCATGTAGGTAAAATTTCATTCATTTACTCATATTGATCATTTCTGCTACGAAAAGCGCCCATTAGACCTCTATATGCGCGCTCCTACTTCTTCTACCAGGTTCGATAGGGATGTATGCGCTATACCAATCAAAAGAGGAGACTTGGGGCTAGGTACATGTCAAGTTTCGTCGAGATATATTAGGTTACAGATAGGTAGAATTTCCTTTTTTTACTCATATTGATCATTTCTGCTATAAAAAGTGCCCATTAGACCTCTATATGCGCGTTCCTACGTCTTCTACCAGGTTCGATAGGGATGTATACGCTCTACCAATCGAAAGAAGAGAGTTGGTGATAGGTACATGTCAAGTTTCATCGAGGTTGCTTTGGTTTCAGATAGGTAGAATTTCATTCATTTATTCAATTTGATCATTTCTGCTATAAAAAAGGACCATTAGACCTCTATATGCGCGCTCCTACTTCTTCTACCAGGTTGGATAGGGATGTATGCGCTATAGCAATCGAAAGAGGAGACTTGGTGCTAGGTAAATGTCAAGTTTCATCGAGATTGATTGGGTTTCAGAAAGGTAAAATTTCATTCATTTACTCATATTGATCATTTCTGCTATAAAAAGCGCCCATTAGACCTCTATATGCGCGCTCCTACGTCTTCTACCAGGTTCGATAGGGATGTATGTGCTATACGAATCAAAAGAGGAGACTTGGTGATAGGTACATGTCAAGTTTCATTGAGATTGATTTGGTTTCATATAGTTAAAATTTCATTCATTTACTCATATTGATCATTTCTGCTATGAAAAGCGCCCATTAAACCTCTATATGCGCGCTCCTACTTCTTCTACCAGGTTCGATAGGGATGTATGCGCTATACCAATCGAAAGAGGAGACTTGGGGCTAGGTACATGTCAAGTTTCATCGAGATTGATTAGGTTACAGATAGGTAGAATTTCATTTTTTTACTCATATTGATCATTTCTGCATTAAAAAGTGCCCATTAGACCTCTATATGCGCGTTCCTACGTCTTCTACCAGGTTCAATAAGGATGTATGCACTATACCAATCAAAAGAGGAGACTTGCTGATAGGTACATGTGAAGTTTCAGCGAGATTGATTTGGTTTCAGATAGGTAAAATTTAATTCATTTATTCATATTGATCATTTCTGCTATAAAAAGCGCCCATTAGACCTCTATATGCGCGCTCCTACGTCTTCTACCAGGTTCGATAGGGATGTATGCGCTATACCAATCCAAAGAGGAGACTTGGGGCTAGGTACATGTCAAGTTTCATCGAGATTAATTTGGTTACAGATAGGTAGAATTTCATTCATTTACTCATATTGATCATTTCTGCTATAAAAAGCGCCCATTAGACCTCTTTATGCGCGCTCCTACTTCTTCTACCAGGTTCGATAGGGATGTATGCGCTATACCAATCGAGAGATGAGACTTGGTGCTAGGTACATGTCAAGTTTCATCGAGATTGATTTGGTTTCAGATGGGTAAATTGTCATTCATTGACTCATATTGATCATTTCTGCTATAAAAAGCGCCCACTAGACCTCTATATGTGCGCTCCTACGTCTTCTACCAGGTTCGATAGGGATGTATGCGCTATACCAATCGAAAGAGGAGACTTCGTGGTAGGTGAATGTCAAGTTTCATTGAGATTGATTTGGTTTCAGATAGGTAAAATTTCATTCATTTACTCATATTGATCATTTCTGCTATAAAAAGCGCCCATTAGACCTCTATATGCGCGCTCCTACGTCTTCTACCAGGTTCGATAGGGATGTATGTGCTATACGAATCAAAAGAGGAGACTTGGGGCTAGGTACATGTCAAGTTTTATTGAGATTTTTTTGGTTTCATGTAGGTAAAATTTCATTCATTTACTCATATTGATCATTTCTGCTATGAAAAGCGCAGATTAGACCTCTATATGCGCGCTCCTACTTCTTCTACCAGGTTCGATAGGGATGTATGCGCTATACCAATCGAAAGAGGAGACTTGGGGCTAGGTACATGTCAAGTTTCATCGAGATTGATTAGGTTACAGATAGGTAGAATTTCATTTTTTTACTCATATTGATCATTTCTGCTATAAAAAGTGCCCATTAGACCTCTATATGCGCGTTCCTACGTCTTCTACCAGGTTCAATAAGGATGTATGCACTATACCAATCAAAAGAGGAGACTTGCTGATAGGTACATGTGAAGTTTCAGCGAGATTGATTTGGTTTCAGATAGGTAAAATTTAATTCATTTATTCATATTGATCATTTCTGCTATAAAAAGCGCCCATTAGACCTCTATATGCGCGCTCCTACGTCTTCTACCAGGTTCGATAGGGATGTATGCGCTATATCAATCCAAAGAGGAGACTTGGGGCTAGGTACATGTCAAGTTTCATCGAGATTAATTTGGTTACAGATAGGTAGAATTTCATTCATTTACTCATATTGATCATTTCTGCTATAAAAAGCGCCCATTAGACCTCTTTATGCGCGCTCCTACTTCTTCTACCAGGTTCGATAGGGATGTATGCGCTATACCAATCGAGAGATGAGACTTCGTGGTAGGTGAATGTCAAGTTTCATTGAGATTGATTTGGTTTCAGATAGGTAAATTGTCATTCATTGACTCATATTGATCATTTCTGCTATAAAAAGCGCCCACTAGACCTCTATATGTGCGCTCCTACGTCTTCTACCAGGTTCGATAGGGATGTATGTGCTATACGAATCAAAAGAGGAGACTTGGGGCTAGGTACATGTCAAGTTTTATTGAGATTGATTTGGTTTCATGTAGGTAAAATTTCATTCATTTACTCATATTGATCATTTCTGCTATGAAAAGCGCCCATTAGACCTCTATATGCGCGCTCCTACTTCTTCTACCAGGTTCGATAGGGATGTATGCGCTATACCAATCGAAAGAGGAGACTTGGGGCTAGGTACATGTCAAGTTTCGTCGAGATATATTAGGTTTCAGATAGGTAGAATTTCATTTTTTTTTACTCATATTGAACATTTCTGCTATAAAAAGTGCCCATTAGACCTCTATATGCGCGTTCCTACGTCTTCTACCAGGTTCGATAGGGATGTATACGCTCTACCAATCGAAAGAAGAGACTTGGTGATAGGTACATGTCAAGTTTCATCGAGATTGCTTTGGTTTCAGATAGGTAGAATTTCATTCATTTATTCAATTTGATCATTTCTGCTATAAAAAAGGACCATTAGACCTCTATATGCGCGCTCCTACTTCTTCTACCAGGTTGGATAGGGATGTATGCGCTATAGCAATCGAAAGAGGAGACTTGGTGCTAGGTAAATGTCAAGTTTCATCGAGATTGATTGGGTTTCAGAAAGGTAAAATTTCATTCATTTACTCATATTGATCATTTCTGCTATAAAAAGCGCCCATTAGACCTCTATATGCGCGCTCCTACGTCTTCTACCAGGTTCGATAGGGATGTATGTGCTATACGAATCAAAAGAGGAGACTTGGTGATAGGTACATGTCAAGTTTCATTGAGATTGATTTGGTTTCATATAGTTAAAATTTCATTCATTTACTCATATTGATCATTTCTGCTATGAAAAGCGCCCATTAGACCTCTATATGCGCGCTCCTACTTCTTCTACCAGGTTCGATAGGGATGTATGCGCTATACCAATCGAAAGAGGAGACTTGGGGCTAGGTACATGTCAAGTTTCATCGACATTGATTAGGTTACAGATAGGTAGAATTTCATTTTTTTTACTCATATTGATCATTTCTGCTATAAAAAGTGCCCATTAGACCTCTATATGCGCGTTCCTACCTCTTCTACCAGGTTCAATAAGGATGTATGCACTATACCAATCAAAAGAGGAGACTTGCTGATAGGTACATGTGAAGTTTCAGCGTGATTGATTTGGTTTCAGATAGGTAAAATTTAATTCATTTATTCATATTGATCATTTCTGCTATAAAAAGCACCCATTAGACCTCTATATGCGCGCTCCTACGTCTTCTACCAGGTTCGATAGGGATGTATGTGCTATACCAATCGAAAGAGGAGACTTGGGGCTAGGAACAATTCAAGTTTCATCGAGATTGATTTGGTTTCAGATAGGTAAAATTTCATTCATTTACTCATATTGATCATTTCTGCTATAAAAAGCGCCCATTAGACCTCTATATGCGCGCTCCTACCTCTTCTACCAGGTTCGATAGGGATGAATGCGCTATACCAATCGAAAGAGGAGACTTGGTGATAGGTACATGTCAAGTTTCATCGAGATTGATTTGGTTACAGATAGTTAGAATTTCATTTTTTTTACTCATATTGATCATTTCTGCTATAAAAAACGCCCATTAGACCTCTATATGCGCGTTCCTCCGTCTTCTACCAGGTTCAATAGGGATGTATGCGCTATACCAATCGAAAGAGGAGACTTGGTGATAGGTACATGTCAAGGTTCATCGAGATTGATTTGGTTTCAGATAGGTAAAATTTCATTCTTTAATTCATATTGATCATTTCTGCTATACAAAGCGCCCATTAGACCTCTATATGTCCGTTCCTACATCTTCTACCAGGTTCGATAGGGATGTATGCGCTATACGAATCGAGAGAGAAGACTTGGTGCTAGGTACATGTCAAGTTTCATCGAGATTGATTTGGTTAGAGATCGGTAGAATTTCATTTATTTACTCATATTGATCATTTCTGCTATAAAAAGCGCCCATTAAACCTCTATATGCGCGCTCCTACTTCTTCTACCAGGTTCGATAGGGATGTATGCGCTGTACCAATCGAAAGAGGAGACTTGGTGCTAGGTACCTGTAAAGTTTCATCGAGATTGATTTGGTTACAGATAGGTAGAATTTCATTCATTTACTCATATTGATCATTTCTGCTATAAAAAGCGCCAATAGACCTCTATATGCGCGCTCCTACTTTTTCTACCAGGTTCGATAGGGATGTATGCGCTATACCAATTGAAAGAAGAGACTTGGTGCTAGGTACATGTCAAGTTTCTTTGAGATTGATTGGTTACAGATCGGTAGAATTTCATTTATTTACTCATATTGATCATTTCTGCTATAAAAAGCGCCCATTAGACCTCTATACGCGCGTTCCTACATCTTCTACCAGGTTCGATAGGGATGTATGCGCTTTACCAATCGAAAGAGGAGACTAGGTTTTAGGTACATGTCAAGTTTCATCGAGATTAATTTGGTTTCAGATAGGTAAAATTTCATTCATTTACTCATATTGATCATTTCTGCTATAAAAAGCGCCCATTAGACCTCTATATGCGCGCTCCTACTTCTTCTACCAGGTTCGATAGGGATGTATGCGCTATACCAATCGAAAGACTTGGGGCTAGATACATGTCAAGTTTCATCGAGATTGATTTGGTAACAGATAGGTAGAATTTTATTCATTTACTCATATTGATCATTTCTGCTATAAAAAGCGCCCTTTAGACCTCTATATGCGCGCTCCTACGTCTTCTACCAGGTTCGATAGGGATGTATGCGCTATACCAATCGAAAGAGGAGACTAGGGGTTAGGTACATGTCAAGTTTCATCGAGATTGATTTGGTTTCAGATAGGTAAAATTTCATTCATTTACTCATATTGATCATTTCTGCTATAAAAAGCGCCCATTAGACCTCTATACGCGCGTTCCTACATCTTCTACCAGGTTCGATAGGGATGTATGCGCTTTACCAATCGAAAGAGGAGACTAGGTGTTAGATAAATGGTAAGTTTCATCGAGATTGATTTGGTAACAGATAGGTAGAATTTTATTCATTTACTCATATTGATCATTTCTGCTATAAAAAGAGCCCTTTAGACCTCTATATGCGCGCTCCTACGTCTTCTACCAGGTTCGATAGGGATGTATGCGCTATACCAATCAAAAGAGGAGACTTGGTGCTAGGTACATGTCAAGTTTCATCGAGATTGATTTGGTTTCAGATAAGTAAAATTTCATTCATTTACTCATATTGATCATTTCTGCTACAAAAAGCGCCCATTAGATCTCTATATGTCCGTTCCTACTCATCTACCAGGTTCGATAGGGATGTATGCGCTATACCAATCGAGAGAGGAGACTTGGTGCTAGGTACATGTCAAGTTTCATCGAGATTGATTTGGTTACAGATCGGTAGAATTTCATTTATTTACTCATATTGATCATTTCTGCTATAAAAAGCGCCCATTAGACCTCAATATGCGCGCTGCTACTTCTTTTACCAGGTTCGATACGTATGTATGCGCTATACCAATCGAAAGCGGAGGCTTGGGGCTAGATACATGTCAGGTTTCATCGAGATTGATTTGGTTTCAGATAGGTAAAATTTCATTCATTTACTCATATTGATCATTTCTACTATAAAATGCGCCCATTAGACCTCTATACGCGCGCTCCTACGTCTTCTACCAGGTTCGATAGGGATGTATGCGCTATAGCAATCGAAAGAGGAGACTTGGTGCTAGGTACATGTCAAGTTTCATCGAGATTGCTTTGGTTTCAGATAGGTAAAATTTCATTCATTTACTCATATTGATTATTTCTGCTATAAAAAGCGCCCATTAGACCTCTATATGTCCGTTCCTACATCTTCTACCAGGTTCGATAGGGATGTATGCGCTATACCAATCGAGAGAGGGGACTTGGTGCTAGGTACATGTCAAGTTTCATCGAGATTGATTTGGATACAGATAGGTAGAATTTCATTTTTTTACTCATATTGATCATTTCTGCTATAAAAAGCGCCCTTTAGACCTCTATATGTGCGTTCCTACCTCTTCTACCAGGTTCGATAGGGATGTATGCGCTATACCAATCGAAAGAGGAGACTTGGTGCTAGGTACATGTCAAGTTTCATCGAGATTGATTTGGTTTCAGATAGGTGAAATTTCATTCATTTACTCATATTGATAATTTCTGCTATGAAAAGCGCCCATTAGACCTCTATATGCGCGCTCCTACGTCTTCTACCAGGTTCGATAGGGATGTATGCGCTATACCAATCAAAAGAGGAGACTTGGTGTAAGGTACATTTCAAGTTTCATCGAGATTGATTTGGATTCAGATATGTAAAATTTCATTCATTTACTCATATTGATCATTTCTGCTATAAAAAGCGCCCATTAGACCTCTATATGCGCGCTCCTACGTCTTCTATCAGGTTCGATAGGGATGTATGCGCTATACCAATCGAAAGAGGAGACTTGGGGCTAGGTATATGTCAAGTTTCATCGAGATTGATTTGGTTTCTGATAGGTAAAATTTCATTCATTTACTCATATTGATCATTTCTTTTTCTAAAAAGCGCCCATTAGACCTCTTTATGCGCACTCCTACATCTTCTACCAGGTTCGATAGGGATGTATGCGCTATTCCAATCGAAAGAAGAAACTTGGTGCTAGGTACCTGTAAAGTTTGATCGAGATTGATTTGGTTACAGATAGGTAGAATTTCATTCATTTACTCATATTGATCATTTCTGCTATAAAAAGCGATATTAGACCTCTATATGCGCGCTCCTACTTTTTCTACCAGGTTCGATAGGGAAGTATGCGCTATACCAATCGAAAGAGGAGGCTTGGGGCTAGATACATGTCAAGTTTCATCGAGATTGATTTGGTTTCAGATAGGTAAAATTTTATTCATTTACTCATATTGATCATTTCTGCTATAAAAAGCGCCCATTAGACCTCTATACGCGCGCTCCTACCTCTTCTACCAGGTTCGATAGGGATGTATGCGCTATAGCAATCGAAAGAGGAGACTTGGGGCTAGTTACATGTCAAGTTTCATCGAGATTGATTTGGTAACAGATAGGTAAAATTTCGTTCATTTACTCATATTGATAATTTCTGCTATAAAAAGCGCCCATTAGACCTCTATATGCGCGCTTCTATTTCTTCTACCAGGTTCGATAGGGATGTATGCGCTATACCAATCCAAAGAGGAGACTTGGTGTAAGGTACATGTCAAGTTTCATCGAGATTGATTTGGATTTAGATATGTAAAATTTCATTCATTTACTCATATTGCTCATTTCTGGTATAAAAAGCGCCCATTAGACCTCTATATGTACGTTCCTACCTCTTCTATCAGGTTCGATAGGGATATATACGCTATACCAATCGAAAGACCTGGGGCTAGGTACATGTTAAGTTTCATCGAGATTGATTTGGTTACAGATATGTAGAATTTCATTTTTTTTACTCATATTTATCATTTCCGCTATAAAAAGCGCCCATTAGACCTCTATATGCGCGCTCATACTTCTTCTACCAGGTTCGATAGGGATGTATGCGCTATACCAATCGAAAGACCTGGGGCTAGGTACATGTTATGTTTCATCGAGATTGATTTGGTTACAGATAGGTAGAATTTCATTTTTTTTACTCATATTAATCATTTCCGCTATAAAAAGCGCCCATTAGACCTCTATATGCGCGCTCATACTTCTTCTACCAGGTTTGATAGGGATGTATGCGCTATACCAATCGAAAGACCTGGGGCTAGGTACATGTTAAGTTTCATCGAGATTGATTTGGTTACAGATAGGTAGAATTTCATTCATTTACTCATATTGATCATTTCTACTATAAAAAGCGCCCTTTAGACCTCTATATGCGCGCTCCTACGTCTTCTACCAGGTTCGATAGGGAAGTATGCGCTATACCAATCGAAAGAGGAGACTTGGTGCTAGGTACATTTCAAGTTTCATCGAGATTGATTTGGTTTCAGATAAGTAAAATTTCATTCATTTACTCATATTGATCATTTCTGCTATAAAAAGCGCCCATTAGACCTCTATATGTCCGTTCCTACTCATCTACAAGGTTCGATAGGGATGTATGCGCTATACCAATCGAGAGAGGAGACTTGGTGCTAGGTACATGTCAAGTTTCATCGAGATTGATTTGGTTACAGATCGGTAGAATTTCATTTATTTACTCATATTGATCATTTCTGCTATAAAAAGCGCCCATTAGACCTCAATATGCGCGCTCCTACTTCTTTTACCAGGTTCGATACGTATGTATGCGCTATACCAATCGAAAGAGGAGACTTGGGCTAGGTACTTGTCAAGTTTCATCGAGATTGATTTGGTTTCAGATAGGTAAAATTTCATTCATTTACTCATATTGATCATTTCTGCTATAAAAAGTGCCCATTAGACTTCTATATGCGCACTCCTATGTCTTCTAGCAGGTTCGATAGGGATCTATGCGCTATACCAATCGAAAAAGGTGACTTGGTGCTAAATACATGTCAAGTTTATTCGAGATTGATTTGGTTACAGATAGGTAGAATTTCATTTATTTACTCATATTGATCATTTCTGATATAAAAAGCGCCCATTAGACCTCTATATGTGCGTTCCTACGTCTTTTACCAGGTTCGATACGGATGTATGCGCTATACCAATCGAAAGAGGAGATTTGGGCTAGGTACATGTCAAGTTTCATCGAGATTGATTTGGTTACAGATCGGTAGGATTTCATTTTTTTTACTCATATTGATCATTTCTGCTATAAAAAGCGCCCTTTAGACCTCTATATGTGCGTTCCTATCTCTTCTATCAGGTTCGATAGGGATGTATGCGCTATACCAATCAAAAGAGGAGACTTGGGGCTAGGTAAATGTCAAGTTTCATCGAGATTGATTTGGTTTCTGATAGGCAAAATTTCATTCATTTACTCATATTGATCATTTCTGATATAAAAAGCGCCCATTACACCTCTATATGCGCGCTCCTACCTCTTCTACCAGGTTCGATATGGATGTATGCGCTATACCAATCCAAAGAGGAGTCTTGGTTCTAGGTACATGTCAAGTTTCATCGAGATTGATTTGGTTACAGATATGTAGAATTTCATTTTTTTACTCATATTTATCATTTCCGCTATAAAAAGCGCCCATTAGACCTCTATATGCGCGCTCCTACTTCTTCTACCAGGTTCGATAGGGATGTATGCGCTATACCAATCGAAAGACCTGGGGCTAGGTACATGTTAAGTTTCATCGAGATTGATTTGGTTACAGATAGGTAGAATTTCATTCATTTACTCATATTGATCATTTCTACTATAAAAAGCGCCCTTTAGACCTCTATATGCGCGCTCCTACGTCTTCTACCAGGTTCGATAGGGATGTATGCGCTATACCAATCGAAAGAGGAGACTTGGGCTAGGTACTTGTCAAGTTTCATCGAGATTGATTTGGTTTCAGATAGGTAAAATTTCATTCATTTACTCATATTGATCATTTCTGCTATAAAAAGTGCCCATTAGACTTCTATATGCGCGCTCCTATGTCTTCTAGCAGGTTCGATAGGGATCTATGCGCTATACCAATCGAAAAAGGTGACTTGGTGCTAAATACATGTCAAGTTTATTCGAGATTGATTTGGTTACAGATAGGTAGAATTTCATTTATTAACTCATATTGATCATTTCTGCTATAAAAAGCGCCCATTTGACCTCTATATGTGCGTTCCTACGTCTTTTACCAGGTTCGATACGGATGTATGCGCTATACCAATCGAAAGAGGAGATTTGGGCTAGGTACATGTCAAGTTTCATCGAGATTGATTTGGTTACAGATAGGTAGGATTTCATTTTTTTTACTCATATTGATCATTTCTGCTATAAAAAGCGCCCTTTAGACCTCTATATGTGCGTTCCTATCTCTTCTATCAGGTTCGATAGGGATGTATGCGCTATACCAATCAAAAGAGGAGACTTGGGGCTAGGTAAGTGTCAAGTTTCATCGAGATTGATTTGGTTTCTGATAGGCAAAATTTCATTCATTTACTCATATTGATCATTTCTGATATAAAAAGCGCCCATTACACCTCTATATGCGCGCTCCTTCCTCTTCTACCAGGTTCGATATGGATGTATGCGCTATACCAATCCAAAGAGGAGTCTTGGTTCTAGGTACATGTCAAGTTTCATCGAGATTGATTTGGTTACAGATATGTAGAATTTCATTTTTTTTACTCATATTTATCATTTCCGCTATAAAAAGCGCCCATCAGACCTCTATATGCGCGCTCCTACTTCTTCTACCAGGTTCGATAGGGATGTATGCGCTATACCAATCGAAAGACCTGGGGCTAGGTACATGTTAAGTTTCATCGAGATTGATTTGGTTACAGATAGGTAGAATTTCATTCATTTACTCATATTGATCATTTCTACTATAAAAAGCGCCCTTTAGACCTCTATATGCGCGCTCCTACGTCTTCTACCAGGTTCGATAGGGATGTATGCGCTATACCAATCGAAAGAGGAGACTTGGTGCTAGGAACATTTCAAGTTTCATCGAGATTGATTTGGTTTCAGATAAGTAAAATTTCATTCATTTACTCATATTGATCATTTCTGCTATAAAAAGCGCCCATTAGACCTCTATATGTCCGTTCCTACTCATCTACAAGGTTCGATAGGGATGTATGCGCTATACCAATCGAGAGAAGAGACTTGGTGCTAGGTACATGTCAAGTTTCATCGAGATTGATTTGGTTACAGATCGGTAGAATTTCATTTATTTACTCATATTGATCATTTCTGCTATAAAAAGCGCCCATTAGTCCTCAATATGCGCGCTCCTACTTCTTTTACCAGGTTCGATACGTATGTATGCGCTATACCAATCGAAAGACGAGACTTGGTGATAGGTACTTGTCAAGTTTCATCGAGATTGATTTGGTTACAGATAGGTAGAATTTCATTCATTTACTCATATTGATCATTTCTGCTATAAAAAGCGCCCGTTAGACCTCTATATGCGCGCTCCTACTTTTTCTACCAGGTTCGATAGGGATGTATGCGCTATAACAATCAAAAGAGAAGGATTGGGGCAGGATACATGTCAAGTTTCATCGAGATTGATTTGGTTTCAGATAGGTAAAATTTCATTCATTTACTCATATTGATCATTTCTGCTATAAAAAGCGCCCATTAGACCTCTATACGCGCGCTCCTACGTCTTCTACCAGGTTCGATAGGGATGTATGCGCTATAGCAATCGAAAATGGAGACTTTGGGCTATTTACATGTCAAGTTTCATCGAGATTGATTTGGTTTCAGATAGGTAAAATTTCATCCATTTACTCATATTGATCATTTCTGCTATAAAAAGCGCCCACTAGACCTCTATATGTCCGTTCCTACATCTTCTACCAGGTTCGATAAGGATGTATACGCTTTACCAATCGAGAGAGTTGACTTGGTGCTAGGTACATGTCAAGTTTCATCGAGATTGATTTGGATACAGATATTTAGAATATCATTTTTTTACTCATATTGATCATTTCTGCTATAAAAAGCGCCTTTTAGACCTCTATATGTGCGTTCCTACCTCTTCTATCAGGTTCGATAGGGATGTATGCGCTATACCAATCGAAAAAGGAGACTTGGTGCTAGGTACATGTCAAGTTTCATCGAGATTGATTTGGATTCAGATATGTAAAATTTCATTCATTTACTCATATTGATCATTTCTGCTATAAAAAGCGCCCATTAGACTTCTATATGCGCGCTCCTACCCCTTCTATCAGGTTCGATAGGGATGTATGCGCTATACCGATCGAAAGAGGAGATTTGGTGCTAGGTACATGTCAAGTTTCATCGAGATTGAGATGGTTTCAGATAGGTAAAATTTCATTCATTTACTCATATTGATCATTTCTGCTATAAAAAGCGCCCATTAGACCTCAATATGCGCGTTCCTACTTCTTTTACCAGGTTCGATACGGATGTATGCGCTATACCAATCGAAAGAGGAGACTTGGGCTAGGTACATGTCAAGTTTCATCGAGATTGATTTGGTTTCAGATAGGTAAAATTTCATTCATTTACTCATATTGATCATTTCTGCTATAAAAAGCGCCTATTAGACTTCTATATGCGCGCTCCTACTTCTTTTACTAGGTTCGATAGGGATGTATGCGCTATACCAATCGAAAGAGGAGACTTGGTGCTAAATACATGTCAAGTTTCTTCGAGATTGATTTGGTTACAGACAGGTAGAATTTCATTTATTTACTCATATTGATCATTTCTGCTATAAAAAGCGCCCATTAGACCTCTATATCCCCGTTCCTACGTCTTCTACCAGGTTCGATAGGGATGTATGCGCTATACCAATCGAAAGAAGAGACAAGGGGCTAGGTAGATGTCAAGTTTCATCGAGATTGATTTGGTTTCAGATAGGTAAAATTTCATTCATTTACTCATATTGATCATTTCTGCTATAAAAAGCGCCCATTAGACCTCTATATGCGCGCTCCTACGTCTTCTACCAGGTTCGATAGGGATGTATGCGCTATACCAATCGAAAGAGGAGACTTGGTGCTAGGTACATGTCAAGTTTCATTGAGATTGATTTGGTTACAGATCGGAAGAATTTCATTTATTTACTCATATTGATCATTTCTGCTATAAAAAGCGCCCATTAGACCTCTATAAGCGTCCTCCTACGTCATCTACCAGGTTCGATAGGGATGTATGCGCTATAGCAATCGAAAGAGGAGACTTGGGGCTAGGTACATGTCAAGTTTCATTGAGATTGATTTGGTTTCAGATAGGTAAAATTTCATTCATTTACTCATATTGATCATTTCTGCTATAAAAGCGCCCATTAGACCTCTATATCCCCGTTCCTACGTCTTCTACCAGGTTCGATAGGGATGTATGCGCTATACCAATCGAAAGAGGAGACTTGGTGCTAGGTACATGTCAAGTTTCATTGAGATTGATTTGGTTGCAGATCGGAAGAATTTCATTTATTTACTCATATTGATCATTTCTGCTATAAAAAGCGCCTATAAGACCTCTATATGCGCGCTCCTACGTCTTCTACTAGGTTCGATAGGGATGTATGCGCTATACCAATCGAAAGAGGAGACAAGGGGCTAGGTACATGTCAAGTTTCATCGAGATTGAGATGGTTTCAGATAGGTAAAATTTCATTCATGTACTCATATTGATCATTTCTGCTATAAAAAGCGCCCATTAGACCTCTATATGCGCGCTCCTACCTCTTCTACCAGGTTCGATAGGGATGTATGCGCTATACCAATCGAAAGAGGAGACTTGGTGCTAGGTACATGTCAAGTTTCATCGAGATTGATTTGGTTACAGATAGGTAGAATTTCATTTTTTTACTCATATTGATCATTTCTGCTATAAAAGCGCCCTTTAGACCTCTATATGTGCGTTCCTACCTCTTCTATCAGGTTCGATAGGGATGTATGCGCTATACCAATCGAAAGAGGAGAGTTGGTGCTAGGTACATCTTAAGTTTCATCGAGATTGATTTGGTTTCAGATAGGTAAAATTTCATTCATTTACTCATATTGATTATTTCTGCTATAAAAACCGCCCATTAGACCTCTATATGCGCGCTTCTATTTCTTCTACCAGGTTCGATAGGGATGTATACCTATACCAATCAAAAGAGGAGATTTGGGGCTAGGGACATGTCAAGTTTCATCGAGATTGATTTGCTTTCAGATAGGTAGAATTTCATTCATTTACTCATATTGATCATTTCTGCTATAGAAAGCGCCCATTAGACCTCTATATCCCCGTTCCTACGTCTTCTACCAGGTTCGATAGGGATGTATGCGCTATACCAATCGAAAGAAGAGACAAGGGGCTAGGTACATGTCAAGTTTCATCGAGATTGATTTGGTTTCAGATAGGCAAAATTTCATTCATTTACTCATATTGATCATTTCTGCTATAAAAAGCGCCCATTAGACCTCTATATGCGCGCTCCTACGTCTTCTACCAGGTTCGATAGGGATGTATGCGCTATACCAATCGAAAGAGGAGACTTGGTGCTAGGTACATGTCAAGTTTCATTGAGATTGATTTGGTTACAGATCGGAAGAATTTCATTTATTTACTCATATTGATCATTTCTGCTATAAAAAGCGCCCATTAGACCTCTATAAGCGTCCTCCTACGTCATCTACCAGGTTCGATAGGGATGTATGCGCTATACCAATCGAAAGAGGAGACTTGTTGCTAGGTACATATCAAGTTTCATTGAGATTGATTTGGTTAGAGATCGGAAGAATTTCATTTATTTACTCATATTGATCATTTCTGCTATAAAAGCGCCCATTAGACCTCTATATGCGCGCTCCTACATCTTCTACCGGGTTGGATAGGGATGTATGCGCTATACCAATCAAAAGAGGAGACGTTTGGCTAGGTACGTGTCAAGTTTCATTGAGAATGATTTGGTTTCAGTTAGGTAAAATTTCATTCATTTACTCATATTGATCATTTCTCCTATAAAAAGCGCCCATCAGACCTCTATATGCACGCTCCTACGTCTTCTACCAGGTTCGATAGGGATGTATGCGCTATACCAATCAAAAGGAGAGACTTGGGGCTAGGTACATGTCAAGTTTCATCGAGATTGATTTAGTTACAGATATGTAGAATTTCATTCATTTACTCATATTGATCATTTCTGCTATAAAAAGCGCCCATAAGACCTCTATATGCGCGCTCCTACGTCTTCTACCAGGTTCGATAGGGATGTATGCGCTATAGCAATCGAAAGAGGAGACTTGGGGCTAGGTACATGTCAAGTTTCATTGAGATTGATTTGGTTTCAGATAGGTAAAATTTCATTCATTTACTCATATTGATCATTTCTGCTATAAAAGCGCCCATTAGACCTCTATATCCCCGTTCCTACGTCTTCTACCAGGTTCGATAGGGATGTATGCGCTATACCAATCGAAAGAGGAGACTTGGTGCTAGGTACATGTCAAGTTTCATTGAGATTGATTTGGTTACAGATCGGAAGAATTTCATTTATTTTCTCATATTGATCATTTCTGCTATAAAAAGCGCCCATAAGACCTCTATATGCGCGCTCCTACGTCTTCTACCAGGTTCGATAGGGATGTATGCGCTATACCAATCGAAAGAGGAGACAAGGGGCTAGGTACATGTCAAGTTTCATCGAGATTGAGATGGTTTCAGATAGGTAAAATTTCATTCATTTACTCATATTGATCATTTCTGCTATAAAAAGCGCCCATTAGACCTCTATATGCGCGCTCCTACGTCTTCTACCAGGTTCGATAGGGATGTATGCGCTATACCAATCCTATGAGGAGACTTGGTGCTAGGTACATGTCAAGTTTCATCGAGATTGATTTCGTTACAGATAGGTAGAATTTCATTTTTTTTTACTCATATTGATCATTTCTGCTATAAAAAGCGCCCATTAGACCTCTATATGTGCGTTCCTATGTCATCTACCAGGCTCGATAGGGATATATGCGCTACACCAATCGAAAGAGGAGACTTGGTGCTAGGTACATGTCAAGTTTCGTCGAGATTGATTTGGTTACAGACAGGTAGAATTTCATTTATTTACTCATATTGATCATTTCTGCTATAAAAAGCGCCCATTAGACCTCTATATGTGCGTTCCTACCTCTTCTATCAGGTTCGATAGGGATGTATGCGCTATTCCAATCGAAAGAGGAGACTTGGTGCTAGGTACATTTCAAGTTTCATCGAGATTGAGATGGTTTCAGATAGGTAAAATTTCATTCATTTTCTCTTATTGATCATTTCTGCTATAAAAAGCGCCCATTAGACCTCTATATGCGCACTCCTACCTCTTCTACCAGGTTCGATAGGGATGTATGCGCTATACCAATCTAAAGAGAAGTCTTGGTTCTAGGTACATCTCAAGTTTCATCGAGATTGATTTGGTTACAGATATGTAGAATTTCATTTTTTTTTACTCATATTGATCATTTCTGCTATAGAAAGCGCCCATTAGACCTCTATATGTGCGTTCCTAAGTCTTCTACCAGGTTCGATAGGGATGTATGCTCTATACCAATCGAAAGAGGAGACTTGGTGCTAGGTACATGTCAAGTTTCATTGAGATTGATTTGGTTACAGATCGGAAGAATTTTATTTATTTACTCATATTGATCATTTCTGCTATAAAAAGCGCCCATTAGACCTCTATATGCGCGCTCCTACATCTTCTACCAGGTTGGATAGGGATGTATGCGCTATACCAATCAAAAGAGGAGACTTGGGGCTAGGAACATGTCAAGTTTCATTGAGATTGATTTGGTTTCAGATAGGTAAAATTTCATTCATTTACTCATCTTGATCATTTCTGCTATAAAAAGCGCCCATTAGACCTCTATATGCGCGCTCCTACGTCTTCTACCAGGTTCGATAGGGATGTATGCGCTATACCAATCGAAAGAGGAGACTTGGTGCTAGGTACATGTCAAGTTTCATCGAGACTGATTTTGTTACAGATAGGTAGAATTTCATTCATTTACTCATATTGATCATTTCTGCAATAAAAAGCGCCCATTAGACCTCTATATGCGCGCTCCTACGTCTTCTAACAGGTTCGATACGGATGTATGCGCTATACCAATCAAAAGAGGAGACTTGGGGCTAGGAACATGTCAAGTTTCATTGAGATTGATTTGGTTTCAGATAGGTAAAATTTCATTCATTTACTCATATTGATCATTTCTGCTATAAAAAGCGCCCATTAGACCTCTATGTATGCGCTATACCAATCCAAAGAGGAGACTTTGGGCTAGGTACATGTCAAGTTTCATCGAGATTGAGATTGTTTCAGATAGGTAAAATCTCTTTCATTTACTCATATTTATCATTTCTGCTATAAAAAGCGCCCATTAGACCTCTATATGCGCGCTCCTACGTCTTCTACAAGGTTCGATAGGGATGTATGCGCTATACCAATCGAAAGAGGAGATATGGGGCTAGGTACATGTCAAGTTTCATCGAGATTGAGATGGTTTCAGATAGGAAAAATTTCATTCATTTACTCATATTGATCAATTCTGCTATAAAAAGTGCCCATTAGACCTCTATATGTGCGCTCCTACGTCTTCTACCAGGTTCGAGAGAGATGTATGCGCTATACCAATCCAAAGAGGAGACTTGGTTCTAGGTACATGTCAAGTTTCATCGAGATTGATTTGGTTACAGATAGGTAGAATTTCATTTTTTTTACTCATATTGATCATTTCTGCTATAAAAAGCGCCCATTAGACCTCTATATGTGCGTTCCTACATCTTCTACCAGGTTGGATAGGGATGTATGAGCTATACCAATCAAAAGAGGAGACTTGGGCTAGGTACTTGTCAAGTTTCATTGAGATTGATTTGGTTTCAGATAGGTAAAATTTCATTCATTTACTCATATTGATCATTTCTGCTATAAAAAGCGCCCATCAGAACTCTATATGCGCGCTTCTATTTCTTCTACCAGGTTCGATAGGGATGTATGCGCTATACCAATCAAAAGAGGAGACTTGGTTCTAGGTACATGTCAAGTTTCATCGAGATTGATTTGGATTCAGAATGGTAAAATTTCATTCATTTACTCATATTGATCATTTCTGCTATAAAAAGCGCCCATTAGACCTCTATATGCGCGCTCCTACGTCTTCTACCAGGTTCGATAGGGATGTATGCGCTATACCAATCAAAAGATGAGACTTGGGGCTAGGTACATGTCAAGTTTCATCGAGATTGATTTCGTTTCAGATAGGTAAAATTTCATTCATTTACTCATATTGATCATTTCTGCTATAAAAAGCGCCCATTAGACCTCTATAACCCCGTTCCTACGTCTTCTACCAGGTTCGATAGGGATGTATGCACTATACCAATCGAAAGAAGAGACAAGGGGCTAGGTACATGTCAAGTTTCACCGAGATTGAATTGGTTTCAGATAGGTAAAATCTCATTCATTTACTCATATTGATCATTTCTGCTATAAAAAGCGCCCATTAGACCTCTATATGCGCGCTCCTACGTCTTCTACCAGGTTCGATAGGGATGTATGCGCTATACCAATCGAAAGAGGAGACAAGGGGCTAGGTACATGTCGAGTTTCATTGAGATTGAGATGGTTTCAGATAGGTAAAATTTCATTCATGTACTCATATTGATCATTTCTGCTATAAAAAGCGCCCATTAGACCTCTATATGCGCGCTCCTACCTCTTCTACCAGGTTCGATAGGGATGTATGCGCAATACCAATCGAAAGAGGAGACTTGGTGCTAGGTACATGTCAAGTTTCATCGAGATTGATTTGGTTACAGATAGGTAGAATTTCATTTTTTTACTCATATTGATCATTTCTGCTATAAAAGCGCCCTTTAGACCTCTATATGTGCGTTCCTACCTCTTCTATCAGGTTCGATAGGGATGTATGCGCTATACCAATCGAAAGAGGAGAGTTGGTGCTAGGTACATCTTAAGTTTCATCGAGATTGATTTGGTTTCAGATAGGTAAAATTTCATTCATTTACTCATATTGATTATTTCTGCTATAAAAACCGCCCATTAGACCTCTATATGCGCGCTTCTATTTCTTCTACCAGGTTCGATAGGGATGTATACCTATACCAATCAAAAGAGGAGATTTGGGGCTAGGGACATGTCAAGTTTCATCGAGATTGATTTGCTTTCAGATAGGTAGAATTTCATTCATTTACTCATATTGATCATTCTTGCTATAAAAAGCGCAAATCAGACTTCTATATGCGCGCTCCTACCTCTTCTACCAGGTTCGATAGGGATGTATGCGCTATACCAATCGAAAGAGGAGACTTGGAGCTAGGTACATGTCGAGTTTCATCGAGATTGATTTGGTTTCAGATAGGTAAAATTTCATTCATTTACTCATATTGATCATTTCTGCTATAAAAAGCGCCCATTAGACCTCTATATGCGCGCTCCTACTTCTTCTACCAGGTTCGATAGGGATGTAGGCGCTATACCAATCGAAAGAGGAGACTTGGTGCTAGGTACATGTCATGTTTCATCGAGATTGATTTGGTTTCAGATCGGAAGAATTTCATTTATTTACTCATATTGATCATTTCTTCTATAAAAAGCGCCATTAGACCTCTATATACCCGTTCCTACGTCTTCGACCAGGTTCGATAGGGATGTATGCACTAAACCAATCAAAAGGGGAGACTTGGGGCTAGGAACAGGTCAAGTTTCATTGAGATTGATTTGGTTACAAACAGGTAAAACTTCATTCATTTACTCATATTGATCATTTCTGCTATAAAAAGCGCCAATTAGACCTCTATATGCGCGCTCCTACGTCTTCTACCAGGTTCGATAGGGATGTATGCGCTATACCAATCGAAAGAGGAGACTTGGTGCTAGGTACATGTCAAGTTTCATCGAGATTGATTTGGTTACAGATAGGTAGAATTTCATTCATTTATATATATTGATCATTTCTGCTATAAAAGACGCCCATTAGAACTCTATATGCGCGCTCCTACCTCTTCTACCAGGTTCGATAGGGTTGCATGCGCTATACCAATCCAAAAGGGAGACTTGGTGCTAAGTACATGTCGAGTTTCATCGAGATTGATTTGGTTGAATTTCATTTTTTACTCATATTAATCATTTCTGCTATAAAAAGCGCCCATTAGACCTTTATATGCGCGTTCCTACGTCTTCTATCAAGTAGGATAGGGACGTATGAGCTATACCAATCGTAAGAGGAGACGTGGTGCTAGGTACATGTCAAGTTTTATCGAGATTGATTTGGTTTCAGATAGGGAAAATTTCATTTATTTTCTCATATTGATAATTTCTGCTATAAAAAGCGCCCATTAGACCTCTATATGCGCGCTCCTACGTCTTCTACCAGGTTCGATAGGGATTTATGCGCTATACCAATCCAAAGGGGAGACTTGGTGCTAAGTACATGTCGAGTTTCATCGAGATTGATTTGGTTGAATTTCATTTATTTACTCATATTGATCATTTCTGCTATAAAAAGCGCCCATTAGACCTCTATATACCCGTTCCTACGTCTTCTACCAGGTTTGATAGGGATGTATGCGCTATACCAATCGAAAGAGGAGACTTGGGGCTAGGTACATGTGAAGTTTCATCGAGATTGATTTGGTTTCAGATAGGTAAAATTTCATTCATTTACTCATATTGATTATTTCTGCTATAAAAACCGCCCATTAGACCTCTATATGCGCGCTTCTATTTCTTCTACCAGGTTCGATAGGGATGTATACCTATACCAATCAAAAGAGAAGATTTGGGGCTACGGACATGTCAAGTTTCATCGAGATTGATTTGCTTTCAGATAGGTAGAATTTCATTCATTTACTCATATTGATCATTTCTGCTATAGAAAGCGCCCATTAGACCTCTATATCCCCGTTCCTACGTCTTCTACAAGGTTCGATAGGGATGTATGCGCTATACCAATCGAAAGAAGAGACAAGGGGCTAGGTACATGTCAAGTTTCATCGAGATTGATTTGGTTTCAGATAGGTAAAATTTCATTCATTTACTCATATTGATCATTTCTGCTATAAAAAGCGCCCATTAGACCTCTATATGCGCGCTCCTACGTCTTCTACCAGGTTCGATAGGGATGTATGCGCTATACCAATCGAAAGAGGAGACTTGGTGCTAGGTACATGTCAAGTTTCATTGAGATTGATTTGGTTACAGATCGGAAGAATTTCATTTATTTACTCATATTGATCATTTCTGCTATAAAAAGCGCCCATTAGACCTCTATAAGCGCGCTCCTACGTCATCTACCAGGTTCGATAGGGATGTATGCGCTATACCAATCGAAAGAGGAGACTTGGTGCTAGGTACATGTCAAGTTTCATTGAGATTGATTTGGTTAGAGATCGGAAGAATTTCATTTATTTACTCATATTGATCATTTCTGCTATAAAAGCGCCCATTAGACCTCTATATGCGCGCTCCTACATCTTCTACCGGGTTGGATAGGGATGTATGCGCTATACCAATCAAAAGAGGAGACGTTTGGCTAGGTACATGTCAAGTTTCATTGAGAATGATTTGGTTTCAGATAGGTAAAATTTCATTCATTTACTCATATTGATCATTTCTCCTATAAAAAGCGCCCATCAGACCTCTATATGCACGCTCCTACGTCTTCTACCAGGTTCGATAGGGATGTATGCGCTATACCAATCAAAAGGAGAGACTTGGGGCTAGGTACATGTCAAGTTTCATCGAGATTGATTTAGTTACAGATATGTAGAATTTCATTCATTTACTCATATTGATAATTTCTGCTATAAAAAGCGCCCATAAGACCTCTATATGCGCGCTCCTACGTCTTCTACCAGGTTCGATAGGGATGTATGCGCTATACCAATCCAAAGAGGAGACTTGGGGCTAGGTACATGTCAAGTTTCATTGAGATTGATTTGGTTTCAGATAGGTAAAATTTCATTCATTTACTCATATTGATCATTTCTGCTATAAAAGCGCCCATTAGACCTCTATATCCCCGTTCCTACGTCTTCTACCAGGTTCGATAGGGATGTATGCGCTATACCAATCGAAAGAGGAGACTCTGGGCTAGGTACATGTTAAGTTTCATCGAGATTGATTTGGTTACAGATATGTAGAACTTCATTCATTTACTCATATTGATCATTTCTCCTATAAAAAGCGCCCATCAGACCTCTATATGCACGCTCCTACGTCTTCTACCAGGTTCGATAGGGATGTATGCGCTATACCAATCAAAAGGAGAGACTTGGGGCTAGGTACATGTCAAGTTTCATCGAGATTGATTTAGTTACAGATATGTAGAATTTCATTCATTTACTCATATTGATAATTTCTGCTATAAAAAGCGCCCATAAGACCTCTATATGCGCGCTCCTACGTCTTCTACCAGGTTCGATAGGGATGTATGCGCTATACCAATCCAAAGAGGAGACTTGGGGCTAGGTACATGTCAAGTTTCATTGAGATTGATTTGGTTTCAGATAGGTAAAATTTCATTCATTTACTCATATTGATCATTTCTGCTATAAAAGCGCCCATTAGACCTCTATATCCCCGTTCCTACGTCTTCTACCAGGTTCGATAGGGATGTATGCGCTATACCAATCGAAAGAGGAGACTCTGGGCTAGGTACATGTTAAGTTTCATCGAGATTGATTTGGTTACAGATATGTAGAACTTCATTCATTTACTCATATTGATCATTTCTGCTATAAAAAGCGCCCATTAGTCCTCTATATGCGCGCTCCTACCTCTTCTACCAGGTTCGATAGGGATGTATGCGCTATACCAATCCAAAGAAGAGACATGGGGCTAGGTACATGTGAAGCTTCATTGAGATTGATTTGGTTTCAGATAGGTAAAATTTCATTCATTTACTCATATTGATCATTTCTGCAATAAAAATCGCCCATTAGACCTCTATAAGCGCGCTCCTACTTCTTCTACCAGGTTCGATAGGGATGTATGCGCTATACCAATCGAAAGAAGAGACTTGGGGCTAGATACATATTAAATTTCATCGAGACTGATTTGGATTGAGATAGGTAAAATTTCACTCATTTACTCATATTGATCATTTCTGCTATAAAAAGCGTCCATTAGACCTCTATATGAGCGCTCCTTCCTCTTCTACGAAGTTCGATAGGGATGTATGCGCTATACCAATCAAAAGAAGAGACTTGGGGCTAGGAAGATGTCAAGTTTCATCGAGATTGATTTGGTTACAGATAGGAAGAATTTCATTTATCTACTCATATTGATCATTCTTGCTATAAAAAGCGCAAATCAGACTTCTATATGCGCGCTCCTACCTCTTCTACCAGGTTCGATAGGGATGTATGCGCTATACCAATCGAAAGAGGAGACTTGGAGCTAGGTACATGTCGAGTTTCATCGAGATTGATTTGGTTTCAGATAGGTAAAATTTCATTCATTTACTCATATTGATCATTTCTGCTATAAAAAGCGCCCATTAGACCTCTATATGCGCGCTCCTACTTCTTCTACCAGGTTCGATAGGGATGTATGCGCTATACCAATCGAAAGAGGAGACTTGGTGCTAGGTACATGTCAAGTTTCATCGAGATTGATTTGGTTTCAGATCGGAAGAATTTCATTTATTTACTCATATTGATCATTTCTTCCATAAAAAGCGCCATTAGACCTCTATATACCCGTTCCTACGTCTTCGACCAGGTTCGATAGGGATGTATGCACTATACCAATCAAAAGGGGAGACTTGGGGCTAGGAACAGGTCAAGTTTCATTGAGATTGATTTGGTTACAAACAGGTAAAACTTCATTCATTTACTCATATTGATCATTTCTGCTATAAAAAGCGCCCATTAGACCTCTATATGCGCGCTCCTACGTCTTCTACCAGGTTCGATAGGGATGTATGCGCTATACCAATCGAAAGAGGAGACTTGGAGCTAGGTACATGTCAAGTTTCATCGAGATTGATTTGGTTACAGATAGGTAGAATTTCATTCATTTACATATATTGATCATTTCTGCTATAAAAGACGCCCATTAGAACTCTATATGCGCGCTCCTACCTCTTCTACCAGGTTCGATAGGGTTGCATGCGCTATACCAATCCAAAAGGGAGACTTGGTGCTAAGTACATGTCGAGTTTCATCGAGATTGATTTGGTTGAATTTCATTTTTTACTCATATTAATCATTTCTGCTATAAAAAGCGCCCATTAGACCTTTATATGCGCGTTCCTACGTCTTCTATCAAGTAGGATAGGGACGTATGAGCTATACCAATCGAAAGAGGAGACTTGTGGCTAGGTACATGTCAAGTTTCATCGAGATTGATTTGGTTTCAGATAGGGAAAATTTCATTTATTTTCTCATATTGATAATTTCTGCTATAAAAAGCGCCCATTAGACCTCTATATGCGCGCTCCTACGTCTTCTACCAGGTTCGATAGTAATTTATGCGCTATACCAATACAAAGGGGAGACTTGGTGCTAAGTACATGTCGAGTTTCATCGAGATTGATTTGGTTGAATTTCATTTATTTAATCATATTGATCATTTCTGCTATAAAAAGCGCCCATTAGACCTCTATATACCCGTTCCTACGTCTTCTACCAGGTTTGATAGGGATGTATGCGCTATACCAATCGAAAGAGGAGACTTGGGGCTAGGTACATGTCAAGTTTCATCGAGATTGATTTGGTTTCAGATAGGTAAAATTTCATTCATTTACTCATATTGATCATTTCTGCTATAAAAAACGCCCATTAGACCTGTATACGCGCGCTCCTACCTCTTCTACCAGGTTTGATAGGGATGTATGTGCTATACCAATCGAAAGAGGGGACTTGGGCTAGGTACATGTCAAGTTTTATCGAGATTAATTTGGTTTCAGATAAGTAAAATTTTATTCATTTACTCATATTGATCATTTCTGCTTTAAAAAGCGCCCATTAGACCTCTATGTACCCGTTCCTACCTCTTCTACCAGGTTCGATAGGGATGTATGCGCTATACCAATCGAAAGAGGAGACTTGGGGCTAGGTACATGTCAAGTTTCATCGAGATTGATTTGGTTACAGACAGGTAAAATTTCATTCATTTACTCATATTGATCATTTCTGCTATAGAAAGCGCCCATTAGACCTCTATATGCGCCCTCCTACGTCTTCTACCAGGTTCGATAGGGATGTATGCGCTATACCAATCGAAAGAGGAGACTTGGGGCTAGTTACATGTCAAGTTTCATCGAGATTGATTTGGTTTCAGATAGGTAAAATTTCATTCATTTATTCATATTGATCATTTCTGCTATAAAAAGCGCCCATTAGACCTCTATATGCGCTCCTACATGTTCTACTAGGTTCGATAGGGATGTTTGCGCTATACCAATCGAAAGAAGAGATCTGGGGCTAGGAACATGTCAAGTTTCATGGAGATTGATTTGGTTACAGATAGGTAGAATTTCATTCATTTACTCATATTCATCATTTCTGCTATAAAAAGCGCCCATTAGACCTCTATATGCGCGCTCCTACCTCTTCTACCAGGTTCGATAGGGATGTATGCGCTATACCAATCGAAAGAAAAGATTTGGGGCTAGATAACTGTGAAGTTTCGTCGAGATTGATTTGGTTTCAGATAGGAAACATTTCACTCATTTACATATATTGATCATTTCTGCTATAAAAAGCGCCCATTAGACCTCTATATGCGCGTTCTTACTTCTTCTATCAAGTAGGATAGGGACGTATGAGCTTTACCAATCGAAAGAAGAGACGTGGTGCTAGGTACATGTCAAGTTTCATCGAGATTGATTTGGTTTCAGATAGGTAAAATTTCATTCATTTACTCATATTGATCATTTCTGCTATAAAAAGCGCCCATTAGACCTCTATATACCCGTTCCTACGTCTTCTACCAGGTTCGATAGGGATGTATGCGCTATACCAATCCCAAGAGGAGACTTGGTGCTAAGTACATGTCGAGTTTCATCGAGACTGATTTGGTTACAGTTAGGTTGAATTTCATTTTTTTACTCATATTGATCAATTCTGCTATAAAAAGCGCCCATTAGACCTCTATATGCGCATTCCTAAGTCTTCTATCAAGTAGGATAGGGACGTATGAGCTATACCAATCGAAAGAGGAGACGAGGTGCTAGGTACATGTCAAGTTTCATCGAGATTGATTTGGTTTCAGATAGGTAAAATTTCATTCATTTACTCATATTGATCATTTCTGCTATAAAAAGCGCCCATTAGACCTCTATATACCTGTTCCTACTTCTTCTACCAGGTTCGATAGGGATGTATGCGCTATACCAATCGAAAGAGGAGACTTGGGGCTAGGTACATGTCAAGTTTAATCGCGATTGATTTGGTTTCAGATAAGTAAAATTTCATTCATTTACTCATCTTGATCATTTCTGCTATAAAAAGCGCCCATTAGACCTCTATGTGCGCGCTCCTACATCTTCTACCAGGTTCGATAAGGATGTATGCGCTATACCAATCGAAAGAGGAGACTTGGGGCTAGGTACATGTCAAGTTTCATCGAGATTGATTTGGTTTCAGATAGGTAAAATTTCATTCATTTATTCATATTGATCATTTCTGCTATAAAAAACGCCCATTAGACCACTATATGCGCTCCTAGGTCTTCTACAAGGTTTGATAGGAACGTATGCGCTATACCAATCGAAAGAGGAGACTTGGGGCTAGGTACATGTCAAGTTTAATCGAGATTGATTTGGTTTCAGATAAGTAAAATTTCATTCATTTACTCATATTGATCATTTCTGCTATAAAAAGCGCCCATTAGACCTCTATGTGCGCGCTCCTACGTCTTCTACCAGGTTCGATAGGGATGTATGCGCTATACCAATCGAAAGAGGAGACTTGGGGCTAGGTACATGTCAAGTTTCATCGAGATTGATTTGGTTTCAGATAGGAAACATTTCACTCATTTACATATATTGATCATTTCTGCTATAAAAAGCGCCCATTAGAACTCTATATGCGCGCTCCTACCTCTTCTACCAGGTTCGATAGGGATGTATGCGCTATACCAATCCCAAGAGGAGACTTGGTGCTAAGTACATGTCGAGTTTCATCGAGATTGATTTGATTAGAGTTAGGTTGAATTTCATTTTTTACTCATATTGATCATTTCTGCTATAAAAAGCGCCCATTAGACCTCTATATACGCATTCCTACGTCTTCTATCAAGTAGGATAGGGATGTATGAGCTATAGCAATCGAAAGAGGAGACGTGGTGCTAGGTACATGTCAAGTTTCATCGAGATTGATTTGGTTTCAGATAGGGAAAATTTCATTTATTTTCTCATATTGATAATTTCTGCTATAAAAAGCGCCCATTAGACCTCAATATGCGCGCTCCTACTTCTTCTACCAGGTTCGATAGTGATGTATGCGCTATACCAATCGAAAGAGGAGACCTGGGGCTAGGTACATGTCAAGTTTCATCGAGATTGATTTGGTTTCAGATAGGTAAAATTTCATTCATTTATTCATATTGATCATTTCTGCTATAAAAAGCGCCCATTAGACCACTATATGCGCTCCTACTTCTTCTACAAGGTTCGATAGGGATGTATGCGCTATACCAATCGAAAGAGGAGACTTGGGGCTAGGAACATGTCAAGTTTCATCGAGATTGATTTGGTTACAGATAGGTAGAATTTCATTCATTTACTCTTATTGATCATTTCTGCTATAAAAAGCGCCCATTAGACCTCTATATGCGATCTCCTACCTCTTCTACCAGGTTCAATAGGGATGTATGCGCTATACCAATCGAAAGAAATGACGGGGCTAGGTCATGGTGAAGTTTCAACGAGATTGATTTGGTTTCAGATAGGAAACATTTCACTCATTTACATATATTGATCATTTCTGCTATAAAAAGCGCCCATTAGATCTCTATATGCGCGCTCTTACGTCTTCTACCAGGTTCGATAAGGATGTATGCGCTATACCAATCGAAAGAGGAGACTTGGGGCTAGGTACATGTCAAGTTTCATCGAGATTGTTTTGTTTTGAGATAGGTAAAATTTCATTCATTTATTCATATTGATGATTTCTGCTATAAAAAACGCCCATTAGACCACTATATGCGCTCCTAGGTCTTCTACAAGGTTTGATAGGGACGTATGCGCTATACCAATCGAAAGAGGAGACTTGGGGCTAGGTACATGTCAAGTTTAATCGAGATTGATTTGGTTTCAGATAAGTAAAATTTCATTCATTTACTCATATTGATCATTTCTGCTATAAAAAGCGCCCATTAGACCTCTATGTGCGCGCTCCTACGTCTTCTACCAGGTTCGATAGGGATGTATGCGCTATACCAATCGAAAGAGGAGACTTGGGGCTAGGTACATGTCAAGTTTCATCGAGATTGATTTGGTTTCAGATAGGAAACATTTCACTCATTTACATATATTGATCATTTCTGCTATAAAAAGCGCCCATTAGAACTCTATATGCGCGCTCCTACCTCTTCTACCAGGTTCGATAGGGATGTATGCGCTATACCAATCCCAAGAGGAGACTTGGTGCTAAGTACATGTCGAGTTTCATCGAGATTGATTTGATTACAGTTAGGTTGAATTTCATTTTTTACTCATATTGATCATTTCTGCTATAAAAAGCGCCCATTAGACCTCTATATGCGCATTCCTACGTCTTCTATCAAGTAGGATAGGGATGTATGAGCTATAGCAATCGAAAGAGGAGACGTGGTGCTAGGTACATGTCAAGTTTCATCGAGATTGATTTGGTTTCAGATAGGGAAAATTTCATTTATTTTCTCATATTGATAATTTCTGCTATAAAAAGCGCCCATTAGACCTCAATATGCGCGCTCCTACTTCTTCTACCAGGTTCGATAGGGATGTATGCGCTATACCAATCGAAAGAGGAGACCTGGGGCTAGGTACATGTCAAGTTTCATCGAGATTGATTTGGTTTCAGATAGGTAAAATTTCATTCATTTATTCATATTGATCATTTCTGCTATAAAAAGCGCCCATTAGACCACTATATGCGCTCCTACTTCTTCTACAAGGTTCGATAGGGATGTATGCGCTATACCAATCGAAAGAGGAGACTTAGGGCTAGGAACATGTCAAGTTTCATCGAGATTGATTTGGTTACAGATAGGTAGAATTTCATTCATTTACTCTTATTGATCATTTCTGCTATAAAAAGCGCCCATTAGACCTCTATATGCGATCTCCTACCTCTTCTACCAGGTTCAATAGGGATGTATGCGCTATACCAATCGAAAGAAATGACGGGGCTAGGTAATGGTGAAGTTTCAACGAGATTGATTTGGTTTCAGATAGGAAACATTTAACTCATTTACATATATTGATCATTTCTGCTATAAAAAGCGCCCATTAGATCTCTATATGCGCGCTCCTACCTCTTCTACCAGGTTCGATAGGGATGTATGCGCTATACCAATCCAAAGAGGAGACTTGGTGCTAAGTACATGTCGAGTTTCATCGAGATTGATTTGGTTACAGATAGGTTGAATTTCATTTTTTTACTCATATTGATTATTTCTGCTATAAAGAGCGCCCATTAGACCTCTATATGCGCGTTCCTACGTCTTCTATCAAGTAGGATAGGGATGTATGAGCTATACCAATCGAAAGAGGAGACGTGGTGCTAGGTACATGTCAAGTTTCATCGAGATTGATTTGGTTTCAGATAGGTAAAATTTCATTCATTTACTCATATTGATCATTTCTGCTATAAAAAGCGCCCATTAGACCTCTATATACCTGTTCCTACGTCTTCTACCAGGTTCGATAGGGATGTATGCGCTATACCAATCGAAAGAGGAGACTTGTGGCTAGGTACATGTCAAGTTTCATCGAGATTGATTTGGTTACAGATAGGTAAAATTTCATTCATTTACTCATATTGATCATTTCTGCTATAAAAAGCGCCCATTAGACCTCTATATGCGCGCTCCTACGTCTTGTACCAGGTTCGATAGGGATGTATGCGCTATACCAATCGAAAGAAGAGACTTGGGGTTAGGTACATGTCAAGTTTCATCGAGATTGATTTGGTTTCAGATAGGTAAAATTTCATTCATTTATTCATATTGATCATTTCTGCTATAAATGGCGCCCATTAGACCAATATATGCGCTCCTACGTCTTCTACAAGGTTCGATAGGGATGTATGCGCTATACCAATCGAAAGAAGAGACTTGGGGCTAGGAACATGTCAAGTTTCATGGAGATTGATTTGGTTACAGATAGGTAGAATTTCATTCATTTACTCATATTGATCATTTCTGCTATAAAAAGCGCCCATTAGACCTCTATATGCGCGCTCCTAACTCTTCTACCAGGTTCAGTAGGGATGTATGCGCTATACCAATCGAAAGAAATGACTTGGGGCTAGGTAACTTTGAAGTTTCATCGAGATTGATTTGGTTTCAGATAGGAAACATTTCACTCATTTACATATATTGATCATTTCTGCAATAAAAAGCGCCGATTAGAACTCTATATGCGCGCTCCTACCTCTTCTACCAGGTTCGATAGGGATGTATGCGCTATACCAATCCAAAGAGGAGACTTGGTGCTATGTACATGTCGAGTTTCATCGAGATTGATTTGGTTACAGATAGGTTGAATTTCATTTTTAACCTCATATTGATCATTTCTGCTATAAAAAGCGCCCATTAGACCTCTATATGCGCGTTCCTACGTCTTCTATCAAGTAGGATAGGGATGTATGAGCTATACCAATCGAAAGAGGAGACGTGGTGCTAGGTACATGTCAAGTTTCATCGAGATTCATTTGGTTTCAGATAGGGAAAATTTCATTTATTTTCTCATATTGATCATTTCTGCTATAAAAAACGCCCATTAGACCTCTATATGCGCGCTCCTACGTCTTCTACCAGGTTCGATAGGGATGTTAGCGCTATACCAATCGAAAGAAGAGACTTGGAGCTAGGTATATGTCAAGTTTTATCGAGATTGATTTGGTTTCAGATAGGTAAAATTTCATTCATTTACTCATATTGATCATTTCTGCTATAAAAAGCGCCCATTAGACCTCTATACGCGCGCTCCTACGTCCTCTACCAGGTTCGATAGGGATGTATGCGCTATACCAATTGAAAGAGGGGACTTGGGCTAGGTACATGTCAAGTTTCATCGAGATTGATTTGGTTTCAGATAGGTAAAATTTCATTCATTTACTCATATTGATCATTTCTGCTATAAGAAGAACCCATTAGACCTCTATATACCTGTTCCTACGTCTTCTACCAGGTTCGATAGGGATGTATGCGCTATACCAATCGAAAGAGGAGACTTGGGGCTACGTACATGTCAAGTTTCATCGAGATTGATTTGGTTACAGATAGGTAAAATTTCATTCATTTACTCATATTGATCATTTCTGCTATAAAAAGCGCCAATCAGACCTCTATATGCGCGCTCCTACGTCTTCTACCAGGTTCGATAAGGATGTATGCGCTATACCAATCGAAAGAAGAGACTTGGGGTTAGGTACATGTCAAGTTTCATCGAGATTGATTTGGTTTCAGGTAGGTGAAATTTCATTCATTTATTCATATTGATCATTTCTGCTATAAATGGCGCCCATTAGACCACTATATGCGCTCCTACTTCTTCTACAAGGTTCGATAGGGATGTATGCGCTATACCAATCGAAAGAAGAGACTTGGGGCTAGGGACATGTCAAGTTTCATGGAGATTGACTTGGTTACAGATAGGTAGAATTTCATTCATTTACTCATATTGATCATTTCTGCTATAAAAAGCTACCATTAGACCTCTATATGCGCGCTCCTAACTCTTCTACCAGGTTCAGTAGGGATGTATGCGCTATACCAATCGAAAGAAATGACTTGGGGCTAGGTAACTGTGAAGTTTCATCGAGATTGATTTGGTTTCAGATAGGAAACATTTCACTCATTTACATATATTGATCATTTCTGCTATAAAAAGCGCCCATTAGAACTCTATATGCGCGCTCCTACCTCTTCTACCAGGTTCGATAGGGATGTATGCGCTATACCAATCTAAAGAGGAGACTTGGTGCTATGTACATGTCGAGTTTCATCGAGATTGATTTGGTTACAGATAGGTTGAATTTCATTTTTTTACTCATATTGATCATTTATGCTATAAAAAGCGCCCATTAGACCTCTATATGCGCGTTCCTACTTCTTCTATCAAGTAGGATAGGGATGTATGAGCTATACCAATCGAAAGAGGAGACGTGGTGCTAGGTACATGTCAAGTTTCATCGAGATTCATTTGGTTTCAGATAGGGAAAATTTCATTTATTTTCTCATATTGATCATTTCTGCTATAAAAAACGCCCATTAGACCTCTATATGCGCGCTCCTACTTCTTCTACCAGGTTCGATAGGGATGTATGCGCTATACCAATCGAAAGAAGAGACTTGGAGCTAGGTATATGTCAAGTTTCATCGAGATTAATTTGGTTTCAGATAGGTAAAATTTCATTCATTTACTCATATTGATCATTTCTGCTATAAAAAGCGCCGATTAGACCTCTATACGCGCGCTCCTACGTCCTCTACCAGGTTCGATAGGGATGTATGCGCTATACCAATTGAAAGAGGGGACTTGGGCTAGGTACATGTCAAGTTTCATCGAGATTGATTTGGTTTCAGATAGGTAAAATTTCATTCATTTACTCATATTCACCATTTCTGCTATAAAAAGCGCCCATTAGACCTCTATATACCTGTTCCTACGTCTTCTACCAGGTTCGATAGGGATGTATGCGCTATACCAATCGAAAGAGGAGACTTGGGGCTACGTACATGTCAAGTTTCATCGAGATTGATTTGGTTACAGATAGGTAAAATTTCATTCATTTACTCATATTGATCATTTCTGCTATAAAAAGCGCCAATTAGACCTCTATATGCGCGCTCCTACGTCTTCTACCAGGTTCGATAAGGATGTATGCGCTATACCAATCGAAAGAAGAGACTTGGGGTTAGGTACATGTCAAGTTTCATCGAGATTGATTTGGTTTCAGGTAGGTGAAATTTCATTCATTTATTCATATTGATCATTTCTGCTATAAAAGGCGCCCATTAGACCACTATATGCGCTCCTACTTCTTCTACAAGGTTCGATAGGGATGTATGCGCTATACCAATCGAAAGAAGAGACTTGGGGCTAGGGACATGTCAAGTTTCATCGAGATTGATTTGGTTACAGATAGGTAGAATTTCATTCATTTACTCATATTGATCATTTCTGCTATAGAAAGCGCCCATTAGACCTCTATATGCGCGCTCCTACCTCTTCTACCAGGTTCAATAGGGATGTATGCGCTATACCAATCGAAAGAAATGACTTGGGGCTAGATAACTTTGAAGTTTCATCGAGATTGGTTTGGTTTCAGATAGGAAACATTTCACTCATTTACATATATTGATCATTTCTGCTATAAAAAGCGCCCATTAGAACTCTATATGCGCGCTCCTACCTCTTCTACCAGGTTCGATAGGGATGTATGCGCTATACCAATCCAAAGAGGAGACTTCGTGCTAAGTACATGTCGAGTTTCATCGAGATTGATTTGGTTACAGTTAGGTTGAATTTCATTTTTTACTCATATTGATCATTTCTGCTATAAAAAGCGCCCATTAGACCTCTATATGCGCGTTCCTACGTCTTCTATCAAGTAGGATAGGGATGTATGAGCTATACCAATCGAAAGAGGAGACGTGGTGCTAGGTACATTTCAAGTTTCATCGAGATTGATTTGGTTTCAGATAGGGAAAATTTCATTTATTTTCTCATATTGATCATTTCTGCTATAAAAAGCGCCCATTAGACCTCTATATGCGCGCTCCTACGTCTTCTACCAGGTTCGATAGGGATGTATGCGCTATACCAATCGAAAGAAGAGAATTTGGGCTAGGTACATGTCAAGTTTCATCGAGACTGATTTGGTTTCAGATAGGTAAAATTTCATTCATGTACTCATATTGATCATTTCTGCGATAAAAATCGCCCATTAGACATCTATACGCGCACTCCTACGTCTTCTACCAGGTTCGATAGGGATGTATGCGCTATACCAATCGAAAGAGGGGACTTGGGCTAGGTACATGTCAAGTTTCATCGAGATTGATTTCGTTTCAGATAGGTAAAATTTCATTCATTTACTCATATTGATCATTTCTGCTATAAAAAGCGCCAATTAGACCTCTATATACCCGTTCCTACGTCTTCTACCAGGTTCGATAGGGATGTATGCGCTATACCAATCGAAAGAGGAGACTTGGGGCTAGGTACATGTCAAGTTTCATCGAGATTGATTTGGTTACAGATAGGTAAAATTTCATTCATTACTCATATTGATCATTTCTGCTATAAAAAGCGCCCATTAGACCTCTATACGCGCGCTCCTACGTCTTCTACCAGGTTCAATAGGGATGCATGCGCTATACAAATCGAAAGAAATGACTTGGGGCTAGGTAACTGTGAAGTTTCATCGAGATTGATTTGGTTTCAGATAGGGAACATTTCACTCCTTTACATATATTGATCATTTCTGCTATAAAAAGCGCCCATTAGAACTCTATATGCGCGCTCCTACCTCTTCTACCAGGTTCGATAGGGATGTTTGCGCTATACCAATCCAAAGAGGAGACTTGGTGCTAAGTACATGTCGAGTTTCATCGAGATTGATTTGGTTACAGTTAGGTTGAATTTCATTTTTTTTACTCATATTGATCATTTCTGCTATAAAAAGCGCCCATTAGACCTCTATATGCGCGCTCCTACCTCTTCTAACAGGTTCGATAGGGATGTATGTGCTATACCAATCAAAAGAGGAGACTTGGGGCTAGGAACATTTCAAGTTTCATCGAGATTGATTTGGTTTCAGATAGGTAAAATTTCATTCATTTACTCATATTGATCATTTCTGCCTTAAAAAGCGCCCATTAGACCTCTATATGCGCGCTCCTACCTCTTCTACCAGGTTCGATAGGGATGAATGCGCTATACCAATCCAAAGAGGAGACTTGGTGATAGGTACATGTCAAGGTTCATCGAGATTGATTTGGTTTCAGATAGGAAAAATTTCATTCATTTACTCATATTGATCATTTCTGCTATAAAAAGCGTCCATTAAACCTCTATATACATGTTCCTACGTCTTCTACCAGGTTCGATAGGGATGTATGCGCTATACCAATCGAAAGTAGAGACTTGGGGCTAGGTACCTGTCAAGTTTCATCGAGATTGATTTGGTTTCAGATAGACAAAATTTCATTCATTTACTCATATTGATTATTTCTGCTATAAAAAGCGCCCATTAGACCTCTATACGCGCGCTCCTACGTCTTCTACCAGGTTCGATAGGGATTTATGCGCTATACCAATCGAAAGAGGGGACTTGGGCTAGGTACATATCAAGTTTCATCGAGATTGATTTGGTTTCAGATAGGTAAAATTTCATTCATTTACTCATATTGATCATTTCTGCTATAAAAAGCGCCCATTAGACCTATATATACCCGTTCCTACGTCTTCTACCAGGTTCGATAGGGATGTATGCGCTATACCAATCGAAAGAGGAGACTTGGGGCTAGGTACATGTCAAGTTTCATCGAGATTGATTTGGTTACAGATCGGTAAAATTTCATTCATTTACTCATATTGATCATTTCTGCTATAAAATGTCCCATTAGACCTCTATACGCGCGCTCCTACGTCTTCTACCATTTTCGATAGTTATGTATGCGCTATACCAATCGAAAGAGGAGACTTGGGGCTAGGTACATGTCAAGTTTCATCGAGATTGATTTGGTTTCAGATTGGTAAAATTTCATTCATTTATTCATATTGATCATTTCTGCTATAAAAAGCGCCCATTAGACCTCTATATGCGCACTCCTACGTCTTCTACAAGGTTCGATAGGGATGTATGCGCTATACCAATCGAAAGAGGAGACTTGGGGCTAGGAACATGTCAAGTTTCATCGAGATTGATTTGGTTACAGATAGGTAGAATTTCATTCATTTTCTCATATTGATCATTTCTGCTATAAAAAGCGCCCATTAGACCTCTATATGCGCGCTCCTACCTCTTCTACCAGGTTCAATAGGGATGTATGCGCTATACCAATCGAAAGAAAAGAATTCGGGCTAGATAACTGTGAAGTTTCATCGAGATTGATTTGGTTTCAGATAGGAAACATTTCCCTCATTTACATATATTGATCATTTCTGCTATAAAAAGCGCCCATTAGACCTCTATATGCGCGTTCCTACGTCTTCTATCAAGTAGGATAGGGATGTATGAGCTATACCAATCTAAAGAGGTGACGTGGTGCTAGGTACATGTCAAGATTCATCGAGATTGATTTGGTTTCAGATAGGTAAAATTTCATTCATTTACTCATATTGATCATTTCTGCTATAAAAATCGCCCATTAGACCTCTATACGCGCGCTCCTTCGTCTTCTACCAGGTTTGATAGGGATGTATGCGCTATACCAATCGAAAGAGGGGACTTGGGCTAGGTACATGTCAAGTTTCATCGAGATTGATTTGGTTTCAGATAGGTTAAATTTCATTCATTTTCTCATATTGATCATTTCTGCTGTAAAAACGCCCATTAGACCTCTATATACCCGTTCCTACTTCTTCTACCAGGTTCGATAAGGATGTGTGCGCTATACCAATCGAAAGAGGAGACTTGGGGCTACGTACATGTCAAGTTTCATCGAGATTGATTTGGTTTCAGATAGGTAAAATTTCATTCATTTACTCATATTGACCATTTCTGCTATAAAAAGCGCCCATTAGACCTCTATATACCTGTTCCTACGTCTTCTACCAGGTTCGATAGGGATGTATGCGCTATACCAATCGAAAGAGGAGACTTGGGGCTACGTACATGTCAAGTTTCATCGAGATTGATTTGGTTACAGATAGGTAAAATTTCATTCATTTACTCATATTGATCATTTCTGCTATAAAAAGCGCCAATTAGACCTCTATATGCGCGCTCCTACGTCTTCTACCAGGTTCGATAAGGATGTATGCGCTATACCAATCGAAAGAAGAGACTTGGGGTTAGGTACATGTCAAGTTTCATCGAGATTGATTTGGTTTCAGGTAGGTGAAATTTCATTCATTTATTCATATTGATCATTTCTGCTATAAAAGGCGCCCATTAGACCACTATATGCGCTCCTACTTCTTCTACAAGGTTCGATAGGGATGTATGCGCTATACCAATCGAAAGAAGAGACTTGGGGCTAGGGACATGTCAAGTTTCATCGAGATTGATTTGGTTACAGATAGGTAGAATTTCATTCATTTACTCATATTGATCATTTCTGCTATAGAAAGCGCCCATTAGACCTCTATATGCGCGCTCCTACCTCTTCTACCAGGTTCAATAGGGATGTATGCGCTATACCAATCGAAAGAAATGACTTGGGGTTAGATAACTTTGAAGTTTCATCGAGATTGATTTGGTTTCAGATAGGAAACATTTCACTCATTTACATATATTGATCATTTCTGCTATAAAAAGCGCCCATTAGAACTCTATATGCGCGCTCCTACCTCTTCTACCAGGTTCGATAGGGATGTATGCGCTATACCAATCCAAAGAGGAGACTTCGTGCTAAGTACATGTCGAGTTTCATCGAGATTGATTTGGTTACAGTTAGGTTGAATTTCATTTTTTACTCATATTGATCATTTCTGCTATAAAAAGCGCCCATTAGACCTCTATATGCGCGTTCCTACGTCTTCTATCAAGTAGGATAGGGATGTATGAGCTATACCAATCGAAAGAGGAGACGTGGTGCTAGGTACATTTCAAGTTTCATCGAGATTGATTTGGTTTCAGATAGGGAAAATTTCATTTATTTTCTCATATTGATCATTTCTGCTATAAAAAGCGCCCATTAGACCTCTATATGCGCGCTCCTACGTCTTCTACCAGGTTCGATAGGGATGTATGCGCTATACCAATCGAAAGAAGAGAATTTGGGCTAGGTACATGTCAAGTTTCATCGAGACTGATTTGGTTTCAGATAGGTAAAATTTCATTCATGTACTCATATTGATCATTTCTGCGATAAAAATCGCCCATTAGACATCTATACGCGCACTCCTACGTCTTCTACCAGGTTCGATAGGGATGTATGCGCTATACCAATCGAAAGAGGGGACTTGGGCTAGGTACATGTCAAGTTTCATCGAGATTGATTTCGTTTCAGATAGGTAAAATTTCATTCATTTACTCATATTGATCATTTCTGCTATAAAAAGCGCCAATTAGACCTCTATATACCCGTTCCTACCTCTTCTACCAGGTTCGATAGGGATGTATGCGCTATACCAATCGAAAGAGGAGACTTGGGGCTAGGTACATGTCAAGTTTCATCGAGATTGATTTGGTTACAGATAGGTAAAATTTCATTCATTACTCATATTGATCATTTCTGCTATAAAAAGCGCCCATTAGACCTCTATACGCGCGCTCCTACGTCTTCTACCAGGTTCAATAGGGATGCATGCGCTATACAAATCGAAAGAAATGACTTGGGGCTAGGTAACTGTGAAGTTTCATCGAGATTGATTTGGTTTCAGATAGGGAACATTTCACTCCTTTACATATATTGATCATTTCTGCTATAAAAAGCGCCCATTAGAACTCTATATGCGCGCTCCTACCTCTTCTACCAGGTTCGATAGGGATGTTTGCGCTATACCAATCCAAAGAGGAGACTTGGTGCTAAGTACATGTCGAGTTTCATCGAGATTGATTTGGTTACAGTTAGGTTGAATTTCATTTTTTTTACTCATATTGATCATTTCTGCTATAAAAAGCGCCCATTAGACCTCTATATGCGCGCTCCTACCTCTTCTAACAGGTTCGATAGGGATGTATGTGCTATACCAATCAAAAGAGGAGACTTGGGGCTAGGAACATTTCAAGTTTCATCGAGATTGATTTGGTTTCAGATAGGTTAAATTTCATTCATTTTCTCATATTGATCATTTCTGCTGTAAAAACGCCCATTAGACCTCTATATACCCGTTCCTACTTCTTCTACCAGGTTCGATAAGGATGTGTGCGCTATACCAATCGAAAGAGGAGACTTGGGGCTACGTACATGTCAAGTTTCATCGAGATTGATTTGGTTACAGATAGGTAAAATTTCATTCACTTACTCATATTGATCATTTCTGCTATAAAAAGCGCCCATTAGACCTCTATATGCGCGCTCCTACCTGTTCTACCAGGTTCGATAGGGATGTATGCGCCATTACAATCGAAAGAAGAGACTTGGGCTAGGTACATGTCTAGTTTCATCAAGAATGATTTGGTTTCAGATAGGTAAAATTTCATTCATACACTCATATTGATCATTTCTGCTATAAAAAGCGCCCATTAGACCTCTATACGCGCGCTCCTACGTCTTCTACCAGGTTTGATAGGGATGTATGCGCTATACCAATCGAAAGAGGGGACTTAGGCTAGGTACATGTCAAGTTTCATCGAGATTGATTTGGTTTCAGATAGGTAAAATTTTATTCATTTACTCATATTGATCATTTCTGCTATAAAAAGCGCCCATTAGACCTCTATATACCCGTTCCTACGTCTTCGACCAGGTTCGATAGGGATAAATGCGCTATACCAATCGAAAGAGGAGACTTGGGGCTACGTACATGCCAAGTTTCATCGAGATTGATTTGGTTACAGATAGGTAAAATTTCATTCACTTACTCATAGTGATCATTTCTGCTATAAAAAGCGCCCATTAGACCTCTATATGCGCGCTCCTACGTCTTCTACCAGGTTCGATAGGGATGTATGCGCTATTACAATCGAAAGAAGAGACTTGGGCTAGGTACATGTCTAGTTTCATCAAGATTGATTTGGTTTCAGATTGGTAGAATTTCATTCATTTACTCATATTGATCATTTCTGCTATAAAAAGCGCCCATTAGACCTCTATATGGGCGCTCCTACGTCTTCTACCAGGTTCAATAGCCTATACCAATCGAAAGAGGAGACTTGGGGCTAGGAAAATGTGAAGTTTCATTGAGATTGATTTGGTTTCAGATAGGGAAAATTTCACTAATTTACTCATATTGATCATTTCTGCTATAAAAAGCGCCCATTAGAACTCTATATGCGCGCTCCTACCTCTTCTACCAGCTTCAATAGGGATGTATGCGCTAAACCAATCGAAAGAGGAGCCTTGAGGCTAGGAACATGTCAAGTTTCATCGAGATTGATTTGGTTTCAGATAGGGAAAATTTCACTCATTTACTCATATTGATCATTTCTGCTATAAAAAGCGCCCATTAGAACTCTATATGCGCGCTCCTACCTCTTTTACCAGGTTCGATAGGGATGTATGCGCTATACCAATCCAAAGAGAAGACATGGTGCTAAGTACCTGTCGAGTTTCATCGAGATTGATTTGGTTACAGTTAGGTTGAATTTCATTCATTTACTCATATTGATCATTTCTGCTATAAAAAGCGCCCATTAGACCTCTATATGCACGCTCCTACTTCTTCTACCAGGTTCGATAGGGATGTATGCGCTATACCAATCGAAAGAGGAGACTTGGTGCTAGGTACATGTCAAGTTTCATTGCGATTGATTTGGTTACAGATCGGTAGAATTTCATTTATTTACTCATATTGATCATTTCTGCTATAAAAAGCGCCCTTAGACATCTATATGCGCGCTCCTACGTCTTCTACCAGGTTCGTTAGGGATGTTTGCGCTATACCAAGCGAAAGAAAAGACTTTGGGCTAGGTACATGTCAAGTTTCTTCGATATTGATTTGGTTTCAGATAGGTAAAATTTCATTTATTTACTCATTTTGATCATTTCTGCTATGAAAAGCGTCCATTAGACCTCTATATGCATGCTCCTACTTCTTCTACCAGATTCGATAGGGATGTATGCGCTATACCAATCGCAAGAGGAGACTTGGGGCAAGGTACAGGTCAAATGTCATTGAGATTGATTCGATTTCAGATAGGTAAATTCTCATTCATTTACTCATATTGATCATTTCTGCTATAAAAAGCGCCCATTAGACCTCTATACGCGCGCTCCTACTTCTTCTACCAGGTTTGATAGGGATGTATGCGCTATACCAATTGAAAGAAGGGACATGGGGCTAGGTACATGTCAAGTTTCATCTAGATTGATTTGGTTTCAGATAGGTAAAATTTCATTCATATACTCATGTTGATCATTTCTGCTATAAAAAGCGCCCATTAGACCTCTATATACTCGTTCCTACGTCTTCTATCAGGTTCGATAGGGATGTATGCGCTAAACCAATCGAAAGAGGAGACTTAGGGTTACGTACATGTCAAGTTTTATCGAGATTGATTTGGTTACAGATAGGTAAAATTGCCATTCATTGACTCATATTGATCATTTCTGCTATAAAAAGCGCCCATTAGACCTCAATATGCGCGCTCCTACGTCTTCTACCAGGTTCGATAGGGATGTATGCGCTATACCAATCGAAAGATGGGACTTGGGGCTAGGTACATGTCAATTTTCATCGAGATTGATTAGGTTTCAGATAGGTAAAATTTCATTCATTTACTCATGTTGATCATTTCTGCTATAAAAAGCGCCCATTAGACCTCTATATACCCGCTCCTACTTCTTCTACCAGGTTCAAAAGGCATATATGCGCTATACCAATCGAAAGAGGAGACTTGGTGCTAGGTACATGTCAAGTTTCATTGAGATTGATTTGGTTACAGATCAGTAGAATTTCATTTATTTACTCATATTGATCATTTCTGCTATAAAAAGCGCCCATTAGACCTCTATACGCGCGCTCCTACGTCTTCTACCAGGTTGGATAAGGATGTATGGCGCTATACCAATCGAAAGAGGAGACTTGGTGATAGGTACATATCAAGTTTCATCGAGATTGATTTGGTTTCAGATAGGAAAAATTTCATTCATTTACTCATATTGATCATTTCTGCTATAAAAAGCGCCCATTAGACCTCTATATGCGCGCTCCTACGTATTCTACGAGGTTCGATAGGGATGTATGCGCTATACCAATCGAAAGAGGAGACTGGAGGCTAGGAACATGTCAAGTTTCATCGAGATTGATTTGTTTACGTCTTCTACCAGGTTTGGTAGGGATGTATGCGCTATACCAATCGAAAGAGGGGACTTGGGGCTAGGAACATGTCAAGTTTCATCGAGATTGATTTGGTTACAGATAGGAAGAATTTCATTCGTTTACTCATATTGATCATTTCTGCTATAAAAAGCGCCCAATAGAACATTATATGCGCGCTCCTACCTCTTGTACCAGGTTCGATAGGGATGTGTGCGCTATACCAATCCAAAGAGGAGACTTGGTGCTAAGTACATGTCGAGTTTCATCGAGATTGATTTGGTTACAGTTAGGTTGAATTTCATTTTTTTACTCATATTGATCATTTCTGCTATAAAAAGCGCCCATTAGACCTCTATACGCGCGCTCCTACGTCTTCTACCAGGTTGGATAAGGATGTATGGCGCTATACCAATCGAAAGAGGAGACTTGGTGCTAGGTACATGTCAAGTTTCATCGAGATTGATTTGGTTTCAGATAGGTAAAATTTCATTCATTTACTCATGTTGATCATTTCTGCTATAAAAAGCGCCCATTAGACCTCTATACGCGCGCTCCTACGTCTTCTACCAGGTTTGGTAGGGATGTATGCGCTATACCAATCAAAAGAAAAGACTTGGGGCTAGCTACATGTCAAGTTTAATCGAGAGTGATTTGGTTACAGATAAGTAAAATTTCATTCATTTACTCATATTGATCATTTCTGCTATAAAAAGCGCCCATTAGACCTCTATATGTGCGCTCCTACTTCTTCTACCAGGTTCGATAGGGATGTATGCGCTATACCAATCGAAAGAGGAGACTTGGGGCTAGGTACATGTCAAGTTTCATTGAGATTGATTTGGTTTCAGATAGGTAAAATTTCATTCATTTACTCATATTGATCATTTCTGCTATAAAAAGCGCCCATTAGAACTCTATATGCGCGCTCCTACCTCTTCTACCAGGTTCGATAGGGATGTGTGTGCTATACCAATCCAAAGAAGAGACTTGGTGCTAAGTACATGTCGAGTTTCATCGAGATTGATTTGGTTACAGTTAGGTTGAATTTCATTTTTTTACTCATATTGATCATTTCTGCTATAAAAAGCGCCCATTAGACCTCTATACGCGCGCTCCTACGTCTTCTATCAAGTTGGATAGGGATGTAGGCGCTATACCAATCGAAAGAGGAGACGTGGTGCTAGGTACATTTCAAGTTTCATCGAGATTGATTTGGTTTCAGATACGGAAAATTTCATTTATTTACTCATATTGATCATTTCTGCTATAAAAAGCGCCCATTAGACCTCTATACGCGCGCTCCTACGTCTTCTACCAGGTTCGATAGGGATGTATGCGCTATACCAATCGAAAGAGGAGACTTGGGGCTAGGCACATGTTAAGTTTCATCGAGATTGATTTGGTTTCAAATAGGTAAAATTTCATTCATTTACTCATATTGATCATTTCTGCTATAAAAAGCGCCCATTAGACCTCTATATGCGCGCTCCGACGTCTTCTACCAGGTTCGATAGGGATGTATGCGCTATACCAGTCGAAAGAAGAGACTTGGTGCTAGGTATATGTCAAGTTTCATCGAGATTGATTTGGTTACAGATCGGTAGAATTTCATTTATTTACTCATATTGATCATTTCTGCTATAAAAAGCGCCCATCAGACCTCTATATGCGCGCTCCTACGTCTTCTACCAGGTTGGATAAGGATGTATGGCGCTATACCAATGAAAAGAGGAGACTTGGTGCTAGGTACATGTCAAGTTTCATCGAGATTGATTTGGTTTCAGATGGATAATTTGTCATTCATTGACTCATATTGATCATTTCTGCTATAAAAAGCGCCCATTAGACCTCTATATGTGCGCTCCTACGTCTTCTACCAGGTTCGATGGGGATGTATGCGCTATACCAATCAAAAAAAAAAGACTTGGGGCTAGGTATATGTCAAGTTTCATCCAGATTGATTTGGTTTCAGGTAGGTAAAATTTCATTCATTTACTCATATTGATCATTTCTGCTAAAAAAAGCGCCCATTAGACCTCTATACGTGCGCTCCTACGTCTTCTACCAGGTTTGGTAGGGAAGTATGCGCTATACCAATCGAAAGAGGGGACTTGGGGCTAGGTACATGTCAAGTTTAATCGAGATTGATTTGGTTTCAGATAGGTAAAATTTCATTCATTTACTCATATTGATCATTTCTGCTATAAAAAGCGCCCATCAGAACTCTATATGCGCGCTTCTATTTCTTCTACCAGGTTCGATAGGGATGTATGCGCTATACCAATCAAAAGAGGAGACTTGGTTCTAGGTACATGTCAAGTTTCATCGAGATTGATTTGGATTCAGAATGGTAAAATTTCATTCATTTACTCATATTGATCATTTCTGCTATAAAAAGCGCCCATTAGACCTCTATATGCGCGCTCCTACGTCTTCTACCAGGTTCGATAGGGATGTATGCGCTATACCAATCAAAAGATGAGACTTGGGGCTAGGTACATGTCAAGTTTCATCGAGATTGATTTCGTTTCAGATAGGTAAAATTTCATTCATTTACTCATATTGATCATTTCTGCTATAAAAAGCGCCCATTAGACCTCTATATCCCCGTTCCTAAGTCTTCTACCAGGTTCGATAGGGATGTATGCACTATACCAATCGAAAGAGGAGACTTGGTGCTAGGTACATGTCAAGTTTCATCGAGATTGAATTGGTTTCAGATAGGTAAAATCTCATTCATTTACTCATATTGATCATTTCTGCTATAAAAAGCGCCCATTAGACCTCTATATGCGCGCTCCTACGTCTTCTACCAGGTTCGATAGGGATGTATGCGCTATACCAATCGAAAGAGGAGACAAGGGGCTAGGTACATGTCGAGTTTCATTGAGATTGAGATGGTTTCAGATAGGTAAAATTTCATTCATGTACTCATATTGATCATTTCTGCTATAAGAAGCGCCCATTAGACCTGTATATGCGCGCTCCTACCTCTTCTACCAGGTTCGATAGGGATGTATGCGCTATACCAATCGAAAGAGGAGACTTGGTGCTAGGTACATGTCAAGTTTCATCGAGATTGATTTGGTTACAGATAGGTAGAATTTCATTTTTTTACTCATATTGATCATTTCTGCTATAAAAGCGCCCTTTAGACCTCTATATGTGCGTTCCTACCTCTTCTATCAGGTTCGATAGGGATGTATGCGCTATACCAATCGAAAGAGGAGAGTTGGTGCTAGGTACATCTTAAGTTTCATCGAGATTGATTTGGTTTCAGATAGGTAAAATTTCATTCATTTACTCATATTGATTATTTCTGCTATAAAAACCGCCCATTAGACCTCTACATGCGCGCTTCTATTTCTTCTACCAGGTTCGATAGGGATGTATACCTATACCAATCAAAAGAGGAGACTTGGGGCTAGGGACATGTCAAGTTTCATCGAGATTGATTTGCTTTCAGATAGGTAGAATTTCATTCATTTACTCATATTGATCATTTCTGCTATAGAAAGCGCCCATTAGACCTCTATATCCCCGTTCCTACGTCTTCTACAAGGTTCGATAGGGATGTATGCGCTATACCAATCGAAAGAAGAGACAAGGGGCTAGGCACATGTCAAGTTTCATCGAGATTGATTTGGTTTCAGATAGGTAAAATTTCATTCATTTACTCATATTGATCATTTCTGCTATAAAAAGCGCCCATTAGACCTCTATATGCGCGCTCCTACGTCTTCTACCAGGTTCGATAGGGATGTATGCGCTATACCAATCGAAAGAGGAGACTTGGTGCTAGGTACATGTCAAGTTTCATTGAGATTGATTTGGTTACAGATCGGAAGAATTTCATTTATTTACTCATATTGATCATTTCTGCTATAAAAAGCGCCCATTAGACCTCTATAAGCGCGCTCCTACGTCATCTACCAGGTTCGATAGGGATGTATGCGCTATACCAATCGAAAGAGGAGACTTGGTGCTAGGTACATGTCAAGTTTCATTGAGATTGATTTGGTTAGAGATCGGAAGAATTTCATTTATTTACTCATATTGATCATTTCTGCTATAAAAGCGCCCATTAGACCTCTATATGCGCGCTCCTACATCTTCTACCGGGTTGGATAGGGATGTATGCGCTATACCAATCAAAAGAGGAGACGTTTGGCTAGGTACATGTCAAGTTTCATTGAGAATGATTTGGTTTCAGATAGGTAAAATTTCATTCATTTACTCATATTGATCATTTCTCCTATAAAAAGCGCCCATCAGACCTCTATATGCACGCTCCTACGTCTTCTACCAGGTTCGATAGGGATGTATGCGCTATACCAATCAAAAGGAGAGACTTGGGGCTAGGTACATGTCAAGTTTCATCGAGATTGATTTAGTTACAGATATGTAGAATTTCATTCATTTACTCATATTGATAATTTCTGCTATAAAAAGCGCCCATAAGACCTCTATATGCGCGCTCCTACGTCTTCTACCAGGTTCGATAGGGATGTATGCGCTATACCAATCGTAAGAGGAGACTTGGGGCTAGGTACATGTCAAGTTTCATTGAGATTGATTTGGTTTCAGATAGGTAAAATTTCATTCATTTACTCATATTGATCATTTCTGCTATAAAAGCGCCCATTAGACCTCTATATCCCCGTTCCTACGTCTTCTACCAGGTTCGATAGGGATGTGTGCGCTATACCAATCGAAAGAGGAGACTCTGGGCTAGGTACATGTTAAGTTTCATCGAGATTGATTTGGTTAAAGATATGTAGAACTTCATTCATTTACTCATATTGATCATTTCTGCTATAAAAAGCGCCCATTAGACCTCTATATGCGCGCTCCTACCTCTTCTACCAGGTTCGATAGGGATGTATGCGCTATACCAATCCAAAGAAGAGACATGGGCCTAGGTACATGTGAAGCTTCATTGAGACTGATTTGGTTTGAGATAGGTAAAATTTCACTCATTTACTCATATTGATCATTTCTGCTATAAAAAGCGTCCATTAGACCTCTATATGAGCGCTCCTTCGTCTTCTACGAAGTTCGATAGGGATGTATGCGCTATACCAATCAAAAGAAGAGACTTGGGGCTAGGTAGATGTCAAGTTTCATCGAGATTGATTTGGTTACAGATAGGAAGAATTTCATTTATCTACTCATATTGATCATTCTTGCTATAAAAAGCGCAAATCAGACTTCTATATGCGCGCTCCTACCTCTTCTACCAGGTTCGATAGGGATGTATGCGCTATACCAATCGAAAGAGGAGACTTGGAGCTAGGTACATGTCGAGTTTCATCGAGATTGATTTGGTTTCAGATAGGTAAAATTTCATTCATTTACTCATATTGATCATTTCTGCTATAAAAAGCGCCCATTAGACCTCTATATGCGCGCTCCTACTTCTTCTACCAGGTTCGATAGGGATGTAGGCGCTATACCAATCGAAAGAGGAGACTTGGTGCTAGGTACATGTCAAGTTTCATCGAGATTGATTTGGTTTCAGATCAGAAGAATTTCATTTATTTACTCATATTGATCATTTCTTCTATAAAAAGCGCCATTAGACCTCTATATACCCGTTCCTACGTCTTCTACCAGGTTCGATAGGGATGTATGCACTATACCAATGAAAAGGGGAGACTTTAGGCTAGGAACAGGTCAAGTTTCATTGAGATTGATTTGGTTACAAACAGGTAAAACTTCATTCATTTACTCATATTGATCATTTCTGCTATAAAAAGCGCCCATTAGACCTCTATATGCGCGCTCCTACGTCTTCTACCAGGTTCGATAGGGATGTATGCGCTATACCAATCGAAAGAGGAGACTTGGTGCTAGGTACATGTCAAGTTTCATCGAGATTGATTTGGTTACAGATAGGTAGAATTTCATTCAGTTACATATATTGATCATTTCTGCTATAAAAGACGCCCATTAGAACTCTATATGCGCGCTCCTACCTCTTCTACCAGGTTCGATAGGGATGCATGCGCTATACCAATCCAAAAGGGAGACTTGGTGCTAAGTACATGTCGAGTTTCATCGAGATTGATTTGGTTGAATTTCATTTTTTACTCATATTAATCATTTCTGCTATAAAAAGCGCCCATTAGACCTTTATATGCGCGTTCCTACGTCTTCTATCAAGTAGGATAGGGACGTATGAGCTATACCAATCGTAAGAGGAGACGTGGTGCTAGGTACATGTCAAGTTTTATCGAGATTGATTTGGTTTCAGATAGGGAAAATTTCATTTATTTTCTCATATTGATCATTTCTGCTATAAAAAGCGCCCATTAGACCTCTATATGCGCGCTCCTACGTCTTCTACCAGGTTCGATAGGGATTTATGCGCTATACCAATCCAAAGGGGAGACTTGGTGCTAAGTACATGTCGAGTTTCATCGAGATTGATTTGGTTGAATTTCATTTATTTACTCATATTGATCATTTCTACTATAAAAAGCGCCCATTAGACCTCTATATACCCGTTCCTACGTCTTCTACCAGGTTCGATAGGGATGTATGCGCTATACCAATCGAAAGAGGAGACTTGGGGCTAGGTACATGTGAAGTTTCATCGAGATTGATTTGGTTTCAGATAGGTAAAATTTCATTCATTTACTCATATTGATCATTTCTGCTATAAAAAACGCCCATTAGACCTCTATACGCGCGCTCCTACCTCTTCTACCAGGTTTGATAGGGATGTATGTGCTATACCAATCGAAAGAGGGGACATGGGGCTAGTTACATGTCAAGTTTCATCGAGATTGATTTGGTTTCAGATAGGTAAAATTTCATTCATTTATTCATATTGATCATTTCTGCTATAAAAAGCGCCCATTAGACCTCTATATGCGCTCCTACATGTTCTACAAGGTTCGATAGGGATGTTTGCGCTATACCAATCGAAGGAAGAGATCTGGGGCTAGGAACATGTCAAGTTTCATCGAGATTGATTTGGTTACAGGTAGGTAGAATTTCATTCATTTACTCATATTGATCATTTCTGCTATAAAAAGCGCCCATTAGACCTCTATATGCGCGCTCCTACCTCTTCTACCAGGTTCGATAGGGATGTATGCGCTATACCAATCGAAAGAAAAGATTTGGGGCTAGGTAACTGTGAAGTTTCATCGAGATTGATTTGGTTTCAGATAGGAAACATTTCACTCATTTACATATATTGATCATTTCTGCTATAAAAAGCGCCCATTAGAACTCTATATGCGCGCTCCTACCTCTTCTACCAGGTTCGATAGGGATGTATGCGCTATACCAATCCAAAGGGGAGACTTGGTGCTAAGTACATGTCGAGTTTCGTCGAGATTGATTTGGTTAAAGTTAGGTTGAATTTCATTTTTTTACTCATATTAATCATTTCTGCTATAAAAAGCGCCCATTAGACCTCTATATGCGCGTTCTTACTTCTTCTATCAAGTAGGATAGGGACGTATGAGCTATACCAATCGAAAGAAGAGACGTGGTGCTAGGTACATGTCAAGTTTCATCGAGATTGATTTGGTTTCCGATAGGTAAAATTTAATTCATTTACTCATATTGATCATTTCTGCTATAAAAAGCGCCCATTAGACCTCTATATACCCGTTCCTACGTCTTCTACCAGGTTCGATAGGGATGTATGCGCTATACCAATCGAAAGAGGAGACTTGGTGCTAAGTACATGTCGAGTTTCATCGAGACTGATTTGGTTACAGTTAGGTTGAATTTCATTTTTTTACTCATATTGATCATTTCTGCTATAAAAAGCGCCCATTAGACCTCTATATGCGCATTCCTAAGTCTTCTATCAAGTAGGATAGGGACGTATGAGCTATACCAATCGAAAGAGGAGACTTGGGGCTAGGTACATGTCAAGTTTCATCGAGATTGATTTGGTTTCAGATAGGTAAAATTTCATTCATTTATTCATATTGATCATTTCTGCTATAAAAAACGCCCATTAGACCACTATATGCGCTCCTAGGTCTTCTACAAGGTTTGATAGGGACGTATGCGCTATACCAATCGAAAGAGGAGACTTGGGGCTAGGTACATGTCAAGTTTAATCGAGATTGATTTGGTTTCAGATAAGTAAAATTTCATTCATTTACTCATATTGATCATTTCTGCTATAAAAAGCGCCCATTAGACCTCTATGTGTGCGCTGCTACGTCTTCTACCAGGTTCGATAGGGATGTATGCGCTATACCAATCGAAAGAGGAGACTTGGGGCTAGGTACATGTCAAGTTTCATTGAGATTGATTTGGTTTCAGATAGGAAACATTTCACTCATTTACATATATTGATCATTTCTGCTATAAAAAGCGCCCATTAGAACTCTATATGCGCGCTCCTACCTCTTCTACCAGGTTCGATAGGGATGTATGCGCTAAACCAATCCCAAGAGGAGACTTGGTGCTAAGTACATGTCGAGTTTCATCGAGATTGATTTGATTACAGTTAGGTTGAATTTCATTTTTTAATCATATTGATCATTTCTGCTATAAAAAGCGCCCATTAGACCTCTATATGCGCATTCCTACGTCTTCTATCAAGTAGGATAGGGATGTATGAGCTATAGCAATCGAAAGAGGAGACGTGGTGCTAGGTACATGTCAAGTTTCATCGAGATTGATTTGGTTTCAGATAGGGAAAATTTCATTTATTTTCTCATATTGATAATTTCTGCTATAAAAAGCGCCCATTAGACCTCAATATGCGCGCTCCTACTTCTTCTACCAGGTTCGATAGGGATGTATGCGCTATACCAATCGAAAGAAATGACGGGGCTAGGTAATGGTGAAGTTTCAACGAGATTGATTTGGTTTCAGATAGGAAACATTTCACTCATTTACATATATTGATCATTTCTGCTATAAAAAGCGCCCATTAGACCTCTATATGCGCGCTCCTACCTCTTCTACCAGGTTCGATAGGGATGTATGCGCTATACCAATCCAAAGAGGAGACTTGGTGCTAAGTACATGTCGAGTTTCATCGAGATTGATTTGGTTACAGATAGGTTGAATTTCATTTTTTTACTCATATTGATTATTTCTGCTATAAAAAGCGCCCATTAGACGTCTATATGCGCGTTCCTACGTCTTCTATCAAGTAGGATAGGGATGTATGAGCTATACCAATCGAAAGAGGAGACGTGGTGCTAGGTACATGTCAAGTTTCATCGAGATTGATTTGGTTTCAGATAGGTAAAATTTCATTCATTTACTCATATTGATCATTTCTGCTATAAAAAGCGCCCATTAGACCTCTATATACCTGTTCCTACGTCTTCTACCAGGTTTGATAGGGATGTATGCGCTATACCAATCGAAAGAGGAGACTTGTGGCTAGGTACATGTCAAGTTTCATCGAGATTGATTTGGTTACAGATAGGTAAAATTTCATTCATTTACTCATATTGATCATTTCTGCTATAAAAAGCGCCCATTAGACCTCTATATGCGCGCTCCTACGTCTTCTACCAGGTTCGATAGGGATGTATGCGCTATACCAATCGAAAGAGAAGACTTGTGGCTAGGTACATGTCAAGTTTCATCGAGATTGATTTGGTTTCAGATAGGTAAAATTTCATTCATTTACTCATATTGATCATTTCTGCTATAAAAAGCGCCCATTAGACCTCTATATACCTGTTCCTACGTCTTCTACCAGGTTCGATAGGGATGTATGCGCTATACCAATCGAAAGAGGAGACTTGTGGCTAGGTACATGTCAAGTTTCATCGAGATTGATTTGGTTACAGATAGGTAAAATTTCATTCATTTACTCATATTGATCATTTCTGCTATAAAAAGCGCCCATTAGACCTCTATATACCTGTTCCTACGTCTTCTACCAGGTTCGATAGGGATGTATGCGCTATACCAATCGAAAGAGGAGACTTGTGGCTAGGTACATGTCAAGTTTCATCGAGATTGATTTGGTTACAGATAGGTAAAATTTCATTCATTTACTCATATTGATCATTTCTGCTATAAAAAGCGCCCATTAGACCTCTATATGCGCGCTCCTACGTCTTCTACCAGGTTCGATAGGGATGTATGCGCTATACCAATCGAAAGAAGAGACTTGGGGTTAGGTACATGTCAAGTTTCATCGAGATTGATTTGGTTTCAGATAGGTAAAATTTCATTCATTGATTCATATTGATCATTTCTGCTATAAATGGCGCCCATTAGACCACAATATGCGCTCCTACGTCTTCTACAAGGTTCGATAGGGATGTATGCGCTATACCAATCGAAAGAGGAGACTTGGGGCTAGGAACATGTCAAGTTTCATGGAGATTGATTTGGTTACAGATAGGTAGAATTTCATTCATTTACTCATATTGATCATTTCTGCTATAAAAAGCGCCCATTAGACCTCTATATGCGCGCTCCTAACTCTTCTACCAGGTTCAGTAGGGATGTATGCGCTATACCAATCGAAAGAAATGACTTGGGGCTAGGTAACTGTGAAGTTTCATCGAGATTGATTTGGTTTCAGATAGGAAACATTTCACTCATTTACATATATTGATCATTTCTGCTATAAAAAGCGCCCATTAGAACTCTATATGCGCGCTCCTACCTCTTCTACCAGGTTCGATAGGGATGTATGCGCTATACCAATCCAAAGAGGAGACTTGGTGCTATGTACATGTCGAGTTTCATCGAGATTGATTTGGTTACAGATAGGTTGAATTTCATTTTTTACCTCATATTGATCATTTCTGCTATAAAAAGCGCCCATTAGACCTCTATATGCGCGTTCCTACGTCTTCTATCAAGTAGGATAGGGATGTATGAGCTATACCAATCGAAAGAGGAGACGTGGTGCTAGGTACATGTCAAGTTTCATCGAGATTCATTTGGTTTCAGATAGGGAAAATTTCATTTATTTTCTCATATTGATCATTTCTGCTATAAAAAGCGCCCATTAGACCTATATACGCGCGCTCCTACGTCCTCTACCAGGTTCGATAGGGATGTATGCGCTATACCAATTGAAAGAGGGGACTTGGGCTAGGTATATGTCAAGTTTCATCGAGATTGATTTAGTTTCAGATAGGTAAAATTTCATTCATTTACTCATATTGATCATTTCTGCTATAAAAAGCGCCCATTAGACCTCTATATACCTGTTCCTACGTCTTCTACCAGGTTCGATAGGGATGTATGCGCTATACCAATCGAAAGTGGAGACTTGGGGCTACGTACATGTCAAGTTTCATCGAGATTGATTTGGTTACAGATAGGTAAAATTTCATTCATTTACTCATATTGATCATTTCTGCTATAAAAAGCGCCAATTAGACCTCTATATGCGCGCTCCTACTTCTTCTACCAGGTTCGATAAGGATGTATGCGCTATACCAATCGAAAGAAGAGACTTGGGGTTAGGTACATGTCAAGTTTCATCGAGATTGATTTGGTTTCAGGTAGGTGAAATTTCATTCATTTATTCATATTGATCATTTCTGCTATAAATGGCGCCCATTAGACCACTATATGCGCTCCTACTTCTTCTACAAGGTTCGATAGGGATGTATGCGCTATACCAATCGAAAGAAGAGACTTTGGGCTAGGGACATGTCAAGTTTCATGGAGATTGACTTGGTTACAGATAGGTAGAATTTCATTCATTTACTCATATTGATCATTTCTGCTATAAAAAGCTACAATTAGACCTCTATATGCGCGCTCCTAACTCTTCTACCAGGTTCAGTAGGGATGTATGCGCTATACCAATCGAAAGAAATGACTTGGGGCTAGGTAACTGTGAAGTTTCATCGAGATTGATTTGGTTTCAGATAGGAAACATTTCACTCATTTACATATATTGATCATTTCTGCTATAAAAAGCGCCCATTAGAACTCTATATGCGCGCTCCTACCTCTTCTACCAGGTTCGATAGGGATGTATGCGCTATACCAATCCAAAGAGGAGACTTCGTGCTAAGTACATGTCGAGTTTCATCGAGATTGATTTGGTTACAGTTAGGTTGAATTTCATTTTTTACTCATATTGATCATTTCTGCTATAAAAAGCGCCCATTAGACCTCTATATGCGCGTTCCTACGTCTTCTATCAAGTAGGATAGGGATGTATGCGCTATACCAATCGAAAGAGGAGACCTGGTGCTAGGTACATGTCAAGTTTCATCGAGATTGATTTGGTTTCAGATAGGGAAAATTTCATTTATTTTCTCATATTGATCATTTCTGCTATAAAAAGCGCCCATTAGACCTCTATATGCGCGCTCCTACGTCTTCTACCAGGTTCGATAGGGATGTATGCGCTATACCAATCGAAAGAAGAGAATTGGGGCTAGGTACATGTCAAGTTTCATCGAGACTGATTTGGTTTCAGATAGGTAAAATTTCATTCATGTACTCATATTGATCATTTCTGCGATAAAAATCGCCCATTAGACATCTATACGCGCGCTCCTACGTCTTCTACCAGGTTCGATAGGGATGTATGCGCTATACCAATCGAAAGGGGGGACTTGGGCTAGGTAACTGTCAAGTTTCATCGAGATTGATTTCGTTTCAGATAGGTAAAATTTCATTCATTTACTCATATTGATCATTTCTGCTATAAAAAGCGCCAATTAGACCTCTATATACCCGTTCCTACGTCTTCTACCAGGTTCGATAGGGATGTATGCGCTATACCAATCGAAAGAGGAGACTTGGGGCTAGGTACATGTCAAGTTTCATCGAGATTGATTTGGTTACAGATAGGTAAAATTTCATTCATTTACTCATATTGATCATTTCTGCTATAAAAAGCGCCCATTAGACCTCTATACGCGCGCTCCTAAGTCTTCTACCAGGTTCAATAGGGATGTATGCGCTATACAAATCGAAAGAAATGACTTGGGGCTAGGTAACTGTGAAGTTTCATCCAGATTGATTTGGTTTCAGATAGGGAACATTTCACTCCTTTACATATATTGATCATTTCTGCTATAAAAAGCGCCCATTAGAACTCTATATGCGCGCTCCTACCTCTTCTACCAGGTTCGATAGGGATGTATGCGCTATACCAATCCAAAGAGGAGACTTGGTGCTAAGTACATGTCGAGTTTCATCGAGATTGATTTGGTTACAGTTAGGTTGACTTTCATTTTTTTACTCATATTGATCATTTCTGCTATAAAAAGCGCCCATTAGACCTCTATATGCGCGCTCCTACCTCTTCTAACAGGTTCGATAGGGATGTATGTGCTATACTAATCAAAAGAGGAGACTTAGGGCTAGGAACATTTCAAGTTTCATCGAGATTGATTTGGTTTCAGATAGGTAAAATTTCATTCATTTACTCATATTGATCATTTCTGCTATAAAAAGCGCCCATTAGACCTCTATATGCGCGCTCCTACCTCTTCTACCAGGTTCGATAGGGATGAATGCGCTATACCAATCCAAAGAGGAGACTTGGTGATAGGTACATGTCAAGGTTCATCGAGATTGATTTGGTTTCAGATAGGTAAAATTTCATTCATTTACTCATATTGATCATTTCTGCTATAAAAAGCGTCCATTAAACCTCTATATACATGTTCCTACGTCTTCTACCAGGTTCGATAGGGATGTATGCGCTATACCAATCGAAAGAAGAGACTTGGGGCAAGGTACCTGTCAAGTTTCATCGAGATTGATTTGGTTTCAGATAGACAAAATTTCATTCATTTACTCATATTGATTATTTCTGCTATAAAAAGCGCCCATTAGACCTCTATACGCGCGCTCCTACGTCTTCTACCAGGTTCGATAGGGATATATGCGCTATACCAATCGAAAGAGGGGACTTGGGCTAGGTACATATCAAGTTTCATCGAGATTGATTTGGTTTCAGATAGGTAAAATTTCATTCATTTACTCATATTGATCATTTCTGCTATAAAAAGCGCCCATTAGACCTCTATACGAGCGCTCCTACGTCTTCTACCATTTTCGATAGTTATGTATGCGCTATACCAATCGAAAGAGGAGACTTGGGGCTAGGTACATGTCAAGTTTCATCGAGATTGATTTGGTTTCAGATTGGTAAAATTTCATTCATTTATTCATATTGATCATTTCTGCTATAAAAAGCGCCCATTAGACCTCTATATGCGCACTCCTATGTCTTCTACAAGGTTCGATAGGGATGTATGCGCTATACCAATCGAAAGAGGAGACTTGGGGCTAGGAACATGTCAAGTTTCATCGAGATTGATTTGGTTACAGATAGGTAGAATTTCATTCATTTACTCATATTGATCATTTCTGCTATAAAAAGCGCCCATTAGACCTCTATATGCGCGCTCCTACCTCTTCTACCAGGTTCAATAGGGATGTATGCGCTATACCAATCGAAAGAAAAGAATTGGGGCTAGATAACTGTGAAGTTTCATCGAGATTGATTTGGTTTCAGATAGGAAACATTTCCCTCATTTACATATATTGATCATTTCTGCTATAAAAAGCGCCCATTAGACCTCTATATGCGCGTTCCTACGTCTTCTATCAAGTAGGATAGGGATGTATGAGCTATACCAATCTAAAGAGGTGACGTGGTGCTAGGTACATGTCAAGATTCGTCGAGATTGATTTGGTTTCAGATAGGTAAAATTTCATTCATTTACTCATATTGATCATTTCTGCTATAAAAAGCGCCCATTAGACCTCTATACGCGCGCTCCTACGTCTTCTACCAGGTTTGATAGGGATGTATGCGCTATACGAATCGAAAGAGGGGACTTGGGCTAGGTACATGTCAAGTTTCATCGAGATTGATTTGGTTTCAGATAGGTAAAATTTCATTCATTTTTTCATATTGATCATTTCTGCTATAAAAAACGCCCATTAGACCTCTATATGCGCGCTCCTACCTCTTCTACCAGGTTCAATAGGGATGTATGCGCTATACCAATCGAAAGAAAAGAATTGGGGCTAGATAACTGTGAAGTTTCATCGAGATTGATTTGGTTTCAGATAGGAAACATTTCCCTCATTTACATATATTGATCATTTCTGCTATAAAAAGCGCCCATTAGACCTCTATATGCGCGTTCCTACGTCTTCTATCAAGTAGGATAGGGATGTATGAGCTATACCAATCTAAAGAGGAGACTTGGGGCTACATACATGTCAAGTTTCATCGAGATTGATTTGGTTACAGATAGGTAAAATTTCATTCACTTACTCATATTGATCATTTCTGCTATAAAAAGCGCCCATTAGACCTCTATATGCGCGCTCCTACCTCTTCTACCAGGTTCGATAGGGATGTATGCGCCATTACAATCGAAAGAAGAGACTTGGGCTAGGTACATGTCTAGTTTCATCAAGAATGATTTGGTTTCAGATAGGTAAAATTTCATTCATACACTCATATTGATCATTTCTGCTATAAAAAGCGCCCATTAGACCTCTATACGCGCGCTCCTACGTCTTCTACCAGGTTTGATAGGGATGTATGCGCTATACCAATCGAAAGAGGGGACTTGGGCTAGGTACAAGTCAAGTTTCATCGAGATTGATTTGGTTTCAGATAGGTAAAATTTTATTCATTTACTCATATTGATCATTTCTGCTGTAAAAACGCCCATTAGACCTCTATATACCCGTTCCTACGTCTTCGACCAGGTTCGATAGGGATAAATGCGCTATACCAATCGAAAGAGGAGACTTGGGGCGACGTACATGCCAAGTTTCATCGAGATTGATTTGGTTACAGATAGGTAAAATTTCATTCACTTACTCATATTGATCATTTCTGCTATAAAAAGCGCCCATTAGACCTCTATATGCGCGCTCCTACGTCTTCTACCAGGTTCGATAGGGATGTATGCGCTATTACAATCGAAAGAAGAGACTTGGGCTAGGTACATGTCTAGTTTCATCAAGATTGATTTGGTTTCAGATAGGTAGAATTTCATTCATTTACTCATATTGATCATTTCTGCTATAAAAAAGCGCCCATTAGACCTCTATATGGGCGCTCCTACGTCTTCTACCAGGTTCAATAGCCTATACCAATCGAAAGAGGAGACTTGGGGCTAGGAAAATGTGAAGTTTCATTGAGATTGATTTGGTTTCAGATAGGGAAAATTTCACTCATTTACTCATATTGATCATTTCTGCTATAAAAAGCGCCCATTAGAACTCTATATGCGCGCTCCTACCTCTTCTACCAGCTTCAATAGGGATGTATGCGCTAAACCAATCGAAAGAGGAGACTTGAGGCTAGGAACATGTGAAGTTTCATCGAGATTGATTTGGTTACAGATAGGAAGAATTTCATTCATGTACTCATATTGATCATTTCTGCTATAAAAAGCGCCCATTAGAACTCTATATGCGCGCTCCTACCTCTTCCACCAGGTTCGATAGGGATGTATGCGCTATACCAATCCAAAGAGAAGACTTGGTGCTAAGTACCTGTCGAGTTTCATCGAGATTGATTTGGTTACAGTTAGGTTGAATTTCATTCATTTACTCATATTGATCATTTCTGCTATAAAAAGCGCCCATTAGACCTCTATATGCACGCTCCTACTTCTTCTACCAGGTTCGATAGGGATGTATGCGCTATACCAATCGAAAGAGGAGACTTGGTGCTAGGTACATGTGAAGTTTCATTGCGATTGATTTGGTTACAGATCGGTAGAATTTCATTTATTTACTCATATTGATCATTTCTGCTATAAAAAGCGCCCTTAGACCTCTATATGCGCGCTCCTACGTCTTCTACCAGGTTCGTTAGGGATGTTTGCGCTATACCAAGCGAAAGAAAAGACTTTGGGCTAGGTACATGTCAAGTTTCATCGAGATTGATTTGGTTTCAGATAGGTAAAATTTCATTTATTTACTCATATTGATCATTTCTGCTATGAAAAGCGTCCATTAGACCTCTATATGCATGCTCCTACTTCTTCTACCAGATTCGATAGGGATGTATGCGCTATACCAATCGCAAGAGGAGACTTGGGGCAAGGTACAGGTCAAATGTCATTGAGATTGATTCGATTTCAGATAGGTAAATTTTCATTCATTTACTCATATTGATCATTTCTGCTATAAAAAGCGCCCATTAGACCTCTATACGCGCGCTCCTACTTCTTCTACCAGGTTTGATAGGGATGTATGCGCTATACCAATTGAAAGAAGGGACTTGGGGCTAGGTACATGTCAAGTTTCATCTAGATTGATTTGGTTTCAGATAGGTAGAATTTCATTCATATACTCATGTTGATCATTTCTGCTATAAAAAGCGCCCATTAGACCTCTATATACTCGTTCCTACGTCTTCTATCAGGTTCGATAGGGATGTATGCGCTAAACCAATCGAAAGAGGAGACTTAGGGTTACGTACATGTCAAGTTTTATCGAGATTGATTTGGTTACAGATAGGTAAAATTGTCATTCATTGACTCATATTGATCATTCCTGCTATAAAAAGCGCCCATTAGACCTCAATATGCGCGCTCCTACGTCTTCTACCAGGTTCGATAGGGATGTATGCGCTATACCAATCGAAAGATGGGACTTGGGGCTAGGTACATGTCAAGTTTCATCGAGATTGATTTGGTTTCAGATAGGTAAAATTTCATTCATTTACTCATGTTGATCATTTCTGCTATAAAAAGCGCCCGATAGACCTCTATATACCCGCTCCTACTTCTTCTACCAGGTTCAAAAGGCATATATGCGCTATACCAATCGAAAGAGGAGACTTGGTGCTAGGTACATGTCAAGTTTCATTGAGATTGATTTGGTTACAGATCAGTAGAACTTCATTTATTTACTCATATTGATCATTTCTGCTATAAAAAGCGCCCATTAGACCTCTATACGCGCGCTCCTACGTCTTCTACCAGGTTGGATAAGGATGTATGGCGCTATACCAATCGAAAGAGGAGACTTGGTGATAGGTACATGTCAAGTTTCATCGAGATTGATTTGGTTTCAGATACGAAAAATTTCATTCATTTACTCATATTGATCATTTCTGCTATAAAAAGCGCCCATTAGACCTCTATATGCGCGCTCCTACGTCTTCTACGAGGTTCGATAGGGATGTATGCGCTATACCAATCGAAAGAGGAGACTGGAGGCTAGGAACATGTCAAGTTTCATCGAGATTGATTTGTTTACGTCTTCTACCAGGTTTGGTAGGGATGTATGCGCTATACCAATCGAAAGAGGGGACTTGGGGCTAGGTACATCTCAAGTTTAATCGAGATTGATTTGGTTTCAGATAATTAAAATTTCATTCATTTACTCCTATTGATCATTTCTGCTATAAAAAGCGCCCATTAGACCTCTATATGTGCGCTCCTACTTCTTCTACCAGGTTCGATAGGGATGTATGCGCTATACCAATCGAAAGAGAAGACTTGGGGCTAGGTACATGTCAAGTTTCATCGAGATTGATTTGGTTTCACATAGGTAAAATTTCATTCATTTACTCATATTGATCATTTCTGCTATAAAAAGCGCCCATTAGACCTCTATATGCGCGCTCCTACGTCTTCTACGAGGTTCGATAGGGATGTATGCGCTATACCAATCGAAAGAGGAGACTGGAGGCTAGGAACATGTCAAGTTTCATCGAGATTGATTTGTTTACAGATAGGAAGAATTTCATTCGTTTACTCATATTGATCATTTCTGCTATAAAAAGCGCCCAATAGAACATTATATGCGCGCTCCTACCTCTTGTACCAGGTTCGATAGGGATGTGTGCGCTATACCAATCCAAAGAGGAGACTTTGTGCTAAGTACATGTCGAGATTCATCGAGATTGATTTGGTTACAGTTAGGTTGAATTTCATTTTTTTACTCATATTGATCATTTCTGCTATAAAAAGCGCCCATTAGACCTCTATACGCGCGCTCCTACGTCTTCTACCAGGTTGGATAAGGATGTATGGCGCTATACCAATCGAAAGAGGAGACTTGGTGCTAGGTACATGTCAAGTTTCATCGAGATTGATTTGGTTTCAGATAGGTAAAATTTCATTCATTTACTCATGTTGATCATTTCTGCTATAAAAAGCGCCCATTAGACCTCTATACGCGCGCTCCTACGTCTTCTACCAGGTTTGGTAGGGATGTATGCGCTATACCAATCAAAAGAAAAGACTTGGGGCTAGGTACATGTCAAGTTTAATCGAGAGTGATTTGGTTTCAGATAAGTAAAATTTCATTCATTTACTCATATTGATCATTTCTGCTATAAAAAGCGCCCATTAGACCTCTATATGTGCTCTCCTACTTCTTCTACCAGGTTCGATAGGGATGTATGCGCTATACCAATCGAAAGAGAAGACTTGGGGCTAGGTACATGTCAAGTTTCATTGAGATTGATTTGGTTTCAGATAGGTAAAATTTGACGTTCATTGTACTACTGCGTCTCTTTCTGTGCGTGTCATTTTTGTGTTTTACAGTGGGTGTTTTGGGAGGTTGCTGTTGATGCTGCAACTAGGTGTTGTTGGAGATCCCCTCCTTTCTGCTATAAAAAGCGCCCATTAGACCTCTATATGCGCGCTCCTACGTCTTCTATCAAGTTGGATAGGGATGTATGCGCTATACCAATCGAAAGAGGAGACGTGGTGCTAGGTACATGTCAAGTTTCATCGAGATTGATTTGGTTTCAGATAGGGAAAATTTCATTTATTTACTCATATTGATCATTTCTGCTATAAAAAGCGCCCATTAGACCTCTATACGAGCGCTCCTACGTCTTCTACCAGGTTCGATAGGGATGTATGCGCTATACCAATCGAAAGAGGGGACTTGGGGCTAGGTACATGTCAAGTTTCATCGAGATTGATTTGGTTTCAGATGGATAATTTGTCATTCATTGACTCATATTGATCATTTCTGCTATAAAAAGCGCCCATTAGACCTCTATATACCCGCTCCTACTTCTTCTACCAGGTTCAAAAGGTATGTATGCGCTATACCAATCGAAAGAGGAGACTTGGTGCTAGGTACATGTCAAGTTTCATTTAGATTTATTTGGTTACAGATCGGTAGAATTTCATTTATTTACTCATATTGATCATTTCTGCTATAAAAAGCGCCCATTAGACCTCTATATGCGCGCTCCTACGTCTTCTACCAGGTTGGATAAGGATGTATGGCGCTATACCAATCGAAAGAGGAGACTTGGTGCTAGGTACATGTCAAGTTTCATCGAGATTGATTTGGTTTCAGATGGATAATTTGTCATTCATTGACTCATATTGATCATTTCTGCTATAAAAAGCGCCCATTAGACCTCTATATGTGCGCTCCTACGTCTTCTACCAGGTTCGATAGGGATGTATGCGCTATACCAATCAAAAGAAAAGACTTGGGGCTAGGTACATGTCAAGTTTCATCCAGATTGATTTGGTTTCAGGTAGGTAAAATTTCATTCATTTACTCATATTGATCATTTCTGCTATAAAAAGCGCCCATTAGACCTCTATACGCGCGCTCCTACGTCTTCTACCAGGTTTGGTGTGGAAGTATGCGCTATACCAATCGAAAGAGGGGACTTGGGGCTAGGTACATGCCAAGTTTAATCGAGATTGATTTGGTTTCAGATAAGTAAAATTTCATTCATTTACTCATATTGATAATTTCTGCTTTAAAAAGCGCCCATTAGACCTCTATATGCGCGCTCCTACTTCTTCTACCAGGTTCGATAGGGATGTATGCGCTATACCAATCGAAAGAGAAGACTTGGGGCTAGGTACATGTCAAGTTTCATCGAGATTGATTTGGTTTCAGATAGGTAAAATTTCATTCATTTACTCATATTGATCATTTCTGCTATAAAAAGCGCCCATTAGACCTCTATATGCGCGCTCCTACGTCTTCTACGAGGTTCGATAGGGATGTATGCGCTATACCAATCGAAAGAGGAGACTTGGGGCTAGGTACATGTCAAGATTCATCGAGATTGATTTGGTTACAGATAGGAAGAATTTCATTCATTTACTCATATTGATCATTTCTGCTATAAAAAGCGCCAATTAGAACTCTATATGCGCGCTCCTACCTCTTCTACCAGGTTCGATAGGGATGTATGCGCTATACCAATCCAAAGAGGAGACTTGGTGCTAAGTACATGTCGAGTTTCATTGAGATTGATTTGGTTAAAGTTAGGTTGAATTTCATTTTTTTTACTCATATTGATCATTTCTGCTATAAAAAGCGCCCATTAGACCTCTATATGCGCGCTCCTACTTCTTCTATCAAGTTTGATAGGGATGTATGCGCTATACCAATCGAAAGAGGATACGTGGTGCTACATGTAGGTACATGTCAAGTTTCATCGAGATTGATTTGGTTTCAGATAGGGAAAATTTCATTTATTTACTTATATTGATCATTTCTGCTATAAAAAGCGCCCATTAGACCTCTATATACCCGCTCCTACTTCTTCTACCAGGTTCAAAAGGTATGTATGCGCTATACCAATCGAAAGAGGAGACTTGGTGCTAGGTACATGTCAAGTTTCATTTAGATTTATTTGGTTACAGATCGGTAGAATTTCATTTATTTACTCATATTGATCATTTCTGCTATAAAAAGCGCCCATTAGACCTCTATATGCGCGCTCCTACGTCTTCTACCAGGTTGGATAAGGATGTATGGCGCTATACCAATCGAAAGAGGAGACTTGGTGCTAGGTACACGTCAAGTTTCATCGAGATTGATTTGGTTTCAGATGGATAATTTGTCATTCATTGACTCATATTGATCATTTCTGCTATAAAAAGCGCCCATTAGACCTCTATATGTGCGCTCCTACGTCTTCTACCAGGTTCGATAGGGATGTATGCGCTATACCAATCAAAAGAAAAGACTTGGGGCTAGGTATATGTCAAGTTTCATCCAGATTGATTTGGTTTCAGGTAGGTAAAATTTCATTCATTTACTCATATTGATCATTTCTGCTATAAAAAGCGCCCATTAGACCTCTATACGCGCGCTCCTACGTCTTCTACCAGGTTTGGTAGGGAAGTATGCGCTATACCAATCGAAAGAGGGGACTTGGGGCTAGGTACATGTCAAGTTTAATCGAGATTGATTTGGTTTCAGATAAGTAAAATTTCATTCATTTACTCATATTGATCATTTCTGCTTTAAAAAGCGCCCATTAGACCTCTATATGCGCGCTCCTACTTCTTCTACTAGGTTCGATAGGGATGTATGCGCTATACCAATCGAAAGAGAAGACTTGGGGCTAGGTACATGTCAAGTTTCATCGAGATTGATTTGGTTTCAGATAGGTAAAATTTCATTCATTTACTCATATTGATCATTTCTGCTATAAAAAGCGCCCATTAGACCTCTATATGCGCGCTCCTACGTCTTCTACGAGGTTCGATAGGGATGTATGCGCTATACCAATCGAAAGAGGAGACTTGGGGCTAGGTACATGTCAAGATTCATCGAGATTGATTTGGTTACAGATAGGAAGAATTTCATTCATTTACTCATATTGATCATTTCTGCTATAAAAAGCGCCAATTAGAACTCTATATGCGCGCTCCTACCTCTTCTACCAGGTTCGATAGGGATGTATGCGCTATACCAATCCAAAGAGGAGACTTGGTGCTAAGTACATGTCGAGTTTCATTGAGATTGATTTGGTTAAAGTTAGGTTGAATTTCATTTTTTTACTCATATTGATCATTTCTGCTATAAAAAGCGCCCATTAGACCTCTATATGCGCGCTCCTACTTCTTCTATCAAGTTCGATAGGGATGTATGCGCTATACCAATCGAAAGAGGATACGTGGTGCTACATGTAGGTACATGTCAAGTTTCATCGAGATTGATTTGGTTTCAGATAGGGAAAATTTCATTTATTTACTTATATTGATCATTTCTGCTATAAAAAGCGCCCATTAGACCTCTATATACTCGTTCCTACGTCTTCTACAAGGTTCGATAGGGATGTATGCGCTATACCAATCGAAAGAAGGGACTTGGGCCTAGGTACATGTCAAGTTTCATCGAGATTGATTTGGTTTCAGATAGGTAAAATTTCATTCATTTACTCATGTTGATCATTTCTGCTATAAAAAGCGCCCATTAGACCTCTATATACCCGCTCCTACTTCTTCTACCAGGTTCAAAAGGCATGTATGCGCTATACCAATTGAAAGAGGAGACTTGGTGCTAAGTACATGTCAAGTTTCATTGAGATTGATTTGGTTTCAGATCGGTAGAATTTCATTTATTTACTCATATTGATCATTTCTGCTATAAAAAGCGCCCATTAGACCTCTATATGCGCGCTCCTACGTCTTCTACCAGGTTCGATGGCTATGTATGCGCTATACCAATCAAAAGAGAAGACTTGGGGCTAGTTACATGACAAGTTTCATCCAGATTGATTTGGTTTCAGATAGGTAAAATGTCATTCATTTACTCATATTGATCATTTCTTCTATAATAAGCGCCCATAAGACCTCTATATGCGCGCTCCTACGTCATCTACCAGGTTGGATAAGGATGTATGGCGCTATACCAATCGAAAGAGGAGACTTGGTGCTAGGTACATGTCAAGTTTCATCGAGATTGATTTGGTTTCAGATGGGTAAATTGTCATTCATTGACTCATATTGATCATTTCTGCTATAAAAAGCGCCCATTAGACTTCTATATGTGCGCTCCTACGTCTTCTACCAGGTTCGATAGGGATGTATGCGTTATAGCAATTGAAAGGAGAGACTTGGTGCTAAATACATGTCGAGTTTCATTGAGATTGATTTGGTTAAAGTTAGGTTGAATTTCATTTTTTTACTCATATTGATCATTTCTGCTATAAAAAGCGCCCATTAGACCTCTATATGCGCGCTCCTACGTCTTCTATCAAGTTGGATAGGGATGTATGCGCTATAACAATCGAAAGAGGAGACGTGGTGCTAGGTACAAGTCAAGTTTCATCGAGGGTGATTTGGTTTCAGATAGGGAAAATTTCATTCATTTACTCATATTGATCATTTCTGCTATAAAAAAGTGCCCATTAGAACTCTATATGCACGCTCCTACTTCTTCTACCAGGTTCGATAGGGATGTATGCGCTATACCAATCAAAAGAAAAGACTTGGGGCTAGGTATATGTCAAGTTTCATCCAGATTGATTTGGTTTCAGATAGGTAAAATTTCGTTCATTTACTCATATTGATCATTTCTGCTATAAAAAGCGCCCATTAGAACTCTATATGCGCGCTCCTACCTCTATACCAATCCAAAGAGGAGACTTGGTGCTAAGTAAATGTCGAGTATCATCGAGATTGATTTGGTTACAGTTAGGTTGAATTTCATTTTTTTTTACTCATATTGATCATTTCTGCTATAAAAAGCGCCCATTAGACCTCTATATGCGCGCTCCTACGTCTTCTATCAAGTTGGATAGGGATGTATGCGCCATACCAATCAAAAGAAGAGACTTGGTGCTAGGTACATGTCAAGTTTCATCGAGATTGATTTGGTTTCAGATAGGGAAAATTTCATTTATTTACTCATATTGATCATTTCTGCTATAAAAAGCGCCCATTAGACCTCTATACGCGCGCTCCTACGTCTTCTACCAGGTTCGATAGGGATGTATGCGCTATACAAATCGAAAGAGGGGACTTGGGACTATGTACATGTCAAGTTTCATCGAGATTGATTTGGTTTCAGATAGGAAAAATTTCATTCATTTACTCATGTGGATCATTTCTGCTATAAAAAGCGCCTATTAGACCTCTATATACCCGCTCCTACTTCTTCTACCAGGTTCAAAAGGCATGTATGCGCTATACCAATCGAAAGAGGAGACTTGGTGCTAGGTACATGTCAAGTTTCATTGAGATTGATTTGGTTACAGATCGGTAGAATTTCACTTATTTACTCATATTGATCATTTCTGCTATAAAAAGCGCCCATTAGACCTCTATATGCGCGCTCCTACGTCTTTTACCAGGTTCGATGGGGATGTATGCGCTATACCAATCAAAAGAGAAGACTTGGGGCTAGTTACATGACAAGTTTCATCCAGATTGATTTGGTTTCAGATAGGTAAAATGTCATTCATTTACTCATATTGATCATTTCTTCTATAATAAGCGCCCATTAGACCTCTATATGCGCGCTCCTACGTCTTCTACCAGGTTCGATAGGGATGTATGCGCTATACCAATCAAAAGAAAAGACTTGAGGCTAGGTATATGTCAAGTTTCATCGAGATTGATTTGGTTTCAGGTAGGTAAAATTTCATTCATTTACTCATATTGATCATTTCTGCTACAAAAAGCGCCCATTAGACCTCTATACGCGCGCTCCTACGTCTTGTACCAGGTTCGATAGGGATGTATGCGCAATACCAATCGAAAGAGAAGACTTGGGGCTAGGTATATGTTAAGTTTCATCCAGATTGATTTGGTTACAGTTAGGTTGAATTTCATTTATTTACTCATATTGATCATTTCTGCTATAAAAAGCTCCCATTAGACCTCTATATGCGCGCTCCTACGTCTTCTATCAAGTTTGATAGGGATGTATGCGCTATACCAATCGAAAGAGGAGAGGTGGTGCTAGGTACAAGTCAAGTTTCATCGAGGGTGATTTGGTTTCAGATAGGGAAAATTTCATTTATTTACTCATATTGATCATTTCTGCTATAAAAAGCGCCCATTAGACCTCTATATACCCGTTCCTACGTCTTCTACCAGGTTCGATGGGGATGTATGCGCTATACCAATCAAAAGAGAAGACTTGGATCTAGTTACATGACAAGTTTCATCCAGATTGATTTGGTTTCAGATAGGTAAAATGTCATTCATTTACTCATATTGATCATTTCTTCTATAATTAGCGCCCATTAGACTTCTATATGCGCGCTCCTACGTCTTCTACCAGGTTGGATAAGGATGTATGGCGCTATACCAATCGAAAGAGGAGACTTGGTGCTAGGTACATGTCAAGTTTCATCGAGATTGATTTGGTTTCAGATGGGTAAATTGTCATTCATTGACTCATATTGATCATTTCTGCTATAAAAAGCGCCCATTAGACCTCTATATGTGCGCTCCTACGTCTTCTATCAGGTTCGATAGGGATGTATGCGCTATACCAATCAAAAGAAAAGACTTGGGGCTAGGTATATGTCAAGTTTCATCCAGATTGATTCGGTTTCAGATAGGTAAAATTTCATTCATTTACTCATATTGATCATTTCTGCTATAAAAAGCGCCAATTAGAACTCTATATGCGCGCTCCTACCTCTTCTACCAGGTTCGATAGGGATGTATGCGCTATACCAATACAAAGAGGAGACTTGGTGCTAAGTACATATCAAGTTTTATCGAGATTGATTTGGTTACAGTTAGGTTGAATTTCATTTTTTTACTCATATTGATCATTTCTGCTATAAAAAGCGCCCATTAGACCTCTATATGCGCGCTCCTACGTCTTCTATCAAGTTGGATAGGGATGTATGCGCTATACCAATCGAAAGAGGAGACGTGGTGCTAGGTACAAGTCAAGTTTCATCGAGGGTGATTTGGTTTCAGATAGGGAGAATTTCATTTATTTACTCATATTGATCATTTCTGCTATAAAAAGCGCCCATCAGACCTCTATATGCACGCTCCTACCTCTTCTACCAGATTCGATAGGGATGTATGCGCTATACCAATCGAAAGAAAAGACTTGGCGCTAGGTACATGTCAAGTTTCATCGAGATTGATTTGGTTTCAGATAGGGAAAATTTCATTCATTTACTCATATTGATCATTTCTGCTATAAAAAGCGCCCATTAGACCTCTATATACCTGTTCCTACTTCTTCTACCAGGTTCGATAGGGATGTATGCGCTATACCAATCGAAAGTGGAGACTTGGGGCTACGTACATGTCAAGTTTCATCGAGATTGATTTGGTTACAGATAGGTAAAATTTCATTCATTTACTCATATTGATCATTTCTGCTATAAAAAGCGCCAATTAGACCTCTATATGCGCGCTCCTACTTCTTCTACCAGGTTCGATAAGGATGTATGCGCTATACCAATCGAAAGAAGAGACTTGGGGTTAGGTACATGTCAAGTTTCATCGAGATTGATTTGGTTTCAGGTAGGTGAAATTTCATTCATTTATTCATATTGATCATTTCTGCTATAAATGGCGCCCATTAGACCACTATATGCGCTCCTACTTCTTCTACAAGGTTCGATAGGGATGTATGCGCTATACCAATCGAAAGAAAAGACTTGGCGCTAGGTACAAGTCAAGTTTCATCGAGGGTGATTTGGTTTCAGATAGGGAAAATTTCATTTATTTACTCATATTGATCATTTCTGCTATAAAAAGCGCCCATTAGACCTCTATATACCCGTTCCTACGTCTTCTACCAGGTTCGATGGGGATGTATGTGCTATACCAATCAAAAGAGAAGACTTGGATCTAGTTACATGACAAGTTTCATCCAGATTGATTTGGTTTCAGATAGGTAAAATGTCATTCATTTACTCATATTGATCATTTCTTCTATAATTAGCGCCCATTAGACTTCTATATGCGCGCTCCTACGTCTTCTACCAGGTTGGATAAGGATGTATGGCGCTATACCAATCGAAAGAGGAGACTTGGTGCTAGGTACATGTCAAGTTTCATCGAGATTGATTTGGTTTCAGATGGGTAAATTGTCATTCATTGACTCATATTGATCATTTCTGCTATAAAAAGCGCCCATTAGACCTCTATATGTGCGCTCCTACGTCTTCTATCAGGTTCGATAGGGATGTATGCGCTATACCAATCAAAAGAAAAGACTTGGGGCTAGGTATATGTCAAGTTTCATCCAGATTGATTCGGTTTCAGATAGGTAAAATTTCATTCATTTACTCATATTGATCATTTCTGCTATAAAAAGCGCCAATTAGAACTCTATATGCGCGCTCCTACCTCTTCTACCAGGTTCGATAGGGATGTATGCGCTATACCAATACAAAGAGGAGACTTGGTGCTAAGTACATATCAAGTTTTATCGAGATTGATTTGGTTACAGTTAGGTTGAATTTCATTTTTTTACTCATATTGATCATTTCTGCTATAAAAAGCGCCCATTAGACCTCTATATGCGCGCTCCTACGTCTTCTATCAAGTTGGATAGGGATGTATGCGCTATACCAATCGAAAGAGGAGACGTGGTGCTAGGTACAAGTCAAGTTTCATCGAGGGTGATTTGGTTTCAGATAGGGAGAATTTCATTTATTTACTCATATTGATCATTTCTGCTATAAAAAGCGCCCATCAGACCTCTATATGCACGCTCCTACCTCTTCTACCAGATTCGATAGGGATGTATGCGCTATACCAATCGAAAGAAAAGACTTGGCGCTAGGTACATGTCAATTTTCATCGAGATTGATTTGGTTTCAGATAGGGAAAATTTCATTCATTTACTCATATTGATCATTTCTGCTATAAAAAGCGCCCATTAGACCTCTATATACCTGTTCCTACTTCTTCTACCAGGTTCGATAGGGATGTATGCGCTATACCAATCGAAAGTGGAGACTTGGGGCTACGTACATGTCAAGTTTCATCGAGATTGATTTGGTTACAGATAGGTAAAATTTCATTCATTTACTCATATTGATCATTTCTGCTATAAAAAGCGCCAATTAGACCTCTATATGCGCGCTCCTACTTCTTCTACCAGGTTCGATAAGGATGTATGCGCTATACCAATCGAAAGAAGAGACTTGGGGTTAGGTACATGTCAAGTTTCATCGAGATTGATTTGGTTTCAGGTAGGTGAAATTTCATTCATTTATTCATATTGATCATTTCTGCTATAAATGGCGCCCATTAGACCACTATATGCGCTCCTACTTCTTCTACAAGGTTCGATAGGGATGTATGCGCTATACCAATCAAATGAAGAGACTTGGGGCTAGGGACATGTCAAGTTTCATGGAGATTGACTTGGTTACAGATAGGTAGAATTTCATTCATTTACTCATATTAATCATTTCTGCTATAAAAAGCTACCATTAGACCTCTATATACCCGTTCCTACGTCTTCTACCAGGTTCGATGGGGATGTATGCGCTATACCAATCAAAAGAGAAGACTTGGGGCTAGTTACATGACAAGTTTCATCCAGATTGATTTGGTTTCAGATAGGTAAAATGTCATTCATTTACTCATATTGATCATTTCTTCTATAATTAGCGCCCATTAGACCTCTATATGCGCGCTCCTACGTCTTCTACCAGGTTGGATAAGGATGTATGGCGCTATACCAATCGAAAGAGGAGACTTGGTGCTAGGTACATGTCAAGTTTCATCGAGATTGATTTGGTTTCAGATGGGTAAATTGTCATTCATTGACTCATATTGATCATTTCTGCTATAAAAAGCGCCCATTAGACCTCTATATACCCGTTCCTACGTCTTCTATCAGGTTCGATAGGGATGTATGCGCTATACCAAACAAAAGAAAAGACTTGGGGCTAGGTATATGTCAAGTTTCATCCAGATTGATTCGGTTTCAGATAGGTAAAATTTCATTCATTTACTCATATTGATCATTTCTGCTATAAAAAGCGCCAATTAGAACTCTATATGCGCGCTCCTACCTCTTCTACCAGGTTCGATAGGGATGTATGCGCTATACCAATCCAAAGAGGAGACTTGGGGCTAAGTACATATCAAGTTTTATCGAGATTGATTTGGTTACAGTTAGGTTGAATTTCATTTTTTTACTCATATTGATCATTTCTGCTATAAAAAGCGCCCATTAGACCTCTATATGCGCGCTCCTACGTCTTCTATCAAGTTGGATAGGGATGTATGCGCTATACCAATCGAAAGAGGAGACGTGGTGCTAGGTACAAGTCAAGTTTCATCGAGGGTGATTTGGTTTCAGATAGGGAGAATTTCATTTATTTACTCATATTGATCATTTCTGCTATAAAAAGCGCCCATCAGACCTCTATATGCACGCTCCTACCTCTTCTACCAGATTCGATAGGGATGTATGCGCTATACCAATCGAAAGAAAAGACTTGGCGCTAGGTACATGTCAAGTTTCATCGAGATTGATTTGGTTTCAGATAGGGAAAATTTCATTCATTTACTCATATTGATCATTTCTGCTATAAAAAGCGCCCATTAGACCTCTATATGCGCGCTCCTACGTCTTCTACGAGGTTCGATAGGGATGTATGCGGTATACCAATCGAAAGAGGAGACTTGGGGCTAGGTACATGTCAAGTTTCATCGAGATTGATTTGGTTACAGATAGGAAGAATTTCATTCATTTACTCATATTGATCATTTCTGCTATAAAAAGCGCCCATTAGAACTCTATATGCGCGCTCCTACCTCTTCTACCAGGTTCGATAGGGATGTATGCGCTATACCAATCCAAAGAGGAGACTTGGTGCTAAGTACATGTCGAGTTTCATCGAGATTGATTTGGTTACAGATAGGTAAAATTGTCATTCATTGATTCATATTGATCATTTCTGCTATAAAAAGCGCCATTTAGAACTCTATATGCGCGCTCCTACCTCTTATACCAGGTTCGATAGGGATGTATGCGCTATACCAATCGAAAGAGGAGACGTGGTGCTAGGTACATGTAAAGTTTCATCGAGATTGATTTGGTTTCAGAGAGGGAAAATTTCATTTATTTACTCATATTGATCATTTCTGCTATAAAAAGCGCCCATTAGACCTCTATATGCACGCTCCTACTTCTTCTACCAGGTTCGATAGGGATGTACGCGCTATACCAATTGAAAGAAAAGACTTGGGGCTATGTACATGTCAAGTTTCATCGAGATTGATTTGGTTTCAGATAGGTAAAATTTCATTCATTTACTCATATTGATCATTTCTGCTATAAAAAGCGCCCATTAGACCACTATACGCGCGCTCCTACGTCTTCTACCAGGTTCGATAGGGATGTATGCGCTATACCAATCCAAAGAGGAGACTTGGTGCTAAGTATATGTGAAGTTTCATCGAGATTGATTTGGTTACAGTTAGGTTGAATTTCATTTTTTTACTCATATTGATCATTTCTGCTATAAAAAGCGCCCATTAGACCTCTATATGAGCGCTCCTACGTCTTCTATCAAGTTGGATAGGGATGTATGCGCTATACCAATCGAAAGAGGAGACGTGGTGCTAGGTACAAGTCAAGTTTCATCGAGGGTATTTGGTTTCAGATAGGGAAAATTTCATTTATTTACTCATATTGATCATTTCTGCTATAAAAAGCACCCATTAGACCTCTATATGCACACTCCTACTTCTTCTATCAGGTTCGATAGGGATGTATGCGCTATACCAATCGAAAGAAAAGACTTGGCGCTAGGTACATTTCAAGATTCATCGAGATTGATTTGGTTTCAGATAGGGAAAATTTCATTCATTTACTCATATTGATCATTTCTGCTATAAAAAGCACCCATTAGACCTCTATATGCACACTCCTACGTCTTCTATCAGGTTCGATAGGGATGTATGCGCTATACCAATCAAAAGAAAAGACTTGGGGCTAGGTATATGTCAAGTTTCATCCAGATTGATTCGGTTTCAGATAGGTAAAATTTCATTCATTTACTCATATTGATCATTTCTGCTATAAAAAGCGCCAATTAGAACTCTATATGCGCGCTCCTACCTCTTCTACCAGGTTCGATAGGGATGTATGCGCTATACCAATCCAAAGAGGAGACTTGGTGCTAAGTACATATCAAGTTTTATCGAGATTGATTTGGTTACAGTTAGGTTGAATTTCATTTTTTTACTCATATTGATCATTTCTGCTATAAAAAGCGCCCATTAGACCTCTATATGAGCGCTCCTACGTCTTCTATCAAGTTGGATAGGGATGTATGCGCTATACCAATCGAAAGAGGAGACGTGGTGCTAGGTACAAGTCAAGTTTCATCGAGGGTATTTGGTTTCAGATAGGGAAAATTTCATTTATTTACTCATATTGATCATTTCTGCTATAAAAAGCACCCATTAGACCTCTATATGCACACTCCTACTTCTTCTACCAGGTTCGATAGGGATGTATGCGCTATACCAATCGAAAGAAAAGACTTGGCGCTAGGTACATGTCAAGTTTCATCGAGATTGATTTGGTTTCAGATAGGGAAAATTTCATTCATTTACTCATATTGATCATTTCTGCTATAAAAAGCACCCATTAGACCTCTATATGCACACTCCTACGTCTTCTATCAGGTTCGATAGGGATGTATGCGCTATACCAATCAAAAGAAAAGACTTGGGGCTAGGTATATGTCAAGTTTCATCCAGATTGATTCGGTTTCAGATAGGTAAAATTTCATTCATTTACTCATATTGATCATTTCTGCTATAAAAAGCGCCAATTAGAACTCTATATGCGCGCTCCTACCTCTTCTACCAGGTTCGATAGGGATGTATGCGCTATACCAATCCAAAGAGGAGACTTGGTGCTAAGTACATATCAAGTTTTATCGAGATTGATTTGGTTACAGTTAGGTTGAATTTCATTTTTTTACTCATATTGATCATTTCTGCTATAAAAAGCGCCCATTAGACCTCTATATGCGCGCTCCTACGTCTTCTATCAAGTTGGATAGGGATGTATTCGCTATACCAATCGAAAGAGGAGACGTGGTGCTAGGTACAAGTCAAGTTTCATCGAGGGTGATTTGGTTTCAGATAGGGAGAATTTCATTTATTTACTCATATTGATCATTTCTGCTATAAAAAGCGCCCATCAGACCTCTATATGCACGCTCCTACCTCTTCTACCAGATTCGATAGGGATGTATGCGCTATACCAATCGAAAGAAAAGACTTGGCGCTAGGTACATGTCAAGTTTCATCGAGATTGATTTGGTTTCAGATAGGTAAAATTTCATTCATTTACTCATATTGATCATTTCTGCTATAAAAAGCGCCCATTAGACCTCTATATACCTGTTCCTACGTCTTCTACCAGGTTCGATAGGGATGTATGCGCTATACCAATCGAAAGTGGAGACTTGGGGCTACGTACATGTCAAGTTTCATCGAGATTGATTTGGTTACAGATAGGTAAAATTTCATTCATTTACTCATATTGATCATTTCTGCTATAAAAAGCGCCAATTAGACCTCTATATGCGCGCTCCTACTTCTTCTACCAGGTTCGATAAGGATGTATGCGCTATACCAATCGAAAGAAGAGACTTGGGGTTAGGTACATGTCAAGTTTCATCGAGATTGATTTGGTTTCAGGTAGGTGAAATTTCATTCATTTATTCATATTGATCATTTCTGCTATAAATGGCGCCCATTAGACCACTATATGCGCTCCTACTTCTTCTACAAGGTTCGATAGGGATGTATGCGCTATACCAATCAAAAGAAGAGACTTGGGGCTAGGGACATGTCAAGTTTCATGGAGATTGACTTGGTTACAGATAGGTAGAATTTCATTCATTTACTCATATTGATCATTTCTGCTATAAAAAGCTACCATTAGACCTCTATATACCCGTTCCTACGTCTTCTACCAGGTTCGATGGGGATGTATGCGCTATACCAATCAAAAGAGAAGACTTGGGGCTAGTTACATGACAAGTTTCATCCAGATTGATTTGGTTTCAGATAGGTAAAATGTCATTCATTTACTCATATTGATCATTTCTTCTATAATTAGCGCCCATTAGACCTCTATATGCGCGCTCCTACGTCTTCTACCAGGTTGGATAAGGATGTATGGCGCTATACCAATCGAAAGAGGAGACTTGGTGCTAGGTACATGTCAAGTTTCATCGAGATTGATTTGGTTTCAGATGGGTAAATTGTCATTCATTGACTCATATTGATCATTTCTGCTATAAAAAGCGCCCATTAGACCTCTATATGTGCGCTCCTACGTCTTCTATCAGGTTCGATAGGGATGTATGCGCTATACCAAACAAAAGAAAAGACTTGGGGCTAGGTATATGTCAAGTTTCATCCAGATTGATTCGGTTTCAGATAGGTAAAATTTCATTCATTTACTCATATTGATCATTTCTGCTATAAAAAGCGCCAATTAGAACTCTATATGAGCGCTCCTACCTCTTCTACCAGGTTCGATAGGGATGTATGCGCTATACCAATCCAAAGAGGAGACTTGGTGCTAAGTACATATCAAGTTTTATCGAGATTGATTTGGTTACAGTTAGGTTGAATTTCATTTTTTTACTCATATTGATCATTTCTGCTATAAAAAGCGCCCATTAGACCTCTATATGCGCGCTCCTACGTCTTCTATCAAGTTGGATAGGGATGTATTCGCTATACCAATCGAAAGAGGAGACGTGGTGCTAGGTACAAGTCAAGTTTCATCGAGGGTGATTTGGTTTCAGATAGGGAGAATTTCATTTATTTACTCATATTGATCATTTCTGCTATAAAAAGCGCCCATCAGACCTCTATATGCACGCTCCTACCTCTTCTACCAGATTCGATAGGGATGTATGCGCTATACCAATCGAAAGAAAAGACTTGGCGCTAGGTACATGTCAAGTTTCATCGAGATTGATTTGGTTTCAGATAGGTAAAATTTCATTCATTTACTCATATTGATCATTTCTGCTATAAAAAGCGCCCATTAGACCTCTATATACCTGTTCCTACGTCTTCTACCAGGTTCGATAGGGATGTATGCGCTATACCAATCGAAAGTGGAGACTTGGGGCTACGTACATGTCAAGTTTCATCGAGATTGATTTGGTTACAGATAGGTAAAATTTCATTCATTTACTCATATTGATCATTTCTGCTATAAAAAGCGCCAATTAGACCTCTATATGCGCGCTCCTACTTCTTCTACCAGGTTCGATAAGGATGTATGCGCTATACCAATCGAAAGAAGAGACTTGGGGTTAGGTACATGTCAAGTTTCATCGAGATTGATTTGGTTTCAGGTAGGTGAAATTTCATTCATTTATTCATATTGATCATTTCTGCTATAAATGGCGCCCATTAGACCACTATATGCGCTCCTACTTCTTCTACAAGGTTCGATAGGGATGTATGCGCTATACCAATCAAAAGAAGAGACTTGGGGCTAGGGACATGTCAAGTTTCATGGAGATTGACTTGGTTACAGATAGGTAGAATTTCATTCATTTACTCATATTGATCATTTCTGCTATAAAAAGCTACCATTAGACCTCTATATACCCGTTCCTACGTCTTCTACCAGGTTCGATGGGGATGTATGCGCTATACCAATCAAAAGAGAAGACTTGGGGCTAGTTACATGACAAGTTTCATCCAGATTGATTTGGTATCAGATAGGTAAAATGTCATTCATTTACTCATATTGATCATTTCTTCTATAATTAGCGCCCATTAGACCTCTATATGCGCGCTCCTACGTCTTCTACCAGGTTGGATAAGGATGTATGGCGCTATACCAATCGAAAGAGGAGACTTGGTGCTAGGTACATGTCAAGTTTCATCGAGATTGATTTGGTTTCAGATGGGTAAATTGTCATTCATTGACTCATATTGATCATTTCTGCTATAAAAAGCGCCCATTAGACCTCTATATGTGCGCTCCTACGTCTTCTATCAGGTTCGATAGGGATGTATGCGCTATACCAAACAAAAGAAAAGACTTGGGGCTAGGTATATGTCAAGTTTCATCCAGATTGATTCGGTTTCAGATAGGTAAAATTTCATTCATTTACTCATATTGATCATTTCTGCTATAAAAAGCGCCAATTAGAACTCTATATGCGCGCTCCTACCTCTTCTACCAGGTTCGATAGGGATGTATGCGCTATACCAATCCAAAGAGGAGACTTGGGGCTAAGTACATATCAAGTTTTATCGAGATTGATTTGGTTACAGTTAGGTTGAATTTCATTTTTTTACTCATATTGATCATTTCTGCTATAAAAAGCGCCCATTAGACCTCTATATGCGCGCTCCTACGTCTTCTATCAAGTTGGATAGGGATGTATGCGCTATACCAATCGAAAGAGGAGACGTGGTGCTAGGTACAAGTCAAGTTTCATCGAGGGTGATTTGGTTTCAGATAGGGAGAATTTCATTTATTTACTCATATTGATCATTTCTGCTATAAAAAGCGCCCATCAGACCTCTATATGCACGCTCCTACCTCTTCTACCAGATTCGATAGGGATGTATGCGCTATACCAATCGAAAGAAAAGACTTGGCGCTAGGTACATGTCAAGTTTCATCGAGATTGATTTGGTTTCAGATAGGGAAAATTTCATTCATTTACTCATATTGATCATTTCTGCTATAAAAAGCGCCCATTAGACCTCTATATGCGCGCTCCTACGTCTTCTACGAGGTTCGATAGGGATGTATGCGGTATACCAATCGAAAGAGGAGACTTGGGGCTAGGTACATGTCAAGTTTCATCGAGATTGATTTGGTTACAGATAGGAAGAATTTCATTCATTTACTCATATTGATCACTTCTGCTATAAAAAGCGCCCATTAGAACTCTATATGCGCGCTCCTACCTCTTCTACCAGGTTCGATAGGGATGTATGCGCTATACCAATCCAAAGAGGAGACTTGGTGCTAAGTACATGTCGAGTTTCATCGAGATTGATTTGGTTACAGATAGGTAAAATTGTCATTCATTGATTCATATTGATCATTTCTGCTATAAAAAGCGCCATTTAGAACTCTATATGCGCGCTCCTACCTCTTATACCAGGTTCGATAGGGATGTATGCGCTATACCAATCGAAAGAGGAGACGTGGTGCTAGGTACATGTAAAGTTTCATCGAGAGTGATTTGGTTTCAGAGAGGGAAAATTTCATTTATTTACTCATATTGATCATTTCTGCTATAAAAAGCGCCCATTAGACCTCTATATGCACGCTCCTACTTCTTCTACCAGGTTCGATAGGGATGTACGCGCTATACCAATTGAAAGAAAAGACTTGGGGCTATGTACATGTCAAGTTTCATCGAGATTGATTTGGTTTCAGATAGGTAAAATTTCATTCATTTACTCATATTGATCATTTCTGCTATAAAAAGCGCCCATTAGACCACTATACGCGCGCTCCTACGTCTTCTACCAGGTTCGATAGGGATGTATGCGCTATACAAATCCAAAGAGGAGACTTGGTGCTAAGTACATGTGAAGTTTCATCGAGATTGATTTGGTTACAGTTAGGTTGAATTTCATTTTTTTACTCATATTGATCATTTCTGCTATAAAAAGCGCCCATTAGACCTCTATATGAGCGCTCCTACGTCTTCTATCAAGTTGGATAGGGATGTATGCGCTATACCAATCGAAAGAGGAGACGTGGTGCTAGGTACAAGTCAAGTTTCATCGAGGGTATTTGGTTTCAGATAGGGAAAATTTCATTTATTTACTCATATTGATCATTTCTGCTATAAAAAGCACCCTTTAGACCTCTATATGCACACTCCTACTTCTTCTACCAGGTTCGATAGGGATGTATGCGCTATACCAATCGAAAGAAAAGACTTGGCGCTAGGTACATGTCAAGTTTCATCGAGATTGATTTGGTTTCAGATAGGGAAAATTTCATTCATTTACTCATATTGATCATTTCTGCTATAAAAAGCAGCCATTAGACCTCTATATGCACACTCCTACGTCTTCTATCAGGTTCGATAGGGATGTATGCGCTATACCAATCAAAAGAAAAGACTTGGGGCTAGGTATATGTCAAGTTTCATCCAGATTGATTCGGTTTCAGATAGGTAAAATTTCATTCATTTACTCATATTGATCATTTCTGCTATAAAAAGCGCCAATTAGAACTCTATATGCGCGCTCCTACCTCTTCTACCAGGTTCGATAGGGATGTATGCGCTATACCAATCCAAAGAGGAGACTTGGTGCTAAGTACATATCAAGTTTTATCGAGATTGATTTGGTTACAGTTAGGCTGAATTTCATTTTTTTACTCATATTGATCATTTCTGCTATAAAAAGCGCCCATTAGACCTCTATATGCGCGCTCTTACGTCTTCTATCAAGTTGGATAGGGATGTATTCGCTATACCAATCGAAAGAGGAGACGTGGTGCTAGGTACAAGTCAAGTTTCATCGAGGGTGATTTGGTTTCAGATAGGGAGAATTTCATTTATTTACTCATATTGATCATTTCTGCTATAAAAAGCGCCCATCAGACCTCTATATGCACGCTCCTACCTCTTCTACCAGATTCGATAGGGATGTATGCGCTATACCAATCGAAAGAAAACACTTGGCGCTAGGTACATGTCAAGTTTCATCGAGATTGATTTGGTTTCAGATAGGTAAAATTTCATTCATTTACTCATATTGATCATTTCTGCTATAAAAAGCGCCCATTAGACCTCTATATACCTGTTCCTACGTCTTCTACCAGGTTCGATAGGGATGTATGCGCTATACCAATCGAAAGAAAAGACTTGGCGCTAGGTACATGTCAAGTTTCATCGAGATTGATTTGGTTTCAGATAGGGAAAATTTCATTCATTTACTCATATTGATCATTTCTGCTATAAAAAGCGCCCATTAGACCTCTATATGCGCGCTCCTACGTCTTCTACGAGGTTCGATAGGGATGTATGCGGTATACCAATCGAAAGAGGAGACTTGGGGCTAGGTACATGTCAAGTTTCATCGAGATTGATTTGGTTACAGATAGGAAGAATTTCATTCATTTACTCATATTGATCATTTCTGCTATAAAAAGCGCCCATTAGAACTCTATATGCGCGCTCCTACCTCTTCTACCAGGTTCGATAGGGATGTATGCGCTATACCAATCGAAAGAAGAGACGTGGTGCTAGGTACATGTAAAGTTTCATCGAGAGTGATTTGGTTTCAGATAGGGAAAATTTCATTTATTTACTCATATTGATCATTTCTGCTATAAAAAGCGCCCATTATACCTCTATATGCACGCTCCTACTTCTTCTACCAGGTTCGATAGGGATGTACGCGCTATACCAATTGAAAGAAAAGACTTGGGGCTATGTACATGTCAAGTTTCATCGAGATTGATTTGGTTTCAGATAGGGAAAAAATCATTCATTTACTCATATTGATCATTTCTGCTATAAAAAGCGCCCATTAGACCACTATACGCGCGCTCCTACCTCTTCTACTAGGTTTGATAGGGATGTATGCGCTATACCAATCGAAAGAAGGGACTTGGGGCTAGGTACATGTCAAGTTTCATCGAGATTAATTTGGTTTCAGATGGGTAAATTGTCATTCATTGACTCATATTAATCATTTCTGCTATAAAAAGCGCCCATTAGACCTCTATATGTGCGCTCCTACGTCTTCTACCAGGTTCGAAAGGGATGTATGCGCTATACCAATCAAAAGAAAAGACTTGGGGCTAGGTATATGTCAAGTTTCATCGAGATTGATTTGGTTTCAGATAGGTAAAATTTCATTCATTTACTCATGTTGATCATTTCTGCTATAAAAAGCGCCCATTAGACCTCTATATACCCGTTCCTACGTCTTCTACCAGGTTCGATAGGGATGTATGCGCTATACCAATCGAAAGAGGAGACTTGGGGCTACGTACATGTCAAGTTTCATCGAGATTGATTTGGTTACAGAGAGGTAAAATTGTCATTCATTGACTCATATTGATCATTTCTGCTATAAAAAGCGCCCATTAGACCTCTATACGCGTGCTCTTACGTCTTCTACCAGGTTCGATAGGGATGTATGCGCTATACCAATCGAAAGAGGGGACATGGGGCTAGGTACATGTCAAGTTTCATCGAGACTGATTTGGTCTCAGATAGGTAAAATTTCATTCATTTACTCATGTTGATCATTTCTGCTATAAAAAAAGCCCATTAGACCTCTATATACCCGCTCCTACTTCTTCTACGAGGTTCAAAAGGCATGTATGCGCTATACCAATCGAAAGAGGAGACTTGGTGCTAGGTACATGTCAAGTTTCATTGAGATTGATTTGGTTACAGATCGGAAGAATTTCATTTATTTACTCATATTGATCATTTCTGCTATAAAAAGCGCCCATTAGACCTCTATATGCGCGCTCCTACTACTTCTACCTGGTTCTAAAGGCATGTATGCGCTATACCAATCGTAAGAGGAGACTTGGTGCTAGGTACATGTCAAGTTTCATTGAGATTGATTTGGTTACAGATCGGTAGAATTTCATTTATTTACTCATATTGATCATTTCTGCTATAAAAAGCGCCCATTAGACCTCTATATGCGCGCTCCTACGTGTTCTACCAGGTTCGATGGGGATGTATGCGCTATACCAATCGCAAGAAAAGACTTGGGGCTAGGTACATGAGATTGATTTGGTTTCAGATAGGTAAAATTTCATTCATTTACTCATACTGATCATTTCTGCTATAAAAAGCGCCCATTAGACCTTTATATGCGCGCTCCTACGTCTTCTACCAGGTTCGATGGGGATGTATGCGCTATACCAATCAAAAGAGAAGACTTGGGGCTAGTTACATGACAAGTTTCATCGAGATTGATTTGGTTTCAGATAGGTAAAATATCATTCATTTACTCATATTGATCATTTCTTCTATAATAAACGCCCATTAGACTTCTATATGCGCGCTCCGTCGTCTTCTACCAGGTTGGATAAGGATGTATGGCGCTATACCAATCGAAAGAGGAGACTTGGTGCTAGGTACATGTCAAGTTTCATCGAGATTGATTTGGTTTCAGATGGGTAAATTGTCATTCATTGACTCATATTGATCATTTCTGCTATAAAAAGCGCCCATTAGACCTCTATATGTGCGCTCCTACGTCTTCTGCCAGGTTCGATAGGGATATATGCGCTATACCAATCAAAAGAAAAGACTAGGGGCTAGGTATATGTCATGTTTCATCCAGATGGATTTGGTTTCAGATAGGTAAAATTTCATTCATTTACTCATATTGATCATTTCTGCTATAAAAAGCGCCCATTAGACCTCTATACGCGCTCTCCTACGTCTTCTACCAGGTTTGGTAGGGATGTATGCGCTATACCAATCGAAAGAGTTGACTTGGGGCTAGGTACATGTCAAGTTTCATCGAGATTGATTTGGGTTCAGATAGGGAAAAATTCATTCATTTACTCATATTGATCATTTCTGCTATAAAAAGTGGCCATTAGACCTCTATATGCGCGCTCCTACTTCTACCAGGTTCGATAGGGATGTATGCGCTATACCAATCGAAAGAGAAGACCTCTGGCTAGGTACATGTCAATTTTCATCGAGATTTATTTGGTTTCAGATAGGTAAAATTTCATTCATTTACTCATATTGATCATTTCTGCTATAAAAAGCGCCCATTAGACCTCTATATGCGCGCTCCTACGTCTTCTACGAGGTTCGATAGGGATGTATGCGGTATACCAATCGAAAGAGGAGACTTGGGGCTAGGTACATGTCAAGTTTCATCGAGATTGATTTGGTTACAGATAGGAAGAATTTCATTCATTTACTCATATTGATCATTTCTGCTATAAAAAGCGCCCATTAGAACTCTATATGCGCGCTCCTACCTCTTCTACCAGGTTCGATAGGGATGTATGCGCTATACCAATCGAAAGAAGAGACGTGGTGCTAGGTACATGTAAAGTTTCATCGAGAGTGATTTGGTTTCAGATAGGGAAAATTTCATTTATTTACTCATATTGATCATTTCTGCTATAAAAAGCGCCCATTATACCTCTATATGCACGCTCCTACTTCTTCTACCAGGTTCGATAGGGATGTACGCGCTATACCAATTGAAAGAAAAGACTTGGGGCTATGTACATGTCAAGTTTCATCGAGATTGATTTGGTTTCAGATAGGGAAAAAATCATTCATTTACTCATATTGATCATTTCTGCTATAAAAAGCGCCCATTAGACCACTATACGCGCGCTCCTACCTCTTCTACTAGGTTTGATAGGGATGTATGCGCTATACCAATCGAAAGAAGGGACTTGGGGCTAGGTACATGTCAAGTTTCATCGAGATTAATTTGGTTTCAGATGGGTAAATTGTCATTCATTGACTCATATTAATCATTTCTGCTATAAAAAGCGCCCATTAGACCTCTATATGTGCGCTCCTACGTCTTCTACCAGGTTCGAAAGGGATGTATGCGCTATACCAATCAAAAGAAAAGACTTGGGGCTAGGTATATGTCAAGTTTCATCGAGATTGATTTGGTTTCAGATAGGTAAAATTTCATTCATTTACTCATGTTGATCATTTCTGCTATAAAAAGCGCCCATTAGACCTCTATATACCCGTTCCTACGTCTTCTACCAGGTTCGATAGGGATGTATGCGCTATACCAATCGAAAGAGGAGACTTGGGGCTACGTACATGTCAAGTTTCATCGAGATTGATTTGGTTACAGAGAGGTAAAATTGTCATTCATTGACTCATATTGATCATTTCTGCTATAAAAAGCGCCCATTAGACCTCTATACGCGTGCTCTTACGTCTTCTACCAGGTTCGATAGGGATGTATGCGCTATACCAATCGAAAGAGGGGACATGGGGCTAGGTACATGTCAAGTTTCATCGAGACTGATTTGGTCTCAGATAGGTAAAATTTCATTCATTTACTCATGTTGATCATTTCTGCTATAAAAAAAGCCCATTAGACCTCTATATACCCGCTCCTACTTCTTCTACGAGGTTCAAAAGGCATGTATGCGCTATACCAATCGAAAGAGGAGACTTGGTGCTAGGTACATGTCAAGTTTCATTGAGATTGATTTGGTTACAGATCGGAAGAATTTCATTTATTTACTCATATTGATCATTTCTGCTATAAAAAGCGCCCATTAGACCTCTATATGCGCGCTCCTACTACTTCTACCTGGTTCTAAAGGCATGTATGCGCTATACCAATCGTAAGAGGAGACTTGGTGCTAGGTACATGTCAAGTTTCATTGAGATTGATTTGGTTACAGATCGGTAGAATTTCATTTATTTACTCATATTGATCATTTCTGCTATAAAAAGCGCCCATTAGACCTCTATATGCGCGCTCCTACGTGTTCTACCAGGTTCGATGGGGATGTATGCGCTATACCAATCGCAAGAAAAGACTTGGGGCTAGGTACATGAGATTGATTTGGTTTCAGATAGGTAAAATTTCATTCATTTACTCATACTGATCATTTCTGCTATAAAAAGCGCCCATTAGACCTTTATATGCGCGCTCCTACGTCTTCTACCAGGTTCGATGGGGATGTATGCGCTATACCAATCAAAAGAGAAGACTTGGGGCTAGTTACATGACAAGTTTCATCGAGATTGATTTGGTTTCAGATAGGTAAAATATCATTCATTTACTCATATTGATCATTTCTTCTATAATAAACGCCCATTAGACTTCTATATGCGCGCTCCGTCGTCTTCTACCAGGTTGGATAAGGATGTATGGCGCTATACCAATCGAAAGAGGAGACTTGGTGCTAGGTACATGTCAAGTTTCATCGAGATTGATTTGGTTTCAGATGGGTAAATTGTCATTCATTGACTCATATTGATCATTTCTGCTATAAAAAGCGCCCATTAGACCTCTATATGTGCGCTCCTACGTCTTCTGCCAGGTTCGATAGGGATATATGCGCTATACCAATCAAAAGAAAAGACTAGGGGCTAGGTATATGTCATGTTTCATCCAGATGGATTTGGTTTCAGATAGGTAAAATTTCATTCATTTACTCATATTGATCATTTCTGCTATAAAAAGCGCCCATTAGACCTCTATACGCGCTCTCCTACGTCTTCTACCAGGTTTGGTAGGGATGTATGCGCTATACCAATCGAAAGAGTTGACTTGGGGCTAGGTACATGTCAAGTTTCATCGAGATTGATTTGGGTTCAGATAGGGAAAAATTCATTCATTTACTCATATTGATCATTTCTGCTATAAAAAGTGGCCATTAGACCTCTATATGCGCGCTCCTACTTCTACCAGGTTCGATAGGGATGTATGCGCTATACCAATCGAAAGAGAAGACCTCTGGCTAGGTACATGTCAATTTTCATCGAGATTTATTTGGTTTCAGATAGGTAAAATTTCATTCATTTACTCATATTGATCATTTCTGCTATAAAAAGCGCCCATTAGACCTCTATATGCGCGCTCCTACGTCTTCTACGAGGTTCGATAGGGATGTATGCGCTATACCAATCGAAAGAGGAGACTTGGTGCTAAGTACATGTCGTGTTTCATCGAGATTGATTTGGTTACAGGTAGGTTGAATTTCATTTTTTTACTCATATTGATCATTTCTGCTATAAAAAGCGCCCATTAGACCTCTATATGCGCGCTCCTACGTCTTTTATCAAGTTGGATAAGGATGTATGCGCTATACCAATCGAAAGAGGAGACTTGGTGCTAAGTACATGTCGTGTTTCATCGAGATTGATTTGGTTACAGGTAGGTTGAATTTCATTTTTTTACTCATATTGATCATTTCTGCTATAAAAAGCGCCCATTAGACCTCTATATGCGCGCTCCTACGTCTTTTATCAAGTTGGATAAGGATGTATGCGCTATACCAATCGAAAGAGGAGACGTGGTGCTAAGTACATGTCAAGTTTCATCGAGATTTATTTGGATTCAGATAGGGAAAAATTCATTTATTTACTCATATTGATCATTTCTGCTATAAAAAGCGCCCATTAGACCTCTATATGCACGCTCCTACTTCTTCTACCAGGTTCGATAGGGATGTATGCGGTATACCAATCGAAAGAGGAGACTTGGTGCTAGGTACATGTCAAGTTTCATTGAGATTAATTTGGTTACAGATCGGTAGAATTTCATTTATATACTCATATTGATCATTTCTGCTATAAAAAGCGCCCATTAGACCTCTATATGCGCGCTCCTACGTCTTCTACCAGGTTCGATGGGGATGTTTGCGCTATACCAATCAAAAGAGAAGACCTGGGGCTAGTTACATGACACGTTTCATCGAGATTGATTTGGTTTCAGATAGGTTAAATTTCATTCATTTACTCATATTGATAATTTCTGCTATAAAAAGCGCCCATAAGACCTCTATATGCGCACTCCTACTTCTTCTACCAGGTTCGATAGGGATGTATGCTCTACACCAATCGAAAGAAAAGACGTAGGGCTAGGTACATGTTAAGTTTCATCGAGATTGATTTGGTTTCAGATGGGTAAATTGTCATTGATTGACTCATATTGATCATTTCTTCTATAATAAGCGCCCATTAGACCTCTACATGCCCGCTCCTACGTCTTCTACCAGGTTGGATAGGGATGTATGGCGCTATACCAATCGAAAGAGGAGACTTGGTGCTAGGTACATGTCAAGTTTCATCGAGATTGATTTGGTTTTAGATGGGTAAATTGTCATTGATTGACTCATATTGATCATTTATGCTATAAAAAGCGCAAATTAGAACTCTATATGCGCGCTCCTACCTCTTCTACCAGGTTCGATTGGGATGTATGCGCTATACCAATCCAAAGAAGAGACTTGGTGCTAAGTACATGTCGAGTTTCATCGAGATTTATTTGGTAACAGTTAGGTTGAAATTCATTTCTTTACTTATATTGATCATTTCTGCTATAAAAAGCGCCCATTAGAGCTCTATCTGCGCGCTCCTACGTGTTCTATCAAGTTGGATAGGGATGTATGCGCTATACCAATCGAAAGAGAAGACCTCTGGCTACGTACATGTCAAGTTTTATCGAGATTGATTTGGTTACAGATAGGTAAAAATGTCATTCATTGACTCATATTGATCATTTCTGCTATGAAAAGCGCCCATTAGACCTCTCAATGTGCGCTCCTACGTCTTCTATCAGGTTCGATAGGGATGTATGCGCTATACCAGTCAAAAGAGAAGACTTGGTGCTAGGCACATGTCAAGTTTCATTGAGATTGATTTGGTTACAGATCGGTAGAATTTCATTTATTTACTCATATTGATCATATCTGCTATAAAAAGCGCCCATTAGACCTCTATATGCGCGCTCCTACTTCTTCTAACAGGTTCAATAGGGATGTATGCGCTATACAAATCAAAAGAGGAGACTTGGGGCTAGCCACATGACAAGTTTCATCGAGATTGATTTGGTTTCAGATAGGTAAAATTTCATTCATTTACTCATATTGATCATTTCTGCTATAAAAAGTGCCCATTAGACTTCTATATGCGCGCTCCTACTTCTTCTACCAGGTTCGATAGGGATGTATGCGCTATACCAATCCAAAGAAGAGACTTGGTGCTAAGTACATGTCGAGTTTCATATAGATTTTTTTGGTAACAGTTAGGTTGAAATTCATTTTTTTACTTATATTGATCATTTCTGCTATAAAAATCGGCCATTAGAGCTCTATCTGCGCGCTCCTACGTGTTCTATCAAGTTGGATAGGGATGTATGCGCTATACCAATCGAAAGAGAAGATGTGGTGCTAGGTACATGTCAAGCTTCATCGAGATTAATTTGGTTTCAGATGGGTAAATTGTCATTGATTGACTCATATTGATCATTTCTGCTATAAAAAGCGCCCATTAGACCTCTATATGTGCGCTCCTACGTCTTCTACCAGGTTCGATAGGGATGTATGCGCTATACCAATCGAAAGAAGGGACTTGGGGCTAGGTACATGTCAAGTTTAATCGAGATTGATTTGGTTTCAGATAGGTAAAATTTCATTCATTTACTCATATTGATCATTTCTGCTATAAAAAGCGCCCATTAGACCTCTATATGCGCGCTCCTACTTCTTCTACCAGGTTCGATAGGGATGTATGCGCTATACCAATTGAAAGAGAAGACTTGGGGCTAGGTACTTGTCAAGTTTCATCGAGATTAATTTGGTTTCAGATAGGTAAAATTTCATTCATTTACTCATATTGATCATTTCTGCTATAATAAGCGCCAATTAGACCTCTATATGAGCGCTCCTACTTCTTCTAGCAGGTTCGATAGGGATGTATGCGCTATACCAATCAAAAGAAAAGACCTAAGGCTAGGTACATGACAAGTTTCATTGAGATTGATTTGGTTTCAGATAGGGAAAATTTCATTCATTTACTCATATTGATCATTTCTGCTATAAAAAGCGCCCATTAGACCTCTATATGTGCGCTCCTACGTCTTCTATCAGGTTCGATAGGGATGTATGCGCTATACCAATCAAAAGAAAAGACTTGGGGCTAGGTATATGTCAAGTTTCATCCAGATTGATTCGGTTTCAGATAGGTAAAATTTCATTCATTTACTCATATTGATCATTTCTGCTATAATAAGCGCCAATTAGACCTCTATATGAGCGCTCCTACTTCTTCTACCAGGTTCGATAGGGATGTATGCGCTATACCAATCAAAAGAAAAGACCTAGGGCTAGGTACATGACAAGTTTCATTGAGATTGATTTGGTTTCAAATAGGTAAAATTTCATTCATTTATTCATATTGATCATTTCTGCTATAAAAAGCGCCCAATAGACCTCTATATGCGTGCTCCTACTTCTTCTACCAGGTTCGATAGGGATGTATGCGCTATACCAATCGAAATAAGAGACTTGGGGCCAGGTACATGTCAAGTTTCATTGATATTGATTTGGTTAAAGATAGGCAGAATTTCATTTATTTACTCATATTGATCATTTCTGCTATAAAAAGCGCCCATTAGACCTCTATATGCGCGCTCCTACGTCTTCTACCAGGTTCGACAGGGATGTATGCGCTATACCAATCGAAAGAGGAGACTTGGTGCTAGATACATGTCAAGTTTCATCGAGATTGATTTGGTTACAGATCGGTAGAATTCCATTTATTTACTCATATTGATCATTTCTGTTATGAAAAGCGCCCATTAGACCTCTATATGCGCCCTCCTACTTCTTCTACCAGGTTCGATAGGAATGTATGCGCTATACCAATCGAAAGAGGAGACTTGGGGCTAGGTATATATTAAGGTTCATCGAGATTGATTTGGTTACAGATCGGTGGAATTTCAGTTATTTACTCATATGGATCATTTCTGCTATAAAAAGCGCCCATTTGACCTCTATATGCGCGCTCCTACGTCTTCTACCAGGTTCGATAGGGATGTATGCGCTATACCAATCGAAAGAAGAGACTTGGTGCTAGATACATGTCAAGTTTCATCGAGATTGATTTGGTTACAGATCGGTAGAATTTCATTTATTTACTCTTATTGATCATTTCTGCTATAAAAAGCGCCCATTAGACCTCTATATGCGCGCTCATACTTTTTTTACCAGGTTCGATGGGGATGTATGTGTTATACCAATCGAAAGAGGAGACTTTGGGATAGGAACATGTCAAGTTTCATTGAGATTGATTTGGTTTCAGATAATTAAAATTTCATTTATTTACTCATATTGATCATTTCTGCTATAAAAAGCGCCCATTAGACCTCTATATGCGCGCTCCTACGTCTTCTACCAGGTTCGATAGGGATGTATGCGCTATACCAATCAAAAGAGGAGACTTGGGGATAGGTGCATGTCAAGTTTCATCGAGATTGATTTGGTTTCAGATAGGCAAAATTTCATACATTTACTCATATTGATCATTTTTGCTATAAAAAGCGCCCATTAGAACTCTATATGCGCTCCTACATCTTCTACCAGGTTCGATAGGGATGTATGCGCTATACCAATCAAAAGAGAGGACTTGGGGCTATTTACATGTCAAGTTTCATCGAGATTGATTTGGTTTCAGATAGGTAAAATTTCATTCATTTACTCATATTGATCATTTCTGCTATAAAAAGCGCCCAATAGACCTCTATATGCGCGCTCCTACGTCTTCTACGAGGTTCGATGGGGATGTATGCGCTATACCAATCGAAAGAGGGGACTTGTTGCTAGGTACATGTCAAGTTTTATCTAGATTGATTTGGTTTCAAATAGGTAAAATTTCATTCATTTACTCATATTGATCATTTCTGCTATAAAAAGCGCCCATTAGACCTCTATATGCGCGCTCCTACGTCTTCTACCAGGTTCGATAGGGATGTATGCGCTATACCAATCGAAAGAGGAGACTTGGGGCTAGGTACATGTTAAGGTTCATCGAGATTGATTTGGTTACAGATCGGTGGAATTTCATTTATTTACTCATATGGATCATTTCTGCTATAAAAAGCGCCCATTAGACCTCTATATGCGCGCTCCTACGTCTTCTACCAGGTTCGATCTGGATGTATGCGCTATACCAATCAAAAGAGGGGATATGGGGCTAGGTACATGTCAAGTTTCATCGAGATTGATTTGGTCTCAGATAGGTAAAATTTCATTCATTTACTCATGTTGATCATTTCTGCTATAAAAAGCGCCCATTAGACATCTATATACCCGCTCCTACTTCTTCTACGAGGTTCAAAAGGCATGTATGCGCTAAACCAATCGAAAGAGGAGACTTGGTGCTAGGTACATGTCAAGTTTCATTGAGATTGATTTGGTTACAGATCGGAAGAATTTCATTTATTTACTCATATTGATCATTTCTGCTATAAAAAGCGCCCATTAGACCACTTTATGCGCACTCCTACGTCTTCTACCAGGTTCGATGGGGATATATGCGCTATACCAATCAAAAGAGAAGAGTTGGGGCTAGTTACATGACGAGTTTCATCGAGATTGATTTGGTTTCAGATAGGTAAAATTGTCATTCATTGACTCATATTGATCATTTCTGCTATAAAAAGCGCCCATTAGACCTCTATACGCGCGCTCCTACGTCTTCTACCAGGTTCGATAGGGATGTATGCGCTATACCAATCGAAAGAAAAGACTTGGCGCTAGGAACATGTCAAGCTTCATCGAGATTGATTTGGTTTCAGATAGGTAAAATTTCATTCATTTACTCATATTGATCATTTCTGCTATAAAAAGCGCCCATTAGACCTCTATATACCCGCTCCTACTACTTCTACCAGGTTCAAAAGGCATGTATGCGCTATACCAATCGTAAGAGGAGACTTGGTGCTAGGTACATGTCAAGTTTCATTGAGATTGATTTGGTTACAGAACGGTAGAATTTCATTTATTTCCTCATATTGATCATTTCTGCTATAAAAAGCGCCTATTAGAACTCTATATGCGCGCTCCTACTTCTTCTACCAGGTTCGATAGGGATGTATGCGCTGTACCAATCAAAAGAAGAGACCTGGGGCTAGGTACATGTCAAGTTTCATTGAGATTGATTTGGTTTCAGATTGGTAAAATTTCATTCATTTACTCATATTGATCATATCTGCTATAAAAAGCGCCTATTAGAACTCTATATGCGCGCTCCTACTTCTTCTACCAGGTTCGATAGGGATGTATGCGCTGTACCAATCGAAAGAGGAGCCTTAGGGCTAGGTACATGTCAAGTTTCATCGAGATTGATTTGGTTCCAGATATGTAAAATGTCATTCATTTACTCATATTGATCATTTCTTCTATAAGAAGCGCCCATTAGACCTCTATATGCTCGCTCCAACGTCTTCTACCAGGTTGGATAGGGATGTATGGCGCTATACCAATCGAAAGAGAAGAGTTGGTGCTAGGTACATGTCAAGTTTCATCGAGATTGATTTGGTTTCAGATGGGTAAATTGTCATTCATTGACTCATATTGATCATTTCTGCTATAAAAAGCGCCCATTAGACCTCTATATGTGCGCTCCTACCTCTTCTACCAGGTTCGATAGGGATGTTTGCGCTATACCAATCAAAAGAGAAGAGTTGGGGCTAGGTATATGTCAAGTTTCATCGAGATGGATTTGCTTTCAGATAGGTAAAATTTCATTCATTTACTCATATTGATCATTTCTGGTATAAAAAGCGCCGATTAGACCTCTATACGCTCGCTCCTACGTCTTCTACCAGGTTTGATAGGGATGTATGCGCTATACCAATCGATAGAGATGACTTGGGGCTAGGTACATGTCAAGTTTAATCGAGATTGATTTGGTTTCAGATAGGTAAAATTTCATTTATTTACTCATATTGATCATTTCTGCTATAAAAAGCGCCCATTAGACCTCTATATGCACGCTCCTACTTCTTCTACCAGGTTCGATAGGGATGTATGCGCTATACCAATCGAAAGAGGAGACTTGGTGTAAGGTACAGGTCAAGTGTCATTGAGATTGATTTGGTTTCAGATAGGTAAATTTTCATTCATTTACTCATATTGATCATTTCTGCTATAAAAAGCGCCCATTAGACCTCTATACGCGCTCTCCTACGTCTTCTACCAGGTTCGATGGGGATGTATGCGCTATACCAATCAAAAGAGGAGACTTGGGGCTAGCTACATGTCAAGTTTCATCGAGATTGATTTGGTTTCAGATAGGTAAAATTTCATTCATTTACTCATATTGATCATTTCTGCTATAAAAAGCGCCCATTAAACCTCTATATACCCGTTCCTACCTCTTCTATCAGGTTCGATAGGGATGTATGCGCTATACCAATCGAAAGAGGAGACTTGGGGCTCCTTACATGTCAAGTTTTATCAAGATTGATTTGGTTACAGATAGGTAAAATTGTCATTCATTGACTCATATTGATCATTTCTGCTATAAAAAGCGCCCATTAGACCTCTAAATGTGCGCTCCTACGTCTTCTACCAGGTTCGATAGGGATGTATGCGCTATACCAGTGAAAAGAGAAGACTTGGTGCTAGTCACATGTCAAGTTTCATTGAGATTGATTTGATTTGGTTACAGATAGGTAAAATTGTCATTCATTGACTCATATTGATCATTTCTGCTATAAAAAGCGCCCATTAGACCTCTTTATGCGCGCTCCTACTTCTTCTACCAGGTTCGATAGGGATGTATGCGCTATACCAATCCAAAGAAGAGACTTGGTGCTAAGTACATGTCGAGTTTCATCGAGATTGATTTGGTAACAGTTAGGTTCAATTTCATTTTTTTACTTATATTGATCATTTCTGCTATAAAAAGCGCCCATTAGAGCTCTATCTGCGCGCTCCTACGTGTTCTATCAAGTTGGATAGGGATGTATGCGCTATACCAATCAAAAAAGAGATGTGGTGCTAGGTACATGTCAAGTTTCATCGAGATTGATTTGGTTTCAGATGGATAAATTGTCATTGATTGACTCATATTGATCATTTCTGCTATAAAAAGCGCCCATTAGACCTCTATATGTGCGCTCCTACGTCTTCTACCAGGTTCGATAGGAATGTATGCGCTATACCAATCGAAAGAGAAGACCTGGGGCTAGGTACTTGTCAAGTTTAATCGAGATTAATTTGGTTTCAGATAGGTAAAATTTCATTCATTTACTCAAATTGATCATTTCTGCTATAAAAAACGCCCATTAGACCTCTATATGCGTGCTCCTACGTCTTCTTCCAGGTTCGATAGGGATGTATGCGCTATACCAATCGAAAGAGGAGACTTGGGGCTAGGTACTTGTCAAGTTTCATTGAGATTGATTTGGTTTCAAATAGGTAAAATTTCATTCATTTATTCATATTGATCATTTCTGCTATAAAAAACGCCCAATAGACCTCTATATGCGTGCTCCTACGTCTTCTACCAGGTTCGATAGGGATGTATGAGCTATACCAATCGAAAGAAGAGACTTGGGGCTAGGTACATGTCAAGTTTCATTGATATTGATTTGGTTAAAGATAGGCAGAATTTCATTTATTTACTCATATTGATCATTTCTGCTATAAAAAGCGCCCATTAGACCTCTATATGCGCGCTCCTACGTCTTCTACAAAGTTCGACAGGGATGTATGCGCTATACCAATCGAAAGAGGAGACTTGGTGCTAGATACATGTCAAGTTTCATCGAGATTGATTTGGTTACAGATCGGTAGAATTCCATTTATTTACTCATATTGATCATTTCTGTTATGAAAAGCGCCCATTAGACCTCTATATGCGCGCTCCTACGTCTTCTACCAGGTTCGATAGGGATGTATGCGATATACCAATCGAAAGAGGAGACTTGGGGCTAGGGACATGTCAAGTTTCATTGAGATTGATTTGGTTTCAGATAGGTAAAATTGTCATTCATTGACTCATATTGATCATTTCTGCTATAAAAAGCGCCCATTAGACCTCTAAATGTGCGCTCCTACGTCTTCTGCCAGGTTCGATAGGGATTTATGCGCTATACCAGTCAAAAGAGAAGACTTGGTGCTAGGCACAAGTCAAGTTTCATTGAGATTGATTTCGTTACAGATCGGTAGAATTTCATTTATTTACTCATATTGATCATATCTGCTATAAAAAGCGCCCATTAGACCTCTATATGCGCGCTCCTACGTCTTCTACCAGGTTCGATAGGGATGTATGCGCTATACCAATCAAAAGAGGAGACTGGGGGCTAGCTACATGACAATTTTCATCGAGATTGATTTGGTTTCAGATAGGTAAAATTTCATTCATTTACTCATATTGATCATTTCTGCTATAAAAAGCGCCCATTAGACCTCTATATGCGCGCTCCAACTTCTTCTACCAGGTTCGATAGGGATGTATGCGCTATACCAATCCAAAGAAGAGACTTGGTGCTAAGTACATGTCGAGTTTCATCGAGATTGATTTGGTAACAGTTAGGTTGAATTTCATTTTTTTACTTATATTGATCATTTCTGCTATAAAAAGCGCCCATTAGAGCTCTATCTGCGCGCTCCTACTTCTTCTACCAGGTTCGATAGGGATGTATGCACTATACCAATCGAAAGAGGAGACTTGGTACTAGATACATGTCAAGTTTCATCGAGATTGATTTGGTTACAGATCGGTAGAATTCCATTTATTTACTCATATTGATCATTTCTGTTATGAAAAGCGCCCATTAGACCTCTATATGCGCTGCTACGTCTTCTACCAGGTTCGATAGGGATGTATGCGTTATACCAATCGAAAGAGGAGACTTGGGGCTAGGGACATGTCAAGTTTCATTGAGATTGATTTGGTTTCAGATAGGTAAAATTTCATTCATTTACTCATATTGATCATTTCTGCTATAAAACGCGCCCATTAGACCTCTATATGCACGCTCCTACGTCTTCTACCAGGTTCGATAGGGATGTATGCGCTATACCAATCGAAAGAGGAGACTTGGGGCTAGGTACCTATTAAGGTTCATCGAGATTGATTTGGTTACAGATCGGTGAAATTTCAGTTATTTACTCATATTGATCATTTCTGCTATAAAAAGCGCCCATTAAACCTCTATATACCCGTTCCTACCTCTTCTACCAGGTTCGATAGGGATGTATGCGCTATACCAATCGAAAGAAGAGACTTGGGGCTACGTACAGTTCAAGTTTTATCGAGATTGATTTGGTTACAGATAGGTAAAATTGTCATTCATTGACTCATATTGATCATTTCTGCTATAAAAAGCGCCCATTAGACCTCTAAATGTGCGCTCCTACGTCTTCTACCAGGTTCGATACTGATGTATGCGCTATACCAGTCAAAAGAGGAGACTTGGTGCTAGGCACACGTCAAGTTTCATTGAGATTGATTTGGTTACAGATCGGTAGAATTTCATTTATTTACTCATATTGATCATATCTGCTATAAAAAGCGCCCATTAGACCTCTATATGCGCGCTCCTACGTCTTCTACCAGGTTCGATAGGGATGTATGCGCTATACCAATCAAAAGAGGAAACTTGGGGCTAGCTACATGACAAGTTTCATCGAGATTGATTTGGTTTCAGATAGGTAAAATTTCATTCATTTACTCATATTGATCATTTCTGCTATAAAAAGCGCCCATTAGACCTCTATATGCGCGCTCCTACTTCTTCTACCAGGTTCGATAGGAATGTATGCGCTATACCAATCCAAAAAAGAGACTTGTTGCTAAGTACATGTCGAGTTTCATCGAGATTGATTTGGTAACATTTAGGTTGGATTTCATTTTTTTACTTATATTGATCATTTCTGCTATAAAAAGCGCCCATTAGAGCTCTATCTGCGCGCTCCTACTTGTTCTATCAAGTTGGATAGGGATGTATGCGCTATACCAATCGAAAGAGGAGATGTGGTGCTAGGTACATGTCAAGTTTCATCGAGATTGATTTGGTTTCAGATGGGTAAATTGTCATTGATTGACTCATATTGATCATTTCTGCTATAAAAAGCGCCCAGTAGACCTCTATATGTGCGCTCCTACGTCTTCTACCAGGTTCGATAGGGATGTTTGCGCTATACCAATCGAAAGAGGGGACTTAAGGCTAGGTACATGTCAAGTTTAATCGAGATTGATTTGGTTTCAGATAGGAAAAATTTCATTCATTTACTCATATTGATCATTTCTGCTATAAAAAGCGCCCATTAGACCTCTATATGCGCGCTCCTACTTCTTCTACCAGGTTCGATAGGGATGTATGCGCTATACCAATCGAAAGAAGAGACTTGGGGCTAGCTACATGACAAGTTTCATCGAGATTGATTTGGTTTCAGATAGGTAAAATTTCATTTATTTACTCATATTGATCATTTCTGCTATAAAAAGCGCCCATTAGACCTCTATATGCGCGCTCCAACTTCTACCAGGTTCGATAGGGATGTATGCGCTATACCAATCCAAAGAAGAGACTTGGTGCTAAGTACATGTCGAGTTTCATCGAGATTGATTTGGTAACAGTTAGGTTGAATTTCATTTATTTACTCATATTGATCATTTCTGCTATAAAAGCGCCCATTAGAGCTCTATCTGCGCGCTCCTACTTCCTCTACCAGGTTCGATAGGGATGTATGCACTATACCAATCGAAAGAGGAGACTTGGTGCTAGATACATGTCAAGTTTCATCGAGATTGATTTGGTTACAGATCGGTAGAATTCCATTTATTTACTCATATTGATCATTTCTGTTATGAAAAGCGCCCATTAGACCTCTATATGCGCTGCTACGTCTTCTACCAGGTTCGATAGGGATGTATGCGTTATACCAATCGAAAGAGGAGACTTGGGGCTAGGGACATGTCAAGTTTCATTGAGATTGATTTGGTTTCAGATAGGTAAAATTTCATTCATTCACTCATATTGATCATTTCTGCTATAAAACGCGCCCATTAGACCTCTATATGCACGCTCCTACGTCTTCTACCAGGTTCGATAGGAATGTATGCGCTATACCAATCGAAAGAGGAGACTTGGGGCTAGGTACATATTAAGGTTCATCGAGATTGATTTGGTTACAGATCGGTGAAATTTCAGTTATTTACTCATATTGATCATTTCTGCTATAAGAAACGCCCATTAAACCTCTATATACCCGTTCCTACCTCTTCTACCAGGTTCGATAGGGATGTATGCGCTATACCAATCGAAAGAAGAGACTTGGGGCTACGTACATGTCAAGTTTTATCGAGATTGATTTGGTTACAGATAGGTAAAATTGTCATTCATTGACTCATATTGATCATTTCTGCTATAAAAAGCGCCCATTAGACCTCTAAATGTGCGCTCCTACGTCTTCTACCAGGTTCGATAGGGATATATGCGCTATACCAGTCAAAAGAGGAGACTTGGTGCTAGGCACATGTCAAGTTTCATTGAGATTGATTTGGTTACAGATCGGTAGAATTTCATTTATTTACTCATATTGATCATATCTGCTATAAAAAGCGCCCATTAGACCTCTATATGCGTGCTCCTACGTCTTCTACCAGGTTCGATAGGGATGTATGCGCTATACCAATCGAAAGAGGAGACTTGGGGCTAGGTACATGTCAAGTTTCATTGAGATTGATTTGGTTTCAAATATGTAAAATTTCATTCATTTATTCATATTGATCATTTCTGCTATAAAAAGCGCCCAATAGACCTCTATATGCGTGCTCCTACGTCTTCTACCAGGTTCGATAGGGATGTATGCGCTATACCAATCGAAAGAAGAGACTTGGGGCTAGGTACATGTCAAGTTTCATTGATATTGATTTGGTTAAAGATAGGTAGAATTTCATCTATTTACTCATATTGATCATTTCTGCTATAAAAAGCGCCCGTTAGACCTCTATATGCGCGCTCCTACGTCTTCTACCAGGTTCGACAAGGATGTATGCGCTATACCAATCGAAAGAGGAGACTTGGTGCTAAATACATGTCAAGTTTCATCGAGATTGATTTGGTTACAGATCGGTAGAATTCCATTTATTTACTCATATTGATCATTTCTGGTATGAAAAGCGCCCATTAGACCTCTATATGTGCGCTCCTACCTCCTCTACCAGGTTCGATAGGGATGTATGCGTTATACCAATCGAAAGAGGAGACTTGGGGCTAGGAACATATTAAGGTTCATCGAGATTGATTTGGTTACAGATCGGTGGAATTTCAGTTATTTACTCATATTAATCATTTCTGCTATAAAAAGCGCCCATTAGACCTCTATATGCGCGCTCCTACGTCTTCTACCAGGTTCGATAGGGATGTATGCGCTATACCAATCGAAAGAGGGGACTTAAGGCTAGGTACATGTCAAGTTTAATCGAGATTGATTTGGTTTCAGATAGGTAAAATTTCATTCATTTACTCATATTGATCATTTCTGCTATAAAAAGCGCCCATTTGACCTCTATATGCGCGCTCCGACTTTTTCTACCAGGTTCGATAGGGATGTATGCGCTATACCAATCGAAAGAAGAGACTTGGTGCTAGATATATGTCAAGTTTCATCGAGATTGATTTGGTTACAGATCGGTAGAATTTCATTTATTTACTCTTATTGATCATTTCTGCTATAAAAAGCGCCCATTAGACCTCTATATGCGCGCTCATACTTTTTTTACAAGGTTCGATGGGGATGTAAGTGTTATACCAATCGAAAGAGGAGACTTTGGGCTAGGTACATGTCAAGTTTCATTGAGATTGATTTGGTTTCAGATAGGTAAAATTTCATTTATTTACTCATATTGATCATTTCTGCTATGAAAAGCGCCCATTAGACCTCTATATGCGCGCTCCTACGTCTTCTACCAGGTTCGATAGGGATGTATGCGTTTTACCAATCGAAAGAGGAGATTTGGGGCAAGGTACATGTCAAGTTTCATTGAGATTGATTTGGTTTCAAATAGGTAAAATTTCATTCATTTACTCATATTGATCATTTCTGCTATAAAAAGCGCCCATTAGACCTCTATATGCGCGCTCCTACGTCTTCTACCAGGTTCGATAGGGATGTATGCGCTATACCAATCAAAAGAGGAGACTTGGGGCTAGGTACATGTCAAGTTTCATTGAGATTGATTTGGTTACAGATCGGTAGAATTTCATTTATTTACTCATATTGATCATTTCTGCTATAAAAAGCGCCCATTAGACCTCTATATGCGCGCTCTTACGTCTTCTACCAGGTTCGATAGGGATGTATGCGCTATACCAATCAAAAGAGAAGACTTGGGGCTATGTACATGTCAAGTTCCATCGAGATTGATTTGGTTTCAGATAGGTAAAATTTCATTCATTTACTCATATTAATCATTTCTGCTATAAAAAGCGCCCATTAGACCTCTATATGCGCGCTCCTACGTCTTCTACCAGGTTCGATAGGGATGTATGCGCTATACCAATCGAAAGAGGAGACTTGGGGCTAGGCAAAAGTCAAGTTTCATTTAGATTGATTTGGTTTCAGATAGGTAAAATTTCATTTATTTATTCATATTGATCATTTCTGCTATAAAAAGCGCCCAATAGACCTCTATATGCGTGCTTCTACGTCTTCTACCAGGTTCGATAGGGATGTATGCTCTATACTAATCCAAAGAAGAGACGTAAGGCTAGATACATGTCAAGTTTCATCGAGATTGATTTGGTTACAGATAGGTAGAATTTCATTTATTTACTCATATTGATCATTTCTGCTATAAAAAGCGCCCATTAGACCTCTATATGCGCGCTCCTACGTCTTCTACCAGGTTTGATAGGAATGTATGCGCTATACCAATCGAAAGAAGAGACTTGGGGCTATGTACATGTCAAGTTTCATCAAGATTGATTTGTTTTCAGATAGGTAAAATTTCATTCATTTACTCATATTGATCAATTCTGCTATAAAAAGCGCCCATTAGACCTCTATATGCGCGCTCCTACATCTTCTACTGGGGTCGACAGGGATGTATGCGCTATACCAATCGAAAGAGGAGACTTGGTGCTAGATACATGTCAAGTTTCATCGAGATTGATTTGGTTACAGATCGGTAGAGTTTCATTTATTTACTCTTATTGATCATTTCTGCTATGAAAGCGCCCATTAGACCTCTATATGCGCGCTCCTACGTCATCTACCAGGTTCGATAGGGATGTGTGCGTTTTACCAATCGAAAGAGAAGACTTGGGGCTAGGTACATGTCAAGTTTCATTGAGATTGATTTGGTTTCAAATAGGTAAAATTTCATTCATTTACTCATATTGATCAATTCTGCTATAAAAAGCGCCCATTAGACCTCTATATGCGCGCTCCTACGTCTTCTACCAGGTTCGATAGGGATGTATGCGCTATACCAATCAAAAGAGGAGACTTGGTGCTAGGTACATGTCAAGTTTCATCAAGATTGATTTGGTTACAGATCGGTAGAATTTCATTTATTTACTCATATTGATCATTTCTGCTATAAAAAGCGCCCATTAGACCTCTATATGCGCGCTCTTACGTCTTCTACCAGGTTCGATAGGGATGTATGCGCTATACCAATCAAAAGAGGAGACTAGGGGCTAGGAGCATGTCAAGTTTCATCGAGATTGATTTGGTTCAGATAGGCAAAATTTCATACATTTAACCATATTGATCATTTCTGCTATAGAAAGCGCCCATTAGACCTCTATATGCGCGCTCCTACGTCTTCTACCAGGTTCGATAGGGATGTATGCGCTATACCAATCGAAAGAGGAGACTTGGTGCTAGGTACTTTCAAGTTTCATCGAGATTGATTTGGTTACAGATTGGTAGAATTTCATTTATTTACTCATATTGATCATTTCTGCTATAAAAAGCGCCCATTAGACCTCTATATGCGCGCTCTTACGTCTTCTACCAGGTTCGATAGGGATGTATGCGCTATACCAATCAAAAGAGGAGACTTGGGGCTAGGAGCATGTCAAGTTTCATCGAGATTGATTCGTTTCAGATAGGCAAAATTTCATACATTTACTCATATTGATCATTTCTGCTATAAAAAGCGCCCATTAGACCTCTATATGCGCGCTCCTACATCTTCTACGAGGTTCGATAGGGATGTATGCGCTATACCAATCAAAAGAAAAGACTTGGGGCTATGTACATGTCAAGTTTCATCGAGATTGATTTGGTTTCAGATAGGTAAGATTTCATTCATTTAACCATATTGATCATTTCTGCTATAAAAAGCGCCCAATAGACCTCAATATGCGTGCTCCTACGTCTTCTAAAAGGTTCGATAGGGATGTATGCTCTATACCAATCGAAAGAAGAGACGTGGGGCTAGGTACATGTCAAGTTTCATTGATATTGATTTGGTTTCAGATAGGTAAAATTTTATTCATTTACTCATATTGATCATTTCTGCTATAAAAAGCGCCCATTAGACCTCTATATGCGCGCTCCTACGTCTTCTACTGGGGTCGACAGGGATGTATGCGCTATACTTATCGAAAGAAGAGACTTGGTGCTAGATACATGTCAAGTTTCATCGAGATTGATTTGGTTACAGATCGGTAGAATTTCATTTATTTACTCATATTGATCATTTCTGCTATAAAAAGCGCCCATTAGACCTCTATATGCGCGCTCCTACATCTTCTATCAGGTTCGATAGGGATATATGCGCTATACCAATCAAAGGAAAAGACTTGGTGCTAGGTACATGTCAAGTTTCATTGAGATTGATTTGGTTTCAGATAGGTAAAATTTCATTCATTTACTCATATTAATCATTTCTGCTATAAAAAGCGCCCATTATACCTCTATATGCGCGCTCCTACGTCTTCTACCAGGTTCGATAGGGATGTATGCGCTATACCAATCGAAAGAGGAGACTTGGTGCTAGGTACATGTCAAGTTTCATCGAGATTGATTTGGTTTCAGATAGGCAAAATATCATACATTTACTCATATTGATCATTTCTGCTATAAAAAGCGCCCATTAGACCTCTATATGCGCGCTCTTACGTCTTCTACCAGGTTCGATAGGGATGTATGCGCTATACCAATCAAAAGAGAAGACTTGGGGCTATGTACATGTCAAGTTTCATCGAGATTGATTTGGTTACAGATAGGTAGAATTTCATTTATTTACTCATATTGATCATTTCTGCTATAAAAAGCGCCCATTAGACCTCTATATGCGCGCTCCTACGTCTTCTTCCAGGATCGATAGGAATGTATGCGCTATACCAATCGAAAGAGGAGACTTGGTGCTAGATACATGTCAAGTTTCATCGAGACTGATTTGGTTACAGATCGGTAGAATTTCATTTATTTACTCTTATTGATCATTTCTGCTATAAAAAGCGCCCATTAGACCTCTATATGTGCGATCCTACGTCTCCTACCAGGTTCGATAGGGATGTATGCGTTATACCAATCGAAAGAGGAGACTTGGGGCTAGGTACATGTCAAGTTTCATTGAGATTGATTTGGTTTCAAATAGGTAAAATTTCATTCATTTACTCATATTGATCATTTCTGCTATAAAAAGCGCCCATTAGACCTCTATATGCGCGCTCCTACGTCTTCTACCAGGTTCGATAGGGATGTATGCGCTATACCAATCAAAAGAGGAGACTTGGGGCTAGGAGCATGTCAAGTTTCATCGAGATTGATTCGTTTCAGATAGGCAAAATTTCATACATTTACTCATATTGATCATTTCTGCTATAAAAAGCGCCCATTAGACCTCTATATGCGCGCTCCTACGTCTTCTACCAGGTTCGATAGGGATGTATGCGCTATACCAATCGAAAGAAGAGACTTGGTGCTAGGTATATGTCAAGTTTCATCGAGATTGATTTGGTTACAGATCGGTAGAATTTCATTTATTTACTCATATTGATCATTTCTGCTATAAAAAGCGCCCATCAGACCTCTATATGCGCGCTCCTACGTCTTCTACCAGGTTCGATAGGGATGTATGCGCTATACCAATGAAAAGAGGAGACTTGGGGCTATGTACATGTCAAGTTTCATCGAGATTGATTTGGTTCAGATAGGCAAAATTTCATACATTTACTCATATTGATCATTTCTGCTATAAAAAGCGCCCATTAGACCTCTATATGCGCGCTCCTACATCTTCTACCAGGTTCGATAGGGATATATGCGCTATACCAATCAAAAGAAAAGACTTGGGGCTATGTACATGTCAAGTTTCATTGAGATTGATTTGGTTTCAGATAGGTAAAATTTCATTCATTTACTCATATTAATCATTTCTGCTATAAAAAGCGCCCATTATACCTCTATATGCGCGCTCCTACGTCTTCTAAAAGGTTCGATAGGGATGTATGCTCTATACCAATCGAAAGAAGAGACGTGGGGCTAGGTACATGTCAAGTTTCATTGATATTGATTTGGTTTCAGATAGGTAAAATTTTATTCATTTACTCATATTGATCATTTCTGCTATAAAAAGCGCCCATTAGACCTCTATATGCGCGCTCCTACGTCTTCTACTGGGGTCGACAGGGATGTATGCGCTATACTTATCGAAAGAAGAGACTTGGTGCTAGATACATGTCAAGTTTCATCGAGATTGATTTGGTTACAGATCGGTAGAATTTCATTTATTTACTCATATTGATCATTTCTGCTATAAAAAGCGCCCATTAGACCTCTATATGCGCGCTCCTACATCTTCTATCAGGTTCGATAGGGATATATGCGCTATACCAATCAAAGGAAAAGACTTGGTGCTAGGTACATGTCAAGTTTCATTGAGATTGATTTGGTTTCAGATAGGTAAAATTTCATTCATTTACTCATATTAATCATTTCTGCTATAAAAAGCGCCCATTATACCTCTATATGCGCGCTCCTACGTCTTCTACCAGGTTCGATAGGGATGTATGCGCTATACCAATCGAAAGAGGAGACTTGGTGCTAGGTACATGTCAAGTTTCATCGAGATTGATTTGGTTTCAGATAGGCAAAATATCATACATTTACTCATATTGATCATTTCTGCTATAAAAAGCGCCCATTAGACCTCTATATGCGCGCTCTTACGTCTTCTACCAGGTTCGATAGGGATGTATGCGCTATACCAATCAAAAGAGAAGACTTGGGGCTATGTACATGTCAAGTTTCATCGAGATTGATTTGGTTACAGATAGGTAGAATTTCATTTATTTACTCATATTGATCATTTCTGCTATAAAAAGCGCCCATTAGACCTCTATATGCGCGCTCCTACGTCTTCTTCCAGGATCGATAGGAATGTATGCGCTATACCAATCGAAAGAGGAGACTTGGTGCTAGATACATGTCAAGTTTCATCGAGACTGATTTGGTTACAGATCGGTAGAATTTCATTTATTTACTCTTATTGATCATTTCTGCTATAAAAAGCGCCCATTAGACCTCTATATGTGCGATCCTACGTCTCCTACCAGGTTCGATAGGGATGTATGCGTTATACCAATCGAAAGAGGAGACTTGGGGCTAGGTACATGTCAAGTTTCATTGAGATTGATTTGGTTTCAAATAGGTAAAATTTCATTCATTTACTCATATTGATCATTTCTGCTATAAAAAGCGCCCATTAGACCTCTATATGCGCGCTCCTACGTCTTCTACCAGGTTCGATAGGGATGTATGCGCTATACCAATCAAAAGAGGAGACTTGGGGCTAGGAGCATGTCAAGTTTCATCGAGATTGATTCGTTTCAGATAGGCAAAATTTCATACATTTACTCATATTGATCATTTCTGCTATAAAAAGCGCCCATTAGACCTCTATATGCGCGCTCCTACGTCTTCTACCAGGTTCGATAGGGATGTATGCGCTATACCAATCGAAAGAAGAGACTTGGTGCTAGGTATATGTCAAGTTTCATCGAGATTGATTTGGTTACAGATCGGTAGAATTTCATTTATTTACTCATATTGATCATTTCTGCTATAAAAAGCGCCCATCAGACCTCTATATGCGCGCTCCTACGTCTTCTACCAGGTTCGATAGGGATGTATGCGCTATACCAATGAAAAGAGGAGACTTGGGGCTATGTACATGTCAAGTTTCATCGAGATTGATTTGGTTCAGATAGGCAAAATTTCATACATTTACTCATATTGATCATTTCTGCTATAAAAAGCGCCCATTAGACCTCTATATGCGCGCTCCTACATCTTCTACCAGGTTCGATAGGGATATATGCGCTATACCAATCAAAAGAAAAGACTTGGGGCTATGTACATGTCAAGTTTCATTGAGATTGATTTGGTTTCAGATAGGTAAAATTTCATTCATTTACTCATATTAATCATTTCTGCTATAAAAAGCGCCCATTATACCTCTATATGCGCGCTCCTACGTCTTCTACCAGGTTCGATAGGGATGTATGCGCTATACCAATCGAAAGAGGAGACTTGGTGCTAGATACATGTCAAGTTTCATCGAGATTGATTTGGTTACAGATCGGTAGAATTTCATTTATTTACTCTTATCGATCATTTCTGCTATAAAAAGCGCCCATTAGACCTCTATATGCGCGCTCCTACGTCTTCTTCCAGGTTATATAGGAATGTATGCGCTATACCAATCGAAAGAGGAGACTTGGTGCTAGATACATGTCAAGTTTCATCGAGATTGATTTGGTTACAGATCGGTAGAATTTCATTTATTTACTCTTATTGATCATTTCTGCTATAAAAAGCGCCCATTAGACCTCTATATGTGCGCTCCTACGTCTCCTACCAGGTTCGATAGGGATGTATGCGTTATACCAATCGAAAGAGGAGACTTGGGGCTAGGTACATGTCAAGTTTCATTGAGATTGATTTGGTTTCAAATAGGTAAAATTTCATTCATTTACTGATATTGATCATTTCTGCTATAAAAAGCGCCCATTAGACCTCTATATGCGCGCTCCTACGTCTTCTACCAGGTTCGATAGGGATGTATGCGCTATACCAATCGAAAGAGGAGACTTGTTGCTAGGTACATGTCAAGTTTCGTCGAGATTGATTTGGTTACAGATCGGTAGAATTTCATTTATTTACTCATATTGATCATTTCTGCTATAAAAAGCGCCCATTAGACCTCTATATTAGCGCTCTTACGTCTTCTACCAGGTTCGATATGGATGTATGCGCTATACCAATCAAAAGAGGAGACTTGGGGCTAGGAGCATGTCAAGTTTCATCGAGATTGATTTGGTTCAGATAGGCAAAATTTCATACATTTACTCATATTAATCATTTCTGCTATAAAAAGCGCCCATTAGACCTCTATATGCGCGCTCCTACGTCTTCTACCAGGTTCGATAGGGATGTATGCGCTATACCAATCGAAAGAAGAGACTTGGTGCTAGGTACATGTCAAGTTTCATCGAGATTGATTTGGTTACAGATCGGTAGAATTTCATTTATTTACTCATATTGATCATTTCTGCTATAAAAAGCGCCCATTAGACCTCTAAATGCGCGCTCCTACGTCTTCTACCAGGTTCGATAGGGATGTATGCGCTATACCAATCAAAAGAGGAGACTTGGGGCTCGGTGCATGTCAAGTTTCATCGAGATTGATTTGGTTCAGATAGGCAAAATTTCATACATTTACTCATATTGATCATTTCTGCTATAAAAAGCGCCCATTAGACCTCTATATGCGCGCTCCTACATCTTCTACCAGGTTCGATAGGGATATATGCGCTATACCAATCAAAAGAGAAGTCTTGGGGCTATGTACATGTCAAGTTTCATCGAGATTGATTTCGTTTCAGATAGGTAAAATTTCATTCATTTACTCATATTAATCATTTCTGCTAAAAAAAGCGCCCATTATACCTCTATATGCGCGCTCCTACGTCTTCTACCAGGTTCGATAGGGATGTATGCGCTATACCAATCGAAAGAGAAGACTTGGTGCTAGGTACATGTCAAGTTTCATCGAGATTGATTCGGTTACAGATCGGTAAAATTTCATTGATTTACTCATATTGATCATTTCTGCTATAAAAAGCGCCCATTAGACCTCTATATGCGCGCTCCTACGTCTTCTACCAGGTTCGATAGGGATGTATGCGCTATACCAATCGAAAGAAGAGACTTGGTGCTAGGTACATGTCAAGTTTCATCGAGATTGATTTGGTTACAGATCGGTAGAATTTCATTTATTTACTCATATTGATCATTTCTGCTATAAAAAGCGCCCATTAGACCTCTATATGCGCGCTCCTACGTCTTCTACCAGGTTCGATATTGATGTATGCGCTATACCAATCAAAAGAGGAGACTTGGGGCTCGGTGCATGTAAAGTTTCATCGAGATTGATTTGGTTCAGATAGGCAAAATTTCATACATTTACTCATATTGATCATTTCTGCTATAAAAAACGCCCATTAGACCTCTATATGCGCGCTCCTATATCTTCTACCAGGTTCGATAGGGATGTATGCGCTATACCAATCAAAAGAGAAGACTTGGGGCTATGTACATGTCAAGTTTCATCGAGATTGATTTGGTTACAGATGGTAAAATTTCATTGATTTACTCATATTAATCATTTCTGCTATAAAAAGCGCCCATTAGACCTCTATATGCGCGCTCCTACGTCTTCTACCAGGTTCGATAGGGATGTATGCGCTATACCAATCGAAAGAAGAGACTTGGTGCTAGGTACATGTCAAGTTTCATCGAGATTGATTTGGTTACAGATCGGTAGAATTTCATTTATTTACTCATATTGATCATTTCTGCTATAAAAAGCGCCCATTAGACCTCTATATGCGCGCTCCTACGTCTTCTACCAGGTTCGATAGGGATGTATGCGCTATACCAATCAAAAGAGGAGACTTGGGGCTTGGTGCATGTAAAGTTTCATCGAGATTGATTTGGTTCAGATAGGCAAAATTTCATACATTTACTCATATTGATCATTTCTGCTATAAAAAGCGCCCATTAGACCTCTATATGCGCGCTCCTACATCTTCTACCAGGTTCGATAGGGATATATGCGCTATACCAATCAAAAGAGAAGACTTGGGGCTATGTACATGTCAAGTTTCATCGAGATTGATTTGGTTTCAGATAGGTAAAATTTCATTCATTTACTCATATTAATCATTTCTGCTATAAAAAGCGCCCATTATACCTCTATATGCGCGCTCCTACGTCTTCTACCAGGTTCGATAGGGATGTATGCGCTATACCAATCGAAAGAGAAGACTTGGTGCTAGGTACATGTCAAGTTTCATCGAGATTGATTTGGTTACAGATCGGTAGAATTTCATTTATTTACTCATATTGATCATTTCTGCTATAAAAAGCGCCCATTAGACCTCTATATGCGCGCTCCTACGTCTTCTACCAGGTTCGATAGGGATGTATGCGCTATACCAATCAAAAGAGGAGACTTGGGGCTAGGTGCATGTCAAGTTTCATTTAGATTGATTTGGTTTCAGATAGGCAAAATTTCATACATTTACTCATATTGATCATTTCTGCTATAAAAAGCGCCCATTAGACCTCTATATGCGCGCTCCTACATCTTCTACCAGGTTCGATAGGGATGTATGCGCTATACCAATCAAAAGAGAAGAATTGGGGCTATGTACATGTCAAGTTTCATCGAGATTGATTTGGTTAGAGATGGCAAAATTTCATTGATTTACTCATATTAATCATTTCTGCTATAAAAAGCGCCCATTAGACCTCTATATGCGCGCTCCTACTTCTTCTACCAGGTTCGATAGGGATGTATCCTCTATACCAATCGAAAGAGGAGACTTGGGGCTAAGCACATGTCAAGATTCATTCAGATTGATTTGGTTTCAAATAGGTAAAATTTCATTCATTTATTCATATTCATCATTTCTGCTATAAAAAGCGCCCATTAGACCTCTATATGCGCGCTCCTACGTCTTCTACCAGGTTCGATAGGGATGTATGCGTTATACCAATCGAAAGACGAGACTTGGGGCTAAGCACATGTCAAGATTCATTCAGATTGATTTGGTTTCAAATAGGTAAAATTTCATTCATTTGCTCATATTGATCATTTCTGCTATAAAAAGCGCCCATTAGACCTCTATATGCGCGCTCCTACATCTTCTACCAGGTTCGATAGGGATGTATCCGCTATACCAATCGAAAGAGGAGACTTGGGGCTAGGTACATGTCAAGTTTCATTGAGATTGATTTGGTAACATATAGGTAGAATTTCATTCATTTACTCATATTGATCATTTCTGCTATAAAAAGCGCCCATTAGACCTCTATATGCGCGCTCCTACGTCTTCTTCAGGTTCGATAGGGATGTATGCTCTATACCAATCGAAAGAAGAGACGTGGGGCTAGGTACATGTCAAGTTTCATTGATATTGATTTGGTTACAGATAGGTAAAATTTCATTGATTTACTCATATTAATCATTTCTGCTATAAAAAGCGCCCATTAGACCTCTATATGCGCGCTCCTACGTCTTCTACCAGGTTCGATAGGGATGTATGCTCTATACCAATCGAAAGAAGAGACTTGGGGCTAGGTACAAGTCAAGTTTTATTGAGATTGATTTGGTTTCAGATAGGTAAAATTTCATTCATTTATTCATATTGATCATTTCTGCTATAAAAAGCGCCCAATAGACCTCTATATGCGTGCTCCTACGTCTTCTACCAGGTTCGATAGGGATGTATGCTCTATACCAATCGAAAGAAGAGACTTGGGGCTAGGTACATGTCAAGTTTCATTGATATTGATTTGGTTACAGATAGGTAAAATTTCATTTATTTAGTCATATTGATCATTTCTGCTATGAAAAGCGCCCATTAGACCTCTATATGCGCGCTCCTACGTCTTTTACCAGGTTCGATAGGGATGTATGCGTTATACCAATCGAAAGACGAGACTTGGGGCTAGTAACATGTCAAGATTCATTGAGATTGATTTGGTTTCAAATAGGTAAAATTTCATTCATTTACTCATATTGATCATTTCTGCTATAAAAAGCGCCCATTAGACCTCTATATGCGCGCTCCTACTTCTTCTACCAGGTTCGATAGGGATGTATGCGCTATACCAATCAAAAGAGGAGACTTGGGGCTAGGTGCATGTCAAGTTTCATTGAGATTGATTTGGTTTCAGATAGGCAAAATTTCATACATTTACTCATATTGATCATTTCTGCTATAAAAAGCGCCCATTAGACCTCTATATGCGCGCTCCTACATCTTCTACCAGGTTCGATAGGGATGTATGCGCTATACCAATCAAAAGAGAATACTTGGGGCTATGTACATGTCAAGTTTCATTGAGATTGATTTCGTTTCAGATAGGTAAAATTTCATTGATTTACTCATATTAGTCATTTCTGCTATAAAAAGCGCCCATTAGACCTCTATATGCGCGCTCCTACGTCTTCTATCAGGTTCGATAGGGATGTATCCGCTATACCAATCGAAAGAGGAGACTTGGGGCTAGGTACAAGTCAAGTTTCATTGAGATTGATTTGGTTTCAGATAGGTAAAATTTCATTTATTTATTCATATTGATCATTTCTGCTATAAAAAGCGCCCATTAGACCTCTATATGCGCGCTCCTACGTCTTCTACCAGGTTCGATAGGGATGTATGCGTTATACCAATCCAAAGACGAGATTTGGGGCTAGGCACATGTCAAGATTCATTGAGATTGATTTGGTTTCAAATAGGTAAAATTTCATTCATTTACTCATATTGATCATTTCTGCTATAAAAAGCGCCCATTAGACCTCTATATGCGCGCTCCTACATCTTCTACCAGGTTCGATAGGGATGTATCCGCTATACCAATCGAAAGAGGAGACTTGGGACTAGGTACATGTCAAGTTTCATTGAGATTGATTTGGTTACATATAGGTAGAATTTCATTCATTTACTCATATTGATCATTTCTGCTATAAAAAGCGCCCATTAGACCTCTATATGCGCGCTCCTACCTCTTCTACCAGGTTCGATAGGGATGTATGCGCTCTACCAATCAAAAGAGGAGACTTGGGGTTAGGTACATGTCAAGTTTCATCGAGATTGATTTGGTTTCAGATAGGTAAAATTTCATTCATTTATTCATATTGATCATTTCTGCTATAAAAAGCGCCCATTAGACCTCTATATGCGCGCTCCTACATCTTCTACCAGGTTCGATAGGAATGTATCCGCTATACCAATCGAAAGAGGAGACTTGGGGCTAGGTACAAGTCAAGTTTCATTGAGATTGATTTGGTTTCAGATAGGTAAAATTTCATTTATTTATTCATATTGATCATTTCTGCTATAAAAAGCGCCCATTAGACCTCTATATGCGCGCTCCTACGTCTTCTACCAGGTTCGATAGGGATGTATGCGTTATACCAATCCAAAGACGAGATTTGGGGCTAGGCACATGTCAAGATTCATTGAGATTGATTTGGTTTCAAATAGGTAAAATTTCATTCATTTACTCATATTGATCATTTCTGCTATAAAAAGCGCCCATTAGACCTCTATATGCGCGCTCCTACATCTTCTACCAGGTTCGATAGGGATGTATCCGCTATACCAATCGAAAGAGGAGACTTGGGGCTAGGTACAAGTCAAGTTTTATTGAGATTGATTTGGTTTCAGATAGGTAAAATTTCATTCATTTATTCATATTGATCATTTCTGCTATAAAAAGCGCCCAATAGACCTCTATATGCGTGCTCCTACGTCTTCTACCAGGTTCGATAGGGATGTATGCTCTATACCAATCGAAAGAAGAGACTTGGGGCTAGGTACATGTCAAGTTTCATTGATATTGATTTGGTTACAGATAGGTAAAATTTCATTTATTTAGTCATATTGATCATTTCTGCTATGAAAAGCGCCCATTAGACCTCTATATGCGCGCTCCTACGTCTTTTACCAGGTTCGATAGGGATGTATGCGTTATACCAATCGAAAGACGAGACTTGGGGCTAGTAACATGTCAAGATTCATTGAGATTGATTTGGTTTCAAATAGGTAAAATTTCATTCATTTACTCATATTGATCATTTCTGCTATAAAAAGCGCCCATTAGACCTCTATATGCGCGCTCCTACTTCTTCTACCAGGTTCGATAGGGATGTATGCGCTATACCAATCAAAAGAGGAGACTTGGGGCTAGGTGCATGTCAAGTTTCATTGAGATTGATTTGGTTTCAGATAGGCAAAATTTCATACATTTACTCATATTGATCATTTCTGCTATAAAAAGCGCCCATTAGACCTCTATATGCGCGCTCCTACATCTTCTACCAGGTTCGATAGGGATGTATGCGCTATACCAATCAAAAGAGAATACTTGGGGCTATGTACATGTCAAGTTTCATTGAGATTGATTTCGTTTCAGATAGGTAAAATTTCATTGATTTACTCATATTAGTCATTTCTGCTATAAAAAGCGCCCATTAGACCTCTATATGCGCGCTCCTACGTCTTCTATCAGGTTCGATAGGGATGTATCCGCTATACCAATCGAAAGAGGAGACTTGGGGCTAGGTACAAGTCAAGTTTCATTGAGATTGATTTGGTTTCAGATAGGTAAAATTTCATTTATTTATTCATATTGATCATTTCTGCTATAAAAAGCGCCCATTAGACCTCTATATGCGCGCTCCTACGTCTTCTACCAGGTTCGATAGGGATGTATGCGTTATACCAATCCAAAGACGAGATTTGGGGCTAGGCACATGTCAAGATTCATTGAGATTGATTTGGTTTCAAATAGGTAAAATTTCATTCATTTACTCATATTGATCATTTCTGCTATAAAAAGCGCCCATTAGACCTCTATATGCGCGCTCCTACATCTTCTACCAGGTTCGATAGGGATGTATCCGCTATACCAATCGAAAGAGAAGACTTGGGACTAGGTACATGTCAAGTTTCATTGAGATTGATTTGGTTACATATAGGTAGAATTTCATTCATTTACTCATATTGATCATTTCTGCTATAAAAAGCGCCCATTAGACCTCTATATGCGCGCTCCTACCTCTTCTACCAGGTTCGATAGGGATGTATGCGCTCTACCAATCAAAAGAGGAGACTTGGGGTTAGGTACATGTCAAGTTTCATCGAGATTGATTTGGTTTCAGATAGGTAAAATTTCATTCATTTATTCATATTGATCATTTCTGCTATAAAAAGCGCCCATTAGACCTCTATATGCGCGCTCCTACATCTTCTACCAGGTTCGATAGGAATGTATCCGCTATACCAATCGAAAGAGGAGACTTGGGGCTAGGTACAAGTCAAGTTTCATTGAGATTGATTTGGTTTCAGATAGGTAAAATTTCATTTATTTATTCATATTGATCATTTCTGCTATAAAAAGCGCCCATTAGACCTCTATATGCGCGCTCCTACGTCTTCTACCAGGTTCGATAGGGATGTATGCGTTATACCAATCCAAAGACGAGATTTGGGGCTAGGCACATGTCAAGATTCATTGAGATTGATTTGGTTTCAAATAGGTAAAATTTCATTCATTTACTCATATTGATCATTTCTGCTATAAAAAGCGCCCATTAGACCTCTATATGCGCGCTCCTACATCTTCTACCAGGTTCGATAGGGATGTATCCGCTATACCAATCGAAAGAGAAGACTTGGGACTAGGTACATGTCAAGTTTCATTGAGATTGATTTGGTTACATATAGGTAGAATTTCATTCATTTACTCATATTGATCATTTCTGCTATAAAAAGCGCCCATTAGACCTCTATATGCGCGCTCCTACCTCTTCTACCAGGTTCGATAGGGATGTATGCGCTCTACCAATCAAAAGAGGAGACTTGGGGTTAGGTACATGTCAAGTTTCATCGAGATTGATTTGGTTTCAGATAGGTAAAATTTCATTCATTTATTCATATTGATCATTTCTGCTATAAAAAGCGCCCATTAGACCTCTATATGCGCGCTCCTACATCTTCTACCAGGTTCGATAGGGATGTATCCGCTATACCAATCGAAAGAGGAGACTTGGGGCTAGGTGCATGTCAAGTTTCATTGAGATTGATTCGGTTACATATAGGTAGAATTTCATTCATTCTCTCATATTGATCATTTCTGCTATAAAAAGCGCCCATTAGACCTCTATATGCGCGCTCCTACCTCTTCTACCAGGTTCGATAGGGATGTAATGGCTATACCAATCAAAAGAGGAGACTTGGGGCTAGGTACATGTCAAGTTTCATCGAGATTGATTTGGTTTCAGATAGGTAAAATTTCATTCATTTACTCATATTGATCATTTCTGCTATAAAAAGCGCCCATTAGACCTCTATATGCGCGCTCTTACGTCTTCTACCAGGTTCAATAGGGATGTATGCGTTATACCAATCAAAAGAGGAAACATGGTGCTAGGTACATGTCAAGTTTCATCGAGATTGATTTGGTTTCAGATAGGTAAGATTTCATTCATTTACTCATATTGATCATTTCTGCTATAAAAAACGCCCATTAGACCTCTATATGCGCGCTCCTATTTCTTCTACCAGGTTCGATAGGGATGTATGCGCTATACCAAGCGAAAGAGGAGACTTGGGGCTAAGTACATGTCAAGTTTCATCGAGATTGATGTGGTTACAGATAGGTAGAATTTCATTCATTTACTCATATTGATCATTTCTGCTATAGAAAGTGCCTATTAGACCTCTATATGCGCGCTCCTACGTCTTCTTCCAGTTTCGATAGCGATGTTTGCGTTATACCAATCAAAAGAGAAGACTTGGGGCTAGGTACATGTCAAGTTTCATTGAGATTGATTTGGTTTCAAATAGGTAAAATTTCATTCATTTACTCATATTGATCATTTCTGCTATAATAAGCGCCAATTAGACCTCTATATGCGCGCTCCTACGTCTTCTACCAGGTTCGATAGGGATGTATGCGCTATACCAATCAAAAGAGGAGACGTGGTGCTAGATACATGTCAAGTTTCATCGAGATTGATTTGGTTTCAGATAGGTAAAATTTCATTCATTTACTCATATTGATCATTTCTGCTATAAAAAGCGCCTATTAGACCTCTATATGCGTGCTCCTACTTCTTCTCCCAGGTTCGATAGGGATGTATGCGCTATACCAATCGAAAGAGGAGACTTGGGGCTAGGTACATGAGATTGATTTGGTTTCAGATAGGTAGAATTTCATTCATTTACTCATACTGATCATTTCTGCTATAAAAAGCGCCCATTAGACCTCTATATGCGCGCTCCTACATCTTCTACCAGGTTCGATAGGGATGTATCCGCTATACCAATCGAAAGAGGAGACTTGGGGCTAGGTGCATGTCAAGTTTCATTGAGATTGATTCGGTTACATATAGGTAGAATTTCATTCATTCTCTCATATTGATCATTTCTGCTATAAAAAGCGCCCATTAGACCTCTATATGCGCGCTCCTACCTCTTCTACCAGGTTCGATAGGGATGTAATGGCTATACCAATCAAAAGAGGAGACTTGGGGCTAGGTACATGTCAAGTTTCATCGAGATTGATTTGGTTTCAGATAGGTAAAATTTCATTCATTTACTCATATTGATCATTTCTGCTATAAAAAGCGCCCATTAGACCTCTATATGCGCGCTCTTACGTCTTCTACCAGGTTCAATAGGGATGTATGCGTTATACCAATCAAAAGAGGAAACATGGTGCTAGGTACATGTCAAGTTTCATCGAGATTGATTTGGTTTCAGATAGGTAAGATTTCATTCATTTACTCATATTGATCATTTCTGCTATAAAAAACGCCCATTAGACCTCTATATGCGCGCTCCTATTTCTTCTACCAGGTTCGATAGGGATGTATGCGCTATACCAAGCGAAAGAGGAGACTTGGGGCTAAGTACATGTCAAGTTTCATCGAGATTGATGTGGTTACAGATAGGTAGAATTTCATTCATTTACTCATATTGATCATTTCTGCTATAGAAAGTGCCTATTAGACCTCTATATGCGCGCTCCTACGTCTTCTTCCAGTTTCGATAGCGATGTTTGCGTTATACCAATCAAAAGAGAAGACTTGGGGCTAGGTACATGTCAAGTTTCATTGAGATTGATTTGGTTTCAAATAGGTAAAATTTCATTCATTTACTCATATTGATCATTTCTGCTATAATAAGCGCCAATTAGACCTCTATATGCGCGCTCCTACGTCTTCTACCAGGTTCGATAGGGATGTATGCGCTATACCAATCAAAAGAGGAGACGTGGTGCTAGATACATGTCAAGTTTCATCGAGATTGATTTGGTTTCAGATAGGTAAAATTTCATTCATTTACTCATATTGATCATTTCTGCTATAAAAAGCGCCTATTAGACCTCTATATGCGTGCTCCTACTTCTTCTCCCAGGTTCGATAGGGATGTATGCGCTATACCAATCGAAAGAGGAGACTTGGGGCTAGGTACATGAGATTGATTTGGTTTCAGATAGGTAGAATTTCATTCATTTACTCATACTGATCATTTCTGCTATAAAAAGCGCCCATTAGACCTCTATATGCGCGCTCCTACATCTTCTACCAGGTTCGATAGGGATGTATGCGCTATACCAATCAAAAGAGGAGACTTGGGGCTAGGTACATGTCAAGTTTCATTGAGATTGATTTGGTTACATATAGGTAGAATTTCATTCATTTACTGATATTGATCATTTCTGCTATAAAAAGCGCCCATTAGACCTCTATATGCGCGCTCCTACGTCTTCTACCAGGTTCGATGGGGATGTATGCGCTATACCAATCAAAAGAGGAGACTTGGTGCTAGGTACATGTCAAGTTTCATCGAGATTGATTTGGTTACAGATCGGTAGAATTTCATTTATTTACTCATATTGATCATTTCTGCTATAAAAAGCGCCCATTAGACCTCTATATGAGCGCTCTTACGTCTTCTACCAGGTTCGATAGGGATGTATGCGCTATACCAATCAAAAGAGGACACTTGGGGCTAGGAGCATGTCAAGTTTCATCGAGATTGATTTGGTTCAGATAGGCAAAATTTCATACATTTACTCATATTGATCATTTCTGCTATAGAAAGTGCCTATTAGACCTCTATATGCGCGCTCCTACGTCTTCTTCCAGTTTCGATAGCGATGTTTGCGTTATACCAATCAAAAGAGAAGACTTGGGGCTAGGTACATGTCAAGTTTCATTGAGATTGATTTGGTTTCAAATAGGTAAAATTTCATTCATTTACTCATATTGATCATTTCTGCTATAATAAGCGCCAATTAGACCTCTATATGCGCGCTCCTACGTCTTCTACCAGGTTCGATAGGGATGTATGCGCTATACCAATCAAAAGAGGAGACGTGGTGCTAGATACATGTCAAGTTTCATCGAGATTGATTTGGTTTCAGATAGGTAAAATTTCATTCATTTACTCATATTGATCATTTCTGCTATAAAAAGCGCCTATTAGACCTCTATATGCGTGCTCCTACTTCTTCTCCCAGGTTCGATAGGGATGTATGCGCTATACCAATCGAAAGAGGAGACTTGGGGCTAGGTACATGAGATTGATTTGGTTTCAGATAGGTAGAATTTCATTCATTTACTCATACTGATCATTTCTGCTATAAAAAGCGCCCATTAGACCTCTATATGCGCGCTCCTACATCTTCTACCAGGTTCGATAGGGATGTATGCGCTATACCAATCAAAAGAGGAGACTTGGGGCTAGGTACATGTCAAGTTTCATTGAGATTGATTTGGTAACATATAGGTAGAATTTCATTCATTTACTGATATTGATCATTTCTGCTATAAAAAGCGCCCATTAGACCTCTATATGCGCGCTCCTACGTCTTCTACCAGGTTCGATAGGGATGTATGCGCTATACCAATCGAAAGAGGAGACTTGGTGCTAGGTACATGTCAAGTTTCATCGAGATTGATTTGGTTACAGATCGGTAGAATTTCATTTATTTACTCATATTGATCATTTCTGCTATAAAAAGCGCCCATTAGACCTCTATATGAGCGCTCTTACGTCTTCTACCAGGTTCGATAGGGATGTATGCGCTATACCAATCAAAAGAGGACACTTGGGGCTAGGAGCATGTCAAGTTTCATCGAGATTGATTTGGTTCAGATAGGCAAAATTTCATACATTTACTCATATTAATCATTTCTGCTATAAAAAGCGCCCATTAGACCTCTATATGCGCGCTCTTACATCTTCTACCAGGTTCGATAGGGATGTATGCGCTATACCAATCAAAAGAGAAGACTTGGGGCTATGTACATGTCAAGTTTCATCGAGATTGATTTGGTTTCAGATAGGTAAAATTTCATTCATTTATTCATATTGATCATTTCTGCTATAAAAAGCGCCCAATAAACCTTTATATGCGTGCTCCTCCGTCTTCTACCAGGTTCGATAGGGATGTATGCTCTATACCAATCGAAAGAAGAGACGTGGGGCTAGGTACATGTCAAGTTTCATTGATATTGATTTTGTTACAGATAGGTAGAATTTCATTTATTTACTCATATTGATCATTTCTGCTATAAAAAGCGCCCATTAGACCTCTATATGCGCGCTTCTACGTCTTCTACCAGGTTCGATAGGAATGTATGCGCTATACCAATCGAAAGAGGAGTCTTGGGGATAGGGACTGTCAAGTTTCATCGAGATTGATTTGGTTTCAGATAGGTAAAATTTTATTCATTTACTCATATTGATCATTTCTGCTATAAAAAGCGCCCATTAGACCTCTATATACGCGCTCCTACGTCTTCTACTGGGATCGACAGGGATGAATGCGCTATACCAATCGAAAGAAGAGACTTGGTGCTAGATACATGTCAAGTTTCATCGAGATTGATTTGGTTACAGATCGGTAGAATTTCATTTATTTACTCATATTGATCATTTCTGCTATGAAAAGCGCCCATTAGACCTCTATATGCGCGCTCCTACGTCTTCTACCAGGTTCGATAGGGATGTATGCGTTATTCCAATCGAAAGAGGAGACTTGGGGCTAGGCACATGTCAAGTTTCATCGAGATTGATTTGGTTACAGATCGGTAGAATTTCATTTATTTACTCATATTGATCATTTCTGCTATAAAAAGCGCCCATTAGACCTCTATATGCGCGCTCCTACGTCTTTTACCAGGTTCGATAGGGATGTATGCGCTATACCAATCAAAAGAGGAGACTGGGGGCTCGGTGCATGTAAAGTTTCATCGAGATTGATTTGGTTCAGATAGGCAAAATTTCATACATTTACTCATATTGATCATTTCTGCTATAAAAAGCGCCCATTAGACCTCTATATGCGCGCTCCTACATCTTCTACCAGGTTCGATAGGGATATATGCGCTATACCAATCAAAAGAGAAGACTTGGGGCTATGTACATGTCAAGTTTCATCGAGATTTATTTGGTTTCAGATAGGTAAAATTTCATTCATTTCCTCATATTAATCATTTCTGCTATAAAAAGCGCCCATTATACCTCTATATGCGCGCTCCTACGTCTTCTACCAGGTTCGATAGGGATGTATGCGCTATACCAATCGAAAGAGAAGACTTGGTGCTAGGTACATGTCAAGTTTCATCGAGATTGATTTGGTTACAGATCGGTAGAATTTCATTTATTTACTCATATTGATCATTTCTCCTATAAAAAGCGCCCATTAGACCTCTATATGCGCGCTCCTACGTCTTCTACCAGGTTCGATAGGGATGTATGCGCTATACCAATCAAAAGAGGAGACTTGGGGCTAGGTGCATGTCAAGTTTCATTGAGATTGATTTGGTTTCAGATAGGCAAAATTTCATACATTTACTCATATTGATCATTTCTGCTATAGAAAGCGCCCATTAGACCTCTTTATGCGCGCTCCTACATCTTCTACCAGGTTCGATAGGGATGTATGCGCTATACCAATCAAAAAAGAAGACTTGGGGCTATGTACATGTCAAGTTTCATCGAGATTGATTTGGTTACAGATGGTAAAATTTCATTGATTTACTCATATTAATCATTTCTGCTATAAAAAGCGCCCATTAGACCTCTATATGCGCGCTCCTACGTCTTCTACCAGGTTCGATAGGGATGTATGCGTTATACCAATCGAAAGACGAGACTTGGGGCTAGTAACATGTCAAGATTTATTGAGATTGATTAGGTTTCAAATAGGTAAAATTTCATTCATTTACTCATATTGATCATTTCTGCTATAAAAAGCGCCCATTAGACCTCTATATGCGCGCTCCTACTTCTTCTACCAGGTTCGATAGGGATGTATGCGCTATACCAATCAAAAGAGGAGACTTGGGGCTAGGTGCATGTCAAGTTTCATTGAGATTGATTTGGTTTCAGATAGGCAAAATTTCATACATTTACTCATATTGATCATTTCTGCTATAAAAAGCGCCCATTAGACCTCTATATGCGCGCTCCTACATCTTCTACCAGGTTCGATAGGGATGTATGCGCTATACCAATCAAAAGAGAATACTTGGGGCTATGTACATGTCAAGTTTCATTGAGATTGATTTGGTTTCAGATAGGTAAAATTTCATTTATTTATTCATATTGATCATTTCTGCTATAAAAAGCGCCCATTAGACCTCTATATGCGCGCTCCTACGTCTTCTACCAGGTTCGATAGGGATGTATGCGCTATAACAATCAAAAGAGAATACTTGGGGCTATGTACATGTCAAGTTTCATTGAGATTGATTTGGTTTCAGATAGGTAAAATTTCATTTATTTATTCATATTGATCATTTCTGCTATAAAAAGCGCCCATTAGACCTCTATATGCGCGCTCCTACGTCTTCTACCAGGTTCGATAGGGATGTATGCGTTATACCAATCCAAAGACGAGATTTGGGGCTAGGCACATGTCAAGATTCATTGAGATTGATTTGGTTTCAAATAGGTAAAATTTCATTCATTTACTCATATTGATCATTTCTGCTATAAAAAGCGCCCATTAGACCTCTATATGCGCGCTCCTACATCTTCTACCAGGTTCGATAGGGATGTATCCGCTATACCAATCGAAAGAAGAGACTTGGGGCTAGGTACATGTCAAGTTTCATTGAGATTGATTTGGTTACATATAGGTAGAATTTCATTCATTTACTCATATTGATCATTTCTGCTATAAAAAGCGCCCATTAGACCTCTATATGCGCGCTCCTACCTCTTCTACCAGGTTCGATAGGGATGTATGCGCTTTACCAATTAAAAGAGGAGACTTGGGGCTAGGTACATGTCAAGTTCCATCGAGATTGATTTGGTTTCAGATAGGTAAAATTTAATTCATTTATTCATATTGATCATTTCTGCTATAAAAAGCGCCCATTAGACCTCTATATGCGCGCTCTTACATCTTCTACCAGGTTCGATAGGGATGTATCCGCTATACCAATCGAAAGAGGAGACTTGGGGCTAGGTGCATGTCAAGTTTCATTGAGATTGATTTGGTTACATATAGGTAGAATTTCATTCATTTACTCATATTGATCATTTCTGCTATAAAAAGCGCCCATTAGACCTCTATATGCGCGCTCCTACCTCTTCTACCAGGTTCGATAGGGATGCATGCGCTATACCAATCAAAAGAGGAGACTTGGGGCTAGGTACATGTCAAGTTTCATCGAGATTGATTTGGTTTCAGATAGGTAAAATTTCATTCATTAACTCATATTGATCATTTCTGCTATAAAAAGCGCCCATTAGACCTCTATATGCGCGCTCTTACGTCTTCTACCAGGTTCAATAGGGATGTATGCGTTATACCAATCAAAAGAGGAAACATGGTGCTAGGTACATGTCAAGTTTCATCGAGATTGATTTGGTTTCAGATAGGTAAAATTTCATTCATTTACTCATATTGATCATTTCTGCTATAAAAAACGCCCATTAGACCTCTATATGCGCGCTCCTATGTCTTCTACCAGGTTCGATAGGGATGTATGCGCTATACCAATCGAAAGAAGAGACTTGCGGCTAGTGTACATGTCAAGTTTCATTGAGATTGATTTGGTTTCAGATAGGTAAAATTTCATATATTTACTCATATTGATCATTTCTGCTATAAAAAGCGCCCATTAGACCTCTATATGCGCGCTCCTACTTCTTCTACCAGGTTCGATAGGGATATATGCTCTATACCAATCGAAAGAGGAGACTTGGGGCTAAGTACATGTCAAGTTTCATCGAGATTGATGTGGTTACAGATAGGTAGAATTTCATTCATTTACTCATATTGATCATTTCTGCTATAATAAGCGCCAATTAGACCTCTATATGCGCGCTCCTACGTCTTCTACCAGGTTCGATAGGGATGTATGCGCTATACCAATCAAAAGAGGAGACGTGGTGCTAGATGCATGTCAAGTTTCATCGAGATTGATTTGGTTTCAGATAGGTAAAATTTCATTCATTTACTCATATTGATCATTTCTGCTATAAAAAGCGCCCATTAGACCTCTATATGCGCGCTCCTACGTCTTCTACCAGGTTCGATAGGGATGTATTGGCTATACCAATCGAAAGAGGAGACTTGGTGCTAGATACATGTCAAGTTTCATTGATATTGATTTGGTTACAGATAGGCAGAATTTCATTTATTTACTCATATTGAACATTTCTGCTATAAAAAAGCGCCCATTAGACCTCTATATCCGCGCTCCTACGTCTTCTACCAGGTTCGATAGAATTGTATGCGATATACAAATCGAAAGAAGAGACTTGGTGCTAGGTACATCTTAAGTTTCATCGAGATTGATTTGGTTTCAGATAGGCAGAATTTCATTCATTTACTCATATTGATCATTTCTGCTATAAAAAGCGCCCTTTAGACCTCTATATGCGTGCTCCTACGTCTTCTACCAGGTTCGATAGGGATGTATGCGCTATACCAATCAAAAGAGAAGACTTGGGGCTATGTACATGTCAAGTTTCATCGAGATTGATTTGGTTTCAGTCAGGTAAAATTTCATTCATTTACTCCTAATGATCATTTCTGCTATAAAAAGCGCCCATTAGACCTCTATATGCGTGCTCCTACGTCTTCTACCAGGTTCGATAGGGATGTATGCGCTATACCAATCAAAAGAGAAGACTTGGGGCTATGTACATGTCAAGTTTCATCGAGATTGATTTGGTTTCAGTCAGGTAAAATTTCATTCATTTACTCCTAATGATCATTTCTGCTATAAAAAGCGCCCTTTAGACCTCTATATGCGTGCTCCTACGTCTTCTACCAGGTTCGATAGGGATGTATGCGCTATACCAATCAAAAGAGAAGACTTAAGGCTAGGTACATGTCAAGTTTCGTCGAGATTGATTTGGTTTCAGATAGGTAGAATTTCATTCATTTACTCATATTGATCATTTCTGCTATAAAAAGCGCCCATTAGACCTCTAGATGCGCGCTCCTAGGTCTTCTTCCAGGCTGGATAGGAATGTATGCGCTATACCAATCGAAAGAGGAGACTTGATGCTAGGTACAAGTCAAGTTTCATTGAGATTGATTTGGTGACAGATAGGTAAAATTTCATTCATTTACTCATATTGATCATTTCTGCTATAAAAAGCGCCCATTAGACCTCTATATGCGCGCTCCTACGTCTTCTACCAGGTTCGATAGGGATGTATGCGCTATAGCAATCAAAAGAGGAGACTTGGGGCTATTTACATGTCAAGTTTCTTTGATATTGATTTGGTTACAGATAGGTAGAATTTCATTTATTTACTCATATTGATCATTTCTGCTTTAAAAAGCGCACATTAGACCTCTATACGCGCGCTCCTACGTCTTCTACCAGATTCGATAGGGATGTATGCGCTATACCAATCGATCGAGGAGACTTGGGGTTAGGTACATGTCAAGTTTCATTGAGATTGATTTGGTTTCAGACAGGTAAAACTTCATTGATTTAGTCATATAGATCATTTCTGCAATAAAAACCGCCCATTAGACCTCTATATGCGCGCTCCTACTTCTTCTACCAGGTTGGATAGGGATGTATGCGCTATACCAATCGAAAGAAGAGACTTGGCTCTAGGAACATGTCAAGTTTCCTTGAGATTGATTTGGTTTCAGATAGGTAAAATTTCATTCATTTACTCATATTGATTATTTCTGCTATAAAAAGCGCCCATTAGACCTCTATATGCGCGCTCCTACGTCTTCTACCAGGTTCGATAGGGATGTATTCGCTATACCAATCAAAAGAGGAGACTTGGGGCTAGGTACATGTCAAGTTTCTTTGATATTGATTTCGTTACAGATAGGCAGAATTTCATTTATTTACTCATATTGATCATTTCTGCTATAAAAAGCGCCCATTAGACCTCTATATGCGCGCTCCTACTTCTTCTACCAGGTTCGATAGGGATGTATGCGCTATACCAATCGAAAGAGGAGACTTGGGGCTAGGTACATGTCAGGTTTCATCAAGATTGATTTGGTTTCAGATAGGAAGAATTTCTATATTTACTCATATTGATCATTTCTGCTATAAAAAGCGCCAATTAGACCTCTATATGCGCGCTCCTACTTCTTCTACCAGGTTCGATAGGGATGTATTAGCTAAACCAATCGAAAGAGGAGACTTGGGGCTAGGTACATGAGATTGATTTGGTTTCAGATAGGTAGAATTTCATTCATTTACTCATACTGATCATTTCTGCTATAAAAAGCGCCCATTAGACCTCTATATGCGCGCTCCTACGTCTTCTACCAGGTTCGATAGGAATGTATGCGCTATACCAATCGAAAGAAGAGACCTGATGCTAGGTACATGTCAAGTTTCATCGAGATTGATTTGGTTTCAGATAGGGAAAATTTCATTCATTTATTCATATTGATCATTTCTGCTATAAAAAGCGCCCATTAGATTCTATACGCGCGCTCCTAATTCTTCTACCAGGTTCGAAAGGAATGTATGCGCTATATCAATTGAAAGAGGAGACTTGGGGCTAGGTACATGTCAAGTTTCATTGATATTGATTTGGTTTCAGATAGGTAAAATTTCATTCATTTACTCATATTGATCATTTCTGCTATAAAAAACGCCCATTAGACCTCTATATGCGCACTCCTATGTCTTCTACCAGGTTCGATAGGGATGTATGCGCTATACCAATCAAAAGAAGAGACTTGCGGCTAGGTACATGTCAAGTTTCATTGAGATTGATTTGGTTTCAGATAGGTAAAATTTCATATATTTACTCATATTGATCATTTCTGCTATAAAAAGCGCCCATTAGACCTCTATATGCGCGCTCCTACTTCTTCTACCAGGTTCGATAGAGATGTATGCTCTATACCAATCAAAAGAGGAGACTTGGGGCTAAGTACATGTCAAGTTTCATCGAGATTGATGTGGTTACAGATAGGTAGAATTTCATTCATTTACTCATATTGATCATTTCTGCTATAAAAAGCGCCTATTAGACCTCTATGTGCGCGCTCCTACGTCTTCTTCCAGTTTCGATAGCGATGTTTGCGTTATACCAATCAAAAGAGAAGACTTGGGGCTAGGTACATGTCAAGTTTCATCGAGATTGATTTGGTTTCAGATAGGTAAAATTTCATTCATTTACTCATATTGATCATTTCTGCTATAAAAAGCGCCCATTAGACCTCTATATGCGCGCTCCTACGTCTTCTACCAGGTTCGATAGGGATGTATGTGCTATACCAATCAAAAGAGGAGACTTGGTGCTAGATACATGTCAAGTTTCATCGAGATTGATTTGGTTTCAGATAGGTAAAATTTCATTCATTTACTCATATTGATCATTTCTACTATAAAAAGCGCCCATTAGACCTCTATATGCGTGCTCCTACGTCTTCTACCAGGTTCGATAGGGATGTATGCGCTATACCAATCGAAAGAGGAGACTTGGGGCTAGGTACATGTTAAGTTTCATTGATATTGATTTGGTTACAGATAGGTAGAATTTCATTTATTTACTCATATTGAACATTTCTGCTATAAAAAGCGCCCATTAGACCTCTATATGCGCCCTCCTACCTCTTCTACCAGGTTCGATAGAATTGTATGCGCTATGCAAATCGGAAGTGGAGACTTGGTGCTAGGGACATGTCAAGTTTCATCGAGATTGATTTGGTTTCAGATAGGTAAAATTTCATTCATTTACTCATATTGATCATTTCTGCTATAAAAAGCGCCCATTAGACATCTATATGCGCGCTCTTACGTCTTCTACCAGGTTCAATAGGGATGTATGCGCTATACCAATCAAAAGAAGAGACATGGTGCTAGGTACATGTCAAGTTTCATCGAGATTGATTTGGTTTCAGATAGGTAAAATTTCATTCATTTACTCATATTGATCATTTCTGCTATAAAAAACGCCCATTAGACCTCTATATGCGCGCTCCTATGTCTTCTACCAGGTTCGATAGGGATGTATGCGCTATACCAATCGAAAGAAGAGACCTGCGGCTAGGTACATGTGAAGTTTCATTGAGATTGATTTGGTTTCAGATAGGTAAAATTTCATATATTTACTCATATTGATCATTTCTGCTATAAAAAGCGCCCATTAGACCTCTATATGCGCGCTCCTACGTCTTCTACCAGGTTCGATAGGGATGTATGTGCTATACCAATCGAAAGGGGAGACTTGGGGCTAAGTATATGTCAAGTTTCATCGAGATTGATTTGGTTACAGATAGGTAGAATTTCATTCATTTACTCATATTGATCATTTCTGCTATAAAAAGCGCCCATTAGACCTCTATATGCGCGCTCCTACGTCTTCTTCTAGTTTCGATAGCGATGTTTGCGTTATACCAATCAAAAGAGAAGACTTGGGGCTAGGTACATGTCAAGTTTCGTCGAGATTGATTTGGTTTCAGATAGGTAAAATTTCATTCATTTACTCATATTGATCATTTCTGCTATAATAAGCGCCAATTAGACCTCTATATGCGCCTTTACGTCTTCTACCAGGTTCGATAGGGATGTATGCGCTATACCAATCAAAAGAGGAGACTTGGTGCTAGATACATGTCAAGTTTCATTGAGATTGATTTGGTTTCAGATAGGTAAAATTTCATATATTTACTCATATTGATCATTTCTGCTATAAAAAGCGCCCATTAGACCTCTATATGCGTGCTCCTACGTCTTCTACCAGGTTCGATAGGGATGTATGCGCTATACCAATCGAAAGAGGAGACTTGGGGCTAGGTACATGTTAAGTTTCATTGATATTGATTTGGTTACAGATAGGTAGAATTTCATTTATTTACTAATATTGAACATTTCTGCTATAAAAAGCGCCCATTAGACCTCTATATGCGCCCTCCTACCTCTTCTACCAGGTTCGATAGAATTGTATGCGCTATGCAAATCGGAAGAGGAGACTTGGTGCTAGGGACATGTCAAGTTTCATCGAGATTGATTTGGTTTCAGATAGGTAAAATTTCATTCATTTACTCATATTGATCATTTCTGCTATAAAAAGCGCCCATTAGACATCTATATGCGCGCTCTTACGTCTTCTACCAGGTTCAATAGGGATGTATGCGCTATACCAATCAAAAGAGGAAACATGGTGCTAGGTACATGTCAAGTTTCATCGAGATTGATTTGGTTTCAGATAGGTAAAATTTCATTCATTTACTCATATTGATCATTTCTGCTATAAAAAACGCCCATTAGACCTCTATATGCGCGCTCCTATGTCTTCTACCAGGTTCGATAGGGATGTATGCGCTATACCAATCGAAAGAAGAGACTTGCGGCTAGGTACATGTCAAGTTTCAATGAGATTGATTTGGTTTCAGATAGGTAAAATTTCATATATTTACTCATATTGATCATTTCTGCTATAAAATGCGCCCATTAGACCTCTATATGCGCGCTCCTACTTCTTCTACCAGGTTCGATAGGGATGTATGCTCTATACCAATCGAAAGAGGAGACTTGGGGCTAAGTACATGTCAAGTTTCATCGAGATTGATTGGGTTACAGATAGGTAGAATTTCATTCATTTACTCATATTGATCATTTCTGCTACAAAAAGCGCCTATTAGACCTCTATATGCGCGCTCCTACGTCTTCTTCCAGTTTCGATAGCGATGTTTGCGTTATACCAATCAAAAGAGAAGACTTGGGGCTAGGTACATGTCAAGTTTCATCGAGATTGATTTGGTTTCAGATAGGTAGAAATTCATTCATTTACTCATATTGATCATTTCTGCTATAAAAAGCGCCCATTAGACCTCTATATGCGCGCTCCTACGTCTTCTACCAGGTTCGATAGGGATGTATGTGCTATACCAATCGAAAGGGGAGACTTGGGGCTAAGTATATGTCAAGTTTCATCGAGATTGATTTGGTTACAGATAGGTAGAATTTCATTCATTTACTCATATTGATCATTTCTGCTATAAAAAGCGCCCATTAGACCTCTATATGCGCGCTCCTACGTCTTCTACCAGGTTCGATAGGGATGTATGTGCTATACCAATCAAAAGGGGAGACTTGGGGCTAAGTATATGTCAAGTTTCATCGAGATTGATTTGGTTACAGATAGGTAGAATTTCATTCATTTACTCATATTGATCATTTCTGCTATAAAAAGCGCCCATTAGACCTCTATATGCGCGCTCCTACGTCTTCTTCTGGTTTCGATAGCGATGTTTGCGTTATACCAATCAAAAGAGAAGACTTGGGGCTAGGTACATGTTAAGTTTCGTCGAGATTGATTTGGTTTCAGATAGGTAAAATTTCATTCATTTACTCATATTGATCATTTCTGCTATAATAAGCGCCAATTAGACCTCTATATGCGCCTTTACGTCTTCTACCAGGTTCGATAGGGATGTATGCGCTATACCAATCAAAAGAGGAGACTTGGTGCTAGATACATGTCAAGTTTCATTGAGATTGATTTGGTTTCAGATAGGTAAAATTTCATATATTTACTCATATTGATCATTTCTGCTATAAAAAGCGCCCATTAGACCTCTATATGCGCGCTCCTACTTCTTCTACCAGGTTCGATAGGGATGTATGCTCTATACCAATCGAAAGAGGAGACTTGGGGCTAAGTATCTGTCAAGTTTCATCGAGATTGATTTGGTTACAGATAGGTAGAATTTCATTCATTTACTCATATTGATCATTTCTGCTATAAAAAGCGCCTATTAGACCTCTATATGCGCGCTCCTACGTCTTCTTCTAGTTTCGATAGCGATGTTTGCGTTATACCAATCAAAAGAGAAGACTTGGGGCTAGGTACATGTCAAGTTTCGTCGAGATTGATTTGGTTTCAGATAGGTAAAATTTCATTCATTTACTCATATTGATCATTTCTGCTATAATAAGCGCCAATTAGACCTCTATATGCACGCTCCTACGTCTTCTACCAGGTTCGATAGGGATGTATGCGCTATACCAATCAAAAGAGGAGACTTGGTGCTAGATACATGTCAAGTTTCATCGAGATTGATTTGGTTTCAGATAGGTAAAATTTCATTCATTTACTCATATTGATCATTTCTGCTATAAAAAGCGCCCATTAGACCTCTATATGCGCGCTCCTACGTCTTCTACCAGGTTCGATAGGGATGTATGTGCTATACCAATCGAAAGGGGAAAATTGGGGCTAAGTATATGTCAAGTTTCATCGAGATTGATTTGGTTACAGATAGGTAGAATTTCATTCATTTACTCATATTGATCATTTCTGCTATAAAAAGCGCCCATTAGACCTCTATATGCGCGCTCCTACGTCTTCTTCTAGATTCGATAGCGATGTTTGCCTTATACCAATCAAAAGAGAAGACTTGGGGCTAGGTACATGTCAAGTTTCGTCGAGATTGATTTGGTTTCAGATAGGTAAAATTTCATTCATTTACTCATATTGATCATTTCTGCTATAATAAGCGCCAATTAGACCTCTATATGCGCCTTTACGTCTTCTACCAGGTTCGATAGGGATGTATGCGCTATACCAATCAAAAGAGGAGACTTGGTGCTAGATACATGTCAAGTTTCATTGAGATTGATTTGGTTTCAGATAGGTAAAATTTCATATATTTACTCATATTGATCATTTCTGCTATAAAAAGCGCCCATTAGACCTCTATATGCGCGCTCCTACTTCTTCTACCAAGTTCGATAGGGATGTATGCTCTATACCAATCGAAAGAGGAGACTTGGGGCTAAGTATCTGTCAAGTTTCATCGAGATTGATTTGGTTACAGATAGGTAGAATTTCATTCATTTACTCATATTGATCATTTCTGCTATAAAAAGCGCCCATTAGACCTCTATATGCGCGCTCCTACGTCTTCTTCTAGTTTCGATAGCGATGTTTGCGTTATACCAATCAAAAGAGAAGACTTGGGGCTAGGTACATGTCAAGTTTCGTCGAGATTGATTTGGTTTCAGATAGGTAAAATTTCATTCATTTACTCATATTGATCATTTCTGCTATAATAAGCGCCAATTAGACCTCTATATGCGCGCTCCTACGTCTTCTACCAGGTTCGATAGGGATGTATGCGCTATACCAATCAAAAGAGGAGACTTGGTGCTAGATACATGTCAAGTTTCATCGAGATTGATTTGGTTTCAGATAGGTAAAATTTCATTCATTTACTCATATTGATCATTTCTGCTATAAAAAGCGCCCATTAGACCTCTATATGCGTGCTCCTACGTCTTCTACCAGGTTCGATAGGGATGTATGCGCTATACCAATCGAAAGAGGAGACTTGGGGCTAGGTACATGTTAAGTTTCATTGATATTGATTTGGTTACAGATAGGTAGAATTTCATTTATTTACTCATATTGAACATTTCTGCTATAAAAAGCGCCCATTAGACCTCTATATGCGCCCTCCTACCTCTTCTACCAGGTTCGATAGAATTGTATGCGCTATGCAAATCGGAAGAGGAGACTTGGTGCTAGGGACATGTCAAGTTTCATCGAGATTGATTTGGTTTCAGATAGGTAAAATTTCATTCATTTACTCATATTGATCATTTCTGCTATAAAAAACGCCCATTAGACCTCTATATGCGCGCTCCTATGTCTTCTACCAGGTTCGATAGGGATGTATGCGCTATACCAATCGAAAGAAGAGACTTGCGGCTAGGTACATGTCAAGTTTCATTGAGATTGATTTGGTTTCAGATAGGTAAGATTTCATATATTTACTCATATTGATCATTTCTGCTATAAAATGCGCCCATTAGACCTCTATATGCGCGCTCCTACATCTTCTACCAGGTTCGATAGGGATGTATGTGCTATACCAATCGAAAGGGGAGACTTGGGGCTAAGTATATGTCAAGTTTCATCGAGATTGATTTGGTTACAGATAGGTAGAATTTCATTCATTTACTCATATTGATCATTTCTGCTATAAAAAGCGTCCATTAGACCTCTATATTCGCGCTCCTACGTCTTCTTCTAGTTTCGATAGCGATGTTTGCGTTATACCAATCAAAAGAGAAGACTTGGGGCTAGGTACATGTCAAGTTTCGTCGAGATTGATTTGGTTTCAGATAGGTAAAATTTCATTCATTTACTCATATTGATCATTTCTGCAATAATAAGCGCCAATTAGACCTCTATATGCGCCTTTACGTCTTCTACCAGGTTCGATAGGGATGTATGCACTATACCAATCAAAAGAGGAGACTTGGTGCTAGATACATGTCAAGTTTCATCGAGATTGATTTGGTTTCAGATAGGTAAAATTTCATTCATTTACTCATATTGATCATTTCTGCTATAAAAAGCGCCCATTAGACCTCTATATGCGCGCTCCTACGTCTTCTTTCAGTTTCGATAGGGATGTATGCGTTATACCAATCGAAAGAGGAGCCTTGGGGCTAGGTACATGTCAAGTTTCATCGAGATTGATTTGGTTTCAGATAGGCAAAATTTCATTCATTTACTCATATTGATCATTTCTGCTATAAAAAGCGCCCATTAGACCTCTATATGCGCGCTCCTATGTCTTCTACCAGGTTCGATTGGGATGTAGCCGCTATAACAATCGAAAGAGGAGACATGGTGCTAGGTACATGTCAAGTTTCATCGAGATTGATTTGGTGACAAATCGGTAGAATTTCATTTATTTACTCATATTGATCATTTCTGCTATAAAAAGCGCCCATTAAACCTGTATATGCGTGCTCCTACGTCTTCTACCAGGTTCGATAGGGATGTATGGGCTATACCAATCGAAAGAGGAGACTTCGTGCTAGATACATGTCAAGTTTCATTGATATTGATTTGGTTACAGATAGGCAGAATTTCATTTATTTACTCATATTAAACATTTCTGCTATAAAAAAGCGCCCATTAGACCTCTATATGCACGCTCCTACGTCTTCTACCAGGTTCGATAGAATTGTATGTTATATACAAATCGAAAGAAGAGACTTGGTGCTAGGTACATGTCAAGTTTCAGCGAGATTGATTTGGTTTCAGATAGGTAAAATTTCATTCATTTACTCATATTGATCATTTCTGCTATAAAAAGCGCCCATTAGACCTCTATATGCGCGCTCCTATGTCTTCTACCAGGTTCGATAGGGATGTATGCGCTATACCAATCTAAAGAAGAGACTTGCGGCTAGGTACATGTCAAGTTTCATTGAGATTGATTTGGTTTCAGATAGGTAAAATTTCATTCATTTATTCATATTGATCATTTCTGCTATAAAAAGCGCCCATTAGACCTCTATATGCGCGCTCCTACTTCTTCTACCAGGTTCGATAGGGATGTATGCGCTATACCAATAAAAAGAGGAGACTTGATGTTAGGTACATGTCAAGTTTCATCGAGATTGATTTGGTTTCAGATAGGTAAAATTTCATTCATTTACTCATACTGATCATTTCTGCTATAAAAAGCGCCCATTAGACCTCTATATGCGCGCTCCTACGTCTTCTACCAGGTTCGATAGGGATGTATGTGCTATACCAATCGAAAGGGGAAAATTGGGGCTAAGTATATGTCAAGTTTCATCGAGATTGATTTGGTTACAGATAGGTAGAATTTCATTCATTTACTCATATTGATCATTTCTGCTATAAAAAGCGCCCATTAGACCTCTATATGCGCGCTCCTACGTCTTCTTCTAGTTTCGATAGCGATGTTTGCCTTATACCAATCAAAAGAGAAGACTTGGGGCTAGGTACATGTCAAGTTTCGTCGAGATTGATTTGGTTTCAGATAGGTAAAATTTCATTCATTTACTCATATTGATCATTTCTGCTATAATAAGCGCCAATTAGACCTCTATATGCGCCTTTACGTCTTCTACCAGGTTCGATAGGGATGTATGCGCTATACCAATCAAAAGAGGAGACTTGGTGCTAGATACATGTCAAGTTTCATTGAGATTGATTTGGTTTCAGATAGGTAAAATTTCATATATTTACTCATATTGATCATTTCTGCTATAAAAAGCGCCCATTAGACCTCTATATGCGCGCTCCTACTTCTTCTACCAAGTTCGATAGGGATGTATGCTCTATACCAATCGAAAGAGGAGACTTGGGGCTAAGTATCTGTCAAGTTTCATCGAGATTGATTTGGTTACAGATAGGTAGAATTTCATTCATTTACTCATATTGATCATTTCTGCTATAAAAAGCGCCTATTAGACCTCTATATGCGCGCTCCTACGTCTTCTTCTAGTTTCGATAGCGATGTTTGCGTTATACCAATCAAAAGAGATGACTTGGGGCTAGGTACATGTCAAGATTCGTCGAGATTGATTTGGTTTCAGATAGGTAAAATTTCATTCATTTACTCATATTGATCATTTCTGCTATAATAAGCGACAATTAGACCTCTATATGCGCGCTCCTACGTCTTCTACCAGGTTCGATAGGGATGTATGCGCTATACCAATCAAAAGAGGAGACTTGGTGCTAGATACATGTCAAGTTTCATCGAGATTGATTTGGTTTCAGATAGGTAAAATTTCATTCATTTACTCATATTGATCATTTCTGCTATAAAAAGCGCCCATTAGACCTCTATATGCGTGCTCCTACGTCTTCTACCAGGTTCGATAGGGATGTATGCGCTATACCAATCGAAAGAGGAGACTTGGGGCTAGGTACATGTTAAGTTTCATTGATATTGATTTGGTTACAGATAGGTAGAATTTCATTTATTTACTCATATTGAACATTTCTGCTATAAAAAGCGCCCATTAGACCTCTATATGCGCCCTCCTACCTCTTCTACCAGGTTCGATAGAATTGTATGCGCTATGCAAATCGGAAGAGGAGACTTGGTGCTAGGGACATGTCAAGTTTCATCGAGATTGATTTGGTTTCAGATAGGTAAAATTTCATTCATTTACTCATATTGATCATTTCTGCTATAAAAAACGCCCATTAGACCTCTATATGCGCGCTCCTATGTCTTCTACCAGGTTCGATAGGGATGTATGCGCTATACCAATCGAAAGAAGAGACTTGCGGCTAGGTACATGTCAAGTTTCATTGAGATTGATTTGGTTTCAGATAGGTAAGATTTCATATATTTACTCATATTGATCATTTCTGCTATAAAATGCGCCCATTAGACCTCTATATGCGCGCTCCTACGTCTTCTACCAGGTTCGATAGGGATGTATGTGCTATACCAATCGAAAGGGGAGACTTGGGGCTAAGTATATGTCAAGTTTCATCGAGATTGATTTGGTTTCAGATAGGTAGAATTTCATTCATTTACTCATATTGATCATTTCTGCTATAAAAAGCGTCCATTAGACCTCTATATTCGCGCTCCTACGTCTTCTTCTAGTTTCGATAGCGATGTTTGCGTTATACCAATCAAAAGAGAAGACTTGGGGCTAGGTACATGTCAAGTTTCGTCGAGATTGATTTGGTTTCAGATAGGTAAAATTTCATTCATTTACTCATATTGATCATTTCTGCAATAATAAGCGCCAATTAGACCTCTATATGCGCCTTTACGTCTTCTACCAGGTTCGATAGGGATGTATGCGCTATACCAATCAAAAGAGGAGACTTGGTGCTAGATACATGTCAAGTTTCATCGAGATTGATTTGGTTTCAGATAGGTAAAATTTCATTCATTTACTCATATTGATCATTTCTGCTATAAAAAGCGCCCATTAGACCTCTATATGCGCGCTCCTACGTCTTCTTTCAGTTTCGATAGGGATGTATGCGTTATACCAATCGAAAGAGGAGCCTTGGGGCTAGGTACATGTCAAGTTTCATCGAGATTGATTTGGTTTCAGATAGGCAAAATTTCATTCATTTACTCATATTGATCATTTCTGCTATAAAAAGCGCCCATTAGACCTCTATATGCGCGCTCCTATGTCTTCTACCAGGTTCGATTGGGATGTAGCCGCTATACCAATCGAAAGAGGAGACATGGTGCTAGGTACATGTCAAGTTTCATCGAGATTGATTTGGTGACAAATCGGTAGAATTTCATTTATTTACTCATATTGATCATTTCTGCTATAAAAAGCGCCCATTAAACCTCTATATGCGTGCTCCTACGTCTTCTACCAGGTTCGATAGGGATGTATGGGCTATACCAATCGAAAGAGGAGACTTCGTGCTAGATACATGTCAAGTTTCATTGATATTGATTTGGTTACAGATAGGCAGAATTTCATTTATTTACTCATATTAAACATTTCTCCTATAAAAAAGCGCCCATTAGACCTCTATATGCACGCTCCTACGTCTTCTACCAGGTTCGATAGAATTGTATGTTATATACAAATCGAAAGAAGAGACTTGGTGCTAGGTACATGTCAAGTTTCAGCGAGATTGATTTGGTTTCAGATAGGTAAAATTTCATTCATTTACTCATATTGATCATTTCTGCTATAAAAAGCGCCCATTAGACCTCTATATGCGTGCTCCTACGTCTTCTACCAGGTTCGATAGGGATGTATGCGCTATACCAATCAAAAGAGGAGACATGGTGCTAGGTACATGTTAAGTTTCATCGAGATTGATTTGGTTTCAGATAGGTAAAATTTCATTCATTTACTCATATTGATCATTTCTGCTATAAAAAACGCCCATTAGACCTCTATATGCGCGCTCCTATGTCTTCTACCAGGTTCGATAGGGATGTATGCGCTATACCAATCGAAAGAAGACACTTCCGGCTAGGTACATGTCAAGTTTCATTGAGATTGATTTGGTTTCAGATAGGTAAAATTTCATTCATTTATTCATATTGATCATTTCTGCTATAAAAAGCGCCCATTAGACCTCTATATGCGCGCTCCTACTTCTTCTACCAGGTTCGATAGGGATGTATGCGCTATACCAATAAAAAGAGGAGACTTGATGTTAGGTACATGTCAAGTTTCATCGAGATTGATTTGGTTTCAGATAGGTAAAATTTCATTCATTTACTCATACTGATCATTTCTGCTATAAAAAGCGCCCATTAGACCTCTATATGCGCGCTCCTACGTCTTCTACCAGGTTCGATAGGGATGTATGCGCTATACCAATCGAAAGAAGAGACTTGCGGCTAAGTACATGTCAAGTTTCATCGAGATTGATTTGGTTACAGATAGGTAGAATTTCATTCACTTACTCATATTGATCATTTCTGCTATAAAAAGCGCCCATTAGACCTCTATATGCGCGCTCCTACGTCTTCTTCTAGTTTCGATAGCGGTGTTTTCGTTATACCAATCAAAAGAGAAGACTTGGGGCTAGGTACATGTCAAGTTTCATCGAGATTGATTTGGTTTCAGATAGGTAAAATTTCATTCATTTACTCATATTGATCATTTCTGCTATAATAAGAGCCCATTAGACCTCTATATGCGCGCTCCTACGTCTTCTACCAGGTTCGATAGGGATGTATGCGCTATACCAATCAAAAGAGGAGACTTGGTGCTAGATACATGTCAAGTTTCATCGAGATTGATTTGGTTTCAGATAGGTAAAATTTCATTCATTTACTCATATTGATCATTTCTGCTATAAAAAGCGCCCATTAGACCTCTATATGCGTGCTCCTACGTCGTCTACCAGGTTCGATAGGGATGTATGCGCCATACCAATCGAAAGAGGAGACTTGGGGCTAGGTACATGTTAAGTTTCATTGATATTGACTTGGTTACAGATAGGTAGAATTTCATTTATTTACTCATATTGAACATTTCTGCTATAAAAAGCGCCCATTAGACCTCTTTATGCGCGCTCCTACCTCTTCTACCAGGTTCGATAGAATTGTATGCGCTATGCAAATCGGAAGAGGAGACTTGGTGCTAGGGACATGTCAAGTTTCATCGAGATTGATTTGGTTTCAGATATGTAAAATTTCATTCATTTAATCATATTGATCATTTCTGCTATAAAAAGCGCCCATTAGACCTCTATATGCGCGCTCCTACTTCTTCTACCAGGTTCGATAGGGATGTATGCGCTATACCAATCAAAAGAAGAGACATGGCGCTAGGTACATGTCAAGTTTCATCGAGATTGATTTGGTTTCAGATAGGTAAAATTTCATTCATTTACTCATATTGATCATTTCTGCTATAAAAAGCGCCCATTAGACCTCTATATGCGCGCTCCTACGTCTTCTACCAGGTTCGATAGGGATGTATGGGCTATACCAATCGAAAGAGGAGACTTGTGCTAGATACATGTCAAGTTTCATTGATATTGATTTGGTTACAGATAGGCAAAATTTCATTTATTTACTCATATTGAACATTTCTGCTATAAAAAAGCGCCCATTAGACCTCTATATCCGCGCTCCTACGTCTTCTACCAGGTTCGATAGAATTGTATGCGATATACAAATCGAAAGAAGAGACTTGGAGCTAGGTACAAGTTAAGTTTCATCGAGATTGATTTGGTTTCAGATAGGCAAAATTTCATTCATTTACTCATATTGATCATTTCTGCTATAAAAAGCGCCCATTAGACCTCTATATCCGCGCTCCTACGTCTTCTACCAGGTTCGATAGAATTGTATGCGATATACAAATCGAAAGAAGAGACTTGGAGCTAGGTACATGTTAAGTTTCATCGAGATTGATTTGGTTCCAGAAAGGAAAAAATTTCATTCATTTACTCATATTGATCATTTCTGCTATAAAAAGCGCCCATTAGACCTCTATATGCGTGCTCCTACGTCTTCTACCAGGTTCGATAGGGATGTATGCGCTATACCAATCAAAAGAGAAGACTTGGGGCTATGTACATGTCAAGTTTCATCGAGATTGATTTGGTTTCAGTCAGGTAAAATTTCATTCATTTACTCATATTGATCATTTCTGCTATAAAAAGCGCCCATTAGACCTCTATATGCGCGCTTCTACGTCTTCTACCAGGATCGATAGGGATGTATGCGCTATACCAATCGAAAGAAGAGACTTAAGGCTAGGTACATGTCAAGTTTCATCGAGATTGATTTGGTTTCAGATAGGTAGAATTTCATTTATTTACTCATATTGATCATTTCTGCTATAAAAAGCGCCCATTAGACCTCTAGATGCGCGCTCCTAGGTCTTCTTCTAGGCTGGATAGGAATGTGTGCGCTATACCAATCGAAAGAGGAGACTTGGTGCTAGGTACAAGTCAAGTTTCATTGAGATTGATTTGGTGACAGATAGGTAAAATTTCATTCATTTACTCATATTGATCATTTCTGCTATAAAAAGCGCCCATTAGACCTCTATATGCGCGCCCCTACGTCTTCTACCAGGTTCGATAGGGATGTATGCGCTATGGCAATCAAAAGAGGAGACTTGGAGCTATTTACATGTCAAGTTTCTTTGATATTGATTTGGTTACAGATAGGTAGAATTTCATTTATTTACTCATATTGATCATTTCTGCTTTAAAAAGCGCACATTAGACCTCTATATGCGCGCTCCTAAGTCTTCTACCAGGTTCGATAGGAATGTATGCGTTATACCAATCGAAAGAGGATTCATGGGGCTAGATACATGTTAAGTTTCATCGAGATTGATTTGGTTTCAGATATGTAAAATTTCATTCATTTATTCATATTGATCATTTCTGCTATAAAAAGCGCCCATTAGACCTCTATAAGCGCGCTCCTACGTCTTCTACCAGATTCGATAGGGATGTATGCGCTATACCAATCGATAGAAGAGACTTGGGGTTAGGTACATGTCAAGTTTCATTGAGATTGATTTGGTTTCAGACAGGTAAAATTTCATTGATTTAGTCATATAGATCATTTCTGCAATAAAAACCGCCCATTAGACCTCTATATGCGCGCTCCTACGTCTTCTACCAGGTTCGATAGGGATGTATTCGCTATACCAATCAAAAGAGGAGACTTGGGGCTAGGTACATGTCAATTGTCATCGAGGTTGATTTGGTTTCAGATAGGTAAAATTTCATTCATTTACTCATATTGATCATTTCTGCTATAAAAAGCGACCATTAGACCTCTATATGCGCGCTCCTACGTCTTCTACCAGGTTCGATAGGGATGTATGCGCTTCACCAATCGAAAGAAGAGACTTTGGGCTAGGTACATGTCAAGTTTCATTGATATTGATTTGGTTTCAGGTAGGTAAAATTTCATTTATTTACTCATATTGATAATTTCTGCTATAAAACGCGACCATTACACCTCTATATGCGCGCTCCTACGTCTTCTACCAGGATCGATAGGGATGTATGTGCTTTACCAATCGAAAGAAGAGACTTGGGGCTATGTACAGGTCAAGTTTCATCGAGATTGATTTGGTTTCAGATAGGTGAAATTTCATTCATTTAGTCATATAGATCATTTCTGCATTAAAAAGCGCCAATTAGATTATATATCCGCGCTTCTAATTCTTCTACCAGGTTCGATAGGGATGTATGCGCTATACCAATCGAAAGAAGAGACTTGGGGCTAGGTACATGTCAAGTTTCATCGAGATTGATTTGGTTTCAGATGGGCAAAATTTCATTCATTTACTCATATAGATCATTTGTGCTATAAAAAGCGCCCATTAGACCTCTATATGCGCGCTCCTACTTCTTCTACCAGGTTCGATAGGGATGTATTAGCTAAACCAATCGAAAGAGGAGACTTGGGGCTAGGTACATGAGATTGATTTGGTTTCAGATAGGTAGAATTTCATTCATTTACTCATACTGATCATTTCTGCTATAAAAAGCGCCCATTAGACCTCTATATGCGCGCTCCTACGTCTTCTACCAGGTTCGATAGGAATGTATGCGCTATACCAATCGAAAGAAGAGACCTGATGCTAGGTACATGTCAAGTTTCATCGAGATTGATTTGGTTTCAGATAGGTAAAATTTCATTCATTTATTCATATTGATCATTTCTGCTATAAAAAGCGCCCATTAGATTCTATACGCGCGCTCCTAATTCTTCTACCAGGTTCGATAGAAATGTATGCGCTATACCACTCGAAAGAGGAGACTTGGGTTAGGTACAAGTCAGGTTTCGTCAAGATTGATTTGGTTTCAGATAGGAAAAATTTCTTTTATTTACTCATATTGATCATTTCTAATGTAAAAAAAGCGCCAATTGGACCTCTATATGCGCGCTCCTACGTCTTCTACCAGGTTCGATAGGGATTTATGCGCTATACCAATCAAAAGAAGAGGAGAGATGGGGCTAGGTACATCTTAAGTTTCAGCGAGATTGATTTGGTTTCAGATACGTAAAATTTCATTCATTTACTCATGTTGATCATTTCTGCTATAAAAAGCGCCCATTAGACCTCTATATGCGGGCTCCCACGTCTTCTACCAGGTTTGATAGGGACGTATGCGCTATACCAATCAAAAGAAGAGACTTGGGGCTAGGTACATCTCAAGTTTCATTGAGATTGATTTGTTTTCAGATAATTAAAATTTCATTCATTTACTCATTTTGAGAATTTCTGCTTTAAAAAGCGCCCATTAGACCTCTATATGCGCGTTCCTATGTCTTCTGCCAGGTTCGATAGGGATGTATGCGCTATACCAATCAAAAGAGGAGACTTGGTGCTAGGTAGATGTCAAGTTTCATCGAGATTGGTTTGGTTTCAGATAGTTAAAATTTCATTCATTTACTCATATTGATCATTTCTGCTATAAAAAGCGCCCAATTGACCTCTATATGCGCGCTCCTACGTCATCTACCAGGTTCGATAGGGATGTATGTCTATACCAATCGAAAGCGGAGACTTGGTGCTAGGACTATGTCAAGTTTCATCGAGATTGATTTGGTTTCAGATAGGTAGAATTTCATTTATTTACTTATATTGATCATTACTGCTATAAAAAGCGCCCATTAGACCTCTATATGCGCGCTCCTACGTCTTCTACCAGGTTTGATAGGGATTTATGCGCTATACCAATCGAAAGAGGAGGCTTGGGGCTAGGTACATGAGATTGATTTGGTTTCAGATAGGTAAAATTTCATTCATTTACTCATATCGATCATTTCTGCTATAAAAAGCGCCCATTAGACCTCTATATGCGCGCTCCTACGTCTTCTACCAGGTTCGATAGGGATGTATGCGCTATACCAATAAAAAGAGGAGACTTGGTGCTAGGTACATGTCAAGTTTCATCAAGATTGATTTGCTTTCAGATAGGTAGAATTTCATTCATTTACTCATATTGATAATTTCTGCTATAAAAAGCGCCCATTAGACCTCTATATGCGTGCTCCTACATCTTCTACTAGGTCGATAGGGATTTATGCGCTATACCAATCGAAAGAAAAGACTTGGGGCTAGGTACATGTCAAGTTTCATCGAGATTGATTTGGTTTCAGATAGGTGAAATTTCATTCATTTAGTCATATTGATCATTTCTGCTATATAAAGCGCCCATTAGACCTCTATATGCGCGCTCCTAATTCTTCTACCAGGTTCGATAGGGATGTATGCGCTATACCACTCGAAAGAGGAGACTTGGGGTTAGATACAAGTCAGGTTTGATCGAGATTGGTTTGGTTTCAGATAGTTAAAATTTCATTCATTTACTCATATTGATCATTTCTGCTATAAAAAGCGCCCAATTGACCTCTATATGCGCGCTCCTACGTCATCTACCAGGTTCGATAGGGATGTATGTCTATACCAATCGAAAGCGGAAACTTGGTGCTAGGACTATGTCAAGTTTCATCGAGATTGATTTGGTTTCAGATAGGTAGAATTTCATTTATTTACTTATATTGATCATTACTGCTATAAAAAGCGCCCATTAGACCTCTATATGCGCGCTCCTACGTCTTCTACCAGGTTCGATAGGAATGTATGCGCTATACCAATCGAAAGAAGAGACCTGATGCTAGGTACATGTCAAGTTTCATCGAGATTGATTTGGTTTCAGATAGGTAAAATTTCATTCATTTATTCATATTGATCATTTCTGCTATAAAAAGCGCCCATTAGATTCTATACGCGCGCTCCTAATTCTTCTACCAGGTTCGATAGAAATGTATGCGCTATACCACTCGAAAGAGGAGACTTGGGTTAGGTACAAGTCAGGTTTCGTCAAGATTGATTTGGTTTCAGATAGGAAAAATTTCTTTTATTTACTCATATTGATCATTTCTAATGTAAAAAAAGCGCCAATTGGACCTCTATATGCGCGCTCCTACGTCTTCTACCAGGTTCGATAGGGATTTATGCGCTATACCAATCAAAAGAAGAGGAGAGATGGGGCTAGGTACATCTTAAGTTTCAGCGAGATTGATTTGGTTTCAGATACGTAAAATTTCATTCATTTACTCATGTTGATCATTTCTGCTATAAAAAGCGCCCATTAGACCTCTATATGCGGGCTCCCACGTCTTCTACCAGGTTTGATAGGGACGTATGCGCTATACCAATCAAAAGAAGAGACTTGGGGCTAGGTACATCTCAAGTTTCATTGAGATTGATTTGTTTTCAGATAATTAAAATTTCATTCATTTACTCATTTTGAGAATTTCTGCTTTAAAAAGCGCCCATTAGACCTCTATATGCGCGTTCCTATGTCTTCTGCCAGGTTCGATAGGGATGTATGCGCTATACCAATCAAAAGAGGAGACTTGGTGCTAGGTAGATGTCAAGTTTCATCGAGATTGGTTTGGTTTCAGATAGTTAAAATTTCATTCATTTACTCATATTGATCATTTCTGCTATAAAAAGCGCCCAATTGACCTCTATATGCGCGCTCCTACGTCATCTACCAGGTTCGATAGGGATGTATGTCTATACCAATCGAAAGCGGAGACTTGGTGCTAGGACTATGTCAAGTTTCATCGAGATTGATTTGGTTTCAGATAGGTAGAATTTCATTTATTTACTTATATTGATCATTACTGCTATAAAAAGCGCCCATTAGACCTCTATATGCGCGCTCCTACGTCTTCTACCAGGTTTGATAGGGATTTATGCGCTATACCAATCGAAAGAGGAGGCTTGGGGCTAGGTACATGAGATTGATTTGGTTTCAGATAGGTAAAATTTCATTCATTTACTCATATCGATCATTTCTGCTATAAAAAGCGCCCATTAGACCTCTATATGCGCGCTCCTACGTCTTCTACCAGGTTCGATAGGGATGTATGCGCTATACCAATAAAAAGAGGAGACTTGGTGCTAGGTACATGTCAAGTTTCATCAAGATTGATTTGCTTTCAGATAGGTAGAATTTCATTCATTTACTCATATTGATAATTTCTGCTATAAAAAGCGCCCATTAGACCTCTATATGCGTGCTCCTACATCTTCTACTAGGTCGATAGGGATTTATGCGCTATACCAATCGAAAGAAAAGACTTGGGGCTAGGTACATGTCAAGTTTCATCGAGATTGATTTGGTTTCAGATAGGTGAAATTTCATTCATTTAGTCATATTGATCATTTCTGCTATATAAAGCGCCCATTAGACCTCTATATGCGCGCTCCTAATTCTTCTACCAGGTTCGATAGGGATGTATGCGCTATACCACTCGAAAGAGGAGACTTGGGGTTAGATACAAGTCAGGTTTGATCGAGATTGGTTTGGTTTCAGATAGTTAAAATTTCATTCATTTACTCATATTGATCATTTCTGCTATAAAAAGCGCCCAATTGACCTCTATATGCGCGCTCCTACGTCATCTACCAGGTTCGATAGGGATGTATGTCTATACCAATCGAAAGCGGAAACTTGGTGCTAGGACTATGTCAAGTTTCATCGAGATTGATTTGGTTTCAGATAGGTAGAATTTCATTTATTTACTTATATTGATCATTACTGCTATAAAAAGCGCCCATTAGACCTCTATATGCGCGCTCCTACGTCTTCTACCAGGTTTGATAGGGATTTATGCGCTATACCAATCGAAAGAGGAGGCTTGGGGCTAGGTACATGAGATTGATTTGGTTTCAGATAGGTAAAATTTCATTCATTTACTCATATCGATCATTTCTGCTATAAAAAGCGCCCATTAGACCTCTATATGCGCGCTCCTACGTCTTCTACCAGGTTCGATAGGGATGTATGCGCTATACCAATAAAAAGAGGAGACTTGGTGCTAGGTACATGTCAAGTTTCATCAAGATTGATTTGCTTTCAGATAGGTAGAATTTCATTCATTTACTCATATTGATAATTTCTGCTATAAAAAGCGCCCATTAGACCTCTATATGCGTGCTCCTACATCTTCTACTAGGTCGATAGGGATTTATGCGCTATACCAATCGAAAGAAAAGACTTGGGGCTAGGTACATGTCAAGTTTCATCGAGATTGATTTGGTTTCAGATAGGTGAAATTTCATTCATTTAGTCATATTGATCATTTCTGCTATATAAAGCGCCCATTAGACCTCTATATGCGCGCTCCTAATTCTTCTACCAGGTTCGATAGGGATGTATGCGCTATACCACTCGAAAGAGGAGACTTGGGGTTAGATACAAGTCAGGTTTGATCAAGATTGATTTGGTTTCAGATAGGTAGAATTTCATTTATTTACTCATATTGATCATTTCTGCTATAAAAAGCGCCCATAAGACCTCTATATGCCCGCTTCTACTTCTTCTACCAAGTTCGATTGAGATGTATGCGATATACCAATCGAAAGAGAAGACTTGGGGCTAGGTACATGTCAAGTTTCATTACGATTGATTTGTTTTCAGATAGGTGAAATTTCATTGATTTAGTCATATAGATCATTTCTGCTATAAAAAGCGCCCATTAGATTCTATATGCGCGCTCCTAATTCTTTTACCAGGTTCGATAGGGATATATGCGCTATAGCCCTCGAAAGAGGAGACTTAAGGGTAGGTACAAGTCAGGTTTGATCAAGATTGATTTGGTTTCAGATAGGTAGAATTTCATTTATTTACTGATATAGATCATTTCTGCTATAAAAAGCGCCCATTAGATTCTATATGCGCGCTCCTAATTCTTTTACCAGGTTCGATAGGGATGTATGCGCTATACCACTCGAAAGAGGAGACTTGGGGCTAGGTTCATGTCCGGTTTCATCAGGTTGATTTGGTTTCAGATAGGTAGAATTTCAATTATTTATTCATATTGATCATTTCTGCTATAAAAAGCGCCAATTAGACCTCTCTATGCGCGCTCCTACGTCTTCTACCAGGTTCGATATTGATGTGTGCCCTATACCAATCGAAAGAAGAGACTTGGGGCTAGGTACATGTCAAGTTTCATCCAGATTAATTTTTTTTCAAATAGGTAAAATTTCATTCATTTACTCATATTGATCATTTCTGCTATAAAAAGCGCCTATTAGACCTCTATATGCGCGCTCCTACGTCTTCTACCAGGTTCGATAGGGATGTATGCGCTATGCCAATCGAAAGAAGAGACTTGGTGCTAGGTACATGTCAATTGTCATCGAGATTGATTTGGTTTCAGATAGGTAAAATTTCATTTATTCACTTATATTGATCATTTCTGCTATAAAAAGCGCCCATTAGACCTCTATATGCGCGCTCCTACGTCTTCTACCAGGTTCGATAGGGATGTATGCGCTTTACCAATCGAAAGAGGAGACTTGGGGCTAGGTACATGTCAAGTTTAATCGAGATTGATTGGGTTTCAGATAGATGAAAGGACAAGGGGTGATATGCCCTCTATTTGGCCGTGGTTTTACAGCAATTTCATAAGCCATTGTTATTTTTTCATGTTTTGTGTATATATAGATTAAGATCTGTCATTAATTTTAGCGAGTCCGAAACATGACGTCATTTTGCGTATGACGTCATAAAAAGGCGCCAAATTTGATTCGCTTGCGAAAATCTGTCGATTTTTATACGATTTTGCGTCGAATTTTACGAAATTCTACGTGAAGTCACACAATAACCAAGTTTATACTTTACACACAATTTCTTTGATTTATTATCTCACAACTGGCAAAGTATCGTGTTGGTTATCGCCTGCGCTCTGTACTGATTTTAAATATATTTGTTGTTGATTTTTGTCGTATATCACTTTTCTCGTGTCACATAAAAATTTTATTCCATATATAAGGTCAATATAAAGGAAGTGAATGCGTACTCTTTTTACTAATTAGATTTACACATGCCAGTATATGAATGCAAAATTATACAATAGCCTGTCAATTCCTAAACAGTATTAGTTATAAGGTTTGTAACTGACCGTCTACAGAGATTTGTCGGGTTGATCAAGCCCATATGTGGACAGTCAGTAACAACCCTAATAATTGTTTTATTTTGTCGAGGACCAAAATCTCCGTCTTTCGTCGCAGAAAATGTGAGTTTTGTGCCGTCCTTTTACATGCGAATTCATTTATAAGGCAATGGCGGAATTACTGACGGTCTATAGAAATTTAGACGTCGAGCACGTGACGCGATTTACGCTTGCTTTCTGGTTGGTTCGAATTAGTCCGTGTCAAAATAAAAAGATCATATATGTCTTATTTGTTTCCGTGTTTAGGGAATTGATACCTCTGCACAAAGGACAAATGATCAGATTATCGGCATGCCATTCCATGTCTATTCAGTAACTTACATGTATCAATAAAAGAAAGAAACAATTGAAGTAATCAAATTGTTTGTAATATGTCTTATATGAATTGATTTATGTGAGAATGAAAGGCCGGGAACAATTTTGAATTTTGTATCATTTCTGAATTATATATGTATCGGCCATGACAAGAACATTTCCGTTGATACGAACAAGAAATTTGAATGAAAAATTAAAGATACAGTGTCCCTGAAAATTAATTTTATCGAAAGTTAACATAAACTTTACTCCAAAAGATTTAGATAGAGGAAAACAGGAGCCATAAAAAGTTTTATTTGAAAATATGCAGTACAGACTCTAATATTGTCGATTTTTTAATAATTAAATTTAAATTTTAAAAATTAAATTTTATTTATTTAACATGTATGCCCCCTGGTCGCATATTTTTTGTACCTCTACAGTAAAAACTCAATACATTGTAGGTGGCGCTAGTGGAATGAATTAGAGCTGCGCACCCCAAATTCAAAATGAAGTTTTTAAATGTAACCTGCGAATATTTGCGTTTGATTCGCCTGAAAATTTGAATTTGTACAAATGAGAATGTATAGTTTTTACTTTCATTTCATATAAAAAAAAAGATTTTGCATTACAAAATTTTGTAAAATTATTTAATTTTCAGGGACACCGTCCCTTTAAACTTCACAAATGTGGAAAATATTTTTCGAGAAAATAAAATATTCTTTCAAGATATATGTGTTATGACCAAGAAAATATCGTAGAAACCAGGACTTTTGTTTGAATTGTAATTCATAGAATCAACCTGCTTTTTCATTTCAGTTTATATTTATTCTATCAAAGTTATGTGGTTTTGATTTTTTTCTTTTTTGTTTTATTAAAAATGCATATGACGTTGTTTACTTTTTACTTGCTATTTTATTTTTCATTTTAATAGCGCCCTCCAGTTTTCTTTCTTTTGGTCCAACTATATAGAACTTGATAACCTCGACAAGTTGAATATTATGGATCAACATATTTTTCATTTAAAGCTCAAAAGAATGTTAGGCACTCAGGGAAAAAACCCGGGAATTTGACCATCGGGATCAAAGAGAACAATAACTGTACATATATATATAAATTTTGTAGAAAATTCAGTCCTGTTGATGAAATAACATCTCCTGTAACCCACCCGGCCTTTTCATTATCTTATTTTTTAATTTTTCATGAACTAACTTATATATAGCTTTATTTCAGCCCATGATTTTGAAGATATGTAAAACTTCAGCAATTTTGGCAAATTCCAGGCGGGAAGGGGTCCTAACCCCTAACCCTCACTCTCGATCCGAGCATTTAGTTTTCTTAATGTAAAGAAAATACGTAGATATTCCTTGTACAACACGAGAAAAGTGTTATTTTTGTATGTGCTATTTAATTATCAAAATGCAGTAAACATGCATTTTTGAAAAAAAATTGTAATGGGGCAAACGGCTTATCTTTCTCTTGATTCTAGACTTCGCATACCAGGATTGCCAATCAAGCAATGCATTTTTGCCGAAATGCGGCCCAATTTCCACTGGAGTATTATTATGTTTTGCCTAAATCTGGCAAAAACAGTTTTAATTGATCATTTCAAAAATATTTCCGATCCTCAAATTCTAAACAATTTTTAAAATTTGTCAATTTTCTAGATATTTATATCGAATATTTGGTAAAGAAATATATGTGTTTCAGCTTGTTCATGCCTTGCATTGAGTCATATTCCTGGCTCATCAAAATTCAGATCAGATCAAGAAACGTTACCATTCCGATATTACGGTGTTCCGTTAGGGACATCGCTTCTTCGCGCTTTAAATGGATACGCGAAGAAGCAAAGTCACGATGCGAAGAAGCGAAGTTATGATGCGAAGAGGCGAAGTTACGATCTTCACATCGTAACTTCGCTTTTTCGCATCGTAACTTCGCTTCATCTTGTCTTCGCTCCTTCTCCGCCTCGCTTCTTCTCAGCTTCGCTCCTTCGCATCGTATAACTTCGCGTCACAATGTGTTTACGCGAAGAATCGAAGTACCCAACGGAACACCGTACGTTATGTGTCAATGCTGTAGATTGAGAAGATTTTGGAAAATTTATTCAAATCGGTGGTTTCTGGAGTGTACTTTCAAAGATTTTTTTTATGGAAACAGTAGTTTGCTTTCAAAGCATGTCTTTTGGCACTGCGGGCGCACGGCTATATCCGTCACTGCTCGCATTTTAATCAACTATGTAGATGACCGTGAGTATGTGCTTTTCGTATTGTTGTGCAAAGAAAACAAAATCAAAATAATATTGTGACGGTTAAACATATCCTTTGTTCACTGCCCTCATTTGAAAAACGCAAACTTGGTAATGGACCTTTAGTACCTCCTAAGTCCCTATAAGGTTTCCCGAAATTCTGTGCGAAAGAAAATGGAGAATGTATACGGACGGACAGACAGACGGCTGGCTACGTGAAACTCATTTGAACCTTTAACTCAAGTGAGCTTCAAACATTTGTCACATCCAAATGTCTTTTTTTTCCAGTGCACGTAATCTTACACTTATCATAAATTCAAAATACGACTTTTTATACATGTATTTATCTATTCAACATGTATGCCCCCTGGTCGCATATTTTTTTTATATTATTTCATGAGGAATTGATACTTCAACCTCATTGAGGAGCGGATACAGAATTTTCAGTGAAAGGGTTGCTCATTAACCAAACGTCTAGGCGTCTGGAAGCCATCTCGAAGTTGGTTCACGGGGCGCAGTACGGTATCCCTCCTCCCCTACGAAAATTATTTAAACACTTTTCAGATTTTAAACAAAAGCAATCTGGAGAATTGCTATTAGACCCTAGAATCGTTTCAAAATACGTGGTTCGAACAGCATTAATAGTCGGAACTAAATGTCAACATTTTTTGTACAACCCTTTCTCTGCTCAAGAGTGTGCGTCCATCACGCCTCCTTCTTTATCCGCTAATATGAAATTGAATGTATAGTAAGTGAAAACAAACGTACATGTATATATGAATGTATGGATATATTACAGATTAAAGGATTAAAGATACTAGTAATACAAAAATTGAGGAATACAAAGACCCAAGATATGTATTGGCTTATCAAACATTGCCGAAAATTTATATACATGTACATGAGAGCGCTTTGTGACAACGTCAAATAGCGAAAACGGCGTTAGAAGTGCGACGTCAACGTCACACCAGGGATACTTTGAACGCTTTATTCGGCATCTAAACAATGTCCGATTCCTACAATTTATATACCAAATAACAGAGGAAGACACCCTCTATGCCCACAATAAATGTCATTGATTTTCCGACATCGGCCATTTTAAGCCCAAAACGCCCCTTGTCCTTTCATTCATTTAGTCATATAGATCATTTCTGCATTAAAAAGCGCAGATTAGATTATATATCCGCGCTCCTAATTCTTCTACCAGGTTCGATAGGGATGTATGCGCTATACCAATCGAAAGAAGAGACTTGGGGCTAGGTAAATGTCAAGTTTCATTAAGATTGATTTGGTTTCAGAGAGGTAAAATTTCATTCATTTACTCATATTGATCATTTCTGCTATTAGAAGCGCCCACTAGACCTCTATATGCGCGCTCCTACTTCTTCTATCAGGTTCGATAGGGATGTATGTGCTAAACCAATCGAAAGAGGAGACTTGGGGCTAGGTACATGAGATTGATTTGGTTTCAGATAGGTAAAATTTCATTCATTTACTCATACTGATCATTTCTGCTATAAAAAGCGCCCATTAGACCTCTATATGCGCGCTCCTACGTCTTCTACCAGGTTCGATAGGAATGTATGCGCTATACCAATCGAAAGAGGATACTTGATGCTAGGTATATGTCAAGTTTCATCGAGATTGATTTGGTTTCAGATAGGTAAAATTTCATTCATTTATTCATATTGATCATTTCTGCTATAAAAAGCGCCCATTAGATTCTATACGCGCGCTCCTAATTCTTCTACCAGGTTCGATAGGAATGTATGCGCTATACCACTCGAAAGAGGAGACTTGGGGCTAGGTACAAGTTAGGTTTCGTCAAGATTGATTTGGTTTCAGATAGGTAGAATTTCTTTTATTTACTCATATTGATCATTTCTGATATAAAAAGCGCCCATTAGACCTCTATATGCGCGCTCTTACGTCTTCTACCAGGTTCGATAGGGATGTATGCGCTATACCAATCAAAAGAAGAGGAGATATGGGGCTAGGTACATCTTAATATGGATTCTCTGTAAAAACCTAAAACAGCTGACCACGGCATGTCATGGATTTTTATGAAACTTTCTGTAATTATCATACTTAATTTAAAAACAATGAAAACAAACCATATTGTTATATTTGAACAACGGTTGCCATGGTAACGGGGTCAATCTATTTAAAACCCCCATAAATATGAGAGATAAGACATATTGTGGCATTCTGTTGCCATGCAAACCATGGTCAAAATTTACTTTATGAACACAAAAACTTTTCTTTGTAAGTTTAACTCTGACAAGAATAACTTTTTCGGGGGAGGGGGCTATCAGGTAGTTGTTGATATTCAGTCAAATTATGTGAAAATTTAGCAAAAATAAGGTCTAATCTTAGGGTCATTTTTGGCCTGTTTTTGATTATTTTGAAGGTTGAAAACCATTATTCGGTGAATGTTATAGGTATTTAACATCACCTTGCCAAAACAAATGTCTATAGCTGGAAAAAATCAAGAAATAAAATCTATGGTGAAACTCACAATTTTGTCATGAATGCCAATCGAAATCCGTTGCTATAGCAACATGGAATCCATATTACCATATACCGCATACTTAAAAACATTGTTTTTCCTCATGTTTGAGTCCTATGATTATGAAATAGCATACCAGTATACAAATTATATTTATCATTATCAATTGACCTTCAAATCATTTCAAGGTCATCTGTCCAAATCTTAAGGTCATTTCTAACTTAAGACTAAAATTAAGACAAAAATCAGGATTTCCAATTAAATAAATTGATTTCTCTAACTTATTTCATTAGATATTTTGATTTTAAATATTGACAGTTGAACAACCGATCAAAAGAAGTAGAATTCATCACAATTTTGTTAAATTGTATTTCACTTCTATGTATGACATACTTTCAAAGGAGCATAAAATTGCGATTTTCAAAAATTTTCTCGTAAAATATGAGACAGTTTTTGGGGTCTTCATTGCACTCTGATAAATGTGATACTCATCCCAACAAATAATACATTTATCATACTTTTACCGATGATTGATTGTTTTGCCAAGGTTCCATACTGTTTACTGTTAATCATGTCTCTTTTTAGTGAAAAACCACAAAATTTGGCCTGAAAATAGCATATATTTTTAAATGACCTTGAAAATTGAGCAAATGACCTTGACATTTTCTCAAGGTCATGATAGCATCAAATGGTCTTTAATACATCTACATACCAAGTTTTGTAACAATAGCAGGCATACATCTGTAGAAATTAGCTTTTTACTTATGACATGTATTAACACCTTCGTACCAAATGTTGCCATGGTAACCTATTTCAAAGGCATGTAAACAGAAAAATTTCACTTCTAGATAAATTTCCTTCGATTCCCATGAAGTCCTAGGATAATACTCTTCAGGAAATAGTCAACTGTATTTCAAATCTTGTGCAATTGCATTATTACTTTTGTCAAAAGTAAGTAAAATATAGGTAAAATAAGTCCTAAATTGGCCGAAAATGGCTCATTTTTAATAAGCAATTTTTCTTGAAATTGAAGCAAATTTACATGACACACAGAAAGAAGGAGCATCGAAAAATCAAATTGTATCAACTTAAGAGGATTTAAATAATCTTTTCGGAAAATTGCATATACATTCAACATTTGTTTCCATGGTAACGGGATGTATATAAATGCCTTGTTTAAAGGTGTTTTTATAGAAAACCTTGGTTACCATGGCAACGGAACGTCCGAGAAAAAATGGAAGGTCAATTCGTTCTGAGGACATCATATTTACCTTATACACAAAAGATATCCAAAATCTGAGACATGTCGTGGCCAAACATGTCTGATTTTTTAGGTTTTTACATAGAATCCATATTAAGTTTCATCGAGATTGATTTGGTTTCAGATAGGTAAAATTTCATTCATTTACTCATATTGATCATTTCTGCTATAAAAAGCGCCCATTAGACCTCTATATGCGCGTTCCTACTTCTTCTACCAGGTTCGATAGGGATGTATGCGCTATACCAATCAAAAGAGGAGACTTGGTGCTAGGTACATGTCAAGTTTCATCGAGATTGATTTGGTTTCAGATAGGTAAAATTTCATTCATTTACTCATATTGATCATTTCTGCTATAAAAAGCGCCAAATAGACCTCTATATGCGCGCTCCTACGTCTTCTACCAGGTTCGATAGGGATGTATGTGCTATACCAATCGAAAGAGGAGACTTGGTGCTAGGAACATGTCAAGTTTCATCGAGATTGATTTGGTTTCAGATAGGTAGGATTTCATTTATTTACTTATATTGATCATTTCTGCTATAAAAAGCGCCCATTAGACCTCTATATGCGCGCTCCTACGTCTTCTACCAGGTTTGATAGGGATGTATGCGCTATACCAATCGAAAGAGGAGACTTGGGGCTAGGTATATGAGATTGATTTGGTTTCAGATAGGTAAAACTTCATTTATTTACTCATATTGATCATTTCTGCTATAAAAAGCGCCCATTAGACCTCTATATGCGGGCTCCCACGTCTTCTACCAAGTTTGATAGGGACGTATGCGCTATACCAATCAAAAGAGGAGACTTGGTGCTAGGTACATGTCAAGTTTCATTGAGATTGATTTGCTTTCAGATAATTAAAATTTCATTCATTTACTCATATTGATCATTTCTGCTATAAAAAGTGCCCATTAGACCTCTATATATGCGTTGCTACTTCTTCTACCAGGTTCGATGGGGATGTATGCGCTATACCAATCAAAAGAAGAGACTTGGTGCTAGGTACATGTCAAGTTTCATCGAGATCGATTTGGTTTCAGATAGGTAAAATTTCATTCATTTACTCATATTGATCATTTCTGCTATAAAAAGCGCCCAATAGACCTCTATATGCGCGCTCCTACGTCTTCTACCAGGTTCGATAGGGATGTATGCGCTATACCAATCGAAAGAAAAGACTTGTGGCTAGGTACATGTCAAGTTTCATCGAGATTGATTTGGTTTCAGATAGGTGAAATTTCATTCATTTAGTCATATTGATCATTTCTGCTATAAAAAGCGCCCATTAGACCTCTCTATGCGCCCTCCTAATTCTTCTACCAGATTCGATAGGGATGTATGCGCTATACCACTCGAAAGAAAAGACTTGGGGCTAGGTACATGTCAAGTTTCATTAAGATTGATTTGGTTTCAGATAGGTGAAATTTCATTCATTTAGTCATATAGATCATTTCTGCTATAAAAAGCGCCCATTTGATTCTATATGCGTGCTCCTAATTCTTTTACCAGGTTCGATAGGGATGTATGCGCTATAGCGCTCGAAAGAGGAGACTTAAGGCTAGGTACAAGTCAGGTTTGATCAAGATTGATTTGGTTTCAGATAGGAAACATTTCTTTTATTTACTCATATTGATCATTTCTGCTATAAAAAGCGCCCATAAGACCTCTATATGCCCGCTCCAGCGTCTTCTACCAGGTTTGATAGAGATGTATGCGCTATACCAATCGAAAGAGAAGATTTGGGGCTAGGTACATGTCAAGTTTCATTAAGATTGATTTGGTTTCAGATAGGTGAAATTTCATTCATCTAGTCATATAGATCATTTCTGCTATAAAAAGCGCCCATTAGATTCTATATGCGTGCTCCTAATTCTTTTACCAGGTTCGATAGGAATGTATGTGCTATACCACTCGAAAGAGGAGACTTGGGGCTAGGTACATGTCAAGTTTCATCCAGATTGATTTGTTTTCAGATAGGTAAAATTTCATTCATTTACTCAAATTGATGATTTCTGCTATAAAAAACGCCCATTAGACCTCTCTATGCGCGCTCCTACGTCTTCTACCAGGTTCGATAGGGATGTATGCGCTATACCAATCGAAAGAGGAGACTTGGGGCTAGGTACATGCCAAGTTTCATCGAGATTGATTTGGCTTAAGAAAGGTAGAATTTCATTTATTTACTCATATAGATCATTTCTGCTATAAAAAGCGCACATAAGACCTCTATATGCGGGCTCCTACATCTTCTACTAGGTTCGATAGAGATGTATGCGCTATACGAATCGAAAGAGAAGACGTGGGGCTAGGAACATGTCAAGTTTCATCGAGATTGAGATGGTTTCAGATAGTTAGAATTTCATTCATTTACTCATATTGATAATTTCTGCTATAAAAAGCGCCCATTAGACCTCTATTTGCGCGCTCCTACTTCTTCTACCAGGTTCGATAGGGATGTATATGCGCTACACCAATCGAAAGAGAAGACATGGGGCTAGGTACATGTTAAGTTTCATCCAGATTGATTTGTTTTCAGATAGGTTAAATTTCATTCATTTACTCATATTGATCATTTCTGCTATAAAAAGCGCCCATTAGACCTCTATATGCGGGCTCCTACGTCTTCTACCAGGTTCGATAGGGATGTATGCGCTATACCAATCAAAAGAAAAGACGTGGGGCTAGGCACATGTCAAGTTTCATCGAGATTGATTTGGTTTCAGATAGGTAGAATTTCATTCATTTACTCATATTGATCATTTCTGCTATAAAAAGCGCCCATTAGACCTCTATATGCACGCTCTTATTTCTTCTATCAGGTTCGATAGGGATGTATGCGCTATACCAATCGAAAGAGAAGACGTAGGGCTAGGTACATGTCAAGTTTCATCGAGATTGATTTGGCTTCAGATAGGTAGAATTTCATTTATTTATTCATATTGATAATTTCTGCTATAAAAAGCGCCCATTAGACCTCTATATGCGCGCTCCTACGTCTTCTACCAGGTTCGATAGGGATGTATGCGCTATACCAATCGAAAGAAGAGACTTGGGGCTAGGTACATGAGATTGATTTGGTTTCAGATAGGTAAAACTTCATTTATTTACTCAGATTGATCATTTCTGCTATAAAAAGCGCCCATTAGACCTCTATATGCGTGCTCCTACGTCTTCTACCAGGTTCGATAGGGATGTATGCGCTATACCTATCAAAAGAGAAGACTTGGGGCTAGGTACATGTCAAGTTTCATCAAGATTGATTTGCTTTCAGATAGGTAGAATTTCATTCATTTTCTCATATTGATCATTTCTGCTATAAAAAGCGCCCATTAGACCTCTATATGCGCGCTCCTACGGCTTCTACCAGGTTCGATAGGGATGTATGCGCTATACCAATCGAAAGAGGAGACTTGGGGCTAGGTACAAGTCAGGATTCATCGAGATTGATTTGGTTTCAGATAGGCAAAATTTTATTTATTTACTCATATTGATCATTTCTGCTATAAAAAGCGCCCATTAGACCTCTATATGCGGGCTCCTACGTCTTCTACCAGGTTCGATAGGGATGTATGCGCTATACGAATCGAAAGAGAAGATGTGGGGCTAGGTACATGTCAAGTTTCATCGAGATTGAGATGGTTTCAGATAGGTAGAATTTCATTCATTTACTCATATGGATCATTTCTGCTATAAAAAGCGCCCATTAGATTCTATATGCGCCCTCCTAATTCTTCTACCAGATTCGATAGGGATGTATGCGCTATACCAATCGAAAGAGAAGACTTGGGGCTAGGTACATGTCAAGTTTCATTAAGATTGATTTGGTTTCAGATAGGTGAAATTTCATTCATTTAGTCATATAGATCATTTCTGCTATAAAAAGCGCCCATTAGATTCTATATGCGTGCTCCTAATTCTTTTACCAGGTTCGATAGGGATGTATGCGCTATAGCGCTCGAAAGAGGAGACTTAAGGCTAGGTACAAGTCAGGTTTGATCAAGATTGATTTGGTTTCAGATAGGAAACATTTCTTTTATTTACTCATATTGATCATTTCTGCTATAAAAAGCGCCGATAAGACCTCTATATGCCCGCTCCAGCATCTTCTACCAGGTTTGATAGAGATGTATGCGCTATACCAATCGAAAGAGAAGACTTGGGGCTAGGTACATGTCAAGTTTCATCGAGATTGATTTTGTTTCAGATAGGTAGAATTTCATTTATTTACTCATATTGATCATTTCTGCTATAAAAAGCGCCCATTAGACCTCTATATGCGCTTCCCTACTTCTTCTACCAGGTTCGATAGGGATGTATGCATTATACCAATCGAAAGAGGAGACTTGGGGATAGGTACATGTCAGGTTTCATCAAGATTGATTTGGTTTCAGATAGGTGAAATTTCATTCATTTAGTCATATAGATCATTTCTGCTATAAAAAGCGCCCATGATACCTCTATATGCGCGCTCTTAATTCTTTTACCAGGTTCGATAGGGATGTATGCGCTATACCACTCGAAAGAGGAGACTTGGGGTTAGATACAAGTCAGGTTTCATCAAGATTGATTTGCTTTCAGATAGGAGAAATTTCATTCATTTAGTCATATAGATCATTTCTGCTATAAAAAGCGCCAATTAGATTTTATATGCGCGCTCCTAATTCTTTTAACAGGTTCGATAGGGATGTATGCGCTATACCAATCGAAAGAGGAGACTTGGGGCTAGGTACATGTCAAGTTTCATCGAGATTGATTTGGTTTCAAATAGGTAGATTTTCATCTATTTACTCATATTGATCACGACTGATATAATAAGCGCCCATTGGACCTCTATATGCGCAATCCTACGTCTTGTACCAGGTTCGATAGGGATGTATGAGCTATACCAATCGAAAGAGAAGAGTTGGGGCTAGGTAGATGTCAATTTTCATCGAGATTGACTTGGTTTCAGATAGGTAAAATTTCATTCATTTACTCATATTGATCATTTCTGCTATAAAAAAGCGCCCATTAGACCTCTATATGCGCGCTCCTAAGTCTTTTACCAGGTTCGATAGGGATGTATGCGCTATACCAATCAAAAGAAGACCCTTGGGGCTAGGTACATGTCATGTTTCATCGAAATTGATTTGGTTTCAGATAGGTAGAACTTCATTTATTTACTCATATTGATCATTTCTGCTATAAAAAGCGCCCATTAGACCTCTATATGCGCGCTCCTACATCTTCTACCAGATTCGATAGGGATGTATGCGCTATACCAATCAAAAGAAGAGACTAGGTGCTAAGTACATTTCAATTTTCATGGAGATTGATTTGGTTTCAGATAGGAAAATTTCATTCATTTACTCATATTGATCATTTCTGCTATAAAAAGCGCCCATTAGACCCCTATATGCGCGCTCCTACGTCTTCTACCAGGTTCGATAGGGATGTATGCGCTATACCAATCCAAAGAGGAGACTTAAGGCTAGGTTCATGTCAAGTTTCACCGAGATTGACTTGGTTTCAGATAGGTAGAATTTCATTTATTTACTCATATTGATCATATCTGCTATAAAAAGCGCCCATTAGACCTCTATATGCGCTCCAACGTCTTCAACAAGGTTCGATAGGGATGTATACACTATACCAATCAAAAGAAGACCCTTGGGGCTAGGTACCTGTCAAGTCTCCTCTAGATTGATTTGGTTTCAGATAGGTAAAATTTCATTCATTTACTCACATTGATCACTTCTGCTATAAAAAGCGCCCATTAGACCTGTATATGCGCGCTCCTACGTCTTGTACCAGGTTCGATAGGGATGTATGCGCTATACCAATCGAAAGAAGAGACTTGGGGCTAGGTACATGTCAAGTTTTCATCGAGATTGATTTGGTTTCAGATAGGTAAAATTTCATTTATTTACTCATATTGATCATTTCTGCTATAAAAAGCGCCCATTAGACCTTTATATGCGCGCTCCTAAGTCTTCTACCAGGTTCGATAGGGATGTATGCGCTATACCAATCCAAAGAGGAGACTTAGGGCTAGGTACATGTCAAATTTCATCGAGATTGATTTGGTTTCAGATAGGTAGAATTTCATTTATTTACTGATATTGATCATTTCTGCTATAAAAAGCGCCCATTAGACCTCTATATGCGCGCTCCTACGTCTTCTACCAGGTTCGATAGGAATGTATGCGCTATACCAATCGAAAGAGGATACTTGATGCTAGGTATATGTCAAGTTTCATCGAGATTGATTTGGTTTCAGATAGGTAAAATTTCATTCATTTACTCACATTGATCACTTCTGCTATAAAAAGCGCCCATTAGACCTGTATATGCGCGCTCCTACGTCTTGTACCAGGTTCGATAGGGATGTATGCGCTATACCAATCGAAAGAAGAGACTTGGGGCTAGGTACATGTCAAGTTTTCATCGAGATTGATTTGGTTTCAGATAGGTAAAATTTCATTTATTTACTCATATTGATCATTTCTGCTATAAAAAGCGCCCATTAGACCTCTATATGCGCGCTCCTACGTCTTCTACAAGGTTCGATAGGGATGTGTGCGCTTTACCAATCAAAAGAAGACCCTTGGGGCTAGGTACCTGTCAAGTTTCCTCTAGATTGATTTGGTTTCAAATAGGTAAAATTTCATTCATTTACTCATATTGACCCTTTCTGCAATAAAAAGCGCCCATTTGACCTATATATGCGCGCTCCTACGTCTTGTACCAGGTTCGATAGGGATGTATGCGCTATACCAATCGAAAGAATAGACTTGGGGTTAGGTACATGTCAAGTTTCATCGAGATTGATTTGGTTTCAGATAGGAAGAATTTCATTTATTTACTCATATTGATCATTTTTGCTATAAAAAGCGCCCATTAGACCTCTATATGCGCGGTCCTACGTCTTCTACAAGGTTCGATAGGGATGTGTGCGCTTTACCAATCAAAAGAAGACCCTTGGGGCTAGGTACCTGTCAAGTTTCCTCTAGATTGATTTGGTTTCAGATATGTAAAAGTTCATTCATTTACTCATATTGACCCTTTCTGCAATAAAAAGCGCCCATTTGACCTGTATATGCGCGCTCCTACGTCTTGTACCAGGTTCGATAGGGATGTATGCACTATACCAATCGAAATAATAGACTTGGGGCTAGGTACATGTCAAGTTTCATCGAGATTGATTTGGTTTCAGATAGATGGAATTTCATTCATTTACTCATATTGATCATTTCTGCTATAAAAAGCGCCCATTAGACCTCTATATGCGCGCTCCTACGTCTTCTACCAGGTTCGATAGGGATGTATGCGCTATACAAATCGAAAGAAGAGACTTGGGGTTAGGTACATGTCAAGTTTCATCGAGATTGATTTGGTTTCAGATAGGAAGAATTTCATATATTTACTCATATTGATCATTTTTGCTATAAAAAGCGCCCATTAGACCTCTATATGCCCGCTCCTACGTCTTCTACCAGGTTCGATAGGGATGTATGCGCTATACCAATCAAAAGAAGAGACTTGGTGCTAGGTACATGTCAATTTTCATCGAGATTGATTTGGTTTCAGATAGGTAAAATTTCATTTATTTACTCATATTTATCATTTCTGCTATAAAAAAGCGCCCAATAGACCTCTATATGCGCGCACCTAAGTCTTCTACCAGGTTCGATAGGGATGTATGCGCTATACCAATTGTTACAGGCCAGAAATCACCTATAATTCAGTGAAACATAAGAATGTACAATTTCAATATTTTAATCAAATGAATCAAATAAGAATCAAATCACATAATCAAATAAATCCATATGAAATCAATATAATTAGCAATTAAAGTAGATAAATCACATAAATCAAATTTAGCTGTCACTGTTCCAGGCCTGGACAATAATCTTCTAATTCATCTATATTTGATTAATTGTTCATAATTCTGCATTCATATTTGTACATGGTATCTTCTAGTTAATTCAGCAATCACTGTAAATCCCAAGGCAGAACTGAGCTCTCAGCCCAAGGAATGTCCTTTTTATGTGGGAAGGGTCCAATATGATAGGGGTGATCAGGATACCACGGAATGTTCCATTACATTATATTAAATAACCCATCAATACACAATGATCAATACACATTAGCATAACACCTCCCCCCTTAAAAAAAGTTTGAACATAGTGAAAACTTAGTTAAAATGAATGTAAATGTAACATGTAACAATAATGAATATGAATGTGCTTAGTATATATATCAAATTAAGTGTTCATAGTTAACAGTCCTTCAAAGCACATTTACATAATTTCTGCAAAAGTTCTGAAAATATATCTACATGGTTAATATCAAACACAATGTAATACAATACAATGAATCCTAATGAATGTCAATATCAAATTCAACATATTCTTGACAATGTATCTGCGAAAACATTTTCTGTACCCTTGATATGACAAATCTGAATATTGAATTCTTGTTATAAGAGACTCCACCTAGTTAGCCTTGCATTTTTATTCTTCATTTTATTGATAAAGATCAAAGGGATATGATCAGTAAAGACTAGAATGGAGTGAACTGTGGTACTTAAGTAAACATCAAAATGTTGAATTGCAAGAAGGAGAGCTAAACACTCCTTTTCCACTGTAGAATAATTTCTCTGACTCTTTGTGAATGTTTTAGAGAAATAACTGATTGGATGGTCTATCCCATTCTTCTCTTGCATTAAAACTGATCCAGCAGCTACATCACTGGCATCAACATACAATTTGATTTGTTTTTCATAGTCAGGGGTGATCAAAATAGGGGAATTCATAAGAATTGCCTTCAGACTATCGAAACTTTGCTGACACGACTCATTCCACCTGAAATTAACCTTCTTCTGTAAAAGTTCAGTGAGAGGATGTGTTATGGTAGAAAAATTCTTGCAAAACTTTCTATAAAATCCTACCATTCCTAGAAATCGCATGACCTCTTTTTTAGATCTAGGTATGGGAAATTTCATGACAGAATCAACTTTAGCATTGACAGGCCTAACTTGACCTTGACCCACAATATGTCCAAGATAAACTAGTGCTGCTTTTCCAAAATCACTTTTAGCAAGATTGATAGTAAGATTGGCTGAGCGTACCCTGTCAAAGAAAGCTTTAATACACTCTAAATGGTGATCCCATGTGTCTGTATACACTATAACATCGTCAATGTATGCTTCACAACTTTCAAGGTCACGTGTAACTTCATTGATCATTCTTTGAAAAGTTACAGAGGCATTTTTCATCCCAAAGGGCATGACCTTATATTGAAAGAAACCGTACGGTGTAACAAAGGCTGAAATTTCCTTAGCCTTATCTGTGAGAGGCACTTGCCAATACCCTTTTAATAAAGCAAACTTGGTGACAAACTTTGCATTAGCCACCTTATCTATGATTGAATCGATTTGTGGTATAGGGTACGAATCCGACTTTGTAACAGCATTTACCCGCCTAAAATCAGTACAAAACCTGTACGAACCATCAGGTTTGGGAACCAGCCAGTATACATGGTGAGCTCCATGCACTGAAACTTTCTTCAATAATACCATTACTATGCATATAGTCAATTTCCTTCTTCATGCTTTCTGACTTAAGGGGATTAACACGATATGGATGCTGCTTAATGGGAGGTGAACCTTCAACATCAACATCATGAAATGCAGCAGAAGTTCTGTTAGGAACATCAGGAAACACACTCTGATACTGCTCTATCAACCTTGACATACCTTGTTGTTTGAATTCATCCATGTGACCTAATTTTACAGATAGATTGTTCAATATTTCAGAGTTGTTCAGTTTTACATGATTATCTACAAGTGTATCATCAGAATCACAATTTCCCACTCCAACAACATTCACTATAGGTTTTACTTGACCTTTGTCACCTCTCTCTACATACATCTTAAGCATGTTCACATGACACAACCTTTTACCTTTACGCCTATCAGGAGTCTCAACTATGTAATTCAAATCATTGACCTTTGACTGTATTATGTAAGGTCCATAAAACTTAGCCTGCAATGGATTCCCTGAAATAGGTAGAAATACTAAAACCTTATCTCCAGGCTTGAATTCTCTCTTCCTGGAATCTTGATCATACCAAGCTTTCATTCTTTTCTGACTCTGTTTGAGGTTCCTCTGAGCCACCAAACAAGCTTCATACAACCTCTGCTTGAAGTCACACACATAATCTAACAAATTAGTATCTGACCTATCATCTAGCCACCTTTCTTTGAGAACTTTCAAAGGTCCTCTTACAGAATGTCCAAATATCAACTCAAAAGGACTAAATCCTAATGATTCCTGTACTACCTCTCTAGCAGCAAATAATAACATATGTACTCCTTCATCCCAATCATTATCATGCTCTAAGCAATATTTTCTCATCATTGATTTGAGATTTTGATGAAATCTCTCTAAAGCACCTTGTGATTCTGGGTGATAAAAACTTGATTTGCATTGTTTAATGCCTAACTCATAAATCACTTGCTGGAATACATTCGACATGAAATTTGACCCTTGATCACTTTGAATTGAGTTTGGTAAACCAAATAATGTGAAGAACTTCATTAGGGCCTTGATGATTGTTTTAGCCTTTATATTTCTCAGAGGAATTGCCTCTGGGAATCTTGTAGATGTACATATAATTGTTAAAAGATACATATTTCCTGTCCTTGACTTTGGTAATGGTCCAACACAATCAATAAGAACTCTACTAAATGGTTCATGAAATGCAGGAATAGGCAACAGTGGGGCAGGTGGTATCACCTGATTAGGCTTTCCTACAATTTGGCATGTATGACATGATCTACAATAGTTCACAACATCATTCTTTAAACCTGGCCAGAAGAAATGATTAAGGATCCTTTGATATGTCTTACTAATGCCCATGTGACCTGACATCACAGAGTCATGAGCCATTCTTAAAACTTCATTTCGATAAACCTTTGGTACAACAATCTGATGTAATACTTTCCACTCCTCATCAATACATGCATCTAGAGGACGATATTTCCTCATTAAAATTCCTTCCTTCAAGTAAAAACATATAGGTTTCTTTACTACCTGATCATCTCTAACAACCTTTTTTAAAAGTTGATTTAATTCAGGATCTTTCCTTTGTTCCTCTAAGAGTTTTCTCCCATCTAAAATGTCTCCATTAATATCTCTATCAACTTCAACTTTAGAACCATGCTCAGATGACCTTTTATGACCTTGATCATAATAATCCAAATTAGCCATAAACGTTTCATGCAAATCGCTAAATTCCCTTTCACCTTGACTAACATCATTCTTAGATGTCTCATTGTCTACCTTTCTAGACATAACTCCTTGTAACCGCACATGACGGATAAATGTCAGTATCTGACAAACTAGGATCACAATCCTTGTAATCACTATCTGAAATAACAGGATTAGCTGTGACCTTAGAACCAGCTAAATCATTACCAAGGAGAAGTGTAATTCCCTCTATAGGAAGTGTAGGTCTCACTCCTATTACAACAGATCCAGTAATCAAATTAGACTGTAAATAAATACGATGGAGAGGAACACTGATATACCCCAAGCCCACACCCTGTAGAATAACTGACTCACCTGTGGAAGTAAGATCAGATAAAGGTAAAACACCTTGTAACAAAAGAGTTTGTGAAGCGCCAGTAACACGCAAAATCTTAACACGTTGGGTGGGAGAATGCTCAGTTATAGAAACTAAACCCTCGGATACAAATGGTTTATAATCCTCCATGTACTCTGAACTGGAATTGTCACTTTGACCTTGAAATGGTTTGGAACCATAGTCAACACCTGGTTGACCTTGATGCACAATTTCATGTTTTGTGGCATAACAACCTTCAGGTTTTAAAGAATCCTTCTGATTCTTTTTCTGTAACTTAAAACACTCAGATATAATATGTCCCTTCTTTTTACAATAGGAACAAGTAGGTTCAGATTTGTTTTCAATTCCCCTTTGCGGATATTTATCCTTAAGAATGGTACCATCAGGTTTACCATGTTTATCTGCCTTTATACTAATGGGATATGAAGAGGAATTGTTCTGACCTAACGACTGATTGCCGAATTGATTTTTCTAAATGAAACTATTCTTTGAAGTTAGTGCATAATTATCAGCCATTTTTGCTGCCTCATCTAAAGTATTTGCACCTTTGTGATCAATATGAGTTCTAATGTCAATAGGAACACACTGTTTAAATTCTTCTAATAAGAATAATTCCCTGAGCCTATCATAATTACCATTGACATTCTTAGAAACTAACCATTTGTCTAGCAACTCAACCTTTTCACGTCCGAATTCAACATAAGTTTGGTTATCAAACTTCCTATAAGCTCTAAACTTTTGTCTATAAGCTTCTTGGACAAGTTCATACGCTTTAAGTATTTCCTGTTTCACAGTATCATAATTAGAACTTTATGCAACAGAAAGTGATGCATACACCTCGGTAGCTTTACCTACTAAAACACTTTGTAAAAGTGATGCCCATACATCTTTAGGCCATTTAAAACTAGTAGCTACCTTTTCAAAATGAGGAAAATACTTGTCAACATTTTTCTCTATGAACTTTGGAACTAACTTAATGTTTTTAGATGCATCAAATTGCAGGTTGTCTGATTTTACAACTTTAGGTTGACTAGCCAAACCAATCTCTCTCATTTTAAGTTCATGTTCCATCCTATATTTTTCTCTTTGTAACTCTAACTCTTTTTCTTTCTGACTTTTTTCTATCCTAGCCTGTTCTAATTTCAACTCATACTCTAATTCTAACTGTCTTAACTTCAAAGCATTTGTAGTTTCTTTAACATATTCTAAAGCATCATAAGAAAATATCTCTTCGTCAACTAAACCCTCTATAACAAGATTTTTAATTTCTTGTTTTCTCATAGAAACCTTATATGAAATCTTATAATGTTTTGCTAAACTAATTAATTCTTCCCTTTTAAAAGAGTCAAGTAGCTCAACAGAAGGCGTTTTCACAAAAGTTTCTAATAAAGATGTCATGATGAAATTCTAATGCTTCACTGAATAAATAATAATTTACAATATGAATTTCAGAATTTGAATTAAATAAAATCTAATAAAATTAATCCATCCCGGACGAGCCCCCAATTTCTGTTACAGGCCAGAAATCACCTATAATTCAGTGAAACATAAGAATGTACAATTTCAATATTTTAATCAAATGAATCAAATAAGAATCAAATCACATAATCAAATAAATCACATATGAAATCAATATAATCAGCAATTAAAGTAGATAAATCACATAAATCAAACTTAGCTGTCACTGTTCCAGGCCTGGACAATAATCTTCTAATCCATCTATATATGATTAATTGTTCATAATTCTGCATTCATATTGATACATGGTATCTTCTAGTTAATTCAGCAATCACTGTAAATCCCAAGGCAGAACTGAGCTCTCAGCCCAAGGAATGTCCTTTTTATGTGGGAAGGGTCCAATATGATAGGGGTGATCAGGATACCACGGAATGTTCCATTACATTATATTAAATAACCCATCAATACACAATGATCAATACACATTAGCATAACACAATCGAAAGAAGAGACTTGGGGCTAGGTACATGTCAAGTTTCATCAAGATTGATTTGGTTTCAGATAGGTGAAATTTCATTCATTTAGTCATATAGATCATTTCTGCTATAAAAAGCGCCCATTAGATTCTATATGCGCGCTCCTAATTCTTCTACCAGGTTCATTAGGGATATATGCGCTATACCAATCGAAAGAAGAGACTTGGTGCTAGGTACATGTCAAGTTTCATCGAGATTTATTTGGTTTCAGATAGGTAAGATTTCATTCATTACTCATATTGATCATTTCTGCTTTAAAAAGCGCCAATTAGACCTCTATATGCGCGCCCCTACGTCTTCTACCAGGTTCGATAGGGATGTATGCGGTATACCAATCGAAAGAAGAGACTTTGGGCCAGGTAGATGTCAAGTTTCATCGAGATTGATTTGATTTCAGATAGGTAGAATTTCATTCATTTACTCATATTGATCATTTCTGCTATAAAAAGCGCCCAATAGACCTCTATATGCGCGCTCCTACCTCTTGTACCAGGTTCGATAGGGATGTATGCGCCATACCAATCGAAAGAAGAGACGTGGGGCTAGGGACAAGTCAAGTTTCATCGAGATTGATTTGGTTTCAGATAGGTAAAATTTCATTCATTTACTCATATTGATCATTTCTCCTATAAAAAGCTCACATTAGACCTCTATATGCGCGCACCTACGTCTTCTAACAGGTTTGATAGGGATGTATGCGCTATACCAATCGAAAGACGAGACTTGGAGCTAGGTACAAGTCAAGTTTCATGAAGATTGATTTGGTTTCAGATAGGAAGAATTTCATTTATTTACTCATATTGATCATTTCTGCTATAAAAAAGCGCCCATTAGACCTCCATATGCGCGCTCCTACGTCTTCTACCAGGTTCGATAGGGATGTATGCGCTATACCAATCGAAAGAGGACCCTTGTGGCTAGGTATATGTCAAGTTTCATCGAGATTGATTTGGTTTCAGATAGGTAAATTTCATTCATTTACTCATATTGATCATTTCTGCTATAAAAAAGCGCCCATTAGACCTCTATATGCGCGCTCCTACGTCTTCTACCAGGTTCGATAGGGATGTATGCGCTATACCAATCGAAAGAAGAGACTTGGGGCTAGGTACAAGTCAAGTTTCATCAAGATTGATTTGGTTTCAGATAGGCAGAATTTCATTCATTTACTCTTATTGATCATTTCTGCTATAAAAAATCGCCCATTAGACCTCTATATCCTCGCTCCTAAGTCTTCTACCAGGTTCGATAGGGATGTATGCGCTATACCAATCGAAAGAGGACTCTTGTGGCTAGGCATAAGTCAAGTTTCATCAAGATTGATTTGGTTTCAGATAGGTAAAATTTCATTCATTTACGCAAATTGATCATTTCTGCTACAAAAAGCGCCCATAAGACCTCTATATGCGCGCTCCTAATTCTTCTACCAGGTTCGATAAGGATGTATGCGCTATACCAATCGAAAGAGGAGACTTGCGGCTAGGTACATGTCAAGTTTCATCGAGATTAATTTGGTTTCAGATAGGTAAAATTTCATTCATTTACTCAAATTGATCATTTCTGCTACAAAAAGCGCTCATTAGACCTCTATAAGCGCGCTCCTACGTCTTCTACCAGGTTCGATAGGGATGTATGCGCTATACCAATTGAAAGAGAAGACAAGGGGTTAGGTACATGTCATGTTTCATCGAGATTGATTTGGTTTCAGATAGGTAAAATTTCATATATTTACTCATATTGATTATATCTGCTATAAAAAGCGCCAATTAGACCTCTATATGCGCGCTCCTACGTCTTCTACCAGGTTCGATAGGGATGTATGCGCTATACCAATCGAAAGAGGAGACATGGGGCTAGGTACATATGAAGTTTCATTGATATCGATTTGGTTACAGATAGATAGAATTTCATTTATTTACTCATATTGATCATTTCTGCTATAAAAAGCGCCCTTTAGATTCTATATGCGCGCTCCTAAGTCTTCTACCAGGTTCGATAGGGATGTATGCGCTATACCAATCGAAAGAGAAGACTTGGGGCTAAGTACAAATCAGGTTTCATCAAGATTGATTTGGTTTCAGATAGGTAGAATTTCATTTATTTACTCATATTGATCATTTCTGCTATAAAAAGCGCCCATTAGACCTCTATATGCGCGCTCCTAAGTCTTCTACCAGGTTCGATAGGGATGTATGCGGTATACCAATCGAAAGAAGAGACTTGGGGCTAGGTACATGTCAAGTTTCATAAAGAATTATTTGGTTTCAGATAGCTGAAATTTCATTCATTTAGTCATATAGATCATTTCGGCTATAAATAGTGCCCATTAGATTCTATATGCGCGCTCCTAATTCTTCTACCACGTTCGATAGGGATGTATGCGCTATACCAATCGAAAGAAGAGGCTTGGGGCTAGGTACATGTCATGTTTCATCGAGATTGATTTGGTTTCAGATAGGTAAAATTTCATGTATTTACTCATATTGATTATATCTGCTATAAAAGGCGCCAATTAGATCTCTATATGCGCCCTCCTATGTCTTCAACCAGGTTCGATAGGGATGTATGCGGTATACCAATCGAAAGAAGAGCCTTTGTGCTAGGAACATGTCAAGTTTCATCGAGAATGATTTGGTTCCAGATAGGTAAAATTTCATTCATTTACTCATATTGATCATTTCTGCTATAAAAAGCGCCCATTAGACCTTTATATGCGCGCTCCTAAGTCTTCTACCAAGTTCGATAGGGATGTATGCTCTATACCAATCGAAAGATGAGACTTGCTGCTAAGTACATGTCAAGTTTCATCGAGATTGATTTGGTTACAGATAGGTAGAATTTCATTTATTTACTCATATTGATCATTTCTGCTATAAAAAGCGCCAATTAGACCTCTATATGCGCGCTCCTAAGTCTTCTACCAGGTTCGATAAGGAAGAATGCTCTATACCAATCGAAAGATGAGACTTGGTGCTAAGTACATGTCAAGTTTCATCGAGATTGATTTGGTTTCAGATAGGTAAAATTTCATTCATTTACTCATATTGATGATTTCTGCTATAAAAAAGTGCCCATTAGACCTCTATATGCGCGCTCCTACGTCTTCTACCAGGTTCGATAGGGATGTATGCGCTATACCAATCGAAAGAGGAGACTTGGGGCTAGGTACATATTAAGTTTCATTGATATCGATTTGGTTACAGATAGGTAGAATTTCATTTATTTACTCATATTGATTATTTCTGCTATAAAAAGCGCCCTTTAGATTCTATATGCGCGCTCCTAATTCTTCTACCAGACTCGATAAGGATGTATGCCCTATACCAATCGAAAGAGAAGACTTGGGGCTAAGTACAAATCAGGTTTCATCAAGATTGATTTGGTTTCAGATAGGTAGAATTTCATTTATTTACTCATATTGATCATTTCTGCTATAAAAAGCGCCCATTAGACCTCTATATGCGCGCTCCTACCTCTTCTTCCAGGTTCGATATTGATGTATGCGCTATACCAATCGAAAGAAGAGACTAGGGGCTAAGTACAAGTCGAGTTTCATAAAGAATTATTTGGTTTCAGATAGCTGAAATTTCATTCATTTAGTCATATAGATCATTTCGGCTATAAATAGTGCCCATTAGATTCTATATGCGCGCTCCTAATTCTTCTACCACGTTCGATAGGGATGTATGCGCTATACCAATCGAAAGAAGAGGCTTGGGGCTAGGTACATGTCATGTTTCATCGAGATTGATTTGGTTTCAGAAAGGTAAAATTTCATTCATTTACTCATATTGATGATTTCTGCTATAAAAAAGTGCCCATTAGACCTCTATATGCGCGCTCCTACGTCTTCTACCAGGTTCGATAGGGATGTATGCGCTATACCAATCGAAAGAGGAGACTTGGGGCTAGGTACATATGAAGTTTCATTGATATCGATTTGGTTACAGATAGATAAAATTTCATTTATTTACTCATATTGATCATTTCTGCTATAAAAAGCGCCCTTTAGATTCTATATGCGCGCTCCTAAGTCTTCTACCAGGTTCGATAGGGATGTATGCGCTATACCAATCGAAAGAGAAGACTTGGGGCTAAGTACAAATCAGGTTTCATCAAGATTGATTTGGTTTCAGATAGGTAGAATTTCATTTATTTACTCATATTGATCATTTCTGCTATAAAAAGCGCCCATTAGACCTCTATATGCGCGCTCCTAAGTCTTCTACCAGGTTCGATAGGGATGTATGCGGTATACCAATCGAAAGAAGAGACTTGGGGCTAGGTACATGTCAAGTTTCATAAAGAATTATTTGGTTTCAGATAGCTGAAATTTCATTCATTTAGTCATATAGATCATTTCGGCTATAAATAGTGCCCATTAGATTCTATATGCGCGCTCCTAATTCTTCTACCACGTTCGATAGGGATGTATGCGCTATACCAATCGAAAGAAGAGGCTTGGGGCTAGGTACATGTCATGTTTCATCGAGATTGATTTGGTTTCAGATAGGTAAAATTTCATGTATTTACTCATATTGATTATATCTGCTATAAAAGGCGCCAATTAGATCTCTATATGCGCCCTCCTATGTCTTCAACCAGGTTCGATAGGGATGTATGCGGTATACCAATCGAAAGAAGAGCCTTTGTGCTAGGAACATGTCAAGTTTCATCGAGAATGATTTGGTTCCAGATAGGTAAAATTTCATTCATTTACTCATATTGATCATTTCTGCTATAAAAAGCGCCCATTAGACCTTTATATGGCGCTCCTAAGTCTTCTACCAGGTTCGATAGGGATGTATGCTCTATACCAATCGAAAGATGAGACTTGCTGCTAAGTACATGTCAAGTTTCATCGAGATTGATTTGGTTACAGATAGGTAGAATTTCATTTATTTACTCATATTGATCATTTCTGCTATAAAAAGCGCCAATTAGACCTCTATATGCGCGCTCCTAAGTCTTCTACCAGGTTCGATAAGGAAGAATGCTCTATACCAATCGAAAGATGAGACTTGGTGCTAAGTACATGTCAAGTTTCATCGAGATTAATTTGGTTTCAGATAGGTAAAATTTCATTCATTTACTCATATTGATGATTTCTGCTATAAAAAAGTGCCCATTAGACCTCTATATGCGCGCTCCTACGTCTTCTACCAGGTTCGATAGGGATGTATGCGCTATACCAATCGAAAGAGGAGACTTGGGGCTAGGTACATATTAAGTTTCATTGATATCGATTTGGTTACAGATAGGTAGAATTTCATTTATTTACTCATATTGATTATTTCTGCTATAAAAAGCGCCCTTTAGATTCTATATGCGCGCTCCTAATTCTTCTACCAGACTCGATAAGGATGTATGCCCTATACCAATCGAAAGAGAAGACTTGGGGCTAAGTACAAATCAGGTTTCATCAAGATTGATTTGGTTTCAGATAGGTAGAATTTCATTTATTTACTCATATTGATCATTTCTGCTATAAAAAGCGCCCATTAGACCTCTATATGCGCGCTCCTACCTCTTCTTCCAGGTTCGATATTGATGTATGCGCTATACCAATCGAAAGAAGAGACTAGGGGCTAGGTACATGTTAAGTTTCATCAAGATTGATTTGGTTTCAGATAGTAGAAATTTCATTTATTTAGTCATACAGATTATTTCTGCTATAAAAAGTGCCCATTAGATTCTATTTGCGCGCTCCTAATTCTTCTACCAGGTTCGATAGGGAAGTATGCGCTATACCAATCGAAAGAAGAGACTTGGGGCTAGGTACATGGCAAGTTTCGTCGAGATTAATTTCGTTTCAGATAGAGAAAATTTCATTCATTTACTCATATTGATCATTTCTGCTATAAAAAGCGCCCATTAGACCTCTATATCCGCGCTCCTACGTCTTCTACCATGTTCGATAGGGATGTATGCGGTATACCAATCGAAAGAAGAGACTTAATGCTAGGTACATCTCAATTTTCATCGAGATTGATTTGGTTTCAGATAGGTAAAATTTCATTCATTTACTCATATTGACCCTTTCTGCTATAAAAAGCGCCCATTAGACCTCTATATGCGCGCTCCTACGTCTTCTACCAGGTTCGATAAGGATGTATGCGCTATACCAATCGAAAGAGGAGACTTGGGGTAGGTAGATGTCAAATTTCATCGAGATTGATTCGGTTTCAGATAGGTAAAATTTCATTTATTTACTCATTTTGATCATTTCTGTTATAAAAAGCGCCCATTAGACCTCTATATGCGCTCTCCTACGTCTTCTACCAAGTTCGATAGGGATGTCTGCGCTATACCAATCAAAAGAGGAGACTTGGGGCTAGGTACATGTCAAGTTTCATCGAGATTGATTTGGTTTCAGATAGGTAAAATTTCATTTATTTACTCATATTGATCATTTCTGCTATAAAAAAGCGCCCAATAGACCTCTATATGCGCGCTCCTACGTCTTTTACCAGGTTCGATAGGGATGTATGCGCTATACCAATCAAAAGAAGAGACTTAGGGCTAGGTACATGTCAAGTTTCATCAAGATTGATTTGGTTTCAGATAGGCGAAATTTCATTCATTTAGTCATATAGATCATTTCTGCTATAAAAAGCGCCCATTAGATTCTATATGCGGGATCCTACGTCTTCTACCAGGTTCGATAGGGATGTATGCGCTATACCAATCGAAAGAGGAGACTTGGGGCTAGGTACATGTCAAGTTTCATCGAGATTTATTTGGTTTCAGATAGGTAAAATTTCATTCATTACTCATATTGATCATTTCTGCTATAAAAAGCGCCAATTAGACCTCTATATGCGCGCCCCTACGTCTTCTACCTGGTTCGATAGGGATGTATGCGGTATACCAATCGAAAGAAGAGACTTGGGTATAGGTAGATGTCAAGTTTTATCGAGATTGATATGGTTTCAGATAGGTAAAATTTCATTCATTTACTCATATTGATCATTTCTGCTATAAAAAGCGCCCATTAGACCTCTATATGCGCGCTCCTCCGTCTTCTACCAGGTTCGATAGGGATGTATGCGCTATACCAATCGAAAGAAGAGACTTGGGGCTAGGTACAAGTCAAGTTTCATCGAGATTGATTTGGTTTCAGATAGTAAAAATTTCTTTTATTTACTCATATTGATCATTTCTGCTATAAAAAGCGGCCATTAGACCTCTATATTCGCGCTCCTACGTCTTCTACCAGGTTCGATTGGGATGTAAGCGCTTTACCAATCAAAAGAGGAGACTTGGTGCTAGGTACATATCAAGTTTCATCGAGATTGATTTGGTTTCAGATAGGTAAAATTTCATTCATTTACTCATGTTGATCATTTCTGCTATAAAAAGCGGCCATTAGACCTCTATGTGCGCGCTCCTACGTATTCTACCAGGTTCGATAGAGATATATGCGCTATACCAATCAAAAAAAGAGACTTGGGGCTAGGTACATGTCAAGTTTCATCGAGATTGATTTGGTTTCAGATAGGTAGAATTTCATTTATTTACTCATATTGATCATTTCCACGATAAAAAGCGCCCATTAGACCTCTATATGCGCGCTCCTACATCTTCTACCAGGTTCGATAGGGATGTATGCGCTATACCAATCGAAAGAGAAGACTTGGGGCTAGGTATATGTCAAGTTTCAGCGAGATTGATTTGGTTTCAGAAAGGTAAAATTTCATTTATTTATTCATATTGATCATTTCTGCTATAAAAAACGCCCATTAGACCTCTATATGCGCGCTCCTACATCTTCTACCAGGTTCGATAGGGATGTATGCGCTATACCAATCGAAAGATGACCCTTGGGGCTAGGTATATGTCAAGTTTCATCGAGATTGATTTGGTTTCAGATAGGAAAAATTTCATTTATTTACTCACATTGATCATTTCTGCTATATTAGAAGCGCCCATTATACCTCTATATCCGCGCTCCTACGTCTTCTACCATGTTCGATAGGGATGTATGCGGTATACCAATCGAAAGAAGAGACTTAATGCTAGGTACATCTCAATTTTCATCGAGATTGATTTGGTTTCAGATAGGTAAAATTTCATTCATTTACTCATATTGACATTTTCTGCTATAAAAAGCGCCCATTAGACCTCTATATGCGCGCTCCTACGTCTTCTACCAGGATCGATAAGGATGTATGCGCTATACCAATCGAAAGAGGAGACTTGGGGTAGGTAGATGTCAAATTTCATCGAGATTGATTCGGTTTCAGATAGGTAAAATTTCATTTATTTACTCATTTTGATCATTTCTGTTATAAAAAGCGCCCATTAGACCTCTATATGCGCTCTCCTACGTCTTCTACCAAGTTCGATAGGGATGTCTGCGCTATACCAATCAAAAGAGGAGACTTGGGGCTAGGTACATGTCAAGTTTCATCGAGATTGATTTGGTTTCAGATAGGTAAAATTTCATTTATTTACTCATATTGATCATTTCTGCTATAAAAAAGCGCCCATTAGACCTCTATATGCGCGCTCCTACGTCTTCTACCAGGTTCGATAGGGATGTATGCGCTATACCAATCCAAAGAAGAGACTTAGGGCTACGTACATGTCAAGTTTCATCAAGATTGATTTGGTTTCAGATAGGCGAAATTTCATTCATTTAGTCATATAGATCATTTCTGCTATAAAAAGCGCCCATTAGATTCTATATGCGCGATCCTACGTCTTCTACCAGGTTCGATAGGGATGTATGCGATATACCAATCGAAAGAGGAGACTTGGGGCTAGGTACATGTCAAGTTTCATCGAGATTTATTTGGTTTCAGATAGGTAAAATTTCATTCATTACTCATATTGATCATTTCTGCTATAAAAAGCGCCAATTAGACCTCTATATGCGCGCCCCTACGTCTTCTACCTGGTTCGATAGGGATGTATGCGGTATACCAATCGAAAGAAGAGACTTGGTGCTAGGTAGATGTCAAGTTTTATCGAGATTGATATGGTTTCAGATAGGTAAAATTTCATTCATTTACTCATATTGATCATTTCTGCTATAAAAAGCGCCCATTAGACCTCTATATGCGCGCTCCTACGTCTTCTACCAGGTTCGATAGGGATGTATGCGCTATACCAATCGAAAGAAGAGACTTGGGGCTAGGTACAAGTCAAGTTTTATCGAGATTGATTTGGTTTCAGATAGTAAAAATTTCTTTTATTTACTCATATTGATCATTTCTGCTATAAAAAGCGGCCATTAGACCTCTATATTCGCGCTCCTACGTCTTCTACCAGGTTCGATTGGGATGTAAGCGCTATACCAATCAAAAGAGGAGACTTGGTGCTAGGTACATATCAAGTTTCATCGAGATTGATTTGGTTTCAGATAGGTAAAATTTCATTCATTTACTCATGTTGATCATTTCTGCTATAAAAAGCGGCCATTAGACCTCTATGTGTGCGCTCCTACGTATTCTACCAGGTTCGATAGAGATATATGCGCTATACCAATCAAAAAAAGAGACTTGGGGCTAGGTACATGTCAAGTTTCATCGAGATTGATTTGGTTTCAGATAGGTAGAATTTCATTTATTTACTCATATTGATCATTTCCACTATAAAAAGCGCCCATTATACCTCTATATGCGCGCTCCTACATCTTCTACCAGGTTCGATAGGGATGTATGCGCTATACCAATCGAAAGAGAAGACTTGGGGCTAGGTATATGTCAAGTTTCAGCGAGATTGATTTGGTTTCAGAAAGGTAAATTTTCATTTATTTACTCATATTGATCATTTCTGCTATAAAAAAACGCCCATTAGACCTCTATATGCGCGCTCCTACATCTTCTACCAGGTTCGATTGGTATGTATGCGCTATACCAATCGAAAGATGACCCTTGGGGCTAGGTATATGTCAAGTTTCATCGAGATTGATTTGGTTTCAGATAGGAAAAATTTCATTTATTTACTCACATTGATCATTTCTGCTATACTAAAAGCGCCCATTATACCTCTATATCCGCGCTCCTACGTCTTCTACCAGGTTCGATAGGGATGTATGCGGTATACCAATCGAAAGAAGACACTTAGGGCTAGGTATATATGAAGTTTCATCGAGATTGATTTGGTTTCAGATAGGTGAAATTTCATTCATTTAGTCATATAGATCATTTCTGCTATTAAAAGCGCCCATTAGATTCTATATGCGCGCCCCTACGTCTTCTACCAGGTTCGATAGGGATGTATGCGGTATACCAATCAAAAGTAGAGACTTGGGGCTAGGTAGATGTCAAGTTTCATCGAGATTGATATGGTTTCAGATAGGTAAAATTTCATTCATTTACTCATATTGATCATTTCTGCTAAAAAAAGCGCCCATTAGACCTCTATATGCGCGCTCCTACCTCTTGTACCAGGTTCGATAGGGATGTATGCGCTATACCAATCGAAATAAGAGACTTGGGGCTAGGTACATATCAATTTTCATCGAGATTGATTTGGTTTCAGATAGGTAAAATTTCATTCATTTACTCATATTGATCATTTCTGCTATACAAAACGCCCATTAGACCTCTATATGCGCGCTCCTACGTCTTCTACCAGGTTCGATAGGGATATATGCGCTATACCAATCGAAAAAAGAGACTTGGGGCTAGGTACATGTCAAGTTTCATCGAGATTGATTTGGTTTCAGATAGGTAGAATATCATTTATTTACTCATATTGATCATTTCAACTATAAAAAGCGCCCATTAGACCTCTATATCCGCGCTCCTACATCTTCTACCAGGTTCGATAGGGATGTATGCGCTATACCAATCGAAAGAGGAGACTTGCGGCTATTTACATGTCAAGTTTCATCGAGATTGATTTGGTTTCAGATAGTTAAAATTTCATTCATCTACTCATATTGATCATTTCTGCTATAAAAAGCGCCAATTAGACCTCTATATGCGCGCTCCTACGTCCTCAACCAGGTTCGATAGGGATGTATGCGGTATACCAATCGAAAGAAGACACTTGGGGCTAGGTACATGTCAAGTTTCATCGAGATTGATTTGGTTTCAGATAGGTAAAATTTCATTCATTTACTCATATTGATCATTTCTGCTACAAAAAGCGCCCATTAGACCTCTAAAAGCGCGCTCCTACGTCTTCTACCAGGTTTGATAGGGATGTATGCGCTATACCAATTGAAAGAGAAGACTTGGGGCTAGGTACATGTCATGTTTCATCGAGATTGATTTGGTTTCAGATAGGTAAAATTTCATATATTTACTCATATTGATCATTTCTGCTATAAAAAGCGCCAATTAGACCTCTATATGCGCGCTACTTCGTCTTCAACCAGGTTCGATAGGGATGTATGCGGTATACCAATCGAAAGAAGACACATGGGGCTAGGTACATGTCAAGTTTCATCAAGATTGATTTGGTTTCAGATAGGTGAAATTTCATCCATTTAGTCATATAGATCATTTCTGCTATAAAAAGCGCCAATTAGATTCAATATGCGCGCTCCTACGTCTTCTACCAGGTTCGATAGGGATGTATGCGCTATACCAATCAAAAGAGGAGAATTGGGGCTAGGTACATGTCAAGTTTCATCGAGATTGATATGGTTTCAGATAGGAAAAATTTCATTCATTTACTCATATTGATCATTTCTGCTATAAAAAGCGCCCATTAGACCTCTATATGCGCGCTCCGACGTCTTCTACCAGGTTCGATAGGGATGTATGCGCTATACCAATCAAAAGAGGAGACTTGCTAGGTACATATCAATTTTCATCGAGATTGATTTGGTCTCAGATAGGTAGAATTTCATTTATTTACTTATATTGATTATTTCAACTATAAAAAGCGCCCATTAAACCTCTATATCCGGGCTCCTACATCTTCTACCAGGTTCGATAGGGATGTATGCGCTATACCAATCGAACGAGGAGACTTGCGGCTAGGTACATGTCAAGTTTCGTCAAGATTGATTTGGTTTCAGATAGTTAAAATTTCATTCATCTCCTCATATTGATCATTTCTGCTATAAAAAGCGCCAATTAGACCTCTATATGCGCGCTCCTACGTCTTCAACCAGGTTCGATAGGGATGTATGCGGTATACCAATCGAAAGAAGAGACTTTGTGCCAGGTACTTGTCAAGTTTCATCGAGGTTTATTTGGTTTCAGATAGGTAAAATTTCATTCATTTACTCATATTGATCATTTCTGCTACAAAAAGCGCCCATTAGACCTCTATAAGCGCGCTCCTACTTCTTCTACCAGGTTTGATAGGGATGTATGCGCTATACCAATTGAAAGAGAAGACTTTGGCCTAGGTACATGTCATGTTTCGTCGAGATTGATTTGGTTTCAGATAGGTAAAATTTCATATATTTACTCATATTGATCATTTCTGCTATAAAAAGCGCCAATTAGACTTCTATATGCGCGCTCCTACGTCTTCTACCAGGTTCGATAGGGATGTATGCGCTATACCAATTGAAAGAGAAGACTTTGGTCTAGGTACATGTCAAGTTTCATCGAGATTGATTTGGTTTCAGATAGGTAAAATTTCATTCATTTACTCATATTGATCATTTCTGCTATAAAATGCTCCCATTAGACCTCTATATTCGCGCTCCGCCGTCTTCTAACAGGTTTGATAGGGATGTATGCGCTATACCAATCAAAAGAGGAGACTTGGTGCTAGGTACATGTCAAGTTTCATCGAGAATGATTTGGTTTCAGACAGGTAGAATTTCATTTATTTACTCATATTGATCATTTCAACTATAAAAAGCGCCCATTAGACCTCTATATCCGCGATCCTACATCTTCTACCAGGTTCGATAGGGATGTATGCACTATACCAATCGAAAGAGGAGACTTGGGGCTAGGTACATGTCAAGTTTCATCGAGATTGATTTGGTTTCAGATAGGTAAAATTTCATTCATTTACTCATATTGATCATTTCTGCTATAAAAAGCGCCAATTAGACCTCTATATGCGCGTTCCTACGTCTACTACCAGGTTTGATAGGGATGTATGCGCTATACCAATTGAAAGAGAAGACTTGGGGCTAGGTACATGTTATGTTTCATCGCGATTGATATGGTTCAGATAGGTAAAATTTCATATATTTACTCATATTGATCATTTCTGCTATAAAAAGCGCCAATTAGACCTCTATATGCGCGCTCCTACTTCTTCAACCAGGTTCGATAGGGATGTATGCGGTGTACCAATCGAAAGAAAAGACTTTGTGCTAGGTACATGTCAAGTTTCATCGAGATTGATATGGTTTCAGATAGGTAAAATTTCATTCATTTACTCATATTGATCATTTCTGCTACAAAAAGCGCCCATTAGACCTCTATAAGCGCGCTCCTACGTCTTCTACTAGGTTCGATAGGGATGTATGCGCTATACCAATTGAAAGAGAAGACTTTGGTCTAGGTACATGTCATGTTTCATTGAGATTGATTTGGTTTCAGATAGGTAAAATTTCATATATTTACTCATATTGATCATTTCTGCTATAAAAAGCGCCAATTAGACTTCTATATGCGCGCTCCATGTCTTCAACAAGGTTCGATAGGGATGTATGCGGTATACCAATCGAAAGAAGAGACTTTGTTCTAGGTACATGTCAAGTTTCATCGAGATTGATTTGGTTTCAGATAGGTAAAATTTCATTCATTTACTCATATTGATCATTTCTGCTATAAAATGCTCCCATTAGACCTCTATATTCGCGCTCCGCCGTCTTCTAACAGGTTTGATAGGGATTTATGCGCTATACCAATCAAAAGAGGAGACTTGGTGCTAGGTACATGTCAAGTTCATCGAGAATGATTTGGTTTCAGATAGGTAAAATTTCATTCATTTACTCATAATGATCATTTCTGCTGTAAAAAAGCGCCCATTAGACCTCTATATGCGCGCTCCTACGTCTTCTACCAGGTTCGATAGGGATGTATGCGCTATACTAATCGAAAGACGAGACTTGGTGCTAGGTACATGTCAAGTTTCATCGAGAATGATTTGGTTTCAGATAGGTAAAATTTCATTCATTTACTCATATTGATCATTTCTGCTGTAAAAAAGCACCCATTAGACCTCTATATGCGCGCTCCTACGTCTTCTACCAGGTTCGATAGGGATGTATGCGCTATACTAATCGAAAGACTTGGGGCTAGGTACATTTTAAATTTCATTGACATCGATTTGGTTACAGATAGGTAGAATTTCATTCATTTACTCATATTGATCATTTCTGCTATAAAAAGCGCCCTTTAGATTCTACATGCGCGCTCCTAATTCTTCTACCAGGTTCGATAAGGATGAATGCGCTATACCAATCGAAAGAGAAGACTTGGGGCTAAGTCAAATCAGGTTTCATCAAGATTGACTTGGTTTCAGATAGGTAGAATTTCATTTATTTACTCATATTGATCATTTCTGCTATAAAAAGCGCCAATTAGACCTCTATATGCGCGCTCCTACCTCTTCTACCAGGTTCGATAGGGATGTATGCGCTATACCAATCGAAAGAGGACCCTTGGGGCTAGGTATATGTCAAGTTTCATTGAGATTGATTTGGTTTCAGGTAGGTAAAATGTCATTCATTTACTCATATTGATCATTTCTGCTACAAAAAGCGCCCATAAGACCTCTATATGCGCGCTCCTAATTCTTCTACCAGGTTCGATAAGGATGTGTGCGCTTTACCAATCGAAAGAGGAGACTTGCGGCTAAGTACATGTCAAGTTTCATCGAGATTGATTTGGTTTCAGATAGGTAAAATTTCATATATTTACTCATATTGATCATTTCTGCTATAAAAAGCGCCAATTAGACCTCTATATGCGCGCTCCTACGTCTTCAACCAGGTTCGATAGGGATGTATGCGGTATACCAATCGAAAGAAAAGACTTTGTGCTAGGTACATGTCAAGTTTCATCGAGATTGATATGGTTTCAGATAGGTAAAATTTCATTCATTTACTCATATTGATCATTTCTGCTACAAAAAGCGCCCATTAGACTCTATAAGCGCGGTCCTACGTCTTCTACCAGGTTCGATAGGGATGTATGCGCTATACCAATTGAAAGAGAAGACTTTGGTCTAGGTACATGTCATGTTTCATCGAGATTGATTTGGTTTCAGATAGGTAAAATTTCATATATTTACTCATATTGATCATTTCTGCTATAAAAAGCGCCAATTAGACTTCTATATGCGCGCTCCATGTCTTCAACAAGGTTCGATAGGGATGTTTGCGCTATTCCAATCAAAAGAGGAGACTTGGTGCTAGGTACATGTCAAGTTTCATCGAGAATGATTTGGTTTCAGATAGGTAAAATTTCATTCATTTACTCATATTGATCATTTCTGCTGTAAAAAAGCGCCCATTAGACCTCTATATGCGCGCTCCTACGTCTTCTACCAGGTTCGATAGGGATGTATGCGCTATACTAATCGAAAGACTTGGGGCTAGGTTCATTTTAAATTTCATTGACATCGATTTGGTTACAGATAGGTAGAATTTCATTTATTTACTCATATTGAATCATTTCTGCTATAAAAAGCGCCCTTTAGATTCTATATGCGCGCTCCTAATTCTTCTACCAGGTTCGATAAGGATGTATGCGCTATACCAATCGAAAGAGATGACTTGGGGCTAAGTCAAATCAGGTTTCATCAAGATTGACTTGGTTTCAGATAGGTAGAATTTCATTTATTTACTCATATTGATCATTTCTGCTATAAAAAGCGCCCATTAGACCTCTATATGCGCGCTCCTACCTCTTCTACCAGGTTCAATAGGGATGTATGCGCTATACCAATCGAAAGAGGACCCTTGGGGCTAGGTATATGCAAGTTTCATTGAGATTGATTTGGTTTCAGATAGGTAAAATTTCATTTATTTACTCATATTGATCATTTCTGCTATAAAAAAGCGCCCATTAGACCTCTATATGCGTGCTCCTACGTCTTCTACCAGTTTTGATAGGGATGTTTGCGCTATACCAATCGAAAGAGGAGGCTTGAGGCTAGGTACAAGTCAAGTTTCATCAAGATTGATTTGGTTTCAGATAGGTAAAATTTCATTCATTTACTCATATTGATCATTTCTGCTACAAAAAGCGCCCATTAGACCTCTATAAGCGCGCTCCTATGTCTTCTACCAGGTTCGATAGGGATGTATGCGCTATACCAATTGAAAGAAAAGACTTGGGGCTAGGTACATGTCATGTTTCATCGAGATTGATATGGTTTCAGATAGGTAAAATTTCATATATTTACTCATATTGATCATTTCTGCTATAAAAAGCGCTAATTAGACCTCTATATGCGCGCTCCTACATCTTCAACCAGGTTCGATAGGGATGTATGCGGTATACCAATCGAAAGAAGAGACTTTGTGCTAGGTACATGTCAAGTTTCATCGAGATTGATTTGGTTTCAGATAGGTAAAATTTCATTCATTAACTCATATTGATCATTTCTGCTATAAAAAGCTCCCATTAGACTTCTATATGCGCGCTCCTCCGTCTTCTAACAGGTTTGATAGGGATGTATGCGCTATACCAATCAAAAGAGGAGACTTGGTGCTAGGTACATGTCAAGTTTCATCGAGAATGATTTGGTTTCAGATAGGTAGAATTTCATTAATTTACTCATATTGATCATGTCAACTATAAAAAGCGCCCATTAGACTTCTATATCCGCGATCCTACATCTTCTACCAGGTTCGATAGGGATGTATGCGCTATACCAATCGAAAGAGGAGACTTGCGGCTAGGTACATGTCAAGTTTCATCGAGATTGATTTGGTTTGAGATAGGTAAAATTTCATTCATTTACTCATATTGATCATTTCTGCTATAAAAAGCGCCAATTAGACCTCTATATGCGCGCTCCTACGTCTTCTACCAGGATCGATAGGGATGTATGCGGTATACCAATCGAAAGAAGAGACTTGGTGCTAGGTACATGTCAAGTTTCATCGAGATTGATTTGGTTTCAGATAGGTAAAATTTCATTCATTTACTCATATTGATCATTTCTGCTATAAAATGCTCCCATTAGACCTCTATATTCGCGCTCCGCCGTCTTCTAACAGGTTTGATAGGGATGTTTGCGCTATACCAATCAAAAGAGGAGACTTGGTGCTAGGTACATGTCAAGTTTCATCGAGAATGATTTGGTTTCAGATAGGTAAAATTTCATTCATTTACTCATATTGATCATTTCTGCTGTAAAAAAGCGCCCATTAGACCTCTATATGCGCGCTCCTACGTCTTCTACCAGGTTCGATAGGGATGTATGCGCTATACTAATCGAAAGACTTTGGGCTAGGTACATTTTAAATTTCATTGACATCGATTTGGTTACAGATAGGTAGAATTTCATTTATTTACTCATATTGATCATTTCTGCTATAAAAAGCGCCCTTTAGATTCTATATGCGCGCTCCTAATTCTTCTACCAGGTTCGATAAGGATGTATGCGCTATACCAATCGAAAGAGAAGACTTGGGGCTAAGTCAAATCAGGTTTCATCAAGATTGACTTGGTTTCAGATAGGTAGAATTTCATTTATTTACTCATATTGATCATTTCTGCTATAAAAAGCGCCCATTAGACCTCTATATGCGCGCTCCTACCTCTTCTACCAGGTTCAATAGGGATGTATGCGCTATACCAATCGAAAGAGGACCCTTGGGGCTAGGTATATGCAAGTTTCATTGAGATTGATTTGGTTTCAGATAGGTAAAATTTCATTTATTTACTCATATTGATCATTTCTGCTATAAAAAAGCGCCCGTTAGACCTCTATATGCGCGCTTCTACGTCTTCTACCAGTTTCGATAGGGATGTTTGCGCTATACCAATCGAAAGAGGAGGCTTGAGGCTAGGTACAAGTCAAGTTTCATCAAGATTGATTTGGTTTCAGATAGGTAAAATTTCATTCATTTACTCATATTGATCATTTCTGCTACAAAAAGCGCCCATTAGACCTCTATAAGCGCGCTCCTATGTTTTCTTCCAGGTTCGATAGGGATGTATGCGCTATACCAATTGAAAGAAAAGACTTGGGGCTAGGTACATGTCATGTTTCATCGAGATTGATATGGTTTCAGATAGGTAAAATTTCATATATTTACTCATATTGATCATTTCTGCTATAAAAAGCGCTAATTAGACCTCTATATGCGCGCTCCTACATCTTCAACCAGGTTCGATAGGGATGTATGCGGTATACCAATCGAAAGAAGAGACTTTGTGCTAGGTACATGTAAAGTTTCATCGAGATTGATTTGGTTTCAGATAGGTAAAATTTCATTCATTAACTCATATTGATCATTTCTGCTATAAAAAGCTCCCATTAGACCTCTATATGCGCGCTCCTCCGTCTTCTAACAGGTTTGATAGGGATGTATGCGCTATACCAATCAAAAGAGGAGACTTGGTGCTAGGTACATGTCAAGTTTCATCGAGAATGATTTGGTTTCAGATAGGGAGAATTTCATTAATTTCCTCATATTGATCATGTCAACTATAAAAAGCGCCCATTAGACTTCTATATCCGCGATCCTACATCTTCTACCAGGTTCGATAGGGATGTATGCGCTATACCAATCGAAAGAGGAGACTTGCGGCTAGGTACATGTCAAGTTTCATCGAGATTGATTTGGTTTCAGATAGGTAAAATTTCATTCATTTACTCATATTGATCATTTCTGCTATAAAAAGCGCCAATTAGACCTCTATATGCGCGCTCCTACGTCTTCTACCAGGATCGATAGGGATGTATGCGGTATACCAATCGAAAGAAGAGACTTTGTGCTAGGTACATGTCAAGTTTCATCGAGATTGATTTGGTTTCAGATAGGTAAAATTTCATTCATTTACTCATATTGATCATTTCTGCTACAAAAAGCGCCCATTAGACCTCTATATGCGCGCTCCTACGTCTTCTACCAGGTTTAATAGGGATGTATGCGCTATACCAAAGAAAAGAGGAGACTTGGGGCTAAGTCAAATCAGGTTTCATCAAGATTGACTTGGTTTCAGATAGGTAGAATTTCATTCATTTACTCATATTGATCATTTCTGCTATAAAAAGCGGCCATTAGACCTCTATAAGCGCGCTCATACTTCTTCTACCAGGTTCGATAGGGATGTATGCGCTATACCAATTGAAAGAGAAGACTTGGGGCTAGGTACATGTCATGTTTCATCGAGATTGATTTGGTTTCAGATAGGTAAAATTTCATATATTTACTCATATTGATCATTTCTGCTATACAAAGCGCCAATTAGACCTCTATATGCGCGCTCCTACCTTTTCAACCGGGTTCGATATGGATGTATGCGGTATACCAATCGAAAGAAGAGACTTTGTGCTAGATACATGTCAAGTTTCATCGAGATTGATTTGGTTTCAGATAGGTAAAATTTCATTCATTTACTCATATTGATCATTTCTGCTATAAAAAGCGCCCATTTGACCTCTATATGCGCGCTCCTACCTCTTCTAACAGGTTTGATAGGGATGTATGCGCTATACCAATCGAAAGAGGAGACTTGGTGCTAGGTACATATCCAGTTTCTTCGAGAATGATTTGGTTCCAGATAGGTAAAATTTCATTCATTTACTCATATTGATCATTTCTGCTATAGAAAGCGCCCATTAGACCTCTATATGCGCGCTCCTACGTCTTCTACCAGGTTCGATAGGGATGTATGCGCTATACCAATCGAAAGAAGAGACTTAGGGCTAGGTACATATTAAGTTTCATTGATATCGATTTGGTTACAGATAGGTAGAATTTGATTTATTTACTCATATTGATCATTTATGCTATAAAAAGCACCCTTTAGATTGTATATGGGCGCTCCTAATTCTTCTACCAGGTTCGATAAGGATGTATGCGCTATACCAATCAAAAGAGGGCCCTTGGGGCTAGGCATATGTCAAGTTTCATTGAGCTTGATTTGGTTTCAGATAGGTAAAATTTCATTTATACACTCATATTGATCATTTCTGCTAAAAAGAAAAGCGCCCATTAGACTTCTATATGCGCGCTCCTACGTCTTCTACCAGGTTCGATAGGGATGTATGCGCTATACCAATCGAAAGAGGAGACTTGGGGCTAGGTACAAGTCAAGTTTCCTCTAGATTAATTTTGTTTCAGATAGGTAAAATTACATTCATTTACTCATATTGATCATTTCTGCTACAAAAAGCGCCCATAAGACCTCTATTTGCGCGCTCCTAATTCTTCTACCAGGTTCGATAGGGATGTATGCGCTATACCAATTGAAAGAGAAGACTTGGGGCTAGGTACATGTCATGTTTCATCGAGATTGATTTGGTTTCAGATAGGTAAAATTTCATATATTTACTCATATTGATCATTTCTGCTATAAAAAGCGCCAATTAGACCTCTATATGCGCGCTCCTACGTCTTCAACCAGGTTCGATAGGGATGTATGCGGTATACCAATCAAAAGAAGAGACTTGGTGCTAGGTACATGTCAAGTTTCATCGAGATTGATTTGGTTTCAGATAGGTAAAATTTCATTCATTTACTCATATTGATCATTTCTGCTATAAAAAGCGCCCATTAGACCTCTATATGCGCGCTCCTACGTCTTCTAATAGGTTTGATAGGGATGTATGCGCTATACCAATCGAAAGAGGAGACTTTGTGCTAGATACATGTCAAGTTTCATCGAGAATGATTTTATTCCAGAAAGGTAAGATTTCATTCATTTACTCATATTGATCATTTCTGCTATAGAAAGCGCCCATTAGACCTCTATATCCGCGCTCCTACGTCTTCTACCAGGTTCGATAGGGATGTATGCGCTATACCAATCGAAAGAGAAGACTTGGGGCTAAGTACAAATCAGGTTTCATCAAGATTGATTTGGTTTCAGATAGGTAGAATTTCATTTATTTACTCATATTGATCATTTCTGCTATACAAAGCGCCCTTTAGATTCTATATGCGCGCTCCTAATTCTTCTACCAGGTTCGATAAGGATGTATGCCCTATACCAATCGAAAGAAGAGATTTAAGGCTAGGTACATGTCAAGTTTCATCAAGATTGATTTGTTTTCAGATAGTTGAAATTTCATTCATTTACTCATATAGATCATTTCTGCTATAAAAAAATGCCAATTAGATTCTATATGCCCGCTCCTAATTCTTCTACCAGGTTCGATAGGGATGTATGCGCTATAGCAATCGAAAGAAGGGACTTGGTGCTAGGTACATGTCAAGTATCATCGAGATTGATTTGGTTTCAGATAGGTAAAATTTCATATATTTACTCATATTGATCATTTCTGCTATAAAAAGCGCCCATTACACCTCTATATGCGCGCTCCTACGTTTTCTACCAGGTTCGATAGGGATGTATGCGCTATACCAATCGAAAGAGGAGACTTGGTGCTAGGTACATGTCAAGTTTCATCGAGATTGATTTGGCTTCAGATAGGTAAAATTTCATTCATTTACTCATATTGATCATTTCTGCTATATAAAGCGCCCTTTACACCTCTATATGCGGGCTCCTACTTCTTCTACCAGGTTCGATAGGGATGTATGCGCTATACCAATCCGAAGAGGAGACATGGGGCTAGGTACATGTCAAGTTTCCTCTAGATGGATTGGTTTCAGATAGGAAAAATTTCATTCATTTACTCATATTGATCATTTCTGCTATAAAAAAGCGCCCATTAGACCTCTATATGCACGCTCCTACGTCTTTTACCAGGTTCGATAGGGACGTATGCGCTATACCAATCGAAAGAGGAGACTTTGGGCTAGGTTCATGTCAAGTTTCATCAAGATTGATTTGTTTTCAGATAGTTGAAATTTCATTCATTTAGTCATATAGATCATTTCTGCTATAAAAAGCGCCCATTAGATTCGATATGCGCGCTCCTAATTTCTCTACCAGATTCGATAGGGATGTATGCGCTATACCAATCGAAAGAGGAGACTTGGGGCTAGGTACATGTCAAGTTTTATTGAGATTGATTTGGTTTCAGATAGGTAAAATTTCATTCTTTTACTCATATTGATCATTTCTGCTATAAAAAGCACCCATGAGACTTCTATATGAGCGATCCTACGTCTTCTACCAGGTTCGATAGGGATGTATGCGCTATACCGATCAAAAGAAGAGACTTGGGGCTAAGTACATGTCAAGTTTCATCGAGATTGATTTGGTTTCAGATAGGTAGAATTTCATTTATTTACTGATATTGATCATTTCTGCTATATAAAGCGCCCATTAGACCTCTATATGCGGGCTCCTACGTCTTCTACCAGGTTCGATAGGGATAAATGCGCTATACCAATCCAAAGAGGAGACATGGGGCTAGGTACATGTCAAGTTTCCTCTAGATGGATTGGTTTCAGATAGGAAAAATTTCATTCATTTACTCATATTGATCATTTCTGCTATAAAAAAGCGCCCATTAGACCTCTATATGCACGCTCCTACGTCTTTTACCAGGCTCGATAGGGACGTATGCGCTATACCAATCGAAAGAGGAGACTTTGTGCTAGATACATGTCAAGTTTCATCAAGATTGATTTGTTTTCAGATAGTTGAAATTTCATTCATTTAGTCATATAGATCATTTCTGCTATAAAAAGCGCCCATTAGATTCGATATGCGCGCTCCTAATTTCTCTACCAGATTCGATAGGGATGTATGCGCTATACCAATCGAAAGAGGAGACTTGGGGCTAGGTACATGTCAAGTTTTATCGAGATTGATTTGGTTTCAGATAGGTAAAATTTCATTCTTTTACTCATATTGATCATTTCTGCTATAAAAAGCACCCATTAGACCTCTATATGAGCGATCCTACGTCTTCTACCAGGTTCGATAGGGATGTATGCGCTATACCAATCAAAAGAAGAGACTTGGGGCTAGGTACATGTCAAGTTTCATCGAGATTGATTTGGTTTCAGATAGGTAAAATTTCATTCATTTACTCATATTGATCATTTCCGCTATAAAAAGCGCCCATTAGACCTCTATATGCGCGCTCCTACCTCTTCTACAAGGTTCGATAGGGATAAATGCGCTATATCAATCGAAAGAGGAGACTTGATGCTAGGTACATGTCAAGTTTCATTGAGATTGATTTAGTTTCAGATAGTTAAAATTTTATTCATTTACTCATATTGATCATATCTGCTATAAAAAGCGCCCATTATACCTCTATATGCGCGCTCCTACCTCTTCTACCAGGTTCGATAGGGATGTATGCGCTATACCAATCGAAATAAGAGACTTGGGGCTAGGTACATGTCAAGTTTCATGGAGATTGATTTGGTTTCAGATAGGTAAAATTTCATTCATTTACTCCTATTGATCATATCTGCTATAAAAAGCGCCCATTAGACCTCTATATGCGCGCTCCTACGTCTTCTACCAGGTTCGATAGGGATGTATGCGCTATACCAATCAAAAGAAGAGACTTGGGGCTAGGTACATGTCAAGTTTCATCGAGATTGATTTGGCTTCAGATAGGTAAAATTTCATTCATTTACTCATATTGAACATTTCTGCTATAAAAAGCGCCCATTACACCTCTATATGAGCGATCCTTCGTCTTCTACCAGGTTCGATAGGGATGTATGCACTATACCAATCGAAAGAAGAGACTTGGGGCTAGGTTCATGTCAAGTTACATCGAGATTGATTTGGTTTCAGATAGGTAAAATTTCATTCATTTACTCATATTGATCATTTCTGCTATAAAAAGCGCCCATTAGACCTCTAAACGCGGGCTCCTACGTCTTCTACCAGGTTCGATAGGGATGTAAGCGCTATACCAATCTAAAGAGGAGACTTTGTGCTAGGTACATGTCAAGTTTCATCGATATTGATTTAGTTTCAGATAGCTAGAATTTCATTTATTTACTGATATTGATCATTTCTGCTATAAAAAGCGCCCATTAGACCTCTATATGCGCGCTCCTACGTCTTCTACCAGGTTCGATAGGGATGTATGCGCTATACCAATCGAAAGAAGAGACTTGGGGCTAGGTACATGTCAAGTTTCATGGAGATTGATTTGGTTTCAGATAGGTAAAATTTCATTCATTTACTCCTATTGATCATATCTGCTATAAAAAGCGCCCATTAGACCTCTATATGCGCGCTCCTACGTCTTCTACCAGGTTCGATAGGGATGTATGCGCTATACCAATCAAAAGAAGAGACTTGGGGCTAGGTACATGTCAAGTTTCATCGAGATTGATTTGGTTTCAGATAGGTAAAATTTCATTCATTTACTCATATTGATCATTTCTGCTATAAAAAGCGCCCATTACACCTCTATATGAGCGATCCTTCGTCTTCTACCTGGTTCGATAGGGATGTATGCACTATACCAATCGAAAGAAGAGACTTGGGGCTAGGGACATGTCAAGTTACATCGAGATTGATTGGGTTTCAGATAGGTAAAATTTCATTCATTTACTCATATTGATCATTTCAGCTATAAAAAGCGCCCAATAGACCTCTATATGCGGGCTCCTACGTCTTCTACCAGGTTCGATAGGGATGTATGCGCTATACCAATCTAAAGAGGATACTTGGGGCTAGGTATATGTCAAGTTTCATCGAGATTGATTTGGTTTCAGATAGGTAAAATTTCATTCATTTACTCATATTGATCATTTCCGCTATAAAAAGCGCCCATTAGACCTCTATACGCGGGCTCCTACGTCTTCTACCAGGTTCGATAGGGATGTACGCGCTATACCAATCGAAAGAAGAGACTTAGGGCTAGGTACATGTCAAGTTTCATCGAGATTGATTTGGTTTCAGATAGTTAGAATTTCATTTATTTACTGATATTGATCATTTCTGCTATAAAGAACGCCCATTAGACCTCTATATGCGCGCTCCTACTTCTTCTACCAGGTTCGATAGGGATGTATGCGCTATACCAATCGAAAGAAGAGACTTGGTGCTAGGTACATGTCAAGTTTCATCGAGATTGATTTGATTTCAGATAGGTAAAATTTCATTCATTTACTCATATTGATCATTTCTGCTATAAAAAGCGCCCATTAGACCTCTATATGCGGGCTCCTACGTCTTCTACCAGATTCGATAGGGATGTATGCGCTATACCAATCAAAAGAAGAGACTTGGGGCTAGGTACATGTCAAGTTTCATCGAGATTGCTTTGGTTTCAGATAGTTAGAATTTCATTTATTTACTGATATTGATCATTTCTGCTATAAAAAACGCCCATTAGACCTCTATATGCGCGCTCCTACGTCTTCTACCAGGTTCGATAGGGATGTATGCGCTATACCAATCAAAAGAGGAGACTTGGGGCTAGGTACATGTCAAGTTTCATCGAGATTGATTTGGTTTCAGATAGGTAAAATTTCATTCATTTACTCATACTGATCATTTCTGCTATAAAAAGCGCCCTTTACACCTCTATATGAGCGATCCTTCGTCTTCTACCAGGTTCGATAGGGATGTATGCACTATACCAATCGAAAGAAGAGACTTGGGGCTAGGTACATGTCAAGTTACATCGAGATTGATTGGTTTTCAGATAGGTAAAATTTCATTCATTTACTCATATTGATCATTTCTGCTATAAAAAGCGCCCAATAGACCTCTATATGCGGGCTCCTACGTCTTCTACCAGGTTCGATAGGGATGTATGCGCTATACCAATCTAAAGAGGAGACTTGGGGCTAGGTACATGTCAAGTTTCATCGAGATTGATTTGGTTTCCGATAGTCAGAATTTCATTTATTTACTGATATTGATCATTTCTGCTATAAAAAACGCCCATTAGACCTCTATATGCGCGCTCCTACGTCTTCTACCAGATTCGATAGGGATGTATGCGCTATACCAATCGAAAGAAGAGACTTGGTGTTAGGTACATGTCAAGTTTCATCGAGATTGATTTGGCTTCAGATAGGTAAAATTTCATTCATTTACTCATATTGATCATTTCTGCTATAAAAAGCGCCCATTACACCTCTATATGAGCGATCCTTCGTCTTCTACCAGGTTCGATAGGGATGTATGCACTATACCAATCGAAAGAAGAGACTTGGGGCTAGGTTCATGTCAAGTTACATCGAGATTGATTTGGTTTCAGATAGGTAAAATTTCATTCATTTACTCATATTGATCATTTCTGCTATAAAAAGCGCCCATTAGACCTCTATACGCGGGCTCCTACGTCTTCTACCAGGTTCGATAGGGATGTAAGCGCTATACCAATCTAAAGAGGAGACTTTGTGCTAGGTACATGTCAAGTTTCATCGATATTGATTTAGTTTCAGATAGCTAGAATTTCATTTATTTACTGATATTGATCATTTCTGCTATAAAAAGCGCCCATTAGACCTCTATATGCGCGCTCCTACGTCTTCTACCAGGTTCGATAGGGATATATGCGCTATACCAATCGAAAGAAGAGACTTGGGGCTAGGTACATGTCAAGTTTCATCGAGATTGATTTGGCTTCAGATAGGGAAAATTTCATTCATTTACTCATATTGATCATTTCTGCTATAAAAAGCGCCCATTAGACCCCTATATGCGGGCTCCTACTTCTTCTATCAGGTTCGATAGGGATGTATGCGCTATACCAATCGAAAGAGGAGACTTGGGGCTAGGTACATGTCAAGTTTCATCGAGATTGATTTGGTTTCAGATAGTTAGAATTTCATTTATTTACTGATATTGATCATTTCTCCTATAAAAAACGCCCATTAGACCTCTATATGCGCGCTCCTACTTCTTCTACCAGGTTCGATAGGGATGTATGCGCTATACCAATCGAAAGAAGAGACTTGGGGCTAAGTACATGTCAAGTTTCATCGAGATTGATTTGGTTTCAGATAGGTAAAATTTCATTCATTTACTCATATTGATCATTTCTGCTATAAAAAGCGCCCATTACACCTCTATATGAGCGATCCTTCTTCTTCTACCAGGTTCGATAGGGATGTATGCACTATACCAATCGAAAGAAGAGACTTGGGGCTAGGTACATGTCAAGTTACATCGAGATTGATTTGGTTTCAGATAGGTAAAATTTCATTCATTTACTCATATTGATCATTTCTGCTATAAAAAGCGCCCATTAGACCTCTATATGCGCGCTCCTACCTCTTCTACCAGGTTCGATAGGGATGTATGCGCTATACCAATCGAAAGAGGAGACTTGGGGCTAGGTAACTGTCAAGTTTCATCAAGATTGATTTGGTTTCAGATAGGTCAAATTTCATTCATTTTCTCATATTGATCATTTTTTCTATAAAAAGTGCCCATTAACCTCTATATGCGCGCTCCTACGTCTTCTACCAGGTTCGATAGGGATGTTTGTGCTATACCAATCAAAAGAAGAGACTTGGGGCTAGGTACATGTCAAGTTTCATCAAGATTGATTTGGTTTCAGATAGGTCGAATTTCATTCTTTTTCTCATATTGATCATTTTTTCTATAAAAAGTGCCCATTAACCTCTATATGCGCGCTCCTACGTCTTCTACCAGGTTCGATACGGATGTATGCGCTATACCAATCAAAAGAGGAGACTTGGGGCTAGGTACATGTCAAGTTTCATCGAGAATGATCTGGCTTCAGATCGGTAAAATTTCATTCATTTACTCATATTGATCATTTCTGCTATAAAAAGCGCCCATTAGATCCCTATATGCGGGCTCCTACGTCTTCTATCAGGTTCGATAGGGATGTATGCGCTATACCAATCGAAAGAGGAGACTTGGGGCTAGGTACATGTCAAGTTTCATCGAGATTGATTTGGTTTCAGATAGTTAGAATTTCATTTATTTACTGATATTGATCATTTCTGCTATAAAAAACGAACATTAGACCTCTATATGCGCGCTCCTACTTCTTCTACCAGGTTCGATAGGGATGTATGCGCTATACCAATCGAAAGAAGAGACTTGGGGCTAGGTACATGTCAAGTTTCATCGAGATTGATTTGGTTTCAGATAGGTAAAATTTCATTCATTTACTCATATTGATCATTTCTGCTATAAAAAGCGCCCATTACACCTCTATATGAGCGATCCTTCTTCTTCTACCAGGTTCGATAGGGATGTATGCACTATACCAATCGAAAGAAGAGACTTGGGGCTAGGTACATGTCAAGTTACATCGAGATTGATTTGGTTTCAGATAGGTAAAATTTCATTCATTTACTCATATTGATCATTTCTGCTATAAAAACCGCCCATTAGACCTCTATATGCGCGCTCCTACCTCTTCTACCAGGTTCGATAGGGATGTATGCGCTATGACAATCGAAAGAGGAGACTTGGGGCTAGGTACATGTCAAGTTACATCGAGATTGATTTGGTTTCAGATAGGTAAAATTTCATTCATTTACTCATATTGATCATTTCTGCTATAAAAAGCGCCCATTACACCTCTATATGAGCGATCCTTCTTCTTCTACCAGGTTCGATAGGGATGTATGCGCTATACCAATCTAAAGAGGAGACTTGGGGCTAGGTACATGTCAAGTTTCATCGAGATTGATTTGGTTTCAGATAGTTAGAATTTCATTTATTTACTGATATTGATCATTTCTGCTATAAAAACGCCCATTAGACCTCTATATGCGCGCTCCTACGTCTTCTACCAGGTTCGATAGGGATGTATGCGCTATACCAATCGAAAGAAGAGACTTGGTGCTAGGTACATGTCAAGTTTCATCGAGATTGATTTGGTTTCAGATAGGTAGAATTTCATTCATTTACTCATACTGATCATTTCTGCTATAAAAAGCGCCCTTTACACCTCTATATGAGCGATGCTTCGTCTTCTACCAGGTTCGATAGGGATGTATGCACTATACCAATCAAAAGAAGACACTTGGGGCTAGGTACATGTCAAGTTACATCGAGATTGATTTGGTTTCAGATAGGTAAAATTTCATTCATTTACTCATATTGATCATTTCTTTTATAAAAAGCGCCCATTAGACCTCTATATGCGGGCTCCTACGTCTTCTACCAGGTTCGATAGGGATGTATGCGCTATACCAATCTAAAGAGGAGACTTGGGGCTAGGTACATGTCAAGTTTCATCGAGATTGATTTGGTTTCAGATAGTTAGAATTTCATTTATTTACTGATATTGATCATTTCTGCTATAAAAACGCCCATTAGACCTCTATATGCGCGCTCCTACGTCTTCTACCAGGTTCGATAGGGATGTATGCGCTATACCAATCGAAAGAAGAGACTTGGTGCTAGGTACATGTCAAGTTTCATCGAGATTGATTTGGCTTCAGATAGGTAAAATTTCATTCATTTACTCATATTGATCATTTCTGCTATAAAAAGCGCCCTTAAGACCTCTATACGCGGGCTCCTACGTCTTCTACCAGGTTCGATAGGGATGTATACGCTATACCAATCTAAAGAAGAGACTTTGTGCTAGGTACATGTCAAGTCTCATCGAGATTGATTTGGTTTCAGATAGTTAGAATTTCATTTATTTACTGATATTGATCATTTCTGCTATAAAAAGCGCCCATTAGACCTCTATGTGCGCGCTCCTACCTCTTCTACCAGGTTCGATAGGGATGCATGCGCTATACCAATCGAAAGAGGAGACTTGGGGCTAGGTACATGTCAAGTTTCATCGAGATTGATTTAGTTTCAGATAGGTAGAATTTCATTGATATTGATCATTTCCTCTATAAAAAACGCCCATTAGACATCTATATTCGCGCTCCTACGTCTTCTACCAGGTTCGATAGGGATGTATGCGCTATACCAATCGAAAGATGAGACATGGGGCTAGGCACATTTCAAGTTTCATCGAGATTGATTTGGTTTCAGATAGGTAAAATTTCATTCATTTACTCATATTGATCATTTCTGCTATATAGAAAGCGCCCATTATACCTCTATTCGCGCGCTCCTACGTCTTCTACCAGGTTCGATAGGGATGTATGCACCATACCAATCAAAAGAGGAATTTTTGTTCTAGGTACATGTCAAGTTTCCTCTAAATTGATTTGGTTTCAGATAGGTAAAATTTCATTCATTTACTCATATTTATCATTTCTGCTATAAAAAGCGCCCATTAGACCTCTATATGCGCGCTCCTACCTCTTCTACCAGGTTCGATAGGGATGTATGCGCAATGACAATCGAAAGAGGAGACTTGGGGCTAGGTACATGTCAAGTTTCATCGAGATTGATTTGGTTTCAGATAGGTAGAATTTCATTCATTTACTCATATTGATCATTTCTGCTATAAAAAGCGCCCATTAGACCTCTATATGCGCGCTCCTACTTCTTCTACCAGGTTCGATAGGGATGTATGCGCTATACCAATCAAAAGAGAAGACTTGGGGCTAGGTACATGTCAAGTTTCATAGAGAATGATTTGGTTTCAGATAGGTAAAATTTCATTCATTTACTCATACTGATCATTTCTGCTATAAAAAGCGCCCTTTACACCTCTATATGAGCGATCCTTCGTCTTCTACCAGGTTCGATAGGGATGTATGCACTATACCAATCGAAAGAAGAGACTTGGGGCTAGGTACATGTCAAGTTATATCGAGATTGATTTGGTTTCAAATAGGTCAAATTTCATTCATTTACTCATATTGATCATTTCTTTTATAAAAAGCGCCCATTAGACCTCTATATGCGGGCTCCTACGTCTTCTACCAGGTTCGATGGGGATGTATGCGCTATACCAATCTAAAGAGGAGACTTGGGGCTAGGTACATGTCAAGTTTCATCGAGATTGATTTGGTTTCAGATAGTTAGAATTTCATTTATTTACTGATATTGATCATTTCTGCTATAAAAAACGCCCATTAGACCTCTATATGCGCGCTCCTACGTCTTCTACCAGGTTCGATAGGGATGTATGCGCTATACAAATCGAAAGAAGAGACTTGGTGCTAGGTACATGTCAAGTTTCATCGAGATTGATTTGGCTTCAGATAGGTAAAATTTCATTCATTTACTCATATTGATCATTTCTGCTATAAAAAGCGCCCATTAGACCTCTATACGCGGACTCCTACGTCTTCTACCAGGTTCGATAGGGATGTATACGCTATACCAATCTAAAGAAGAGACTTAGTGCTAGGTACATGTCAAGTCTCATCGAGATTGATTTGGTTTCAGATAGTTAGAATTTCATTTATTTACTGATATTGATCATTTCTGCTATAAAAAACGCCCATTAGACCTCTATATACGCGCTCCTACGTCTTCTACCAGGTTCGATAGGGATGTATGCGCTATACCAATCGAAAGAAGAGACTTGGGGCTAGGTACATGTCAAGTTTAATCGAGATTGATTTGGTTTCAGATAGGTAAAATTTCATTCATTTACTCATATTGATCATTTCTGCTATAAAAAGCGCCCATTACACCTCTATATGAGCGATCCTTCGTCTTCTACCAGGTTCGATAGGGATGTATGCACTATACCAATCGAAAGAACAGACTTGGGGCTAGGTTCATGTCAAGTTACATCGAGATTGATTTGGTTTCAGATAGGTAAAATTTCATTCATTTACTCATATTGATCATTTCTGCTATAGAAAGCGCCCATTATACCTCTATTCGCGCGCTCCTACGTCTTCTACCAGGTTCGATAGGGATGTATGCGCTATACCAATCAAAAGGGGAACTTTTGTTCTAGGTACATGTCAAGTTTTCTCTAAATTGATTTGGTTTCAGATAGGTAAAATTTCATTCATTTACTCATATTTATCATTTCTGCTATAAAAAGCGCCCATTAGACCTCTATATGCGCGCTCCTACCTCTTCTACCAGGTTCGATAGGGATGTATGCGCAATGACAATCGAAAAAGGAGACTTGGGGCTAGATACATGTCAAGTTTCATCGAGATTGATTTGGTTTCAGATAGGTAGAATTTCATTTATTTACTCATATTGATCATTTCTGCTATACAAAAACGCTCCTTCGTCTTCTACCAGGTTCGATAGGGATGTATGCACTATACCAATCGAAAGAAGAGACTTGGGGCTAGGTTCATGTCAAGTTACATCGAGATTGATTGGGTTTCAGATAGGTAAAATTTCATTCATTTACTCATATTGATCATTTCTGCTATAAAAAGCGCCCATTACACCTCTATTCGCGCGCTCCTACGTCTTCTACCAGGTTCGATAGGGATGTATGCACTATACCAATCAAAAGGGGAACTTTTGTTCTAGGTACATGTCAAGTTTCCTCTAAATTGATTTGGTTTCAGATAGGTAAAATTTCATTCATTTACTCATATTTATCATTTCTGCTATAAAAAGCGCCCATTAGACCTCTATATGCGCGCTCCTACCTCTTCTACCAGGTTCGATAGGGATGTATGCGCAATGACAATCGAAAGAGGAGACTTGGGGCTAGGTACATGTCAAGTTTCATCGAGATTGATTTGGTTTCAGATAGACAGAATTTCATTTATTTACTCATATTGATCATTTCTGCTATACAAAAACGCCCATTAGACCTCTATATGCGCGCTCCTACGTCTTCTACCAGGTTCGATAGGGATGTATGCGCTATACCAATCAAAAGAAGAGACTTGAGGATAGGTAGATGTCAAGTTACATCAAGATTGATTTGGTTTCAGATAGTTAAAATTTCATTCATTTACTCATATTGATCATTTCTGCTATTAAAAGCGTCCATTAGACCGCTATAGGCGGGCTCCTACGTCTTCTACCAGGTTCGATAGGGATGTATGCGCTATACCAATCGAACGAAGAGACGTGGGGCTAGGTACATGTCAAGTTTCATCGAGATTGATTTGGTTTCAGATAGGTAAAATTTCATTCATTTACTCATATTGATCATTTCTGCTATAAAAAACACCCATTAGACCTCTATACGCGCGCTCCTAAGTCTTCTACTAGGTTTGATAGGGATGTATGCACTATACCAATCAAAAGAGGAGACTTTGTGCTAGGTACATGTCAAGTTTCATCGAGATTGATTTGGTTTAAGATAGGTAAAATTTCATTCATTTACTCATATTGATCATTTCTGCTATAAAAAGCGCCCATTAGACCTCTATATGCGCGCTCCTACCTCTTATACCAGGTTCGATAGGGATGAATGCGCTATACCAATCGAAAGAGGAGACTTGATGCTAGGTACATGTCAAGTTTCATTGAGATTGATTTGGCTTCAGATAGGTAAAATTTCATTCATTTACTCGTATTGATCATATCTGCTATGAAAAGCGCCCATTAGACCTCTATATGCGCGCTCCTACGTCTTCTACCAGGTTCGATAGGGATGTATGCGCTATACCAATCAAAAGAGGAGACTTGGGGCTAAGTACAAGTCGAGTTTCATGGAGATTGATTTGGTTTCAGATAGGTAAAATTTTATTCATTTACTCATATTGATCATTTCTGCTATTAAAAGCGAACATTAGACCTCTATATGAGCGATCCTACGTCTTCTACCAGGTTCGATAGGGATGTATGCGCTATACCAATCAAAAGAGAAGACTTGGGGCTAGGTACATGTCAAGTTTCATCGAGATTGATTTGGTTTCAGATAGGTAAAATTTCATTCATTTACTCATATTGATCATTTCTGCTATAAAAAGCGCCCATTAGACCTCTATACGCGCGCTCCTACGTCTTCTACCAGGTTTGATAGGGGTGTATGCACAATACCAATCAAAAGAGGAGACTTGGGGCTAGGTACATGTCAAGTTTCCTCTAGATTGATTTGGTTTAAGATTGGTAAAATTTCATTCATTTACTCATATTGATCATTTCTGCTATAAAAAGCGCCCTTAAGACCTCTATATGCGCGCTCCTACCTCTTCTACCAGGTTCGATAGGGATGTATGCGCTATATCAATCAAAAGAGGAGACATGGTGCTAGGTACATGTCAAGTTTCATGGAGATTGATTTGGTTTCAGATAGGTAAAATTTCATTCATTTACTCATATTGATCATTTCTGCTATTAAAAGCGCCCATTACACCTCTATATGAGCGATCCTACGTCTTCTACCAGGTTCGATAGGGATGTATGCGCTATACCAATCGAAAGAGAAGACTTAGGGCTAGGTACATGTCAAGTTTCATCGAGATTGATTTGGTTTCAGATAGGTAAAATTTCATTCATTTACTCATATTGATCATTTCTGCTATAAAAAGCGCCCATTAGACCTCTATACGCGCGCTCCTACGTCTTCTACCAGGTTTGATAGGGGTGTATGCACTATACCAATCAAAAGAGGAGACTTGGGGCTAGGTACATGTTAAGTTTCCTCCAGATTGATTTGGTTTAAGATAGGTAAAATTTCATTCATTTACTCATATTGATCATTTCTGCTATAAAAAGCGCCCTTTAGACCTCTTTATGCGCGCTCTTACCTCTTCTACCAGGTTCGATAGGGATGTATGCGCTATATTAATCGAAAGAGGAGACTTAGTGCTAGGTACATGTCAAGTTTCATCGAGATTGATTTGGCTTCAGATAGGTAAAATTTCATTCATTTACTCATATTGATCATTTCTGCTATAAAAAGCACCCATTAGACCTCTATATGCGCGCTCCTACGTCTTCTACCAGGTTCGATAGGGATGTATGCGCTATACCAATCGAAAGAGGAGATTTGGGGCTAGGTACATGTTAAGTTTCATGGAGATTGATTTGGTTTCAGATAGGTAAAATTTCATTCATTTACTCATATTGATCATTTCTGGTATTAAAAGCGACCATTAGACCTCTATATGAGCGATCCTACGTCTTCTACCAGGTTCGATGGGGATGTATGCGCTATACCAATCAAAAGAACAGACTTGGGGCTAGGTACATGTCAAGTTTCATGGAGATTGATTTGGTTTCAGATAGGTAAAATTTCATTCATTTACTCATATTGATCATTTCTGCTATAAAAAGCGCCCATTAGACCTCTATACGCGCGCTCCTACGTCTTCTACCAGGTTCGATAGGGATGTATGCGCTATACCAATCGAAAGAAGAGACTTGGGGCTAGGTACATGTCAAGTTTCATCGAGATTGATTTGGTTTCAGATAGGCAAAATTTCATTCAATTGCTCATATTTATCATTTCTGCTATAAAAAGCGCCGATTAGACCTCTATATGAGCGATCCTACGTCTTCTACCAGGTTCGATAGGGATGTATGCGCTATACCAATCGAAAGAAGAGACTTGGGGTTAGGTACATGTCAAGTTTCATCGAGATTGATTTGGTTTCAGATAGGTAAAATTTCATTCATTTACTCATATTGATCATTTCTGCCATAAAAAGCGCCCATTAGACCTCTATACGCACGCTCCTACGTCTTTTACCAGGTTTGATAGGGATGTATGCACTATACAAATCGAAATAAGAGACGTGGGGGTAGGTACATGTCAAGTTTCATCGAGATTGATTTGGTTTCAGATAGGTAAAATTTCATTCATTTACTCATATTGATCATTTCTGCTATAAAAAGCGCCCATTAGACCTATATATGCGCGCTCCTATGTCTTCTACCAGGTTCGATAGGGATGTATGCGCTATACCAATCGAAAGAAGAGACTTGATGCTAGGTACATATCAAGTTTCATCGAGATTGATTTGGTTACAGATAGGAAGAATTTCATTTATTTACTGATATTGATCATTTCACCTATAAAAAGCTCCCATTATATCTCTATATACGCGCTCCTACGTCTTCTACCAGGTTCGATAGGGATGTATATGCTATACCAATCGAAAGAGGAGACTTGGGGCTAGGTTCATGTCAAGTTTCATCGAGATTCATTTGGTTTAAGATAGGTAAAATTTCATTCTATTACTCATATTGATCATTTCTGCTATAAAAAGCGCCCATTAGACCTCTATATGAGCGATCCTACGTCTTCTACCAGTTTCGATAGGGATGTATGCGCTATACCAATCGAAAGAAGAGACTTGGGGATAGGGACATGTCAAGTTTCATCGAGATTGATTTGGTTTCAGATAGGTAAAATTTCATTCATTTACTCATATTGATCATTTCTGCTATAAAAGCGCCCATTAGACATCTATACGCGCGCTCCTACCTCTTCTACTAGGTTTGATAGGGGTGTATGCACTATACCAATCAAAAGAGGAGACTTTGTGCTAGGTACATGTCAAGTTTCCTCTAGATTAATTTGGTTTAAGATAGGTAAAATTTCATTCATTTACTCATATTGATCATTTCTGCTATTAAAAGCGCCCATTAGACCTATATACGCGCTCCTACGTCTTCTACCAGGTTCGATAGGGATGTATGCGCTATACCAATCGAAAAAGGAGACTTCGGGCTAGGTACATGTCAAGTTTCATCGAGATTGATTTGGTTTCAGATAGGTAAAATTTCATTCATTTACTCATATTGATCATTTCTGCTATAAAAAGCGCCCATTAGACCTCTATACGCGCGCTCCTACGTCTTCTACCAAGTTTGATAGGGATGTATGCACTATACCAATCAAAAGAGGAGACCTTGTTCTAGGTACATGTCAAGTTTCTTCTAGATTGATTTGGTTTCAGATAGGTAAAATTTCATTCATTTACTCATATTGATCATTTCTGCTATAAGAAGCGCCCATTAGACCTCTATATGCGCGCTCGTACCTCTTCTACCAGGTTCGATAGGGATGTATGCGCTATACCAATCGAAAGAGGAGACTTGGGGCTAGGTACATGTCAAGTTTCATCGAGATTGATTTGGTTACAGATAAGAAGAATTTCATTTATTTACTGATTTTGATCATTTCTGCTATAAAAAACTACCATTTTACCTCTATATGCGCGCTCCTACCTCTTCTACCAGGTTCGATAGGGATGTATGCGCTATACCAATCGAAAGAGGAGACTTGGGGCAAGGTACATGTCAAGTTTCATCGAGATTGATTTGGTTTCAGAAAGGTAAAATTTCGTTCAATTGCTCATATTGATCATTTCTGCTATAAAAAGCGCCGATTAGACCTCTATATGAGCGATCCTACGTCTTCTACCAGGTTCGATAGGGATATATGCGCTATACCAATCGAAAGAAGAGACTTGGGGCTAGGTACATGTCAAGTTTCATCGAGATTGATTTGGTTTCAGATAGGTAAAATTTCATTCATTTACTCATATTGATCATTTCTGCCATAAAAAGCGCCCATTAGACCTCTATACGCGCTCCTACGTCTTCTACCAGGTTTGATAGGGATGTATGCACTATTCAAATCGAAATAAGAGACGTGGGGGTAGGTACATGTCAAGTTTCATCGAGATTGATTTGGTTTAAGATAGGTAAAATTTCATTCATTTACTCATATTGATCATTTCTGCTATAAAAAGCGCCCATTAGACCTCTATATGCGCGCTCCTACGTCTTCTACCAGGTTCGATAGGGATGTATGCGGTATATCAATCAAAAGAAGAGACTTGGCGCTAGGTACATGTCAAGTTTTATCAAGATTAATGTTGTTTCAGATAGGTAGAATTTCATTCATTAACTCATATTTTGATCATTTCTGCTATAAGAAGCGCCCGTTAGACCTCTATATGCGCGCTCGTACCTCTTCTACCAGGTTCGATAGGGATGTATGCGCTATACCAATCGAAAGAGGAGACTTAGGGCTAGGTACATGTCAAGTTTCATCGAGATTGATTTGGTTACAGATCAAAAGAATTTCATTTATTTACTGATTTTGATCATTTCTGCTATAAAAAACTCCCACTATACCTCTATATGCGCGCTCCTACCTCTTCTACCAGGTTCGATAGGGATGTATGCGCTATACCAATCGAAAGAGGAGACTAGGGGCTAGGTACATGTCAAGTTTCATCGAGATTGATTTGGTTTCAGATAGGTAAAATTTCATTCAATTGCTCATATTGATCATTTCTGCTATAAAAAGCGCCGATTAGACCTCTATATGAGCGATCCTACGTCTTCTACCAGGTTCGATAGGGATGTATGCGCTATACCAATCGAAAGAAGAGTCTTGGGTCTAGGTACATGTCAAGTTTCATCGAGATTGATTTGGTTTCAGATAGGTAAAATTTCATTCATTTACTCATATTGATCATTTCTGCCATAAAAAGCGCCCATTAGACCTCTATACGCACGCTCCTACGTCTTCTACCAGGTTTGATAGGGATGTATGCACTATACAAATCGAAATAAGAGACGTGGGGGTAGGTACATGTCAAGTTTCATCGAGATTGATTTGGTTTAAGATAGGTAAAATTTCATTCATTTACTCATATTGATCATTTCTGCTATAAAAAGCGCCCATTAGACCTCTATATGCGCGCTCCTAAGTCTTCTACCAGGTTCGATAGGGATGTATGCGGTATATCAATCAAAAGAGGAGACTTGGCGCTAGGTACATGTCAAGTTTTATCAAGATTAATTTGGTTTCAGATAGGTAGAATTTCATTCATTAACTCATATTGATCATTTCTGCTATGAAAAGCGTCCATTAGACCTCTATACGCACGCTCCTACGTCTTCTACCAGGTTCGATAGGGATGTATGTGCTATACCAATCGAAAGAGGCGACTTGGGGCTAGGTACAGGTCAAGTTTCCTCTAGATTGATTTGGTTTCAGATAGGTATAATTTCATTCTTTTACTCATATTGATCATTTCTGCTATAAAAAGCGCCCATTAGACCTCTATACGCGCGCTTCTACGTCTTCTACCAGGTTTGATAGGGATGTATGCACTATACCAATCAAAAGAGGAGACTTTGTGCTAGGTACATGTCAAGTTTCCTCTAGATTGATTTGGTTTAAGATAGGAAAAATTTCATTCATTTACTCATATTGATCATTTCTGCTATAAAAAGCGCCCATTAGACCTCTATACGCGCGCTCCTACGTCTTCAACCAGGTTTGATAGGGATGTATGCACTATACCAATCAAAAGAGGAGACTTTGTGCTAGGTACATGTCAAGTTTCCTCTAGATTGATTTGGTTTAAGATAGGAAAAATTTCATTCATTTACTCATATTGATCATTTCTGCTATAAAAAGCGCCCATTAGACCTCTATATGCGTGCTCCTACCTCTTCTACCAGGTTCGATAGGGATGTATGCGCTATATCAATCAAAAGAGAAGACTTGGGGCTACGTACATGTCAAGTTTCATTGAGATTAATTTGGCTTCAGATAGGTAAATTTTCATTCATTTACTCATATTGATCATTTCTGCTACAAAAAGCGCCCATAAGACCTCTATACGCGCGCTCCTACGTCTTCTACCAGGTTTGATAGGGATGTATGCACTATACCAATCAAAAGAGGAGACTTGGGGCTAGGTACATGTCAAGTTTCCTCTAGATTGATTTGGTTTAAGATAGGAAAAATTTCATTCATTTACTCATATTGATCATTTCTGCTATAAAAAGCGCCCATTAGACCTCTATATGCGTGCTCCTACCTCTTCTACCAGGTTCGATAGGGATGTATGCGCTATATCAATCGAAAGAGGAGACTTGGGGCTAGGTACATGTCAAGTGTCATCGAGATTGATTTGGTTTCAGATAGGTAAAATTTCATTCATTTACTCATATTGATCATTACTGCTATATAAAGCGCCCATTAGACCTCTATATGAGCGATCCTACGTCTTCTACCAGGTTTAATAGGGATGTATGCGCTATACCAATCGAAAGAAGAGACTTGGGGCTAGGTACATATCAAGATTCATCGAGATTGATTTGGTTTCTGATAGGTAAAATTTCATTCATTTACTGATATTGATCATTTCTGCTATAAAAAGCGCCCATTAGACCTCTATACGCGCGCTCCTACGTCTTCTACCAGGTTTGATAGGGATGTATGCACTATACCAATCAAAAGAGGAGACTTTGTGCTAGGTACATGTCAAGTTTCCTCTAGATTGATTTGGTTTAAGATAGGCAAAATTTCATTCATTTATTCATATTTATCATTTCTGCTATAAAAAGCGCCCATTAGACCTCTATATGCGCGCTCCTACCCCTTCTACCAGGTTCGATAGGGATGTATGCGCTATATCAATCGAAAGAGGAGACTTGGGGCTAGGTACATGTCAAGTTTCATCGAGATTGATTTGGCTTCAGATAGGTAAAATTTCATTCATTTATTCATATTGATCATTTGCGCCCATTAGACCTCTATACGCGCGCTCCTACGTCTTCTACCAGGTTTGATAGGGATGTATGCAATATACCAATCAAAAGAGGAGACTTTGTTTGTAGGTATATGTCAAGTTTCCTCTAGAATGATTTGGTTTAAGATAGGTAAAATTTCATTCATTTACTCATATTGATCATTTCTGCTATAAAAAGCGAACATTAGACCTCTATATGCGCGCTCCTACCTCTTCTACCAGGTTCGATAGGGATGTATGCGCTATATCAATCGAAAGAGGAGACTTGGGGCTAGGTACATGTCAAGTTTCATCGAGATTGATTTGGTTTCAGATAGGGAGAATTTCATTTATTTACTGATATTGATCATTTCTGCTATAAAAAACGCCCATTATACCTCTATATGCGCGCTCCTACGTCTTCTACCAGGTTCGATAGGGATGTATGCGCTATACCAATCGAAAGAAGAGACTTGTGGCTAGGTACATGTCAAGTTTCATCGAGATTGATTTGGTTTCAGATAGGTGAAATTTCATTCATTTACTCATATTGATCATTTCTGCTATAAAAAGCGCCCATTAGACCTCTATACGCGCGCTCCTACGTCTTCTACCAGGTTTGATAGGGATGTATGCACTATACCAATCAAAAGAGGAGACTTTGTGCTAGGTATATGTCAAGTTTCCTCTAGATTGATTTGGTTTAAGATAGGTAAAATTTCATTCATTTACTCATATTGATCATTTCTGCTATAAAAAGCGAACATTAGACCTCTATATGCGCGCTCCTACGTCTTCTACCAGGTTCGATAGGGATGTATGCGCTATATCAATCGAAAGAGGAGACTTGGGGCTAGGTACATGTCAAGTTTCATCGAGATTGATGTGGCTTCAGATAGGTAAAATTTCATTCATTTACTCATATTGATCATTTCTGCTATAAAAAGCGCCCATAAGACCTCTATATGCGCGCTCCTACGTCTTCTACCAGGTTCGATAGGGATGGATGCACTATACCAATCAAAACAGAAGACTTGGGGCTAAGTACAAATGAGGTTTCATCAAGATTGATTTGGTTTCAGATAGGTAAAATTTCATTCATTTACTCATATTGATCATTTCTGCTATAAAAAGCGAACATTAGACCTCTATATGCGCGCTCCTACCTCTTCTACCAGGTTTGATAGGGATGTATGCGCTATACCAATCAAAAGAGGAGACTTTGTGCTAGGTACATGTCAAGTTTCATCGAGATTGATTTGGCTTCAGATAGGTAAAATTTCATTCATTTATTCATATTGATCATTTGCGCCCATTAGACCTCTATACGCGCGCTCCTACGTCTTCTACCAGGTTTGATAGGGATGTATGCACTATACCAATCAAAAGAGGAGACTTTGTTTGTAGGTATATGTCAAGTTTCCTCTAGAATGATTTGGTTTAAGATAGGTAAAATTTCATTCATTTACTCATATTGATCATTTCTGCTATAAAAAGCGAACATTAGACCTCTATATGCGCGCTCCTACCTCTTCTACCAGGTTCGATAGGGATGTATGCGCTATATCAATCGAAAGAGGAGACTTGGGGCTAGGTACATGTCAAGTTTCATCGAGATTGATTTGGTTTCAGATAGGGAGAATTTCATTTATTTACTGATATTGATCATTTCTGCTATAAAAAACGCCCATTAGACCTCTATATGCGCGCTCCTACGTCTTCTACCAGGTTCGATAGGGATGTATGCGTTATACCAATCGAAAGAGGAGACTTGGGGCTAAGTACATGTCAAGTTTCATCGAGATTGATTTGGTTTCAGATAGGTGAAATTTCATTCATTTACTCATATTTATCATTTCTGCTATAAAAAGCGCCCATTAGACCTCTATACGCGCGCTCCTACGTCTTCTACCAGGTTTGATAGGGATGTATGCACTATACCAATCAAAAGAGGAGACTTTGTGCTAGGTATATGTCAAGTTTCCTCTAGATTGATTTGGTTTAAGATAGGAAAATTTTCATTCATTTACCCATATTGATCATTTCTGCTATAAAAAGCGAACATTAGACCTCTATATGCGCGCTCCTACCTCTTCTACCAGGTTCGATAGGGATGTATGCGCTATATCAATCGAAAGAGGAGACTTGGGGCTAGGTACATGTCAAGTTTCATCGAGATTGATGTGGCTTCAGATAGGTAAAATTTCATTCATTTACTCATATTGATCATTTCTGCTATAAAAAGCGCCAGTAAGACCTCTATACGCGCGCTCCTACGTCTTCTACTAGGTTTGATAGGGATGTATGCACTATACCAATCCAAAGAAGAAACTTTGTTCTAGGTACATGTTAAGTTTCCTCTAGATTGATTTGGTTTCAGATAGGTAAAATTTCATTCATTTACTCATATTGATCATTTCTGCTATAAAAAGCGCCCATTAGACCTCTATATGAGCGATCCTACGTCTTCTACCAGGTTCGATAGGGATGTATGCGCTATACCAATCGAAAGAGGAGACTTGATGCTAGGTACATGTCTAGTTTCATAGAGATTGATTTGGCTTCAGATAGGTAAAATTTCATTCATTTACTCATATTGATCGTTTCTGCTATAAAAAGCGCCCATTAGACCTCTATATGCGCGCTCCTACGTCTTCTACCAGGTTCGATAGGGATGTATGCGCTATACCAATCGAAAGAGGAGACTTGGGGCTAGGTACATGTCAAGTTTCATAGAGATTGATTTGGTTTCAGATAGGTAAAATTTCATTCATTTACTGATATTGATCATTTCTGCTATAAAAAGCGCCCATTAGACCTCTATACGCGCGCTCCTACGTCTTCTACCAGGTTTGATAGGGATGGATGCACTATACCAATCAAAAGAGAAGACTTGGGGCTAAGTACAAATCAGGTTTCATCAAGATTGATTTGGTTTCAGATAGGTAAAATTTCATTTACTCATATTGATCATTTCTGCTATAAAAAGCGCCCATTAGACCTCTATATGCGCGCTCCTACGTCTTCTACCAGGTTTGATAGGGATATAAGCACTATACCAATCAAAAGAAGAGACTTTTTGCTAGGTAAATGTCAAGTTTCATCTAGATTGATTTGGTTTAAGATAGGTAAAATTTCATTCATTTACTCATATTGGTCATTTCTGCTATAAAAAGCGACCATTAGACCTCTATATGCGCGCTCCTACCTCTTCTACCAGGTTCGATACGGATGTATGCACTATATCAATCGAAAGAGGAGACTTGGGGCTAGGTACATGTCAAGTTTCATAGAGATTGATTTGGTTTCAGATAGGTAAAATTTCATTCATTTACTGATATTGATCATTTCTGCTATAAAAAGCGCCCATTAGACCTCTATACGCGCGCTCCTACGTCTTCTACCAGGTTTGATAGGGATGGATGCACTATACCAATCAAAAGAAAAGACTTGGGGCTAAGTACAAATCAGGTTTCATCAAGATTGATTTGGTTTCAGATAGGTAAAATTTCATTCATTTACTCATATTGATCATTTCTGCTATAAAAAGCGCCCATTAGACCTCTATATGCGCGCTCCTACGTCTTCTACCAGGTTTGATAGGGATGTAAGCACTATACCAATCAAAAGAAGAGACTTTTTGCTAGGTAAATGTCAAGTTTCATCTAGATTGATTTGGTTTAAGATAGGTAAAATTTCATTCATTTACTCATATTGGTCATTTCTGCTATAAAAAGCGACCATTAGACCTCTATATGCGCGCTCCTACCTCTTCTACCAGGTTCGATAGGGATGTATGCGCTATATCAATCAAAAGAGGAGTCTTGGTGCTAGGTACATGTCAAGTTTCATCGAGATTGATTTGGCTTCAGATAGGTAAAATTTCATTCATTTACTCATATTGATCATTTCTGCTATAAAAAGCGCCCATTAGACCTCTATATGCGCGCTCCTACGTCTTCTACCAGGTTCGATAGGGATGTATGCGCTATACCAACGGTACGAGGAGACTTGGGGCTAAGTACATGTCAAGTTTCATCAAGATTGATTTGGTTTCAGATAGGTAAAATTTCATTCATTTACTCATATTGATCATTTCTGCTATAAAAAGCGTCCATAAGACCTCTATATGTGCGCTCCTACGTCTTCTACCAGGTTCGATAGGGATGTATGCGCTATACCAATCGAAAGAGGAGACTTGGGGCTAGGTACATGTCAAGTTTCATCGAGATTGATTTGGTTTCAGATAGGTAAAACTTCATTCATTTATGCATATTGATCATTTCTGCTATAAAAAGCGCCCATTAGACCTCTATATGCGCGCTCCTACGTCTTCTACCAGGTTTGATAGGGATGTATGCACTATACCAATCAAAAGAAGAGACTTTGTGCTAGGTACATGTCAAGTTTCCTTTAGATTGATTTGGTTTAAGATAGGTAAAATTTCATTCATTTACTCATATTGGTCATTTCTGTTATAAAAACGCCCATTAGACCTCTATATGCGCGCTCCTACCTCTTCTACCAGGTTCGATAGGGATGTATGCGCTATATCAATCGAAAGTGGAGTCTTGGTGCTAGGTACATGTCAAGTTTCACCGGAATAACCTAAATAATTGTATTTACCCGAAATCCAAAACGAGGCTGTGTGAATATTTATTATTATTGTTTATTTCTTTTAATAAATATATTATTTCGAAATTGTTTTTCATTTGAAGGCATCAAATGTACAACTGATTCTATCTGATTGTCTAACGAGCATCATTTGCACCATAAAGTGACGATAAAATTCATTTTCGTTTTCTATCATTGCAAACCACGGATCTGTAATTTTGTTACGATAGGTCGAGGTTAATTTCCTCAAATATTAGAAAATAAGATATATTCTAGGATAATTTTGATATAAAATGAGACAAGTGATCCCTCTCCTTTGCCTTTAGACGGCGTGGTCTGGGTCATCTCCCCCCCCCTCCCCAATCAAACACAGACATACATACATTTTTTAACTCACTACCGAGAAATTACATATTGCATAATTATGATAATAAAACAGCTTTATCTCTCTCTCTTTTTAATTTTATTTTCTCTCTCTCTTTTTTTTAAATATGTATAGCTCTGCATTTTGTCGGATTCGGAATGTTCTAGGTCTACTTTCGGTTTCAAAACATTACTACGATCGAATTTTTGTAGCAGTAAAACTTGATGTTTTATATTTTTCCCTTGATGAAATGCACGAAACAGTCAGGAATTTGATGAAGAATTATCATAGCCGTGTTACACATTGAAGAACAGACTGGTAAAATGTCTGTACTGACAGCAAGGTATCCAAGAATCTGCAAGATGTGCATGGTTGAATTGTTGCATGTGTAGTGGGACGAGATAGACGAGAGGCGAGTTCCCCCGAGGAGACGGCGCATGCGTTCCGGAAAGAGACGATAGCAGTCGCGATCCTGTGTGCTCTGGCTAGAATCGGTAAGTCAGCTTACTCTAGCAGTTGTAACACGTAATCGTTTGTGTAAGTCACTCCTATGTAAACCGGAGGCCACCTTATTGGCGACGAGGTAAAACCTCTAAGTGCTTTTAGTGGTTAAAAAATTGTCAGAAGCGGGGAGCCTTCCAGGGCTTTTTCCCGCCAATTTGGTCACGTGACCGGATCTAGAAAAGTCCGCCATCTTGAATTGTTTGTTTACTTCCGTCGCGAGTTGGTAGAGGGTAAAGAAAGCCATACCCTACCAGCCCAGCGTCATTTTATCTTATTGCTTAATAAATTTGATGTGTATTTTGTACTTGACTAATAGTTTGTTTGTATTGAAAACGTACAATGGACAGTAGTATAGGCAAATCGTTGGGTGATTTGCAGGACGATCTGGACAGGCAAATGAAGGGGTATAGGTCTCACCTTCAACCCCCTGGCCGCGGAAAATTGGTTTCCGATGCAATCCTGTCATGTACCCCAGGTGTACTAAACCCTCCCCCAGGCCTCAACAGGGTCCCCATGGGTCAGCACCCACCTGGTACTCCTCATGATCAGATCAGAGATAGAGTGTGTAAAGTTGAAAAGCAAATTTCCAGTCTACAGGATAGTGTTGCTAGACTATTGGATAAGTTTGATTCTGCAGGGTCGTTTGCTAATGCAAACAAGACGCCCCAGCCAAGTCCCACAAGTGCATCCCCTAATACAACTACGAGCCCTAGCGTCTCGTCTAGTCCGGTCAGCGGACAAGGTCAATACGTTACACCCCAACCACAGGGGCAATATCAGGGTCTCGGAACCACGAACAACATCCCCTACACAGGGGTCCAGAGCCAGTCTTTAGGGGCGGTAGGAACTATGGGAGCCCAACAAAGGAATACACAGACATATGGGCCTGTTTCTAGTACCCCATGTTTAGGGGACCAGTCAAGGCAAGTCCAAGTCCCACCCCCTAGCTATCATACATTCCCAAATCAGGGGCAGGGAATTTCGACTCCCATCCAGGGTAGTCAGGGCCCAATAGGTCCACTTGTTAATAATGCCACAACCACTAGCCCGGTTAATATGAGTTTGACATTGCAGTCCGGTTGGTCCCCGGGCGTAGTTGGCAATGGTACACAGGTTTCAGGGTCAGCCCAACAACAGGGTATCGGTGCACCCCCATCAAAGGGCTATGGCACCCCCCCCTCTCCCAGGTCACGGTACCTTTCCACCACAGGGTCATGTTCTCCCCCAGTCACAGGATCATGGCACCCCTGTAGTAGCAGCACAGAGTTACGGTGCCCCTACTCCACAGGTTAACAGCACTCCCCCATCACAAGGACATGGCATGATTCCCCCACCACAGGGTTATGGTATTTCCCAGTCACAGGGTCTAGGTACACACCCGTCACAGGGGCACGGTACACCCCAATTAATTGGCCCTAATCAGGGTATCGGAAATATGGTTTACCCGCCCAGCAATACCCCTAGCAACTACCCACCACAGGGGTTTGGGGCCCAGCAAATGTTTGGCCCAGGACAAGCGGTCATCAGTACACCCACCTTCTTGGGGGTCAACCCCTATGCCTCTCCACCCCCAGTTGCGAGGGGAGGGGGAACCAGGGATATAACAGCCCAAATTAAGACCCTCACTAAATATAACGGCAAGACAAAATGGGGGCCGTTTTACAGACAGTTTCAGTCGATAGCCGATAATAACGGCTGGGGTGAGAGTGAACGACTCTTCGGTATGAATTTAGCTTTGGAATGTACGGCCTTAGACTATTATGATTTGTTATGTAGACGTGAAAATGCACCATCCTTCGGCGGTGTTATTGCCCGCATGAGTGAGCGTTTCGGGCAGGAGGCATTGCGCCCAGCTGCCAATTTGGAATTCAACTCTATGCGCCAGGGTGTCAAGGAGTCCCTCGAAGAGTGGGGGGACAGAGTTATGTCCTTGGCCCAGCAAGCCCTTGGAACCACGACCTCCCACGAAACTTTGCATGAGCAGATGGTGATGAGGTTCTCACTGGGGTGTGCAGACGCTGAAGCCGGAAGGCATTTGATTAATCACCCCCCTCGCACCCTTGAGGAAGCAATTAAGATCGTGAAAAACTTCAAAATGGCAAGGTCAGCCACCGAGCCAAGAAGGCAAGTATCGCAGGTTAACAGATCCCCAGACAGGGACTCACAAGAGAGGTCAAGGTCTAGTGACAGGTATGAACGGAGAACCCAAGACAGGGTTACACAACTTGAAACAGCAGTGCGAACGCTACAAAATCGAAACCGTTCTCGTGAGAGTTCAGACCCCCGTAATAGTAGGTCCAGATTCTCCCCCGAACCCTACCGTCAGAGGGGACGCAGCCCTACACCCGATAGTGACTCGCGTTATTCAAATTCAGGGCAACCCCGAAGTTTCAGCCCTCACAGTAGGTATAGGGGCACCAACCCCCCACGTGGCCCATCACCCAGGGAGAGATCAGGTAGGGGTAACTCACAGATCACCTGTTATAATTGTAACCAACGTGGGCACATTAGTAGGGAGTGCCCGAAGCAAAACAAAACTACCCCTTACGAGGGTGGACGTTCCCCTTCTCCCTACCATAGACGCGATAACCTTGGCAGGTCCCCACGCAGTCGTTCGCAGACCCCAGACAGTGGACGCAAGGTACGATTCTCAAACAATGATGACAGGAGCCTAAACACCCTTTTAGGTGGCACAGAACTTGCGTGCACCAACCGCGCTTGGCGAGCACAAATTTTGGTAAACGGGGTAGAGGTTAGTGCATTAGTGGACACTGCTGCGGAAGCCACTTTAATGTCTGATAGGCTCTATGAAATCCTTGACCCTAAGCCAGAAATCAAGGGGTCTAAACGCTTTCAAACAGCTAACGCGAACTACATGTCCGCAGACAAGTTGGACTCGGTCAAGGTCCAAATAGGTCAATTCGAGACCACTGCTGTGGTCTACAAAGGTCCACTATTGGAGGATATGCTTTTGGGCATTGATTTTCTTTCGCGAATAGGTGCATTTATTGATTGTACCGCGGGCCTACTATGGGTTAAAGACAAATCCATTACCCTGACACAGTCAGCCCGTGTGTGCGTGACAAAGCGCACAGTGTTACCCCCGAAATCTGTTAAAATTATGCATTGTGCACTCTCTGCTGAAATGGATGGGTTCCTCATCGAACCTTCACGTTCGCTCCCACCTGGCACCGTTATGGCCAAGACAGTCCATGCCCAAGGTAAAGAAGCAAAGGTATGCATATTTAACCTCTCTGACCGTTACTTGGCCCTACATAAAGGCACCCTAGTAGGCAACGCCTATGAGTGCGAGGAACTTGAAACCCCCAGAGTCAATGTAGTCGAGCCAGCCAGCACTACCGTACCCACCTCTATTTCTAAATTAAATACGCCCCCTCCCCACGTAGCGTCCCTTGTTGAACAAGTAAGGAAGTCTGCCCCATCTGAGGTCAAGGAGGCAGTCACTAACCTCATCCTAGAATATGAAGACATCTTTGCGTCTCACGAGTTTGATCTTGGGAATTTTCATGTGGTGGAGCACCGCATTGACACGGGTGACGCTAAACCGGTAAAACAGAGAATGCGCCGCACCCCCATGGGTTTCGAGAAAGAGGAGGAGGCCCACCTCAATAAAATGCTCGAAAGTGGGGTTATTCAACCCTCTAATTCCGAATGGGCATCAGTCCCTGTCCTAGTTCGCAAAAAAGATGGCAATATGAGGTGGTGCATAGATTACCGCAAATTAAATAGCGTCACGGTGAAAGATGTGTACCCCCTCCCTCTGATAGAGGAGTGCATGGACTCCCTTGCCGAGAACGTCTGGTTCTCTAAACTTGACGCAAACCTAGCTTACTGGCAGGTTCATGTAGCCCCCGAAGACCGAAAGAAAACGGCCTTTATCACCAAATATGGCTTGTTTGAATTTACCCGTATGGGGTTTGGGCTCTGTAATGCCCCAGCGACCTTTGCCCGAGCCATGAATATCGTTTTGCGCGGTCTGAACTGGCGCATAATCTTGGCATTCCTAGACGACATGGTTGTCCGCAGAGGAACACGTTGAGAACCTCAGAGTAGTTTTTGAGAGGTTCCGTGAGTATGGTCTCAAACTCAAACCCAAAAAATGCGATATATTCCTCCCAGAAGTGGAATTTTTTGGTCGAACTGTTAATGCCCAAGGTGTGCACATGGGGGACCAATACATTGCCGCAGTCAGAGACTGGAAGGTCCCCACTAACGCCAAAGAGATTGAGCGTTTCCTAGGGTTCGCGAACTATCATCGCATATTTATTAAGGACTTCTCCTTAATAGCGGAACCCTTGTACCAGCTCACAGGGAGAAAACCCTTTGTTTGGGGAGAAAGGCAACAAGAAGCCTTTGACACCCTTATCCAAGCCCTCATTTCCCCACCCGTCCTCGCATTCCCCAATTTTACCTCGACTGCGATGCCAGCGACTATGCAGTAGGGGGTCAACTGAGCCAGATGCAAGATGGCAAAGAGCGTACTATTGGCTATAGCAGTGCTGTGCTTCAGCCCGCACAGCGAAAATACTGCACTACTCGTAAGGAGCTCCTGACTGTTGTGCTATTCACGAGGACCTTTCGCCACTATCTCCTGGGATGCAAGTTCACAGTGAGAACTGACCATAGTAGCCTTGTATGGCTCACCAAGTTTAAACACCCGCAGGGTCAACTAGCCCGCTGGCTTGAGGAGTTGAGCCAGTTCGACATGGAGATAGTACACAGGCCCGGTGTCAAGCACGTTAACGCTGACGCCCTGTCCAGAGAGGCTAATCCCCTGTGTGAGCAACCTAAGTCCTCGTCACTCCCATGTGGCTGGTGTACGTACTGTTTGCGTGCGTACAAGCGCTGGTTAGACTTTAACACGGAGGTTGATGACGTACAACCTCTCTCTCACAAGACAACAGAGCAGAGTGAAAGTCCCCTGCTTCCGGCAACAATAAGTGGTTTAGAGGTGCCTCATATTGATAATACCCCACTCCTTAACAAACAGGAGGAGAATGCCCCCCAAGTACATGTCACTCGCAGCGGGGCACGTCTTGTCCCACCCACAGTACAAATTCCTCCCCCGAAAAAGATAGCCCATGAACAGAATGACGAGACTTCACCCCCATCCAATATCAATCATGAGGGTCATACCGACCCCGGCACCCCTTCCCAAGTGCCCTCCATGGGCCCAGCTGACCCCAGTAACACATCCACCGGGCTCCATGACAGCCAAGACAGCCCGGAAGGTCAACCATCAGCCGACCTAGTTGAACCATTTGCCCAACAATCCACATCCCCGAAAACTGAACCCAACCCCAAAAACGAGCCCCTGTCAGACGCGCAGGGAAAGAAACCCTCCTCCTCGGATGAGGATGTTGAGGGTGCACGCCCCACGCCCCATTCCCCTTGCAAAGCACCTGATTCTGAAGCAAGTAAAGAGGGTATCATGCTGTCAAGTTATAATCCTAAGGAGTTCGCGAAACTCCAAGAGAAAGACAGAGACATACAATTCCTTTGGGATTATTTGTCAAATGGGGTCGAGCCGACCCAGGAGGAGCTCTTCCTTGCCTCAACTGAAGCCAAGAGCAACTTTAAGAATCGCACTAGATTTCGAATGGATAGCAAAGGTGTGATCTGGCGTCGACCGGAAACCAAGGGCGACCCCGATCGTTTACTGGTCCCCAAATCAGAAAGAGAGGAAATATTACGCCTTTGTCATGACATAACCCCTTCTGGACACCAGGGGGTTCATCGTACCTCCGCACGCGTACGAACCTTTTTCTATTGGTGGCGCATCAAACAGAGTGTCAGCACATATGTACTCTCATGCAGAGTCTGCAGTTTGAATAAGAAAGGCAAAAGTTCCCCAAAATCCCCTCTCAAAACCTATCAGGCCGGTGCTCCTATGGAGCACGTTCACCTCGATTTTTTGGGCCCCTTACCTCCCACCCCCAGGGGCAATGAGTATGTACTCGTAATGGTCGATCAATTCACAAAATGGATGGAGGTGGTCCCCCTGCCCTCGCAGTCGGCAGAGGTCACTGCTAGGGCAGCCATAGATGGTTTTTTCGCCCGTTTTGGGTACCCGTTCGAAATATTCACCGATCAGGGGCGAAATTTCGAAAGCGATCTATTCAAAAACCTCTGTTCCCAACTGCAAATACACAAAGCCCGCACCACACCCTATAGACCCTCTGGCAACGGCCAGGTCGAAAGGTACAACCGTACACTCATGGATGCCATTAGGTGTTACATTGAGGGTCAGCCAGAGGATTGGGACCTCTACCTAGGACCTGTGGCAGGGGCCTTGCGAGCCTCAGTGAATAGGCAAACGGGTTTCACCGCAAATAAACTAATGTTGGGCCGTGAGGTCAATGTCCCGGCATCGGTCCTATATGGCCCTAAGCCCTCTGACAAGGAAACTGAAAGCGACCTAACCACCCCAGAAAAACACGTCAGTGACTTGATTTCCAAAATGTCGGAATTCCATGAATTGGTACGGGACAATCTTAAAACTGCCCAAAAGGTCATGCGTAGGGACTATGATTTCAAGGCCAAAGAATCCTACTACCAGGTTGGTGACTTGGTGCACTAGAAAAACTCCAAGGTCAAGGGTAAAGGCAAGAAACTAAACCCCATCTGGGAAGGCCCGGGAGTCGTCACTGCCATTGACACCCCTTGGCTGGTCGAAGTCCAGTTCTCACCCAAGGAAGGGGATGTCAAGGTCATGCACCATGAGAAACTAAAACCCTGTCGCGATCGGGTCATTCCTCCCTGGGCTAAAGAGCTACAAGAGAGTTTCTGTAAAGACCCCACTTTATCCCTTGACAAACTTTTTAGCCACCCCACTAAGTCGACTGCCGACTCATCAGACCCCTCCCCAGCCCCAATTGCCCTAAAACCCCAGAAGCCCAAAGCTAAAAAGACCTATTGCTACTGTAACTTGCCCTATAGAGGTGAGTTCATGGTGAAGTGTGACGGATGTAGGAGGTGGTTCCACCCCAAGTGCGTGGGAATTACTGAGAATTACGCCAATTGGGTCAAGCGGTACTTCTGCCCCCAGTGCACCCCCTCTCACGGGGGTAACCGCCTCCCTTAGTCTCCCCCTTTCGCCTGATCGTTTACTGACTCTCTTTAGTTTTTCTTGTTTTTTTTTCTCAGCCTCACCTCTATCCGCAATGGTACGTATTTTATCTGTTTAGAGGTGTATATATATATATATATATATATATATACATATATATAAATCATGTAAATATTTGCTTTTTTTTATCATAAACCTTCATTCTTCCATTAAGGTTTGGTGCTAATATTTCACAACACATTTTAATAGCCTAGCACCCTAATTTTTGCTTCTAGTGCGCATAACGTACGTACTTCTACATCTACTTGTGTATATATTATGTATATGTGTGAAATGTTGCGCTGTATGTCACATTATTCTAATTATTTAGCCGTACTGGTAGTCGGTGTGTTTATTTGGTGTACCTGTGCTTTCAAGTATCATTTCTCCACACTCCATTATCACCTGTTAACATTTTTCTTTTTTTTTTTACTTTAGATCAGTTTCTTAATGATATCTCCACTCATTATATTGCTCTTTCATTATTACGCTATATTAGTTCTTTTTAGTATATGCTCACTCCAACATTTGCCAAAATTATGTTGCTTCACCCCTCTTCAGTTACTTTTATGTTCGTCCTAGTACAGACTGGGGGCAGGTCTCTCCAAAGACCTATCTCCAGACCTGGCAGACCTCTCGTGCTCGTCAGAGTAAGGGAGGCCTGAGAGGGACACGCTTTAGCTGCTTACTTTTATGTGCTTTGTTTGTTTTTCTTTTTCAGACCAAGCATCCTCTAGAAGACAAGCTATGGCCTCGAAGCCAACCAAACCCCCTCAGCCCCTTGATCAGGGGGATTCCAAATCTCGGGATACCGGGAACTCTGTGCAGACGGACCCTGGTTCTCAAGCCCCTCAGGACCCGGACCAATTGGTACACGGGTCACCACCTAAGCCTCCCTCACCCCCCAAATCCCCCAGCTTAGTATCAGGCTCCCCAGATACAGAGGGGACTCGTCCAAATTGGGACGAACTTTCCCTCCATGATGAGGAGGATGGCATCTTCGACGATGCAGAGGACAATATAAGTTTAGCCCCTTCACAAGGGGCCAGGCTTTGCCCCCATCACCCTTACCCTGCACCCAAGGGGTGAGGCTCCCAGCACCCCCTCTACCTGTAGGCAGGGGTGAGATTTTCGCACAATTTTTAAGTGGGTTTAGAGGGACACCAATCCCTAGATCCCAGATCTGCCCTCCTGCACCCATTAATCAGGTTCCCCCAAACCCAGACAAGGGCCAGGACAACCCCCACCAGGCTGAGGGTCAAGCCCCCCCAACCCAATCCAAGGTCACTGCCCATCAGATCCTTGGCGGAGATCGCCGTAGGGAGCGGGATCGGGTAAGGAACCGCAGGAGACCTTGTCCTGTGCCTTTCTGTGCATTTGTCTCCAACTCTGGGTCACGAATTGCGACCCATATTGATGAGCACCATTTACCTCGGGGGCCTAGGTCCCCCCCATATTATGTAAGTGTTCTGAATACCTTACTGGACGCCCTGTCTCTACCAATTGGCGACTTTCAGGCGCTTATCAACCGCCTTCAGGGAAACCCCTTTTTGTGCACAGGGTTTTTTTTCAACCCTTCCTTATGGCATAGGGTGGCCAACCTGGCACAATTTTTAGGTTTGGCTACCCCTTCAAAACAGGAGGCCGAAGAGACCCTTCGACAAGGCACAATCATGCACCCCGCCCTCCTGATCCACCAACGGATACTGGCTTTGTTCCTACAATTGGTGCCAAGGTCAACGTGCCTGGATCTCCAAAGGTCCGCATTCCCTCGGGATTATCCACCCTCTGTGGACCTCCCCCTAAGACCCGCAGGTCTGTCAGACACTTCCGGGTCAGTTAACTCCCTTCCAACCGACCCCCTCAGCGGGTCACCCCTTATGTCCATTTCCCCAGCACCAAGTACCATGCCAAATACCCAGGGACCAGTCCCACTCATGTCCCTAATCTTACCCACACCCCATTCCCTCAACTTGGATACCTCACCTCCTTCACCTGCCCCCACCGCCCAATCTGAAACCCCCACAGTCAAACCTACTCCCCGTGGTAGGGGGCGCGGCCGTGGAAAGAGCCCATCAAAGGAAGTACCCCTTGGACCCCTAAGTACTGCTACCAGGGGTAGTCCCAACCCCATGGAGACCGTAGAAATTCGTCCACAACAAAGGCCTTCCCCAGTAGACCAAGAACTTCCCCCCACTGACCCTTTCCCCATTTTTCAGTCAAACCAGCCCCCCTCCCCCAGCAGGCCTCTCCTAAGCCCCACGGTTTCGCACCAAACATGGTGTGGGACTCCTTTTGGAGTCCGGGCAAACTGGATCCCCCATACGGTCTGGACGAGTCCATAGAGGATTATTTATCCATGGAGGTAAGACGCCCCCAATACCCCATAACCCTTGCCGGAGGTGTAGTTTCCACCTCCGGCCTCCCTGGGGATTTCCTGGCATTCAGGGAGTCTGCCTTCTGGGTCCCCACCAAGGAGATGACGACCCAGAGGGTGGAGCTTACCAGCCTTGACGACATACCCGCCCTTATCGAGGGCTGCAGGTCCTCCTATTCCGCTCTCGGACCAGTGGGGAAGAATTTGGGCAGCAGTGATTTGGCCCATCAGGGAACGGTGCTGTTGTCCCTCCTTGATAACACCCCCAACAGTGTACCGCTACTTCTTGCAGGTTATGACTCGTCGGGCAATTCCCATTCGATGATAAACCGCCAGCACCAAATGGCGGTGAGTTCTTTACCCTCTGAAGGTTTTAGACCCCTCATCCTCCAAGGGTTCCGGGGGTCCACTTCCACTGTGGAGTCGTGGACCCGGTGTGGGCATTCCATATATTTCAGCATCAATGGGTCAGTTGCTTCTTTCACGCCCTCGGAGCGGGAGGGCCTCCGTGCGATTCCCATCTCTAGGCTTTTGGTAGAGTCCAACTCCCCAAATTCCCCCGTTGGGGTCCAATACCCCATGACCCCCGTATTTCTGGGAGTCACTATTGACATGATCGCCAGGATCAGGGGGGTCCCCTTTGAAGAAATCTGCAGGGCCACATACATTAACGGTTTGGCAGCCTTCCAGGCCCTTCTCTCCCCTTCGCGGCCCTATGCGCGCCAGTAAAAAATACAAACGTACACATACCGGACCCAACATGATAACCCTTACTTTCGCGACCCTAATCCTACACCCTCCCAACCCTTTTTCACCCTTTTTCCTCCTATTTCCTTTTTCACTTATTACTCCCCTATTTTTCGGGGGGTAGACACAACTCCCCGTTTGATACCCAACATCCCCTTACAACCCTCACTTGTCCCAATGCCCTGTTTTAGGGCTAGGACCCATATGCAACCCCCCCCCTTTAGAACCCCAACCTATCCCTGCCACCTTGGTTTTAGTGTTTCCCCTGGCTATTTTAGAAGAAGGGGAAGGACATGGGAAATCCCTGACCCTTTCTCCAGGGTCGTCCCCTGCCCCTCGTATTATTTGTATATATTGATTCAGGAAGTACTGTTAGGTACCCAGGGGCTGTATATATGTTCTTGTTACCCTATTTTGTTGGTAGTTTCCTTTACCCATAGTAGTTAACCAGGGTATATCTTTGGCTTTAGCCCTCCGTTCGAGGGCGATCAAAAACTTCCGACGCACGACGTTGCTGCTAGCCTAACCACCCTTCCCTCCACCGGTAATCCAGGACCTTTTCGTCAAAAGGGGGAAGGATGTAGTGGGACGAGATAGACGAGAGGCGAGTTCCCCCGAGGAGACGGCGCATGCGTTCCGGAAAGAGACGATAGCAGTCGCGATCCTGTGTGCTCTGGCTAGAATCGGTAAGTCAGCTTACTCTAGCAGTTGTAACACGTAATCGTTTGTGTAAGTCACTCCTATGTAAACCGGAGGCCACCTTACATGCATGTACATGTACTGATGAATGGTACCAAGGATGTATATAGTACGTATCAAAAACAACAACAAACATGGTCCAAACATAATGAAGGAATCGTAAACTACTGTCAGAGCCACTGCATTCAATCCAATAATCAACGATTGACGTACGGATTGCACTGGCCCAGTATTCTGGAAATTCAACGGTAGGTTAGTACACATAGTACATGTAAAATGATCTGATGATGTATAATATCTATTTCGTTTTGTGATTTGGGCTCGGACCGTTTTATTATGCTGCTGTAGACTGATAATCCTTACTCAGGTAGGGACAATCAGTCAACGGCAGTGTAATATAACGGTTATTGTGCTACTGTTGACCGATAGTCCTTACTCGAGTAAGTCAACAGCAGTATAATATTTGACTGATAGATCGATCCTTACTCAGGTTAGGACTATCAGTAAATAGCAGCATATTAGAACGGTTTGTGCCTGAATAACAAAATTAAGAGATTATGATTTAAATCACTGTCCACCAGTCTTTACAAAAAAAATTCAACCACTGGCCCGAAGACAAGCTAGACATTGAAATTGCCCCCATCTAAAACGTATTTGGCTTGATTGCAAAGCAATTCCAGTCTATAAATTGACCATGTCCGCCTGTCTGTCTATCCGTCTGTCTGTCATCCATTGTCAACGTTTCGGTTAAAGTTTCTGGTTAAAGCAAAATCTAAGAAACTTTACCTTGAACTTGGACTTTGACGCAGTTAAAGATTTTGGTTGAAGTTTCTGGTTAAAGCAAAATCTAAGGATATTTATGCAGTAGAAACTTTATGTTATACATGTAGGTTGTAGGGCTGAGCAGTTTTATCGTGGTACCGGTATACTGCGATACGAGACTTCGCAATACGTACCACGGTATTTGTTTTCAAAAACTGGTTTTTGACGGTATTTTTATATTCATATTTTCATGTTATTTCTTTGAAAATAATTAGCGAACGCGAATTACTACTCAAAATACATCAATAGCTAGGGTCATTTAAATTGTACAATTTTCTGACTAGCCATTTTTAAACCAGACGAAGTGTCCGTACTATGCTACACAGCCTGACACTTGTTTGACCTTACGTCAACACACTGCACAGGTCAAAGACAAAAGTAAATAATCATTTATTTTGTTATACCAATTTGCAAGAAAGACTTGAACATATTAGCTTTATTCTTAGCAAGTATCTAGTTCATGATAGCAAAATTTTGAAAGCAAAATTGAAGTAGGAAAATTAAGTAGGAAAATGAAAAAGATAAGGAATATCAACGTTATAAAATATTGCAATATATCGCAATATTTTCCTAAATATCGCAATATATATATAAATTTGACCTGCGACACTCAGCCCTAGTAGGTTGCCTTTGACAAGACCTTTCAATTTATCTCGTAACATTTGACCTAGTGACATTGACCTAGTTAATGATTTTGCTTAAGTTTCTGATTGAACCAAAATCTCAGAAGCTACATGTATATACATAGTAGAAACATAATATTATACTGTTGTGGGTCATGTATTGTTTTGGTTTTACTTTATATGTAGGTACACATGTACTTAGTCATGTTATTTAATGATTTCATAATAATTCTTTCTAGATTGTACTATGTCATGTTTATTTCTTTAGAGAATATTCCAGTATGTTCTTTGTTACATCATTATCATCACATGACTGTGATTTCTAGAATTTACTCTATTGTTAATCATTTGTAATGAGTCATTGTTCTAGAAGCTTCTGGTAAATTCATTGGTATTAAGTATAAATACCTCTGAGGAACTGTGTTGAGGGGCATTCGTACACATTCGTAGACACGATTCATTCATCTATTCTGATATACTGGGATACTTTATTTGTTGAGACTTTAATCCATTTAACAACGTTTGGACACTGATCTTTCGAGAACGTTTGTGATTACCGGAAACCATACATTCGATAGACTTTGTGGACCGTAACGGACACTTTGATCCGGACATTGTATTGTAAGTTGTAACTCATTTCAAATATATATATTTTGTACATAATTAAACTTGTAAATTTATATTCTGTCTTTGTCTGATTTTTGCTGGCGTTTTGGGGTATTCTGACCCATAACAGAATTGGGGGCTCGTCCGGGATAGTAATCTCTGCATATTTGCATTTTTACGTAAAAGTTCGTTTTTTGACAAAAGGAAAATTCTCCAAACTTTTGCCAGCAGAAATCAATCATGGTATTTTCGGTCACTGAATTTTTGAAATCGCCGACTGTAGGTAAGTTCGAATCATTGAAAAAAGATGATTTGATTGGTTTAGGTCTTCACTTGAAGTTAGATGTAAAATCTTCTATGAGAAAACAAGAAATTAGAAATATTGTGGCTAAAGAGCTTTTAGCTAAGGAAATCTTTTCGTCATACGATTTTCCTGTTGAACCTGTTTCAAGCGAAACCAAAATGTCAAAATATGAGTTTGAATTAGAGAAAATGAAATTACAATTACAATTTGAAAAAGAAGAAAAAGAAAGACAGTTTCAAATTGAAAAAGAAGAAAAAGAAAGACATTTACAATTTGAAAAAGAAAAAGAAGAAAGAGAGAAACAGGAACGTATGCACGAGAAAGAACTCCAGTTTGAGTTAGAAAAGTTAAAGTTAGAGAAAAGCGCTAAGGAAAATCCTGTTCCTTCGCTTGTCAAGTCTGAATTCGACGCCGCCAAAAACATCCGATTAGTACCAAAATTTCAAGAAAAGTCCGTGGACAAATATTTTCCACATTTTGAGAAAATCGCGGCCAATCTGAAGTGGCCACGCGATTTTTGGCCAACTTTATTACAAAGCGTACTTATTGGCAAAGCGGCTGAAGTGTACTCGGCGCTCAGTATTGCTGAGAGTTCAGACTATGACAAGGTCAAGGACACGATTTTGAGAGCATATCAGTTAGTACCTGAGGCGTACAGACAAAAGTTTAGAAAGTACAAAAAGTTTGAAAATCAAACATATGTTGAATTTGCTCGAGAAAAAGAAGATTTATTTGATCAGTGGTTTCGATCCAAGAAAATTCCCAATTCATTTGACAATTTGCGTCAAATAATTCTGATAGAAGAGTTCAAAGAGTGTGTACATCAAGATTTAAGAACTCATTTGGAAGACAAAAATGTTAAAACTCTTGAAGAAGCCGCTGTTTTGTCTGATACGTATGCTCTCACTCATAAGAAAAATTTTGTAACAAAAACTCAATCTAGCGATAGCGCAAAAACTTCAGATTTTCCAAAGAAAAATTTACAAGAGTCTCAGTCGTCCATTAGTTCCCAGTCACCATCTCAAGGTGGTTCTACGTCCGGACCTAGGTCCGAGCGTTCTGAGGCATCCCCAGGGGTGGGGTCGCTTCCTACATGCAATTATTGTAAGAAAAAAGGTCATGTTATTGGTGAGTGTTTGAAGCTTAAGAAGAAAAAAGAACTTAAGTCACAGGCCTGTGCGTCTGTTAGAAATGATAGGAAAGCCTTAGATTCGATTTGTTCTGACACTCCTGAGATTCAGGGTTCTAAGTCCAGTTCTGATGATTTTGTGGAGGATCATTATAAGCCCTTTTTGTCACAGGGATTTGTTTCACTCAGTGATTCTAGCGAAGCGTTGCCTGTTCAGATTTTGAGAGATACTGGTGCTGCCCAGACTTTATTGTTAGAGGGTTCATTGCCTTTGACTGAGCACACTTTTACTGGTCGGTCAGTTTTATTACAGGGTGTGGAGCTAGGCGTCATTGATGTTCCCCTTCATGAAATTTATTTGAAGTCAGACTTAATTACTGGACCTGTTATCGTAGGTGTTCGACCTACTCTTCCCGTTCAAGGCGTTTCCTTGTTGCTTGGCAACGATTTAGCTGGCGGCAAAGTTGTAGCCGATCCGATTGTTTGTGAGAAAATCACGTCCGATGTCGTGTCCGATGATGAAGACGACGACTTGTACCCAGCCTGCGCAGTTACCAGGGCGATGGCCAGGAACAGACTAAAAGAGGCTGAGAGTACTTCTGCACTTAACGAGGACCATCCCTCCGAAAATATAGACCTTTCTGACACATTCATGTCTACCATTGATGACAGCGTACCTGAGACGTCAGTACCACTTCATGTTGACAAGTCTCCGACGGTACCTGGTGATGATTACCATCCGCCATTTGACAGAGATACAGATGCCTTAAGCCGTGAGCAGCTCCTCTCCGAACAAACTAAAGATCCGGAGATCATCCGACTAAGTAAGAGGGCCCTTCCCCGAGAAGAAGCGGACAAAGTCGGAGAGTGCTTCTACATACAAGATGGCATCCTCATGCGGAAATGGAGACCACCCGATGCACCCCCTAATGACGTGTGGCGGGTCGTTCACCAGATAGTGGTTCCAGTAGTGTATCGCGGGGACATCATGAGTTTAGCTCACGACACACCCATGGCAGGTCATTTAGGTGTCAATAAGACTTATAATAGGATTTTAAGTCACTTTTACTGGCCTAAGTTGAGAAAAGATGTGTCTGAGTTTTGTAAGTCTTGTCATAGTTGTCAGATGGTAGGTAAACCCAATCAAGTTATACCACCTGCTCCCCTCCAACCCATTCCAGCCTTTGAGGAACCTTTTAGTAGGGTGTTAGTTGATTGTGTAGGTCCTTTGCCTAGGACTAGGTCAGGGAATCAGTACTTACTGACAATTATGTGTACTTCGACTAGGTTTCCTGAAGCCATACCTCTTAGGAATATTAAGGCAAAGACCATAGTTAAGGCCCTTACAAAGTTTTTCAGTTTCGTAGGTGCTCCCAAGGCCATTCAGTCAGATCAGGGTTCGAATTTTATGTCAGGGTTGTTTCAGCAGGTTATGCATGAGCTAGGTATCAGGCAGTATAAGTCTTCTGCGTACCATCCTGAGTCCCAGGGGGCACTTGAACGCTTTCATCAAACCCTTAAAACTATGATGAAAACATATTGTCACCAGTATGGAAAAGACTGGGATGAAGGGGTTCACCTCGTGTTGTTTGCGGCACGAGAAGCGGTTCAGGAGTCCCTGGGGTTCAGTCCCTTTGAGCTAGTTTTTGGGCATACGGTCAGGGGGCCATTGAAGTTGTTGAAGGAAAAATGGTTGACTGAGACTAGCGATTTGAATCTCTTAGACTACGTGTCTAATTTCAAAGAGAAATTATATAATGCTTGCAAATTAGCACAAGAAAATCTCAAAACCTCACAAATGAAAATGAAAACATGGTATGACAAAGATGCTAGAAACAGAGTTTTTAAACCAGGCGATAAAGTTCTTGTATTTTTGCCTATCCCTGGTCATCCTTTGCAAGCTAGATATTTCGGTCCTTATGAGATTGAGAGTAAAATTAGTGATGTTAACTATGTGGTTAAGACACCAGGTCGGCGAAAAGAAAAAAGAGTGTGTCATGTTAACATGTTGAAAGAGTATTTTGATAGAAGTGACCGAAATGTTGTAAAACCAGTTTCCACTTTGGCCAATGTAAATACATTAGAAAATTGTGTTGAACCTGAATGTAATGAAGAGACTGTCGAAAAAGACTTCGCTCAAAGTGTCCGTTTGAAGAATTCCGAAATTCTGACAAGTCCGGAAGTGAAGCTCGGACATTTGACCGTGCATCAAAAAGAGGAAGTGCACCAATTAATGCGGGAATATACGACCATCTTTCCGGACGTTCCAAAAAAGACGAATGCATCTCATCATGACGTCATTGTGGGTGATGCGTCACCTATCAAACAGCATCCCTATCGGTTAAACCCGATAAAGCTTCAATACATGCGGAAAGAAATTCAATACATGCTTGAAAATGACATTATTGAACCCAGCAATAGTGATTGGAGTTCCCCGTGTATTCTTGTTCCAAAGCCAGACGGAACTTACCGATTGTGTACGGACTTTGGAAAAGTCAATTCAGTCACCAAGGCTGACTCTTATCCGATCCCACGAATCGATGACTGTGTCGATAAAATTGGCAGTGCAGGGTTTGTCAGTAGGTTTGACTTGCTCGGGGGCTATTGGCGGGTCCCGCTTGCCGAGAGAGCCAGAGAAATATCGGCATTTGCGACTCCAGATGGGCTGTGCCAATGTGGGGTGATGCCCTTTGGTATGAGAAACGCACCAGCCACATTCCAGAGGATGATTCATTCGCTCTTAAATCATCTCGAAGGATGCGAGGCGTATATCGATGACGTCATCATCTACAGCAACACCTGGGATGATCATCTCCGAATCATGCGTACCTTCTTCGACATACTGGCGAAAGCAAACCTCACAGTGAACCTTGCGAAAAGTGAATTTTGTCATGCGACTGTAGAATATTTGGGTCACAAAGTAGGTCAAGGTTTTGTTACTCCTATCATGGCCAAGGTGGAAGCTATTTCAAAGTTCCCGATTCCTACCAATAAGAAAGAGATAATGAGATTCTTGGGAATGGCAGGATTTTACAGAAAATTTTGTCCAAATTTCTCGTCAGTTGTTGGTCCACTTACCAATCTGTTACAAAAGAGAGTGAATTTTGCATGGACCAATGACTGTGACGAATCTTTTAAGAAAATCAAATGTGTTCTTATGAATAGTCCTGTCCTGTCAGCTCCAAATTTTGATAAGCAATTTAAGCTTACTGTTGATGCTAGTGACGTAGGAATCGGGGCTGCTTTGTTTCAAGAAAATGATGATAGTGTAGATAGAGTTGTTTGTTATTTTTCAAAGAAATTGACTAAATGTCAAAAGAATTACTCTACTATTGAAAAAGAGTGTCTTGCATTATTGTTAGCTTTACAACATTTTGATGTTTATTTGAATGTTACTCTACATCCCATTCTTGTGTATACTGACCACAACCCTCTCACATTTTTGCACAAAATGTCAAACAAAAATCAAAGACTTACAAGGTGGAGTTTATTGTTGCAAGAGTACAATATCATTATTAACCATATCAAGGGCAAAGACAATGTGATTGCAGATGCACTATCGAGAGTTTCATGACTGATTTTTGCAGAATTTACCACCTGAGTTTTCATAGACATTCAAACTTTTTTAAGGGGGGAGGTGTTGTGGGTCATGTATTGTTTTGGTTTTACTTTATATGTAGGTACACATGTACTTAGTCATGTTATTTAATGATTTCATAATAATTCTTTCTAGATTGTACTATGTCATGTTTATTTCTTTAGAGAATATTCCAGTATGTTCTTTGTTACATCATTATCATCACATGACTGTGATTTCTAGAATTTACTCTATTGTTAATCATTTGTAATGAGTCATTGTTCTAGAAGCTTCTGGTAAATTCATTGGTATTAAGTATAAATACCTCTGAGGAACTGTGTTGAGGGGCATTCGTACACATTCGTAGACACGATTCATTCATCTATTCTGATATACTGGGATACTTTATTTGTTGAGACTTTAATCCATTTAACAACGTTTGGACACTGATCTTTCGAGAACGTTTGTGATTACCGGAAACCATACATTCGATAGACTTTGTGGACCGTAACGGACACTTTGATCCGGACATTGTATTGTAAGTTGTAACTCATTTCAAATATATATATTTTGTACATAATTAAACTTGTAAATTTATATTCTGTCTTTGTCTGATTTTTGCTGGCGTTTTGGGGTATTCTGACCCATAACAATACTTATTGGTTGCCTCTGACAAATCCTTTCAATTTATGCAGTAACATTTGACCTGACCTTGACCCAGTTAGTGACAAAAACTTACTTTGCAATCCAGCCACACTGTCTTTAGCAGTGTTTTATTTGTTTATAAATATAATTGCATTATTACATTCCTCTACCATATAACCATATAATTTACGACTATTAAAGAGAGAACTATACAATGATATCTATATAGTAATGATAGGAATTTACCATTATGATTTATTGTTAGATGATGTGATTTAGATGTTTGTTATCATCACATTTTTTTTTTCTATTTCATTTAAAAGTTGAACTTGTTTTATTTCAGGATAATGAGAGTCAACACATACAACATGGTCAAACAGAAGTGAGTGATCATCGATTGGTGTGGCATAGCTTCCTTCCTTCATAATTTGTGTATCTTGGAACCAGAATCAAGACAAGATGAAGAAAAATTAACATATTTATATGGCATGTAATACATGTATATGGAATGGCAAAAACATGTGGTTTCTGATTTACTCATGATCAGATTGAGAAATTTAATGTCGCCATATAAAAATCACTTTGTTAGGCTGTTTGTTAATCTGTCTCTGATTGTCAGTCTGTCACATATTTGTCTGTAACTTACTTGATATACATCAAACATTTTTTTTTTAAACTTGCAGAGATAGTAAAGCATGATGAGAATCAGCAGGTCAAGGTCACTTTCAAGGTCAAAGATCATTACGAAGCATTTTTAGTTAAAAAATTTTAAAATTTCATTTATTTTTCATCAAAAGGTTTTGAAACAGTGTATAATTCAAGAAATCGGCATGTGATATATTAGGGCAGGGACAATACTGCACCCAGCCGATCCGATACGTATCATGATACCTGATATCAGATATGATATGTATTGCAATACTAAGTAAATTGATAAAACCTTCTCAAAATCCTATTTGATACTATTTATATTCATCATATATAAGTAGTTTTTTTTCATTCAACAGGTTATATGTATTCAATACTAGCTTTCTGACCAGAATTTTCCCGATTCCTATAACATGTACTTCATAAACCAGGAAACCAAATGTTTACCTCACCAATCTTGTGCTGTACTTGGCATTTCTAACTTAATCCACTTCCCCGTAGCCATATTTCACTTTCTCCGAATGTTACATGTACTTTCATTTTCTCTGAAAGTTATTTTTGTTTTTGGCGTGAGGGACAAAAATCCAGAAAATTCAATAAATATTTTTTTTGTAAATTTTAACTTTGGTGTGTTTGGATATATCGATAATTGGATCTCGAAAAAAAAAATATTGTGATGCATTGATGAATCAGAGTATTGTACCATCCCTATGATATATGTCACAGGTTTTTAGATCATGTGTCACATAGTAATGAACTTAAGTGAAAAGGGAGGGGGATGTTCATTGAAGATACATGATCATATATGTATGGCTACATTATCTATAGCTAATTGATATGCATCAGAATGAAGTATGTTTAGAGGCTATAGTCTAGCTCAAGGTCATTTTCAAGGTCAAGGCAATGTTTTAGGGTCAAACATGTGACAGGTGACATACCTGTTCTTGAACCGTGTTATTCTTGTACTCAAATGTAGACAGTAATTTACCATCTACTGCCATTCACACTTGCTGTCTTTTGACAGTTACAGTTGTAAATTTCTTATTGTCAGATTGATAGTATTCTACATGTTCTTCATCAGATGCAAGAAAGGAAATAAATTGTAAAGCAACTGGGTTTTGGTATCTAATTTTAATTTTTTTAGCTATACCTTCTTGACCTAGAAGGTGTTGAATATTGACCCACATTATACTTGAGCTAAATAAGCTATAATAATTACAATTACAATGAAATTGAAAGGGTTAAAAATCTTTGCAAAAATGTATATACACAAACATGTCAGCACAAAATGCAAAAAAATTACCAACTTAGCACTTACAGAAGTTGGATAGGCCAAAGGTCTATAGATCATGTTTACACATGTAAATTTATATTGATGATGTGATTAGAATCATTACTTATTTGAATATCAGTTTATACATAATCATGCTCATCAGTTCATTATGTTAAACTTCCTTTTGATTTCTACTTTACACTGCAAAGCAAATACAACATGCATATATGCCGAAAACTTTATTCAATGTCTGTTATTCAGTATATGTCAAGGTTAACTTCAAAATCAAAGTCACATATTGAGGGTCAATCTGCAACGAGCAACTTGCCCTTTCCTTGAACAAATCAGTTTCCGGTCCTCCTGGTTATCAATTTTATTGTGTTGTTTGCAGAATTGTTACGTATACGTAGCACTCGAGGGTTTTTTAATGACCTGAATCTAGATCAGAGGTCAAGGTAACAATAGACTTTCTTGGCAAAACTTTGTGACAAATTTTTTCCCCTCTGCATGGTTTTCAAAAACATTTAACATAATTATCTCTTAGGACCCAAGGGTGTATTATGCTCTTAAGTAAAGGTAAGAGGTCAAGGTCATAATATACTTTTTTATGAAACTGTGTAGAAGATTCAGTATGAATACTTTAAATGAATAGTTGGGTATAATTTATTCCTTTATGACAGATCTTGCATAGGAGTATTTACCTCAAGATTGCAGACAATCACAGGTTTTCGGACAGAGTCCGGCAACATATTTGTATCTCGGGACTTGTAAAAAAAAAATATAAATAGTGTGTGACGGTAATGTTATCGTGCTTGGTTAGCTCAGTTGCTAAGAGCGTCTGCCTCCATAGCAGAAGGTCTCGGGTTTGATTCCCGGACCGGCCACATGCATTTTTCATTCTGCCTATCACAATTAGTGCAAAGGGCTGTCATAAGATTGAGAACACCTTAGAAAGAATTTGTTAGATATAGAGTTGTACATGTAATGGTAGGTAGACAAGAATTTTAACAGATTGGTCTAAAAAATTATAAAATTTTGAGAAGGACAAAGGAACCCCAAATGATTTTTATGAAGGGAAGGGTAGGAAGACTGCACCCTCCCCAAGAAAAATGTCCAGAAAGTTTGCACCTCCCCAAAAAGAATCTAGCCCGAAGGGTCTGCTGAATTGTCTTTGGTCATGCATCCGCTACAGAACAGGAAAAAAATCGGGCCCTGATCGAGGGTCTCCATAAAAAAACAACAACAAAACCCTCCACGCCTCTCCATTGTACAAAATGCTGTTATTTTTAAAAGCCACGAGAGGGACGTATTATATACGTCCCCGGCTAAGGACAGCTGAAATTCTAGAAAATCAAAAAAAAACCACACACACACACACACCCTCACAAACACACAATGAGGAATTATTAAAAAAAAAACGCACATAGAACTTGCCTGAAATTGCAAACAAGTTCGATCATTAGCTCGGTTTATAGTCGGTACACAGTGTAAAATCGGCTTTTTATGTAGGAATATTATATATTACTTATTGTCTTTTGAAATAACATTAGTTTTCTCAATTTGAAATTAAAAAATCTCTAAGAATTTTTGAAAATGCCGAAGTGTTTCCACTGCGAAAAGTACAACTTCGTCGATCAGAGGAAATTCGAATTGTTTATATTCAACGATCTTTTCTTAGATGAGATATTTTCTTTAGTTCAACGATCTTTTCTTATAATACTTTTCTAATATCGGATCTTTTCTTTATTTTATTTTTTTTTTTCATTTATTTTACACAGGGGGGCGAAACAAGGTTTTTTTTTTAATGACGTGTCCCTCTTTCCATTTAATCAGCTATACGTAACGCACAGCGATTTTCCGCAGATTCTATATATCTTTCATATAGAATCTGTGGAAAATCGTTGTACATAGCTGATTAAATGTAGCGAGGGAAGGGGGGGGGTGAATTTTGATGGCAGAATGATTTCATGGAAATAAAAAAAAATCTGGCTACGGCCCCTTGTGACTTATTCAATACCAAATTTGACCGATGTATGTGCGAATTAATCTAGACAATCAGGGGAGGGGAAGAGTTATAACAGCATGAGCGTATTTATTTAAGAAAAAAAGGTCCCTAGTATTGCAAATTGCCAATAAAATAGTATATGACTATGTTTGGAAATTTTCGTGGGATATACCCCCCCCCCTTCTCAATTACACCCCAGCATACACATAGATTCCCGAACACATGTTGCATTCCTTTTGTTTACATAATGGAAATTTCGTTTTGTTGAAATCAATCTTAAAACTACCATTACCCCGAAAAACCCGAAATATAACGCTTTTTCCTAAAAAATCTAACTAAAATACCTAACTTTCACGGTTTACCCTAAATTTCCTACCGAATTTTAATAATTCGGAAACTTCGGTCAAAGCGGTAATTTTCGTAAAGTTAGGATTCGGAAACTTAGGTAGGATTTTTCCGAAATTCGGAAACTTAGGTTAAGCCTCGGAAACTTCGGTAAAAGTGTGTAATCTCCCGCGATCACCACTGTACCAGGTTCGATAGGGATGTATCCGCTATACCAATCGAAAGAAGAGACTTGGGGCTAGATACATGTCAAGTTTCATCGAGATTGATTTGTTTTGAGATAGGTAAAATTTCATTCATTTACTCATATTGATCATTTCTGCTATAAAAAGTGCCCATTAGACCTCTATATGCGCGCTCCTACCTCTTCTACCAGGTTCGATAGGGATGTATATGCGCTATTCCACTCAAAAGAAGAGACTTCGGGCTAGGTACCAGTGAAGTTTCATCAAGATTGATTTGGTTTCAGATAGGTAGAATTTCATTCATTTACTCATATTGATCATTTCTGCTATAAAAAGCGCCCATTAGACCTCTATATGCGCGCTCCTACGTCTTCTGCCAGGTTCGATAGGGATGTATGCGCTATACCAATCGTGCGAGGAGACTTGGGGCTAGGTACATGTCGAGTTTCATCAAGATTGATTTGGTTACAGATAGGTAAAATTTCATTCATTTACTCATATTGATCATTTCTGCTATAAAAAGCGTCCATAAGACCTCTCTATGTGCGCTCCTACGTCTTCTACCAGGTTCGATAGGGATAAATGCGCTATACCAATCGAAAGAGGAGACTTGGGGCTAGGTACATGTCAAGTTTCATCGAGATTGATTTGGTTTCAGATAGGTAAAATTTCATTCATTTATGCATATTGATCATTTCTGCTATAAAAAGCGCCCATTAGACCTCTATATGCGCGCTCCTACGTCTTCTACCAGGTTCGATAGGGATGTATGCGCTATACCAATCGAAAGAAGAAACTTGGGGCTAGGTACATGTCAAGTTTCATTGAGATTCATTTGGTTTCAGATAGGTAAAATTTCATTCATCTATGCATATTGATCATTTCTGCTATAAAAAGGGCCCATTAGACCTCTATATGCGCGCTCCTAACTCTTCTACCAGGTTCGATAGGGATGTATGCGCTATATCAATCGAAAGAGGAGACCTGGATCTAGGTACATGTCAAGTTTCATCGAGATTGATTTGGCTTCAGATAGGTAAAATTTCATTCATTTACTCATATTGATCATTTCTGCTATGAAAAGCGCCCATTAGACCTCTATATGTGCGCTCGTACGTCTTCTACCAGGTTCGATAGGGATGTATGCGCTATACCAATCGAAAGAGGAGACTTGGGGCTAGATACATGTCAAGTTTCATCGAGATTGATTTGGTTTCAGATAGGTAAAATTTCATTCATTTACTCATATTGATCATTTCTGCTATAAAAAAGCGCCCATTAGACCTCTATACGCGCGCTCCTACGTCTTCTATCAGGTTTGATAGGGATGTATGCACTATACCAATCAAAAGAGGAAACTTTGTGCTAGGTACATGTTAAGCTTCATCGAGATTGATTTGGTTTCAGGTAGGTAAAATTTCATTCATTTACTCATATTGATCATTTCTGCTATAAAAAGCGCCCATTAGACCTCTATATGCGCGCTCCTACGTCTTCTACCAGGATCGATAGGGATGTATGCGCTATACCAATCGAAAGAGGAGACTTGGGGCTAGGTACATGTTACGTTTCATCGAGATTGATTTGGTTACAGATAGGTAGAATTTCATTTATTTACTGATATTGATCATTTCTGCTATAAAAAGCGCCCATTAGACCTCTATACGCGCCCTCCTACGTTTTCTACCAGGTTCGATGGGGATGTATGCGCTATACCAATCAAAAGAGGAACCTTTGTGCTAGGTACATGTCAAGTTTCCTCTAGATTGATTTGGTTTCAGATAGGGAGAATTTCATTTATTTACTGATATTGATCATTTCTGCTATAAAAAAGCGCCCATTATACCTCTATATGCGCGCTCCTACATCTTCTACAAGGTTCGATAGGGATGTATGCGCTATACCAATCGAAAGAGGAGACTTGGGGCTAGGTACATGTCAAGTTTCATCGAGATTGATTTGGTTACAGATAGGTAGAATTTCATTTATTTACTGATATTGATCATTTCTGCTATAAAAAACGCCGATTAGACCTCTATATGCGCGCTCCTAAGTCTTCTGCGAGGTTCGATAGGGATGTATGCGCTATACCAATCGTACGAAGAGACTTTGAGCTAAGTACATGTCAGGTTTCATCAAGATTGATTTGGTTTCAGATAGGCAAAATTTCATTCATTTACTCATATTGATCATTTCTGCTATAAAAAGCGCCCATAAGACCTCTATATGTGCGCTCCTACGTCTTCTACCAGGTTCGATAGGGATGTATGCGCTCTACCAATCAAAAGAGGAGACTTGGGGCTAGGTACATGTCAAGTTTCATCGAGATTGATTTGGTTTCAGATAGGTAAAATTTCATTCATTTACTCAAATTGATCATTTCTGCTATAAAAAGCGCCCATTAGACCTCTATACGCGCGCTCCTACGTCTTCTACCAGGTTTGATAGGGATGTATGCGCTATACCAATCAAAAGAGGAGACTTTGTGCTAGGTACATGTCAAGTTTCCTCTAGATTGATTTGGTTTCAGATAGGTCAAATTTAATTCATTTACTCATATTGATCATTTCTGCTATAAAAAGCGTCCATTAGACCTCTATATGCGCGCTCCTACCTCTTCTACCAGGTTCGATAGGGATGTATGCGCTATATCAATCGAAAGAGGAGACGTGGTGCTAGGTACATGTCAAGTTTCATCGAGATTGATTTGGCTTCAGATAGGTAAAATTTCATTCATTTACTCATATTGATCATTTCTGCTATAAAAAGCGCCCATTAGACATGTATATGCGCACTCCTACGTCTTCTACCAGGTTCGATAGGGATGTATGCGCTATACCAAACGTACGAGGAGACTTGGGGCTAGGTACATGTCAAGTTTCATCAAGATTGATTTGGTTACAGATAGGTAGAATTTCATTTATTTACTGATATTAATCATTTCTGCTATAAAAACGCCCATTAGACCTCTATATGCGCGCTCCTAAGTCTTTTGCCAGGTTCGATAGGGATGTATGCGCTATACCAATCGAAAGAAGAGACTTGGGTCTAGGTACATGTCAAGTTTCATCAAGATTGATTTGATTTCAGATCGGTAAAATTTCATTCATTTACTCATATTGATCAATTCTGCTATAAAAAGCGCCCATTAGACCTCTATATGCGCGCTCCTACGTCTTCTACCAGGTTCGATAGGGACGTATGCCCTATACCACTCGAAAGAAGAGACTAGGGGCTAGGTACCTGTGAAATTTCATCAAGATTGATTTGGTTTCAGATAGGTAGAATTTCATTTATTTACTGATATTGATCATTTCTGCTATAAAAAGCGCCCATTAGACCTCTATATGCGCGCTCCTACCTCTTCTACCAGGTTCGAATGGGATGTATGCGCTATATCAATCGCAAGAGGAGACTGGGTGCTAGGTACATGTCAAGTTTCATCGAGATTGATTTGGTTTCAGATTGGAAAAATTTCATTCATTTACTCATATTGATGATTTCTGCTATAAAAAGCGCCCATTAGACCTCTATACGCGCGCTCCTACGTCTTCTACCAGGTTTGATAGGGATGTATGCACTATACCAATCAAAAGAGGAAACTTTGTGATAGGTACATGTCAAGTTTCATCGAGATTGATTTGGTTTCAGGTAGGTAAAATTTCATTCATTTACTCATATTGATCATTTCTGCTATAAAAAGCGCCCATTAGACCTCTATACGCGCGCTCCTACGTCTTCTACCAGGTTCGATAGGGATGTATGCGCTATACCAATCGAAATAGGAGACTTGGGGCTAGATACATGTCAAGTTTCATCGAGATTGATTTGGTTTCAGATAGGTAAAATTTCATTTATTTACTCATATTGATCATTTCTGCTATAAAAAGCGCCCATTAGACCTCTATACGCGCGCTCCTACGTCTTCTACCAGGTTTGATAGGGATGTATGCACTATACCAATCAAAAGAGGAAACTTTGTGATAGGTACATGTCAAGTTTCATCGAGATTGATTTGGTTTCAGGTAGGTAAAATTTCATTCATTTACTCATATTGATCATTTCTGCTATAAAAAGCGCCCATTAGACCTCTATATGCGCGCTCCTACGTCTTCTACCAGGTTCGATAGGGATGTATGCGCTATACCAATCAAACGAGGAGACTTTGGGCTAGGTACATGTCAAGTTTCCTCTAGATTGATTTGGTTTCAGATAGGGAGAATTTCATTTATTTACTGATATTGATCATTTCTGCTATAAAAAACGCCCATTATACCTCTATATGCGCGCTCCTTCGTCTTCTACAAGGTTCGATAGGGATGTATGCGCTATACCAAACGAAAGAAGAGACTTGGGGCTAGGTACATGTCAAGTTTCATCGAGATTGATTTGGTTACAGATAGGTAGAATTTCATTTATTTACTGATATTGATCATTTCTGCTATAAAAAAGCCGATTAGACCTCTATATGCGCGCTCCTAAGTCTTCTGCCAGGTTCGATAGGGATGTATGCGCTATACCAATCGTACGAAGAGACTTGGGGCTAGGTACATGTCAAGTTTCATAAAGATTGATTTGGTTTCAGATAGGCAAAATTTCATTCATTTACTCATATTGATCATTTCTGCTATAAAAAGCGCCCATTAGACCTCTATATGTGCGCTCCTACGTCTTCTACCAGGTTCGATAGGGATGTATGCGCTATACCAATCGAAAGAGGAGACTTGGGGCTAGGTGCATCTTAAGTTTCATCGAGATTGATTTGGTTACAGATAGGGAGAATTACATTTATTTACTGATATTGATCATTTCTGCTATAAAAAACGCCCATTAGACCTCTATATGCGCGCTCATACGTCTTGTCCCAGGTTCGATAGGGATGTATGCGCTATACCAATCAAAAGAGGAGACTTGGGGCTAGGTACATGTCAAGTTTCATCGAGATTGATTTGGTTTCAGATACGTAAAATTTCATTCATTTACTCAAATTGATCATTTCTGCTATAAAAAGCGCCCATTAGACCTCTATACGCGCGCTCCTACGTCTTCTTCCAGGTTTGATAGGGATGTATGCGCTATACCAATCAAAAGAGGAGACTTTGTGCGAGGTACATGTCAAGTTTCATCTAGATTGATTTGGTTTCAGATAGGTCAAATTTAATTCATTTACTCATATTGATCATTTCTGCTATAAAAAGCGCCCATTAGACCTCTATATGCGCGCTCCTACCTCTTCTACCAGGTTCGATAGGGATGTATGCGCTATATCAATTGAAAGAGGAGACTTGGTGCTAGGTACATGTCAAGTTTCATCGAGATTGATTTGGCTTCAGATAGGTAAAATTTCATTCATTTACTCATATTGATCATTTCTGCTAAAGCACACATTAGACATCTATATGCGCACTCCTATGTCGTCTACCAGGTTCGATAGGGATGTATGCGCTATACCAATCGAAAGACGAGACTAGGGGCTAGGTACATGTCAAGTTTCATCGAGATTGATTTGGTTTCAGATAGGGAAATTTTCATTCATTTACTCATATTGATGATTTCTGCTATAAAAAACGCCCATTAGACCTCTATATGCGCACTCCTAAGTCTTCTGCCAGGTTCGATAGGGATGTATGCGCTATACCAATCGTAGGAGGAGACTTGGGTCTAGGTACATATCAAGTTTCATCGAGATTGATTTGGTTACAGATAGGTAGAATTTCATTTATTTACGCATATTGATCATTTCTGCTATAAAAAGCGCCCATTAGACCTCTATATACGCGCTCCTACCTCTTCTACCAGGTTCGATAGGGATGTATGCGCTATACCAATCGAAAGAGGAGGCTTGGGGCTAGGTACCTGTGAAATTTCATCAAGATTGATTTGGTTTCAGATAGGTAGAATTTCATTTATTTACTCATATTGATCATTTCTGCTATAAAAAGCGCCCATTAGACCTCTATATGTGCGCTCCTACCTCTTCTACCAGGTTCGAATTGGATGTATGCGCTATATCAATCGAAAGAGGAGACTTGGGGGTAGGTACATGTCAAGTTTCATCGAGATTGATTTGGTTTCAGATCGGTAAAATTTCATTCATTTATTCATATTGATCATTCTGCTATAAAAAGCGCCCATTAGACCTCTATATGCGCGCTCCTACCTCTTCTACCAGGTTCGATAGGGATGTATGCGCTATATCAATTGAAAGAGGAGACTTGGTGCTAGGTACATGTCAAGTTTCATCGAGATTGATTTGGCTTCAGATAGGTAAAATTTCATTCATTTACTCATATTGATCATTTCTGCTAAAGCGCACATTAGACATCTATATGCGCACTCCTATGTCGTCTACCAGGTTCGATAGGGATGTATGCGCTATACCAATCGAAAGACGAGACTAGGGGCTAGGTACATGTCAAGTTTCATCGAGATTGATTTGGTTTCAGATAGGGAAATTTTCATTCATTTACTCATATTGATGATTTCTGCTATAAAAAACGCCCATTAGACCTCTATATGCGCACTCCTAAGTCTTCTGCCAGGTTCGATAGGGATGTATGCGCTATACCAATCGTAGGAGGAGACTTGGGTCTAGGTACATATCAAGTTTCATCGAGATTGATTTGGTTACAGATAGGTAGAATTTCATTTATTTACGCATATTGATCATTTCTGCTATAAAAAGCGCCCATTAGACCTCTATATACGCGCTCCTACCTCTTCTACCAGGTTCGATAGGGATGTATGCGCTATACCAATCGAAAGAGGAGGCTTGGGGCTAGGTACCTGTGAAATTTCATCAAGATTGATTTGGTTTCAGATAGGTAGAATTTCATTTATTTACTCATATTGATCATTTCTGCTATAAAAAGCGCCCATTAGACCTCTATATGTGCGCTCCTACCTCTTCTACCAGGTTCGAATTGGATGTATGCGCTATATCAATCGAAAGAGGAGACTTGGGGGTAGGTACATGTCAAGTTTCATCGAGATTGATTTGGTTTCAGATCGGTAAAATTTCATTCATTTATTCATATTGATCATTCTGCTATAAAAAGCGCCCATTAGACCTCTATATGCGCGCTCCTACGTCTTCTACCAGGTTCGATAGGGACGTATGCCCTATACCACTCGAAAGAAGACACTTGGGGATAGGTACCTGTGAAATTTCATCAAGATTGATTTGGTTTCAGATAGGTAGAATTTCATTTATTTACTGATATTGATCATTTCTGCTATAAAAAGCGCCCATTAGACCTCTATATGCGCGCTCCTACCTCTTCTACCAGGTTCGAATGGGATGTATGCGCTATATCAATCGCAAGAGGAGACTGGGTGCTAGGTACATGTCAAGTTTCATCGAGATTGATTTGGTTTCAGATTGGAAAAATTTCATTCATTTACTCATATTGATGATTTCTGCTATAAAAAGCGCCCATTAGACCTCTATATGCGCGCTCCTAACTCTTCTACCAGGTTCGATAGGGATGTATGCGCTATATCAATCGAAAGAAGAGACTTGGTGCTAGGTACATGTCAAGTTTCATCGAGATTGATTTGGCTTCAGATAGGTGAAATTTCATTCATTTACTCATATTGATCATTTCTGCTATAAAAAGCGCCCATTAGACCTCTATACGCGCGCTCCTACCTCTTCTACCAGGTTCGATAGGGATGTATGCGCTATACCAATCGAAAGAGGAGACTTGGGGCTAGATACATGTCAAGTTTCATCGAGATTGATTTGGTTTCAGATAGGAAAAATTTCATTTATTTACTCATATTGATCATTTCTGCTATAAAAAGCGCCCATTAGACCTCTATACGCGCGCTCCTACGTCTTCTACCAGGTTTGATAGGGATGTATGCACTATACCAATCAAAAGAGGAAACTTTGTGCTAGGTACATGTCAAGTTTCATCGAGATTGATTTGGTTTCAGGTAGGTAAAATTTCATTCATTTACTCATATTGATCATTTCTGCTATAAAAAGCGCCCATTAGACCTCTATATGCGCGCTCCTACTTTTTCTACCATGTTCGATAGGGATGTATGCGCTATACCAATTGAAAGAGGAGACTTGGGGCTAGGTACATGTTACGTTTCATCGAGATTGATATGGTTACAGATAGGTAGAATTTCATTTATTTACTGATATTGATCATTTCTGCTATAAAAAAACGCCCATTAGACTTCTATATGCGCGCTCCTACGTCTTCTAACAGGTTCGATAGGGATGTATGCGCTATACCAATCAAACGAGGAGACTTTGGGCTAGATACATGTCAAGTTTCATCGAGATTGATTTGGTTTCAGATAGACAAAATTTCATTCATTTATTCATATTGATCATTTCTGCTATAAAAAGCGCCCATTAGACCTCTATACGCGCGCTCCTACGTCTTCTACCAGGTTCGATGGGGAGGTATGCACTATACCAATCAAAAGAGGAACCTTTGTTCTAGGTACATGTCAAGTTTCCTCTAGATTGATTTGGTTTCAGATAGGGAGAATTTCATTTATTTACTGATATTGATCATTTCTGCTATAAAAAACGCCCATTATACCTCTATATCGCGCTCCTAAGTCTTCTGCCAGGTTCGATAGGGATGTATGCGCTATACCAATCGTACGAAGAGACTTGGGGCTAGGTACATGTCAAGTTTCATAAAGATTGATTTGGTTTCAGATAGGCAAAATTTCATTCATTTACTCATATTGATCATTTCTGCTATAAAAAGCGCCCATTAGACCTCTATATGTGCTTTCCTATGTCTTCTACCAGGTTCGAAAGGGATGTATGCGCTATACCAATCGAAAGAGGAGACTTGGGGCTAGGTGCATGTTAAGTTTCATCGAGATTGATTTGGTTACAGATAGGGAGAATTACATTTATTTACTGATATTGATCATTTCTGCTATAAAAAACGCCCATTAGACCTCTATATGCGCGCTCCTACGTCTTGTCCCAGGTTCGATAGGGATGTATGCGCTATACCAATCAAAAGAAGAGACTCATGCCTAGATACGTGTCAAGTTTCATTGAGATTGATTTGGTTTCAGATAGGTAAAATTTCATTCATTTACTCATATTGATCATTTCTGCTATAAAAAGCGCCCATTAGACCTCTATATGCGCGCTCCTACGTCTTCTACCAGGTTCGATAGGGATGTATGCGTTGTACCAATCGAAAGAGGAGACATAGTGCTAGGTACGTACATGTCAAGTTTCATCGAGATTGATTTGTTTTCAGATAGGTAAAAATACATTCATTTACTCATATTGATCATTTCTGCTATAAAAAGCGCCCATTAGACCTCTGTATGCGCACTCCTACGTCTTTTACCAGGTTCGATGGGGATGTATGAGCTATACCAATGGAAAGAGGAGACTTGGTGCTAGGTACATGTCAAGTTTCATCGAGATTGATTTGGTTTCAGATCGGTAAAATTTCATTCATTTATTCATATTGATCATTCTGCTATAAAAAGCGCCCATTAGACCTCTATATGCGCGCTCCTACCTCTTCTACCAGGTTCGATAGGGATGTATGCGCTATATCAATTGAAAGAGGAGACTTGGTGCTAGGTACATGTCAAGTTTCATCGAGATTGATTTGTTTTCAGATAGGTAAAAATACATTCATTTACTCATATTGATCATTTCTGCTATAAAAAGCGCCCATTAGACCTCTATATGCGCGCTCCTACTTCTTCTACCTGGTTCGATACGGATGTATGCGCTATACCAATCGAAAGAGGAGACTTGGTGCTAGTTACATGTAAAGTTTCATCGAGATTGATTTGGTTTCAGATAAGTAGAATTTCATTCATTTACTCATATTGATCATTTCTGCTATAAAAAGCGCCCATTAGACCTCTATGTGCGCGCTCCTACGTCTTCTACCAGATTCGATAGGGATGTATGCGCTATACCACTCGAATCGAAAGAAGAGTCTTTGCGCTAGGTACACGTCAAGTTTCATCGAGATTGTTTTGGTTTCAGATAGATAAAATTTCATTCATTTACTCTTATTGATCATTTCTACTATAAAAAGCGCCCATTAGACCTCTATATGCGCGCTACTACGTCTTCTACCAGGTTCGATAGGGATGTATGCGCCATAGCAATCGAAGGAAGAGACTCATGCCTAGATACTTGTCAAGTTTCAGTGAGATTGAATTATTTTCAGATAGGTAAAATTTCATTCATTTACTCATATTGATCATTTCTGCTATAAAAAGCGCCCATTAGACCTCTATATGCGCGCTCCTACGTCTTCTACCAGGTTCGATTGGGATGTATGCGCTATACCAATCGAAAATAAGACTTGGTGCTAGGTACATGTCAAGTTTCATCGAGATTAATTTGTTATCAGATAGGTAAAAATACATTCATTTACTCATATTGATCATTTCTGCTATAAAAAGCGCCCATTAGACCTCTATATGCGCGCTCCTACTTCTTCTACCAGGTTCGATAGGGATGTATGCGCTATACCAATCGAAAGAGGAGACTTGGTGGTAGGTACATGTAAAGTTTCATCGAGATTGATTTGGTTTCAGATAAGTAGAATTTCATTCATTTTCTCATATTGATCATTTCTGCTATACAAAGCGCCCATTAGACCTCTATGTGCGCGCTCCTACGTCTTCTACCAGATTCGATAGGGATGTATGCGCTATACCACTCGAATCGAAAGAAGAGGCTTTGGGCTAGGTACACGTCAAGTTTCATCGAGATTGATTTGATTTCAGATAGGTAAAATTTCATTCATTTACTCATATTGATCATTTCTACTATAAAAAGCGCCCATTAGACCTCTATATGCGCGCTACTACGTCTTCTACCAGGTTCGATAGGGATGTATGCGCCATACCAATCGAAGGAAGAGACTTGGGCCTAGATCCATGATAAGTTTCATCGAGATTGATTTGGTTTCAAATAGGTAAAAATACATTCATTTACTCATATTGATCATTTCTGCTATAAAAAGCGCCCATTAGACCTCTATATGCGCGCTCCTACGTCTTCTACCAGGTTCGATAGGGATGTATGCGCTATACCAATCGAAAGAGGAGACTTGGTGCTAGGTACATGTAAAGTTTCATCGAGATTGATTTGGTTTCAGATAAGTAGAATTTCATTCATTTACTCATATTGATCATTTCTGCTATAAAAAGCGCCCATTAGACCTCTATGTGCGCGCTCCTACGTCTTCTACCAGATTCGATAGGGATGTATGCGCTATACCACTCGAATCGAAAGAAGAGGCTTTGGGCTAGGTACACGTCAAGTTTCATCGAGATTGATTTGGTTTCAGATAGATAAAATTTCATTCATTTACTCTTATTGATCATTTCTACTATAAAAAGCGCCCATTAGACCTCTATATGCGCGCTACTACGTCTTCTACCAGGTTCGATAGGGATGTATGCGCCATACCAATCGAAGGAAGAGACTCATTCCTAGATACGTGTCAAGTTTCAGTGAGATTGATTTTGTTTCAGATAGGTAAAATTTCATTCATTTACTCATATTGATCATTTCTGCTATAAAAAGCGCCCATTAGACCTCTATATGCGCGCTCCTACGTCTTCTACCAGGTTCGATATGGGTGTATGCGCTACCAATCGAAAGAGGAGACATGGTGCTAGGTACATGTCAGTTTCATCGAGATTGATTTGTTTTCAGATAGGTAAAAATACATTCATTTACTCATATTGATCATTTCTGCTATAAAAAGCGCCCATTAGACCTCTGTATGCGCACTCCTACGTCTTCTACCAGGTTCGATGGGGATGTATGCGCTATACCAATGGAAAGAGGAGACTTGGTGCTAGGTACATTTCAAGTTTCATCGAGATTGATTTGGTTTCAGATAGGTAAAATGTCATTCCTTTACTCATATTAATCATTTCTGCTATAAAAAGAGCCCATTAGACCTCTGTATGCGCACTCCTACGTCTTCTACCAGGTTCGATGGGGATGTATGCGCTATACCAATGGAAAGAGGAGACTTGGTGCTAGGTACATTTCAAGTTTCATCGAGATTGATTTGGTTTCAGATAGGTAAAATGTCATTCATTTACTCATATTGATCATTTCTACTATGAAAAGCGCCCATTAGACCTCTGTATGCGCACTCCTACGTCTTCTACCAGGTTCGATGGGGATGTATGCGCTATACCAATGGAAAGAGGAGACTTGGTGCTAGGTACATGTCAAGTTTCATCGAGATTGATTTGTTTTCAGATAGGTAAAAATACATTCATTTACTCATATTGATCATTTCTGCTATAAAAAGCGCCCATTAGACCTCTATATGCGCACTCCTACCTCATCTACCAGGTTCGATGGGGATGTATGCGCTATACCAATCGAAAGAAGAGACTTGGGCCTAGATACATGTCAAGTTTCATTGAGATTGATTTTGTTTCAGATAGGTAAAATTTCATTCATTTACTCATATTGATCGTTTCTGCTATAAAAAGCGCCCATTAGACCTCTATATGCGCGCTCCTATGTCTTCTACCAGGTTCGATAGGGATGTATGCGCTATACCAATCGAAAGAAGAAACTTGGTGCTAGGTACATGTCAAGTTTTATCGAGATTGATTTGTTTTAAGATAGGTAGAAATACATTCATTTACTCATATTGATCATTTATGCTTTAAAAAGCGTCTATTAGACCTCTATATGCGCGCTCCTACGTCTTCTACCAGGTTCGATAGGGATGTATGCGCTATACCAATCGAACGAAGAGACTTGGGGCTTGGTACATGTCAAGTTTCATCAAGATTGATTTGGTTTCAGACAGGTTAAATTTCATTTATTTACTCGAATTGATCATTTCTGCTACAAAAAGCGCCCATCAGACCTCTATATGCGCGCTCCTACGTCTTCTACCAGGTTCGATAGGGATGTATTCGCTATACTACTCAAAAGAGAAGACTTCGGGCTAGGTACAAGTCAAGTTTCCTCAAGATTGATTTTGTTTCAGATAGGTAGAATTTCATTTTATTTACTCATATTGATCATTTCTGCTATAAAAAGCGCCCATTAGACCTCTATATGCGCGCTCCTATGTCTTCTACCAGGTTCGATAGGGATGTATGCGCTATACCAATCGAAAAAGCAGACTTAGCGCTAGGTATATGTCAAGTTTCTTTAAGATTGATTTGGTTTCAGATAGGTAAAATTTCATTCATTTACTCATATTGATCATCTCTGCTATAAAAAGCACCCATTAGATCTTTATATGCGCGCTCCTACTTCTTCTACCAGGTTCGATAGGGATGTATGCGCTGTACCAATCGAAAGAGGAGACTTGGTGCTAGGTACATATCAAGTTTCATCGAGATTGATTTGTTTTCAGATAGGTAAAAATACATTCATTTACTCATATTGATCATTTCTGCTATAAAAAGCGCCCATTAGACCTCTATATGCGCGCTCCTACGTCTTCTACCAGGTTCGATAGGGATGTATGCGCTATACCAATCAAAAAAGCAGACTTAGGACTAGGTACATGTCAAGTTTCGTCAAGATTGATTTGGTTTCAGATAGGTAAAATTTCATTCATTTACTCATATTGATCATTTCTGCTATAAAAAGCGCCCATTAGACCTCTATATGCGCGCTCCTACGTCTTGTCCCAGGTTCGATAGGGGTTGGTGCGCTATACCAATCGAAAGAGGAGACTTATGCCTAGATACATGTCAAGATTCATCGAGATTGATTTGGTTTCAGATAGGTAAAATTTCATTCATTTATCATATTGATCATCTCTGCTATAAAAAGCGCCCATTAGACCTCTATATGCGCGCTCCTACGTCTTCTACCAGGTTCGATAGGGATGTATGTGATATACCAATCGAAAGAGGAGACTTGGTGCTAGGTACATATCAAGTTTCATCAAGATTGATTTGTTTTCAGATAGGTAAAAATACATTCATTTACTCATATTGATCATTTCTGCTTTAAAAAGCGCCCATTAGATTTCTATATGCGCGCTCCTACTTCTTGTCCCAGGTTCGATAGGGGTTGGTGCGCTATACCAATCGAAAGAAGAGACTTAGGCCTAGATACATTTCAAGTTTCATCGAGATTGATTTGGTTTCAGATAGGTAAAATTTCATTCATTTACTCATATTGATCATTTCTGCTACAAAAAGCGCCCATTAGACCTCTATATGCGCGCTCCTACGTCTTCTACCAGGTTCGATAGAGATGTATGCGATATACCAATCGAAAGAAGAGACTTGGTGCTAGGTACCTGTCAAGTTTCATCGAGATTGATTTGGTTTCAGATAGGTAAAATTTCATTCATTTACCCTTATTGATCATTTCTGCTATAAAAAGCGCCCATTAAACCTCTATATGCGCGCTCCTACGTCTTCTACCAGGTTCGATATGGGTGTATGCGCTACCAATCGAAAGAGGAGACATGGTGCTAGGTACATGTCAGTTTCATCGAGATTGATTTGTTTTCAGATAGGTAAAAATACATTCATTTACTCATATTGATCATTTCTGCTATAAAAAGCGCCCATTAGACCTCTGTATGCGCACTCCTACGTCTTCTACCAGGTTCGATGGGGATGTATGCGCTATACCAATGGAAAGAGGAGACTTGGTGCTAGGTACATTTCAAGTTTCATCGAGATTGATTTGGTTTCAGATAGGTAAAATGTCATTCCTTTACTCATATTAATCATTTCTGCTATAAAAAGAGCCCATTAGACCTCTGTATGCGCACTCCTACGTCTTCTACCAGGTTCGATGGGGATGTATGCGCTATACCAATGGAAAGAGGAGACTTGGTGCTAGGTACATTTCAAGTTTCATCGAGATTGATTTGGTTTCAGATAGGTAAAATGTCATTCATTTACTCATATTGATCATTTCTACTATGAAAAGCGCCCATTAGACCTCTGTATGCGCACTCCTACGTCTTCTACCAGGTTCGATGGGGATGTATGCGCTATACCAATGGAAAGAGGAGACTTGGTGCTAGGTACATGTCAATTTTCATCGAGATTGATTTGGTTTCAGATAGGTAAAATGTCATTCATTTACTCATATTGATCATTTCTGCTATAAAAAGCGCCCATTAGACCTCTTTATGCGCACTCCTATGTCTTCTACCAGGTTCGATAGGGATGTATGCGCTATACCAATCGAAAATAAGACTTGGTGCTAGGTACATGTCAAGTTTCATCGAGATTGATTTGTTTTCAGATAGGTAAAAATACATTCATTTACTCATATTGATCATTTCTGCTATAAAAAGCGCCCATTAGACCTCTATATGCGCACTCCTACCTCTTCTACCAGGTTCGATGGGGATGTATGCGCTTTACCAATCGAAAGAAGAGACTTGGGCCTAGATACATGTCAAGTTTCATTGAGATTGATTTTGTTTCAGATAGGTAAAATTTCATTCATTTACTCATATTGATCGTTTCTGCTATAAAAAGCGCCCATTAGACCTCTATATGCGCGCTCCTATGTCTTCTACCAGGTTCGATAGGGATGTATGCGCTATACCAATCGAAAGAAGAAACTTGGTGCTAGGTACATGTCAAGTTTTATCGAGATTGATTTGTTTTAAGATAGGTAGAAATACATTCATTTACTCATATTGATCATTTATGCTTTAAAAAGCGTCTATTAGACCTCTATATGCGCGCTCCTACGTCTTCTACCAGGTTCGATAGGGATGTATGCGCTATACCAATCGAACGAAGAGACTTGGGGCTTGGTACATGTCAAGTTTCATCAAGATTGATTTGGTTTCAGACAGGTTAAATTTCATTTATTTACTCGAATTGATCATTTCTGCTACAAAAAGCGCCCATCAGACCTCTATATGCGCGCTCCTACGTCTTCTACCAGGTTCGATAGGGATGTATTCGCTATACTACTCAAAAGAGAAGACTTCGGGCTAGGTACAAGTCAAGTTTCCTCAAGATTGATTTTGTTTCAGATAGGTAGAATTTCATTTATTTACTCATATTGATCATTTCTGCTATAAAAAGCGCCCATTAGACCTCTATATGCGCGCTCCTATGTCTTCTACCAGGTTCGATAGGGATGTATGCGCTATACCAATCGAAAAAGCAGACTTAGCGCTAGGTATATGTCAAGTTTCTTTAAGATTGATTTGGTTTCAGATAGGTAAAATTTCATTCATTTACTCATATTGATCATCTTTGCTATAAAAAGCACCCATTAGATCTTTATATGCGCGCTCCTACTTCTTCTACCAGGTTCGATAGGGATGTATGCGCTGTACCAATCGAAAGAGGAGACTTGGTGCTAGGTACATATCAAGTTTCATCGAGATTGATTTGTTTTCAGATAGGTAAAAATACATTCATTTACTCATATTGATCATTTCTGCTATAAAAAGCGCCCATTAGACCTCTATATGCGCGCTCCTACGTCTTCTACCAGGTTCGATAGGGATGTATGCGCTATACCAATCAAAAAAGCAGACTTAGGACTAGGTACATGTCAAGTTTCGTCAAGATTGATTTGGTTTCAGATAGGTAAAATTTCATTCATGTACTCATATTGATCATCTCTGCTATAAAAAGCACCCATTAGACCTCTATATGCGCGCTCGTACGTCTTCTACCAGGTTCGATAGGGATGTATGCGCTATACCAATCGAAAGAGGAGACTTGGTCCTAGGTACGTATCAAGTTTCATCGAGATTGATTTGTTTTCAGATAGGTAAAATACATTCATTTACTCATATTGATCATTTCTGCTATAAAAAGCGCCCATTAGACCTCTATATGCGCGCTCCTACGTCTTGTCCCAGGTTCGATAGGGGTTGGTGCGCTATACCAATCGAAAGAGGAGACTTATGCCTAGATACATGTCAAGATTCATCGAGATTGATTTGGTTTCAGATAGGTAAAATTTCATTCATTTATCATATTGATCATCTCTGCTATAAAAAGCGCCCATTAGACCTCTATATGCGCGCTCCTACGTCTTCTACCAGGTTCGATAGGGATGTATGTGATATACCAATCGAAAGAGGAGACTTGGTGCTAGGTACATATCAAGTTTCATCAAGATTGATTTGTTTTCAGATAGGTAAAAATACATTCATTTACTCATATTGATCATTTCTGCTTTAAAAAGCGCCCATTAGATTTCTATATGCGCGCTCCTACTTCTTATCCCAGGTTCGATAGGGGTTGGTGCGCTATACCAATCAAAAGAAGAGACTTAGGCCTAGATACATTTCAAGTTTCATCGAGATTGATTTGGTTTCAGATAGGTAAAATTTCATTCATTTACTCATATTGATCATTTCTGCTACAAAAAGCGCCCATTAGACCTCTATATGCGCGCTCCTACGTCTTCTACCAGGTTCGATAGAGATGTATGCGATATACCAATCGAAAGAAGAGACTTGGTGCTAGGTACCTGTCAAGTTTCATCGAGATTGATTTGGTTTCAGATAGGTAAAATTTCATTCATTTACCCTAATTGATCATTTCTGCTATAAAAAGCGCCCATTAGACCTCTATATGCGCGCTCCTACGTCTTCTACCAGGTTCGATAGGGATGTATGCGCTATACCAATCGAAAGAAAAGACTTAGGCCTAGATACATTTCAAGTTTCATCGAGATTGATTTTGTTTCAGATAGGTAAACTTTCATTCATTTACTCATATTGATCATTTCTGCTATAAAAAGCGCCCATTAGACCTCTATATGCGCCCTCCTACCTCTTCTACCAGGTTCGATAGGGATGTATGCGCTATACCAATCGAAAGAGAAGACATGGTGCTAGGTACATGTCAAGTTTCATCGAGATTGATTTGGTTTAAGATAGGTAAAAATACATTCATTTACTCATATTGATCATTTCTGCTATAAAAATCGCCCTTTAGACCTCTATATGCGCGCTCCTACGTCTTGTCCCAGGTTCGATAGGGATGTATGCGCTATACCAATGGAAAGAAAAGACTTGGTGCTAGGTACATGTCAAGTTTCATCAAGATTGATTTTGTTTCAGATAGGTAAAATTTCATTCATTTACTCATATTGATCATTTCTGCTATAAAAAGCGCCCATTGGACCTCTATATGCGCGCTCCTTCCTCTTCTACCAGGTTCGATAGGGATGTATGCGCTATACCAATCGAAAGAAGAGACTTGGTGCTAGGTACATGTCAAGTTTCATCGAGATTGAGTTGGTTTCAGATAGGTAAAATTTCATTTATTTAATCACATTGATAATCTCTGCGATAAAAAGCGCCCATTAGACCTCTATATCCGCGCTCCTACGTCTTCTACTATCCCTATCGAACCTGGCAGAAGATGTAGGAGCGCGCATATAGAGGTCTAATGGGCCCTTTTTATAGCAGAAATGATCAATATGAGTAAATAAATGAAATTCTACCTATCTGTAACCAAATCGATCTGGATGAAACTTGACATATACCTAACCCCAAGTCTCCTCTTTCGATTGGTATAGCGCATACATCCCTATCGAACCTGGTAGAAGACGTAGGAGCGCGCATATAGAGGTCTAATGGGCGCTTTTCATGGCAGAAATGATCAATATAAGTAAATAAATGAAATTTTACCTTTCTGAAACCAAATCAATCTTGAGGAAACTTGACATATACCTAGCCCCAAGTCTCCTCTTTTGATTGGTATAGCACATACATCTCTATCGAATCTGTTAGAAGAAGTAGGAGCGCGCATATAGAGGTCTAATGGGCGCTTTTTATAGCAGAAATGATCAATATAAATAAATGAATGAAATTTTACCTATCTGAAACCAAATAAATCTCAATGAAACTTTACTTATACCTTGCCCTGGTAGAAGACGTAGGAGCGCACATTTAGAGGTTTACTGGGCACTTTTTATAGAAAAAATGATCAATATGAGAAAATGAATGAAATTCTACCTATCTGAAACCAAATCAATCTCGATGAAACTTGACATGTATCTAGCCCCAAGTCTCTTCTTTTGATTGGTATAGGGCATACATCCCTATCGAACCTGGTAGAAGACGTAGGAGCGCGCATATAGATGTCTAATGGGCGCTTTTTATAGCAGAAATGATCAATATGAGTAAATGAATGAAATTTTACCTATCTGAAACAAAATCAATCTCGATGACAATTTACATATACCTAGCACCAAGTCTCCTCTTTCCATTGGTATAGCGCATACATCCCTATCGAACCTGGTAGAAGACGTAGGAGCGCGCATATAGAGGTCTAATGGGCGCTTTTTATAGCAGAAATGATCAATATGAGTAAATGAATGAAATTCTACCTATCTGAAACCAAATCAATCTCGATGAAACTTGAGATGTACATAGGTCCAAGTCTCTTCTTTCGATTGGTTTAGCGCATACATCCCTATCGAACATGGTAGAAGACGTAGGAGCGCGCATATAGAGGTCTAATGGGCGCTTTTTATAGCAGAAATGATCAATATGAGTAAATGAATGAAATTTTACCTATCTGAAACCAAATCAATCTCGATGAAACTTGACATGTACATAGGCCCTAGTCTCTTCTTTCGATTGGTATAGCGCATACATCCATATCGAACCTGGTAGAAGAGGTAGGAGCGCGCATATAGAGGTCTAATGGGCGCTTTTCATAGCAGAAATGATCAATATAAGTAAATAAATGAAATTCTACCTATCTGAAACCAAATCAATCTTGATGAAACTTGACATATACCTATCCCCAAGTCTTGTCTTTTGATTGGTATAGCGCATACATCCCTATCGAATCTGTTAGAAGACGTAGGAGCGCGCATATAGAGATCTAATGGGCGCTTTTTTTAGCAGAAATGATCAATATGAATAAATGATTGAAATTTTACCTATCTGAAACCTAATCAATCTCAATGAAACTTTACTTGTACCTTGCCCCAAGTGTCCTCTTATAATTGGTATAGCAGATACATCCCTATCGAACCTGGTAGAAGACGTAGGAGCGCACATATAGATGTTTAATGGGCATTTTTTATAGAAAAATGATCAATATGAGAAAATGAATGAAATTTTACCTATCTGAAACCAAATCAATCTCAATGAAACTTGACGTGTACCTAGCCCCAAGTCTCTTCTTTTGATTGGTATAGCGCATACATCCCTATCGAACCTGGTAGAAGACGTAGGAGCGCGCATATAGAGGTCTAATGGGCGCTTTTTATAGCAGAAATGATCAATATGAATAAATGAATGAAATTTTACCTTTCTGAAACCAAATCAATCTTCATGAAACTTGACATGTATCTAGGCAGAAGTCTCTTCTTTCCATTGGAATAGCGCATACATCCCTATCGAACCTGGTAGAAGACGTACGAGCGCGCATATAGAGGTCTAATGGGCGCTTTTTATAGCAGAAATGATCAATATGAATAAATGAATGAAATTTTACCTATCTGAGTCCAAATCAATCTCAATGAAACTTGACATGTACCTAGCCCCAAGTCTCCTCTTTCGATTGGTATAGCGCATACATCCCTATCGAACCTGGTAGAAGAAGTAGGAGCGCGCATATAGAGGTCTAATGGGCGCTTTTTATAGCAGAAATGATCAATATGAGTAAATAAATGAAATTCTTCCTATCTGTAACCAAATCGATCTCGATGAAACTTGACATATGCCTAGCCCCAAGTCTTCTTGATTGGTATAGCGCATACATCCCTATCGAATCTGTTAGAAGACGTAGGAGCGCGCATATATAAGTCTAACTGGCGCTTTTTATAGCAGAAATGATCAATATGAATAAATGAATGAAATTTTACCTATCTGAAACCAAATCAATCTCAATGAAACTTTACTTGTACCTTGCCCCAGGTCTCCTCTATCGATTGGTATAGCACATACATCCCTATCGAACCTGGTACAAGACGTAGGAGCGCGCATATAGAGGTTTAATGGGGACTTTTTAAAGAAAAAATGATCAATATGAGAAAATGAATGAAATTTTACATATCTGAAACCAAATCAATCTCAATGAAACTTGACATGTACCTAGCCCCAAGTCTCTTCTTTTGATCGGTATAGCGCATACATCCCTATCGAACCTGGTAGAAGACGTAGGAGCACGCATATAGAGGTCTAATGGGCGCTTTTTATAGCAGAAATGATCAATATGAATAAATGAATGAAATTTTACCTTTCTGAAACGAAATCAATCTCGATGACAATTGACATATACCTAGCACCAAGTCTCCTCTTTGGATTGGTATAGCGCATACATCCCTATCGAACCTGGTACAAGAAGTAGGAGCGCGCATATAGAGGTCTAATGGGCGCTTTTTATAGCAGAAATGATCAATATGAGTAAATGAATGAAATTTTACCTATCTGAAACCAAATCAATCTCGATGAAACTTGACATGTACCTAGCACCAAGTCTTTTCTTTTGATTGGTATAACGCATACATCCCTATCGAACCTGGTAGAAGAAGTAAGAGCGCGCGTATAGAGGTCTAATGGGAGCTTTTTATAGCAGAAATGATCATTATGAATAAATGAATGAAATTTTACCTATCTGAGTCCAAATCAATCTCAATGAAACTTGACATGTACCTAGCCCCAAGTCTCCTCTTTCGATCGGTATAGCGCATACATCCCTATCGAACCTGGTAGAAGACGTAAGAGCGCGCATATAGAGGTCTAAAGGGCGCTTTTTATAGCAGAAATGATCAATATGAATAAATGAATGAAATTTTACCTTTCTGAAACCAAATCAATCTTCATGAAACTTGACATGTACATAGGCCCAAGTCTCTTCTTTTGATTGGGATAGCGCATACGTCCCTATCGAACCTGGTAGAAGAAGTACGAGCGCGCATATAGAGGTCTAATGGGCGCTTTTTATAGCAGAAATGATTAATACGAGTAAATGAATGAAATTTTACCTATCTGAAACCAAATCAAACTTCATGAAACTTGACATGTACCTGGCACCATGTCTCCTCTTTTGATTGGTATAGCGCATACATCCCTATCGAACCTGGTAGAAGAAGTAGGAGCGCGCGTATAGAGGTCTAATGGGCGCTTTTTATAGCAGAAATGATCAATATAAATAAATGAATGAAATTTTACCTATCTGAGTCCAAATCAATCTCAATGAAAATTGACATGTACCTAGCCCCTAGTCTCCTCTTTCGATTGGTATAGCGCATACATCCCTATCGAACCTGGTAGAAGAAGTAGGAGCGCGCATATAGAGGTCTAATGGGCGCTTTTTATAGCAGAAATGATCAATATGATTAAATAAATGAAATTCTGCCTATCTGTAACCAAATCAATCTCGATGAAACTTGACCTATACCTAGCCCCAAGTCTCCTCTTTCGATAAGTATAGCGCATACATCCCTATCAAACCTGGTAGAAGACGTAGGAGCGCGCATATAGAGGTCTAATGGGCGCTTTTCATAGCAGAAATGATCAATATAAGTAAATAAATGAAATTCTACCTATCTGAAACCAAATCAATCTTGATGAAACTTGACATGTACCTATCCCCAAGTCTCCTCTTTTGATTGGTATAGCACATACATCCCTATCGAATCTGTTAGAAGACGTAGGAGCGCGCATATAGAGGTCTAATGTGCGCTTTTTATAGCAGAAATGATCAATATGAATAAATGAAGGAAATTTTACCTATCTGAAACCAAATCAATCTCAATGAAACTTTACTTGTACCTTGCCCCAAGTCTCCTCTTTTGAATGGTATAGCGCTTACATCCCTATCGAACCTGGTAGAAGACGTAGGAGCGCGCATATAGAGGTTTAATGGGCACTTTTTATAGCAGAAATGATCAATATGAGAAAATGAATGAAATTTTACCTATCTGAAAGCAAATCAATCTCAATTAAACTTGACATGTACCTAGCCCCAAGACTCTTCTTTTGATTGGTATAGAGCATACATCCCTATCGAACCTGGTAGAAGACGTAGGAGCGCGCATATAGAGGTCTAATGGGCGCTTTTTATAGGAGAAATGATCAATATGAGTAAATGAATGAAATTTTACCTATCTGAAACGAAATCAATCTCGATGGCAATTGACATGTACCTAGCACCAAGTCTCCTCTTTGGATTGGTATAGCGCATACATCCCTATCGAACCTGGTAGAAGACGTAGGAGCGCGCATATAAAGGTTTAAAGTGCGCTTTTTATAGCAGAAATGATCAATATGAATAAATGAATGAAATTTTACCTATCTGAAACCAAATCAATCTCGATGAAACTTGACAAGTACCTAGACCCAAGTCTCCTCTTTCGATTGGAATAGCGCATACATCCCTATCGAACCTGGTAGAAGACGTAGGAGCGCGCATATAGAGGTCTAATGGGCGCTTTTTATAGCAGAAATGATCAATATGAGTAAATGAATGAAAAAAGCGCCCATTAGACCTCTATATGCGCGCTCCTACGTCTTCTACCAGGTTCGATAGGGATGTATGCTCTATACCAATCAAAAGAAGAGTCTTGGGGCTAGGTACATGTCAAGTTTAATTGAGATTGATTTGCTTTCAGATAGGTAAAATTTCATTCATTTTCTCATATTGATCATTTCTGCTATAAAAAGTGCCCATTAAACCTCTATATGCGCGCTCCTACGTCTTCTACCAGGTTCGATAGGGATGTAAGCGCTATACCATTCAAAAGAGGAGACTTGGGGCAAGGTACAAGTAAAGTTTCATTGAGATTGATTTGGTTTCAGATAGGTAAAATTTCCTTCATTTATTCATATTGATCATTTCTGCTATAAAAAGCGCACATTAGACCTCTATATGCGCGCTCCTACGTCTTCTAACAGATTCGATAGGGATGTATGTGCTATACCAATCAAAAGAGGAGACTTGGGGATAGGTACATGTCAAGTTTCATCAAGATTGATTTGGTTTCAGATAGGTAGAATTTCATTTATTTACTTATATTGATCATTTCTGCTATGAAAAGCGCCCATTAGACCTCTATATGCGCGCTCCTACGTCTTCTACCAGGTTTGATAGGGATGTATGCGCTATACTTATCGAAAGAGGAGACTTGGGGCTAGGTATAGGTCAAGTTTCATCGAGATTGATTTGGTTACAGATAGGCAGAATTTCATTTATTTAATCATATTGATCATTTCTGCTATAAAAAGCGCCCATTAGACCTCTATATGCGCGCTCCTACTTCTTCTACCAGGTTCGATAGGGATGTATGCGCTATACCAATCGAAAGAGGAGACTAGGGGCTAGGTACATGTCAATTTTCATTGAGATTGATTTGGACTCAGATAGGTAAAATTTCATTCATTTATTTATATTGATCATTTCTGCTATAAAAAGCGCCCATTAGACCTCTATACGCGCGCTCCTACTTCTTCTACCAGGTTCGATAGGGATGTATGCGCTATACCAATCAAAAGAGGAGACATGGTGCTAGGTACATGTCAAGTTTCATGAAGTTTGATTTGGTTTCAGATAGGTAAAATTTCATTCATTTACTCGTATTAATCATTTCTGCTATAAAAAGCGCCCATTAGACCTCTATATGCGCGCTCGTACTTCTTCTACCAGGTTCGATAGGGACGTATGCGCTATCCCAATCAAAAGAAGAGACTTGGGCCTATGTACATGTCAAGTTTCATGAAGATTGATTTGGTTTCAGAAAGGTAAAATTTCATTCATTTATTCATATTGATCATTTCTGCTATAAAAAGCGCCCTTTAGACCTCTATATGCGCGCTCTTACGTCTTCTACCAGGTTCGATAGGGATGTATGCGCTATACCGATCGAAAGAGGAGACTTGGGGCTAGGTACATGTCAAGTTTCATTGAGAGTGATTTGGACTCAGATAGGTAAAATTTCATTCATTTATTCATAATGATCATTTCTGCTATAAAAAGCTCCCATTAGACCTCTATACGCGCGCTCTTACTTCTTCTACCAGGTTCGATAGGGATGTATGCGTTATACCAATCAAAAGAAGAGACTTGGGCCTATGTACATGTCAAGTTTCATCGAGATTGATTTGGTTTCAGATAGGTAAAATTTCATTCATTTACTCATATTGATCATTTCTGCTATAAAAAGCGCCCATTAGACCTCTATATGCGCGCTCCTACTTCTTGTACCAGGTTCGATAGGGATGTATGCGCTATACCAATCCAAAGAGGAGACTTGGTGCTAGGTATATGTCAATTGTCATCGAGATTGATTTCGTTTCAGAAAGGTAAAATTTCATTCATTTATTCATATTGATCATTTCTGCTATAAAAAGCGCCCATTAGACCTCTATATGCGTGCTCCTACGTCTTCTACCAGGTTCGATAGGGATGTATGCGCTATACCGATCAAAAGAAGAGACTTGGGGCTAGGTACATGTCAAGTTTCATTGAGATTGATTTGGTTTCAGATATGTAAAATTTCATTCATTTTCTCATATTGATCATTTTTTCTATAAAAAGTCCCCATTAAACCTCTATATGCGCGCTCCTACGTCTTGTACCAGGTTCGATAGGGATGTATGTGCTATACCAATCGATAGAGGAGACCTGGGGCAAGGTACAAGTAAAGTTTCATTGAGATTGATTTGGTTTCAGATAGGTAAAATTTCATTCATTTATTCATATTGATCATTTCTGCTATAAAAAGCGCCAGTTAGACTTATATATGCGCGCTCCTACGTCTTCTAACAGATTCGATAGGGATGTATGCGCTATACCAATCAAAAGAGAAGACTTGGGGCTAGGCATATGTCAAGTTTCATCGAGATCGATTTGGTTACAGATAGGAAGAATTTCATTTATTTACTCATATTGATCATTTCTGCTATAAAAAGCGCCCATTAGACCTCTATATGCGCGCTCCTACTTCTTCTACCAGGTTCGATAGGGATGTATGCGCTATACCAATCGAAAGAGGAGACTTGGGGCTAGGTACATGTCAAGTTTCATTGAGATTGATTTGGACTCAGATAGGTAAAATTTCATTCATTTATTCATATTGATCATTTCTGCTATAAAAAGCGCCCATTAGACCTCTATATGCGCGCTCGTACGTCTTCTACCAGGTTCGATAGGGATGTATGCGCTATTCCAATGGAAAGAAGAGACTTCTGCCTAGATACATGTCAAGTTTCATGAAGATTGATTTGGTTTCAGAAAGGTAAAATTTCATTCATTTATTCATATTGATCATTTCTGCTATAAAAAGCGCCCATTAGACCTCTATATGCGCGCTCCTACGTCTTCTACCAGGTTCGATAGGGATGTATGCGCTATACCAATCAAAAGAAGAGACTTGGGGCTAGGTACACGTCAAGTTTCATTGAGATTGATTTGGTTTCAGATAGGTAAAATTTCATTCATTTTCTCATATTGATCATTTTTCTATAAAAAATGCCCATTAAACATCTATATGTGCGCTCCTACGTCTTCTACCAGGTTCGATAGGGATGTATCTGCTATACCAATTATAAGAGGACACTTGGGGCAAGGTACAAGTAAAGTTTCATTGAGATTGATTAGGTTTCAGATAGGTAAAATTTCAATCATTTATTCATATTGATCATTTCTGCTAAAAAAAGCGCCCATTAGATCTCTATATGCGCGCTCCTACGTCTTCTAACAGATTCGATAGGGATGTATGCGCTATACCAATCAAAAGACAAGACTTGGGGATAGGTATATGTCAAGTTTCATCAAGATTGATTTGGTTTCAGATAGGTAGAATTTCATTTATTTACTTATATTGATCATTTCTGCTATGAAAAGCGCCCATTAGACCTCTATATGCGCGCTCCTACCTCTTCTACCAGGTTCGATATGGATGTATGCGCTATACCAATCGAAAGAAGAGACTAGGGCCTATGTACATGTCAAGTTTCATCGAGATTGATTTGGTTTCAGATAGGTAAAATTTCATTCATTTACTCATATTGATCTTTTCTGCTATAAAAAGCGCCCATTAGACCTCTATATGCGCGCTCCTACGTCTTCTACCATGTTCGATAGGGATGTATGCGCTAAACCAATCGAAAGAAGAGACTTGGACCTATGTACATGTCAAGTTTCATCGAGATTGATTTGGTTTCAGATAGGTAGAATTTCATTCATTTACTCATATTGATCATTTCTGCTATAAAAAGCGCCCATTAGACCTCTATATGCGCGCTCCTACGTCTTCTACCAGGTTCGATAGGGATGTATGCGCTATACCAATGGAAAGAGGAGACTTGGTGCTAGGTATATGTAAATTGTCATCGAGATTGATTTTGTTTCAGATAGGTAAAATTTCATTCATTTACTCATATTGATCATTTCTGCTATAAAAAGCGCCCATTAGACATCTATATGCGCGCTCCTACGTCTTCTACCAGGTTCGATAGGGATGTATGCCCTATACCAATCAAAAGAAGAGACTTGGGGCTAGATACATGTCAAGTTTCATCGAGATTGATTTGGTTTCAGATAGGTAGAATTTCATTCATTTTCTCATATTGATCATTTTTTCTATAAAAAGTGCCCAGTAAACCTCTAAATGTGCGCTCCTACGTCTTCTACCAGGGCAAGGTATAAGTAAAGTTTCATTGAGATTTATTTGGTTTCAGATAGGTAAAATTTCATTCATTTATTTATATTGATCATTTCTGCTATAAAAAGCGCCCATTAGACCTCTATATGCGCGCTCCTACTTCTTCTAACAGATTCGATAGAGATGTATGTGCTATACCAATCAAAAGAGGAGACTTGGGGCTAGGTATATGTCAAGTTTCATCAAGATTGATTTGGTTTCAGAAAGGTAAAATTTCATTTATTTACTTATATTGATCATTTCTGCCATGAAAAGCGCCCATTAGACCTCTATATGCGCGCTCCTACGTCTTCTACCAGGTTCGATAGGGATGTATGCGCTATACCAATCGAAAGAGGAGACTTGGGGTTAGGTATATGTCAATTGCCATCGAGATTGATTTCGTTTCAGATAGGTAAAATTTCATTCATTTACTCATATTGATCATTTCTCCTATAAAAAGCGCCCATTAGACCTCTATATGCGCGCTCCTACGTCTTCTACCAGGTTCGATAGGGATGTATGCTCTATACCAATCAAAAGAAGAGTCTTGGGGCTAGGTACATGTCAAGTTTAATTGAGATTGATTTGCTTTCAGATAGGTAAAATTTCATTCATTTTCTCATATTGATCATTTCTGCTATAAAAAGTGCCCATTAAACCTCTATATGCGCGCTCCTACGTCTTCTACCAGGTTCGATAGGGATGTAAGCGCTATACCATTCAAAAGAGGAGACTTGGGGCAAGGTACAAGTAAAGTTTCATTGAGATTGATTTGGTTTCAGATAGGTAAAATTTCCTTCATTTATTCATATTGATCATTTCTGCTATAAAAAGCGCACATTAGACCTCTATATGCGCGCTCCTACGTCTTCTAACAGATTCGATAGGGATGTATGTGCTATACCAATCAAAAGAGGAGACTTGGGGATAGGTACATGTCAAGTTTCATCAAGATTGATTTGGTTTCAGATAGGTAGAATTTCATTTATTTACTTATATTGATCATTTCTGCTATGAAAAGCGCCCATTAGACCTCTATATGCGCGCTCCTACGTCTTCTACCAGGTTTGATAGGGATGTATGCGCTATACTTATCGAAAGAGGAGACTTGGGGCTAGGTATAGGTCAAGTTTCATCGAGATTGATTTGGTTACAGATAGGCAGAATTTCATTTATTTAATCATATTGATCATTTCTGCTATAAAAAGCGCCCATTAGACCTCTATATGCGCGCTCCTACTTCTTCTACCAGGTTCGATAGGGATGTATGCGCTATACCAATCGAAAGAGGAGACTAGGGGCTAGGTACATGTCAATTTTCATTGAGATTGATTTGGACTCAGATAGGTAAAATTTCATTCATTTATTTATATTGATCATTTCTGCTATAAAAAGCGCCCATTAGACCTCTATACGCGCGCTCCTACTTCTTCTACCAGGTTCGATAGGGATGTATGCGCTATACCAATCAAAAGAGGAGACATGGTGCTAGGTACATGTCAAGTTTCATGAAGTTTGATTTGGTTTCAGATAGGTAAAATTTCATTCATTTACTCGTATTAATCATTTCTGCTATAAAAAGCGCCCATTAGACCTCTATATGCGCGCTCGTACTTCTTCTACCAGGTTCGATAGGGACGTATGCGCTATCCCAATCAAAAGAAGAGACTTGGGCCTATGTACATGTCAAGTTTCATGAAGATTGATTTGGTTTCAGAAAGGTAAAATTTCATTCATTTATTCATATTGATCATTTCTGCTATAAAAAGCGCCCTTTAGACCTCTATATGCGCGCTCTTACTTCTTCTACCAGGTTCGATAGGGATGTATGCGCTATACCGATCGAAAGAGGAGACTTGGGGCTAGGTACATGTCAAGTTTCATTGAGATTGATTTGGACTCAGATAGGTAAAATTTCATTCATTTATTCATAATGATCATTTCTGCTATAAAAAGCTCCCATTAGACCTCTATACGCGCGCTCTTACTTCTTCTACCAGGTTCGATAGGGATGTATGCGTTATACCAATCAAAAGAAGAGACTTGGGCCTATGTACATGTCAAGTTTCATCGAGATTGATTTGGTTTCAGATACAGTGGTGATCGCGGGAGATTACCCACTTTTACCGAAGTTTCCGAGGCTTAACCTAAGTTTCCGAATTTCGGAAAAATCCTACCTAAGTTTCCGAATCCTAACTTTACGAAAATTACCGCTTTGACCGAAGTTTCCGAATTATCAAAATTCGGTAGGAAATTTAGGGTAAACCGTGAAAGTTAGGTATTTTAGTTAGGTTTTTTAGGAAAAAGTGTAATATTTCGGGTTTTTCGGGGTAATGGTAGTTTTAAGATTGATTTCAACAAAACGAAATTTCCATTATGTTAACAAAAGGAATGCAACATGTGTTCGGGAATTCTGGGGTGTAATTGAAAAGGGGGGGGGGGGTATATCCCTTGAAAATTTCCAAACATAGTCATATACTTTTTTATTGGCAATTTGCAATACTAGGGATCACGCTCTTCCCCTCCCCTGATTGTCTAGAGTCGCACATACATCATGATGTATACAAGTCAAATTTGGTATTGAATAAATCACAGGGGGGCGTAGCCAGATTATTTTTATTTCCATGAAATCATTCTGCAATCAACCCCCCCCCCTTTCCTTCGATTCATTTAATCAGCTATGTACAACGATTTCTTACAGAGTCTATATGAAAGATATATGGAATCTGCGGAAAATCGCTGTACGTTACGTAGCTGATTAAATGGAAAGAGGGACACTTCAGTCATTGAAATTAAAAAAAAAACCTTGCTTCGGCCCCCTGTGTACAATAAATAATAATAAAAAAAAACAGAAAAGATCCGTTATTAGGAAAGTATTAAAAGAAAAGATCGTTGAACTAAAGAAAAGATCTTATCTAAAGAAAAGATCGTTGAATATAAACAATTCGAATTTCCTCTGATCGAAGAAGTTGTACTTTCCGCAGTGGAAACACTTTGGCATTTTCAAAAATTCTTAGAGATTTCTTAATTTCAAATTGAGAAAACTAATGTAATTTCAGAAGACAATAATTGATATATCATATTCCTACATAAAAAGCCGATTTTACACTGTGTACCGACTATAAACCGAGCTAATGATCGAACTTGTTTGCAAATTTCAGGCAAGTTCTGTGTTTTTTTATTGTTAAATAATTCCTCATCGTGTGTTTGTATGTGTGGGGGTTTTTTTTTTTTTTGTTTTTGTTTTTTTGATTTTCTAGAATTTCAGCTGTCCTTAGCCGGTGAGGTATATAATACGTCCCTGCCGTGGCTTTTAAAAATAACAGCATTTTGTACAATGGAGAGGCGTGGAGGGTTTTGTTGTTGGTTTTTTATTTTGGAGACCCTCGATCAGGGCAAGGACTGTTTATAAGTCCTTGATCAGGGCCCGATATTTTTTCTGTTCTTTAGCGGATGCATGACCAAAGATAATTCAGCAGACCCTTCGGGCTAGATTCTTTTTGTAGAGGTGCAAACTTTCTGGACATTTTTCTTGGGGAGGGATGCAGTCTTCCTGCCCCTCCCCTCATAAAAATCATATGGGGTTCCTTTGTCCTTCTCAATATTTTATAATTTGTTAGACAAATCTGATAAAATTCTTGTCTAACTACCATTATCCATTACATGTACAACTCTATATCTAACAAATTCCTTTCCAAGGTGTTCTCAATCTTATGACAGCCCTTTGCACTAATTAATTGTGATAGGCAGAATGAAAAATGTGGCCGGTCCGGGAATCAAACCCGAGACCTTATGCTATGGAGGCAGACGCTCTTAGCAACTGAGCTAACCGGGCACGATAACCGTACCGTCACACACTATTTATAATTTTTTACAAGTCCCGAGATACAAATATGTTGCCGGACTCTGTCCGAAAACCTGTGATTGTCTGCAATCTTGAGGTAAAAACTCCTATGCAAGATCTGTCATAAAGGAATGAATTATACCAAACTATTCATTCAAAGTATTCATACTTAATCTTCTACACAGTTTCATAAAAAAAAGTATATTATGACCTTGACCTCTTACCTTTATTTAAGAGCATAATACACCCTTGGGTCCTAAGAGTAATTATGTCAAATGTTTTTGAAAACCATGTAGAGGGGAAAAAGTTTTGTCACAAAGTTTTGCCAAGAAAGTCTATTGTTACCTTGACCTCTGATCTAGATTCAGATCATTAAAAAACCCTTGAGTGCTACATATACGTAACAATTCTGCAAACAACACAATAAAATGATAACCAGGAGGACCGGAAACTGATTTGTTCAAGGAGAGGGCAAGTTGCTCGTTGCAGATTGACCCTCAATATGTGACTTTGATTTTGAAGATAACCTTGACATAGATACTGAATAACAGACATTGAATAAAGTTTTCCGCATATATGCATGGTGTATTTGCTTTGCAGTGAGTAAAGTAGAAATCAAAAGAAGTGTAACATAATGAACTGATGAGCATGATCATGTATAAACAGATATTCAAATAAGTGATCTAATGATTCTAATCACATCATAAATATAAATTTACATGTGTAAACATGATCTATAGACCTTTGGCTGATCCAACTTCTGTAAGTGCTTGGTATTTTTTTTTGCATTTTGTGCTGACATGTTTGTGTATATATATTTTTGCAAAGATTTTTAACCCTTTCAATTTCATTGTAATTGTAATTATTATAGCTTATTCAGCTCAAGTATAATGTGGATCAATATTCAACACCTTCTAGGTCAAGAAGGTATAGCTCAAAAAATTAATATTAGATACCAAAACCCAGTTGCTTTACAATTTATTTCCTTTCTTGCAACTGATGAAGTACACGTAGAATACTATCAATCTGACAATAAGAAATTTACAACTGTAACTGTCAAAAGACAGCAAGTGTGAATGGCAGTAGATGGTAAATTACTGTCTACATTTGAGTACAAGATTAACACTGTTCAAGAACAGGTATGTCACCTGTCACATGTTTGACCCTAAAACATTGCCTTGACCTTGAAAATGACCTTGAGCTAGACTATAGCCTCTAAACATACTTCACTATGATGCATATCAATTAGCTATAGATACTGTAGCCAATATATATATGATCATGTATGTTCAATGAACATCCCCCTCCCTTTTCACTTAAGTTCACAACTATGTGACACATGATCTAAAAACCTGTGACATATATCATAGGGCTGGTACAATACTCTGATTCATCAATGCATCACAATATTTTTTTTTTTCTCGATCCAAGTATCGATATATCCAAACACGACAAAGTTAAAATTTTACAAAATTTTTTTTATTGAATTTTCTGGATTTTTGTCCACCAAGCCAAAAACAAAAATAACTTTCAGAGAAAATGAAAGTACATGTAACATTCGGAGAAAGTGAAATATGGCTACGGGGAAGTGGCTTAAGTTAGAAATGCCAAGTACAGCACAAATTTGGTGTGGTAAACATTTTGTTTCCTGGTTTATGAAGTACATGTTATAGGAATCAGAAAAATTTCTGGTCAGAAAGCTAGTATTTAATACATATAACCTGTTGAATGAAAAAAAGCTACTTATATATGATGAATATAAATAGTATCAAATAGGATTTTGAGAAGGTTTTATCAATTTATTAAGTATGGCGATACATATTATATCCGATATCGGGTATCATGATACGTATCGTATCGTCTGGGTGCAGTATTGTCCCTGCCCTAATATATCAATGCCGATTTCTTGAATTATGCAATGTTTCAAAACATTTTGATGAAAAATAAATGAAATTTCAAAATTTTTAACTAAAAATGCTTCGTAATGATCTTTGACCTTGAAAGTGACCTTGACCTGCTGAGTCTCATCATGCTTTACTATCTCTGCAAGTTTAAAAAAAAAGTTTGATCATGTATATCAAGTAAGTTACAGACAAATATGTGACAGACTGACAAACGGACAGACAGTCAGAGACAGATGAACAAACAGCCTAACAAAGTGATTTTTATATGGCGACATTAAATTTCTCAATCTGAGTAAATCAGAAACCACATGTTTTTGCCATTCCACATACATGTATTACATGCAATATAAATCTGTTAATTTTTCTTCATCTTGTCTTGATTCTGGTGTCCAAGATAAACAAATTATGAAGGAAGGAAGCTATGCCGCACCAATCCATGATCACTCACTTCTGTTTGACCATGTTGTATGTGTTGACTCTCATTGTCCTGAAATAAAACGAGTACAAAAAAAAGTGATGATAACAAACATCTAAAGCACATCATCTAACAATAAATCATAAAGGTAAATTCCTATCATTATAAAAATAGATATCATTGTATAGTTCTCACTTAGTCGTAAATTATATATGGTTATATGGTAGAGAAATGCAATAATGCAATTATATTTTATAAACAAATAAAACACTGCTAAAGACAGTATGGCCGGATTGCAAAGTAAGTTTTTGTCACTAACTGGGTCAAGGTCAGGTTAAATTTTATGGCATAAATTGAAAGGATTTGTCAGAGGCAACCAATAAGTATAATATTATGTTTCTACTATGTATATAGCTCCTGAGATTTTGGTTCAATTAGACACTTAAGCAAAATCATTAACTAGGTAAAAGCCCTAGGTCAAGGTCACTAGGTCAAATGTTACGAGATAAATTGAAAGGTCTTGTCAAAGGCAACCTACATGTATAACATAAAGTTTCTACTGCATAAAGTTCATTAGATTTTGCTTAAACTAGAAACTTCAACCAAAATCTTTAACTATGTCAAAGTCCAAGGTCAAGGTAAAGTTTCTTAGATTTTGCTTTAACCAGAAACTTTAACCAAAATGTTAACAACGGATGACAGACAGACGGATAGACAGACAGGCGGACATCGTCAATCTATAGACTGGAATTGCAATCAAGCCAAATACTTTTTAGATAGGGGCATTTTCAAAGTCTAGCTTGTCTTTGGGCCAGTGATTGAATTTTTTTGTAAAGACTGGTGGACAGTGATTTAAATCATAATCTCTTAAATTTTTGTTATTCAGGCACAAACCGTTCTAATATGCTGCTATTTACTGATAGTCCTAACCCGAGTAAGGATCGATCTATCAGTCAATTATATATTATACTGCCGTCGACTTACTCGAGTAAGGACTATCGGTCAACGGTAACATAATAACCGTTATATTACACTGCCGTTGACTGATAGTCCCTACCCGAGTAAGGATTATCAGTCAACAGCAGCATAATAAAACGGTCCAAGCCCGAATCACAAAACGAAATACATATTAAACATCATCAGATCATTTTACATGTCCTACGTGTACTAACCTACTGTTGAATTTCCAGGATACCGGGCCGTACGTGGACACGTATGTCAATCGTTGATTGTTGGATTTAATGTAGTGGCTCTGACAGTAGTTTGCGATTCCTTCATTATGTTTGGACCATGTTTGTTGTTGTTTTCGATACGTACTATATACGTCCCTGGTACCATTCATCAGTACATGTACATGCATGCCATGATGCAACAATTCTACCATGCACATCTTGCAGATTCTTGGATACCTTGCTGTCAGTACCGACATTTACCAGTCTCTTCTTCAATATGTAACACGGCTATGATCATTCTTCATCAAATTCCTGACTGTTTCGTGCATTTCATCAAGGGAGAAATATAAAACATCAAGTTTTACTGCCACAAAAATTCGATCATAGTAATGTTTTGAAACCGAAAGTAGACCTAGAACATTCCGAATCCGACAAAATGGAGAGCTATTCATATAAAAAAATGGGGGGGGATAAAATAAAAAGAGAGAGAGAGAGATAAAGCTGTTTTATTATCATCATTATGCAATATGTAATTTCTTGGTAGTGAGTGAAAAAATGTACATGTATGTCTGTGTTTGATTGGGGAGAGGGGGGGGGGGTGACCCAGACCACGTCTAAAGGCAAAGGAGAGGGATCACTTGTCTAATTTTATATTAAAATTATGCTAGAATATATCTTATTTTCTAAAATTTGAGGAAATTAACCTCGACTTATCGTCAAAAAATTACAGATCCGTGGTTTGCAATAACAGAAAACGAAAATGAATTTTATCGTCACTTTATGGTGCAAATGATGCTCGTTAGACAATCAAATTGAATCAGTTGTACATTTGATGCCTTTAAATGAAAAACAATTTCGAAATAATATATTTATTAAAAGAAATAAACAATAATAATAAATATTAACGCAGCCTCGTTTTGGATTTCGGGTAAATACAATTATTTAGGTTATTCCGGTGAAATTCGGAAAGTTAGGAATTTTAGGTAACATCGGTAAATTTAGGGCGGAATTTTGCCCGAAGTTTCCGAATTACCAGTTTTTCCTAACGAAGTTTCCGAGGTGTGCCCGAAGTTTCCGAAAAACAGTGTGTAAACTACTACGATCACCACTGTAGGTAAAATTTCATTCATTTACTCATATTGATCATTTCTGCTATAAAAAGCGCCCATTAGACCTCTATATGCGCGCTCCTACTTCTTGTACCAGGTTCGATAGGGATGTATGCGCTATACCAATCCAAAGAGGAGACTTGGTGCTAGGTATATGTCAATTGTCATCGAGATTGATTTCGTTTCAGAAAGGTAAAATTTCATTCATTTATTCATATTGATCATTTCTGCTATAAAAAGCGCCCATTAGACCTCTATATGCGTGCTCCTACGTCTTCTACCAGGTTCGATAGGGATGTATGCGCTATACCGATCAAAAGAAGAGACTTGGGGCTAGGTACATGTCAAGTTTCATTGAGATTGATTTGGTTTCAGATATGTAAAATTTCATTCATTTTCTCATATTGATCATTTTTTCTATAAAAAGTCCCCATTAAACCTCTATATGCGCGCTCCTACGTCTTGTACCAGGTTCGATAGGGATGTATGTGCTATACCAATCGATAGAGGAGACCTGGGGCAAGGTACAAGTAAAGTTTCATTGAGATTGATTTGGTTTCAGATAGGTAAAATTTCATTCATTTATTCATATTGATCATTTCTGCTATAAAAAGCGCCAGTTAGACTTATATATGCGCGCTCCTACGTCTTCTAACAGATTCGATAGGGATGTATGCGCTATACCAATCAAAAGAGAAGACTTGGGGCTAGGCATATGTCAAGTTTCATCGAGATCGATTTGGTTACAGATAGGAAGAATTTCATTTATTTACTCATATTGATCATTTCTGCTATAAAAAGCGCCCATTAGACCTCTATATGCGCGCTCCTACTTCTTCTACCAGGTTCGATAGGGATGTATGCGCTATACCAATCGAAAGAGGAGACTTGGGGCTAGGTACATGTCAAGTTTCATTGAGATTGATTTGGACTCAGATAGGTAAAATTTCATTCATTTATTCATATTGATCATTTCTGCTATAAAAAGCGCCCATTAGACCTCTATATGCGCGCTCGTACGTCTTCTACCAGGTTCGATAGGGATGTATGCGCTATTCCAATGGAAAGAAGAGACTTCTGCCTAGATACATGTCAAGTTTCATGAAGATTGATTTGGTTTCAGAAAGGTAAAATTTCATTCATTTATTCATATTGATCATTTCTGCTATAAAAAGCGCCCATTAGACCTCTATATGCGCGCTCCTACGTCTTCTACCAGGTTCGATAGGGATGTATGCGCTATACCAATCAAAAGAAGAGACTTGGGGCTAGGTACACGTCAAGTTTCATTGAGATTGATTTGGTTTCAGATAGGTAAAATTTCATTCATTTTCTCATATTGATCATTTTTCTATAAAAAATGCCCATTAAACATCTATATGTGCGCTCCTACGTCTTCTACCAGGTTCGATAGGGATGTATCTGCTATACCAATTATAAGAGGACACTTGGGGCAAGGTACAAGTAAAGTTTCATTGAGATTGATTAGGTTTCAGATAGGTAAAATTTCAATCATTTATTCATATTGATCATTTCTGCTAAAAAAAGCGCCCATTAGATCTCTATATGCGCGCTCCTACGTCTTCTAACAGATTCGATAGGGATGTATGCGCTATACCAATCAAAAGACAAGACTTGGGGATAGGTATATGTCAAGTTTCATCAAGATTGATTTGGTTTCAGATAGGTAGAATTTCATTTATTTACTTATATTGATCATTTCTGCTATGAAAAGCGCCCATTAGACCTCTATATGCGCGCTCCTACCTCTTCTACCAGGTTCGATATGGATGTATGCGCTATACCAATCGAAAGAAGAGACTAGGGCCTATGTACATGTCAAGTTTCATCGAGATTGATTTGGTTTCAGATAGGTAAAATTTCATTCATTTACTCATATTGATCATTTCTGCTATAAAAAGCGCCCATTAGACCTCTATATGCGCGCTCCTACGTCTTCTACCATGTTCGATAGGGATGTATGCGCTAAACCAATCGAAAGAAGAGACTTGGACCTATGTACATCTCAAGTTTCATCGAGATTGATTTGGTTTCAGATAGGTAGAATTTCATTCATTTACTCATATTGATCATTTCTGCTATAAAAAGCGCCCATTAGACCTCTATATGCGCGCTCCTACGTCTTCTACCAGGTTCGATAGGGATGTATGCGCTATACCAATGGAAAGAGGAGACTTGGTGCTAGGTATATGTAAATTGTCATCGAGATTGATTTTGTTTCAGATAGGTAAAATTTCATTCATTTACTCATATTGATCATTTCTGCTATAAAAAGCGCCCATTAGACATCTATATGCGCGCTCCTACGTCTTCTACCAGGTTCGATAGGGATGTATGCCCTATACCAATCAAAAGAAGAGACTTGGGGCTAGATACATGTCAAGTTTCATCGAGATTGATTTGGTTTCAGATAGGTAGAATTTCATTCATTTTCTCATATTGATCATTTTTTCTATAAAAAGTGCCCAGTAAACCTCTAAATGTGCGCTCCTACGTCTTCTACCAGGGCAAGGTATAAGTAAAGTTTCATTGAGATTTATTTGGTTTCAGATAGGTAAAATTTCATTCATTTATTTATATTGATCATTTCTGCTATAAAAAGCGCCCATTAGACCTCTATATGCGCGCTCCTACTTCTTCTAACAGATTCGATAGAGATGTATGTGCTATACCAATCAAAAGAGGAGACTTGGGGCTAGGTATATGTCAAGTTTCATCAAGATTGATTTGGTTTCAGAAAGGTAAAATTTCATTTATTTACTTATATTGATCATTTCTGCCATGAAAAGCGCCCATTAGACCTCTATATGCGCGCTCCTACGTCTTCTACCAGGTTCGATAGGGATGTATGCGCTATACCAATCGAAAGAGGAGACTTGGGGTTAGGTATATGTCAAGTTTCATCGAGATCGATTTGGTTACAGATAGGTAGAATTTCATTTATTTACTCATATTGATCATTTCTGCTATAAAAAGCGCCCATTAGACCTCTATATGCGCGCTCCTACATCTTCTGCCAGGTTCGATAGGGATGTATGCGCTATACCAATCGAAAGAGGAGACTAGGGGCTAGGTACATGTCAAGTTTCATTGAGATGGATTTGGTTTCAGAAAGGTAAAATTTCATTCATTTACTCATATTGATCATTTCTGCTATACAAAGCGCCCATTAGACCTCTATATGCGCGCTCGTACTTCTTCTACCAGGTTCGATAGGGATGTATGCGGTATTCCAATCGAAAGAGGAGACATGGGTCTAGGTATATGTCAAGATTCATCGAGATTGATTGGGTTTCAGATAGGTAAAATTTCATTCATTTACTCATATTGATCATTTCTGCTATAAAAAGCGCCCTTTAGACCTCTATATGCGCGCTCCTACGTCTTCTACCAGGTTCGATAGGGATGTATGCACTATACCAATCGAAAGGGGAGACTTGGTGCTAGGTATATGTCAATTGTCATCGAGATTGATTTCGTTTCAGATAGGTAAAATTTCATTCATTTACTCATATTGATCATTTCTGCTATAAAAAGCGCCCATTAGACCTCTATATGCGCGCTCCTACGTCTTGTACCAGGTTCGATAGGGATGTATGCGCTATACCAATCAAAAGAAGAGACTTGGGGCTAGGTACATGTCAAGTTTCATCGAGATTGATTTGGTTTCAGATAGGTAGAATTTCATTCATTTTCTCATATTGATCATTTTTTCTATAAAAAGTGCCCATTAACCTCTATATGCGCGCTCTTACGTCTTCTACCAGGTTCGATAGGGATGTATATGTGCTATACCAATCAAAAGAGGAGACTTGGGGCAAGGTGCATGTAAAGTTTCATTGAGATTGATTTGGTTTCAGATAGGTAAAATTTCATTCATTTATTCATATTGATCATTTCTGCTATAAAAAGCGCCCATTAGACCTCTATATGCGCGCTCCTACGTCTTCTAACAGATTCGATAGGGATGTATGCGCTATACCAATCAAAAGAGGAGACTTGGGGCTAGGTATATGTCAAGTTTCATCAAGATTGATTTGGTTTCAGATAGGTAGAATTTCATTTATTTACTTATATTGATCATTTCTGCTATGAAAAGCGCCCATTAGACCTCTATATGCGCGTTCCTACGTCTTCTACCAGGTTCGATAGGGATGTATGCGCTATACCAATCGAAAGAGGAGACTTGGAGCTAGGTATATGTCAAGTTCCATCGAGATCGATTTGGTTACAGATAGGCAGAATTTCATTTATTTACTCATATTGATCATTTCTGATATAGAAAGCGCCCATTAGACCTCTATATGCGCGCTCGTACGTCTTCTACCAGGTTCGATAGGGATGTATGCGCTACACCAATCGAAAGGGGAGACTTGGTGCTAGGTATATGTCAATTGTCATCGAGATTGATTTCGTTTCAGATAGGTAAAATTTCATTCATTTACTCATATTGATCATTTCTGCTATAAAAAGCGCCCATTAGACCTCTATATGCGCGCTCCTACGTCTTCTACCAGGTTCGATAGGGATGTATGCGCTATACCAATCAAAAGAAGAGACTTGGGACTAGGTACATGTCAAGTTTCATCGAGATTGATTTGGTTTCAGATAGGTAGAATTTCATTCATTTTCTCATATTGATCATTTTTTCTATAAAAAGTGCCCAATAAACCTCTATATGCGCGCTCCTACCTCTTCTACCAGGTTCGATAGGGATGAATTTGCTATACCAATCAAAAGAAGAGACTTGGGGCTAGGTACATGTCAAGTTTCATCGAGATTGATTTGGTTTCAGATAGGTAAAATTTCATTCATTTATTCATATTGATCATTTCTGCTATAAAAAGCGCCCATTAGACCTCTATATGCGCGCTCCTACCTCTTCTAACAGATTCGATAGGGATGTATGCGCTATACCAATCAAAAGAGGAGACTTGGTGCTAGGTATATGTCAAGTTTCATCAAGATTGATTTGGTTTCAGATAGGAAGAATTTCATTCATTTATTCATATTGATCATTTCTGCTATAAAAAGCGCCCATTAGACCTCTATATGCGCGCACGTACCTCTTCTACCAGGTTCGATAGGGATGTATGCGCTATTCCAATCAAAAGAGGAGACTTGGGGCTAGGTAACTGTCAAGTTTCATCAAGATTGATTTGGTTTCAGATAGGTCAAATTTCATTCATTTTCTCATATTGATCATTTTTTCTATAAAAAGTGCCCATTAACCTCTATATGCGCGCTCCTACGTCTTCTACCAGGTTCGATAGGGATGTTTGTGCTATACCAATCAAAAGAAGAGACTTGGGGCTAGGTACATGTCAAGTTTCATCAAGATTGATTTGGTTTCAGATAGGTCGAATTTCATTCTTTTTCTCATATTGATCATTTTTTCTATAAAAAGTGCCCATTAACCTCTATATGCGCGCTCCTACGTCTTCTACCAGGTTCGATAGGTATGTATGTGCTATACTAATCAAAAGAGGAGACTTGGGGCAAGGTACAAATAAAGTTTCATTGAGATTGATTTGGTTTCAGATAGGTAAAATTTCATTCATTTATTCATATTGATCATTTCTGCTAAAAAAAGCGCCCATTAGACCTCTATATGCGCGCTCCTACTTCTTCTAACAGATTCGACAGGGATGTATGCGCTATACCAATCGAAAGAGGAAACTTGGGGCTAGGTATATGTCAAGTTTCATCGAGATCGATTTGGTTACAGATAGGTAGAATTTCATTTATTTACTCATATTGATCATTTCTGCTATAAAAAGCGCCCATTAGACCTCTATATGCGCGCTTCTACGTCTTCTACCAGGTTCGATAGGGATGTATGCGCTATACCAATCGAAAGAGGAGACTAGGGGCTAGGTACATGTCAAGTTTCATTGAGATTGATTTGGTTTCAGATAGGTAAAATTTCATTCATTTACTCATATTGATCATTTCTGCTATAAAAAGCGCCCTTTAGACCTCTATATGCGCGCTCCTACGTCTTCTACCAGGTTCGATAGGGATGTATGCGCTATACCAATCGAAAGAGGAGACATGGGTCTAGGTACATGTCAAGATTCATCGAGATTGATTTGGTTTCAGATAGGTAAAATTTCATTCATTTACTCATATTGATCATTTCTGCTATAAAAAGCGCCCTTTAGACCTCTATATGCGCGCTCGTACTTCTTCTACCAGGTTCGATAGGGATGTATGCGCTATTCCAATCGAAAGAGGAGACATGGGTCTAGGTACATGTCAAGATTCATCGAGATTGATTTGGTTTCAGATAGGTAAAATTTCATTCATTTACTCATATTGATCATTTCTGCTATAAAAAGCGCCCTTTAGACCTCTATATGCGCGCTCCTACGTCTTCTACCAGGTTCGATAGGGATGTATGCGCTATACCAATCGAAAGGGGAGACTTGGTGCTAGGTATATGTCAATTGTCATCGAGATTGATTTCGTTTCAGATAGGTAAAATTTCATTCATTTACTCATATTGATCATTTCTGCTATAAAAAGCGCCTATTAGACCTCTATATGCGCGCTCCTACGTCTTGTACCAGGTTCGATAGGGATGTATGCGCTATACCAATCAAAAGAAGAGACTTGGGGCTAGGTACATGTCAAGTTTCATCGAGATTGATTTGGTTTCAGATAGGTAGAATTTCATTCATTTATTCATATTGATCATTTCTGCTAAAAAAAGCGCCCATTAGACCTCTATATGCGCGCTCCTACGTCTTCTAACAGATTCGATAGGGATGTATGCGCTATACCAATCAAAAGAGGAGACATGGGGTTAGGTATATGTCAAGTTTCATCAAGATTGATTTGGTTACAGATAGGTAGAATTTCATTTATTTACTCATATTGATCATTTCTGCTATAAAAAGCGCCCATTAGACCTCTATATGCGCGCTCCTACATCTTCTACAAGGTTCGATAGGAATGTATGCGCTATTTCAATCGAAAGAGGAGACTTGGGGCTAGGTATATGTCAATTGTCATCGAGATTGATTTCGTTTCAGATAGGTAAAATTTCATTCATATACTCATATTGATCATTTCTGCTATAAAAAGCGCCCATTAGACCTCTATATGCGCGCTCCTACGTCTTGTACCAGGTTCGATAGGGATGTATGCGCTATACCAATCAAAAGAAGAGACTTGGGGCTAGGTAACTGTCAAGTTTCATCAAGATTGATTTGGTTTCAGATAGGTCAAATTTCATTCATTTTCTCATATTGATCATTTTTTCTATAAAAAGTGCCCATTAACCTCTATATGCGCGCTCCTACGTCTTCTACCAGGTTCGATAGGGATGTTTGTGCTATACCAATCAAAAGAAGAGACTTGGGGCTAGGTACATGTCAAGTTTCATCAAGATTGATTTGGTTTCAGATAGGTCGAATTTCATTCATTTTCTCATATTGATCATTTTTTCTATAAAAGTGCCCATTAACCTCTATATGCGCGCTCCTACGTCTTCTACCAGGTTCGATAGGGATGTATGTGCTATACTAATCAAAAGAGGAGACTTGGGGCAAGGTACAAGTAAAGTTTCATTGAGATTGATTTGGTTTCAGATAGGTAAAATTTCATTCATTTATTCATATTGATCATTTCTGCTAAAAAAAGCGCCCATTAGACCTCTATATGCGCGCTCCTACGTCTTCTAACAGATTCGATAGGGATGTATGCGCTATACCAATCAAAAGAGGAGACTTGGGGTTAGGTATATGTCAAGTTTCATCAAGATTGATTTGGTTACAGATAGGTAGAATTTCATTTATTTACTCATATTGATCATTTCTGCTATAAAAAGCGCCCATTAGACCTCTATATGCGCGCTCCTACATCTTCTACAAGGTTCGATAGGAATGTATGCGCTATTTCAATCGAAAGAGGAGACTTGGGGCTAGGTATATGTCAATTGTCATCGAGATTGATTTCGTTTCAGATAGGTAAAATTTCATTCATTTACTCATATTGATCATTTCTGCTATAAAAAGCGCCCATTAGACCTCTATATGCGCGCTCCTACGTCTTGTACCAGGTTCGATAGGGATGTATGCGCCATACCAATCAAAAGAAGAGACTTGGGGCTAGGTACATGTCAAGTTTCTTCAAGATTGATTTGGTTTCAGATAGGTAGAATTTCATTCATTTACTCATATTGATAATTTTTTCTATAAAAAGTGCCCATTAACCTCTATATGCGCGCTCCTACGTCTTCTACCAGGTTCGATAGGGATGTATGTGCTATACTAATCAAAAGAGGAGACTTGGGGCAAGGTACAAGTAAAGTTTCATTGAGATTGATTTGGTTTCAGATAGGTAAAATTTCATTCATTTATTCATATTGATCATTTCTGCTAAAAAAGCGCCCATTAGACCTCTATATGCGCGCTCCTACGTCTTCTAACAGATTCGATAGGGATGTATGCGCTATACCAATCAAAAGAGGAGACTTGGGGTTAGGTATATGTCAAGTTTCATCAAGGTTGATTTGGTTACAGATAGGTAGAATTTCATTTATTTACTTATATTGATTATTTCTGCTATGAAAAGCGCCCATTAGACCTCTATATGCGCGCTCCTACGTCTTCTACCAGGTTCGATAGGGATGTATGCGCTATACCAATCGAAAGAGGAGAATTGCGGCTAGGTATATGTCAAGTTTCATCGAGATCGATTTGGTTACAGATAGGTAGAATTTCATTTATTTACTCATATTAATCATTTCTGCTATAAAAAGCGCCCATTAGACCTCTATATGCGCGCTCCTACGTCTTCTACCAGGTTCGATAGGGATGTATGCGCTATACCAATGGAAAGAAGAGACTTGGTGCTAGGTACATGTCAAGTTTCATTGAGATTGATTTGGTTTCAGATAGGTAAAATTTCATTCATTTACTCATATTGATCATTTCTGCTATAAAAAGCGCCCATTAGACCTCTATATGCGCGCTCGTACGTCTTCTACCAGGTTCGATAAGGATGTATGCGCAATTCCAATCGAAAGAGGAGACATGGGTCTAGGTATATGTCAAGATTCATCGAGATTGATTTGGTTTCAGATAGGTAAAATTTCATTCATTTACTCATATTGATCATTTCTGCTATAAAAAGCGCCCTTTAGACCTCTATATGCGCGCTCCTACGTCTTCTACCAGGTTTGATAAGGATGTATGCGCTATACCAATGGAAAGGGGAGACTTGGTGCTAGGTATATGTCAATTGTCATCGAGATTGATTTCGTTTCAGATAGGTAAAATTTCATTCATTTACTCATATTGATAATTTCTGCTATAAAAAGCGCCCATTAGACCTCTATATGCGCGCTCCTACGTCTTGTACCAGGTTCAATAGGGATGTATGCGCTATACCAATCAAAAGAAGAGACTTGGGGCTAGGTAACTGTCAAGATTCATCACGATTAATTTGGTTTCAGATAGGTCAAATTTCATTCATTTTCTCATATTGATCATTTTTTCTATAAAAAGTGCCCATTAACCTCTATATGCGCGCTCCTACGTCTTCTACCAGGTTCGATAGGGATGTTTGTGCTATACCAATCAAAAGAAGAGACTTGGGGCTAGATACATGTCAAGTTTCATCAAGATTGATTTGGTTTCAGATAGGTCGAATTTCATTCATTTTCTCATATTGATCATTTTTTCTATAAAAAGTGCCCATTAACCTCTATATGCGCGGTCCTACTTCTTCTACCAGGTTCGATAGGGATGTATGTGCTATACTAATCAAAAGAGGAGACTTGGGGCAAGGTACAAGTAAAGTTTCATTGAGATTGATTTGGTTTCAGATAGGTAAAATTTCATTCATTTATTCATATTGATCATTTCTGCTAAAAAAAAGCGCCCATTAGACCTCTATATGCGCGCTCCTACGTCTTCTAACAGATTCGATAGGGATGTATGCGCTATACCAATCGAAAGAGGAGACTTGGGACTAGGTATATGTCAAGTTTCATCGAGATCGATTTGGTTACAGATAGGTAGAATTTCATTTATTTACTCATATTGATCATTTCTGCTATAAAAAGCGCCCATTAGTCCTCTATATGCGCGCTCCTACGTCTTCTACCAGGTTCGATAGGGATGTATGCGCTATACCAATCGAAAGAGGAGACTAAGGGCTAGGTACATGTCAAGTTTCATTGAGATTGATTTGGTTTCAGATAGGTAAAATTTCATTCATTTACTCATATTGATCATTTCTGCTATAAAAAGCGCCCATTAGACCTCTATATGCGCGCTCCTACGTCTTCTACCAGGTTCGATAGGGATGTATGCGCTATTCCAATCGAAAGAGGAGACATGGGTCTAGGTACATGTCAAGATTCATCGAGATTGATTTGGTTTCAGATAGGTAAAATTTCATTCATTTACTCATATTGATCATTTCTGCTATAAAAAGCGCCCTTTAGACCTCTATATGCGCGCTCCTACGTCTTCTACCAGGTTCGATAGGGATGTATGCGCTATACCAATCGAAAGGGGAGACTTGGTGCTAGGTATATGTCAATTGTCATTGAGATTGATTTCGTTTCAGATAGGTAAAATTTCATTCATTTACTCATATTGATCATTTCTGCTATAAAAAGCGCCTATTAGGCCTCTATATGCGCGCTCCTACGTCTTGTACCAGGTTCGATAGGGATGTATGCGCTATACCAATCAAAAGAAGAGACTTGGGGCGAGGTACATGTCAAGTTTCATCGAGATTGATTTGGTTTCAGATAGGTAGAATTTCATTCATTTTCTCATATTGATCATTTTTTCTATAAAAGTGCCCATTAAACCTCTATATGCGCGTTCCTACGTCTTCTACCAGGTTCGATAGGGATGTATGCGCTATACCAATCGAAAGAGGAGACTTGGGGCTAGGTATATGTCAAGTTTCATCGAGATCGATTTGGTTACAGATAGGTAGAATTTCATTTATTTACTCATATTGATCATTTCTGCTATAAAAAGCGCCCGTTAGACCTCTATATGCGCGCTCCTACGTCTTCTACCAGGTTCGATAGGGATGTATGCGCTATACCAATCGAAAGAGGAGACTAGGGGCTAGGTACATGTCAAGTTTCATTGAGATTGATTTGGTTTCAGATAGGTAAAATTTCATTCATTTACTCATATTGATCATTTCTGCTATAAAAAGCGCCCATTAGACCTCTATATGCGCGCTCGTACGTCTTCTACCAGGTTCGATAGGGATGTATGCGCTATTCCAATCGAAAGAGGAGACATGGGTCTAGGTACATGTCAAGATTCATCGAGATTGATTTGGTTTCAGATAGGTAAAATTTCATTCATTTACTCATATTGATCATTTCTGCTATAAAAAGCGCCCTTTAGACCTCTATATGCGCGCTCCTACGTCTTCTACCAGGTTCGATAGGGATGTATGCGCTATACCAATCGAAAGGGGAGACTTGGTGCTAGGTATATGTCAATTGTCATCGAGATTGATTTCGTTTCAGATAGGTAAAATTTCATTCATTTACTCATATTGATCATTTCTGCTATAAAAAGCGCCCTTTAGACCTCTATATGCGCGCTCCTACGTCTTGTACCAGGTTCGATAGGGATGTATGCGCTATACGAATCAAAAGAAGAGACTTGGGGCTAGGTACATGTCAAGTTTCATCGAGATTGATTTGGTTTCAGATAGGTAGAATTTCATTCATTTTCTCATATTGATCATTTTTTCTATAAAAGTGCCCATTAAACCTCTATATGCGCGTTCCTACGTCTTCTACCAGGTTCGATAGGGATGTATGCGCTATACCAATCGAAAGGGGAGACTAGGGGCTAGGTACATGTCAAGATTCATCGAGATTGATTTGGTTTCAGATAGGTCGAATTTCATTCATTTTCTCGTATTGATCATTTTTTGTATAAAAAAGTGCCCATTAACCTCTATATGCGCGCTCTTACGTCTTCTACCAGGTTCGATAGGGATGTATGTACTATACCAATCAAAAGAGGAGACTTGGGGCAAGGTACAAGTAAAGTTTCATTGAGATTGATTTGGTTTCAGATAGGTAAAATTTCATTCATTTATTCATATTGATCATTTCTGCTATAAAAAGCGCCCATTAGACCTCTATATGCGCGCTTCTACGTCTTCTAACAGATTCGATAGGGATGTATGCGCTATACCAATCGAAAGGAGAGACTTGGTGCTAGGTATATGTCAATTGTCATCGAGATTGATTTCGTTTCAGATAGGTAAAATTTCATTCATTTACTCATATTGATCATTTCTGCTATAAAAAGCGCCCATTAGACCTCTATATGCGCGCTCCTACCTCTTCTAACAGATTCGATAGGGATGTATGCGCTATACCAATCAAAAGAGGGGACTTGGGGCTAGGTACATGTCAAGTTTCATCGAGATTGATTTGGTTTCAGATAGGTAGAATTTCATTCATTTTCTCATATTGATAATTTTTTCTATAAAAAGTGCCCATTAACCTCTATATGCGCGCTCCTACGTCTTCTACCAGATTCGATAGGGATGTATGTGCTATACTAATCAAAAGAGGAGACTTGGGGCAAGGTACAAGTAAAGTTTCATTGAGATTGATTTGGTTTCAGATAGGTAAAATTTCATTCATTTATTCATATTGATCATTTCTGCTATAAAATGCGCCCATTAGACCTCTATATGCGCGCTCCTACGTCTTTTAACAGATTCGATAGGGATGTATGCGCTATACCAATCAAAAGAGGAGACTTGGGGTTAGGTATATGTCAAGTTTCATCAAGATTGATTTGGTTTCAGATAGGTAGAATTTCATTTATTTACTTATATTGATCATTTCTGCTATGAAAAGCGCCCATTAGACCTCTATTTGCGCGCTCCTACGTCTTCTACCAGGTTCGATAGGGATGTATGCGCTATACCAATCGAAAGAAAAGACTTGGGGCTAGGTATATGTCAAGTTTCATCGAGATTGATTTGGTTACAGATAGGTAGAATTTCATTTATTTACTCATATTGATCATTTCTGCTATAAAAAGCGCCCATTAGACCTCTATATGCGCGCTCCTACGTCTTCTACCAGGTTCGATAGGGATGTATGCGCTATACCAATCGAAAGAAAAGACTTGGGGCTAGGTATATGTCAAGTTTCATCGAGATCGATTTGGTTACAGATAGGTAAAATTTCATTTATTTACTCATATTGATCATTTCTGCTATAAAAAGCGCTCATTAGACCTCTATATGCGCGCTCCTACGTCTTCTACCAGGTTCGATAGGGATGTATGCGCTATTCCAATCGAAAGAGGAGACATGGGTCTAGGTACATGTCAAGATTCATCGAGATTGATTTGATTTCAGATAGGTAAAATTTCATTCATTTACTCATATTGATCATTTCTGCTATAAAAAGCGCCCATTAGACCTCTATATGCGCGCTCCTACGTCTTGTACCAGGTTCAATAGGGATGTATGCGCTATACCAATCAAAAGAAGAGACTTGGGGCTAGGTACATGTCAAGTTTCATCGAGATTGATTTGGTTTCAGATAGGTAGAATTTCATTCATTTTCTCATATTGATCATTTTTTCTATAAAAAGTGCCCATTAAACCTCTATATGCGCGTTCCTACGTCTTCTACCAGGTTCGATAGGGATGTATGTGCTATACTAATCAAAAGAGGAGACTTGGGGCAAGGTACAAGTAAAGTTTCATTGAGATTGATTTGGTTTCAGAAAGGTAAAATTTCATTCATTTATTCATATTGATCATTTCTGCTATAAAAAGCGCCCATTAGACCTCTATATGCGCGCTCCTACCTCTTTTAACAGATTCGATAGGGATATATGCGCTATACCAATCAAAAGAGGAGACTTCGGGCTAGGTATATGTCAAGTTTCATCAAGATTGATTTGGTTTCAGATAGGTAGAATTTCATTTATTTACTCATATTGATCATTTCTGCTATAAAAAGCGCCCAATAGACCTCTATATGCGCGCTGCTAAGTCTTCTACCAGGTTCGATAGGGATGTATGCGCTATACCAATCGAAAGAGGAGACTTGGGGCTAGGTACATGTCTAGTTTCATTGAGATTGATTTGGTTTCAGATAGGTAAAATTTCATTCATTTACTCATATTGATCATTTCTGCTATAAAAAGCGCCCACTAGACCTCTATATGCGCGCTCGTACGTCTTCTACCAGGTTCGATAGGGATGTATGTGCTATTCCAATCGAAAGAGGAGACATGGGTCTAGGTACATATCAAGATTCATCGAGATCGATTTGGTTTCAGATAGGTAAAATTTCATTCATTTACTCATATTGATCATTTCCGCTATAAAAAGCGCCCTTTAGACCTCTATATGCGCGCTCCTACTTCTTCTACCAGGTTCGATAGGGATGTATGCGCTATACCAATCGAAAGGGGAGACTTGGTGCTAGGTATATGTCAATTGTCATCGAGATTGATTTCGTTTCAGATAGGTAAAATTTCATTCATTTACTCATATTGATCATTTCTGCTATAAAAAGCGCCCATTATACCTCTATATGCGCGCTCCTACGTCTTGTACCAGGTTCGATAGGGATGTATGCGCTATACCAATCAAAAGAAGAGACTAGGGGCTACGTACATGTCAAGTTTCATCGAGATTGATTTGGTTTCAGATAGGTAGAATTTCATTCATTTTCTCATATTGATCATTTTTTCTATAAAAAGTGTCCATTAACCTCTATATGCGCGCTCCTACGTCTTCTACCAGGTTCGATAGGGATGTATATGCTATACTAATCAAAAGAAGAGACTTGGGGCAAGGTACAAGTAAAGTTTCATTGAGATTGATTTGGTTTCAGATAGGTAAAATTTCATTCATTTATTCATATTGATCATTTCTGTTATAAAAAGCGCCCATTAGACCTCTATATATGCGCTCCTACGTCTTCTAACAGATTCGATAGGGATGTATGCGCTATGCCAATCAAAAGAAGAGACTTGGGGCTAGGTACATGTCAAGTTTCATCGAGATTGATTTGGTTTCAGATAGGTAGAATTTCATTCATTTTCTCATATTGATCATTTTTTCTATAAAAAGTGTCCATTAACCTCTATATGCGCGCTCCTACGTCTTCTACCAGGTTCGATAGGGATGTATGTGCTATACTAATCAAAAGAGGAGACTTGGGGCAAGGTACAAGTAAAGTTTCATTGAGATTGATTTGGTTTCAGATAGGTAAAATTTCATTCATTTACTCATATTGATCATTTCTGCTATAAAAAGCGCCCATTAGACATCTATATGCGCGCTCCTACGTCTTCTAACAGATTCGATAGGGATGTATGCGCTATACCAATCAAAAGAGGAGACTTGGAGCTAGGTATATGTCAAGTTTCATCAAGATTGATTTGGTTTCAGATAGGTAGAATTTCATTTATTTACTTATATTGATCATTTCTGCTATGAAAAGCGCCCATTAGACCTCTATATGCGCGCTCCTACGTCTTCTACCAGGTTCGATAGGGATGTATGCGCTATACCAATCGAAAGAAGAGACTTGGGGCTAGGTATATGTCAAGTTTCATCGAGATCGATTTGGTTACAGATAGGTAAAATTTCATTTATTTACTCATATTGATCATTTCTGCTATAAAAAGCGCCCATTAGACCTCTATATGCGCGCTCCTACGTCTTCTACCAGGTTCGATAGGGATGTATGCGCTATACCAATCGAAAGAGGAGACTAGGGGCTAGGTACATGTCAAGTTTCATTGAGATTGATTTGCTATCAGATAGGTAAAATTTCATTCATTTACTCATATTGATCATTTCTGCTATAAAAAGCGCCCATTAGACCTCTATATGCGCGCTCGTACGTCTTCTACCAGGTTCGATAGGGATGTATGCGCTATTCCAATCGAAAGAGGAGACATGGGTCTAGGTACATGTCAAGATTCATCGAGATTGATTTGGTTTCAGATAGGTAAAATTTCATTCATTTACTCATATTGATCATTTCTGCTATTAAAAGCGCCCTTTAGACCTCTATATGCGCGCTCCTACGTCTTCTACCAGGTTCGATAGAGATGTATGCGCTATACCAATCGAAAGGGGAAACTTGGTGCTAGGTATATGTCAATTGTCATCGAGATTGATTTGGTTTCAGATAGGTAAAATTTCATTCATTTACTCATATTGATCATTTCTGCTATAAAAAGCGCCCATTAGACCTCTATATGCGGGCTCCTACGTCTTGTACCAGGTTCGATAGGGATGTATGCGCTATACCAATCAAAACAAGAGACTTGGGGCTAGGTACATATCAAGTTTCATCGAGATTGATTTGGTTTCAGGTAGGTAGAATTTCATTCATTTTCTCATATTGATCATTTTTTCTATAAAAAGTGCCCATTAAACCTCTATATGGGCTTTCCTACGTCTTCTACCAGGTTCGATAGGGATGTATGTGCTACACCAATCAAAAGAGGAGACTTGGGGCAAGGTACAAGTAAAGTTTCATTGAGATTGATTTGGTTTCAGAAAGGTAAAATTTCATTCATTTATTCATATTGATCATTTCTGCTATAAAAAGCGCCCATTAGACCTCTATATGCGCGCTCCTACGTCTTCTAACAGATTCGATAGGGATGTATGCGCTATACCAATCTAAAGAGGAGACTTGGGGCTAGGTATATGTCAAGTTTCATCAAGATTGATTTGGTTTCAGATAGGTAAAATTTCATTTATTTACTTATATTCATCATTTCTGCTATGAAAACCGCCCATTAGACCTCTATATGCGCGCTGCTAAGTCTTCTACCAGGTTTGATAGGGATGTATGCGCTATACCAATCGAAAGAGGAGACTAGGGGCTAGGTACATGTCAAGTTTCATTGAGATTTATTTGGTTTCAGATAGGTAAAATTTCATTCATTTACTCATATTGATCATTTCTGCTATAAAAAGCGCCCATTAGACCTCTATATGCGCGCTCCTACGTCTTCTACCAGGTTCGATAGGGATGTATGCGCTATACCAATCGAAAGAAGAGACTTGGGGCTAGGTATATGTCAAGTTTCATTAAGATTGATTTGGTTTCAGATAGGTAAAATTTCATTTATTTACTTATATTGATCATTTCTGCTATGAAAACCGCCCATTAGACCTCTATATGCGCGCTGCTAAGTCTTCTACCAGGTTCGATAGGGATGTATGCGCTATACCAATCGAAAGAGGAGACTAGGGGCTAGGTACATGTCAAGTTTCATTGAGATTGATTTGGTTTCAGATAGGTAAAATTTCATTCATTTACTCATATTGATCATTTCTGCTATAAAAAGCGCCCTTTAGACCTCTATATGCGCGCTCCTACGTCTTCTACCAGGTTCGATAGGGATGTATGCGCTATTCCAATCGAAAGAAGACACATGGGTCTAGGTACATGTCAAGATTCATCGAGATCGATTTGGTTTCAGATAGGTAAAATTTCATTCATTTACTCATATTGATCATTTCTGCGTTAGAAAGCGAACTTTAGACCTCTATATGCGCGCTCCTACGTCTTCTACCAGGTTCGATAGGGATGTATGAGCTATACCAATCGAAAGGGGAGACTTGGTGCTAGGTATATGTCAATTGTCATCGAGATTGATTTGGTTTTAGATAGGTAAAATTTCATTCATTTACTCATATTGATCATTTCTGCTATAAAAAGCGCCCATTAGACCTCTATATGCGCGCTCCTACGTCTTGTACCAGGTTCGATGGGGATGTATGCGCTATACCAATCAAAAGAAGAGACTTGGGGCTAGGTACATGTCAAGTTTCATCGAGATTGATTTGGTTTCAGATATGTAGAATTTCATTCATTTTCTCATATTGATCATTTTTTCTATAAAAAGTGCCCATTAACCTCTATATGCGCGCTCCTACGTCTTCTACCAGGTTCGATAGGGATGTATGCGCTATTCCAATCGAAAGAGGACACATGGGTCTAGGTACATGTCAAGATTCATCGAGATCGATTTGGTTTCAGATAGGTAAAATTTCATTCATTTACTCATATTGATCATTTCTGCTATAAAAAGCGCCCATTAGACCTCTATATGCGCGCTCCTACGTCTTGTACCAGGTTCGATGGGGATGTATGCGCTATACCAATCAAAAGAAGAGTCTTGGGGCTAGGTACATGTCAAGTTTCATCGAGATTGAGTTGGTTTCAGATACGTAGAATTTCATTCATTTTCTCATATTGATCATTTTTTCTATAAAAAGTGCCCATTAACCTCTATATGCGCGCTCCTACGTCTTCTACCAGGTTCGATAGGGATGTATGTGCTATACTAATCAAAAGAAGAGAATTGGGGCAAGGTACAAGTAAAGTTTCATTGAGATTGATTTGGTTTCAGATAGGTAAAATTTCATTCATTTATTCATATTGATCATTTCTGCTATAAAAAGCGCCCATTAGACCTCTATATGCGCGCTCCTACGTCTTCTAACAGATTCGATAGGGATGTATGCGCTATACCAATCAAAAAAGGAGACTTGGGGCTAGGTATATGTCAAGTTTCATCAAGATTGATTTGGTTTCAGATAGGTAAAATTTCATTCATTTACTCATATTGATCATTTCTGCTATAAAAAGCGCCCATTAGACCTCTATATGCGCGCTCGTACGTCTTCTACCAGGTTCGATAGGGATGTATGCGCTATTCCAATCGAAAGAGGAGACATGGGTCTATGTACATATCAAGATTCATCGAGATTGATTTGGTTTCAGATAGGTAAAATTTCATTCATTTACTCATATTGATCATTTCTGCTATAAAAAGCGCCCTTTAGACCTCTATATGAGCACTCCTACGTCTTCTACCAGGTTCGATAGGGATGTAAGCGCTATACCAATCGAAAGAGGAGACTAGGGGCTAGGTATATGTCAATTGTCATCGAGATTGATTTCGTTTCAGATAGGTAAAATTTCATTCATTTACTCATATTGATCATTTCTGCTATAAAAAGCGCCCATTAAACCTCTATATGCGCGTTCCTACGTCTTCTACCAGGTTCGATAGGGATGTATGTGCTATACTAATCAAAAGAGGAGACTTGGGGCAAGGTACAAGTAAAGTTTCATTGAGATTGATTTGGTTTCAGAAAGGTAAAATTTCATTCATTTATTCATATTGATCATTTCTGCTATAAAAAGCGCCCATTAGACCTCTATATGCGCGCTCCTACCTCTTTTAACAGATTCGATAGGGATGTATGCGCTATACCAATCTAAAGAGGAGACTTGGGGCTAGGTATATGTCAAGTTTCATCAAGATTGATTTGGTTTCAGATAGGTAAAATTTCATTTATTTACTTATATTCATCATTTCTGCTATGAAAACCGCCCATTAGACCTCTATATGCGCGCTGCTAAGTCTTCTACCAGGTTTGATAGGGATGTATGCGCTATACCAATCGAAAGAGGAGACTAGGGGCTAGGTACATGTCAAGTTTCATTGAGATTTATTTGGTTTCAGATAGGTAAAATTTCATTCATTTACTCATATTGATCATTTCTGCTATAAAAAGCGCCCATTAGACCTCTATATGCGCGCTCCTACGTCTTCTACCAGGTTCGATAGGGATGTATGCGCTATACCAATCGAAAGAAGAGACTTGGGGCTAGGTATATGTCAAGTTTCATTAAGATTGATTTGGTTTCAGATAGGTAAAATTTCATTTATTTACTTATATTGATCATTTCTGCTATGAAAACCGCCCATTAGACCTCTATATGCGCGCTGCTAAGTCTTCTACCAGGTTCGATAGGGATGTATGCGCTATACCAATCGAAAGAGGAGACTAGGGGCTAGGTACATGTCAAGTTTCATTGAGATTGATTTGGTTTCAGATAGGTAAAATTTCATTCATTTACTCATATTGATCATTTCTGCTATAAAAAGCGCCCTTTAGACCTCTATATGCGCGCTCCTACGTCTTCTACCAGGTTCGATAGGGATGTATGCGCTATTCCAATCGAAAGAAGACACATGGGTCTAGGTACATGTCAAGATTCATCGAGATCGATTTGGTTTCAGATAGGTAAAATTTCATTCATTTACTCATATTGATCATTTCTGCGTTAGAAAGCGAACTTTAGACCTCTATATGCGCGCTCCTACGTCTTCTACCAGGTTCGATAGGGATGTATGAGCTATACCAATCGAAAGGGGAGACTTGGTGCTAGGTATATGTCAATTGTCATCGAGATTGATTTGGTTTTAGATAGGTAAAATTTCATTCATTTACTCATATTGATCATTTCTGCTATAAAAAGCGCCCATTAGACCTCTATATGCGCGCTCCTACGTCTTGTACCAGGTTCGATGGGGATGTATGCGCTATACCAATCAAAAGAAGAGACTTGGGGCTAGGTACATGTCAAGTTTCATCGAGATTGATTTGGTTTCAGATATGTAGAATTTCATTCATTTTCTCATATTGATCATTTTTTCTATAAAAAGTGCCCATTAACCTCTATATGCGCGCTCCTACGTCTTCTACCAGGTTCGATAGGGATGTATGCGCTATTCCAATCGAAAGAGGACACATGGGTCTAGGTACATGTCAAGATTCATCGAGATCGATTTGGTTTCAGATAGGTAAAATTTCATTCATTTACTCATATTGATCATTTCTGCTATAAAAAGCGCCCATTAGACCTCTATATGCGCGCTCCTACGTCTTGTACCAGGTTCGATGGGGATGTATGCGCTATACCAATCAAAAGAAGAGTCTTGGGGCTAGGTACATGTCAAGTTTCATCGAGATTGAGTTGGTTTCAGATACGTAGAATTTCATTCATTTTCTCATATTGATCATTTTTTCTATAAAAAGTGCCCATTAACCTCTATATGCGCGCTCCTACGTCTTCTACCAGGTTCGATAGGGATGTATGTGCTATACTAATCAAAAGAAGAGAATTGGGGCAAGGTACAAGTAAAGTTTCATTGAGATTGATTTGGTTTCAGATAGGTAAAATTTCATTCATATATTCATATTGATCATTTCTGCTATAAAAAGCGCCCATTAGACCTCTATATGCGCGCTCCTACGTCTTCTAACAGATTCGATAGGGATGTATGCGCTATACCAATCAAAAAAGGAGACTTGGGGCTAGGTATATGTCAAGTTTCATCAAGATTGATTTGGTTTCAGATAGGTAAAATTTCATTCATTTACTCATATTGATCATTTCTGCTATAAAAAGCGCCCATTAGACCTCTATATGCGCGCTCGTACGTCTTCTACCAGGTTCGATAGGGATGTATGCGCTATTCCAATCGAAAGAGGAGACATGGGTCTATGTACATATCAAGATTCATCGAGATTGATTTGGTTTCAGATAGGTAAAATTTCATTCATTTACTCATATTGATCATTTCTGCTATAAAAAGCGCCCTTTAGACCTCTATATGAGCACTCCTACGTCTTCTACCAGGTTCGATAGGGATGTAAGCGCTATACCAATCGAAAGAGGAGACTAGGGGCTAGGTATATGTCAATTGTCATCGAGATTGATTTCGTTTCAGATAGGTAAAATTTCATTCATTTACTCATATTGATCATTTCTGCTATAAAAAGCGCCCATTAAACCTCTATATGCGCGTTCCTACGTCTTCTACCAGGTTCGATAGGGATGTATGTGCTATACTAATCAAAAGAGGAGACTTGGGGCAAGGTACAAGTAAAGTTTCATTGAGATTGATTTGGTTTCAGAAAGGTAAAATTTCATTCATTTATTCATATTGATCATTTCTGCTATAAAAAGCGCCCATTAGACCTCTATATGCGCGCTCCTACCTCTTTTAACAGATTCGATAGGGATGTATGCGCTATACCAATCAAAAGAGGAGACTTCGGGCTAGGTATATGTCAAGTTTCATCAAGATTGATTTGGTTTCAGATAGGTAGAATTTCATTCATTTACTCATATTGATCATTTCTGCTATAAAAAGCGCCCGTTAGACCTCTATATGCGCGCTGCTAAGTCTTCTACCAGGTTCGATAGGGATGTATGCGCTATACCAATCGAAAGAGGAGACTTGGGGCTAGGTACATGTCAAGTTTCATTGAGATTGATTTGGTTTCAGATAGGTAAAATTTCATTCATTTACTCATATTGATCATTTCTGCTATAAAAAGCGCCCACTAGACCTCTATATGCGCGCTCCTACGTCTTCTACCAGGTTCGATAGGGATGTATGTGCTATTCCAATCGAAAGAGGAGACATGGGTCTAGGTACATATCAAGATTCATCGAGATCGATTTGGTTTCAGATAGGTAAAATTTCATTCATTTACTCATATTGATCATTTCCGCTATAAAAAGCGCCCTTTAGACCTCTATATGCGCGCTCCTACTTCTTCTACCAGGTTCGATAGGGATGTATGCGCTATACCAATCGAAAGGGGAGACTTGGTGCTAGGTATATGTCAATTGTCATCGAGATTGATTTCGTTTCAGATAGGTAAAATTTCATTCATTTACTCATATTGATCATTTCTGCTATAAAAAGCGCCCATTATACCTCTATATGCGCGCTCCTACGTCTTGTACCAGGTTCGATAGGGATGTATGCGCTATACCAATCAAAAGAAGAGACTAGGGGCTAGGTACATGTCAAGTTTCATCGAGATTGATTTGGTTTCAGATAGGTAAAATTTCATTCATTTATTCATATTGATCATTTCTGTTATAAAAAGCGCCCATTAGACCTCTATATATGCGCTCCTACGTCTTCTAACAGATTCGATAGGGATGTATGCGCTATGCCAATCAAAAGAAGAGACTTGGGGCTAGGTACATGTCAAGTTTCATCGAGATTGATTTGGTTTCAGATAGGTAGAATTTCATTCATTTTCTCATATTGATCATTTTTTCTATAAAAAGTGCCCATTAACCTCTATATGCGCGCTCCTACGTCTTCTACCAGGTTCGATAGGGATGTATGTGCTATACTAATCAAAAGAGGAGACTTGGGGCAAGGTACAAGTAAAGTTTCATTGAGATTGATTTGGTTTCAGATAGGTAAAATTTCATTCATTTACTCATATTGATCATTTCTGCTATAAAAAGCGCCCATTAGACATCTATATGCGCGGTCCTACGTCTTCTAACAGATTCGATAGGGATGTATGCGCTATACCAATCAAAAGAGGAGACTTGGAGCTAGGTATATGTCAAGTTTCATCAAGATTGATTTGGTTTCAGATAGGTAGAATTTCAGTTATTTACTTATATTGATCATTTCTGCTATGAAAAGCGCCCATTAGACCTCTATATGCGCGCTCCTACGTCTTCTACCAGGTTCGATAGGGATGTATGCGCTATACCAATCGAAAGAAGAGACTTGGGGCTAGGTATATGTCAAGTTTCATCGAGATCGATTTGGTTACAGATAGGTAAAATTTCATTTATTTACTCATATTGATCATTTCTGCTATAAATAGCGCCCATTAGACCTCTATATGCGCGCTCCTACGTCTTCTACCAGGTTCGATAGGGATGTATGCGCTATACCAATCGAAAGAGGAGACTAGGGGCTAGGTACATGTCAAGTTTCATTGAGATTGATTTGCTATCAAATAGGTAAAATTTCATTCATTTACTCATATTGATCATTTCTGCTATAAAAAGCGCCCATTAGACCTCTATATGCGCGCTCGTACGTCTTCTACCAGGTTCGATAGGGATGTATGCTCTATTCCAATCGAAAGAGGAGACATGGGTCTAGGTACATATCAAGATTCATCGAGATTGATTTGGTTTTAGATAGGTAAAATTTCATTCATTTACTCATATTGATCATTTCTGCTATTAAAAGCGCCCTTTAGACCTCTATATGCGCGCTCCTACGTCTTCTACCAGGTTCGATAGAGATGTATGCGCTATACCAATCGAAAGGGAAAACTTGGTGCTAGGTATATGTCAATTGTCATCGAGATTGATTTGGTTTCAGATAGGTAAAATTTCATTCATTTACTCATATTGATCATTTCTGCTATAAAAAGCGCCCATTAGACCTCTATATGCGGGCTCCTACGTCTTGTACCAGGTTCGATAGGGATGTATGCGCTATACCAATCAAAACAAGAGACTTGGGGCTAGGTACATGTCAAGTTTCATCGAGATTGATTTGGTTTCAGGTAGGTAGAATTTCATTCATTTTCTCATATTGATCATTTTTTCTATAAAAAGTGCCCATTAAACCTCTATATGGGCTTTCCTACGTCTTCTACCAGGTTCGATAGGGATGTATGCGCTATACCAATCGAAAGAAGAGACTTGGGGCTAGGTATATGTCAAGTTTCATCGAGATCGATTTGGTTACAGATAGGTAAAATTTCATTTATTTACTCATATTGATCATTTCTGCTATAAATAGCGCCCATTAGACCTCTATATGCGCGCTCCTACGTCTTCTACCAGGTTCGATAGGGATGTATGCGCTATACCAATCGAAAGAGGAGACTAGGGGCTAGGTACATGTCAAGTTTCATTGAGATTGATTTGCTATCAGATAGGTAAAATTTCATTCATTTACTCATATTGATCATTTCTGCTATAAAAAGCGCCCATTAGACCTCTATATGCGCGCTCGTACGTCTTCTACCAGGTTCGATAGGGATGTATGCTCTATTCCAATCGAAAGAGGAGACATGGGTCTAGGTACATGTCAAGATTCATCGAGATTGATTTGGTTTTAGATAGGTAAAATTTCATTCATTTACTCATATTGATCATTTCTGCTATTAAAAGCGCCCTTTAGACCTCTATATGCGCGCTCCTACGTCTTCTACCAGGTTCGATAGAGATGTATGCGCTATACCAATCGAAAGGGAAAACTTGGTGCTAGGTATATGTCAATTGTCATCGAGATTGATTTGGTTTCAGATAGGTAAAATTTCATTCATTTACTCATATTGATCATTTCTGCTATAAAAAGCGCCCATTAGACCTCTATATGCGGGCTCCTACGTCTTGTACCAGGTTCGATAGGGATGTATGCGCTATACCAATCAAAACAAGAGACTTGGGGCTAGGTACATGTCAAGTTTCATCGAGATTGATTTGGTTTCAGGTAGGTAGAATTTCTTTCATTTTCTCATATTGATCATTTTTTCTATAAAAAGTGCCCATTAAACCTCTATATGGGCTTTCCTACTTCTTCTACCAGGTTCGATAGGGATGTATGTGCTACACCAATCAAAAGTGGAGACTTGGGGCAAGGTACAAGTAAAGTTTCATTGAGATTGATTTGGTTTCAGAAAGGTAAAATTTCATTCATTTATTCATATTGATCATTTCTGCTATAAAAAGCGCCCATTAGACCTCTATATGCGCGCTCCTACGTCTTCTAACAGATTCGATAGGGATGTATGCGCTATACCAATCTAAAGAGGAGACTTGCGGCTAGGTATATGTCAAGTTTCATCAAGATTGATTTGGTTTCAGATAGGTAAAATTTCATTTATTTACTTATATTCATCATTTCTGCTATGAAAACCGCCCATTAGACCTCTATATGCGCGCTGCTAAGTCTTCTACCAGGTTCGATAGGGATGTATGCGCTATACCAATCGAAAGAGGAGACTAGGGGCTAGGTACATGTCAAGTTTCATTGAGATTTATTTGGTTTCAGATAGGTAAAATTTCATTCATTTACTCATATTGATCATTTCTGCTATAAAAAGCGCCCATTAGACCTCTATATGCGCGCTCCTACGTCTTCTACCAGGTTCGATAGGGATGTATGCGCTATACCAATCGAAAGAAGAGACTTGGGGCTAGGTATATGTCAAGTTTCATTAAGATTGATTTGGTTTCAGATAGGTAAAATTTCATTTATTTACTTATATTGATCATTTCTGCTATGAAAACCGCCCATTAGACCTCTATATGCGCGCTGCTAAGTCTTCTACCAGGTTCGATAGGGATGTATGCGCTATACCAATCGAAAGAGGAGACTAGGGGCTAGGTACATGTCAAGTTTCATTGAGATTGATTTGGTTTCAGATAGGTAAAATTTCATTCATTTACTCATATTGATCATTTCTGCTATAAAAAGCGCCCTTTAGACCTCTATATGCGCGCTCCTACGTTTTCTACCAGGTTCGATAGGGATGTATGCGCTATTCCAATCGAAAGAGGACACATGGGTCTAGGTACATGTCAAGATTCATCGAGATCGATTTGGTTTCAGATAGGTAAAATTTCATTCATTTACTCATATTGATCTTTTTTGCTATAAAAAGCGCCCTTTAGACCTCTATATGCGCGCTCCTACGTCTTCTACCAGGTTCGATAGGGATGTATGAGCTATACCAATCGAAAGGGGAGACTTGGTGCTATGTATATGTCAATTGTCATCGAGATTGATTTGGTTTTAGATAGGTAAAATTTCATTCATTTACTCATATTGATCATTTCTGCTATAAAAAGCGCCCATTAGACCTCTATATGCGCGCTCCTACGTCTTCTACCAGGTTCGATGGGGATGTATGCGCTATACCAATCAAAAGAAGAGACTTGGGGCTAGGTACATGTAAAGTTTCATCGAGATTGATTTGGTTTCAGATATGTAGAATTTCATTCATTTTCTCATATTGATCATTTTTTCTATAAAAAGTGCCCATTAACCTCTATATGCGCGCTCCTACGTCTTCTAACAGATTCGATAGGGATGTATGTGCTATACTAATCAAAAGAAGAGAATTGGGGCAAGGTACAAGTAAAGTTTCATTGAGATTGATTTGGTTTCAGATAGGTAAAATTTCATTCATTTATTCATATTGATCATTTCTGCTATAAAAAGCGCCCATTAGACCTCTATATGCGCGCTCCTACGTCTTCTAACAGATTCGATAGGGATGTATGCGCTATACCAATCAAAAAAGGAGACTTGGGGCTAGGTATATGTCAAGTTTCATCAAGATTGATTTGGTTTCAGATAGGTAGAATTTCATTTATTTACTCATATTGATCATTTCTGCTATAAATAGCGCCCATTAGACCTCTATATGCGCGCTCCTACGTCTTCTACCAGGTTCGATAGGGATGTATGCGCTATACCAATCGAAAGAAGAGACTAGGGGCTAGGTACATGTCAAGTTTCATTGAGATTGATTTGGTTTCAGATAGGTAAAATTTCATTCATTTACTCATATTGATCATTTCTGCTATAAAAAGCGCCCATTAGACCTCTATATGCGCGCTCGTACGTCTTCTACCAGGTTCGATAGGGATGTATGCGCTATTCCAATCGAAAGAGGAGACATGGGTCTATGTACATATCAAGATTCATCGAGATTGATTTGGTTTCAGATAGGTAAAATTTCATTCATTTACTCATATTGATCATTTCTGCTATAAAAAGCGCCCTTTAGACCTCTATATGCGCGCTCCTACGTCTTCTACCAGGTTCGATAGGGATGTATGCGCTATACCAATCAAAAGAAGAGACTTGGGGCTAGGTACATGTCAAATTTCATCGAGATTGATTTGGTTTCAGATAGGTAGAATTTCATTCATTTTCTCATATTGATCATTTTTTCTATAAAAAGTGCCCATTAAACCTCTATATGCGCGTTTCTACGTCTTCTACCAGGTTCGATAGGGATGTATGCGCTATACCAATCAAAAGAGGAGAGTTGGGGCAAGGTACAAGTAAAGTTTCATTGAGATTAATTTGGTTTCAGAAAGGTAAAATTTCATTCATTCATTCATATTGATCATTTCTGCTATAAAAAGCGCCCATTAGACCTCTATATGCGCGCTCCTACGTCTTGTACCAGGTTCGATAGGGATGTATGCGCTATACCAATCAAAAGAAGAGACTTGGGGCTAGGTACATGTCAAATTTCATCGAGATTGATTTGGTTTCAGATAGGTAGAATTTCATTCATTTTCTCATATTGATCATTTTTTCTATAAAAAGTGCCCATTAACCTCTATATGCGCGCTCCTACGTCTTCTACCAGGTTCGATAGGGATGTATGTGCTATACTAATCAAAAGAGGAGAATTGGGGCAAGGTACAAGTAAAGTTTCATTGAGATTGATTTGGTTTCAGATAGGTAAAATTTCATTCATTTATTCATATTGATCATTTCTGCTATAAAAAGCGCCCATTAGACCTCTATATGCGCGCTCCTACGTCTTCTAACAGATTCGATAGGGATGTATGCGCTATACCAATCAAAAGAGGAGACTTGGTGCTAGGTATATGTCAAGTTTCATCGAGATCGATTTGGTTATAGATAGGTAGAATTTCATTTATTTACTCATATTGATCATTTCTGCTATAAATAGCGCCCATTAGACCTCTATATGCGCGCTCCTACGTCTTCTACCAGGTTCGATAGGGATGAATGCGCTATACCAATCGAAAGAGGAGACTAGGGGCTAGGTACATATCAAGATTCATCGAGATTGATTTGGTTTCAGATAGGTAAAATTTCATTCATTTACTCATATTGATAATTTCTGCTATAAAAAGCGCCCTTTAGACCTCTATATGAGCGCTCCTACTTCTTCTACAAGGTTCGATAGGGATGTATGCGCTATACCAATCGAAAGGGGAGACTTGGTGCTAGGTATATGTCAATTGTCATCGAGATTGATTTCGTTTCAGATAGGTAAAATTTCATTTATTCATATTGATCATTTCTGCTATAAAAAGCGCCCATTCATTTACTCATATTGATCATTTCTGCTATAAAAAGCGCCCATTAGACCTCTATATGCGTGCTCCTACGTCTTGTACCAGGTTCGATATGGATGTATGCGCTATACCAATCAAAAGAGGAGACTTGGGGCTAGGTATATGTCAAGTTTCATCAAGATTGATTTGGTTTCAGATAGGTAAAATTTCATTTATTTACTTATATTGATCATTTCTGCTATGAAAAGTGCCCATTAGACCTCTATATGCGCGCTGCTAGGTCTTCTACTAGATTCGATAGGGATGTATGCGCTATACCAATCGAAAGAGGAGACTAGGGGCTAGGTACATGTCAATTGTCATTGAGATTGATTTGGTTTCAGATAGGTAAAATTTCATTCATTTCCTCATATTGATCATTTCTGCTATAAAAAGCGCCCATTAGACGTACTTCTTCTACCAGGTTCGATAGGGATGTATGCGCTATTCCAATCGAAAGAAGGGACATGGGTCTATAGGTACATGTCAAGATTCATCGAGATTCATTTGGTTTCAGATAGGTAAAATTTCATTCATTTACTCATATTGATCATTTCTGCTATAAAAAGCGCCCTTTAGACCTCTATATGCGCTCTCCTACGTCTTCTACCAGGTTCGATAGGGATGTATGCGCTATACCAATCGAAAGGGGAGACTTGGTGCTAGGTATATGTCAATTGTCATCGGGATTGATTTCGTTTCAGATAGGTAAAATTTCATTCATTTACTCATATTGATCATTTCTGCTATAAAAAGCGCCCATTTGACCTCTTTATGCGCGCTCCTACGTCTTGTACCAGGTTCGATAGGGATGTATGCGCTATACCAATCAAAAGAAGAGTTGGGGCTAGGTACATGTCAAGTTTCATCGAGATTGATTTGGTTTCAGATAGGTAAAATTTCATTCATTTTCTCATATTGATCATTTTTTCTATAAAAAGTGCCCATTAAACCTCTATATGCGCGCTCCTACGTCTTCTACCAGGTTCGATAGGGATGTATGTGCTATACCAATCAAAAGAGGAGACTTGGGGCAAGGTACAAGTAAAGTTTCATTGAGATTGATTTGGTTTCAGATATGTAAAATTTCATTCATTTATTCATATTGATCATTTCTGCTATAAAAAGCGCCCATTAGACCTCTATACGCGCGCTCCTACTTCTTCTACCAGGTTCGATAGGGATGTATGCGCTATACCAATCGAAAGAAGAGACTTGGTGCTATGTACATGTCAAGTTTCATCGAGATAGATTTGGTTTCAGATAGGTAAAATTTCATTCATTTACTCATATTGATCATTTCTGCTATAAAAAGCGCCCATTAGACCTCTATATGCGCGCTCGTACGTCTTCTACAAGGTTCGATAGGGATGTATGCGGTATTCCAATCGAAAGATGAGACATGGGTATAGGTACATGTCAAATTTCATCGAGATTGATTTGGTTTCAGATAGGTAGAATTTCATTTATTTACTCATATTGATCATTTCTGCTATAAACAGCGCCCATTAGACCTCTATATGAGGGATCCTACGTCTTCTACCAGGGTTCGATAGGGATGTATGCGCTATACCAATCAAAAGAAGAGAGATGGGGCTAGGTACATATCAATTTTTATCGAGATTGATTTGGTTTCAGATAGGTAGAATTTCATTTATTTACTAATATTGATCATTTCTGCTATAAAAAGCTCCCATTAGACCTCTTTATGTGCGCTCCTACATCTTGTACCAGGTTCGATAGGGATGTATGCGCTATACCAATCAAAAGAAGAGACTTGGGGCTAGGTACATGTCAAGTTTCATTGAGATTGATTTGGTTTCAGATAGGTAAAATTTCATTCATTTACTCATATTGATCATTTCTGCTATAAAAAGCGCCCTTTCGACCTCTATATGCGCGCTCCTACGTCTTCTACAAGGTTCGATAGGGATGTATGCGCTATACCAATCAAAAGAAGAGACTTGGGGCTAGGTACAAGTCAAGTTTCATTGAGATTGATTTGGTTTAAGATAGGTAAAATTTTATTCATTTATTCATATTGATCATTTCTGCTATAACAAGCGCCCATTAGACCTCTATACGCGCGCTCCTACTTCTTCTACCAGGTTCGATAGGGATGTATGCGCTATACCAATCGAAAGAAGAGACTTGGGCCTATGAACATGTCAAGTTTCATTGAGATTGATTTGGTTTCAGATAGGTAAAATTTCATTCATTAATTCATATTGATCATTTCTGCTATAAAAAGCGCCCATTAGACCTCTACATGTGCACCCCTACGTCTTGTACCAGGTTCGATAGGGATGTATGCGCTATACTAATCAAAAGAAGAGACTTTGGGCTAGGTATGTGTCAAGTTTCATTGAGATTGATTTGGTTTCAGATAGGTAAAATTTCATTCATTTACTCATATTGATCATTTCTGCTATGAAAGCGCCCATTAGACCTCTATATGCGCGCTCCTACGTCTTCTACCAGGTTCGATAGGGAATTTTGCGCTATACCAATCGAAAGAAGAGACTAGGGGCTAGGTACATGTGAAGTTTCATCGAGATTGATTTGGTTTCAGATAGGTAAAATTTCATTCATTTATTTATATTGATCATTTCTGCTATAAAAAGTGCCCTTTAGAACTCTATATGCGCGCTCCTACGTCTTCTACCAGGTTTGATAGGGTTGTATGCGCTATACCAATCAAAAGAAGAGACATGGGGCTAGGTACAAGTCAAGTTTCATTGAGATTGATTTGGTTTAAGACAGGTAAAATTTTATTGATATTGATCATTTCTGCTATAAAAAGCACCCATTAGACCTCTACATGCGCGCTCCTACTTCTTCTACCAGGTTCGATAGGGATGTATGCGCTATACCAATCGAAAGAGAAGACATGGTGCTAGGTATATGTCAAGTTTCATGGAGGTTTATTTGGTTTAAGATAGGTAAAAATACATTCATTTACTCATATTGATCATTTCTGCTATAAAAAGCGCCCATTAGTCCTCCATATGCGCGCTCCTGCGTCTTGTCCCAGGTTCGATAGGGATGTATGCGCTATACCAATCGAAAGAAGAGACTTCTGCCTAGATACATGTCAAGTTTCGTTGAGATTGATTTGGTTTCAGATAGGTAAAATTTCATTCATTTACTCATATTGATCATTTCTGCTATAAAAAGCGCCCATTAGACCTCTATATGCGCGCTCCTACGTCTTCTACCAGGTTCGATAGGGATGTATGCGCTATACCAATCGAAAGAAGAGACTCATGCCTAGATACGTGTCAAGTTTCATTGAGATTGATTTGGTTTCAGATAGGTAAAATTTCATTCATTTACTCATATTGATCATTTCTGCTATAAAAAGCGCCGATTAGACCTCTATATGCGCGCTCCTACGTCTTCTACCAGGTTCGATGGGGATGTATGCGCTATACCAATCGAAAATAAGACTTGGTGCTAGGTACATGTCAAGTTTCATCGAGATTGATTTGGTTTCAGATAAGTAGAATTTCATTCATTTACTCATATTGATCATTTCTGCTATAAAAAGCGCCCATTAGACCTCTATGTGCGCGCTCCTACGTCTTCTACCAGATTCGATAGGGATGTATGCGCTATACCACTCGAATCGAAAGAAGAGGCTTTGGGCTAGGTACACGTCAAGTTTCATCGAGATTGATTTGATTTCAGATAGGTAAAATTTCATTCATTTACTCATATTGATCATTTCTACTATAAAAGCGACCATTAGACCTCTATATGCGCGCTACAACGTCTTCTACCAGGTTCGATAGGGATGTATGCGCCATACCAATCGAAGGAAGAGACTTGGGCCTAGATACATGTCAAGTTTCATTGAGATTGATTTGGTTTCAGATAGGTAAAATTTCATTCATTTACTCATATTGATCATTTCTGCTATAAAAAGCGCCCATTAGACCTCTATATGCGCGCTCCTAATTCTTCTACCAGGTTCGATAGGGATGTATGCGCTATACCAATCGAAAGAGAAGACATGGTGCTAGGTATATGTCAAGTTTCATCGAGGTTAATTTGGTTTAAGATAGGTAAAAATACATTCATTTACTCATATTGATCATTTCTGCTATAAAAAGCGCCCATTAGTCCTCCATATGCGCGCTCCTGCGTCTTGTTCCAGGTTCGATAGGGATGTATGCGCTATACCAATCGAAAGAAGAGACTTCTGCCTAGATACATGTCAAGTTTCGTTGAGATTGATTTGGTTTCAGATAGGTAAAATTTCATTCATTTACTCATATTGATCATTTCTGCTATAAAAAGCGCCCATTAGACCTCTATATGCGCGCTCCTACGTCTTCTACCAGGTTCGATAGGGATGTATGCGCTATACCAATCAAAAGAAGAGACTCATGCCTAGATACGTGTCAAGTTTCATTGAGATTAATTTGGTTTCAGATAGGTAAAATTTCATTCATTTACTCATATTGATCATTTCTGCTATAAAAAGCGCCCATTAGACCTCTATATGCGCGCTCCTACGTCTTCTACCAGGTTCGATTGGGATGTATGCGCTATACCAATCGAAAATAAGACTTGGTGCTAGGTACATGTCAAGTTTCATCGAGATTGATTTGTTTTCAGATAGGTAAAAATACATTCATTTACTCATATTGATCAATTCTGCTATAAAAAGCGCCCATTAGACCTCTATATGCGCGCTCCTACTTCTTCTACCAGGTTCGATAGGGATGTATGCGCTATACCAATCGAAAGAGGAGACTTGGTGCTAGGTACATGTAAAGTTTCATCGAGATTGATTTGGTTTCAGATAAGTAGAATTTCATTCATTTACTCATATTGATCATTTCTGCTATAAAAAGCGCCCATTAGACCTCTATGTGCGCGCTCCTACGTCTTCTACCAGATTCGATAGGGATGTATGCGCTATACCACTCGAATCGAAAGAAGAGGCTTTGGGCTAGGTACACGTCAAGTTTCATCGAGATTGATTTGATTTCAGATAGGTAAAATTTCATTCATTTACTCATATTGATCATTTCTACTATAAAAAGCGCCCATTAGACCTCTATATGCGCGCTACTACGTCTTCTACCAGGTTCGATAGGGATGTATGCGCCATACCAATCGAAGGAAGAGACTTGGGCCTAGATCCATGATAAGTTTCATCGAGATTGATTTGGTTTCAAATAGGTAAAAATACATTCATTTACTCATATTGATCATTTCTGCTATAAAAAGCGCCCATTAGACCTCTGTATGCGCACTGCTACCTCTTCTACCAGGTTCGATGGGGATGTATGCGCTATACCAATGGAAAGAGGAGACTCGGTGCTAGGTACATGTCAAGTTTCATCGAGATTGATTTGGTTTCAGATAGGTAAAATTTCATTCATTTACTCATATTGATCATTTCTGCTATAAAAAGCGCCCATTAGACCTCTGTATGCGCAATCCTACGTCTTCTACCAGGTTCGATGGGGATGTATGCGCTATACCAATGGAAAGTGGAAACTTGGTGCTAGGTACATGTCAAGTTTCGTCGAGATTGATTTGGTTTCAGATAGGTAAAATTTCATTCATTTACTCATATTGATCATTTCTGCTATAAAAAGCGCCCATTAGACCTCTGTATGCGCAATCCTACGTCTTCTACCAGGTTCGATGGGGATGTATGCGCTATACCAATGGAAAGTGGAAACTTGGTGCTAGGTACATATCAAGTTTCATCGAGATTGATTTGTTTTCAGATAGGTAAAAATACATTCATTTACTCATATTGATCATTTCTGCTATAAAAAGCGCCCATTAGACCTCTATATGCGCGCTCCTACCTCTTCTACCAGGTTCGATAGGGATGTATGCGCTATACCAATCGAAAGAAGAGACTCATGCCTAGATACGTGTCAAGTTTCATTGAGATTGATTTGGTTTCAGATAGGTAAAATTTCATTCATTTACTCATATTGATCATTTCTGCTATAAAAAGCGCCCATTAGACCTCTATGTGCGCGCTCCTACGTCTTCTACCAGATTCGATAGGGATGTATGCGCTATACCACTCGAATCGAAGGAAGAGGCTTTGGGCTAGGTACACGTCAAGTTTCATCGAGATTGATTTGATTTCAGATAGGTAAAATTTCATTCATTTACTCATATTGATCATTTCTACTATAAAAAGCGCCCATTAGACCTCTATATGCGCGCTACTACGTCTTCTACCAGGTTCGATAGGGATGTATGCGCCATACCAATCGAAGGAAGAGACTTGGGCCTAGATCCATGATCAGTTTCATCGAGATTGATTTGGTTTCAGATAGGTAAAATTTCATTCATTTACTCATATTGATCATTTCTGCTATAAAAAGCGCCCATTAGACCTCTATATGCGCGCTCCTACGTCTTCTACCAGGTTCGATAGGGATGTATGCGCTATACCAATCAAAAGAAGAGACTCATGCCTAGATACGTGTCAAGTTTCATTGAGATTGATTTGGTTTCAGATAGGTAAAATTTCATTCATTTACTCATATTGATCATTTCTGCTATAAAAAGCGCCCATTAGACCTCTATATGCGCGCTCCTACGTCTTCTACCAGGTTCGATAGGGATGTATGCGTTGTACCAATCGAAAGAGGTGACATAGTGCTAGGTACGTACATGTCAAGTTTCATCGAGATTGATTTGTTTTCAGATAGGTAAAAATACATTCATTTACTCATATTGATCATTTCTGCTATAAAAAGCGCCCATTAGACCTCTGTATGCGCACTCCTACGTCTTTTACCAGGTTCGATGGGGATGTATGAGCTATACCAATGGAAAGAGGAGACTTGGTGCTAGGTACATGTCAAGTTTCATCGAGATTGATTTGGTTTCAGATAGGTAAAATGTCATTCATTTACTCATATTGATCATTTCTGCTATAAAAAGCGCCCATTAGACCTCTGTATGCGCACTCCTACGTCTTCTACCAGGTTCGATGGGGATGTATGCGCTATACCAATGGAAAGAAGATACTTGGTGCTAGGTACATGTCAAGTTTCATCGAGATTGATTTGTTTTCAGATAGGTAAAAATACATTCATTTACTCATATTGATCATTTCTGCTATAAAAAGCGCCCATTAGACCTCTATATGCGCGCTCCTACTTCTTCTACCTGGTTCGATACGGATGTATGCGCTATACCAATCGAAAGAGGAGACTTGGTGCTAGGTACATTTAAAGTTTCATCGAGATTGATTTGGTTTCAGATAAGTAGAATTTCATTCATTTACTCATATTGATCATTTCTGCTATAAAAAGCGCCCATTAGACCTCTATGTGCGCGCTCCTACGTCTTCTACCAGATTCGATAGGGATGTATGCGCTATACCACTCGAATCGAAAGAAGAGTCTTTGCGCTAGGTACACGTCAAGTTTCATCGAGATTGATTTGGTTTCAGATAGATAAAATTTCATTCATTTACTCTTATTGATCATTTCTACTATAAAAAGCGCCCATTAGACCTCTATATGCGCTATACTACGTCTTCTACCAGGTTCGATAGGGATGTATGCGCCATAGCAATCGAAGGAAGAGACTCATGCCTAGATACTTGTCAAGTTTCAGTGAGATTGAATTATTTTCAGATAGGTAAAATTTCATTCATTTACTCATATTGATCATTTCTGCTATAAAAAGCGCCCATTAGACCTCTATATGCGCGCTCCTACGTCTTCTACCAGGTTCGATTGGGATGTATGCGCTATACCAATCGAAAATAAGACTTGGTGCTAGGTACATGTCAAGTTTCATCGAGATTAATTTGTTATCAGATAGGTAAAAATACATTCATTTACTCATATTGATCATTTCTGCTATAAAAAGCGCCCATTAGACCTCTATATGCGCGCTCCTACTTCTTCTACCAGGTTCGATAGGGATGTATGCGCTATACCAATCGAAAGAGGAGACTTGGTGGTAGGTACATGTAAAGTTTCATCGAGATTGATTTGGTTTCAGATAAGTAGAATTTCATTCATTTTCTCATATTGATCATTTCTGCTATACAAAGCGCCCATTAGACCTCTATGTGCGCGCTCCTACGTCTTCTACCAGATTCGATAGGGATGTATGCGCTATACCACTCGAATCGAAAGAAGAGGCTTTGGGCTAGGTACACGTCAAGTTTCATCGAGATTGATTTGATTTCAGATAGGTAAAATTTCATTCATTTACTCATATTGATCATTTCTACTATAAAAAGCGCCCATTAGACCTCTATATGCGCGCTACTACGTCTTCTACCAGGTTCGATAGGGATGTATGCGCCATACCAATCGAAGGAAGAGACTTGGGCCTAGATCCATGATAAGTTTCATCGAGATTGATTTGGTTTCAGATAGGTAAAAATACATTCATTTACTCATATTGATCATTTCTGCTATAAAAAGCGCCCATTAGACCTCTGTATGCGCGCTCCTACGTCTTCTACCAGGTTCGATAGGGATGTATGCGCTATACCAATCGAAAGAGGAGACTTGGTGCTAGGTACATGTAAAGTTTCATCGAGATTGATTTGGTTTCAGATAAGTAGAATTTCATTCATTTACTCATATTGATCATTTCTGCTATAAAAAGCGCCCATTAGACCTCTATGTGCGCGCTCCTACGTCTTCTACCAGATTCGATAGGGATGTATGCGCTATACCACTCGAATCGAAAGAAGAGGCTTTGGGCTAGGTACACGTCAAGTTTCATCGAGATTGATTTGGTTTCAGATAGATAAAATTTCATTCATTTACTCTTATTGATCATTTCTACTATAAAAAGCGCCCATTAGACCTCTATATGCGCGCTACTACGTCTTCTACCAGGTTCGATAGGGATGTATGCGCCATACCAATCGAAGGAAGAGACTCATTCCTAGATACGTGTCAAGTTTCAGTGAGATTGATTTTGTTTCAGATAGGTAAAATTTCATTCATTTACTCATATTGATCATTTCTGCTATAAAAAGCGCCCATTAGACCTCTATATGCGCGCTCCTACGTCTTCTACCAGGTTCGATATGGGTGTATCCGCTACCAATCGAAAGAGGAGACATGGTGCTAGGTACATGTCAGTTTCATCGAGATTGATTTGTTTTCAGATAGGTAAAAATACATTCATTTACTCATATTGATCATTTCTGCTATAAAAAGCGCCCATTAGACCTCTGTATGCGCACTCCTACGTCTTCTACCAGGTTCGATGGGGATATATGCGCTATACCAATGGAAAGAGGAGACTTGGTGCTAGGTACATTTCAAGTTTCATCGAGATTGATTTGGTTTCAGATAGGTAAAATGTCATTCCTTTACTCATATTAATCATTTCTGCTATAAAAAGAGCCCATTAGACCTCTGTATGCGCACTCCTACGTCTTCTACCAGGTTCGATGGGGATGTATGCGCTATACCAATGGAAAGAGGAGACTCGGTGCTAGGTACATTTCAAGTTTCATCGAGATTGATTTGGTTTCAGATAGGTAAAATGTCATTCATTTACTCATATTGATCATTTCTACTATGAAAAGCGCCCATTAGACCTCTGTATGCGCACTCCTACGTCTTCTACCAGGTTCGATGGGGATGTATGCGCTATACCAATGGAAAGAGGAGACTTGGTGCTAGGTACAGGTCAATTTTCATCGAGATTGATTTGGTTTCAGATAGGTAAAATGTCATTCATTTACTCATATTGATCATTTCGGCTATAAAAAGCGCCCATTAGACCTCTTTATGCGCACTCCTATGTCTTCTACCAGGTTCGATAGGGATGTATGCGCTATACTAATCGAAAATAAGACTTGGTGCTAGGTACATGTCAAGTTTCATCGAGATTGATTTGTTTTCAGATAGGTAAAAATACATTCATTTACTCATATTGATCATTTCTGCTATAAAAAGCGCCCATTAGACCTCTATATGCGCACTCCTACCTCTTCTACCAGGATCGATGGGGATGTATGCGCTATACCAATCGAAAGAAGAGACTTGGGCCTAGATACATGTCAAGTTTCATTGAGATTGATTTTGTTTCAGATAGGTAAAATTTCATTCATTTACTCATATTGATCGTTTCTGCTATAAAAAGCGCCCATTAGACCTCTATATGCGCGCTCCTATGTCTTCTACCAGGTTCGATAGGGATGTATGCGCTATACCAATCGAAAGAAGAAACTTGGTGCTAGGTACATGTCAAGTTTTATCGAGATTGATTTGTTTTAAGATAGGTAGAAATACATTCATTTACTCATATTGATCATTTATGCTTTAAAAAGCGTCTATTAGACCTCTATATGCGCGCTCCTACGTCTTCTACCAGGTTCGATAGGGATGTATGCGCTATACCAATCGAACGAAGAGACTTGGGGCTTGGTACATGTCAAGTTTCATCAAGATTGATTTAGTTTCAGACAGGTTAAATTTCATTTATTTACTCGAATTGATCATTTCTGCTACAAAAAGCGCCCATCAGACCTCTATATGCGCGCTCCTACGTCTTCTACCAGGTTCGATAGGGATGTATTCGCTATACTACTCAAAAGAGAAGACTTCGGGCTAGGTACAAGTCAAGTTTCCTCAAGATTGATTTTGTTTCAGATAGGTAGAATTTCATTTTATTTACTCATATTGATCATTTCTGCTATAAAAAGCGCCCATTAGACCTCTATATGCGCGCTCCTATGTCTTCTACCAGGTTCGATAGGGATGTATGCGCTATACCAATCGAAAAAGCAGACTTAGCGCTAGGTATATGTCAAGTTTCTTTAAGATTGATTTGGTTTCAGATAGGTAAAATTTCATTCATTTACTCATATTGATCATCTCTGCTATAAAAAGCACCCATTAGATCTTTATATGCGCGCTCCTACTTCTTCTACCAGGTTCGATAGGGATGTATGCGCTGTACCAATCGAAAGAGGAGACTTGGTGCTAGGTACATATCAAGTTTCATCGAGATTGATTTGTTTTCAGATAGGTAAAAATACATTCATTTACTCATATTGATCATTTCTGCTATAAAAAGCGCCCATTAGACCTCTATATGCGCGCTCCTACGTCTTCTACCAGGTTCGATAGGGATGTATGCGCTATACCAATCAAAAAAGCAGACTTAGGACTAGGTACATGTCAAGTTTCGTCAAGATTGATTTGGTTTCAGATAGGTAAAATTTCATTCATGTACTCATATTGATCATCTCTGCTATAAAAAGCACCCATTAGACCTCTATATGCGCGCTCCTACGTCTTCTACCAGGTTCGATAGGGATGTATGCGCTATACCAATCGAAAGAGGAGACTTGGTCCTAGGTACGTATCAAGTTTCATCGAGATTGATTTGTTTTCAGATAGGTAAAATACATTCATTTACTCATATTGATCATTTCTGCTATAAAAAGCGCCCATTAGACCTCTATATGCGCGCTCCTACGTCTTGTCCCAGGTTCGATAGGGGTTGGTGCGCTATACCAATCGAAAGAGGAGACTTATGCCTAGATACATGTCAAGATTCATCGAGATTGATTTGGTTTCAGATAGGTAAAATTTCATTCATTTATCATATTGATCATCTCTGCTATAAAAAGCGCCCATTAGACCTCTATATGCGCGCTCCTACGTCTTCTACCAGGTTCGATAGGGATGTATGTGATATACCAATCGAAAGAGGAGACTTGGTGCTAGGTACATATCAAGTTTCATCAAGATTGATTTGTTTTCAGATAGGTAAAAATACATTCATTTACTCATATTGATCATTTCTGCTTTAAAAAGCGCCCATTAGATTTCTATATGCGCGCTCCTACTTCTTGTCCCAGGTTCGATAGGGGTTGGTGCGCTATACCAATCGAAAGAAGAGACTTAGGCCTAGATACATTTCAAGTTTCATCGAGATTGATTTGGTTTCAGATAGGTAAAATTTCATTCATTTACTCATATTGATCATTTCTGCTACAAAAAGCGCCCATTAGACCTCTATATGCGCGCTCCTACGTCTTCTACCAGGTTCGATAGAGATGTATGCGATATACCAATCGAAAGAAGAGACATGGTGCTAGGTACATGTCAGTTTCATCGAGATTGATTTGTTTTCAGATAGGTAAAAATACATTCATTTACTCATATTGATCATTTCTGCTATAAAAAGCGCCCATTAGACCTCTGTATGCGCACTCCTACGTCTTCTACCAGGTTCGATATGGGTGTATGCGCTACCAATCGAAAGAGGAGACATGGTGCTAGGTACATGTCAGTTTCATCGAGATTGATTTGTTTTCAGATAGGTAAAAATACATTCATTTACTCATATTGATCATTTCTGCTATAAAAAGCGCCCATTAGACCTCTGTATGCGCACTCCTACGTCTTCTACCAGGTTCGATGGGGATGTATGCGCTATACCAATGGAAAGAGGAGACTTGGTGCTAGGTACATTTCAAGTTTCATCGAGATTGATTTGGTTTCAGATAGGTAAAATGTCATTCCTTTACTCATATTAATCATTTCTGCTATAAAAAGAGCCCATTAGACCTCTGTATGCGCACTCCTACGTCTTCTACCAGGTTCGATGGGGATGTATGCGCTATACCAATGGAAAGAGGAGACTTGGTGCTAGGTACATTTCAAGTTTCATCGAGATTGATTTGGTTTCAGATAGGTAAAATGTCATTCATTTACTCATATTGATCATTTCTACTATGAAAAGCGCCCATTAGACCTCTGTATGCGCACTCCTACGTCTTCTACCAGGTTCGATGGGGATGTATGCGCTATACCAATGGAAAGAGGAGACTTGGTGCTAGGTACATGTCAATTTTCATCGAGATTGATTTGGTTTCAGATAGGTAAAATGTCATTCATTTACTCATATTGATCATTTCTGCTATAAAAAGCGCCCATTAGACCTCTTTATGCGCACTCCTATGTCTTCTACCAGGTTCGATAGGGATGTATGCGCTATACCAATCGAAAATAAGACTTGGTGCTAGGTACATGTCAAGTTTCATCGAGATTGATTTGTTTTCAGATAGGTAAAAATACATTCATTTACTCATATTGATCATTTCTGCTATAAAAAGCGCCCATTAGACCTCTATATGCGCGCTCCTACGTCTTCTACCAGGTTCGATAGGGATGTATGCGCTATACCAATCAAAAAAGCAGACTTAGGACTAGGTACATGTCAAGTTTCGTCAAGATTGATTTGGTTTCAGATAGGTAAAATTTCATTCATGTACTCATATTGATCATCTCTGCTATAAAAAGCACCCATTAGACCTCTATATGCGCGCTCCTACGTCTTCTACCAGGTTCGATAGGGATGTATGCGCTATACCAATCGAAAGAGGAGACTTGGTCCTAGGTACGTATCAAGTTTCATCGAGATTGATTTGTTTTCAGATAGGTAAAATACATTCATTTACTCATATTGATCATTTCTGCTATAAAAAGCGCCCATTAGACCTCTATATGCGCGCTCCTACGTCTTGTCCCAGGTTCGATAGGGGTTGGTGCGCTATACCAATCGAAAGAGGAGACTTATGCCTAGATACATGTCAAGATTCATCGAGATTGATTTGGTTTCAGATAGGTAAAATTTCATTCATTTATCATATTGATCATCTCTGCTATAAAAAGCGCCCATTAGACCTCTATATGCGCGCTCCTACGTCTTCTACCAGGTTCGATAGGGATGTATGTGATATACCAATCGAAAGAGGAGACTTGGTGCTAGGTACATATCAAGTTTCATCAAGATTGATTTGTTTTCAGATAGGTAAAAATACATTCATTTACTCATATTGATCATTTCTGCTTTAAAAAGCGCCCATTAGATTTCTATATGCGCGCTCCTACTTCTTGTCCCAGGTTCGATAGGGGTTGGTGCGCTATACCAATCGAAAGAAGAGACTTAGGCCTAGATACATTTCAAGTTTCATCGAGATTGATTTGGTTTCAGATAGGTAAAATTTCATTCATTTACTCATATTGATCATTTCTGCTACAAAAAGCGCCCATTAGACCTCTATATGCGCGCTCCTACGTCTTCTACCAGGTTCGATAGAGATGTATGCGATATACCAATCGAAAGAAGAGACATGGTGCTAGGTACATGTCAGTTTCATCGAGATTGATTTGTTTTCAGATAGGTAAAAATACATTCATTTACTCATATTGATCATTTCTGCTATAAAAAGCGCCCATTAGACCTCTGTATGCGCACTCCTACGTCTTCTACCAGGTTCGATATGGGTGTATGCGCTACCAATCGAAAGAGGAGACATGGTGCTAGGTACATGTCAGTTTCATCGAGATTGATTTGTTTTCAGATAGGTAAAAATACATTCATTTACTCATATTGATCATTTCTGCTATAAAAAGCGCCCATTAGACCTCTGTATGCGCACTCCTACGTCTTCTACCAGGTTCGATGGGGATGTATGCGCTATACCAATGGAAAGAGGAGACTTGGTGCTAGGTACATTTCAAGTTTCATCGAGATTGATTTGGTTTCAGATAGGTAAAATGTCATTCCTTTACTCATATTAATCATTTCTGCTATAAAAAGAGCCCATTAGACCTCTGTATGCGCACTCCTACGTCTTCTACCAGGTTCGATGGGGATGTATGCGCTATACCAATGGAAAGAGGAGACTTGGTGCTAGGTACATTTCAAGTTTCATCGAGATTGATTTGGTTTCAGATAGGTAAAATGTCATTCATTTACTCATATTGATCATTTCTACTATGAAAAGCGCCCATTAGACCTCTGTATGCGCACTCCTACGTCTTCTACCAGGTTCGATGGGGATGTATGCGCTATACCAATGGAAAGAGGAGACTTGGTGCTAGGTACATGTCAATTTTCATCGAGATTGATTTGGTTTCAGATAGGTAAAATGTCATTCATTTACTCATATTGATCATTTCTGCTATAAAAAGCGCCCATTAGACCTCTTTATGCGCACTCCTATGTCTTCTACCAGGTTCGATAGGGATGTATGCGCTATACCAATCGAAAATAAGACTTGGTGCTAGGTACATGTCAAGTTTCATCGAGATTGATTTGTTTTCAGATAGGTAAAAATACATTCATTTACTCATATTGATCATTTCTGCTATAAAAAGCGCCCATTAGACCTCTATATGCGCACTCCTACCTCTTCTACCAGGTTCGATGGGGATGTATGCGCTATACCAATCGAAAGAAGAGACTTGGGCCTAGATACATGTCAAGTTTCATTGAGATTGATTTTGTTTCAGATAGGTAAAATTTCATTCATTTACTCATATTGATCGTTTCTGCTATAAAAAGCGCCCATTAGACCTCTATATGCGCGCTCCTATGTCTTCTACCAGGTTCGATAGGGATGTATGCGCTATACCAATCGAAAGAAGAAACTTGGTGCTAGGTACATGTCAAGTTTTATCGAGATTGATTTGTTTTAAGATAGGTAGAAATACATTCATTTACTCATATTGATCATTTATGCTTTAAAAAGCGTCTATTAGACCTCTATATGCGCGCTCCTACGTCTTCTACCAGGTTCGATAGGGATGTATGCGCTATACCAATCAAACGAAGAGACTTGGGGCTTGGTACATGTCAAGTTTCATCAAGATTGATTTGGTTTCAGACAGGTTAAATTTCATTTATTTACTCGAATTGATCATTTCTGCTACAAAAAGCGCCCATCAGACCTCTATATGCGCGCTCCTACGTCTTCTACCAGGTTCGATAGGGATGTATTCGCTATACTACTCAAAAGAGAAGACTTCGGGCTAGGTACAAGTCAAGTTTCCTCAAGATTGATTTTGTTTCAGATAGGTAGAATTTCATTTATTTACTCATATTGATCATTTCTGCTATAAAAAGCGCCCATTAGACCTCTATATGCGCGCTCCTATGTCTTCTACCAGGTTCGATAGGGATGTATGCGCTATACCAATCGAAAAAGCAGACTTAGCGCTAGGTATATGTCAAGTTTCTTTAAGATTGATTTGGTTTCAGATAGGTAAAATTTCATTCATTTACTCATATTGATCATCTCTGCTATAAAAAGCACCCATTAGATCTTTATATGCGCGCTCCTACTTCTTCTACCAGGTTCGATAGGGATGTATGCGCTGTACCAATCGAAAGAGGAGACTTGGTGCTAGGTACATATCAAGTTTCATCGAGATTGATTTGTTTTCAGATAGGTAAAAATACATTCATTTACTCATATTGATCATTTCTGCTATAAAAAGCGCCCATTAGACCTCTATATGCGCGCTCCTACGTCTTCTACCAGGTTCGATAGGGATGTATGCGCTATACCAATCAAAAAAGCAGACTTAGGACTAGGTACATGTCAAGTTTCGTCAAGATTGATTTGGTTTCAGATAGGTAAAATTTCATTCATGTACTCATATTGATCATCTCTGCTATAAAAAGCACCCATTAGACCTCTATATGCGCGCTCCTACGTCTTCTACCAGGTTCGATAGGGATGTATGCGCTATACCAATCGAAAGAGGAGACTTGGTCCTAGGTACGTATCAAGTTTCATCGAGATTGATTTGTTTTCAGATAGGTAAAATACATTCATTTACTCATATTGATCATTTCTGCTATAAAAAGCGCCCATTAAACCTCTATATGCGCGCTCCTACGTCTTGTCCCAGGTTCGATAGGGGTTGGTGCGCTATACCAATCGAAAGAGGAGACTTATGCCTAGATACATGTCAAGATTCATCGAGATTGATTTGGTTTCAGATAGGTAAAATTTCATTCATTTATCATATTGATCATCTCTGCTATAAAAAGCGCCCATTAGACCTCTATATGCGCGCTCCTACGTCTTCTACCAGGTTCGATAGGGATGTATGTGATATACCAATCGAAAGAGGAGACTTGGTGCTAGGTACATATCAAGTTTCATCAAGATTGATTTGTTTTCAGATAGGTAAAAATACATTCATTTACTCATATTGATCATTTCTGCTTTAAAAAGCGCCCATTAGATTTCTATATGCGCGCTCCTACTTCTTGTCCCAGGTTCGATAGGGGTTGGTGCGCTATACCAATCGAAAGAAGAGACTTAGGCCTAGATACATTTCAAGTTTCATCGAGATTGATTTGGTTTCAGATAGGTAAAATTTCATTCATTTACTCATATTGATCATTTCTGCTACAAAAAGCGCCCATTAGACCTCTATATGCGCGCTCCTACGTCTTCTACCAGGTTCGATAGAGATGTATGCGATATACCAATCGAAAGAAGAGACTTGGTACTAGGTACCTGTCAAGTTTCATCGAGATTGATTTGGTTTCAGATAGGTAAAATTTCATTCATTTACCCTTATTGATCATTTCTGCTATAAAAAGAGCCCATTAGACCTCTATATGCGCGCTCCTACGTCTTCTACCAGGTTCGATAGGGATGTATGCGCTATACCAATCGAAAGAAAAGACTTAGGCCTAGATACATTTCAAGTTTCATCGAGATTGATTTTGTTTCAGATAGGTAAACTTTCATTCATTTACTCATATTGATCATTTCTGCTATAAAAAGCGCCCATTAGACCTCTATATGCGCCCTCCTACCTCTTCTACCAGGTTCGATAGGGATGTATGCGCTATACCAATCGAAAGAGAAGACATGGTGCTAGGTACATGTCAAGTTTCATCGAGATTGATTTGGTTTAAGATAGGTAAAAATACATTCATTTACTCATATTGATCATTTCTGCTATAAAAATCGCCCTTTAGACCTCTATATGCGCGCTCCTACGTCTTGTCCCAGGTTCGATAGGGATGTATGCGCTATACCAATGGAAAGAAAAGACTTGGTGCTAGGTACATGTCAAGTTTCATCAAGATTGATTTTGTTTCAGATAGGTAAAATTTCATTCATTTACTCATATTGATCATTTCTGCTATAAAAAGCGAGCATTGGACCTCTATATGCGCGCTCCTTCCTCTTCTACCAGGTTCGATAGGGATGTATGCGCTATACCAATCGAAAGAAGAGACTTGGTGCTAGGTACATGTCAAGTTTCATCGAGATTGAGTTGGTTTCAGATAGGTAAAATTTCATTTATTTAATCACATTGATAATCTCTGCGATAAAAAGCGCCCATTAGACCTCTATATCCGCGCTCCTACGTCTTCTACTAGGTTTGATAGGGATGTATGCGCTATACCAATCGAAAGAAGAGACTTCTGCCTAGATACATGTCAAGTTTCATCGAGATTGATTTGGTTTCAGATAGGAAAATTTCATTCATTTACTCATATTGATCATCTCTGCTATAAAAAGCGCCCATTAGACCTCTATATGCACGGTCCTACGTCTTCTACCAGGTTCGATAGGGATGTATGCGCTGTACCAATCGAAAGAGGAGACATGGTGCTAGGTACATGTCAAGTTTCATCGAGATTGATTTGTTTTCAGATAGGTAAAAATACATTCATTTACTCATATTGATCATTTCTGCTATAAAAAGCGCCCATTAGACCTCTGTATGCGCACTCCTACGTCTTCTACCAGGTTCGATGGGGATGTATGCGCTATACCAATGGAAAGAGGAGACTTGGTGCTAGGTACATGTCAAGTTTCATCGAGATTGATTTGGTTTCAGATAGGTAAAATGTCATTCATTTACTCATATTGATCATTTCTGCTATAAAAAGCGCCCATTAGACCTCTGTATGCGCACTCCTACGTCTTCTACCAGGTTCGATGGGGATGTATGCGCTATACCAATGGAAAGAGGAAACTTGGAGCTATGTACATGTCAAGTTTCATCGAGATTGATTTGGTTTCAGATAGGTGAAATGTCATTCATTTACTCATATTGATCATTTCTGCTATAAAAAGCGCCCATTAGACCTCTGTATGCGCACTCCTACGTCTTCTACCAGGTTCGATGGGGATGTATGCGCTATACCAATCGAAAGAGGAGACTTGGTCCTAGGTACATGTCAAGTTTCATCGAGATTGATTTGTTTTCAGACAGGTAAAAATACATTCATTTACTCATATTGATCATTTCTGCTATAAAAAGCGCCCATTAGACCTCTATATGCGCGCTCCTACTTCTTCTACCAGGTTCGATAGGGATGTATGCGCTATACCAATCGAAAGAGGAGACTTGGTGCTAGGTACAATTAAAGTTTCATCGAGATTGAGTTGGTTTCAGATAGGTAAAATTTCATTTATTTAATCACATTGATAATCTCTGCGATAAAAAGCGCCCATTAGACCTCTATATCCGCGCTCCTAAGTCTTCTACTAGGTTTGATAGGGATGTATGCGCTATACCAATCGAAAGAAGAGACTTCTGCCTAGATACATGTCAAGTTTCATCGAGATTGATTTGGTTTCAGATAGGAAAATTTCATTCATTTACTCATATTGATCATCTCTGCTATAAAAAGCGCCCATTAGACCTCTATATGCACGGTCCTACGTCTTCTACCAGGTTCGATAGGGATGTATGCGCTGTACCAATCGAAAGAGGAGACATGGTGCTAGGTACATGTCAAGTTTCATCGAGATTGATTTGTTTTCAGATAGGTAAAAATACATTCATTTACTCATATTGATCATTTCTGCTATAAAAAGCGCCCATTAGACCTCTATATGCGCGCTCCTACTTCTTCTACCAGGTTCGATAGGGATGTATGCGCTATACCAATCGAAAGAGGAGACTTGGTGCTAGGTACAATTAAAGTTTCATCGAGATTGATTCGGTTTCAGATAAGTAGAATTTCATTCATTTACTCATATTGATCATTTCTGCTATAAAAAGCGCCCATTAGACCTCTATGTGCGCGCTCCTACTTCTTCTACCAGATTCGATAAGGATGTATGCGCTATACCACTCGAATCGAAAGAAAAGTCTTTGGGCTAGGTACACGTCAAGTTTCATCGAGATTGATTTGGTTTCAGATAGGTAAAATTTCATTCATTTACTCATATTGATCATTTCTACTATAAAAAGCGCCCATTAGACCTCTATATGCGCGCTACTACGTCTTCTACCAGGTTCGATAGGGATGTATGCGCCATACCAATCGAAGGAAGAGACTTGGGCCTAGATCCATGATAAGTTTCATCGAGATTGATTTGGTTTCAGATAGGTAAAATTTCATTCATTTACTCATATTGATCATTTCTGCTATAAAAAGCGCCCATTAGACCTCTATATGCGCGCTCCTACGTCTTCTACCAGGTTCGATAGGGATGTATGCGCTATACCAATCGAAAGAAGAGACTCATGCCTAGATACGTGTCAAGTTTCATTGAGATTGATTTGGTTTCAGATAGGTAAAATTTCATTCATTTACATATATTGATCATTTCTGCTATAAAATGCGCCCATTAGACCTCTATATGCGCGCTCCTACGTCTTCTACCAGGTTCGATATGGATGTATGCGCTATACCAATCGAAAGAGGAGACAAGGTGCTAGGTACATGTCAAGTTTCATCGAGATTAATTTGTTTTCAGATAGGTAAAAATACATTCATTTACCCATATTGATCATTTCTGCTATAAAAAGCGCCCATTAGACCTCTGTATGCGCACTCCTACGTCTTCTACCAGGTTCGATGGGGATGTATGCGCTATACCAATGGAAAGAGTAGACTTGGTGCTAGGTACATGTCAAGTTTCATCGAGATTGATTTGTTTTCAGATAGGTAAAAATACATTCATTTACTTATATTGATCATTTCTGCTATAAAAAGCGCCCACTAGACCTCTGTATGCGCACTCCTACTTCTTCTACCAGGTTCGATGGGGATGTATGCGCTATACCAATGGAAAGAAGAGACTTGGTGCTAGGTACATTTCAAGTTTCATCGAGATTGATTTGGTTTCAGATAGGTAAAATGTCATTCATTTACTCATATTAATCATTTCTGCTATAAAAAGAGCCCATTAGACCTCTGTATGCGCACTCCTACGTCTTCTACCAGGTTCGATTGGGATGTATGCGCTATACCAATGGAAAGAAGAGACTTGGTGCTAGGTACATGTCAAGTTTCATCGAGATTGATTTGGTTTCAGATAGGTAAAATGTCATTCATTTACTCATATTGATCATTTCTGCTATAAAAAGCGCCCATTAGACCTCTGTATGCGCACTCCTACGTCTTCTACCAGGTTCGATGGGGATGTATCCGCTATACCAATGGAAAGAGTAGACTTGGTGCTAGGTACATGTCAAGTTTCATCGAGATTGATTTGTTTTCAGATAGGTAAAAATACATTCATTTACTCATATTGATCATTTCTGCTATAAAAAGCGCCCATTAGACCTCTATATGCGCACTCCTACCTCTTCTACCAGGTTCGATGGGGATGTATGCGCTATACCAATCGAAAGAAGAGACTTGGGCCTAAATACATGTCAAGTTTCATTGAGATTGATTTTATTTCAGATAGGTAAAATTTCATTCATTTACTCATATTGATCGTTTCTGCTATAAAAAGCGCCCATTAGACCTCTATATGCGCGCTCCTATGTCTTCTACCAGGTTCGATAGGGATGTATGCGCTATACCAATCGAAAGAGGAAACTTGGGGCTAGGTACATGTCAAGTTTCATCGAGATTGATTTGTTTTAAGATAGGTAGAAATACATTAATTTACTCATATTGATCATTTATGCTACAAAAAGCGCCCATCAGACCTCTATATGCGCGCTCCTACGTCTTCTACCAGGTTCGATAGGGATGTATTCGCTATACTACTCAAAAGAGAAGAATTCGGGCTAGGTACAAGTCAAGTTTCCTCAAGATTGATTTTGTTTCAGATAGGTAGAATTTCATTTATTTACTCATATTGATCATTTCTGCTATAAAAAGCACCCATTGGACCTCTATATGCGCGCTCCTATGTCTTCTACCAGGTTCGATAGGGATGTATGCGCTATACCAATCGAAAAAGCAGACTTAGCGCTAGGTATATGTCAAGCTTCTTTAAGATTGATTTGGTTTCAGATAGGTAAAATTTCATTCATTTACTCATATTGATCATCTCTGCTATAAAAAGCACCCATTAGACCTCTATATGCGCGCTCCTACGTCTTCTACCAGGTTCGATAGGGATGTATGCGCTATACCAATCGAAAGAAGAGACTTAGGGCTAGGTACATGTCAAGTTTCATCAAGATTGATTTGGTTTCAGATAGGTAAAATTTCATTCATTTACTCATATTGATCATCTCTGCTATAAAAAGCACCCATTAGACCTCTATATGCGCGCTCCTACGTCTTCTACCAGGTTCGATAGGGATGTATGCGCTATACCAATGGAAAGAGGAGACTTGGCGCTAGGAACCTGTCAAGTTTCATCAAGATTGATTTGGTTTCAGATAGGTAAAAATACATTCATTTACTCATATTGATCATTTCTGCTATAAAAAGCGCCCATTAGACCTCTATATGCGCGCCCGTACGTCTTGTCCCAGGTTCGATAGGGGTTGGTGCGCTATACCAATCGAAAGAGGAGACTTATGCCTAGATACATTTCAAGATTCATCGAGATTGATTTGGTTTCAGATAGGTAAAATTTCATTCATTTATCATATTGATCATCTCTGCTATAAAAAGCGCCCATTAGACCTCTATATGCGCGCTCCTACGTCTTCTACCAGGTTCGATAGGGATGTATGTGATATACCAATCGAAAGAGGAGACTTGGTGCTAGGTACATATCAAGTTTCATCAAGATTGATTTGTTTTCAGATAGGTAAAAATACATTCATTTACTCATATTGATCATTTCTGCTATAAAAAGCGCCCATTAGACTTCTATATGCGCGCTCCTACTTCTTGTCCCAGGTTCGATAGGGGTTGGTGCGCTATACCAATCGAAAGAAGAGACTTAGGGCTAGGTACATGTCAAGTTTCATCAAGATTGATTTGGTTTCAGATAGGTAAAATTTCATTGATATACTCATATTGATCATTTCTGCTACAAAAAGCGCCCATTAGACCTCTATATGCGCGCTCCTACGTCTTCTACCAGGTTCGATAGGGATGTATGCGATATACCAATCGAAAGAGGAGACTTGGTGCTAGGTACATGTCAAGTTTCATCGAGATTGATTTGGTTTCAGATAGGTAAAATTTCATTCATTTACCCTTATTGATCATTTCTGCTATAAAAAGAGCCCATTAGACCTCTATATGCGCGCTCCTACGTCTTCTACCAGGTTCGATAGGGATGTATGCGCTATACCAATCGAAAGAAAAGACTTAGGCCTAGATACATTTCAAGTTTCATCGAGATTGATTTTGTTTCAGATAGGTAAAATTTCATTCATTTACTCATATTGATCGTTTCTTCTATAAAGGCGCCCATTAGACCTCTATATGCGCGCTCCTACGTCTTCTACCAGGTTCGATAGGGATGTATTATCTATACCAATCGAAAGAAAAGACATGGTGCTAGGTACATGTCAAGTTTCATCGAGATTTATTTGGTTTAAGATAGGTAAAAATACATTCATTTACTCATATTGATCATTTCTGCTATAAAAAGCGAACATTAGACCTCTATATGCGCGCTCCTGCGTCTTGTCCCTGTTTCGATAGGGATGTATGCGCTATACCAATGGAAAGAGAAGACATGGTGCTAGGTACATGTCAAGGTTCATCGAGATTGATTTGTTTAAAGATAGGTAAAAATACATTCATTTACTCATATTGATCATTTCTGCTATAAAAATCGCCCTTTAGACCTCTATATGCGCGCTCCTACGTCTTGTCCCAGGTTCGATAGGGATGTATGCGCTATACCAATGGAAAGAAAAGACTTGGTGCTAGGTACATGTCAAGTTTCATCAAGATTGATTTTGTTTCAGATAGGTAGAATTTCATTTATTTACTCATATTGATCATTTCTGCTATAAAAAGCACCCATTGGACCTCTATATGCGCGCTCCTATGTCTTCTACCAGGTTCGATAGGGATGTATGTGCTATACCAATCGAAAAAGCAGACTTAGCGCTAGGTATATGTCAAGTTTCTTTAAGATTGATTTGGTTTCAGATAGGTAAAATTTCATTCATTTACTCATATTGATCATCTCTGCTATAAAAAGCACCCATTAGACCTTTATATGCGCGCTCCGACTTCTTCTTCCAGGTTCGATAGGGATGTATGCGCTGTACCAATCGAAAGAGGAGACTTGGTGCTAGGTACATATCAAGTTTCATCGAGATTGATTTGTTTTCAGATAGGTAAAAATACATTCATTTACTCATATTGATCATTTCTGCTATAAAAAGCGCCCATTAGACCTCTATATGCGCGCTCCTACGTCTTCTACCAGGTTCGATAGGGATGTATGCGCTATACCAATCGAAAGAAGAGACTTAGGGCTAGGTACATGTCAAGTTTCATCAAGATTGATTTGGTTTCAGATAGGTAAAATTTCATTCATTTACTCATATTGATCATCTCTGCTATAAAAAGCACCCATTAGACCTCTATATGCGCGCTCCTACGTCTTCTACCAGGTTCGATAGGGATGTATGCGCTATACCAATGGAAAGAGGAGACTTATGCCTAGATACATGTCATGATTCATCGAGATTGATTTGGTTTCAGATAGGTAAAATTTCATTCATTTATCATATTGATCATCTCTGCTATAAAAAGCGCCCATTAGACCTCTATATGCGCGCTCCTACGTCTTCTACCAGGTTCGATAGGGATGTATGTGATATACCAATCGAAAGAGGAGACTTGGTGCTAGGTACATATCAAGTTTCATCAAGATTGATTTGTTTTCAGATAGGTAAAAATACATTCATTTACTCATATTGATCATTTCTGCTATAAAAAGCGCCCATTAGACTTCTATATGCGCGCTCCTACTTCTTGTCCCAGGTTCGATAGGGGTTGGTGCGCTATACCAATCGAAAGAAGAGACTTAGGGCTAGGTACATATCAAGTTTCATCAAGATTGATTTGGTTTCATATAGGTAAAATTTCATTGATTTACTCATATTGATCATTTCTGCTACAAAAAGCGCCCATTAGACCTCTATATGCGCGCTCCTACGTCTTCTACCAGGTTCGATAGGGATGTATGCGATATACCAATCGAAAGAGGAGTCTTGGTGCTAGGTACATGTCAAGTTTCATCGAGATTGATTTGGTTTCAGATAGGTAAAATTTCATTCATTTACCCTTATTGATCATTTCTGCTATAAAAAGAGCCCATTAGACCTCTATATGCGCGCTCCTACGTCTTCTACCAGGTTCGATAGGGATGTATGCGCTATACCAATCGAAAGAAAAGACTTAGGCCTAGATACATTTCAAGTTTCATCGAGATTGATTTTGTTTCAGATAGGTAAAATTTCATTCATTTACTCATATTGATCGTTTCTGCTATAAAAAGCGCCCATTAGACCTCTATATGCGCATTCCTACGTCTTCTACCAGGTTCGATAGGGATGTATGCGCTATACCAATCGAAAGAAAAGACATGGTGCTAGGTACATGTCAAGTTTCATCGAGATTTATTTGGTTTAAGATAGGTAAAAATACATTCATTTACTCATATTGATCATTTCTGCTATAAAAAGCGAACATTAGACCTCTATATGCGCGCTCCTGCGTCTTGTCCCTGTTTCGATAGGGATGTATGCGCTATACCAATGGAAAGAGAAGACATGGTGCTAGGTACATTTCAAGGTTCATCGAGATTGATTTGTTTAAAGATAGGTAAAAATACATTCATTTACTCATATTGATCATTTCTGCTATAAAAATCGCCCTTTAGACCTCTATATGCGCGCTCCTACGTCTTGTCCCAGGTTCGATAGGGATGTATGCGCTATACCAATGGAAAGAAAAGACTTGGTGCTAGGTACATGTCAAGTTTCATCAAGATTGATATTGTTTCAGATAGGTAAAATTTCATTCATTAACTCATATTGATCATTTCTGCTATAAAAAGCGCCCATTGGACCTCTATATGCGCGCACCTTCCTCTTCTACCAGGTTCGATAGGGATGTATGCGCTATACCAATCGAAAGAGGAGACTTGGTGCTAGGTACATGTCAAGTTTCATCGAGATTGAGTTGGTTTCAGATAGGTAAAATTTCATTTATTTAATCACATTGATAATCTCTGCGATAAAAAGCGCCCATTAGACCTCTATATCCGCGCTCCTACGTCTTCTACTAGGTTTGATAGGGATGTATGCGCTATACCAATCGAAAGAAGAGACTTCTGCCTAGATACATGTCAAGTTTCATCGAGATTGATTTGGTTTCAGATAGGAAAATTTCATTCGTTTACTCATATTGATCATCTCTGCTATAAAAAGCGCCCATTAGACCTCTATATGCGCGCTCCTACGTCTTCTACCAGGTTCGATAGGGATGTATGCGATATACCAATCAAAAGAGAATACTTGGTGCTAGGTACATATCAAGTTTCATCGAGATTAATTTGTTTTCAGATAGGTAAAAATACATTCATTTACTCATATTGATCATTTCTGCTATAAAAGCGCCCATTAGACCTCTATATGCGCGATCCTACGTCTTGTCCCAGGTTCGATACGGGTTGGTGCGCTATACCAATCGAAAGAGGAGAGTTAGGGCTAGGTACATATTAAGTTTCATCAAGATTGATTTGGTTTCAGATAGGTAAAATTTCATTCATTTACTCATATTGATCATTTCTGCTACAAAAAAGCGCCAATTAGACCTCTATATGCGCGCTCCTACGTCTTCTACCAGGTTCGCTAGGGATATATGCGCTATATCAATCGAAAAAGGAGACTTGGTGCTAGGTACATGTCAAGTTTCATTGAGATTGATTTGGTTTCAGATAGGTAAAATTTCATTCATTTACTCATATTGATCGATTCTGCTATAAAAAGCGCCCATTAGACCTCTATATGTGTGCTCCTACGTCTTCTACCAGGTTCGATAGGGATGTATGCGCTATACCAATCGAAAGAGGAGACTTGGGGCTACGTACAAGTCAAGTTTCATCGAGATTGATTTGTTTTTAAGATAGGTAAAAATACATTCATTTACTCATATTGATTATTTCTGCTTTAAAAAGCGCCCAATAGACCTCTATATGCGCGCTCTTACTTCTTGTCCCAGGTTCGATAGGGATGTATGCGCTATAACAATGGAAACAGGAGACTGAGGGCTAGGTACATGTCAAGTTTCATCATGATTGATTTTGTTTCAGATAGGTAAAATTTCATTCATTTACTCATATTGATCATTTCTGCTACAAAAAGCGCCCATTAGACCTCTATATGCGCGCTCCTACCTCTTCTACAAGGTTCGATATGGATGTATTCGCTATACCACTCAAAAGAGAAGACTTGGGGCTAGGTACAAGTCAAGTTTCATCAAGATTGATTTGGTTTCAGATAGGCAGAATTTCATTTATTTACTCATATTGATCATTTCTGCTATAAAAAGCGCCCATTAGACCTCTATATGCGCGCTCCTACCTCTTCTACCAGGTTCGATAGGGATGTATACGCTATACCAATCGAAATAGGTGACTTGGTGCTAGGTACATGTCATGTTTCATCGAGATTGATTTGGTTTCAGACACGTAAAAATATATTTATTTACTCATATTGATCAATTTGGCTATAAAAAGCACCCATTAGACCTCTATATGCGCGCTCCTACGTCTTCTACCAGGTACGATAGGGATGTATGCGCTATACCAATCAAAAGAGGAGACTTGGTGCTAGGTACATGTCAAGTTTCATCGAGATTGATTTAGTTTCAGATAGGTAAAATTTCATTCATTTACTCATATTGATCATCTCTGCTATAAAAAACGCCCATTAGACCTCTATATCCGCGCTTCTACCTCTTCTACAAGGTTCGATAGGGATGTATGCGCTATACCAATTTAAAGAAGAGACTTCTGCCTAGATACATGTCAAGTTTCATCGAGATTGATTTGGTTTCAGATAGGTAAAATTTCATTCATTTACTCATATTGATCATCTCTGCTATAAAAAGCGCCCATTAGACCTCTATATGCGCGCTACTACGTCTTCTACCAGGTTCGATAGGTTTGTATGCGCTATAGCAATCGAAAGAGGAGACTTATGCCTAGATACATGTCATGTTTCATCGAGATTGATTTGGTTTCAGATAGGTAACATTTCATTCATTTACTCATATTGATCATTTCTGCTATAAAAAGCGCCCATTAGACCTCTATATGCGCGCTCCTACGTCTTCTACCAGGTTCGATAGGGATGTATGCCCTATACTAATCGAAAGAAGATACTTGGTGCTGAGTACATGTCAAGTTTCATCGAGATTGATTTGTTTTCAGATATTTAAAAATACATTCATTTACTCATATTGATCATTTCTGCTTTAAAAAGCGCCCATTAGACTTCTATATGCGCGCTCCTACTTCTTGTCACAGGTTCGATAGGGGTTGGTGCGCTATACCAATCGAAAGAAGAGACTTGGTGCTAGGTACATGTCAAGTTTCATCAAGATTGATTTGATTTCAGATAGGTAAAATTTCATTCATTTACTCATATTGATCGTTTCTGCTATAAAAAGCGCCCATTAGACCTCTATATGCGCCCTCCTACGTCTTGTCCCTGTTTCGATAGGGATGTATGCGCTATACCAATCGAAAGAGAAGACATGGTGCTAGGTACATGTCAAGGTTCATCGAGATTGATTTGTTTAAAGATAGGTAAAACTACATTCATTTACTCATATTGATCATTTCTGCTATAAAAAGCGCCCTTTAGACCTCTATATGCGCGCTCCTACGTCTTGTCCCAGGTTCGATAGGGATGTATGCGCTATACCATTGGAAAGAGAAGACTTGGTGCTAGGCACATGTCAAGTTTCAACAAGATTGATTTTGTTTCAGATAGGTAAAATTTCATTCATTTACTCATATTGATCATTTCTGCTATAAAAAGCGAACATTAGACCTCTATATGCGCGCTCCTTCCTCTTGTACCAGGTTCGATAGGGATGTATGCGCTATACCAATCAAAAGAGGAGACTTGGTGCTAGGTACATGTCAAGTCTCATCGAGATTGAGTTGGTTTCAGATAGGTAAAATTTCATTTATTTACTCATATTGATCATCTCTGCTATAAAAAGCGCCCATTAGACCTCTATATCCGCGCTCCTACGTCTTCTACTAGGTTTGATAGGGATGTAAGCGCTATACCAATCGAAAGAAGAGACTTCTGCCTAGATACATGTCAAGTTTCATCGAGATTGGTTTGGTTTCAGATAGGAAAATTTCATTCATTTACTCATATTGATCATCTCTGCTATAAAAAGCGCCCATTAGACCTCTATATGCGCTCTCCTACGTCTTCTACCAGGTTCGATAGGGATGTATGCGATATACCAATCAAAAGAGGAGACTTGGTGCTAGGTACAGATCAAGTTTCATCGAGATTGATTTTTCTTCAGATAGGTAAAAATACATTCATTTACTCATATTGATCATTTCTCCTATAAAAAGCGCCCATTAGACCTCTATATGCGCGATCCTACGTCTTGTCCCAGGTTCGATACGGGTTGGTGCGCTATACCAATCCAAAGAGGAGAGTTAGGGCTAAGTACATATTAAGTTTCATCAAGATTGATTTGGTTTCAGATAGGTAAAATTTCATTCATTTACTCATATTGATCATTTCTGCTACAAAAAAGCGCCCATTAGACCTCTATATGCGCGCTCCTACGTCTTCTACCAGGTTCGCTAGGGATATATGCGCTATATCAATCGAAAGAAGAGACTTGGTGCTAGGTACATGTCAAGTTTCATTGAGATTGATTTGGTTTCAGAGATGTTAAATTTCATTCATTTACTCATATTGATCGATTCTGCTATAAAAAGCGCCCATTAGACCTCTATATGTGCGCTCCTACGTCTTGTACCAGGTTCGATAGGGATGTATGCGCTATACCAATCGAAAGAGGAGACTTGGTGCTAGATATATGTGAAGTTTCATCGAGATTGATTTGTTTTTAAGATAGGTAAAAATACATTCATTTACTCATATTGATCATTTCTGCTATAAAAAGCGCCCAATAGACCTCTATATGCGCGCTCTTACCTCTTCTACCAGGTTCTATAGGGATGTATACGCTATACCAATCGAAATAGGAGACTTGGTGCTAGGTACATATCAAGTTTCATCGAGATTGATTTGGTTTCAGACAGGTAAAAATATATTCATTTACTCATATTGATCATTTTTGCTATAAAAAGCGACCATTAGACCTCTATATGCGCGCTCCTACGTCTTCTACCAGGTACGATAGGGATGTATGCGCTATACCAATCAAAAGAGGAGACTTGGTGCTAGGTACATGTCAAGTTTCATCGAGATTGATTTGGTTTCAGATAGGAAAAATTTCATTCATATACTCATATTGATAATCTCTGCTATAAAAAACGCCCATTAGACCTCTATATCCGCGCTCCAACCTCTTTTACAAGGTTCGATAGGGATGTATGCGCTATACCAATCGAAAGAAGAGACTTCTGCCTAGATACTTGTCAAGTTTCATCGAGATTGATTTGGTTTCAGATAGGTAAAATTTCATTCATTTATTCATATTGATCATCTCTGCTATAAAAAGCGCCCATTAGACCTCTATATGCGCGCTACTACGTCTTCTACCAGGTTCGATAGGGATGTATGCGCTATACCAATCGAAAGAGGAGACGTATGCCTAGATACATGTCATGTTTCATCGAGATTGATTTGGTTTCAGATAGGTAAAATTTCATTCATTTACTCATATTGATCATTTTTGCTATAAAAAGCGCCCATTAGACCTCTATATGCGCGCTCCTACGTCTTCTACCAGGTTCGATAGGGATGTATGCGCTATACCAATCGAAAGAAAAGACATGGTGCTAGGTATATGTGAAGTTTCATCGAGATCAATTTGGTTTAAGATAGGTAAAAATACATTCATTTACTCATATTGATCATTTCTGCTATAAAAAGCGCCCATTAGACCTCTATATGCGCGCTCCTATGTCTTGTCCCAGGTTCGATAGGGATGTATGCGCTATACCAATCGAAAGAGGAGAGTTATGCCTAGATACAAGTCAAGTTTCATTGAGATTGATTTGGTTTCAGATAGGTAAAATTTCATTCATTTACACATATTGATCATTTCTGCTATAAAAAGCGCCCATTAGACCTCTATATGCGCGCTCCTACGTCTTCTACCAGGTTCGATAAGGATGTATGCCCTATACCAATCGAAAGAAGAGACTTGGTGCTAGGTACATGTCAAGTTTCATCGAGATTGATTTGTTTTCAGATAGGTAAAAATACATTCATTTACTCATATTGATCATTTCTGCTATAAAAAGCGCCCATTAGACCTCTATATGCGCGCTCCTACATCTTGTCCCAGGTTCGATAGGGATGTATGCGCTATACCAATCAAAAGAGGAGACTTAGGGCTAGGTACATGTAAAGTTTCCTCAAGATTGATTTGGTTTCAGATAGGTAAAATTTCATTCATTTACTCATATTGATCGTTTCTGCTATAAAAAGCGCCCATTGGACCTCTATATGCGCGCTCCTACGTCTTCTACCAGGTTCGATAGGGATGTATGCGCTATACCAATCGAAAGAAAAGACATGGTGCTAGGTATATGTGAAGTTTCATCGAGATTGATTTGGTTTAAGAGAGGTAAAAATACATTCATTTACTCATATTGATCATTTCTGCTATAAAAAGCGCCCATTAGACCTCTATATGCGCGCTCCTATGTCTTGTCCCAGGTTCGATAGGGATGTATGCGCTATACCAATCAAAAGAGGAGACTTATGCCTAGATACAAGTCAAGTTTCATTGAGATTGATTTGGTTTCAGATAGGTAAAATTTCATTCATTTACTCATATTGATCATTTCTGCTATAAAAAGCGCCCATTAGACCTCTATATCCGCGCTCCTACGTCTTCTACCAGGTTCGATAGGGATGTATGCGCTATACCAATCGAAAGAAAAGACATGGTGCTAGGTATATGTGAAGTTTCATCGAGATTGATTTGGTTTAAGAGAGGTAAAAATACATTCATTTACTCATATTGATCATTTCTGCTATAAAAAGCGCCCATTAGACCTCTATATGCGCGCTCCTATGTCTTGTCCCAGGTTCGATAGGGATGTATGCGCTATACCAATCAAAAGAGGAGACTTATGCCTAGATACAAGTCAAGTTTCATTGAGATTGATTTGGTTTCAGATAGGTAAAATTTCATTCATTTAGTCATATTGATTATTTCTGCTATAAAAAGCGCCCATAAGACCTCTATATGCGCGCTCCTACGTCTTCTACCAGGTTCGATAGGGAAATATCCGCTATACCAATCAAAAGAAGAGACTTATGCCTAGATACCTGTCAAGTTTCATCGAGATTGATTTGGTTTCAGATAGGTAAAATTTCATTCATTTACTCATATTGATCATTTCTGCTATAAAAAGCGCCCATTAGACCTCTATATCCGCGCTCCTACTTCTTCTACCAGGTTCGATAGGGATATATGCGCTATACCAATCGAAAGAGGAGACTTGGTGCTAGGTACATGTCAAGTTTCATCGAGATTGATTTGGTTTCAGATAGGTAAAATTTCATTCATTTACTCATATTGATCATCTCTGCTATAAAAAGGGACCATTAGACCTCTATATGCGCGCTCCTACGTCTTCTATCAGGTTCGATAGGGATGTATGCGATATGCCAATCGAAAGAGGAGACTTGGTGCTAGGTACATGTCAAGTTTCATCGAGATTGATTTGGTTTCAGATAGGTAAAATTTCATTCATTTACTCATATTGATCATCTCTGCTATAAAAAGGGACCATTAGACCTCTATATGCGCGCTCCTACGTCTTCTACCAGGTTCGATAGGGATGTATGCGCTATACCAATCGAAAGAAAAGACATGGTGCTAGGTATATGTGAAGTTTCATCGAGATCAATTTGGTTTAAGATAGGTAAAAATACATTCATTTACTCATATTGATCATTTCTGCTATAAAAAGCGCCCATTAGACCTCTATATGCGCGCTCCTACGTCTTCTACCAGGTTCGATAAGGATGTATGCCCTATACCAATCGAAAGAAGAGACTTGGTGTTAGGTACATGTCAAGTTTCATCGAGATTGATTTGTTTTCAGATAGGTAAAAATACATTCATTTACTCATATTGATCATTTCTGCTATAAAAAGCGCCCATTAGACCTCTATATGCGCGCTCCTACGTCTTGTCCCAGGTTCGATAGGGATGTATGCGCTATACCAATCAAAAGAGGAGACTTAGGGCTAGGTACATGTCAAGTTTCCTCAAGATTGATTGGGTTTAAGAGAGGTAAAAATACATTCATTTACTCATATTGATCATTTCTGCTATAAAAAGTGCCCATTAGACCTCTATATGCGCGCTCCTATGTCTTGTCCCAGGTTCGATAGGGATGTATGCGCTATACCAATCAAAAGAGGAGACTTATGCCTAGATACCTGTCAAGTTTCATCGAGATTGATTTGGTTTCAGATAGGTAAAATTTCATTCATTTAGTCATATTGATCATTTCTGCTATAAAAAGCGCCCATTAGACCTCTATATGCGCGCTCCTACGTCTTCTACCAGGTTCGATAGGGAAATATCCGCTATACCAATCAAAAGAAGAGACTTATGCCTAGATACCTGTCAAGTTTCATCGAGATTGATTTGGTTTCAGATAGGTAAAATTTCATTCATTTACTCATATTGATCATTTCTGCTATAAAAAGCGCCCATTAGACCTCTATATCCGCGCTACTACTTCTTCTACCAGGTTCGATAGGGATATATGCGCTATACCAATCGAAAGAGGAGACTTGGTGCTAGGTACATGTCAAGTTTCATTGAGATTGATTTGGTTTCAGATAGGTAAAAATACATTCATTTACTCATATTGATCATTTCTGCTATAAAAAGCAACCATTAGACCTCTATATGCGCGATCCTACATCTTGTCCCAGGTTCGATACGGGTTGGTTCGCTATGCCAATCGAAAGAGGAGAGTTAGGGGTAGGTACATGTCAAGTTCCATCAAGATTGATTTGGTTTCAGATAGGTAAAATTTCATTCATTTACTCATATTGATCATTTCTGCTACAAAAAAGCGCCCATTAGTCCTCAATATGCGCGCTCCTACGTCTTCTACCAGGTTCGCTAGGGATATATGCGCTATATCAATCGAAAGAGGAGACTTGGTGCTAGGTACATGTCAAGTTTCATTGAGATTGATTTGTTTTCAGATAGGTAAAATTTCATTCATTTACTCATATTGATCGATTCTGCTATAAAAAGCGCCCATTAGACCTCTATATGCGCGCTCCTACGTCTTCTACTAGGTTCGATAGGGATGTATGCGCTATACCAATCGAAAGAGGAGACATGGTGCTAGGTACATGCGAAGTTTCATCGAGATTGATTTGTTTTCAGATAGGTAAAAATACATTCATTAACTCATATTGATCATTTCTGCTTTAAAAAGCGCCCATTAGACCTCTATATGCGCGCTCCTACGTCTTCTACCAGGTTCGATAGGGATGTATGCGCTATACCAATCGAAAAAGGAGACTTGGTGCTAGGTACATGTCAAGTTTCATCGAAATTGATTTTGTTTCAGATAGGTAAAATGTCATTCATTTACTCATATTGATCATTTCTGCTATAAAAAGCGCCCATTAGACCTCTATATGCGCGCTCCTACGTCTTGTACTAGGTTCGATAGGGATGTATTCGCTATACTACTCAAAAGAGAAGACTTGGGGCTAGGTACATGTCAAATTTCATGAAGGTTGATTTAAGTTTCAGATAGGTAGAATTTCATTTATTTACTCATATTGATCATTCCTGCTATAAAAAGCGCCCATTGGACCTCTATATGCGCGCTCCTACGTCTTGTCGCAGGTTCGATAGGGATGTATGCGCTATACCAATCGAAAGAGGAGACTTATGCCTAGATACAAGTGAAGTTTCATTGAGATTGATTTGGTTTCAGATAGGTAAAATTTCATTCATTTACTCATATTGATCATTTCTGCTACAAAAAGCGCACATTAGACCTCTATATGCGCGCTCCTAGGTCTTCTACCAGGTTCGATAGGGATGTATTCGCTATACTACTCAAAAGAGAAGACTTGGGGCTAGGTACATGTCAAGTTTCATGAAGATTGATTAAGGTTTCAGATAGGTAGAATTTCATTTATTTACTCATATTGATCATTTCTGCTATAAAAAACGCCCATTGGACCTCTATATGCGCGCTCCTACCTCTTCTACCAGGTTCGATAGGGATGTATGCGGTATACCAATCGAAAGAGGAGACTTTGGGCTAGGTACACGTCAAGTTTCATCGAGATTGATTTGGTTTCAAATAGGTAAAATTTCATTTATTTACTAATATTGATCATTTCTGCTATAAAAAGCGCCCATTAGACCTCTATATGCGCGCTCCTACGTCTTCTACCAGGTTCGATACGGATGTATGCGCTATACCAATCGAAAGATAAGACGTATGCCTAGATACATGTCAAGTTTCATCGAGATTGATTTAGTTTCAGATAGGTAAAATTTCATTCATTTACTCATATTGATCATTTCTGCTATAAAAAGCGCCCATTAGACCTCTATATGCGCGCTCCTACTTCTTCTACCAGGTTCGATAGGGATGTATGCGCTATACCAATCGAAAGAGGAGACATGGTGCTAGGTACATGTCAAGTTTCATCGAGATTGATTTGTTTTCAGATAGGTAAAAATATATTCATTTACTCATATTGATCATTTCTGCTATAAAAGCGCCCATTAGACCTCTATATTTGCGCTCCTCCTTCTTCTACCAGGTTCGATAGGGAAATATCCGCTATACCAATCAAAAGAAGAGACTTATGCCTAGATACCTGTCAAGTTTCATCGAGATTGATTTGGTTTCAGATAGGTAAAATTTCATTCATTTACTCATATTCATCATTTCTGCTATAAAAAGCGCCCATTAGACCTCTATATCCGCGCTCCTACTTCTTCTACCAGGTTCGATAGGGATATATGCGCTATACCAATCGAAAGAGGAGACTTGGTGCTAGGTACATGTCAAGTTTCATTGAGATTGATTTGGTTTCAGATAGGTAAAATTTCATTCATTTACTCATATTGATCATCTCTGCTATAAAAAGGGACCATTAGACCTCTATATGCGCGCTCCTACGTCTTCTATCAGGTTCGATAGGGATGTATGCGATATGCCAATCGAAAGAGGAGACATGGTGCTAGGTACATGTCAAGTTTCATTGAGATTGATTTGGTTTCAGATAGGTAAAAATACATTCATTTACTCATATTGATCATTTCTGCTATAAAAAGTGTTGTGGGTCATGTATTATTTTAGTTTTACTTTATGTGTAGGTACACATGTACTTAGTCATGTTATTTAATGATTTCATAATCATTCTTTCTAGATTTTACTATGTCATGTTTATTTCATTAGAGAATATTCCAGTATGTTCTTTGTTACATCATTATCATCACATGACTGTGATTTCTAGAATTTACTCTATTGTTAATCATGGGTAATGAGTCATTGTTCTAGAAGCTTCTGGTAAATTCATTGGTATTAAGTATAAATACCTCTGAGGAACTGTGTTGAAGGGGCATTCGTACACATTCGTAGACACGATTCATTCATCTATTCTGATATACTGGGACACTTTATTTGTTGAGACTTTAATCCATTTAACAACGTTTGGACACCGATCTTTCGAGAACGTTTGTGATTACCGGAAACCATACATTCGATAGACTTTGTGGACCGTAACGGACACTTTGATCCGGACATTGTATTGTAAGTTGTAATCATTGTAAATATATATATTTTGTACATAATTAAACTTGTAAATTTATATTCTGTCTTTGTCTGATTTTTGCTGGCGTTTTGGGGTATTCTGACCCATAACAGAATTGGGGGCTCGTCCGGGATAGTAATCTCTGCATATTTGCATTTTTACGTAAAGTTCGTTTTTTGAAAAAAGGAAAATTCTCAAAACTTTTGCCAGCAGAAATCAATCATAGTATTTTCGGTCACTGAATTTTTGAAATCGCCGACTGTAGATGAGTTCGAATCACTGAAAAAAGATGATTTGATTGGTTTAGGTCTTCACTTGAAGTTAGATGTAAAATCTTCTATGAGAAAACAAGAAATTAGAAATATTGTGGCTAAAAAGCTTTTAGCTGAGGAAATCTTTTCGTCATACGATTTTCCTGTTGAACCTGTTTCAAGCGAAACCAAAATGTCAAAATTTGAGTTTGAATTAGAGAAAATGAAAATACAATTACAATTTGAAAAAGAAGAAAAAGAAAGACAATTTCAAATTGAAAAAGACGAAAAAGAAAGACAATTTCAAATTGAAAGAGAAGAAAAAGAAAGAAAATTTGAAAAAGAAGAAAAAGAAAGACAATTAGAAAGAGAGAAACAGGAACGTATGCACGAGAGAGAACTCCAGTTTGAGCTAGAAAAGTTAAAGTTAGAGAAAGGCGCTAAGGAAAATCCTGCTCCTTTGCCTGTCAAGTCTGAATTCGATGCCGCGAAAAACATCAGATTAGTTCCAAAATTTCAAGAAAAGTCCGTGGACAAATATTTTCCACATTTTGAGAAAATCGCGGCCAATCTGAAGTGGCCACTTGATTTTTGGCCAACTTTGTTACAAAGCGTACTTATTGGCAAAGCGGCTGAAGTGTACTCGGCGCTCAGTATTGCTGAGAGTTCAGACTATGACAAGGTCAAGGACACGATTTTGAGAGCATATCAGTTAGTACCTGAAGCGTACAGACAAAAGTTTAGAAAGTACAAAAAGTTCGAAAATCAAACATATGTTGAATTTGCTCGAGAAAACGAAGATTTATTTGATCAGTGGTTTCAATCTAAGAAAATTCCCAATTCATTTGACAATTTGCATCAGATCATTCTGATAGAAGAGTTCAAAGAGTGTGTACATCAAGATTTAAGAACTCATTTGGAAGACAAAAATGTTAAAACTCTTGAAGAAGCCGCTGTTTTGTCTGATACGTATGCTCTCACTCATAAGAAAAATTTTGTGTCAAAAACTCAATCTAGCGATAGCGCAAAAACTTCAGATTTTCCAAAGAAAAATTTACAAGAGTCTCAGTCGTCCATTAGTTCCCAGTCACCATCTCAAGGTGGTTCTACGTCCGGACCTAGGTCCGAGCGTTCTGAGGCATCCCCAGGGTAGGGGTCGCTTCCTACATGCAATTATTGTAAGAAAAAAGGTCACGTTATTGGTGAGTGTTTGAAGCTTAAGAAGAAAAAAGAACTTAAGTCACAGGCCTGTGCGTCTGTTAGAAATGATAGGAATGCCTTAGATTCGATTTGTTCTGACACTCCTGAGATTCAGGGTTCTAAGTCCAGTTCTGATGATTTTGTGGAGGATCATTATAAGCCCTTTTTGTCACAGGGATTTGTTTCACTCAGTGATTCTAGCGAAGCGTTGCCTGTTCAGATTTTGAGAGATACTGGTGCTGCCCAGACTTTATTGTTAGAGGGTTCATTGCCTTTGTCTGAGCACACTTTTACTGGTAGGTCAGTTTTATTACAGGGTGTGGAGCTAGGCGTCATTGATGTTCCCCTTCATAACATTTATTTGAAGTCAGACTTAATTACTGGACCTGTTATCGTAGGTGTTCGACCTACTCTTCCCGTTCAAGTTGTTTCCTTGTTGCTTGGCAACGATTTAGCTGGCGGCAAAGTTGTAGCCGATCCGATTGTTTGTGAGAAAATCACGTCCGATGTCGTGTCCGATGGTGAAGACGACGACTTGTACCCAGCCTGCGCAGTGACCAGGGCGATGGCCAGGAACAGACAAAAAGAGGCTGAGAGTACTTCTGCACTTAACGAGGACCATCCCTCCAAAAATATAGACCTTTCTGATACATTCCTGTCTACCATTGATGACAGCGTACCTGAGACGTCGGTAGCACTTCATGTTGACAAGTCTCCGACAGTACCTAGTGATGATTCCCATCCGCCATTAGACAGAGATACAGATGCCTTAAACCGTGAGCAGCTCCTTTCCGAACAAACTAAAGATCCGGAGATCATCCGACTAAGCAAGAGGGCCCTTCCCCGAGAAGAAGCGGACAAAGTCGGAGAGTGCTTCTACATACAAGATGGCATCCTCATGCGGAAATGGAGGCCACCCGATGCACCCCCTAATGAAGTGTGGCGGGTCGTTCACCAGATAGTGGTTCCAGTAGCGTATCGCGGGGACATCATGAGTTTAGCTCACGACACACCCATGGCAGGTCATTAAGATGTCAATAAGACTTATAATAGGATTTTAAGTCACTTTTACTGGCCTAAGTTGAGAAAAGATGTGTCAGAGTTTTGTAAGTCTTGTCATAGTTGTCAGATGGTAGGTAAACCCAATCAAGTTATACCACCTGCTCCCCTCCAACCCATTCCAGCCTTTGAGGAACCTTTTAGTAGGGTGTTGGTTGATTGTGTAGGTCCTTTGCCTAGGACTAGGTTAGGTAATCAGTACTTACTGACAATTATGTGTACTTCGACTAGGTTTCCTGAAGCCATACCTCTTAGGAATATTAAGGCAAAGACCATAGTTAAGGCCCTTACAAAGTTTTTCAGTTTCGTAGGTGCTCCCAAGGCTATTCAGTCAGATCAGGGTTCGAATTTTATGTCAGGATTGTTTCAGCAGGTTATGCATGAGCTAGGTATCAGGCAGTATAAGTCTTCTGCGTACCATCCTGAGTCCCAGGGGGCACTTGAACGCTTTCATCAAACCCTTAAAACTATGATGAAAACATATTGTCACCAGTATGAAAAAGACTGGGATGAAGGGGTTCACCTCGTGTTGTTTGCGGCACGAGACGTGGTTCAGGAGTCCCTGGGGTTCAGTCCCTTTGAGCTATTTTTTGGGCATACGGTCAGGGGGCCATTGAAGTTATTGAAGGAAAAATGGTTGACTGAGACTAGCGATTTGAATCTCTTAGACTACATGTCTAATTTCAAAGAGAAATTATATAATGCTTGCAAATTAGCTCAAGAAAATCTCATAACATCACAAATGAAAATGAAAACATGGTATGACAAAGATGCTAGAAACAGAGTTTTTAAACCAGGCGATAAAGTTCTTGTATTTTTGCCTATCCCTGGTCATCCTTTGCAAGCTAGATATTTCGGTCCTTATGAGATTGAGAGTAAAATTAGTGATGTTAACTATGTGGTTAAGACACCAGGTCGGCGAAAAGAAAAAAGAGTGTGTCATGTTAACATGTTGAAAGAGTATTTTGATAGAAGTGACCGAAATTTTGTAAAACCAGTTTCCACTTTGGCCAATGTAAATACATTAGAAAATTGTGTTGAACCTGAATGTAATGAAGAGACTGTCGAAAAAGACTTCACTCAAAGTGTCCGTTTGAAGAATTCTGAAATTCTGACAAGTCCGGAAGTGAAACTCGGACATCTGACCGTGCATCAAAAAGAGGAAGTGCACCAATTAATGCGGGAATATACGACCATCTTTCCGGACGTTCCAAAAAAGACGAATGCATCTCATCATGACGTCATTGTGGGTGATGCGTCACCTATCAAACAGCATCCCTATCGGTTAAACCCAATTAAGCTTCAATACATGCGGAAAGAAATTCAATACATGCTTGAAAATGACATTATTGAACCCAGCAATAGTGATTGGAGTTCCCCATGTATTCTTGTTCCGAAGCCAGACGGAACTTACCGATTGTGTACGGACTTTAGAAAAGTCAATTCAGTCACCAAAACTGACTCTTATCCGATCCCACGAATCGATGACTGTATAGATAAAATTGGCAGTGCAAAATATGTCAGTAAATTTGACTTGCTTAAAGGCTATTGGCAGGTCCCGCTTACCGAGAGAGCCAGAGAAATATCGGCATTTGCGACTCCAGATGGGCTATACCAATATAAAGTAATGCCCTTTGGTATGAAAAACGCACCAGCAACATTCCAGAGGATGATTCATTCGCTCCTAAATCATATCGAAGGATGCGAGGCGTACATCGATGACGTCATCATCTACAGCGACACCTGGAATGACCATCTCCGAATCATGCGTACCTTCTTTGACATACTGGCGAAAGCAAACCTCACAGTGAACCTTGCGAAAAGTGAATTTTGTCACGCGACTGTAGAATATTTGGGTCACAAAGTAGGTCAAGGTTTTGTTACTCCTATCATGGCCAAGGTGGAAGCTATTTCAAAGTTCCCGATTCCTACCAATAAAAAAGAGATAATGAGATTCTTGGGAATGGCAGGATTTTACAGAAAATTTTGTCCAAATTTCTCGTCAGTTGTTGGTCCACTTACCAATCTGTTACAAAAGAGAGTGAATTTTGCATGGACCAATGACTGTGACGAATCTTTTAAGAAAATCAAATGTGTTCTCATGAATAGTCCTGTCCTGTCAGCTCCAAATTTTGATAAGCAATTTAAGTTTACTGTTGATGCCAGGGACGTAGGAATCGGGGCTGCTTTGTTTCAAGAAAATGATGATGGTGTAGATAGAGTTGTTTGTTATTTTTCAAAGAAATTGACAAAATGTCAAAAGAATTACTCTACTATTGAAAAAGAGTGTCTTGCATTATTGTTAGCTTTACAACATTTTGATGTTTATTTGAATGTTACTCTACATCCCATTCTTGTGTATACTGACCACAACCCTCTCACATTTTTGCACAAAATGTCAAACAAGAATCAAAGACTTACAAGGTGGAGTTTATTGTTGCAAGAGTACAATATCATTATTAACAATATCAAGGGCAAAGACAATGTGATTGCAGATGCACTATCGAGAGTTTCATGAGTGATTTTTTGCAGAATTTACCACCTAAGTTTTCATTGACATTCAAACTTTTTTAAGGGGGGAGGTGTTGTGGGTCATGTATTATTTTAGTTTTACTTTATGTGTAGGTACACATGTACTTAGTCATGTTATTTAATGATTTCATAATCATTCTTTCTAGATTTTACTATGTCATGTTTATTTCATTAGAGAATATTCCAGTATGTTCTTTGTTACATCATTATCATCACATGACTGTGATTTCTAGAATTTACTCTATTGTTAATCATGGGTAATGAGTCATTGTTCTAGAAGCTTCTGGTAAATTCATTGGTATTAAGTATAAATACCTCTGAGGAACTGTGTTGAAGGGGCATTCGTACACATTCGTAGACACGATTCATTCATCTATTCTGATATACTGGGACACTTTATTTGTTGAGACTTTAATCCATTTAACAACGTTTGGACACCGATCTTTCGAGAACGTTTGTGATTACCGGAAACCATACATTCGATAGACTTTGTGGACCGTAACGGACACTTTGATCCGGACATTGTATTGTAAGTTGTAATCATTGTAAATATATATATTTTGTACATAATTAAACTTGTAAATTTATATTCTGTCTTTGTCTGATTTTTGCTGGCGTTTTGGGGTATTCTGACCCATAACAAAAGCAACCATTAGACCTCTATATGCGCGATCCTACATCTTGTCCCAGGTTCGATACGGGTTGGTTCGCTATGCCAATCGAAAGAGGAGAGTTAGGGGTAGCTACATGTCAAGTTTCATCAAGATTGATTTGGTTTCAGATAGGTACAAATTCATTCATTTACTCATATTGATCATTTCTGCTACAAAAAAGCGCCCATTAGTCCTCAATATGCGCGCTCCTACGTCTTCTACCAGGTTCGCTAGGGATATATGCGCTATATCAATCGAAAGAGGAGACTTGGTGCTAGGTACATGTCAAGTTTCATTGAGATTGATTTGGTTTCAGATAGGTAAAATTTCATTCATTTACTCATATTGATCGATTCTGCTATAAAAAGCGCCCATTAGACCTCTATATGCGCGCTCCTACGTCTTCTACTAGGTTCGATAGGGATGTATGCGCTATACCAATCGAAAGAAGAGACATGGTGCTAGGTACATGCGAAGTTTCATCGAGATTGATTTGTTTTCAGATAGGTAAAAATACATTCATTTACTCATATTGATCATTTCTGCTTTAAAAAGCGCCCATTAGACCTCTATATGCGCGCTCCTACGTCTTCTACCAGGTTCGATAGGGATGTATGCGCTATACCAATCGAAAAAGGAGACTTGGTGCTAGGTACATGTCAAGTTTCATCGAAATTGATTTTGTTTCAGATAGGTAAAATGTCATTCATTTACTCATATTGATCATTTCTGCTATAAAAAGCGCCCATTAGACCTCTATATGCGCGCTCCTACGTCTTGTACTAGGTTCGATAGGGATGTATTCGCTATACTGCTCAAAAGAGAAGACTTGGGGCTAGGTACATGTCAAGTTTCATGAAGGTTGATTTAAGTTTCAGATAGGTAGAATTTCATTTATTTACTCATATTGATCATTTCTGCTATAAAAAGCGCCCATTGGACCTCTATATGCGCGCTCCTACGTCTTGTCGCAGGTTCGATAGGGATGTATGCGCTATACCAATCGAAAAAGAAGACTTGGGGCTAGGTACATGTCAAGTTTCATGAAGATTGATTAAGGTTTCAGATAGGTAGAATTTCATTTATTTACTCATATTGATCATTTCTGCTATAAAAAACGCCCATTGGACCTCTATATGCGCGCTCCTACCTCTTCTACCAGGTTCGATAGGGATGTATGCGCTATACCAATCGAAAGAGGAGACTTTGGGCTAGGTACACGTCAAGTTTCATCGAGATTGATTTGGTTTCAAATAGGTAAAATTTCATTTATTTACTAATATTGATCATTTCTGCTATAAAAAGCGCCCATTAGACCTCTATATGCGCGCTCCTACGTCTTCTACCAGGTTCGATACGGATGTATGCGCTATACCAATCGAAAGATAAGACGTATGCCTAGATACATGTCAAGTTTCATCGAGATTGATTTAGTGTCAGATAGGTAAAATTTCATTCATTTACTCATATTGATCATTTCTGCTATAAAAAGCGCCCATTAGACCTCTATATGCGCGCTCCTACTTCTTCTACCAGGTTCGATAGGGATGTATGCGCTATACCAATCGAAAGAAGAGACATGGTGCTAGGTACATGTCAAGTTTCATCGAGATTGATTTGTTTTCAGATAGGTAAAAATATATTCATTTACTCATATTGATCATTTCTGCTATAAAAGCGCCCATTAGACCTCTATATTTGCGCTCCTCCTTCTTCTACCAGGTTCGATAGGGATGTTTGCGCTATACCAATCGAAAGAGGAGACTTGGTGCTAGGTACATGTAAAGTTTCATCGAGATTGATTTGGTTTCACATAAGTAGAATTTCATTCATTTACTCATATTGATCATTTCTGCTATAAAAAGCACCCATTAAACCTCTATATGCGCGCTCCTACGTCTCCTACCAGGTTCGATAGGGATGTATGCGCTATACCAATCAAAAGAAGAGACTGGAGGCTAGGTACATGTCAAGTTTCATCGAGATTGATTTGGTTTCAGATAGGTAAAATTTCATTCATTTACTCATATTGTTCATCTCTGCTATAAAAAGCGCCCATTAGACCTCTATATGCGAGCTCCTACGTATTCTACCAGGTTCGATGGGGATGTATGCGCTATACCAATCGAAGGAAGAGACTTGGGCTTAGATACATGATTAGTTTCATCGAGATTGATTTGGTTTCAGATAGGCAAAATTTCATTCATTTACTCATATTGATCATTTCTGCTATGAAAAGCGCCCATTAGACCTCTATATGCGCGCTCCTACGTCTTCTACCAGGTTCGATACGGATGTGTGCGCTATACCAATCGAAAGAAAAGACGTATGCCTAGATACAAGTCAAGTTTCATCGAAATTGATTTAGTTTCAGATACGTAAAATTTCAATCATTTACTCATATTGATCATTTCTGCTATAAAAAGCGCCCATTAGACCTCTATATGCGCGCTCCTACTTCTTCTACCAGGTTCGATAGGGATGTATGCGCTATACCAATCGAAAGAGGAGACTTGGTGCTAGGTACATGTCAAGTTTCATCCAGATTGATTTGTTTTCAGATAGGTAAAAATATATTCATTTACTCATATTGATCATTTCTGCTATAAAAGCGCCCATTAGACCTCTATATTTGCGCTCCTCCTTCTTCTACCAGGTTCGATAGGAATGTTTGCGCTATACCAATCGAAAGAGGAGTCTTGGTGCTAGGTACATGTAAAGTTTCATCGAGATTGATTTGGTTTCACATAAGTAGAATTTCATTCATTTACTCATATTCATCTCTGCTATAAAAAGCGCCCATTAGACCTCTATATGCGCACTCCTACGTCTCCTACCAGGTTCGATGGGGATGTATGCGCTATACCAATCGAAGGAAGAGACTTGGGCCTAGATACATGATTAGTTTCATCGAGATTGATTTGGTTTCAGATAGGTAAAATTTCATTCATTTACTCATATTAATCATTTCTGCTATAAAAAGCGCCCATTAGACCTTTATATGCGCGCTCCTACGTCTTCTACCAGGTTCGATAGGGATGTATACGCTATACCAATCGAAAGAAGAGACTTATGCCTAGATACGTGTCAAGTTTCATCGAGATTGATTTGGTTCAGATAGGTAAAATTTCATTTATTTACTCATATTGATCATTTCTGCTATAAAAAGCGCCCATTAGACCTCTATATGCGCGCTCCTACGTCTTCTACCAGGTTCGATAGGGATGTATTCGCTATACTACTCAAAAGAGAAGACTTGGGGCTAGGTACATGTCAAGTTTCATGAAGGTTGATTTAGGTTTCAGATAGGTAGAATTTCATTTATTTACTCATATTGATCATTTCTGCTATAAAAAGCGCCCATTGGACCTCTATATGCGCGCTCCTACGTCTTGTCCCAGGTTCGATAGGGATGTATGCGCTATACCAATCGAAAGAGAAGACTTATGCCTAGATACAAGTCAAGTTTCATTGAGATTGATTTGGTTTCAGATACGTAAAATTTCATTCATTTAGTCATATTGATCATTTCTGCTACAAAAAGCGCACATTAGACCTCTATATGCGCGCTCCTAGGTCTTCTACCAGGTTCGATAGGGATGTATTCGCTATACTACTCAAAAGAGAAGACTTGGGGCTAGGTACATGTCATGTTTCATGAAGATTGATTTATGTTTCAGATAGGTAGAATTTCATTTATTTACTCATATTGATCATTTCTTCTATAAAAAGCGCCCATTGGTCCTCTATATGCGCGCTCCTACCTCTTCTACCAGGTTCGATAGGGATGTATGCGCTATACCAATCGAAAGAGGAGACTTGGGTTAGGTACACGTCAAGTTTCATCGAGATTGATTTGGTTTCAGATAGGTAAAAATTTCATTTATTTACTCATATTGATCATTTCTGCTATAAAAAGCGCCCATTAGACCTCTATATGCGCGCTCCTACGTCTTCTACCAGGTTCGATAGGGATATGTGCGCTATACCAATCGAAAGATAAGACGTATGCCTAGATACAAGTCAAGTTTCATCGAGATTGATTTTGTTTCAGATAGGTAAAATTTCATTCATTTACTCATATTGATAATTTCTGCTATAAAAAGCGCCCATTAGACCTCTATATGCGCGCTCCTACCTCTTCTACCAGGTTCGATAGGGATGTATGCGCTATACCAATCGAAAGAAGAGACTTATGTCTAGATACGTGTCAAGTTTCATCGAGATTGATTTGGTTTCAGATAGGGAAAATTTCATTCATTTACTCATATTGATCATTTCTGCTATAAAAAGCGCCCATTAGACCTCTATATGCGCGCTCCTACGTCTTCTACCAGGTTCGATAGGAATGTATTCGCTATACCAATCGAAAGAAAAGACGTATGCCTAGATACATGTCAAGTTTCATCGAGATTGATTTGGTTTCAGATAGGTAAAATTTCATTCATTTACTCATATTGATCATTTCTGCTATAAAAAGCGCCCATTAGACCTCTATATGCGCGCTCCTACGTCTTCTACCAGGTTCGATAGGGATGTATGCGCTATACCAATCGAAAGAATAGACTTGGTGCTAGGTACATGTCAAGTTTCATTGAGATTGATTTGTTTTCAGATAGGTAAAAATACATTCATTTACTCATATTGATAATTTCTGCTATAAAAAGCGCCCATTAGACCTCTATATGCGCGCTCCTACGTCTTCTACCAGGTTCGATAGGGATGTATGCGCTATACCAATAGAAAGAGGAGACTTGGTGCTAGGTACATGTCAAGTTTCATCGAGATTGATTTGGTTTCAGATAGGTAAAATGTCATTCATTTACTCATATTGATCATTTCTGCTATAAAAAGCGCCCATTAGACCTCTATATGCGCGCTCCTACTTCTCCTACCAGGTTCGATAGGGATGTATGCGCTATACCAATCGAAGGAAGAGTCTTGGGCCTAGATACATGATTAGTTTCATCGAGATTGATTTGGTTTCAGATAGGTAAAATTTCATTCATTTACTCATATTGATCATTTCTGCTATAAAAAGCGCCCATTAGACCTCTATATGCGCGCTCCTACTTCTTCTACCAGGTTCGATAGGTATGTATGCGCTATACCAATCGAACGAGGAGACTTGGTGCTAGGTATATGTCAAGTTTCATTGAGATTGATTTGTTTTCAGATAGGTAAAAATACATTCATTTACTCATATTGATAATTTCTACTATAAAAAGCGCCCATTAGACCTCTATATGCGCGCTCCTACGTCTTCTGCCAGGTTCGATAGGGATGTATGCGCTATACCAATCGAAAGAAAAGACTTGGTGCTAAGAACATGTCAAGTTTCATTGAGATTGATTTGTTTTCAGATAGGTAAAAATACATTCATTTACTCATATTGATCATTTCTGCTTTAAACAGCGCCCATTAGACCTCTATATGCGCGCTCCTACGTCTTCTACCAGGTTCGATAGGGATGTATGCGCTATACCAATCGAAAGAGGAGACTTGGTGCTAGTTACATGTCAAGTTTCATCGAGATTTATTTGGTTTCAGATAGGTAAAATGTCATTCATTTACTCATATTGATCATTTCTGCTATAAAAAGCGCCCATTAGACCTCTATATGCGCGCTACTACGTCTTCTACCAGGTTCGATAGGGATGTATTCGCTATACTAATCAAAAGAGAAGACTTGGGGCTAGGTACATGTCAAGTTTTATCGAGATTGATTTGGTTTCAGATAGGTAAAATTTCATTCATTTACTCATATTGATAATTTCTGCTATAAAAAGCGCCCATTAGACCTCTATATGCGCGCTCCTACGTCTTCTACCAGGTTCGATAGGGATGTTTGCGCTATACCAATCGAAAGAGGAGACTTGGTGCTATAGGTACATGTCCAGTTTCATCGAGATTGATTTTTTTTCCGATAGGTAAAGTGTCATTCATTTACTCATATTGATCATCTCTGCTATAAAAAGCGCCCATTAGACCTCTATATGCGCGCTCCTACCTCTTCTACCAGGTTCGATAGGGATGTATGCGCTATACCAATCGAAAGAAGGGAATTATGCTTAGATACATGTCATTTTTCATTGAGATTGATTTGGTTTCAGATAGGTAAAATTTCATTCATTTACTCATATTGATCATTTCTGCAATAAAAATCGCCCATTAGACCTCTATATGCGCGCTCCTACGTCTTGTCCCAGGTTCGATAGGGGTTGATGCGCTATACCAATCAAAAGAGGAGACTTAGGGCTAGGTACATGTCAAGTTTCATCAAGATTGATTTGGTTTCAGATAGGTAAAATTTCATTAATTTACTCATATTGATCATTTCTGCTACAAAAAAAGCGCCCATTAGACCTCTATATGCGCGCTCCTACTTCTTCTACCAGATTCGATAGGGATGTATGCGCTATACCAATCGAAAGAAGAGACTTATGCCTAGATACGTGTCAAGTTTCATTGAGATTGATTTGGTTTCAAGTAGGTAGAATTTCATTCATTTACTCATATTGATCATTTCTGCTATAAAAAGCGCCCATTAGACCTCTATATGCGCGCTCCTACGTCTTCTACCAGGTTCGATAGGGATGTATGCGCTATACCAATCGAAAGAGTGGACTTGGTGCTAGCTACATGTCAAGTTTCATTGAGATTGATTTGTTTTCAGATAGGTAAAAATACATTCATTTACTCATATTGATAATTTCAGCTATAAAAAGCGCCCATTAGACCTCTATATGTGCGCTCCTACGTCTTCTACCAGGTTCGATAGGGATGTATGCGCTATGCCAATCGAAAAAGGAGACTTGGTGCTAGGTACATGTCAAGTTTCATTGAGATTGATTTGTTTTCAGATAGGTACAATGTCATTCATTTACTCATATTGATCATTTCTGCTATAAAAAGCGCCCATTGGACCTCTATATGCGCGCTCCTACCTCTTCTACCAGGTTCGATAGGGATGTATGCGTTATACCAATCAAAAGAGGAAACGGTGTTAGGTACATGTCAAGTTTCATCGAGATTGATTTGGTTTCAGATAGGTAAAATTTCATTTATTTACTCATATTGATCATTTCTGCTATAAAAAGCGCCCATTAGACCTCTATATGCGCGCTCCTACATCTTCTACCAGGTTCGATAGGGATGTATGCGCTATACCAATCGAAAGAAGAGACTTTGGGCTAGGTACACGTCAAGTTTCTTGGAGATTGATTTGGTTTCAGATAGGTAAAATTTCATTCATTTACTCATATTGATCATTTCTGCTATAAAGAGCGCCCATTAGACCTCTATATGCGCGCTCCTACTTCTTCTACCAGGTTCGATAGGGATGTATGCGCTATACCAATCGAAAGAAGAGACTTTGGCCTAGGTACATATCAAGTTTCATCGAGATTGATTTGTTTTCAGATAGGTAAAAATACATTCATTTACTCATATTGATCATTTCTACTATAAAAAGCGCCCATTAGACCTCGATATGCGCGCTCCTACGTCTTGTCCCAGGTTCGATAGGGGTTGGTGCGCTATACCAATCAAATGATGAGACTTAGGGCTAGGTACATGTCAAGTTTCATCAAGATTGATTTGGTTTCAGATAGGTAAAATTTCATTCATTTACTCATATTGATCATTTCTGCTATAAAAAGCGCCCACTAGACCTCTATATGCGCGCTCCTACCTCTTCTACCAGGTTCGATAGGGATGTATGCGCTATACCAATCGAAAGAGGAGACATGGTGCTAGGTACATGTCAATTTTCATCGAGATTGATTTGTTTCCAGATAGGAAAAAATACATTCATTTACTCATATTGATCATTTCTGCTATAAAAAGCGCCCATTAGACCTCTATATGTGCGCTCCTACGTCTTGTCCCAAGTTCGATAGGGAGGTATGCGCTATACCAATCGAAAGAAGAGACTTGGGGCTAGGTACACGTCAAGTTTCATTGAGATTGATTTGGTTTCAGATAGGTAAAATTTCATTCATTTACTCATATTGATCATTTCTACTATAAAAAGCGCCCAATAGACCTCTATATGCGCGCTCCTGCCTCTTCTACCAGGTTCGATAGGGATGTATGCGCTATACCAATCGAAAGAAGAGACTTGGGGATAGGTACATGTCAAGTTTCATCAAGATTTATTTGGTTTCAGATAGGAAGAATTTCATTCATTTACTCATATTGATCATTTCTGCTATAAAAAGCGCCAATTAGACCTCTATATGTGCGCTCCTACGTCTTGTCCCAAGTTCGATAGGGAGGTATGCGCTATACCAATCGAAAGAAGAGACTTGGGGCTAGGTACACGTCAAGTTTCATTGAGATTGATTTGGTTTCAGATAGGTAGAATTTCATTTACTTACTCATATTGATCATTTCTGCTATAAAAAGCGCCCATTAGACTTCTAAATGCGCGCTCCTAAGTCTTCTTCCAGGTTCGATAGGGATGTATGCGCTATTCCAATCGAAAGAAGAGACATGGGGGTAGGTACATATCAAGTTTCATCAAGATTGATTTGATTTCAGATAGGTAAAATTTAATTTATTTACTCATATTGATCATTTCTGCTATAAAAAGCGCCCATAGGAGCTCTATATGCGCGCTCCTACGTCTTCTACCAGGTTCGATAGGGATGTATGCGCTATACCAATCGAAAGAGGAGACTTGGTGCTAGGTACATGTCAAGTTTCATCGAGACTGATTCGGTTTCAGATAAGCAAAATTTCATTCATTTACTCATATTGATCATTTCTGCTATAAAAAGCGCCCATTAGACCTCTATATGCGCGCTCCTACCTCTTCTACCAGGTTCGATAGGGATGTATGCGCTATACCAATCAAAAGAGGAGACTTTGTGCTAAGTACATGTCAAGTTTCATCGAGATTGATTTGGTTTCAGATAGACAAAATTTCATTCATTTACTCATATTGATCATTTCTGCTATAAAAAGCGCCCATTAGACCTCTAAATGTGCGCTCCTAAGTCTTCTACCAGGTTCGATAGGGATGTATGCTATATTCCAATCGAAAGAGGAGGCATGGGGGTAGGTTAATATCAAGTTTCATCAAGATTGATTTGATTTCAGATAGGTAAAATTTCATACATTTACTCATGTTGATCATTTCTGCTATAAAAAGCGCCCATTGGACCTCTATATGCGCGCTCCTATTTCTTCTACCAGGTTCAATAGGGATTTATGCGTTATACCAATCGAAAGAGGAGACTTGGTGCTAGGTACAATTCAAGTTTCATCGAGATTGATTTGGTTTCAGATGGGCAAAATTTCATTCATTTACTCATATAGATCATTTCTGCTATAAAAAGCGCCAATGAGACCTCTATATGCGTGCTCCTACGTCTTCTACCAGGTTCGATAGGGATGTATGTGCTATACCAATCGAAAGAAGAGACTTGGGGCTAGGTACATGTCAAGTTTCATCGAGATTGATTTGGTTTCAGATAGGTAGAATATCATTTATTTACTCATATTGATCATTTCTGCTATAAAAAGCGCCCATTAGACCTCTATATGCGCGCTCCTACGTCTTCTACCACGTTCGATAGGGATGTATGCGCTATACCAATCGAAAGAGGAAACTTGGTGCTAGGTACTTGTCAAGTTTCATCAAGATTGATTTGGTTTCAGATAGGCAAAATTTCATTCATTTACTCATATTGATCATTTCTGCTATAAAAAGCGCCCATTAGACCTCTATATGCGCGCTCTTACGTCTTTTACCAGGTTCGATAGGGATGTATGCGCTATACCAATCGAAAGAAGAGACTTGGGGCTAGGTACACATCAAGTTTCATCAAGATTGATTTGGTTTCAGATAGGTAGAATTTCATTTATTAACTCATATTGATCATTTCTGCTATAAAAAGCGCCCATTAGACCTCTATATGCGCGCTCCTAAGTCTTCTACCAGGTTCGATAGGGATGTATGCGCTATACCAATCTAATGAGGAGACTTGGGGCTAGGTACATGTTAAGAATCATCAAGATTGATTTGGTTTCAGATAGGTAAAATTTCATTCATTTACTCATATTGATCATTTCTGCTATAAAAAGCGCCCATTGGACCTCTATATGCGCGCTCCAACTTCTTCTACCAGGTTCGACAGGGATGTATGCGCTATACCAATCGAAAGAGGAGACTTGGGGCTAGGTACATGTCAAGTTTCATCGAGATTGATTTGGTTTCAGATAGGTAGAATATCATTTATTTACTCATATTGATCATTTCTGCTAAAAAAAGCGCCCATTAGACCTCTATATGCGCGCTCCTACGTCTTCTACCAGGTTCGATAGGGATGTATGCGCTAAACCAATCGAAAGAGGAGACTTGGTGCTAGGTACATGTCAAGTTTCATCGAGATTGATTTGGTTTCAGATAGGCAAATTTCATTCATTTACTCATATTGATAATTTCTGCTATAAAAAGCGCCCATTAGACCTCTAAATGTGCGCTCCTAAGTCTTCTACCAGGTTCGATAGGGATGTATGCTATATTCCAATCGAAAGAGGAGACTTGGTGCTAGGTACATTTCAAGTTTCATCAAGATTGATTTGGTTTCAGATAGGAGGACTTTCATTTATTAACTCATATTGATCATTTCTGCTATAAAAGCGCCCATTAGACCTCTATATGCGCGCTCCTACTTCTTCTACCAGGTTCGATAGGGATGTATGCGCTATACCAATCGAAAGAAGAGACTTGGTGCTAGGTACATGTCAAGTTTCATCGAGATTGATTTGGTTTCAGATAGGTAGAATTTCATTTATTTACTCATATTGATCATTTCTGCTATAAAAAGCGTCCATTAGACCTCTATATGCGCGCTCCTACGTCTTCTACCAGGTTCGATAGGGATATATGCGCTATACCAATCGAAAGAGGAGACTTGGTGCTAGGTACATGTCAAGTTTCATCGAGATTGATTTGGTTTCAGATAGGAAAAATTTCATTCATTTACTCAAATTGATCATTTTTGCTATAAAAAGCGCCCATAAGACCTCTATATGCGCGCTCCTAATTCTTCTACCAGGTTCGATAGGGATGTATGCGCTATACTAATCGAAAGAAGAGACTTGGACCTAGGTACATGTCAAGTATCATCGAGATTGATTTGGTTTCAGAAAGGAAAAATTTCATTCATTTACTCATATAGAGCATTTCTGCTATAAAAATGGCCCATTTGACCTCTATATACGCGCTCCTAATTCTTCAACCTGGTTCGATAGGGATGTATGCGCTATACCAATCGAAAGAGGAGACTTGGTGCTAGGTACATGTCAAGTTTCATTGAGATTGATTTGGTTTCAGATAGGCAAAATTTCATTCATTTACTCATATTGATCATTTCTGCTATAAAAAGCGCCCACTAGACCTCTATATGCGCGCTTTTACGTCTTTTACCAGGTTCGATACGGATGTATGCGCTATACCAATCGAAAGAAAAGACTTGGGGCTAGGTACAGGTCAAGTTTCATCAAGATTGATTTGGTTTCAGATAGGTAGAATTTCATTTATTTACTCATATTGATCATTTCTGCTATAAAAAGCGCCCATTAGACCTCTATATGCGCGCTCCTACGTCTTCTACCAGGTTCGATAGGGATGTATGCGCTATACCAATCTAATGAGGAGACTTGGGGCTAGGTACATGTCAAGTATCATCAAGATTGATTTGGTTTCAGATAGGTAAAATTTCATTCATTTACTCATATTGACCATTTTTGCTATAAAAAGCGCCCATTAGACCTCTATATCCGCGCTCCTAATTCTTCTACCAGGTTCGATAGGGATGTATGCGCTATACCAATCGAAAGAGGAGACTTGGTGCTAGGTACATGTCAAGTTTCATGGAGATTGATTTGGGTTCAGATAGGCAAAATTTCATTCATTTACTCATATTGATCAGTTCTGCTATAAAAAGCGCCCACTAGACCTCTATATGCGCGCTCTTACGTCTTTTACCAGGTTCGATACGGATGTATGCGCTTTACCAATCGAAAGGAGACATGGTGCTAGGTACATGTCAAGTATCATCAAGATTGATTTGGTTTCAGATAGGTAAAATTTCATTCATTTACTCATATTGACCATTTTTGCTATAAAAAGCGCCCATTAGACCTCTATATCCGCGCTCCTAATTCTTCTACCAGGTTCGATAGGGATGTATGCGCTATACCAATTGAAAGAGGAGACTTGGTGCTAGGTACATGTCAAGTTTCATGGAGATTGATTTGGTTTCAGATAGGCAAAATTTCATTCATTTACTCATATTGATCAGTTCTGCTATAAAAAGCGCCCACTAGACCTCTATATGCGCGCTCTTACGTCTTTTACCAGGTTCGATACGGATGTATGCGCTTTACCAATCGAAAGAAGAGACTTGGGGTTAGGTACAGGTCAAGTTTCATCAAGATTGATTTGGTTTCAGATAGGTAGAATTTCATTTATTTACTCATATTGATCATTTCTGCTATAAAAAGCGCCCATTAGACCTCTATATGCGCGCTCCTAAGTCTTCTACCAGGTTCGATAGGGAGTTTTGCGCTATACCAATCTAATGAGGAGACTTGGGGCTAGGTACATGTCAAGTATCATCAAGATTGATTTGGTTTCAGATAGGTAAAATTTCATTCATTTACTCATATTGATCATTTCTGCTATAAAAAGCTCCCATTAGACCTCTATATGCGCGGTCCTAAGTCTTCTACCAGGTTCGATAGGGATGTATGCGCTATACCAATCGAAAGAGGAGACTTGGGGCAAGGTTCATGTCAAGTTTCATCAAGATTCATTTGGTTTCAGATAGGAGGACTTTCATTCATTAACTCATATTGATCATTTCTGCTATAAAAGCGCCCATTAGACCTCTATATGAGCGCTCCTAATTCTTCTACCAGGTTCGATAGGAATGTATACGCTATACCAATCAAAAAAGGAGACTTGGCGCTAGGAACCTGTCAAGTTTCATCAAGATTGATTTGGTTTCAGATAGGTAAAATTTCATTCATTTACTCATATTGATCAATTTTGCTATAAAAAGCGCCCATTAGACCTCTATATGCGCGCTCCTACTTCTTCTACCAGGTTCGATAGGAATGTATGCGCTATACCAATCGAAAGAAGAGACTTGGTGCTAGGTACATGTCAAGTTTCATCGAGATTGATTTGGTTTCAGGTAGGTAGAATTTCATTTATTTACTCATATTGATCATTTCTGCTATAAAAAGCGCCCATTAGACCTCTATATGCGCGCTCCTACGTCTTCTACCAGGTTCGATAGGGATATATGCGCTATACCAATCGAAAGAGGAGACTTGGTGCTAGGTACATGTCAAGTTTCATCGAGATTGATTTGGTTTCAGATAGGACAAATTTCATTCATTTACTCAAATTGATCATTTTTGCTATAAAAAGCGCCAATTAGACCTCTATATGCGCGCTCCTAATTCTTCTACCAGGATCGATAGGGATGTATGCGCTATACTAATCGAAAGAAGAGACTTGGACCTAGGTACATGTAAAGTATCATCGAGATTGATTTGGTTTCAGATAGGAAAAATTTCATTCATTTACTCATATAGAGCATTTCTGCTATAAAAATGGCCCATTAGACCTCTATATGCGCGCTCCTAATTCTTCAACCAGGTTCGATAGGGATGTATGCGCTATACCAATCGAAAGAGGAGACTTGGTGCTAGGTACATGTCAAGTTTCATCGAGATTGATTTGGTTTCAGATAGGCAAAAGTTCATTCATTTACTCATATTGATCATTTCTGCTATAAAAAGCGCCCACTAGACCTCTATATGCGCGCTCTTACGTCTTTTACCAGGTTCGATACGGATGTATGCGCTATACCAATCGAAAGAAGAGACTTGGTGCTAGGTACACGTCAAGTTTCATCAAGATTGATTTGGTTTCAGATAGGTAGAATTTCATTTATTTACTCATATTGATCATTTCTGCTATAAAAAGCGCCCATTAGACCTCTATATGCGCGCTCCTACGTCTTCTACCAGGTTCGATAGGGATGTATGCGCTATACCAATCTAATGAGGAGACTTGGGGCTAGGTACATGTCAAGTATCATCAAGATTGATTTGGTTTCAGATAGGTAAAATTTCATTCATTTACTCATATTGATCATTTCTGCTATAAAAAGCGCCCATTAGACCTCTATATGCGCGCTCCTACCTCTTCTACCAGGTTCGATAGGGATATATGCGCTATACCAATCGAAAGAGGAGACTTGGTGCTAGGTACATGTCAAGATTCATCGAGATTGATTTGGTTTCAGATAGGAAAAATTTCATTCATTTACTCATATTGATCATTTTTGCTATAAAAAGCGCCCATTAGACCTCTATATCCGCGCTCCTAATTCTTCTACCAGGTTCGATAGGGATGTATGCGCTATACCAATCGAAAGAGGAGACTTGGTGCTAGGTACATGTCAAGTTTTATCGAGATTGATTTGGTTTCAGATAGGCAAAATTTCATTCATTTACTCATATTGATCAGTTCTGCTATAAAAAGCGCCCACTAGACCTCTATATGCGCGCTCTTACGTCTTTTACCAGGTTCGATACGGATGTATGCGCTATACCAATCGAAAGAAGAGACTTGGGGCTAGGTACACGTCCTAAGTCTTCTACCAGGTTCGATAGGGATGTATGCGCTATACCAATCTAATGAGGAGACTTGGTGCTAGGTACATGTCAAGTATCATCAAGATTGATTTGGTTTCAGATAGGTAAAATTTCATTTATTTACTCATATTGATCATTTCTGCTATAAAAAGCTCCCATTAGACCTCTATATGCGCGCTCCTAAGTCTTCTACCAGGTTCGATAGGGATGTATGCGCTATACAAATCGAAAGAGGAGACTTGGGGCAAGGTACATGTCAAGTTTCATCAAGATTGATTTGGTTTCAGATAGGAGGACTTTCATTTATTAACTCATATTGATCATTTCTGCTATAAAAAGCGCCCATTAGACCTCTATATGCGCGCTCCTAGGTCTTCTACCAGGTTCGATAGGGATATATGCGCTATACCAATCGAAAGAAGAGACTTGGTGCTAGGTACATGTCAAGTTTCATCGAGATTGATTTGGTTTCAGATAGGAAAAATTTCATTCATTTACTCAAATTGATCATTTTTGCTATTAAAAGCGCCCATTAGACCTCTATATGCGCGCTCCTAATTCTTCTAAAAGGTTCGATAGGGATGTATGCGCTATACTAATCGAAAGAAGAGACTTGGACCTAGGTACATGTCAAGTATCATCGAGATTGATTTGGTTTCAGATAGGAAAAATTTCATTCATTTACTCATATAAGGCATTTCTGCTATAAAAATGGCCCATTAGACCTCTATATGCGCGCTCCTACCTCTTCTACCAGGTTCGATAGGGATATATGCGCTATACCAATCGAAGGAGGAAACTTGGTGCTAGGTACATGTCAAGTTTCATCAAGATTGATTTGGTTTCAGATAGGAGGACTTTCATTTATTAACTCATATTGATCATTTCTGCTATAAAAAGCTCCCATTAGACCTCTATATGCGCGCTCCTACGTCTTCTACCAGGTTCGATAGGGATATATGCGCTATACCAATCGAAAGAGGAGACTTGGTGCTAGGTACATGTCAAGATTCATCGAGATTGATTTGGTTTCAGATAGGAAAAATTTCATTCATTTACTCATATTGATCATTTTTGCTATAAAACGCGCCAATGAGACCTCTATATCCGCGCTCCTAATTCTTCTACCAGGTTCGATAGGGATGTATGCGCTATACCAATCGAAAGAGGAGACTTGGTGCTAGGTACATGTCAAGTTTCATCGAGATTGATTTGATTTCAGATAGGCAAAATTTCATTCATTTACTCATATTGATCAGTTCTGCTATAAAAAGCGCCCACTAGACCTCTATATGCGCGCTCTTACGTCTTTTACCAGGTTCGATACGGATGTATGCGCTATACCAATCGAAAGAAGAGACTTGGGGCTAGGTACACGTCCTAAGTCTTCTACCAGGTTCGATAGGGATGTATGCGCTATACCAATCTAATGAGGAGACTTGGGGCTAGGTACATGTCAAGTATCATCAAGATTGATTTGGTTTCAGATAGGTAAAATTTCATTTATTTACTCATATTGATCATTTCTGCTATAAAAAGCTCCCATTAGACCTCTATATGCGCGCTCCTAAGTCTTCTACCAGGTTCGATAGGGATGTATGCGCTATACCAATCGAAAGAGGAGACTTGGGGCTAGGTACACGTCAAGTTTCATCAAGATTGATTTGGTTTCAGATAGGTAGAATTTCATTTATTTACTCATATTGATCATTTCTGCTATAAAAAGCTCCCATTAGACCTCTATATGCGTGCTCCTAAGTCTTCTACCAGGTTCGATAGGGATGTATGCGCTATACCAATCTAATGAGGAGACTTGGGGCTAGGTACGTGTCAAGTATCATCAAGATTGATTTGGTTTCAGATAGGTAAAATTTCATTCATTTACTCATATTGATCATTTCTGCTATAAAAAGCTCCCATTAGACCTCTATATGCGCGCTCCTAAGTCTTCTACCAGGTTCGATAGGGATGTATGCGCTATACCAATCGAAAGAGGAGACTTGGGGCTAGGTACATGTCAAGTTTCATCAAGATTGATTTGGTTTCAGATAGGAGGACTTTCATTTATTAACTCATATTGATCATTTCTGCTATAAAAAGCGCCCATTAGACCTCTATATGCGCGCTCCTACGTCTTCTACCAGGTTCGATAGGGATATATGCGCTATACCAATCGAAAGAGGAGACTTGGTGCTAGGTACATGTCAAGATTCATCGAGATTGATTTGGTTTCAGCTAGGAAAAATTTCATTCATTTACTCATATTGATCATTTTTGCTATAAAACGCGCCAATGAGACCTCTATATCCGCGCTCCTAATTCTTCTACCAGGTTCGATAGGGATGTATGCGCTATACCAATCGAAAGAGGAGACTTGGTGCTAGGTACATGTCAAGTTTCATCGAGATTGATTTGGTTTCAGATAGGCAAAATTTCATTCATTTACTCATATTGATCAGTTCTGCTATAAAAAGCGCCCACTAGACCATTATATGCGCGCTCTTACGTCTTTTACCAGGTTCGATACGGATGTATGCGCTATGCCAATCGAAAGAGGAGACTTGGGGCTAGGTACATGTCAGGTTCATCAAGATTGATTTGGTTTCAGATGGGAGGACTTTCATTTATTAACTCATATTGATCATTTCTGCTATAAAAAGCGCCCATTAGACCTCTATATGCGCGCTCCTACTTCTTCTACCAGGTTCCATAGGGATGTATGCGCTATACCAATCGAAAGAAGAGACTTGGTGCTAGGTACATGTCAAGATTCATCGAGATTGATTTGGTTTCAGATAGGTAGAATTTCATTTATTTACTCATATTGATCATATCTGCTATAAAAAGCGCCCATTAGACCTCTATATGCGCGCTCCTAGGCCTTCTACCAGGTTCGATAGGGATATATGCGCTATACCAATCGAAAGAGGAGACTTGGTGCTAGGTACATGTCAAGTTTCATCGAGATTGATTTGGTTTCAGATAGGAAAAATTTCATTCATTTACTCAAATTGATCATTTTTGCTATAAAAAGCGCCCATTAGACCTCTATATGCGCGCTCCTAATTCTTCTACCAGGTTCGATAGGGATGTATGCGCTATACTAATCGAAAGAAGAGACTTGGACCTAGGTACATGTCAAGTATCATCGAGATTGATTTGGTTTCAGATAGGAAAAATTTCATTCATTTACTCATATAGATCATTTCTGCTATAAAAAGCGCCCATTAGACCTCTATATGCGCGCTCCTACGTCTTCTACCAGGTTCGATAGGGATGTATGCGCTATACCAATCGAAAGAGGAGACTTGGTGCTAGGTATATGTTAAGTTTCATCGATATTGATTTGGTTTCAGATAGGCAAAATTTCATTCGTTTACTCATATTGATCATTTCTGCTATAAAAAGCGCCCGTTAGACCTCTATATGCGCGCTCCTAATTCTTCAACCAGGTTCGATAGGGATGTATGCGCTATACCAATCGAAAGAGGAGACTTGGTGCTAGGTACATGTAAAGTTGCATCGAGATTGATTTGGTTTCAGATAGGTAAAATTTCATTCATTTACTCATATAGATCATTTCTGCTATAAAAAGCGCCCATTAGACCTCTATATGTGCGCTCCTACGTCTTCTACCAGGTTCGATAGGGATGTATGCGCTATACCAATCGAAAGAAGAGACTTGGTGCTAGGTACATGTCAAGTTTCATCGAGATTGATTTGGTTTCAGATAGGTAGAATTTCATTTATTTACTCATATTGATCATTTCTGCTATAAAAATCGCCCATTAGACCTCTATATGCGCGCTCCTACGTCTTCTACCAGGTTCGATAGGGATATATGCGCTATACCAATCGAAAGAGGAGACTTGGTGCTAGGTACATGACAATTTTCATGGAGATTGATTTGGTTTCAGATAGGAAAAATTTCATTCATTTACTCAAATTGATTATTTTTGCTATAAAAAGCGCCCATTAGACCTCTATATGCGCGCTCCTAATTCTTCTACCAGGTTCGATAGGGATGTATGCGCTATACTAATCGAAAGAAGAGACTTGGACCTAGGTACATGTCAAGTATCATCGAGATTGATTTGGTTTCAGATAGGAAAAATTTCATTCATTTACTCATATAGAGCATTTCTGGTATAAAAATGGCCCATTAGACATCTATATGCGCGCTCCTAATTCTTCAACCAGGTTCGATAGGGATGTATGCGCTATACCAATCGAAAGAAGAGACTTGGTGCTAGGTACATGTCAAGTTTCATCGAGATTGATTTGGTTTCAGATAGGCAAAATTTCATTCATTTACTCATATAGATCATTTCTGCTATAAAAAGCGCCCATTAGACCTCTATATGCGCGCTCCTACGTCTTCTACCAGGTTCGATAGGGATGTATGCGCTATACCAATCAAAAGAGGAGACTTGGTGCTAGGTATATGTTAAGTTTCATCGATATTGATTTGGTTTCAGATAGGCAAAATTTCATTCGTTTACTCATATTGATCATTTCTGCTATAAAAAGCGCCCATTAGACCTCTATACGCGCGCTCCTAATTCTTCTACCAGGTTCGATAGGGATGTATGCGCTATACCAATCGAAAGAGGAGACTTGGTGCTAGGTACATGTCAAGTTTCATCGAGATTGATTTGGTTTCAGATAGGTAAAATTTCATTCATTTACTCATATAGATCATTTCTGCTATAAAAAGCGCCCTTTAGACCTCTATATGCGCGCTCCTACGTCTTCTACCAGGTTCGATAGGGATGTATGCGCTATACCAATCGAAAGAAGAGACTTGGTGCTAGGTACATGTCAAGTTTCATCGAGATTGATTTGGTTTCAGATAGGTAGAATTTCATTTATTTACTCATATTGATCAGTTCTGCTATAAAAAGCGCCCACTAGACCATTATATGCGCGCTCTTACGTCTTTTACCAGGTTCGATACGGATGTATGCGCTATACCAATCGAAAGAGGAGACTTGGGGCTAGGTACATGTCAAGTTTCATCAAGATTGATTTGGTTTCAGATAGGAGGACTTTCATTTATTAACTCATATTGATCATTTCTGCTATAAAAAGCGCCCATTAGACCTCTATATGCGCGCTCCTACTTCTTCTACCAGGTTCGATAGGGATGTATGCGCTATACCAATCGAAAGAAGAGACTTGGTGCTAGGTACATGTCAAGATTCATCGAGATTGATTTGGTTTCAGATAGGTAGAATTTCATTTATTTACTCATATTGATCATATCTGCTATAAAAAGCGCCCATTAGACCTCTATATGCGCGCTCCTACGTCTTCTACCAGGTTCGATAGGGATATATGCGCTATACCAATCGAAAGAGGAGACTTGGTGCTAGGTACATGTCAAGTTTCATCGAGATTGATTTGGTTTCAGATAGGAAAAATTTCATTCATTTACTCAAATTGATCATTTTTGCTATAAAAAGCGCCCATTAGACCTCTATATGCGCGCTCCTAATTCTTCTACCAGGTTCGATAGGGATGTATGCGCTATACTAATCGAAAGAAGAGACTTGGACCTAGGTACATGTCAAGTATCATCGAGATTGATTTGGTTTCAGATAGGAAAAATTTCATTCATTTACTCATATAGATCATTTCTGCTATAAAAAGCGCCCATTAGACCTCTATATGCGCGCTCCTACGTCTTCTACCAGGTTCGATAGGGATGTATGCGCTATACCAATCGAAAGAGGAGACTTTGTGCTAGGTATATGTTAAGTTTCATCGATATTGATTTGGTTTCAGATAGGCAAAATTTCATTCGTTTACTCATATTGATCATTTCTGCTATAAAAAGCGCCCGTTAGACCTCTATATGCGCGCTCCTACGTCTTCAACCAGGTTCGATAGGGATGTATGCGCTATACCAATCGAAAGAGGAGACTTGGTGCTAGGTACATGTCAAGTTTCATCGAGATTGATTTGGTTTCAGATAGGTACAATTTCATTCATTTACTCATATAGATCATTTCTGCTATAAAAAGCGCCCATTAGACCTCTATATGTGCCCTCCTGCGTCTTCTACCAGGTTCGATAGGGATGTATGCGCTATACCAATCGAAAGAAGAGACTTGGTGCTAGGTACATGTCAAGTTTCATCGAAATTGATTTGGTTTCAGATAGGTAGAATTTCATTCATTTACTCATATTGATCATTTCTGCTATAAAAAGCGCCCATTAGACCTCTATATGCGCGCTCCTACGTCTTCTACCAGGTTCGATAGGGATATATGCGCTATACCAATCGAAAGAGGAGACTTGGTGCTAGGTACATGACAATTTTCATGGCGATTGATTTGGTTTCAGATAGGAAAAATTTCATTCATTTACTCAAATTGATTATTTTTGCTATAAAAAGCGCCCATTAGACCTCTATATGCGCGCTCCTAATTCTTCTACCAGGTTCGATAGGGATGTATGCGCTATACTTATCAAAAGAGGAGACTTGGACCTAGGTACATGTCAAGTATCATCGAGATTGATTTGGTTTCAGATAGGAAAAATTTCATTCATTTACTCATATAGAGCATTTCTGGTATAAAAATGGCCCATTAGACATCTATATGCGCGCTCCTAATTCTTCAACCAGGTTCGATAGGGATGTATGCGCTATACCAATCGAAAGAAGAGATTGGGGCTAGGTACATGTCAAGTTTCATCGAGATTGATTTGGTTTCAGATAGGCAAAATTTCCTTCATTTACTCATATAGATCATTTCTGCTATAAAAAGCGCCCATTAGACCTCTATATGCGCGCTCCTACGTCTTCTACCAGGTTCGATAGGGATGTATGCGCTATACCAATCAAAAGAGGAGACTTGGTGCTAGGTATATGTTAAGTTTCATCGATATTGATTTGGTTTCAGATAGGCAAAATTTCATTCGTTTACTCATATTGATCATTTCTGCTATAAAAAGCGCCCATTAGACCTCTATACGCGCGCTCCTAATTCTTCTACCAGGTTCGATAGGGATGTATGCGCTATACCAATCGAAAGAGGAGACTTGGTGCTAGGTACATGTCAAGTTTCATCGAGATTGATTTGGTTTCAGATAGGTAAAATTTCATTCATTTACTCATATAGATCATTTCTGCTATAAAAAGCGCCCTTTAGACCTCTATATGCGCGCTCCTACGTCTTCTACCAGGTTCGATAGGGATGTATGCGCTATACCAATCGAAAGAAGAGACTTGGTGCTAGGTACATGTCAAGTTTCATCGAGATTGATTTGGTTTCAGATAGGTAGAATTTCATTTATTTACTCATATTGATCATTTCTGCTATAAAAAACGCCCATTAGACCTCTATATGCGCGCTCCTACGTCTTCTACCAGGTTCGATAGGGATATATGCGCTATACCAATCGAAAGAGGAGAGAGACTTGGTGCTAGGTACATGACAATTTTCATCGAGATTGATTTGGTTTCAGATAGGCAAAATTTCATTCGTTTACTCATATTGATCATTTCTGCTATAAAAAGCGCCCATTAGACCTCTATATGCGCGCTCTTACATCTTCTACCAGGTTCGATAGGGATGTATGCGCTATACCAATTGAAAGGAGAGACTTGGGACGAGGTACACGTCATGTTTCATCGAGATTGATATGGTTTCAGATAGGTAGAATTTCACTTATTTACTCATATTGATCATTTCTGCTATAAAAAGCGCCCATTAGACCTCTATATGCGCGCTCCTAAGTCTTCTACCAGGTTCGATAGGGATGTATGCGCTATACCAATCTAAAGAGGAGACTTGGGGCTAGGTAAATGTCAAGTATCATCAAGATTGATTTGGTTTCAGATAGGTAGAATTTCATTTATTTACTCATATTGATCATTTCTGCTATAAAAAGTGCCCATTAGACCTCTATATGCGCGCTCCTAATTCTTCTACCAGGTTCGATAGGGATGTATGCTCTATTCCAATCGAAAGAGGAGACCTGGGGCTAGGTACTTGTCAAGTTTCATCAAGATTGATTTGATTTCAGATAGGCAAAATTTCATTTATTTATTCATATTGATCATTTCTGCTATAAAAAGCGCCGATTAGACCTCTATATGCGCGCTCCTAATTCTTCTACCAGGTTCGATAGGGATGTATGCGCTATACCAATCGAAAGAAAAGACTTGGTTCTAGGTACATGTTAAGTTTCATCGAGATTGATTTGGTTTCAGATAGGTAAAATTTCATTCATTTACTCATATTGATCATTTCTGCTATAAAAAGCGCCCATTAGTCCTCTATATGCGCGCACCTACGTCTTCTACCAGGTTCGATAGGAATGTATACGCTATACCAATCAAAAAAGGAGACTTGGCGCTAGGTACATGTCAAGTTTCATCAAGATTGATTTGGTTTCAGATAGGTAAAATTTCATTCATTTACTCATATTGATCATTTCTGCTATAAAAAGCGCCCATTAGACCTCTATATGCGCGCTCCTACGTCTTCTACCAGGTTCGATAGGGATATATGCGCTATACCAATCGAAAGAGGAGACTTGGTGCTAGGTACATGTCAATTTTTATTGAGATTGATTTGGTTTCAGATAGAAAAAATTTCATTCATTTACTCATATTGTTAATTTTTGCTATAAAAAGCGCCCATTAGACCTCTATATGCGCGCTCCTAATCCTTCTACCAGGTTCGATAGGGATGTGTGCGCTATACTAATCGAAAGAAGAGACTTGGACCTAGGTACATGTCAAGTATCATCGAGATTGATTTGGTTTCAGATAGGAAAAATTTCATTCATTTACTCATATAGAGCATTTCTGCTATAAAAATGGTCCATTAGACCTCTATATGCGCGCTCCTAAATCTTCAACCAGGTTCGATAGGGATGTATGCGCTTTACCAATCGAAAGAGGAGACTTGATGCTAGGTACATGTCAAGTTTCATCGAGATTGATTTGGTTTCAGATAGGCAAAATTTCATTCATTTACTCATATTGATCATTTCTGCTATAAAAAGCGCCCATTAGACCTCTATATGCGCGCTCCTACGTCTTCTACCAGGTTCGATAGGGATGTATGCGCTATACCAATCAAAAGAGGAGACTTGGTGCTAGGTACATGTTAAGTTTCATTGATATTGATTTGGTTTCAGATAGGTAAAATTTCATTTATTTACTCTTATTGATCATTTCTGCTATAAAAAGCGCTCATTAGGCCTCTATATGCGAGCTCCTACGTCTTCTTCCAGGTTCGATAGGGATGCATGCGCTATACCAATCGAAAGAGGAGACTTGTGGGTATGTACATGTTAAGTTTCATCAAGATTGATTTGGTTTCAGATAGGAAGACTTTCATTTATTAACTCATATTGATCATTTCTGCTATAAAAAGCGCCCATTAGACCTCTATATGCGCGCTCCTACGTTTTCTACATGGTTCGATAGGAATATATACGCTATACCAATCAAAAGAAGAGACTTGGTGCTAGGTACATGTCAAGTTTCATCAAGATTGATTTGATTTCAGATAGGGAAAATTTCATTTACTTACTCATATTGATCATTTCTGCTATAAAAAGCGCCCATTAGACCTCTATATGCGCGCTAATAAGTCTTCTACCAGGTTCGATAGGGATATATGCGCTATTCCAATGGAAAGACGAGACTTGGGGCTAGGTACATGTCAAGTTTCATCAAGATTGATTTGATTTCAGATAGGGAAAATTTCATTTATTTACTCATATTGATCATTTCTGCTATAAAAAGCGCCCACTAGACCTCTATATGCGCGCTCCTAATTCTTCTACCAGGTTCGATAGGGATGTATGCGCTATACCAATCTAAAGAGGAGACTTGGGGCTAGGTATAGGTCAATTATCATCAAGATTGATTTTGTTTCAGATAGGTAAAATTTCATTCATTTACTCATATTGATCATTTCTGCTATAAAGAGCGCCCATTAGACCTCTATATGCGCGCTCCTACGTCTTCTACATGGTTCGATAGGAATATATACGCTATACCAATCAAAAGAAGAGACTTGGTGCTAGGTACATGTCAATTTTCATCGAGATTGATTTGGTTTCAGATAGGAAAAATTTCATTCATTTACTCATATTGATGATTTTTGCTATAAAAGCGTCCATTAGACCTCTATATGCGCGCTCCTAATCCTTCTACCAGGTTCGATAGGGATGTATGCGCTAAACCCATCGAAAGAAGAGACTTGGGCCTAGGTACATGTCAAGTATCATCGAGATTGATTTGGTTTCAGATAGGAAGACTTTCATTTATTAACTAATATTGATCATTTCTGCTATAAAAAGCGCCCATTAGACCTCTATATGCGCGCTCCTACGTCTTCTACATGGTTCGATATGAATGTATACGCTATACCAATAAAAAGAAGAGACTTGGGGCTAGGTACATGTCAAGTTTCATCAAGATTGATTTGGTTTCAGATAGGTAAAATTTCATTCATTTACTCATATTGATCATTTCTGCTATAAAAAGCGCCCATTAGACCTCTATATGCGCGCTCCTAATTCTTCTACCAGGTTCGATAGGGAAGTATGCGCTATACCAATCGAAAGAAGAGACTTGGGCCTAGGTACATGTCAAGTATCATCGAGATTGATTTGGTTTCAGATAGGTAAAATTTCATTCATTTACTCATATTGATCATTTCTGCTATAAAAAGCGCCCATTAGACCTCTATTTGCGCGCTCCTAAGTCTTCTACCAGGTTCGATAGGGATGAATGCGCTATTCCAATCGAAAGAGGAGACTTGGGGCTAGGTTCATATCAAGTTTCATCAAGATTGATTTGATTTCAGATAGGTAAAATTTCATTTATTTACTCATATTGATGATTTCTGCTATAGAAAGCGCCCATTGGACCTCTATATGCGCGCTCGTACGTCTTCTACCAGGTTCGATAGGGATGTATGCGCTATACCAATCGAAAGAAGAGACTTGGGGCTAGGTACAAATGAGTTAAAGAAGATCCTGACGATAATCTCAACAGCACTCACAATAGAGCACAAAATTAAGCATCGACGGACCCCTAGCAAGCTAGAGGTGGGATCAGGTGCCCGGGAGGAGTCAAGTTTCATAGAGATTGATTTGGTTTCAGATAGGCAGAATTTCATTTATTTACTCATATTGATCATTTCTGCTATAAAAAGCGCCCATTAGACCTCTATATGCGCGCTAATAAGTCTTCTACCAGGTTCGATAGGGATATATGCGCTATTCCAATGGAAAGACGAGACTTGGGGCTAGGTACATGTCTAGTTTCATCAAGATTGATTTGATTTCAGATAGGGAAAATTTCATTTATTTACTCATATTGATCATTTCTGCTATAAAAAGCGCCCACTAGACCTCTATATGCGCGCTCCTAATTCTTCTACCAGGTTCGATAGGGATGTATGCGCTATGCCAATCTAAAGAGGAGACTTGGGGCTAGGTATAGGTCAAGTATCATCAAGATTGATTTTGTTTCAGATAGGTAAAATTTCATTCATTTACTCATATTGATCATTTCTGCTATAAAGAGCGTCCATTAGACCTCTATATGCGCGCTCCTAAGTCTTCTACCAGGTTCGATAGGGATGTATGCGCTATTCCAATGGAAAGACGAGACTTGGGGCTAGGTACATGTCAAGTATCATCAAGATTGATTTGATTTCAGATAGGGAAAAATACATTTATTTACTCATATTGATCATTTCTGCTATAAAAAGCGCCCACTAGACCTCTATATGCGCGCTCCTAATTCTTCTACCAGGTTCGATAGGGATGTATGCGCTATACCAATCGAAAGAAGAGACTTGGGGCTAGGTACAAGTCAAGTTTCATAGAGATTGATTTGGTTTCAGATAGGCAGAATTTCATTTATTTACTCATATTGATCATTTCTGCTATAAAAAGCGCCCATTAGACCTCTATATGCGCGCTCCTAAGTCTTCTACCAGGTTCGATAGGGATGTATGCGCTATTCCAATGGAAAGACGAGACTTGGGGCTAGGTACATGTCAAGTATCATCAAGGTTGATTTGATTTCAGATAGGGAAAATTTCATTTATTTACTCATATTGATCATTTCTGCTATAAAAAGCTCCCACTAGACCTCTATATGCGCGCTCCTAAGTCTTCTACCAGGTTCGATAGGGATGTATGCGCTATTCCAATGGAAAGACGAGACTTGGGGCTAGGTACATGTCAAGTATCATCAAGGTTGATTTGATTTCAGATAGGGAAAATTTCATTTATTTACTCATATTGATCATTTCTGCTATAAAAAGCTCCCACTAGACCTCTATATGCGCGCTCCTAATTCTTCTACCAGGTTCGATAGGGATGTATGCGCTATACCAATCTAAAGAGGAGACTTGGGTTAGGTATAGGTCAAGTATCATCAAGATTCATTTTGTTTCAGATAGGTAAAATTTCATTCATTTACTCATATTGATCATTTCTGCTATAAAAAGCGCCCATTAGACCTCTATATGCGCGCTCCTACGTCTTCTACATGGTTCGATATGAATGTATACGATATACCAATAAAAAGAGGAGACTTGGGGCTAGGTACATGTCAAGTATCATCAAGATTGATTTGGTTTCAGATAGGTAAAATTTCATTCATTTACTCATATTGATCATTTCTGCTATAAAAAGCGCCCATTAGACCTCTATATGCGCGCTCCTAATTCTTCTACCAGGTTCGATAGGGATGTATGCGCTATACCAATCGAAAGAAGAGACTTGGGCCTAGGTACATGTCAAGTATCATTGAGATTGATTTGGTTTCAGATAGGTAAAATTTCATTCATTTACTCATATTGATCATTTCTGCTATAAAAAGCGCCCATTAGACCTCTATATGCGCGCTCCTAAGTCTTCTACCAGGTTCGATAGGGATGAATGCGCTATTCCAATCGAAAGAGGAGTCTTGGGGCTAGGTTCATATCAAGTTTCATCAAGATTGATTTGATTTCAGATAGGTAAAATTTCATTTATTTACTCATATTGATGATTTCTGCCATAGAAAGCGCCCATTGGACCTCTATATGCGCGCTCCTACGTCTTCTACCAGGTTCGATAGGGATGTATGCGCTATACCAATCAAAAGAAGAGACTTGGGGCCAGGTACAAGTCAAGTTTCATAGAGATTGATTTGGTTTCAGATAGGCAGAATTTCATTTATTTACTCATATTGATCATTTCTGCTATAAAAAGCGCCCATTAGACCTCTATATGCGCGCTATTAAGTCTTCTACCAGGTTCGATAGGGATATATGCGCTATTCCAATGGAAAGACGAGACTTGGGGCTAGGTATAGGTCAAGTTTCATCAAGATTGATTTGATTTCAGATAGGGAAAATTTCATTTATTTACTCATATTGATCATTTCTGCTATAAAAAGTGCCCACTAGACCTCTATATGCGCGCTCCTAATTCTTCTACCAGGTTCGATAGGGATGTATGCGCTATACCAATCTAAAGAGGAGACTTGGGGCTAGGTACAAGTCAAGTTTCATAGAGATTGATTTGGTTTCAGATAGGCAGAATTTCATTTATTTACTCATATTGATCATTTCTGCTATAAAAAGCGCCCATTAGACCTCTATATGCGCGCTCCTAATTCTTCTACCAGGTTCGATAGGGATGTATGCGCTATTCCAATGGAAAGACGAGACTTGGGGCTAGGTACATGTCAAGTATCATCAAGGTTGATTTGATTTCAGATAGGGAAAATTTCATTTATTTACTCATATTGATCATTTCTGCTATAAAAAGCTCCCACTAGACCTCTATATGCGCGCTCCTAAGTCTTCTACCAGGTTCGATAGGGATGTATGCGCTATTCCAATGGAAAGACGAGACTTGGGGCTAGGTACATGTCAAGTATCATCAAGGTTGATTTGATTTCAGATAGGGAAAATTTCATTTATTTACTCATATTGATCATTTCTGCTATAAAAAGCTCCCACTAGACCTCTATATGCGCGCTCCTAATTCTTCTACCAGGTTCGATAGGGATGTATGCGCTATACCAATCTAAAGAGGAGACTTGGGTTAGGTATAGGTCAAGTATCATCAAGATTCATTTTGTTTCAGATAGGTAAAATTTCATTCATTTACTCATATTGATCATTTCTGCTATAAAAAGCGCCCATTAGACCTCTATATGCGCGCTCCTACGTCTTCTACATGGTTCGATATGAATGTATACGATATACCAATAAAAAGAGGAGACTTGGGGCTAGGTACATGTCAAGTATCATCAAGATTGATTTAGTTTCAGATAGGTAAAATTTCATTCATTTACTCATTTTGATCATTTCTGCTATAAAAAGCGCCCATTAGACCTCTATATGCGCGCTCCTAATTCTTCTACCAGGTTCGATAGGGATGTATGCGCTATACCAATCGAAAGAAGAGACTTGGGCCTAGGTACATGTCAAGTAACATTGAGATTGATTTGGTTTCAGATAGGTAAAATTTCATTCATTTACTCATATTGATCATTTCTGCTATAAAAAGCGCCCATTAGACCTCTATATGCGCGCTCCTAAGTCTTCTACCAGGTTCGATAGGGATGAATGCGCTATTCCAATCGAAAGAGGAGTCTTGGGGCTAGGTTCATATCAAGTTTCATCAAGATTGATTTGATTTCAGATAGGTAAAATTTCATTTATTTACTCATATTGATGATTTCTGCCATAGAAAGCGCCCATTGGACCTCTATATGCGCGCTCCTACGTCTTCTACCAGGTTCGATAGGGATGTATGCGCTATACCAATCAAAAGAAGAGACTTGGGGCTAGGTACAAGTCAAGTTTCATAGAGATTGATTTGGTTTCAGATAGGCAGAATTTCATTTATTTACTCATATTGATCATTTCTGCTATAAAAAGCGCCCATTAGACCTCTATATGCGCGCTTATAAGTCTTCTACCAGGTTCGATAGGGATATATGCGCTATTCCAATGGAAAGACGAGACTTGGGGCTAGGTATAGGTCAAGTTTCATCAAGATTGATTTGATTTCAGATAGGGAAAATTTCATTTATTTACTCATATTGATCATTTCTGCTATAAAAAGTGCCCACTAGACCTCTATATGCGCGCTCCTAATTCTTCTACCAGGTTCGATAGGGATGTATGCGCTATACCAATCTAAAGAGGAGACTTGGGGCTAGGTATAGTTCAAGTATCATCAAGATTGATTTTGTTTCAGATAGGTAAAATTTCATTCATTTACTCATATTGATCATTTCTGCTATAAAGAGCGCCCATTAGACCTCTATATGCGCGCTCCTAAGTCTTCTACCAGGTTCGATAGGGATGTATGCGCTATTCCAATGGAAAGACGAGACTTGGGGCTAGGTACATGTCAAGTATCATCAAGATTGATTTGATTTCAGATAGGGAAAATTTCATTTATTTACTCATATTGATCATTTCTGCTATAAAAAGCGCCCACTAGACCTCTATATGCGCGCTCCTAATTCTTCTACCAGGTTCGATAGGGATGTATGCGCTATACCAATCTAAAGAGGAGACTTGGGGCTAGGTATAGGTCAAGTATCATCAAGATTGATTTTGTTTCAGATAGGTAAAATTTCATTCATTTACTCATATTGATCATTTCTGCTATAAAGAGCGCCCATTAGACCTCTATATGCGCGCTCCTACGTCTTCTACATGGTTCGATAGGAATATATACGCTATACCAATCAAAAGAAGAGACTTGGTGCTAGGTACATGTCAATTTTCATCGAGATTGATTTGGTTTCAGATAGGAAAAATTTCATTCATTTACTCATATTGATGATTTTTGCTATAAAAAGCGTCCATTAGACCTCTATATGCGCGCTCCTAATCCTTCTACCAGGTTCGATAGGGATGTATGCGCTAAACCCATCGAAAGAAGAGACTTGGGCCTAGGTACATGTCAAGTATCATCGAGATTGATTTGGTTTCAGATAGGAAGACTTTCATTTATTAACTAATATTGATCATTTCTGCTATAAAAAGCGCCCATTAGACCTCTATATGCGCGCTCCTACGTCTTCTACATGGTTCGATATGAATGTATACGCTATACCAATAAAAAGAAGAGACTTGGGGCTAGGTACATGTCAAGTTTCATCAAGATTGATTTGGTTTCAGATAGGTAAAATTTCATTCATTTACTCATATTGATCATTTCTGCTATAAGAAGCGCCCATTAGACCTCTATATGCGCGCTCCTAATTCTTCTACCAGGTTCGATAGGGAAGTATGCGCTATACCAATCGAAAGAAGAGACTTGGGCCTAGGTACATGTCAAGTATCATCGAGATTGATTTGGTTTCAGATAGGTAAAATTTCATTCATTTACTCATATTGATCATTTCTGCTATAAAAAGCGCCCATTAGACCTCTATATGCGCGCTCCTAAGTCTTCTACCAGGTTCGATAGGGATGAATGCGCTATTCCAATCGAAAGAGGAGACTTGGGGCTAGGTTCATATCAAGTTTCATCAAGATTGATTTGATTTCAGATAGGTAAAATTTCATTTATTTACTCATATTGATGATTTCTGCTATAGAAAGCGCCCATTGGACCTCTATATGCGCGCTCCTACGTCTTCTACCAGGTTCGATAGGGATGTATGCGCTATACCAATCGAAAGAAGAGACTTGGGGCCAGGTACAAGTCAAGTTTCATAGAGATTGATTTGGTTTCAGATAGGCAGAATTTCATTTATTTACTCATATTGATCATTTCTGCTATAAAAAGCGCCCATTAGACCTCTATATGCGCGCTAATAAGTCTTCTACCAGGTTCGATAGGGATATATGCGCTATTCCAATGGAAAGACGAGACTTGGGGCTAGGTACATGTCAAGTTTCATCAAGATTGATTTGATTTCAGATAGGGAAAATTTCATTTATTTACTCATATTGATCATTTCTGCTATAAAAAGCGCCCACTAGACCTCTATATGCGCGCTCCTAATTCTTCTACCAGGTTCGATAGGGATGTATGCGCTATACCAATCTAAAGAGGAGACTTGGGGCTAGGTATAGGTCAAGTATCATCAAGATTGATTTTGTTTCAGATAGGTAAAATTTCATTCATTTACTCATATTGATCATTTCTGCTATAAAGAGCGTCCATTAGACCTCTATATGCGCGCTCCTAAGTCTTCTACCAGGTTCGATAGGGATGTATGCGCTATTCCAATGGAAAGACGAGACTTGGGGCTAGGTACATGTCAAGTATCATCAAGATTGATTTGATTTCAGATAGGGAAAATTTCATTTATTTACTCATATTGATCATTTCTGCTATAAAAAGCGCCCACTAGACCTCTATATGCGCGCTCCTAATTCTTCTACCAGGTTCGATAGGGATGTATGCGCTATACCAATCGAAAGAAGAGACTTGGGGCTAGGTACAAGTCAAGTTTCATAGAGATTGATTTGGTTTCAGATAGGCAGAATTTCATTTATTTACTCATATTGATCATTTCTGCTATAAAAAGCGCCCATTAGACCTCTATATGCGCGCTCCTAAGTCTTCTACCAGGTTCGATAGGGATGTATGCGCTATTCCAATGGAAAGACGAGACTTGGGGCTAGGTACATGTCAAGTATCATCAAGGTTGATTTGATTTCAGATAGGGAAAATTTCATTTATTTACTCATATTGATCATTTCTGCTATAAAAAGCTCCCACTAGACCTCTATATGCGCGCTCCTAAGTCTTCTACCAGGTTCGATAGGGATGTATGCGCTATTCCAATGGAAAGACGAGACTTGGGGCTAGGTACATGTCAAGTATCATCAAGGTTGATTTGATTTCAGATAGGGAAAATTTCATTTATTTACTCATATTGATCATTTCTGCTATAAAAAGCTCCCACTAGACCTCTATATGCGCGCTCCTAATTCTTCTACCAGGTTCGATAGGGATGTATGCGCTATACCAATCTAAAGAGGAGACTTGGGTTAGGTATAGGTCAAGTATCATCAAGATTCATTTTGTTTCAGATAGGTAAAATTTCATTCATTTACTCATATTGATCATTTCTGCTATAAAAAGCGCCCATTAGACCTCTATATGCGCGCTCCTACGTCTTCTACATGGTTCGATATGAATGTATACGATATACCAATAAAAAGAGGAGACTTGGCGCTAGGTACATGTCAAGTTTCATCAAGATTGATTTGGTTTCAGATAGGTAAAATTTCATTCATTTACTCATATTGATCATTTCTGCTATAAAAAGCGCCCATTAGACCTCTATATGCGCGCTCCTAATTATTCTACCAGGTTCGATAGGGATGTATGCGCTATACCAATCGAAAGAAGAGACTTGGGCCTAGGTACATGTCAAGTATCATTGAGATTGATTTGGTTTCAGATAGGTAAAATTTCATTCATTTACTCATATTGATCATTTCTGCTATAAAAAGCGCCCATTAGACCTCTATATGCGCGCTCCTAAGTCTTCTACCAGGTTCGATAGGGATGAATGCGCTATTCCAATCGAAAGAGGAGTCTTGGGGCTAGGTTCATATCAAGTTTCATCAAGATTGATTTGATTTCAGATAGGTAAAATTTCATTTATTTACTCATATTGATGATTTCTGCCATAGAAAGCGCCCATTGGACCTCTATATGCGCGCTCCTACGTCTTCTACCAGGTTCGATAGGGATGTATGCGCTATACCAATCAAAAGAAGAGACTTGGGGCTAGGTACAAGTCAAGTTTCATAGAGATTGATTTGGTTTCAGATAGGCAGAATTTCATTTATTTACTCATATTGATCATTTCTGCTATAAAAAGCGCCCATTAGACCTCTATATGCGCGCTAATAAGTCTTCTACCAGGTTCGATAGGGATATATGCGCTATTCCAATGGAAAGACGAGACTTGGGGCTAGGTATAGGTCAAGTTTCATCAAGATTGATTTGATTTCAGATAGGGAAAATTTCATTTATTTACTCATATTGATCATTTCTGCTATAAAAAGTGCCCACTAGACCTCTATATGCGCGCTCCTAATTCTTCTACCAGGTTCGATAGGGATGTATGCGCTATACCAATCTAAAGAGGAGACTTGGGGCTAGGTATAGGTCAAGTATCATCAAGATTGATTTCGTTTCAGATAGGTAAAATTTCATTCATTTACTCATATTGATCATTTCTGCTATAAAGAGCGCCCATTAGACCTCTATATGCGCGCTCCTAAGTCTTCTACCAGGTTCGATAGGGATGTATGCGCTATTCCAATGGAAAGACGAGACTTGGGGCTAGGTACATGTCAAGTATCATCAAGATTGATTTGATTTCAGATAGGGAAAATTTCATTTATTTACTCATATTGATCATTTCTGCTATAAAAAGCGCCCACTAGACCTCTATATGCGCGCTCCTAATTCTTCTACCAGGTTCGATAGGGATGTATGCGCTATACCAATCGAAAGAAGAGACTTGGGGCTAGGTACAAGTCAAGTTTCATAGAGATTGATTTGGTTTCAGATAGGCAGAATTTCATTTATTTACTCATATTGATCATTTCTGCTATAAAAAGCGCCCATTAGACCTCTATATGCGCGCTCCTAAGTCTTCTACCAGGTTCGATAGGGATATATGCGCTATTCCAATGGAAAGACGAGACTTGGGGCTAGGTACATGTCAAGTTTCATCAAGATTGATTTGATTTCAGATAGGGAAAATTTCATTTATTTACTCATATTGATCATTTCTGCTATAAAAAGCGCCCACTAGACCTCTATATGCGCGCTCCTAATTCTTCTACCAGGTTCGATAGGGATGTATGCGCTATACCAATCTAAAGAGGAGACTTGGGTTAGGTATAGGTCAAGTATCATCAAGATTCATTTTGTTTCAGATAGGTAAAATTTCATTCATTTACTCATATTGATCATTTCTGCTATAAAAAGCGCCCATTAGACCTCTATATGCGCGCTCCTACGTCTTCTACATGGTTCGATATGAATGTATACGCTATACCAATAAAAAGAGGAGACTTGGCGCTAGGTACATTTCAAGTTTCATCAAGATTGATTTGGTTTCAGATAGGTAAAATTTCATTCATTTACTCATATTGATCATTTCTGCTATAAAAAGCGCCCATTAGACCTCTATATGCGCGCTCCTAATTCTTCTACCAGGTTCGATAGGGATGTATGCGCTATACCAATCGAAAGAAGAGACTTGGGCCTAGGTACATGTTAAGTATCATTGAGATTGATTTGGTTTCAGATAGGTAAAATTTCATTCATTTACTCATATTGATCATTTCTGCTATAAAAAGCGCCTATTAGACCTCTATATGCGCGCTCCTAAGTCTTCTACCAGGTTCGATAGGGATGAATGCGCTATTCCAATCGAAAGAGGAGTCTTGGGGCTAGGTTCATATCAAGTTTCATCAAGATTGATTTGATTTCAGATAGGTAAAATTTCATTTATTTACTCATATTGATGATTTCTGCTATAGAAAGCGCCCATTGGACCTCTATATGCGCGCTCCTAATTCTTCTACCAGGTTCGATAGGGATGTATGCGCTATACCAATCTAAAGAGGAGACTTGGGGCTAGGTATAGGTCAAGTATCATCAAGATTGATTTGGTTTCAGATAGGTAAAATTTCATTCATTTACTCATATTGATCATTTCTGCTATAAAAAGCGCCCATTAGACCTCTATATGCGAGCTCCTAAGTCTTCTACCAGGTTCGATAGGGATATATGCGCTATTCCAATGGAAAGACGAGACTTGGGGCTAGGTACATGTCAAGTATCATCAAGGTTGATTTGATTTCAGATAGGGAAAATTTCATTTATTTACTCATATTGATCATTTCTGCTATAAAAAGCGCCCACTAGACCTCTATATGCGCGCTCCTAATTCTTCTACCAGGTTCGATAGGGATGTATGCGCTATACCAATCTAAAGAGGAGACTTGGGGCTAGGTATAGGTCAAGTATCATCAAGATTGATTTGGTTTCAGATAGGTAAAATTTCATTCATTTACTCATATTGATCATTTCTGCTATAAAAAGCGCCCATTAGACCTCTATATGCGAGCTCCTAAGTCTTCTACCAGGTTCGATAGGGATGTATGCGCTATTCCAATGGAAAGACGAGACTTGGGGCTAGGTACATGTCAAGTATCATCAAGGTTGATTTGATTTCAGATAGGGAAAATTTCATTTATTTACTCATATTGATCATTTCTGCTATAAAAAGCGCCCACTAGACCTCTATATGCGCGCTCCTAATTCTTCTACCAGGTTCGATAGGGATGTATGCGCTATACCAATCTAAAGAGGAGACTTGGGTTAGGTATAGGTCAAGTATCATCAAGATTCATTTTGTTTCAGATAGGTAAAATTTCATTCATTTACTCATATTGATCATTTCTGCTATAAAAAGCGCCCATTAGACCTCTATATGCGCGCTCCTACGTCTTCTACATGGTTCGATATGAATGTATACGCTATACCAATAAAAAGAGGAGACTTGGCGCGAGGTACATGTCAAGTTTCATCAAGATTGATTTGGTTTCAGATAGGTAAAATTTCATTCATTTACTCATATTGATCATTTCTGCTATAAAAAGCGCCCATTAGACCTCTATATGCGCGCTCCTAAGTCTTCTACCAGGTTCGATAGGGATGAATGCGCTATTCCAATCGAAAGAGGAGTCTTGGGGCTAGGTTCATATCAAGTTTCATCAAGATTGATTTGATTTCAGATAGGTAAAATTTCATTTATTTACTCATATTGATGATTTCTGCTATAGAAAGCGCCCATTGGACCTCTATATGCGCGCTCCTAATTCTTCTACCAGGTTCGATAGGGATGTATGCGCTATACCAATCTAAAGAGGAGACTTGGGGCTAGGTATAGGTCAAGTATCATCAAGATTGATTTGGTTTCAGATAGGTAAAATTTCATTCATTTACTCATATTGATCATTTCTGCTATAAAAAGCGCCCATTAGACCTCTATATGCGAGCTCCTAAGTCTTCTACCAGGTTCGATAGGGATGTATGCGCTATTCCAATGGAAAGACGAGACTTGGGGCTAGGTACATGTCAAGTATCATCAAGGTTGATTTGATTTCAGATAGGGAAAATTTCATTTATTTACTCATATTGATCATTTCTGCTATAAAAAGCGCCCACTAGACCTCTATATGCGCGCTCCTAATTCTTCTACCAGGTTCGATAGGGATGTATGCGCTATACCAATCTAAAGAGGAGACTTGGGTTAGGTATAGGTCAAGTATCATCAAGATTCATTTTGTTTCAGATAGGTAAAATTTCATTCATTTACTTATATTGATCATTTCTGCTATAAAAAGCGCCCATTAGACCTCTATATGCGCGCTCCTACGTCTTCTACATGGTTCGATATGAATGTATACGCTATACCAATAAAAAGAGGAGACTTGGCGCTAGGTACATGTCAAGTTTCATCAAGATTGATTTGTTTTCAGATAGGTAAAATTTCATTCATTTACTCATATTGATCATTTCTGCTATAAAAAGCGCCCATTAGACCTCTATATGCGCGCTCCTAATTCTTCTACCAGGTTCGATAGGGATGTATGCGCTATACCAATCGAAAGAAGAGACTTGGGCCTAGGTACATGTCAAGTATCATTGAGATTGATTTGGTTTCAGATAGGTAAAATTTCATTCATTTACTCATATTGATCATTTCTGCTATAAAAAGCGCCCATTAGACCTCTATATGCGAGCTCCTAAGTCTTCTACCAGGTTCGATAGGGATGAATGCGCTATTCCAATCGAAAGAGGAGTCTTGGGGCTAGGTTCATATCAAGTTTCATCAAGATTGATTTGATTTCAGATAGGTAAAATTTCATTTATTTACTCATATTGATGATTTCTGCTATAGAAAGCGCCCATTGGACCTCTATATGCGCGCTCCTAATTCTTCTACCAGGTTCGATAGGGATGTATGCGCTATACCAATCGAAAGAAGAGACTTGGGGCTAGGTACAAGTCAAGTTTCATAGAGATTGATTTGGTTTCAGATAGGCAGAATTTCATTTATTTACTCATATTGATCATTTCTGCTATAAAAAGCGCCCATTAGACCTCTATATGCGCGCTCCTAAGTCTTCTACCAGGTTCGATAGGGATATATGCGCTATTCCAATGGAAAGACGAGACTTGGGGCTAGGTACATGTCAAGTTTCATCAAGATTGATTTGATTTCAGATAGGGAAAATTTCATTTATTTACTCATATTGATCATTTCTGCTATAAAAAGCGCCCACTAGACCTCTATATGCGCGCTCCTAATTCTTCTACCAGGTTCGATAGGGATGTATGCGCTATACCAATCTAAAGAGGAGACTTGGGGCTAGGTATAGGTCAAGTATCATCAAGATTGATTTTGTTTCAGATAGGTAAAATTTCATTCATTTACTCATATTGATCATTTCTGCTATAAAAAGCGCCCATTAGACCTCTATATGCGCGCTCCTAAGTCTTCTACCAGGTTCGATAGGGATGTATGCGCTATTCCAATGGAAAGACGAGACTTGGGGCTAGGTACATGTCAAGTATCATCAAGGTTGATTTGATTTCAGATAGGGAAAATTTCATTTATTTACTCATATTGATCATTTCTGCTATAAAAAGCGCCCACTAGACCTCTATATGCGCGCTCCTAATTCTTCTACCAGGTTCGATAGGGATGTATGCGCTATACCAATCTAAAGAGGAGACTTGGGTTAGGTATAGGTCAAGTATCATCAAGATTCATTTTGTTTCAGATAGGGAAAATTTCATTCATTTACTCATATTGATCATTTCTGCTATAAAAAGCGCCCATTAGACCTCTATATGCGCGCTCCTACGTCTTCTACATGGTTCGATATGAATGTATACGCTATACCAATAAAAAGAGGAGACTTGGCGCTAGGTACATGTCAAGTTTCATCAAGATTGATTTGGTTTCAGATAGGTAAAATTTCATTCATTTACTCATATTGATCATTTCTGCTATAAAAAGCGCCCATTAGACCTCTATATGCGCGCTCCTAATTCTTCTACCAGGTTCGATAGGGATGAATGCGCTATTCCAATCGAAAGAGGAGTCTTGGGGCTAGGTTCATATCAAGTTTCAACAAGATTGATTTGATTTCAGATAGGTAAAATTTCATTTATTTACTCATATTGATGATTTCTGCTATAGACAGCGCCCATTGGACCTCTATAGCGCGCTCCTACGTCTTCTACCAGGTTCGATAGGGATGTATGCGCTATACCAATCGAAAGAAGAGACTTGGGGCTAGGTAAAAGTCAAGTTTCATAGAGATTGATTTGGTTTCAGATAGGGAAAATTTCATTTATTTACTCATATTGATCATTTCTGCTATAAAAAGCGCCCCCTAGACCTCTATATGCGCGCTCCTAATTCTTCTACCAGGTTCGATAGGGACGTATGCGCTATACCAATCTAAAGAGGAGACTTGGGGCTAGGTATAGGTCAAGTATCATCAAGATTCATTTTGTTTCAGATAGGTAAAATTTCATTCATTTACTCATATTGATCATTTCTGCTATAAAAAGCGCCCATTAGACCTCTATATGCGCGCTCCTACGTCTTCTACATGGTTCGATATGAATGTGTACGCTATACCAATAAAAAGAGGAGACTTGGGGCTAGGTACATGTCAAGTATCATCAAGATTGATTTGGTTTCAGATAGGTAAAATTTCATTCATTTACTCATATTGATCATTTCTGCTATAAAAAGCGCCCATTAGACCTCTATATGCGCGCTCCTAAGTCTTCTACCAGGTTCGATAGGGATGTATGCGCTATTCCAATGGAAAGACGAGACTTGGGGCTAGGTACATGTCAAGTATCATCAAGGTTGATTTGATTTCAGATAGGGAAAATTTCATTTATTTACTCATATTGATCATTTCTGCTATAAAAAGCGCCCACTAGACCTCTATATGCGCGCTCCTAATTCTTCTACCAGGTTCGATAGGGATGTATGCGCTATACCAATCGAAACAAGAGACTTGGGGCTAGGTATAGTTCAAGTATCATCAAGATTGATTTTGTTTCAGATAGGTAAAATTTCATTTATTTACTCATATTGATCATTTCTGCTATAAAAAGCGCCCATTAGACCTCTATATGCGCGCTCCTAAGTCTTCTACCAGGTTCGATAGGGATGTATGCGCTATTCCAATGGAAAGACGAGACTTGGGGCTAGGTACATGTCAAGTATCATCAAGGTTGATTTGATTTCAGATAGGGAAAATTTCATTTATTTACTCATATTGATCATTTCTGCTATAAAAAGCGCCCACTAGACCTCTATATGCGCGCTCCTAAGTCTTCTACATGGTTCGATATGAATGTATACGCTATACCAATAAAAAGAGGAGACTTGGCGCTAGGTACATGTCAAGTTTCATCAAGATTGATTTGGTTTCAGATAGGTAAAATTTCATTCATTTACTCATATTGATCATTTCTGCTATAAAAAGCGCCCATTAGACCTCTATATGCGCGCTCCTAAGTCTTCTACCAGGTTCGATAGGGATGAATGCGCTATTCCAATCGAAAGAGGAGTCTTGGGGCTAGGTTCATATCAATTTTCAACAAGATTGATTTGATTTCAGATAGGTAAAATGTCATTTATTTACTCATATTGATGATTTCTGCTATAGAAAGCGCCCATTGGACCTCTATATGCGCGCTCCTACGTCTTCTACCAGGTTCGATAGGGATGTATGCGCTATACCAATCGAAAGAAGAGACTTAGGGCTAGGTAAAAGTCAAGTTTCATAGAGATTGATTTGGTTTCAGATAGGCAGAATTTCATTTATTTACTCACATTGATCATTTCTGCTATAAAAAGCGCCCATTAGACCTCTATATGCGCGCTCCTAAGTCTTCTACCAGGTTCGATAGGGATATATGCGCTATACCAATCGAAAGACGAGACTTGGGGCTAGGTACATGTCAAGTTTCATCAAGATTGATTTGATTTCAGATAGGGAAAATTTCATTTATTTACTCATATTGATCATTTCTGCTATAAAAAGCGCCCACTAGACCTCTATATGCGCGCTCCTAATTCTTCTACCAGGTTCGATAGGGACGTATGCGCTATACCAATCTAAAGAGGAGACTTGGGGCTAGGTATAGGTCAAGTATCATCAAGATTGATTTTGTTTCAGATAGGTAAAATTTCATTCATTTACTCATATTGATCATTTCTGCTATAAAAAGCGCCCATTAGACCTCTATATGCGCGCTCCTAAGTCTTCTACCAGGTTCGATAGGGATGTATGCGCTATTCCAATGGAAAGACGAGACTTGGGGCTAGGTACATGTCAAGTATCATCAAGGTTGATTTGATTTCAGATAGGGAAAATTTCATTTATTTACTCATATTGATCATTTCTGCTATAAAAAGCGCCCACTAGACCTCTATATGCGCGCTCCTAAGTCTTCTACCAGGTTCGATAGGGATGTATGCGCTATACCAATCGAAAGAAGAGACTTGGGGCTAGGTACAAGTCAAGTTTCATAGAGATTGATTTGGTTTCAGATAGGCAGAATTTCATTTATTTACTCATATTGATCATTTCTGCTATAAAAAGCGCCCATTAGACCTCTATATGCGCGCTCCTAAGAGTTCTACCAGGTTCGATAGGGATATATGCGCTATTCCAATGGAAAGACGAGACTTGGGGCTAGGTACATGTCAAGTTTCATCAAGATTGATTTGATTTCAGATAGGGAAAATTTCATTTATTTACTCATATTGATCATTTCTGCTATAAAAAGCGCCCACTAGACCTCTATATGCGCGCTCCTAATTCTTCTACCAGGTTCGATAGGGATGTATGCGCTATACCAATCTAAAAAGGAGACTTGGGGCTAGGTATAGGTCAAGTATCATCAAGATTGATTTTGTTTCAGATAGGTAAAATTTCATTCATTTACTCATATTGATCATTTCTGCTATAAAAAGCGCCCATAAGACCTCTATATGCGCGCTCCTAAGTCTTCTACCAGGTTCGATAGGGATGTATGCGCTATTCCAATGGAAAGACGAGACTTGGGGCTAGGTACATGTCAAGTATCATGAAGATTGATTTGATTTCAGATAGGGAAAATTTCATTTATTTACTCATATTGATCATTTCTGCTATAAAAAGCTCCCACTAGACCTCTATATGCGCGCTCCTAATTCTTCTACCAGGTTCGATAGGGATGTATGCGCTATACCAATCTAAAGAGGAGACTTGGGTTAGGTATAGGTCAAGTATCATCAAGATTCATTTTGTTTCAGATAGGTAAAATTTCATTCATTTACTCATATTGATCATTTCTGCTATAAAAAGCGCCTATTAGACCTCTATATGCGCGCTCCTACGTCTTCTACATGGTTCGATAGGGATGTATGCGCTATACCAATCGAAAGAGGAGACTTGGTGCTAGGTTCATATCAAGTTTCATCAAGATTGATTTGATTTCAGATAGATAAAATTTCATTTATTTACTCATTGATCATTTCTGCTATAGAAAGCGCCCATTGGACCTCTATATGCGCGCTCCTACGTCTTCTACCAGGTTCGATAGGGATGTATGCGCTATACCAATCGAAAGAAGAACCTTGGGGCTAGGTAAAAGTCAAGTTTCATCGAGATTGATTTGGTTTCAGATACGCTATACCAATAAAAAGAGGAGACTTGGCGCTAGTTACATGTCAAGTTTCATCAAGATTGATTTGGTTTCAGATAGGTAAAATTTCATTCATTTACTCATATTGATCATTTCTGCTATAAAAAGCGCCCATTAGACCTCTATATGCGCGCTCCTAATTCTTCTACCAGGTTCGATAGGGATGTATGCCCTATACCAATCGAAAGAAGAGACTTGGGCCTAGGTACATGTCAAGTATCATCGAGATTGATTTGGTTTCAGATAGGTAAAATTTCATTCATTTACTCATATTGATCATTTCTGCTATAAAAAGCGCCCATTAGACCTCTATATGCGCGCTCCTAAGTCTTCTACCAGGTTCGATAGGGATGAATGCGCTATTCCAATCGAAAGAGGAGACTTGGGGCTAGGTTCATATCAAGTTTCATCAAGATTGATTTGATTTCAGATAGGTAAAATTTCATTTATTTACTCATATTGATGATTTCTGCTATAGAAAGCGCCCATTGGACCTCTATATGCGCGCTCCTAATTCTTCTACCAGGTTCGATAGGGATGTATGCGCTATACCAATCGAAAGAAGAGACTTGGGGATAGGTACAAGTCAAGTTTCATAGAGATTGATTTGGTTTCAGATAGGCAGAATTTCATTTATTTACTCATATTGATCATTTCTGCTATAAAAAGCGCCCATTAGACCTCTATATGCGCGCTCCTACGTCTTCTACCAGGTTCGATAGGGATGTATGCGCTATACCAATCGAAGGAGGAGACTTGGGGCTAGGTACATGTTAAGTTCATCGAGATTGATTTGTTTTCAGATAGGTAAAATTTCATTCATTTACTCATATTGATCATTTCTGCTATAAAAAGCGCCCATTAGACCTCTATATGCGCGCTCCTAATTCTTCTACCAGGTTCGATAGGGATGTAAGCGCTATACCAATCGAAAGAAGAGACATGGTGCTATGTACATGTCAATTTTCATCGATATTGATTTGGTTTCAGATAGGTAAAATTTCATTCATTTACTCATATTGATCATTTCTGCTATAAAAAGTGCTCATCAGGCCTCTATATGCGCGCTCCTACCTCTTTTACCAGGTTCGATAGGGATGTATGCGCTATACCAATCAAAAGACGAGACTTGGGGCTAGGTACATGTCAAGTTTCATCGAGACTGATTTGGTTTCAGATAGGTAGAATTTCATCTATTTACTCATATTGATCATTTCTGCTATAAAAAGCGCCCATTAGACCTCTATACGCGCGCTCCTAAGTCTTCTACCAGGTTCGATAGGGATGTATGCGCTATACCAATCTAAAGAGGAGACTTGGGGCTAGGTATAGGTCAAGTATCATCAAGATTGATTTGATTTCAGATAGGTAAAATTTCATTTATTTACTATTATTGATCATTTCTGCTATAAAAAGCGCCCATTAGACCTCTATATGCGCGCTCCTAAGTCTTCTACCAGGTTCGATAAGGATGTATGCGCTATACAATCGAAAGAGGAGACTTTTGGCTAGGTACATGTCAAGTTTCATCAAGATTAATTTGGTTTCAGATAGGTAAAATTTCATTCATTTACTCATATTGATCATTTCTGCTATAAAAAGCGCCCATTAGACCTCTATATGCGCACTCCTACGTCTTCTACCAGGTTCGATAGGGATATAGGCGCTATACCAATCGCAAGAGGAGACTTGGTGCTAGGTACATGTCATTTTTCATCGATATTTATTTGGTTTCAGATAGGAAAAATTTCATTCATTTACTCATATTGATCATTTCTGCTATAAAAAGCGCCCATTAGACCTCTATATGCGCGCTCCTAATTCTTCTACCAGGTTCGATAGGGATGTATGCGCTAAACCAATCGAAAGAAGAGACTTGGGCCTAGGAACATGTCAAGTATCATCGAGATTGATTTGGTTTCAGAAAGGTAAAATCTCATTCATTTACTCATATTGATCATTTCTGCTATAAAAAGCGCCCATTAGACCTCTATATGCGCGCTCCTACGTCTTCTACATGGTTCGATAGGGATGTATGCGCTATACCAATCGAAAGAAGAGACTTGGTGCTAGGTTCATATCAAGTTTCATCAAGATTGATTTGATTTCAGATAGGTAAAATTTCATTTATTTACTCATATTGATCATTTCTGCTATAAAAAGCGCCCATTAGACCTCTATATGCGCGCTCCTAATTCTTCTACCAGGTTCGATAGGGATGTATGCGCTATACCAATCGAAAGAAGAGACTAGGGGCTAGGTACAAGTCAAGTTTCATCGAGATTGATTTGGTTTCAGATAGGTAGAATTTCATTTATTTACTCATATTGATCATTTCTGCGATAAAACCGCCCATTAGACCTCTATATGCGCGCTCCTAAGTCTTCTACCAGGTTCGATAGGGATGTATGCGCTATTCCAATGGAAAAAGGAGACTTGGGGCTAAGTACATGTAAAGTTTCATCAAGATTGATTTGATTTCAGATAGGTAAAATTTCATTGATTTACTCATATTGATCATTTCTGCTATGAAAAGCGCCGATTAGACCTCTATATGCGCGCTCCTAATTCTTCTACCAGGTTCGATAGGGTTGTATGCGCTATACCAATCTAAAGAAGAGACTTGGTTCTAGGTATAGGTCAAGTATCATCAAGATTGATTTGGATTCAGATAGGTAGAATTTCATTGATTTACTCATATTGATCATTTCTGATATAAAAAGCGCCCATTAGACCTCTATATGCGCGCTCCTAAGTCTTCTACCAGGTTCGATAGGGATGTATGCGCTATACCAATCTAAAGAGGAGACTTGGGGCTAGGTATAGGTCAAGTATCATCAAGATTGATTTGATTTCAGATAGGTAAAATTTCATTTATTTACTATTATTGATCATTTCTGCTATAAAAAGCGCCCATTAGACCTCTATATGCGCGCTCCTAAGTCTTCTACCAGGTTCGATAGGGATGTATGCGCTATTCCAATGGAAAGAGGAGACTTGGATCTAGGTACATGTAAAGTTTCATCAAGATTGATTTGATTTCAGATAGGTAAAATTTCATTGATTTACTCATATTGATCATTTCTGCCATAGAAAGCGCCGATAAGACCTCTATATGCGCGCTCCTAAGTCTTCTACCAGGTTCGATCAGGATGTATGCGCTATACAATCGAAAGAGGAGACATTTGGCTAGGTACATGTCAAGTTTCATCAAGATTGATTTGGTTTCAGATAGGTAAAATTTCATTCATTTACTCATATTAATCATTTCTGCTATAAAAAGCGCCCATTAGACCTCTATATGCGCGCTCCTACGTCTTCTACATGGTTCGATAGGGATGTATGCGCTATACCAATCGAAAGAGGAGACTTGGTGCTAGGTTCATATCAAGTTTCATTTAGATTGATTTGATTTCAGACAGGTAAAATTTCATTTATTTACTCATTGATCATTTCTGCTATAGAAAGCGCACATTGGACCTCTATATGCGCGCTCCTACGTCTTCTATCAGGTTCGATAGGGATGTATGCGCTATACCAATCGAAAGAAGAACGTTGGGGCTAGGTACAAGTCAAGTTTCATCGAGATTGATTTGGTTTCAGAAAGGTATAATTTCATTTATTTACTCATATTGATCATTTCTGCGATAAAAACCGCCCATTAGACCTCTATATGCGCGCTCCTAAGTCTTCTACCAGGTTCGATAGGGATGTAAGCGCTATTCCAATGGAAAGAGGAGACTTGGGGCTAGTTACATGTAAAGTTTCATCAAGATTGATTTGATTTCAGATAGGTAAAATTTCATTGATTTACTCATATTGATCATTTCTGCTTTGAAAAGCGCCGATTAGACCTCTATATGCGCGCTACTACGTCTTCTACCAGGTTCGATAAGGATGTATGCGCTATACAATCGAAAGAGGAGACTTTTGGCTAGGTACATGTCAAGTTTCATCAAGATTAATTTGGTTTCAGATAGGTAAAATTTCATTCATTTACTCATATTGATCATTTCTGCTATAAAAAGCGCCCATTAGACCTCTATATGCGCACTCCTACGTCTTCTACCAGGTTCGATAGGGATATAGGCGCTATACCAATCGCAAGAGGAGACTTGATGCTAGGTACATGTCATTTTTCATCGATATTTATTTGGTTTCAGATAGGAAAAATTTCATTCCTTTACTCATATTGATCATTTCTGCTATAAAATGCGCTCATTAGACCTCTATATGCGCGCTCCTAATTTTTCTACCAGGTTCGATAGGGATGTATGCGCTAAACCAATCGAAAGAAGAGACTTGGGCCTAGGAACATGTCAAGTATCATCGAGATTGATTTGGTTTCAGAAAGGTAAAATCTCATTCATTTACTCATATTGATCATTTCTGCTATAAAAAGCGCCCATTAGACCTCTATATGCGCGCTCCTACGTCTTCTACATGGTTCGATAGGGATGTATGCGCTATACCAATCGAAAGAAGAGACTTGGTGCTAGGTTCATATCAAGTTTCATCAAGATTGATTTGATTTCAGATAGGTAAAATTTCATTTATTTACTCATATTGATCATTTCTGCTATAAAAAGCGCCCATTAGACCTCTATATGCGCGCTCCTAATTCTTCTACCAGGTTCGATAGGGATGTATGCGCTATACCAATCGAAAGAAGAGACTAGGGGCTAGGTACAAGTCAAGTTTCATCGAGATTGATTTGGTTTCAGATAGGTAGAATTTCATTTATTTACTCATATTGATCATTTCTCCGATAAAACCGCCCATTAGACCTCTATATGCGCGCTCCTAAGTCTTCTACCAGGTTCGATAGGGATGTATGCGCTATTCCAATGGAAAAAGGAGACTTGGGGCTAAGTACATGTAAAGTTTCATCAAGATTGATTTGATTTCAGATAGGTAAAATTTCATTGATTTACTCATATTGATCATTTCTGCTATGAAAAGCGCCGATTAGACCTCTATATGCGCGCTCCTAATTCTTCTACCAGGTTCGATAGGGTTGTATGCGCTATACCAATCTAAAGAAGAGACTTGGTTCTAGGTATAGGTCAAGTATCATCAAGATTGATTTGGATTCAGATAGGTAGAATTTCATTGATTTACTCATATTGATCATTTCTGATATAAAAAGCGCCCATTAGACCTCTATATGCGCGCTCCTAAGTCTTCTACCAGGTTCGATAGGGATGTATGCGCTATACCAATCTAAAGAGGAGACTTGGGGCTAGGTATAGGTCAAGTATCATCAAGATTGATTTGATTTCAGATAGGTAAAATTTCATTTATTTACTATTATTGATCATTTCTGCTATAAAAAGCGCCCATTAGACCTCTATATGCGCGCTCCTATGTCTTCTACCAGGTTCGATAGGGATGTATGCGCTAATCCAATGGAAAGAGGAGACTTGGATCTAGGTACATGTAAAGTTTCATCAAGATTGATTTGATTTCAGATAGGTAAAATTTCATTGATTTACTCATATTGATCATTTCTGCCATAGAAAGCGCCGATAAGACCTCTATATGCGCGCTCCTAAGTCTTCTACCAGGTTCGATCAGGATGTATCCGCTATACAATCGAAAGAAGAGACATTTGGCTAGGTACATGTCAAGTTTCATCAAGATTGATTTGGTTTCAGATAGGTAAAATTTCATTCATTTACTCATATTAATCATTTCTGCTATAAAAAGCACCCATTAGACCTCTATATGCGCGCTCCTACGTCTTCTACATGGTTCGATAGGGATGTAAGCGCTATACCAATCGAAAGAGGAGACTTGGTGCTAGGTTCATATCAAGTTTCATCAAGATTGATTTGATTTCAGACAGGTAAAATTTCATTTATTTACTCATTGATCATTTCTGCTATAGAAAGCGCACATTGGACCTCTATATGCGCGCTCCTACGTCTTCTATCAGGTTCGATAGGGATGTATGCGCTATACCAATCGAAAGAAGAACCTTGGGGCTAGGTACAAGTCAAGTTTCATCGAGATTGATTTGGTTTCAGAAAGGTATAATTTCATTTATTTACTCATATTGATCATTTCTGCGATAAAAACCGCCCATTAGACCTCTATATGCGCGCTCCTAAGTCTTCTACCAGGTTCGATAGGGATGTAAGCGCTATTCCAATGGAAAGAGGAGACTTGGGGCTAGTTACATGTAAAGTTTCATCAAGATTGATTTGATTTCAGATAGGTAAAATTTCATTGATTTACTCATATTGATCATTTCTGCTTTGAAAAGCGCCGATTAGACCTATATATGCGCGCTACTACGTCTTCTACCAGGTTCGATAAGGATGTATGCGCTATACAATCGAAAGAGGAGACTTTTGGCTAGGTACATGTCAAGTTTCATCAAGATTGATTTGGTTTCAGATAGTTGAAATTTCATTCATTTACTCATATTGATCATTTCTGCTATAAAAAGCGCCCATTAGACCTCTATATGCGCGCTCCTACCTCTTCTACCAGGTTCGATAGGGATATATGCGCTATACCAATCGCAAGAGGAGACTTGGTGCTAGGTACATGTCAATTTTCATCGATATTTATTTGGTTTCAGATAGGTAAAATTTCATTCATTTACTCATATTGATGATTTCTGCCATAAAAAGCGCCCATTAGACCTCTATATGCGCGCTCCTAATTCTTCTACCAGGTTCGATAGGGATGTATGCGCTAAACCAATCTAAAGAAGAGACTTGGGCCTAGGTACAGGTCAAGTATCATCGAGATTGATTTGGTTTCAGATAGGTAAAATTTCATTCATTTACTCATATTGATCATTTCTGCTATAAAAAGCGCCCATTAGACCTCTATATGCGCGCTCCTACGTCTTCTACATGGTTCGATAGGGATGTATGCGCTATACCAATCGAAAGAGGAGACTTGGTGCTAGGTTCATATCAAGTTTCATCAAGATTTATTTGATTTCAGATAGGTAAAATTTCATTTATTTACTCATTGATCATTTCTGCTATAGAAAGCGCCCATTGGACCTCTATATGCGCGCTCCTAAGTCTTCTACCAGGTTCGATAGGGATGTATGCGCTATACCAATCGAAAGAAGAACCTTGGGGCTAGGTAAAAGTCAAGTTTCATCGAGATTGATTTGGTTTCAGATAGGTAGAATTTCATTTATTTACTCATATTGATCATTTCTGCGATAAAAACCGCCCATTAGACCTCTATATGCGCGCTCCTAAGTCTTCTACCAGGTTCGATAGGGATGTATGCGCTATTCCAATGGAAAGAGGAGACTTGGGGCTAGATACATGTCAAGTTTCATCAAGATTGATTTGATTTCAGATAGGTAAAATTTCATTGATTTACTCATATTGATCATTTCTGCTATAAAAAGCGCCGATTAGACCTCTATATGCGCGCTCCTAATTCTTCTACCAGGTTCGATAGGGTTGTATGCGCTATACCAATCTAAAGAAGAGACTTGGTTCTAGGTATAGGTCAAGTATCATCAAGATTGATTTGGTTTCAGATAGGTAGAATTTCATTTATTTACTCATATTGATCATTTCTGATATAAAAAGCGCCCATTAGACCTCTATATGCGCGCTCCTAATTCTTCTACCAGGTTCGATAGGGTTGTATGCGCTATACCAATCTAAAGAAGAGACTTGGTTCTAGGTATAGGTCAAGTATCAGCAAGATTGATTTTGTTTCAGATAGGAGGACTTTCATTTATTTACTCTTATTGATCATTTCTGCTATAAAAAGCGCCCATTAGACCTCTATAATGCGCCCTCCTAAGTCTTCTACCAGGTTCGATAGGGATGTATGCGCTATACAATCGAAAGAGGAGACTTGGGGCTAGGTAGATGTCAAGTTTCAGCAAGATTGATTTTGTTTCAGATAGGAGGACTTTCATTTATTATTTCATATTGATCATTTCTGCTATAAAAAGCGCCCATTAGACCTCTATATGCGCGCTCCTACATCTTCTACCAGGTTCGATAGGGATGTATGCGCTATACCAATCGAAAGAGGAGACTTGGGGCTAGGTACAAGTCAAGTTTCATCGAGATTGATTTGGTTTCAGATAGGAAGAATTTCATTTATTTACTCATATTGATCATTTCTGCGATAAAAACCGCCCATTAGACCTCTATATGCGCGCTCCTAAGTCTTCTACCAGGTTCGATAGGGATGTATGCGCTATTCCAATGGAAAGAAGAGACTTGGGGCTAGGTATATGTCAAGTTTCATCAAGATTGATTTGATTTCAGATAGGTAGAATTTCATTTATTTACTCATATTGATCATTTCTGCGATAAAAACCGCCCATTAGACCTCTATATGCGCGCTCTTAAGTCTTCTACCAGGTTCGATAGGGATGTATGCGCTATTCCAATGGAAAGAGGAGACTTGGGGCTAGATACATGCCAAGTTTCATCAAGATTGATTTGATTTCAGATAGGTAAAATTTCATTGATTTACTCATATTGATCATTTCTGCTATAAAAAGCGCCGATTAGACCTCTATATGCGCGCTCCTAATTCTTCTACCAGGTTCGATAGGGTTGTATGCGCTATACCAATCTAAAGAAGAGACTTGGTTCTAGGTATAGGTCAAGTATCATCAAGATTGATTTGGTTTCAGATAGGTAGAATTTCATTTATTTACTCATATTGATCATTTCTGATATAAAAAGCGCCCATTAGACGTCTATATGCGCGCTCCTAATTCTTCTACCAGGTTCGATAGGGTTGTATGCGCTATACCAATCTAAAGAAGAGACTTGGTTCTAATTATAGGTCAAGTATCAGCAAGATTGATTTTGTTTCAGATAGGAGAAATTTCATTTATTTACTCTTATTGATCATTTCTGCTATAAAAACCGCCCATTAGACCTCTATATGCGCGCTCCTAAGTCTTCTACCAGGTTCGATAGGGATGTATGCGCTATTCCAATGGAAAGAGGAGACTTGGGGCTAGATACATGCCAAGTTTCATCAAGATTGATTTGATTTCAGATAGGTAAAATTTCATTGATTTACTCATATTGATCATTTCTGCTATAAAAAGCGCCGATCAGACCTCTATATGCGCGCTCCTAATTCTTCTACCAGGTTCGATAGGGTTGTATGCGCTATACCAATCTAAAGAAGAGACTTGGTTCTAGGTATAGGTCAAGTATCATCAAGATTGATTTGGTTTCAGATAGGTAGAATTTCATTTATTTACTCATATTGATCATTTCTGATATAAAAAGCGCCCATTAGACGTCTATATGCGCGCTCCTAATTCTTCTACCAGGTTCGATAGGGTTGTATGCGCTATACCAATCTAAAGAAGAGACTTGGTTCTAGGTATATGTCAAGTATCAGCAAGATTGATTTTGTTTCAGATAGGAGGACTTTCATTTATTTACTCTTATTGATCATATCTGCTATAAAAAGCGCCCATTAGACCTCTATAATGCGCCCTCCTAAGTCTTCTACCAGGTTCGATAGGGATGTATGCGCTATACAATCGAAAGAGGAGACTTGGGGCTAGATAGATGTCAAGTTTCAGCAAGATTGATTTTGTTTCAGATAGGAGGACTTTCATTTATTTACTCATATTGATCATTTCTGCTATAAAAAGCGCCGATTAGACCTCTATATGCGCGCTCCTAAGTCTTCTACCAGGTTCGATAAGGATGTATGCGCTATACAATCGAAAGAGGAGACTTTTGGCTAGGTACATGTCAAGTTTCATCAAGATTGATTTGGTTTCAGATAGGTAAAATTTCATTCATTTACTCATATTGATCATTTCTGCTATAAAAAGCGCCCATTAGACCTCTATATGCGCGCTCCTACGTCTTCTACCAGGTTCGATAGGGATATATGCGCTATACCAATCGGAAGAGGAGACTTGGTGCTAGGTACATGTCAATTTTCATCGATATTTATTTGTTTTCAGATAGGAAAAATTTCATTCATTTACTCATATTGATGATTTCTGCTATAAAAAGCGCCCATTAGACCTCTATATGCGCGCTCCTAATTCTTCTACCAGGTTCGATAGGGATGTATGCGCTAAACCAATCGAAAGAAGAGACTTGGGCCTAGGTACATGTCAAGTATCATCGAGATTGATTTGATTTCAGATAGGTAAAATTTCATTTATTTACTCATTGATCATTTCTGCTATAGAAAGCGCCCATTGGACCTCTATATGCGCGCTCCTACGTCTTCTACCAGGCTCGATAGGGATGTATGCGCTATACCAATCGACAGAAGAACCTTGGGGCTAGGTATAGGTCAAGTATCATCAAGATTGATACGATTTCAGATAGGTAAAATTTCATTCATTTACTCTTATTGATCATTTCTGCTATAAAAGCGCCCATTAGACCTCTATAATGCGCCCTCCTAAGTCTTCTACTAGGTTCGATAGGGATGTATGCGCTTCACAATCGAAAGAGGAGACTTGGGGCTAGGTACATGTCAAGTTTCATCAAGATTGATTTGGTTTCAGATAGGAGGACTTTAATTTATTAACTCATATTGATCATTTCTGCTATAAAAAGCGCCCATTAGACCTCTATATGCGCGCACCTACATTCTTCTACCAGGTTCGATAGGGATGTATGCGCTATACCAATCGAAAGAGGAGACTTGGTGCTAGGTACATGTCAATTTTCATCGAGATTGATTTGGTTTCAGATAGGAAAAATTTCATTCATTTATTCATATTGATGATTTTTGCTATAAAAAGCGCCCATTAGACCTCTATATGCGCGCTCCTACGTCTTCTTCCAGGTTCGATTGGGATGTATGCGCTTTACCAATCGAAAGACGAGACTTGGGGCTAGGTACATGTCAAGTTTCATCGAGATTGATTTGTTTTCAGATAGGTAAAATTTCATTCATTTACTCACATTTTTATCATTTCTGCTATAAAAAGCGCCCATTAGACCTCCATATGCGCGCTCCTAAGTCTTTTACCAGGTTCGATGGGGATGTATGCTCTATTCCAATCAAAAGAGGAGACTTGGGGCTAGGTACATGTCAAGTATCATCAAGATTGATTTGGTTTCAGATAGGTAGAATTTCATTTATTTACTCATATTGATCATCTCTGCTATAAAAAGCGCCCATTAGACCTCTATATGCGCGCTCTTTCGTCTGCTACCAGGTTCGATAGGGATGTATGCGCTATACCAATCGAAAGAGGAGACTTGGTGCTAGGTACATGTCAATTATCATTGAGATTGATTTGGTTTCAGATAGGAAAAATTTCATTCATTTACTCATATTGATGATTTTTGCTATAAAAAGCGCCCATTAGACCTCTATATGCGCGCTCCTAATCCTTCTACCTGGTTCGATAGGGATGTATGCGCTATACTAATCGAAAGAAAAGACTTGGGCCTAGGTACATGTCAAGTTTCGTCGAGATTGATTGGTTTCAGATAGGTAAAATTTCATTCATTTACTCATATTGATCATTTCTGCTATAAAAAGCGCCCATTAGACCTCTATATGCGCGCTCCTAATTCTTCTACCAGGTTCGATAGGGATGTATGCGCTATACCAATCAAAAGAGGAGACTTGGTGCTATGTACATGTCATTTTTCATCGATATTGATTTGGTTTCAGATAGGAAAAATTTCATTCATTTACTCATATTGATCATTTCTGCTATAAAAAGCGCTCATTAGGCCTCTATATGCGCGCTCCTACGTCTTGTACCAGGTTCGATAGGGATGTATGCGCTTTACCAATCGAAAAAGGAGACTTGGGCCTAGGTACATGTCAAGTTTCATCGAGATTGATTTGTTGTCAGATAGGTAAAATTTCATTCATTTACTCATATTGATCATTTCTGCTATAAAAAGCGCCCATTAGACCTCTATATGCGCGCTCCTAATTCTTCTACCAGGTTCGATAGGGATATATGCGCTATACCAATCAAAAGAGGAGACTTGGTGCTATGTACATGTCATTTTTCATCGATATTGATTTGGTTTCAGATAGGAAAAATTTCATTCATTTACTCATATTGATCATTTCTGCTATAAAAAGCGCTCATTAGGCCTCTATATGCGCGCTCCTACGTCTTGTGCCAGGTTCGATAGGGATGTATGCGCTTTACCAATCGAAAATGGAGACTTGGGGCTAGGTACATGTCAAGTTTCATCGAGATTGATTTTGTTTCAGATAGGTAGAATTTCATTTATTTACTCATATTGATCATTTCTGCTATAAAAAGCGCCCATTAGACCTCTATATGCGCGCTCCTAATTCTTCTACCAGGTTCGATAGGGATGTATGCGCTATACCAATCTAAAGAGGAGACTTGGGGCTAGGTATAGGTCAAGTATCATCAAGATTGATTTGATTTCAGATAGGTAAATTTTCATTTATTTACTCATATTGATCATTTCTGCTATAAAAAGCGCCCATTAGACCTCTATATGCGCGCTCCTAATTCTTCTACCAGGTTCGATAGGAATGTATGCGCTATACCAATCTAAAGAGGAGACTTGGTGCAAGGTACATGTCAAGTTTCATCGAGATTGATTTGTTTTCAGATAGGTAAAATTTCATTCATTTACTCATATTGGTAATTTCTGCTATAAAAAGGGCCCATTAGCCCTCTATATGCGCGCTCCTAATTCTTCTACCAGGTTCGATAGGGATGTATGTGCTATACCAATCGAAGGAGGAGACATGGTGCTAGGTACATGTCAATTTTCATCGATATTGATTTGGTTTCAGATAGGTAAAATTTCATTCATTTACTCACATTTTTATCATTTCTGCTATAAAAAGCGCCCATTAGACCTCCATATGCGCGCTCCTAAGTCTTTTACCAGGTTCGATGGGGATGTATGCTCTATTCCAATCAAAAGAGGAGACTTGGGGCTAGGTACATGTCAAGTATCATCAAGATTGATTTGGTTTCAGATAGGTAGAATTTCATTTATTTACTCATATTGATCATCTCTGCTGTAAAAAGCGCCCATTAGACCTCTATATGCGCGCTCTTTCGTCTGCTACCAGGTTCGATAGGGATGTATGCGCTATACCAATCGAAAGAGGAGACGTGGTGCTAGGTACATGTCAATTATCATTGAGATTGATTTGGTTTCAGATAGGAAAAATTTCATTCATTTACTCATATTGATGATTTTTGCTATAAAAAGCGCCCATTAGACCTCTATATGCGCGCTCCTAATCCTTCTACCTGGTTCGATAGGGATGTATGCGCTATACTAATCGAAAGAAAAGACTTGGGCCTAGGTACATGTCAAGTTTCGTCGAGATTGATTGGTTTCAGATAGGTAAAATTTCATTCATTTACTCATATTGATCATTTCTGCTATAAAAAGCGCCCATTAGACCTCTATATGCGCGCTCCTAATTCTTCTACCAGGTTCGATAGGGATGTATGCGCTATACCAATCAAAAGAGGAGACTTGGTGCTATGTACATGTCATTTTTCATCGATATTGATTTGGTTTCAGATAGGAAAAATTTCATTCATTTACTCATATTGATCATTTCTGCTATAAAAAGCGCTCATTAGGCCTCTATATGCGCGCTCCTACGTCTTGTACCAGGTTCGATAGGGATGTATGCGCTTTACCAATCGAAAAAGGAGACTTGGGGCTAGGTACATGTCAAGTTTCATCGAGATTGATTTGTTGTCAGATAGGTAAAATTTCATTCATTTACTCATATTGATCATTTCTGCTATAAAAAGCGCCCATTAGACCTCTATATGCGCGCTCCTAATTCTTCTACCAGGTTCGATAGGGATGTATGCGCTATACCAATCAAAAGAGGAGACTTGGTGCTATGTACATGTCATTTTTCATCGATATTGATTTGGTTTCAGATAGGAAAAATTTCATTCATTTACTCATATTGATCATTTCTGCTATAAAAAGCGCTCATTAGGCCTCTATATGCGCGCTCCTACGTCTTGTACCAGGTTCGATAGGGATGTATGCGCTTTACCAATCGAAAAAGGAGACTTGGGGCTAGGTACATGACAAGTTTCATCGAGATTGATTTTGTTTCAGATAGGTAGAATTTCATTTATTTACTCATATTGATCATTTCTGCTATAAAAAGCGCCCATTAGACCTCTATATGCGCGCTCCTAATTCTTCTACCAGGTTCGATAGGGATGTATGCGCTATACCAATCTAAAGAGGAGACTTAGGGCTAGGTATAGGTCAAGTATCATCAAGATTGATTTGATTTCAGATAGGTAAAATTTCATTTATTTACTCATATTGATCATTTCTGCTATAAAAAGCGCCCATTAGACCTCTATATGCGCGCTCCTAATTCTTCTACCAGGTTCGATAGGAATGTATGCGCTATACCAATCTAAAGAGGAGACTTGGTGCAAGGTACATGTCAAGTTTCATCGAGATTGATTTGTTTTCAGATAGGTAAAATTTCATTCATTTACTCATATTGGTAATTTCTGCTATAAAAAGGGCCCATTAGCCCTCTATATGCGCGCTCCTAATTCTTCTACCAGGTTCGATAGGGATGTATGTGCTATACCAATCGAAGGAGGAGACTTGGTGCTAGGTACATGTCAATTTTCATCGATATTGATTTGGTTTCAGATAGGTAAAATTTCATTCATTTACTCACATTTTTATCATTTCTGCTATAAAAAGCGCCCATTAGACCTCCATATGCGCGCTCCTAAGTCTTTTACCAGGTTCGATGGGGATGTATGCTCTATTCCAATCAAAAGAGGAGACTTGGGGCTAGGTACATGTCAAGTATCATCAAGATTGATTTGGTTTCAGATAGGTAGAATTTCATTTATTTACTCATATTGATCATCTCTGCTATAAAAAGCGCCCATTAGACCTCTATATGCGCGCTCTTTCGTCTGCTACCAGGTTCGATAGGGATGTATGCGCTATACCAATCGAAAGAGGAGACTTGGTGCTAGGTACATGTCAATTATCATTGAGATTGATTTGGTTTCAGATAGGAAAAATTTCATTCATTTACTCATATTGATGATTTTTGCTATAAAAAGCGCCCATTAGACCTCTATATGCGCGCTCCTAATCCTTCTACCTGGTTCGATAGGGATGTATGCGCTATACTAATCGAAAGAAAAGACTTGGGCCTAGGTACATGTCAAGTTTCGTCGAGATTGATTGGTTTCAGATAGGTAAAATTTCATTCATTTACTCATATTGATCATTTCTGCTATAAAAAGCGCCCATTAGACCTCTATATGCGCGCTCCTACGTCTTCTACCAGGTTCGATAGGGATGTATGCGCTTTACCAATCGAAAAAGGAGACTTGGGGCTAGGTACATTACAAGTTTCATCGAGATTGATTTGTTGTCAGATAGGTAAAATTTCATTCATTTACTCATATTGATCATTTCTGCTATAAAAAGCGCCCATTAGACCTCTATATGCGCGCTCCTAATTCTTCTACCAGGTTCGATAGGGATGTATGCGCTATACCAATCAAAAGAGGAGACTTGGTGCTATGTACATGTCATTTTTCATCGATATTGATTTGGTTTCAGATAGGAAAAATTTCATTCATTTACTCATATTGATCATTTCTGCTATAAAAAGCGCTCATTAAGCCTCTATATGCGCGCTCCTACGTCTTGTACCAGGTTCGATAGGGATGTATGCGCTATACCAATCGAAAGACGAGACTTGGGGCTAGGTACATGTCAATTTTCATCTAGATTGATTTGGTTTCAGATAGGTACAGTCCCGATGACGTTAACTGTCTACACCTCAAGGACGAATTTTTGATAGGCGAAGGAGAAATTTTTTGAGGGAAAATGAAGACGAAAAAATAGAAAAGGAATTTTTAAGGCGAAATGTACAAGGAAAAATAGAGGAGAAATTTGCGAGGTGAAAGGAGAAAGAGAAGAGGAATTTGTAAAGTGAAATAAAGGAGAACGCTGAAAGCGAACTCGAAAGAGAAATATTTCTCCTTTAATTCCCCCTTCGATTCTCTTCATGTTCTGTTACTTTTCTCTTACGATTCCGCTTACGTTTCTCTTTCAAATTCCGCCTTCAGTTCGCTTTCAATGTTCGCCTCCAGCCTCGTTTTGGAAATATATATGGGCGGGGCTTAAAGCGGTCAATGTTCATATAGGCTTAAAATCTAAATATTACAATATTTTAAACGTTTATTTTCACTCTTTTCTTTTATCACACTAATAATCGAATTATATGCTATGATAATTGTTTTAATATGTCTAGATTTATTGAGTCTCTGGATAAAATTTAATCATTTTAAAACAGCTAAATTCATCGTGTAAAATAGGTCCGTTTCAACGGGTTATAGAAGTTATCTAACAATTATTTTAAAATATGAGTTACGAAGCAAGTCATTTTATTCATTTAGATGTCAGTTCTCATTATTGACCCCTTGTACTTTACATGTATATACCCCGTTATCGATCGATTATGACAGGTGTCGTTCAGGTAGGCATGATAGTCTACCTGTGTGGAGTCAGTCATGCGTTCAAGAATTAACGTCCAAAAGTGACAGTGTCTGGAATGGTCAGATATAAAACGTATAAAAATATTTTAGAGTGATAGTGTGTTTTATTTATATTCTTTTCAACAATAACTACAGGAAACAAGTAAGGGAATTCCCCCTTACAAATATATTTGGGATTTTTTCTCTTTATTTTTTTTCATTTTCGGTCATTTGTGTATACGGGGCAAACTTTTATACTCTATGCTCCCTTCATCCTCCGCCATTACAAATTACAAATTAATTTTGATATCCATTTTATTTTTATTTGCGGGAGGTCCAATTCCATGCTCTGAAAAAAAGTTCTTACTTCCCTGTTTTTCTTTTTTTTTTATAGATTCTTCATCTTTATTTCGATTTTATCTCGTTTTTTTCCTTGTTCTTTCATTCATTTACAAAAATCCCTCTTTGGTTCCATGAATGATGATGTTACTAAAATTTCTCGCGGATTCCAACATATCGATCGCTGGGTACCATATCGGGAAGGAATTACGGCCGTCTTATCAAACAATTAAAAACTTTTCTCGACGGACAAAAACTATATTCTTTCAATTTTTATTGGGGGCGCATTCCCGATACAACATGCTGTGTTTGATTGACGATCCTGGTATGTAAGCCCTGGTCATGAGATGAATTAGGTACATTGTTGTCATAATTTTTTTCATAAAAATATTAACATGTAATAGATCTAGAGACATTGTTTGAATGATAGCGCGGATCTAGAGCCCATCCTTTCAGAATTTGCCAAAAATTCTTCTATATACATTGTACATGTATGATTATTTTTGTTTTGTACGTATAATTTTCTATATAATCATAAATAGGATGCTCGCCATAATTTGCCCCCCCCCTCCCCCACCCGAAAAAAATCTAATCACCCGCCTCTCCCCTAAAGAATTGTTGACGATTTCGGCATGCCATGCAGAAGAAAAGGTAAAGTGTAAACATTGATAGGTGTTCCTTTTTTTAAAGATATAGACGTACGCGTCTGAATCATGCACTCGGTCCAATCTAGAGTTCAAGGACGACACAGAAGCCACCTTTTTTTCAAAACTTTATCGGGCAAGGGCTCCCTTCCGAACCCCCGCAAATGGGAGGTACTGTACACCCCTCCAATACCCCCCCCCCCCACTCGGCCATTCTGGCCTCGCAATTCATCCAAATAAAAAGCGCAAGTCCTTCCCGGCGGATGAGGTTCTGGATCCGCCCCTGCTTTTTGACTATGACAATTCTTTTTCTTTTTTTTTAAACTACGAGCTTTCAATTGAAATGTATTAATATATGATAAAATAGCCTTCAATATGGCATTATGAAAAAAGAAAAGAAAAAAAAAACGATATGATAAATAAAAGGTGAAGAAAAAAATAATCTCTTTTAAAATCCATCCTTGTAAACTGGGTGCAATGAGAACGTACACGACACATGCAAGCTGAGTACGTGAAAGGTAGATTTGTAGCAGGTAGTTTACATATTTAAAGGTACAGTGTCCCTAAAAATGGATTTTATTGAAAACGTAAAATTTATTCTGAAGGGTCTAGATTGAGAATCAAAAAGAGCCGAAAAAAGTTTTATTTGAAAAAAAAATGCAGTATCAACCATAATATCGTCGAATTTGTTGAATTAAATCTCCATATACCTCTATAGTAAAAACGCAATGCATTGTAGATGGCGCTAGTGAAATGAATTAGAGTTGTGCATCCCAAGTTTCAAACGGCTACAAATTCTACGAACGTATACTTTAAATTCGCCCAAAAATTTTAATTTATACAAATGAGAAAGAGAACTTTCATATGAAGAGAAAGATTTTGCACTATAAAATTTTGTAAAATTAATTAATTTTCAGGGACACCGTACCTTATTTACATCATTAAATCAGGAACGCATATATGCTTTTATATACGTCCCTGATTGTATCAAGTCATAACATTAGATTTTAAAATTTTTAACTTAAATTCATTGCGAAGAGATTGTCTCCCTATCTAAAGTTGAAATGACCGCATGGTGATATCACGCTCCGATGATTTTCACACCTGGCAGGTAATGGATAAACGACACCTACGTACATGTACCCTGCGCGGTTGATTTACATGTGTGTATTTGTCAAAACAACGATTTGTTAATTGGTATGTTACTTTTAAAAAATGGATTTGTGTTATAGATGTACAAATGCGAGGAAAACAAACGACGATTTGTAACTTATACATACAAAAGGCTACTTTTCGATTTACTAATAAATGTTAAATATGCAGAAAAAGTTCGTTTACAATATATCTAAATAAAACTAATTAGTCGTGTATCTTAATGCAATGCAAAGAAATTACATCAAATTATGTTTGTACCCTCTATTTAGGGAAATCCCCTAATATGCAAATGAGGAAGCCTCGCTTTTATTGACAAGAGGACTGAAAGCGGAATGAAAGCGAAATATTTCGCTTTCGTTTCTCTTCTGTTTACGCTTTGCGTTTCTCTTTCCTTTGACGTTTTGCTTCATTTTTCTCTTCCAACACTGAAGGCGAAATTTTGAGGCGAAATAAAGGAGGAAAATTAGAAGAGAAATTTTGTGAGGGAAAATGAAGACGGAAAAATAGAAGTGAAATTTGGAGAGATGAAGGAAGAAAAAACGTTAAAGGGGGACAGTTAACGTAATCGGGACAGTAGAATTTCATTTATTTACTCATATTGATCATTTCTGCTATAAAAAGCGCCCATAAGACCTCTATATGCGCGCTCCTACGTCTTCTACCAGGTTCGATAGGGATGTATGCGCTATACCAACCAAAAGAAGACTCTTGGGCCTAGGTACATGTCAAGTGTCATCGAGATTGATTTGATTTCAGATAGGTAAAATTTCATTTATTTACTCATATTGATCATTTCTGCTATAAAAAGCGCCCATTAGACCTCTATATCCGCGCTCCTTATTCTTCTACCAGGTTCGATAGGGATGTATGCGCTATACCAATCTAAAGAGGAGACTTGGGGCTAGGTATAGGTCAAGTATCATCAAGATTGATTTGGTTTCAGATAGGCAAAATTTCATTCATTTACTCATATTGATCATTTCTGCTATAAAAAGCGCCCATTAGACCTCTATATGCGCGCTCCTAAGTCTTCTACCAGGTTCGATAGGGATGTATGCGCTATACCAATCGAAAGAGGAGACTTTGGGCTAGGTACATATCAAGTTTCATCGAGATTGATTTGGTTTCATATAGGAACAGTTTCATTTATTAACTCATATTGATCATTTATGCTATAAAAAGCGCCCATTAGACCTCTATATGCGCGCTCTTACGTCTTCTACCAGGTTCGATAGGAATATATACGCTATACTAATCAAAAGAGGAGACTTGGCGCTAGGTACATGTCAATTTTCATCGAGATTGATTTGGTTTCAGATAGGAAAAATTTCATTCATTTACTCATATTGATGATTTCTGCTATAAAAAGCGCCCATCAGACCTCTATATGCGCGCTCCTACCTCTTCTTCCAGGTTCGATAGGGATGTATGCGCTATACTAATCGAAAGAAGAGACTTGGGGGTAGGTACAAGTCAAGTTTCATCAAGATTGATTTTATTTAAAATAGGTAAAATTTCATTTATTTACTCATATTCATCATTTCTGCTATAAAAAGCGCCCATTAGATTCTATATGCGCGCTCCTAATTCTTCTTCCATGTTCGATAGGGATGTATGCGCTATACCAATCGAAAGAGGAGACTTTTGGCTAGGTACATGTCAAGTTTCATCAAGATTGATTTCATTTAAGATAGGTAAAATTTCATTTATTTACTCATATTGATCATTTCTGCTATAAAAAGCGCCCATTAGATTCTATATGCGCGCTCCTAATTCTTCTTCCATATTCGATAGGGATGTATGCGCTATACCAATCGAAAGAGGAGACTTGGGGCTAGGTACATGTCAAGTATCATGAAGATTGATTTGGTTTCAGATAGGTTGAATTTCATTTATTTACTCATATTGATCATTTCTGCTATAAAAACGCCCATTAGACCTCTATATGCGCGCTCCTAATTCTTCTACCAGGTTCGATAGGGATGTATGCGCTATACCAATCTAAAGAGGAGAATTGGGGCTAGGTATAGGTCAAGTATCGTCAAGATTGATTTGGTTTCAGGGAGGAAAAATTTCATTGATTTACTCATATTGATCATTTCTGCTATAAAAAGCGCCCATTAGACATCTATATGCGCGCTCCTAAGTCTTCTACCAGGTTCGATAGGGATGTATGCGCTATACCAATCGAAAGAGGAGACTTGGGGCTAGGTACATGTGAAGTTTCGTCGAGATTAATTTGGTTTCATATAGGAAGACTTTCATTTCTTAACTCATATTGATCATTTCTGCAATAAAAAGCGCCCATAAGACCTCTATATGCGCGCTCCTACGTCTTCTACCAGGTTCGATAGGGATGTATGCGCTATACCAATCGAAAGAGGAGACTTGGTGCTAGGTACATGTCAATTTTCATCGAGATTGATTTGGTTTCAGATAGGAAAAATTTCATTCATTTACTCATATTGATGATTTCTGCTATAAAAAGCGCCCATTAGACCTCTATATGCGCGCTCCTAATTCTTCTACCAGGTTCGATAGGGATGTATGCGCTATACCATTCTAAAGAAGACTCTTGGGCCTAGGTACATGTCAAGTGTCATCGAGATTGATTTGGTTTCAGATAGGTAAAATTTCATTCATTTACTCATATTGATCATTTCTGCTATAATAAGCGCCCATTAGACCTCTATATGCGCGCTCCTAAGTCTTCTACCAGGTTTGATGGGGATGTATGCGCTATTCCAATCGAAATAGGAGACTTGGGGGTAGGTACATGTCAAGTTTCATCAAGATTAATTTTATTTCAGATAGGTAGAATTTCATTTATTTACTCATATTGATCATTTCTGCTATAAAAAGCGCCCATTAGATTCTATATGCGCGCTCCTAATTCTTTTTCCATGTTCGATGGGGATGTATCCGCTATACCAATCGAAAGAGAAGACTTGGTGCTAGGTACATGTTAATTTTCATCGAGATTCATTTGGTTTCAGATAGGAAAAATTTCATTCATTTACTCATATTGATGATTTTTGCTATAAAAAGCGCCCATTAGACCTCTATATGCGCGCTCCGAATCCTTCTATCAGGTTCGATAGTGATGTATGCGCTATACTAATCGAAAGAAAAGACTTGGGCCTAGGTACATGTCAAGTTTCATCGAGATTGATTTGGTTTCAGATAGGTAAAATTTCATTCATTTACTCATATTGATCATTTCTGCTATAAAAAGCGCCCATTAGACCTCTATATGCGCGCTCCTACGTCTTCTACCAGGTTCGATAGGGATGTATGCGCTATACCAATCGAAAAAGGAGACTTGGTGCTAGGTACATGTCAAGTTTCATCGAGATTGATTTGTTTTCAGATAGGTAAAATTTCATTCATTTACTCATATTGATCATTTCTGCTATAAAAAGCGCCCATTAGACCTCTATATGCGCGCTCCTACTTCTTCTACCAGGTTGGATAGGGATGTATGCGCTATACCAATCGAAAGAAGAGTCTTGGTGCTATGTACATGTCAAGTGTCATAGAGATTGATTTGGTTTCAGATAGGTAAAATTTCATTCATTTTCTCATATTGATCATTTCTGCTATAAAAAGCGCTCATTTGGCCTCTATATGCGCGCTCCTACTTCTTGTACCAGGTTCGATAGGGATGTATGCGCTATACCAATCGAAAGAGGAGACGTGGGGCTAGGTACATGTCAAGTTTCATCGATATTGATTTGGTTTCGGATAGGTAGAATTTCATTTATTTACTCATATTGATCATTTCTGCTATAAAAAGCGCCCATTAGACCTCTTTATGCGCGCTCCTAAGTCTTCTACAAGGTTCGATAGGGATGTATGCGCTATACCAATCGAAAGAGAAGACTTGGGGGTAGGTACCTGTCAAGTTTCATCAAGATTGATTTGGTTTCATATAGGAAGACTTTCATTTATTAACTCATATTGATCATTTCTTCTATAAAAAGCGCCCATTATACCTCTATATGCGCGCTCCTACGTCTTCTACCAGGTTCGATATGAATATAAACGCTATACTAATCAAAAGAGGAGACTTGCTGCTAGGTACATGTCATGTTTCATTAAGATTGATTTGGTTTCAGATAGGTAAAATTTCATTTATTTACTCATATTGATCATTTCTGCTATAAAAAGCGCCCATTAGACCTCTATATGCGCGCTCCTACGTCTTCTACCAGGTTCGATAGGGATGTATGCGCTATACCAATCAAAAGAGGAGACTTGGTGCTAGGTACATGTCAATTTTCGTCGAGATTGATTTGGTTTCAGATAGGAAAAATTTCATTCATTTACTCATATTGATCATTTCTGCTATAAAAAGCGCCAATCAGACCTCTATATGCGCGCTCCTACCTCTTCCACCAGGTTCGATAGGGATGTATGCGCTATACCAATCGAAAGAAGAGACTTGGGCCTAAGTAGATGTCAAGTATCATCGAGATTGATTTGGTTTCAGATAGGTAAAATTTCATTCATTTACTCTTTATTTACTCATATTGATCATTTCTGCCATAAAAAGCGCCCATTAGACTTCTATATGCGCGCTCCTAATTATTCTAAAAGGTTCGATAGGGATGTATGCGCTATACCAATCAAAAGAGGAGACTTGGGGCTAGGTATAGGGCAAGTATCATCAAGATTGATTAGGTTTCAGATAGGTAAAATTTCATTCATTTACTCATATTGATCATTTCTGCTATAAAAAGCGCCCATTAGACCTCTATATGCGCGCTCCTAAGTCTTCTACCAGGTTCGATAGGGATGTATGCGCTATACCAATCGAAAGAGGAGACTTGGTGCTAGGTACATGTCAAGTATCATCGAGATTGATCTGTTTTCAGATAGGTAAAATTTCATTCATTTACTCATATTGATGATTTCTGCTATAAAAAGCGCCCATTAGACCTCTATATGCGCGCTCCTAATTCTTCTACCAGGTTCGATAGGGATGTATGCGCTATATAAATCTAAAGAGGAGACTTGGAGCTAGGTATAGGTCAAGTATCGTCAAGATTGATTTGGTTTCAGGTAGTTAAAATTTCATTCATTTACTCATATTGATCATTTCTGCTATAAAAAGCGACCATTAGACATCTATATGCGCGCTCCTAAGTCTTCTACCAGGTTCGAAAGGGATGTATGCGCTATACCAATCGAAAGAGGAGACTTCGGGCTAGGTACATGTGAAGTTTCGTCGAGATTGATTTGGTTTCATATAGGAAGACTTTCATTTATAAACTCATATTGATCATTTCTGCTATAAAAAGCGCCCATAAGACCTCTATATGCGCGCTTCTAAGTCTTCTACCAGGTTCGATAGGGATGTATCCGCTATACCAATCGAAAGAGGAGACTTCGTGCTAGGTACATGTCGATTTTCATCGAGATTGATCTGGTTTCAGATAGGTAAAATTTCATTCATTTACTCATATTGATCATTTCTGCTATAAAAAGCGCCCATTAGACCTCTATATGCGCGCTCCTACGTCTTCTACCAGATTCGATAGGAATGTATACGCTATACCAATAAAAAGAAGAGACTTGGCGCTAGGTACATGTCAAGTTTCATCAAGATTGATTTGGTTTCAGATAGGTAAAATTTCATTCATTTACTCATATTGATCATTTCTGCTATAAAAAGCGCTCATTTGGCCTCTATATGCGCGCTCCTAAGTCTTCTACAAGGTTCGATACTGATGTATGCGCTATACCAATCGAAAGAAGAGACTTGGGGGTAGGTACATGTCAAGTTTCATCAAGATTGATTTGGTTTCATATAGGAAGACTTTAATTTATTATCTCATATTGATCATTTCTGCTATAAAAAGCGCCCATTAGACCTCTATATGCGCGCTCCTACGTCTTCTACCAGGTTCGATAGGAATATAAACGCTACACTAATCAAAAGAGGAGACTTGGCGCTAGGTACATGTCCTGTGGCATCAAGATTGATTTGGTTTCAGATAGGTAAAATTTCATTTATTTACTCATATTGATCATTTCTGCTATAAAAAGCGCCCATTAGACATCTATATGCGCGGTCCTAAGTCTTCTACCAGGTTCGAAAGGGATGTATGCGCTATACCAATCGAAAGAGGAGACTTGGTGCTAGGTACATGTCAATTTTCATCGAGATTGATTTGGTTTCAGATAGGAAAAATTTCATTCATTTACTCATATTGATGATTTCTGCTATAAAAAGCGCCCATCAGACCTCTATATGCGCGCTCCTACCTCTTCCACCAGGTTCGATAGGGATGTATGCGCTATACCGATCGAAAGAAGAGACTTGGGCCTAGGTACATGTCAAGTATCATCGAGATTGATTTGGTTTCAGATAGGTAAAATTTCATTCATTTACTCATATTGATCATTTCTGCTATAAAAAGCGCCAATTAGACCTCTATATGCGCGCTCCTAATTCTTTTTCCATGTTCGATAGGGATGTATGCGCTATACCAATCGAAAGAGGAGACTTGGGGCTAGGTACATATCAAGTATCATCAAGATTGATTTGGTTTCAGATAGGTAGAATTTCATTTATTTACTCATATTGATCATTTCTGCTATAAAAGGCGCCCATTAGACCTCTATATGCGCGCTCCTAATTCTTCTACCAGGTTCGATAGGGATGTATGCGCTATACCAATAAAAAGAGGAGACTTGGGGCTAGGTATAAGGCAAGTATCATCAAGATTGATTTGGTTTCAGATAGGTAAAATTTCATTCATTTACTCATATTGATGATTTCTGCTATAAAAAGCGCCCATTAGACCTCTATATGCGCGCTCCTAATTCTTCTACCAGGTTCGATAGGGATGTATGCGCTATACCAATCGAAAGAAGAGACTTGGGCCTAGGTACATGTCAAGTATCATTGAGATTGATTTGGTTTCAGATAGGTAAAATTTCATTTATTTACTCATATTGATCATTTCTGCTATAAAAAGCGCCCATTAGACCTCTATATGCGCGCTGCTAAGTCTTCTACATGGTTCCATAGGGATGTATGCGCTATTACAATCCAAAGAGGAGACTTGGGGCTAGATACATGTGAAGTTTCATCAAGATTGATTTGATTTCAGATAGGTAAAATTTCACTTATTTACTCATATTGATCATTTCTGCTATAAAAAGCGCCCATTAGACCTCTATATGCGCGCTCCTACGTCTTCTACCAGGTTCGATAGGGATGTATGCGCTATACCAATCGAAAGAGGAGACTTGGGGGTAGGTACATGTCAAGTTTCATCAAGATTGATTTTATTTCAGATAGGTAGAATTTAATTTATTTACTCATATTGATCATTTCTGCTATAAAAAGCGCCCATTAGTCCTCTATATGCACGCTCCTAATTCTTCTACCAGGTTCGATAGGGATGTATGCGCTATACCAATCGAAAGAAGAGACTTCGGGGTAGGTACATGTCAAGTTTCATCGAGATTGATTTGTTTTCAGATAGGTAAAATTTTATTCATTTATTCATATTGATCATTTCTGCTATAAAAAGCGCCCATTAGACCTCTATATGCGCGCTACTAATTCTTCTACCAGCTTCGATAGGGATGTATGCGCTATACCAATCAAAAGAGGAGACTTGGTGCTATGTACATGTCAATTTTCATTGATATTGATTTGGTTTCAGATAGGTAAAATTTCATTCATTTACTCATATTGATCATTTCTGCTGTAAAAAGCACAAATTAGACCTCTATAAGCGCACTCCTACATCTTCTACCAGGTTCGATAGGGATGTATGCGCTATTCCAATCCAAAGAGGAGACTTGGTGCTAGGTACATGTCAAGTTTCATCAAGGTTGATTTGATTTCAGATAGGTAAAATTTCATTTATTTACTCATATTGATCATTTCTGCTATAAAAAGCGCCCATTAGACCTCTATATGCGCGCTCCTACTTCTTCTACATGGTTCGATAAGGATGTATGCGCTATTCCAATCCAAAGAGGAGACTTGGGGCTAGATATAGGTCAAGTATCATCAAGATTGATTTGGTTTCAGATAGGTAAAATTTCATTCATTTACTCATATTGATCATTTCTGCTATAAAAAGCGCCCATTAGACCTCTATATGCGCGCTCCTACATCTTCTACCAGTTTCGATAGGGATGTATGCGCTATACCAATCGAAATAGGAGACTTGGTGCTAGGTACATGTCAAGTTTCATCGAGATTGATTTGTTTTCAGATAGGCAGAATTTCATTCATTTACTCATATTGATCATTTCTGCTATAAAAAGCGCCTATTAGACCTCTATATGCGCGCTCCTACCTCTTCCACCAGGTTCGATAGGGATGTATGCGCTATACCGATCGAAAGAAGAGACTTGGGCCTAGGTACATGTCAAGTATCATCGAGATTGATTTGGTTTCAGATAGGTAAAATTTCATTCATTTACTCATATTGATCATTTCTGCTATAAAAAGCGCCAATTAGACCTCTATATGCGCGCTCCTAATTCTTTTTCCATGTTCGATAGGGATGTATGCGCTATACCAATCGAAAGAGGAGACTTGGGGCTAGGTACATATCAAGTATCATCAAGATTGATTTGGTTTCAGATAGGTAGAATTTCATTTATTTACTCATATTGATCATTTCTGCTATAAAAGGCGCCCATTAGACCTCTATATGCGCGCTCCTAATTCTTCTACCAGGTTCGATAGGGATGTATGCGCTATACCAATAAAAAGAGGAGACTTGGGGCTAGGTATAAGGCAAGTATCATCAAGATTGATTTGGTTTCAGATAGGTAAAATTTCATTCATTTACTCATATTGATGATTTCTGCTATAAAAAGCGCCCATTAGACCTCTATATGCGCGCTCCTAATTCTTCTACCAGGTTCGATAGGGATGTATGCGCTATACCAATCGAAAGAAGAGACTTGGGCCTAGGTACATGTCAAGTATCATTGAGATTGATTTGATTTCAGACAGGTAAAATTTCATTTATTTACTCATATTGATCATTCCTGCAATAAAAAGCGCCCATCAATCCTCTATATGCGCGCTCCTAATTCTTCTACCAGGTTCGATAGGGATGTGTGCGCTATACCAATCTAAAGAGGAGACTTGGGGCTAGGTATAGGTCAATTATCATCAAGATTGATTTGGTTTCAGATAGGTAAAATTTCATTCATTTACTCATATTGATCATTTCTGCTATAAAAAGCGCCGATTGGAGCTCTATATGCGCGCTCCTACGTCTTCTACCAGGTTCGATAGGGGTGTATGAGCTATACCAATCGAAAGAGGAGACATGGTGCTAGGTACATGTCAATTTTTATCGAGATTGATTTGGTTTCAGATAGGAAAGATTTCATTCATTTACTCATATTGATGATTTCTGCTATAAAAAGCGCCCATCAGACCTCTATATGCGCGCTCCTACCTCTTCTACCAGGTTCGATAGGGATGTATGCGCTATACTAATCGAAAGAAGAGACTTGGGCCTAGGTACATGTCAAGTTTCATCGAGATTGATTTGGATTCAGATAGGAAAAATTTCATTCATTTACTCATATTGATCATTTCTGCTATAAAAAGCGCCAATTAGACCTCTATATGCGCGCTCCTAAGCCTTCTACATGGTTCGATAGGGATGTATGTGCTATACCAATCGAAATAGGAGACTTGGTGCTAGGTACATGTCAAGTTTCATCAAGATTGATTTGATTTCAGATAGGTAAAATTTCATTTATTTACTCATATTGATCATTTCTGCTATAAAAAGCGCCCATTAGACCTCTATATGCGCGCTCCTACGTCTTCTACATGGTTCGATAAGGATGTATGCGCTATTCCAATCCAAAGAGGAGACTTGGGGCTAGATATAGGTCAAGTATCATCAAGATTGATTTGGTTTCAGATAGGTAAAATTTCGTTCATTTACTCATATTGATCATTTCTGCTATAAAAAGCGCCCATTTGACCTCTATATGCGCGCTCCTTAGTCTTCTACCAGGTTCGATAGGGATGTATGCGCTATACCAATCGAAAGAAGAGACTTGGGCCTAGGTACATGTCAAGTTTCATCGAGATTGATTTGTTTTCAGATAGGTAGAATTTCATTCATTTACTCATATTGATCATTTCTGCTATAAAAAGCGCCTATTAGACCTCTATATGCGCGCTCCTACATCTTCTACCAGGTTCGATAGTGATGTATGCGCTATACCAATCGAAAAAGGAGACTTGGTGCTAGGGACATGTCAAGTTTCATCAAGATTGATTTTATTTCAGATAGGTAAAATTTCATTTATTTATTCATGTTGATCATTTCTGCTATAAAAAGCGGCCATTAGATTCTATATGCGAGCTCCTAATTCTTCTTCCATGTTCGATAGGGATGTATGCGCTATACCAATCGAAAGAGGAGACTTGGGGCTAGGTACATGTCAAGTATCATCAAGATTGATTTGGTTTCAGATAGGTAAAATTTCATTTATTTACTCATATTGATCATTTCTGCTATAAAAAGCGCCCATTAGACCTCTATATCCGCGCTCCTACTTCTTCTACCAGGTTCGATAGGGATGTATGCGCTATACCAATGGAAAGAAGAGATTTGGTGCAAGGTACATGTCAATTTTCATTGAGATTGATTTGGTTTCAGATAGGGAAAATTTCATTCATTTACTCATATTGATGATTTCTGCTATAAAAAGCGCCCATCAGACCTCTATATGCGCTCTCCTACCTCTTCTACCAGGATCGATAGGGATGTATGCGCTATACTAATCGAAAGAAAAGACTTGGGCCTAGGTACATTTCAAGTATCATCGAGATTGATTTGGTTTCAGATAGGTAAAATTTCATTCATTTACTCATATTGATCATTTCTGCTATAAAAAGCGCCCATTAGACCTCTATATGCGCGATCCTAATTCTTCTACCAGGTTCGATAGGGATATATGCGCTATACCAATCTAAAGAGGAAACTTGGGGCTAGGTATAGGTCAAGTATCATCAAGATTGATTTGATTTCAGATAGGTAAAATTTCATTCATTTACTCATATTGATCATTTCTGCTATAAAAAGCGCCCATTAGACCTCTATATGCGCGATCCTAATTCTTCTACCAGGTCCGATAGGGATGTAATGCGCTATACCAATCGAAAGAGGACACTTGGGGCTAGGTACATGTCAAGTTTCATCAAGAATGATTTGGTTTCATATAGGAAGACTTCCATTTATTAACTCATATTGATCATTTCTGCTATAAAAAGCGCCCATTAGACCTCTATATGCGCGCTGCTACATCTTCTACCAGGTTCGATAGGAAAATATACGCTATACTAATCAAAAGAGGAGACTTGGCGCTAGGTACATGTCCTGTGTCATCAAGATTGATTTGGTTTCAGATAGGTAAAATTTCATTTATTTACTCATATTGATCATTTCTGCTATAAAAAGCGCCCATTAGACCTCTATATACGCGCTCCTACGTCTTCTACCAGGTTCGATAGGGATGTATGCGCTATACCAATCAAAAGAGGAGACTTGGTGCTATGTACATGTCAATTTTCATTGATATTGATTTGGTTTCAGATAGGTAAAATTTCATTCATTTACTCATATTGATCATTTCTGCTATAAAAAGCGCCCATCAGCCCTCTATATGCGCGCTCCTAATTCTTCTACCAGGTTCGATAGGGATGTATGCGCTGAACCAATCTAAAGAGGAGACTTGGGGCTAGGTATAGGTCAAGTATCATCAAGATTGATTTGGTTTCAGATAGGTAAAATTTCATTCATTTACTCATATTGATCATTTCTGCTATAAAAAGCGCCCATTAGACCTCTATATGCACGTTCCTACGTCTTCTACCAGGTTCGATAGGGGTGTATGCGCTATACCAATCGAAAGAGGAGACATGGTGCTAGGTATATGTCAAGTTTCATCGAGATTGATTTGGTTTCAGATAGGAAAGATTTCATTCATTTACTCATATTGATGATTTCTGCTATAAAAAGCGCCCATCAGACCTCTATATGCGCGCTCCTACCTCTTCTACCAGGTTCGATAGGGATGTATGCGCTATACTAATCGAAAGAAGAGACTTGGGCCTAGGTACATGTCAAGTTTCATCGAGATTGATTTGGTTTCAGATAGGAAAAATTTCATTCATTTACTCATATTGATCATTTCTGCTATAAAAAGCGCCAATTAGACCTCTATATGCGCTCCTAAGTCTTCTACATGGTTCGATAGGGATGTATGTGCTATACCAATCGAAAAAGGAGACTTGGTGCTAGGTACATGTCAAGTTTCATCGAGATTGATTTGTTTTCAGATAGGTAAAATTTTATTTATTTACTCATATTGATCATTTCTGCTATAAAAAGCGCCCATTAGATTCTATATGCGCGCTCCTAATTCTTCTTCCATGTTCGATAGGGATGTATGCGCTATACCAATCGAAAGAGGAGACTTGGGTCTAGGTACATGTCAAGTATCATCGAGATTGATTTTGTTTCAGATAGGAAAAATTTCATTCATTTACTCATATTGATCATTTCTGCTATAAAAAGCACCCATTAGACCTCTATATGCGCGCTCCTAAGTCTTCTACATGGTTCGATAGGGATGTATGTGCTATACCAATCGAAATAGGAGACTTGAGGGTAGGTACATGTCAAGTTTCATCAAGATTGATTTGGTTTCAGATAGGTAAAATTTCATTTATTTACTCATATTGATGATTTCTGCTATAAAAAGCGCCCATTAGACCTCTATATGCGCGCTCCTAATTCTTCTACCAGGTTCGATAGGGATGTATGAGCTATACCAATCGAAAGAAGAGACTTGTGCCTAGGTACATGTCAAGTATCATCGAGATTGATTTTGTTTCAGATAGGTAAAAATTCATTTATTTACTCATATTGATCATTTCTGCTATAAAAAGCGCCCATTAGACCTCTATATGCGCGCTCCTACATCTTCTACCAGGTTCGATAGGGATGTATGCGCTATACCAATCGAAAGAGGAGACTTGGGCTAGGTACATGTCAAGTTTCATCCAGATTGATTTGGTTTTAGATAGGTAGACTTTCATTTATTAACTCATATTGATCATTTCTGCTATAAAAAGCGCCCACTGGACCTCTATATGCGCGCTCCTAAGTCTTCTACCAGGTTCGATAGGGATGTATGCGCTATACCAATCGAAAGAAGAGACTTGGCGCTAGGTACATGTCAAGTTTCATCAAGATTAATTTGGTTTCAGATAGGTAGAATTTCATTCATTAACTCATATTGATCATTTCTGCTATAAAAAGCACCCATTAGACCTCTATATGCGCGCTCCTACGTCTTCTACCAGGTTGGATAGGAATGTATACGCTATACCAATCAAAAGAAGAGACTTGGCGCTAGGTACATGTCAAGTTTCATCGAGATTGATTTGGTTTCAGATAGGTAGAATTTCATTCATTTACTCATATTGATCATTTCTGCTATAAAAAGCGCCCATTAGACCTCTATATGCGCGCTCCTAAGTCTTCTACCAGGTTCGATAGGGATGTATGCGCTATACCACTCAAAAGTAGAGACTTGGGGTTAGATACATGTCAAGTTTCATCAAGATTGATTTGTTTTCAGATAGGTAGAATTTCATTTATTAACTCATATTGATTATTTCTGCCATAAAAAGCGCCAATTAGACCTCTATATGCGCGCTCCTACGTCTTCTACCAGGTTCGATAGGAATGTATGCGCTATATCAATCGAACGAAGAGACTTGGCGCCAGGTACATGTCAAGTTTCATCAAGATTAATTGTGTTTCAGATAGGCAGAATTTCATTTATTTACTCATATTGATCAATTCTGCTATAAAAAGCGACCATTAGACCTCTATATGAGCGCTCCTACGTCTTCTACCAGGTTTGATATTGATGTATGCGCTATACCAATCGAAAGAGGAGATTTGGGGCTAGGTACATGTCAAGTTTCATTGAGATTGATTTGGTTTCAGATAGATGAAATTTCATTTATTTAGTCATATAGATCATTCCTACTATAAAAAGCGCCAAGTAGACCTCTATATGCGCGCTCCTACGTCTTCTACCAGGTTTGATAGGGATGTATGCGCTATACCAGACTTGGCACTAGGTACATGTCAAGTTTTATCAAGATTAATTTGGTTTCAGATAGGTAGAATTTCATTCATTAACTCATATTGATCATTTCTGCTATAAAAAGCGCCCATTAGACCTCTATATGCGCACTCCTACGTCTTCTACCAGGTTCGATAGGAATGTATACGCTATACCAATCAAAAGAGGAGACTTGGCGCTAAGTACATGTCAAGTTTCATCAAGATTTATTTGGTTTCAGATAGGTAGAATTTCATTTATTTACTCATATTGATCATTTCTGCTATAAAAAGCGCCAATTAGACCTCTATATGCGCGATCCTACTTCTTCTACCAGGTTCGATGGGGATGTATGCGCTATACCAATCGAAAGAGGAGACTTGGGCTAGGTACATGTCAAGTTTCATCCAGATTGATTTGGTTTTAGATAGGTAGACTTTCATTTATTAACTCATATTGATCATTTCTGCTATAAAAAGCGCCCACTGGACCTCTATATGCGCGCTCCTAAGTCTTCTACCAGGTTCGATAGGGATGTATGCTTTATACCACTCGAAAGTAGAGACTTGGGGCTAGGTACATGTCAAGTTTCATTAAGATTGATTTGGTTTCAGATAGGCAGAATTTCATTTATTTACTCATATTGATCATTTCTGCTGTAAAAAGCGTCCATTAGACCTCTATATGCGCGCTCCTTAATCTTCTACCAGGTTCGATAGGGATGTATGCACTATACCACTCGAAAGTAGAGACTTCGGGCTAGGTACATGTCAAGTTTTATCAAGATTAATTTGGTTTCAGATAGGTAGAATTTTATTCATTAATTCATATTGATCATTTCTGCTATAAAAAGCGCTCATTAGACCTCTATATGCGCGCTCATACTTCTTCTACCAGGTTCGATAGGGATGTATGCGCTATACCAATCGAAAGAAGAGACTTGGCGCTAGGTACATGTCAAGTTTCATCAAGATTAATTTGGTTTTAGATAGGTAGACTTTCATTCATTAACTCATATTGATCATTTCTGCTATAAAAAGCGCCCATTAGACCTCTATATGCGCACTCCTACGTCTTCTACCAGGTTCGATAGGAATGTATACCTATACCAATCAAAAGACGAGACTTGGCGCTAGGTACATGTCAAGTTTCATCAAGATTGATTTGGTTTCAGATAGGAAGAATTTCATTTATTTACTCATATTGATCATTTCTGCTATAAAAAGCGCTCATTAGACCTCTATATGCGCGCTCCTACTTCTTCTACCAGGTTCGATAGGGATGTATGCGCTATACCAATCGAAAGAAAAGACTTGGCGCTAGACACATGTCTAGTTTCATCAAGATTCATTTGGTTTCAGATAGGTAGAATTTCATTCATTAACTCATATTGATCATTTCTGCTATAAAAAGCGCCCATTAGACCTCTATATGCGCGCTCCTAAGTCTTCTACCAGGTTCGATAGGGATGTATGCGCTATACCACTCAAAAGTAGAGACTTGGGGTTAGATACATGTCAAGTTTCATCAAGATTGATTTGGTTTCAGATAGGTAGAATTTCATTTATTAACTCAAATTGATCATTTCTGCCATAAAAAGCACCAATTAGACCTCTATATGCGCGCTCCTACGTCTTCTACCAGGTTCGATAGGAATGTATGCGCTATACCAATCGAAAAAAGAGACTTGGGGCTAGGTACATGTCAAGTTTCATCGAGATTGATTTGGTTTCAGATAGATGAAATTTCATTTATTAAGTCATATAGATCATTTCTGCTATAAAAAGCGCCAATTAGACCTCTATATGCGCGCTCCTACCTCTTCTACCAGGTTCGATAGGGATGTATGCGCTATACTAATCGAAAGAAGAGACTTGGCACTAGGTACATGTCAAGTTTTATCAAGATTAATTTGGTTTCAGATAGGTACAATTTCATTCATTAACTCATATTGATCAATTCTGCTATAAAAAGCGCCCATTTGACCTCTATATGCGTGCTACTACGTCTTCTACGAGGTTCGATAGGAATGTATACGCTATACCAATCAAAAGAAGAGACTTGGCGCTAGGTACATGTCAAGTTTCATGAAGATTGATTTGGTTTCAGATAGGTAGAATTTCATTTATCTACTCATATTGATCATTTCTGCTATAAAAAGCGCCCATTAGACCTCTATATGCGCTCTCCTAATTCTTCTACCAGGTTCAATAGGGATGTATGCGCTATACCAATCGAAAGAGGAGACTTGGGCTAGGTACATGTCAAGTTTCATTAAGATTGATATGGTTTCAGATAGGTAGAATTTCATTTATTTACTCATATTGATCATTTCTGCTATAAAAAGCGCCCATTAGACCTCTATATGCGCGCTCCTTAATCTTCTACCAGGTTCGATAGGGATGTATGCACTATACCACTTGAAAGTAGAGATTTAAGGCTAGGTACATGTCAAGTTTCATCAAGATTGATTTGGTTTCAGATAGGTAAACTTTCATTTATTAACTCATATTGATCATTTCTGCTATAAAAAGCGCCCATTAGACCTCTATATGCGCTCTCCTACCTCTTCTACCAGGTTCGATAGGGATGTATGCGCTATACCAATCGAAAGAGGAGACTTGGCGCTAGGTACATGTCAAGTTTTATCAAGATTGATTTGATTTCAGATAGGTAGACTTTCATTTAATTACTCACATTGATCATTTCTGCTATAAAAAGCGCCCATTAGACCTTATATGCGTCATTCTACGTCTTCTACCAGTTCGATGGGGATGTATGCGCTATACCAATCGAAAGAGGAGACTTGGGGCTAGGTACATGTAAAGTTTCATCGAGATTGATTTGGTTTTAGATAGGTGAAACTACATTCATTTAGTCATATTGATCATTTCTGCTATTAGACCTCTATATGCGCGCTCCCACGTCTTGTACCAGGTTCGATAGGGATGTATGCACTATACCAATCGAAAGAAGGTTCGATAGGGATGTATGCGCTATACCAATCGAAAGAGGACACTTGGGGCTAGGTTCATGTAAAGTTTCATTAAGATTGATGTGGTTTCAGATAGGTAAAATTTCATTCATTTACTCATATTGATGATATCTGCTATAAAAAGCTCCCATTAGACCTCTATATGCGCGCTCCTACGTCTTCTACCAGGTTCGATAGGGATGTATGCGCTATCCCATCGAAAGAAGAGACTAGGGGCTAGGTACATGTCAAGTTTCATCGAGATTGATTTGGTTTCATATACAGTACTGCAACCCACTTGTTTGACAATTCTATCCTATCCTATCCACCATCCTACATCCTACATCCACCTCCTATCCACTCTATCCTATCCTATCCTATCCTATCCTATCCTATCCTATCCCATCCCATCCTATCCTATCCTATCCTATCCTATCCACATCATTCAAATTTATTTCTATCCAATCCTATCCTACATCCTATCTTATCCTATCCTATCCTATCCTACATCCTATCCTACATCCTATCCTATCCTATCCATCTACTTCTCATCAACTTTAGCGAGATTATGATTAAAACTTAATGACTTAATACAAGGTCATGCATAAGAAGTAAATTATCTGTAATTATTGCTGGGGTTTTTTTTTTTTTTTGGATTTTATAAAAATGAAAATTATTTAGATGATTAAATACCATTTTGCCTTTGCAGTGAAAGAAACAAAAATATAATATTAAAACCTCCAAGTTTGTTTTTTATTGAAATAAAATTTATATTACCCATTAAGTGAAGTGAAATTTTTCAATGGATCGAATTGAATCAAATAAGTATGGTTGTCTCCTAATAACTTAAAAATTATAAAAAGAAAGATTGGATTGAAGAACGAGGTGGATAGGATGTAGGATAGGATAGGATGTAGGATAGGATAGGATAGGATAGGATGTAGGATAGGATGTAGGATGTAGGATAGGATGGGATAGAAATGGTTAGGATTGAGGTGGATAGGATTGAGGTGGATAGGATAGGATAGGATAGGATAGGATGGGATAGGATAGGATGGGATAGGATAGGATAGGATAAGATTCTATCCACTTTCTATCCTACATCCTGCATCCTACATCCTATCCTATCCACTTTTTTGTCAAACAAGTGGGTTGCAGTACTGTAGGTAGAATTTCATTTATTTACTCATATTGATCATTTCTGCTATAAAAAGCGCCCATTAGACCTCTATATGCGCGCTCCTACTTCTTCTACCAGGTTCGATTGGGATGTATGCGCTATACCAATCGAAAGAAGAGACTTGGGGCTAGGTACATGTCAAGTTTTATCGAGATTGATTAGGTTTCAGATAGGTGAAATTACATTCATTTAGTCATATTGATCATTTCTGCTATAAAAAGCGCCCATTAAACCTCTATATGCGCGCTCCTACGTCTTGTACCAGGTTCGATAGGGATGTATGCGCTATACCAATCGAAAGAAGTGACTTGGGGCTAGGTATATGTAAAGTTTCATCGAGATTTATTTGGTTTCAGATAGGTAGAATTTCATTTATTTACTCATATTGATCATTTCTGCTATAAAAAGCGCCCATTAGACCTCTATATGCGCGGTCCTAAGTCTTCTACCAAGTTCGATAGGGATGTATGCGCTATACCAATCGAAAGAAGGTTCGATAGGGATGTATGCGCTATACCAATCGAAAGAGGACACTTGGGGCTAGGTACATGTAAAGTTTCATTAAGATTGATGTGGTTTCAGATAGGTAAAATTTCATTTGTTTACTCATATTGATCATTTCTGCTATAAAAAGCGCCCATTAGACATCTACATGCGCGCTCCTACGTCTTCTACCAGGTTCGATATCGATGTATGCTCTAAACCAATCGACAGAGGAGACTTTGGGCTAGGTACTTGTCAAGTTTCATCAAGATTGATGTGGTTTCAGATAGGTAGAATTTCATTTATTTATTCATATTGATCATTGCTGTTATAAAAAGCGCCAATAAGACCTCTATATGCGCGCTCCTACGTCTTCTACCAGGTTCTATATTGATATATGCGCTATATCAATCCAAAGAGGAGACTTGGGGCTATGTACTTGTCAAGTTTCATAAAGATTGATTTGGTTGTAGACGGGAAGAATTTCATTTATTTACTCTTATTGATCATTTCTGTTTAAAAAAGCGACCATTAGACCTCTATATGCGCGGCCCTACTTCTTCTACCAGGTTCGATATCGATGTATGCGCTACACCAGTCAAACGAAGAGTATTGGGGCTAGGTACATGTCAAGCTTCATAAAGATTGATTCTGTTTCAGACAGGCAGAATTTCATTTATTTACTCATATTTATCATTTCTGCTTTAAAAAGCGCCCATTAGACCTCTATTTGTGCGGTCCTACGTCTTCTACCAGGTTCGATATCGATGTATGTGCTATACCAATAAAAAGAGGAGACTTAGGGCTAGGTACATGTTAAGATTCAGCAAGATTGATTATGTTTCAGACAGGTAGAATTTCATTTATTTACTCATATTGATCATTTCTGCTATAAAAAGCGTCTATTAGACCTGTATATGCGCGCTCCTACTTTTTCTACCAGGTTTGATAGGGATGTAAGCGCAATACCAATCAACAGAGGAGACTTGGGTCTAGGTACATGTTAGGTTTCATCAAGATTGATATGGTTTTAGATAGGAAAAATTTCATTTATTTACTCATATTGATCATTTCTGCTATAAAAAGCGCCCATTAGACCTCTATATGCGCGCTTCTACGTCTTTTACCATGTTCGATCGGGATGTATGCGCTATACCTATCGAAAGAAGAGACTTTGGGCTAGGTACATGTCAAGTTTCATTCAGATTGATTTGGTTTCAGATTAGAAGAATTTCATTTATTTACTCATATTGATCATTTCTGCTATAAAAAGCGTCCATTAGAACTCTAAATGCGCGCTCCTACTTCTTCTACCAGGTTCGATAGGGATGTACGCGCTATACCTATCAAAACATGAGACTTGCATCTAGGTACATGTCAAGTTTCATCAAGATTTATTTGGTTTCAGATAGGTAGAATTTCATTTATTTACTCAAATTGATCATTTCTGCTATAAAAAGCGCCCATTAGACCTCTAAATGCGCGCTCCTACGTCTTTACCAGGTTCGATATCGATGTATGCGCTATACCAATAAAAAGAGATGACTTGGGGCTAGGTACATGTCAAGTTTCATCAAGATTGATTTGGTTTCAGATAAGAAGAATTTCATTTATTTACTCATATTTATCATTTCTGCTATAAAAAGCGCCCAATAGACCTCTATATGCGCGCTCCTACTTCTTCTACCAGGTTCGATAGGGATATATGCGCTATACCAATTAAATGAATGACTTCGGTCTAGGCACATGTCCAGCTTCATTAAGATTTATTTGGTTTCAGATACGTAGAATTTAATTTATTTACTCATATTGATCATTTCTGCTATAAAAAGCGTCCATTAGAACTCTAAATGCGCGCTCCTTCTTCTTCGACCAGGTTCGATAGGGATGTATGCGCTATACCTATCAAAACATGAGACTTGCGTCTAGGTACATGTCAAGTTTCATCAAGATTGATTTGGTTTCAGATAGGTAGAATTTCATTTATTTACTCAAATTGATCATTTCTGCTATAAAAAGCGCCCATTAGACCTCTATATGCGCGCTCCTACGTCTTTTTCCAGGTTCGATATCGATGTATGCGCTATACCAATAAAAAGAAGTGACTTGGGGCTAGGTACATGTCAAGTTTCATCAAGATTGATTTGGTTTCAGATAGGTAGAATGTCATTTATTTACTCATATTGATCATTTCTGCTATAAAAAGCGCAAATTAGACCTCTATATGCGCGCTTCTACGTCTTGTACCAGGTCCGATAGGGATGTATGCGCTATACCAATCGAAAGAGAAGACATGGGGCTAGGTACATGTCAAGTTTCATTAAGATTGATTTGGTTTCAGATAGGTAGAATTTCATTTATTTACACATATTGATCATTTCTGCTATAAACAGCGCCCATTAGACCTCTATATGCGCGCTCCTTCGTCTTCTACCAGGTTCGATAGGGATGTAAGTGCTATACCAATCAAAAGAGGAGTCTGTGGGCTAGGTACATGTCAAGGTTCATTAAGATTGATTTGGTTTCAGATAGTTAGAATTTCATTTATTTACTCATATTGATCATTTCTGCTATAAAAATCGCCCATTAGACCTCTATATGCGCGCCTCTACGTCTTCTACCAGGTTCGATATCGATGTATGCTTTAAACCAATCGACAGAGGAGACTTTGGGCTAGGTACTTGTCAAGTTTCATCAAGATTGATGTGGTTTCAGATAGGTAGAATTTCATTTATTTATTCATATTGATCATTGCTGTTATAAAAAGCGCCAATTAGACCTCTATATGCGCGCTCCTACGTCTTCTACCAGGTTCTATATTGATATATGCGCTATATCAATCCAAAGAGGAGACTTGGGGCTATGTACTTGTCAAGTTTCATAAAGATTGATTTGGTTGTAGACGGGAAGAATTTCATTTATTTACTCTTATTGATCATTTCTGTTTAAAAAAGCGACCATTAGACCTCTATATGCGCGGCCCTTCTTCTTCTACCAGGTTCGATATCGATGTATGCGCTACACCAGTCAAACGAAGAGTATTGGGGCTAGGTACATGTCAAGCTTCATAAAGATTGATTCTGTTTCAGACAGGCAGAATTTCATTTATTTACTCATATTTATCATTTCTGCTTTAAAAAGCGCCCATTAGACCTCTATTTGTGCGGTCCTACGTCTTCTACCAGGTTCGATATCGATGTATGTGCTATACCAATCAAAAGAGGAGACTTAGGGCTAGGTACATGTTAAGATTCAGCAAGATTGATTCTGTTTCAGACAGGTAGAATTTCATTTATTTACTCATATTGATCATTTCTGCTATAAAAAGCGTCTATTAGACCTGTATATACGCGCTCCTACTTTTTCTACCAGGTTTGATAGGGATGTAAGCGCAATACCAATCAACAGAGGAGACTTGGGTCTAGGTACATGTTAGGTTTCATCAAGATTGATATGGTTTTAGATAGGAAAAATTTCATTTATTTACTCATATTGATCATTTCTGCTATAAAAAGCGCCCATTAGACCTCTATATGCGCGCTTCTACGTCTTTTACCATGTTCGATCGGGATGTATGCGCTATACCTATCGAAAGAAGAGACTTTGGGCTAGGTACATGTCAAGTTTCATTCAGATTGATTTGGTTTCAGATTAGAAGAATTTCATTTATTTACTCATATTGATCATTTCTGCTATAAAAAGCGCCCATTAGACCTCTATATGCGCGCTCCTACTTCTTCTACCAGGTTCGATAGGGATGTATGCGCTATACCAATTAAATGAATGACTTCGGTCTAGGCACATGTCAAGCTTCATTAAGATTTATTTGGTTTCAGATAGGTAGAATTTCATTTATTTACTCATATTGATCATTTCTGCTATAAAAAGCGTCCATTAGAACTCTAAATGCGCGCTCCTACTTCTTCTACCAGGTTCGATAGGGATGTACGCGCTATACCTATCAAAACATGAGACTTGCATCTAGGTACATGTCAAGTTTCATCAAGATTTATTTGGTTTCAGATAGGTAGAATTTCATTTATTTACTCAAATTGATCATTTCTGCTATAAAAGCGCCCATTAGACCTCTAAATGCGCGCTCCTACGTCTTTACCAGGTTCGATATCGATGTATGCGCTATACCAATAAAAAGAGGTGACTTGGGGCTAGGTACATGTCAAGTTTCATCAAGATTGATTTGGTTTCAGATAAGAAGAATTTCATTTATTTACTCATATTTATCATTTCTGCTATAAAAAGCGCCCAAAAGACCTCTATATGCGCGCTCCTACTTCTTCTACCAGGTTCGATAGGGATATATGCGCTATACCAATTAAATGAATGACTTCGGTCTAGGCACATGTCCAGCTTCATTAAGATTTATTTGGTTTCAGATAGGTAGAATTTAATTTATTTACTCATATTGATCATTTCTGCTATAAAAAGCGTCCATTAGAACTCTAAATGCGCGCTCCTTCTTCTTCGACCAGGTTCGATAGGGATGTATGCGCTATGCCTATCAAAACATGAGACTTGCGTCTAGGTACATGTCAAGTTTCATCAAGATTGATTTGGTTTCAGATAGGTAGAATTTCATTTATTTACTCAAATTGATCATTTCTGCTATAAAAAGCGCCCATTAGACCTCTATATGCGCGCTCCTACGTCTTTTTCCAGGTTCGATATCGATGTATGCGCTATACCAATAAAAAGAAGTGACTTGGGGCTAGGTACATGTCAAGTTTCATCAAGATTGATTTGGTTTCAGATAGGTAGAATGTCATTTATTTACTCATATTGATCATTTCTGCTATACAAAGCGCAAATTAGACCTCTATATGCGCGCTTCTACGTCTTGTACCAGGTCCGATAGGGATGTATGCGCTATACCAATCGAAAGAGAAGACATGGGGCTAGGTACATGTCAAGTTTCATTAAGATTGATTTGGTTTCAGATAGGTAGAATTTCATTTATTTACACATATTGATCATTTCTGCTATAAACAGCGCCCATTAGACCTCTATATGCGCGCTCCTTCGTCTTCTACCAGGTTCGATAGGGATGTAAGTGCTATACCAATCAAAAGAGGAGTCTGTGGGCTAGGTACATGTCAAGGTTCATTAAGATTGATTTGGTTTCAGATAGTTAGAATTTCATTTATTTACTCATATTGATCATTTCTGCTATAAAAATCGCCCATTAGACCTCTATATGCGCGCCTCTACGTCTTCTACCAGGTTCGATATCGATGTATGCTCTAAACCAATCGACAGAGGAGACTTTGGGCTAGGTACTTGTCAAGTTTCATCAAGATTGATGTGGTTTCAGATAGGTAGAATTTCATTTATTTATTCATATTGATCATTGCTGTTATAAAAAGCGCCAATTAGACCTCTATATGCGCGCTCCTACGTCTTCTACCAGGTTCTATATTGATATATGCGCTATATCAATCCAAAGAGGAGACTTGGGGCTATGTACTTGTCAAGTTTCATAAAGATTGATTTGGTTGTAGACGGGAAGAATTTCATTTATTTACTCTTATTGATCATTTCTATTTAAAAAAGCGACCATTAGACCTCTATATGCGCGGCCCTTCTTCTTCTACCAGGTTCGATATCGATGTATGCGCTACACCAGTCAAACGAAGAGTATTGGGGCTAGGTACATGTCAAGCTTCATAAAGATTGATTCTGTTTCAGACAGGCAGAATTTCATTTATTTACTCATATTTATCATTTCTGCTTTAAAAAGCGCCCATTAGACCTCTATTTGCGCGGTCCTACGTCTTCTACCAGGTTCGATATCGATGTATGTGCTATACCAATCAAAAGAGGAGACTTAGGGCTAGGTACATGTTAAGATTCAGCAAGATTGATTCTGTTTCAGACAGGTAGAATTTCATTTATTTACTCATATTGATCATTTCTGCTATAAAAAGCGTCTATTAGACCTGTATATGCGCGCTCCTACTTTTTCTACCAGGTTTGATAGGGATGTAAGCGCAATACCAATCAACAGAGGAGACTTGGGTCTAGGTACATGTTAGGTTTCATCAAGATTGATATGGTTTTAGATAGGAAAAATTTCATTTATTTACTCATATTGATCATTTCTGCTATAAAAAGCGCCCATTAGACCTCTATATGCGCGCTTCTACGTCTTTTACCATGTTCGATCGGGATGTATGCGCTATACCTATCGAAAGAAGAGATTTTGGGCTAGGTACATGTCAAGTTTCATTCAGATTGATTTGGTTTCAGATTAGAAGAATTTCATTTATTTACTCATATTGATCATTTCTGCTATAAAAAGCGCCCATTAGACCTCTATATGCGCGCTCCTACTTCTTCTACCAGGTTCGATAGGGATGTATGCGCTATACCAATTAAATGAATGACTTCGGTCTAGGCACATGTCAAGCTTCATTAAGATTTATTTGGTTTCAGATAGGTAGAATTTCATTTAATTATTCATATTGATCATTTCTGCTATAAAAAGCGTCCATTAGAACTCTAAATGCGCGCTCCTACTTCTTCTACCAGGTTCGATAGGGATGTACGCGCTATACCTATCAAAACATGAGACTTGCATCTAGGAACATGTCAAGTTTCATCAAGATTTATTTGGTTTCAGATAGGTAGAATTTCATTTATTTACTCAAATTGATCATTTCTGCTATAAAAAGCGCCCATTAGACCTCTAAATGCGCGCTCCTACGTCTTTACCAGGTTCGATATCGATGTATGCGCTATACCAATAAAAAGAGGTGACTTGGGGCTAGGTACATGTCAAGTTTCATCAAGATTGATTTGGTTTCAGATAAGAAGAATTTCATTTATTTACTCATATTTATCATTTCTGCTATAAAAAGCGCCCAAAATAGCTCTATATGCGCGCTCCTACTTCTTCTACCAGGTTCGATAGGGATATATGCGCTATACCAATTAAATGAATGACTTCGGTCTAGGCACATGTCCAGCTTCATTAAGATTTATTTGGTTTCAGATAGGTAGAATTTAATTTATTTACTCATATTGATCATTTCTGCTATAAAAAGCGTCCATTAGAACTCTAAATGCGCGCTCCTTCTTCTTCGACCAGGTTCGATAGGGATGTATGCGCTATGCCTATCAAAACATGAGACTTGCGTCTAGGTACATGTCAAGTTTCATCAAGATTGATTTGGTTTCAGATAGGTAGAATTTCATTTATTTACTCAAATTGATCATTTCTGCTATAAAAAGCGCCCATTAGACCTCTATATGCGCGCTCCTACGTCTTTTTCCAGGTTCGATATCGATGTATGCGCTATACCAATAAAAAGAAGTGACTTGGGGCTAGGTACATGTCAAGTTTCATCAAGATTGATTTGGTTTCAGATAGGTAGAATGTCATTTATTTACTCATATTGATCATTTCTGCTATAAAAAGCGCAAATTAGACCTCTATATGCGCGCTTCTACGTCTTGTACCAGGTCCGATAGGGATGTATGCGCTATACCAATCGAAAGAGAAGACATGGGGCTAGGTACATGTCAAGTTTCATTAAGATTGATTTGGTTTCAGATAGGTAGAATTTCATTTATTTACACATATTGATCATTTCTGCTATAAACAGCGCCCATTAGACCTCTATATGCGCGCTCCTTCGTCTTCTACCAGGTTCGATAGGGATGTAAGTGCTATACCAATCAAAAGAGGAGTCTGTGGGCTAGGTACATGTCAAGGTTCATTAAGATTGATTTGGTTTCAGATAGTTAGAATTTCATTTATTTACTCATATTGATCATTTCTGCTATAAAAATCGCCCTTTAGACCTCTATATGCGCGCCTCTACGTCTTCTACCAGGTTCGATATCGATGTATGCTCTAAACCAATCGACAGAGGAGACTTTGGGCTAGGTACTTGTCAAGTTTCATCAAGATTGATGTGGTTTCAGATAGGTAGAATTTCATTTATTTATTCATATTGATCATTGCTGTTATAAAAAGCGCCAATTAGACCTCTATATGCGCGCTCCTACGTCTTCTACCAGGTTCTATATTGATATATGCGCTATATCAATCCAAAGAGGAGACTTGGGGCTATGTACTTGTCAAGTTTCATAAAGATTGATTTGGTTGTAGACGGGAAGAATTTCATTTATTTACTCTTATTGATCATTTCTGTTTAAAAAAGCGACCATTAGACCTCTATATGCGCGGCCCTTCTTCTTCTACCAGGTTCGATATCGATGTATGCGCTACACCAGTCAAACGAAGAGTATTGGGGCTAGGTACATGTCAAGCTTCATAAAGATTGATTCTGTTTCAGACAGGCAGAATTTCATTTATTTACTCATATTTATCATTTCTGCTTTAAAAAGCGCCCATTAGACCTCTATTTGTGCGGTCCTACGTCTTCTACCAGGTTCGATATCGATGTATGTGCTATACCAATCAAAAGAGGAGACTTAGGGCTAGGTACATGTTAAGATTCAGCAAGATTGATTCTGTTTCAGACAGGTAGAATTTCATTTATTTACTCATATTGATCATTTCTGCTATAAAAAGCGTCTATTAGACCTGTATATGCGCGCTCCTACTTTTTCTACCAGGTTTGATAGGGATGTAAGCGCAATACCAATCAACAGAGGAGACTTGGGTCTAGGTACATGTTAGGTTTCATCAAGATTGATATGGTTTTAGATAGGAAAAATTTCATTTATTTACTCATATTGATCATTTCTGCTATAAAAAACGCCCATTAGACCTCTATATGCGCGCTTCTACGTCTTTTACCATGTTCGATCGGGATGTATGCGCTATACCTATCGAAAGAAGAGACTTTGGGCTAGGTACATGTCAAGTTTCATTCAGATTGATTTGGTTTCAGATTAGAAGAATTTCATTTATTTACTCATATTGATCATTTCTGCTATAAAAAGCGCCCATTAGACCTCTATATGCGCGCTCCTACTTCTTCTACCAGGTTCGATAGGGATGTATGCGCTATACCAATTAAATGAATGACTTCGGTCTAGGCACATGTCAAGCTTCATTAAGATTTATTTGGTTTCAGATAGGTAGAATTTCATTTAATTATTCATATTGATCATTTCTGCTATAAAAAGCGTCCATTAGAACTCTAAATGCGCGCTCCTACTTCTTCTACCAGGTTCGATAGGGATGTACGCGCTATACCTATCAAAACATGAGACTTGCATCTAGGTACATGTCAAGTTTCATCAAGATTTATTTGGTTTCAGATAGGTAGAATTTCATTTATTTACTCAAATTGATCATTTCTGCTATAAAAAGCGCCCATTAGACCTCTAAATGCGCGCTCCTACGTCTTTACCAGGTTCGATATCGATGTATGCGCTATACCAATAAAAAGAGGTGACTTGGGGCTAGGTACATGTCAAGTTTCATCAAGATTGATTTGGTTTCAGATAAGAAGAATTTCATTTATTTACTCATATTTATCATTTCTGCTATAAAAAGCGCCCAAAAGACCTCTATATGCGCGCTCCTACTTCTTCTACCAGGTTCGATAGGGATATATGCGCTATACCAATTAAATGAATGACTTCGGTCTAGGCACATGTCCAGCTTCATTAAGATTTATTTGGTTTCAGATAGGTAGAATTTAATTTATTTACTCATATTGATCATTTCTGCTATAAAAAGCGTCCATTAGAACTCTAAATGCGCGCTCCTTCTTCTTCGACCAGGTTCGATAGGGATGTATGCGCTATACCTATCAAAACATGAGACTTGCGTCTAGGTACATGTCAAGTTTCATCAAGATTGATTTGGTTTCAGATAGGTAGAATTTCATTTATTTACTCAAATTGATCATTTCTGCTATAAAAAGCGCCCATTAGACCTCTATATGCGCGCTCCTACGTCTTTTTCCAGGTTCGATATCGATGTATGCGCTATACCAATAAAAAGAAGTGACTTGGGGCTAGGTACATGTCAAGTTTCATCAAGATTGATTTGGTTTCAGATAGGTAGAATTTCATTTATTTACTCATATTGATCATTTCTGCTATAAAAAGCGCAAATTAGACCTCTATATGCGCGCTTCTACGTCTTGTACCAGGTCCGATAGGGATGTATGCGCTATACCAATCGAAAGAGAAGACATGGGGCTAGGTACATGTCAAGTTTCATTAAGATTGATTTGGTTTCAGATAGGTAGAATTTCATTTATTTACACATATTGATCATTTCTGCTATAAACAGCGCCCATTAGACCTCTATATGCGCGCTCCTTCGTCTTCTACCAGGTTCGATAGGGATGTAAGTGCTATACCAATCAAAAGAGGAGTCTGTGGGCTAGGTACATGTCAAGGTTCATTAAGATTGATTTGGTTTCAGATAGTTAGAATTTCATTTATTTACTCATATTGATCATTTCTGCTATAAAAATCGCCCATTAGACCTCTATATGCGCGCCTCTACGTCTTCTACCAGGTTCGATATCGATGTATGCGCTATACCAATCGAAAGAGGAGACCTTGGTCTAGGTACATGTCAAGTTTTATGAAGATTGATTTGGTTTCAGATATGCAGAATTTCATTTATTTACTCATATTGATCATTTCTTCTATAAAAAAGCACCCAATAGACCTCTATATGCGCGCTCCTAAGTCTTATACCAGGTTCGATATCGATGTATGCGCTATACCAATCAAAAGAGGTGACTTGGGTCTAGGTACATGTCAAGTTTCATCAAGATTGATTTGGTTTCAGATAGGTAGGATTTCATTTATTTACTTATGTTGATCATTTCCGCTATAAAAAGCGCCCATTAGAACTCTAAATGCGCGCTCGTACGTGTAAGCGCTAAACCAATCAAAAGAGGAGACTAGCGGCTATTTACAAATCAAGTTTCATTAAGATTGATTTGGTTTCAGATATCTGGAATTTCATTTATTTACTCATATTGATGATATCTGCTATAAAAAGCTCCCATTAGACCTCTATATGCGCGCTCCTACGTCTTCTACCAGGTTCGATAGGGATGTATGCGCTATCCCATCGAAAGAAGAGACTAGGGGCTAGGTACATATCAAGTTTCATCAAGATTGATTTGGTTTCAGATAGGTAAAATTTCATTCATTTACTCATATTGATCATTTCTGCTATAAAAAGCGCCCATTAGACCTCTATATGCGCGCTCCTACGTCTTCTACCAGGTTCGATATCGATGTATGTGCTATACCAATAAAAAGAGGTGACTCGGTGCTAGGTACATGTCAAGTTTCATCAAGATTGATTTGGTTTCAGATAGGTAGAATTTCATTTATTTACTCATATTGATCATTTCTGCTATAAAAAGCACCAATTAGAACTCTATATCCGCGCTCCTACTTTTTCTACCAGGTTCGATATGGTTGTATGCGCTATACCAATCAAAAGAATGACTTAGGTCTAGGTACATGTCAAGTTTCATTCAGATTGATTTGGTTTCAGATAGGTAGAATTTCAATTATTTACTCATATTGATCATTTCTGCTATAAAAAGCGCACATTAGACCTCTATATGCGCGCTCCTACGTCTTCTACCAGGTTCGATATCGATTTATGCGCTATACCAAATAAAAAGAGGTGACTTGGGTCTAGGTACATGTCAAGTTTCATCAAGATTGATTTTGTTTCAGATAGGTAGAATTTCATTTATTTACTCATATTGATCATTTCTGTTATAAAAAGCGCCAATTATACCTTTATATGCGCGCTCCTACTTCTTCTACCAGGTTCGATAGGGATGTATGCGCTATACCAATCAAAAGAATGACTTAGGTCTAGGTACATGTCAAGTTTAATTAAGATTGATTTGGTTTCAGATAGGTAGAATTTCATTTATTTACTCATTTTGATCATTTCTGCTATATAAAGCGCCCATTAGACCTCTATATGTGCGCTCCTACGTCTTGTAGAAATGTACCAGGTTCGATAGGGATGTATGCGCTATATCAATCGAAAGAGGAGACCTGGGTCTAGGTACATGTCAAGTTTCATCAAGATTGATTTGGTTTCAGATAGGTAGAATTTCATTTATTTACTCATATTGACCATTTCTGCTATAAAAAGCGCCCATTAGACCTCTATATGCGCGCTCCTTCGTCTTCTACCAGGTTCGATAGGGATGTAAGCGCTATACCAATCAAAAGAGGACTCTGGGGCTAGGTACATGTCAAGTTTCTTTAAGATTGATTTGGTTTCAGATAGGTAGAATTTCATTTATTTACTGATATTGATCATTTCTGCTATAAAAAGGGCCCATTAAACCTCTACATGCGCGCGCCTACGTCTTCTACCAGGTTCGTATCAATGTATGCGCTATACCAATCAAAAGAGGAGACTTGTGTCTAGATACTTGTCAAGGTTCATCAAGATTGATTTGGTTTCAGATAGGTAGAATTTCATTTATTTACTCATATTGATCATTTCTGCTATAAAAAGCGCCCATTAGACCTCTATATGCGCGCTTCTACGTCTTCTACCAGGTTCGATATCGATGTATGCGCTATACCAATTATAAGAGGAGACCTGGGTCTAGGTACATGTTTAGTTTCATCAAGATTGATTTGGTTTCAGATAGGTAGAAATTCATTTATTTACTCATATTGATCATTCCTCTATATAAAGCACCCATTAGACCTCTATATGCGCGCTCCTACGTCTTATACCAGGTTCGATATCGATGTATGCGCTATACCAATCAAAAGAAGAGACTTTTGTCTAGGTACATGTCAAGTTTCATCAAGATTGATTTGGTTTCAGATAGGTAGAATTTCATTTATTTACTCATATTGATCATTTCCGCTATAAAAAGCGCCCATTTGAACTCTATATGCGCGCTCGTACGTCTTCTACCAGGTTCGATAGGGATGTATGCGCTATACCAATCAAAAGAGTAGAATTGGGGCTAGGAACAGGTCAAGTTTCATCAAGATTGATTTGGTTTCAGATACGTAGAATTTCATTTATTTACTCATATTGATCATTTCTGCTATAAAAAGCGCCCTTAAGACCTGCATATGCGCGCTCCTACGTCTTCTACCAGGTTCGATATCGATGTATGCGCTATACCAATCAAAACAGGAGACCTGGGTCTATTTACATGTTTAGTTTCATCAAGATTGATTTGGTTTCAGATAGGTAGAAATTCATTTATTTACTCATATTGATCATTTCTGCTATAGAAAGCGCCCATTAGACCTCTATATGCGCGCTCCTACGTCTTCTACCAGGCTCGATATCGATGTATGCGCTATACCAATCAAAAGAGGAGACTTGTATCTAGGTACATGTCAAGTTTCATCAAGATTGATATGGTTTCAGATAGGTAGAATTTCATTTATTTACTCATATTGATCATTTCTGCTATATAAAGGGCCCATTAAACCTCTATATGCGCGCGCCTACGTCTTCTACCAGGTTCGTATCGATGTATGCGCTACACCAATCAAAAGAGGAGACTTGTGTCTAGATACTTGTCAAGGTTCATCAAGATTGATTTGGTTTCAGATAGGTAGAATTTCATTTATTTACTCATATTGATCATTTCTGCTATAAAAAGCGCCCATTAGACCTCTATATGCGCGCTTCTACGTCTTCTACCAGGTTCGATATCGATGTATGCGCTATATCAATCGAAAGAGGAGACTTGTATCTAGGTACATGTCAAGTTTCATCAAGATTGATTTTTTTACAGATAGGTAGAATGTCATTTATTTACTCATATTTATCATTTCTCCTATAAAAAGCGCCCATTAGACCTCTATATGCACGACCTACGTCTTCTACCAGGTTCGTATCGATGTATTAGATATATCTATGAAAATAGGAGACTTAGGTTTAGGTACATGTCAAGTTTCATCAAGATTGATTTGGTTTCAGATAGGTAGAATTTCATTTATGTACTCATATTGATCATTTCTGTTATAAAAAGCGCCCATTAGACCTGCATATGCGCGCTCCTACGTCTTCTACCAGGTTCGATCGGCATGTATGCGCTATACCAATCAAAAGAAGAGACTATCGGCTAGGTACATGTCAAGTTTCATTAAGATTGATTGGTTTCAGATAGGTAGAATTTCATTTACTTTCTCATATTGATCATTTCTGCTATAGAAAGCGCCCATTAGACCTCTATTGCGCGCTCCTACGTCTTCTACCAGGCTCGATATCGATGTATGCGCTATACCAATCAAAAGAGGAGACTTGTATCTAGGTACATGTCAAGTTTCATGTAGAATTTCATTTATTTACTCATATTGATCATTTCTGCTATAAAAAGCGCCCATTAGACCTCTATATGCGCGCTCCTACCTCTTCTACTAGGTTCCATTTCGGTCAAGTTTCATCAAGATTGATTAGGTTTCAGATAGGTAGAATTTCATTTATTTACTCATATTGATCATTTCTGCTATAAAAAGCGCCCATTAGACCTTTCTATGCGCGACCTAAGTCTTCTACCAGGTTCGATAGGGATGCATGCGCTATACCAATCGAAAGAAAAGACTTGGGGCTAGGTACATGTCAAGTTTCATTAAGATTGATTTGCGCGCTCCTACCTCTTCTACCAGGTTCGATAACGATGTATTAGCTATATCAAAAGAGGAGACTTAGGTTTAGGTACATGTCAAGTTTCACCAAGATTGATTTCGTTTCAGATAGGTAGAATTTCATTTATTTTCTCATATTGATAATTTCTGATATAGAAAGCGCCCATTAGACCTCTATATGCGCGCTCCTACCTCTTCTACCAGGTTCGATTTGGATGTATGCGCAATACCAATCAAAAGAGGACATTTTGGGCTAGGTACATATTAAGTTTCCTCAAGATTGATTTGGTTTCAGATAGGCAGAATTTCATTTATTTACTCATATTGATCATTTGTGCTATAAAAGGCGCCCAGTAGACCTGTATATGCGCGCTCCTGGGTCTTCTACCAGGTTCAGTCGGGATGTATGCGCTATACCAATCAAAAGAGGAGACAAGCGGCTAGGTACATGTCAATTTTCATTAAGATTGAGTTGGTTTCAGATAGACAGAATTTCATTTATTTACTCATATTGATCATTTCTGCTATAGAAAGCGCCCATTAGACCTCTATATGCGCGCTCCTACGTCTTCTACCAGGCTCGATATCGATGTATGCGCTATACCAGTCAAAAGAGGAGACTGGTATCTAGGTATATGTCAAGTTTCATCAGGATTGATTTGGTTTCAGATAGGTAGAATTTCATTTATTTACTCATATTGATCATTTCTGCTATAAAAAGCACCCATTAGACCTTTCTATGCGCGACCTACGTCTTGTACCAGGTTCGATATCGATGCATGCGCTCTACTAATCGAAAGAAAAGACTTGGGGCTAGGTACCTGTCAAGTTTCATTAAGATTGATTTGGTTTCAGATAGGTAGAATTTCATTTATTTACTCATATTGATCAGTTCTCCTAGAAAAAGCGCCCATTAGACCTCTATATGCGCCCTCCTACGTCTTCTACCAGGTTCGATATGGATGCATTAGCTATACCTATCAAAAGAGAAGACTTAGGTCTAGGTACATGTCAAGTTTCATCAAGATTGATTTGGTTTCAGATAGGTAGAATTTCATTTATTTTCTCATATTGATTATTTCTGATATAGAAAGCGCCCATTAGACCTCTATATGCGCGCTCCTACGTCTTCTACCAGGTTCGATAGGGATGTATGCGCTATACCAATCAAAGGAGGACATTTTGGGCTAGGTACATGTCAAGTTTCATCAAGATTGATTTGGTTTCAGATAGGCAGAATTTCATTTATTTTACTCATATTGATCATTTCTGCTATAAAAGGCGCCCATTAGACCTGTATATGCGCGCTCCTGCGTCTTCTACCAGGTTCGATCGGGATGTATGCGCTATACCAATCAAAAGAGGAGACTAGCGGCTAGGTACATGTCAAGTTTCATTAAGATTGATTTGGTTTCAGATATCTGGAATTTCATTTATTTACTCATATTGATAATTTCAGCTATAAAAAGCGCCCATTAGCCCATTATAGGCTCGCTCCTACGTCTTCTTCTAGGTTCGATAGGGATGTATGCGCTATACTAATCGAAAGATGAGACTTGGGGCTAGGTATATGTCAAGTTTAATTAAGATTGATTTTTTTACAGATAGGTAGAATTTCATTTATTTATTCATATTGATCATTTCTGCTATAAAAAGCGCCCATTAGACCTCTATATGCGCACTCCTACCTCTTCCACTAGGTTCCATTTCGATGTATGTGCTATACCAATTAAATGAGGAGACTTAAGTCTAGGTATTTGTCAAGTTATATCAAGATTGATTTGGTTTCAGATAGGTATAATTTCATTTATTTACTCATATTGATCATTTCTGCTATAAAAAGCGCCCAATAGACCTTTCTATGCGCGACCTACGTCTTGTACCAGGTTTGATATCGATGTATGCGCTATACCAATCGAAAGAAAAGACTTGGGTCTAAGTACATGTCAAGTTTCATTAAGATTGATTAGGTTTCAGATAGGTAGAATTTCATTTATTTACTCATATTGATCATTTCTGTTTTAAAAAGCGCCCATTAGACCTCTATAGGCGCCCTCCTACGTCTTCTACCAGGTTCGATATCGATGTATGCGCTATACTTATCAAAAGGGGAGACATGTGTCTAGGTACATTTCAAGTTTCATCAAGATTGATTTGGTTTCAGATAGGTAGAATTTCAATTATTTTCTCATATTGATCATATCTGATATAGAAAGCGCCCATTAGACATCTATATGCGCGCTCCTACGTCTTCTACCAGGTTTGATATCAATGTATGCGCTATACCAATCAAAAGAAGACACTTCGGGCTAGGTACATGTCTGGTAGAAGACGCAGGAGCGCGCATATACAGGTCTAATGGGCGCTTTTTATCGCAGAAATGATCAATATGAGTAAATAAATGAAATTCTACCTATCTGAAACCAAATCAATCTTGATGAAACTTGACATGTACCTGGCGCAAAGTCTCCTCTTTCGATTGGTTTAGCGCAGATACGCCTATCGAATCTGGTAGAAGACGCAGGAGCGCGCATATAGAGGTCTAATGGGCGCTTTTGATAACAGAAATGATCAATATGAGTGAATAAATGAAATTCTGCCTATCTGAAACGAAATTAATCTTAATGAAACCTTACATGTACCTAGCCCCAAGTCTCCTCTTTTGATTGGTATAGCGCATACATCCCTATCAGACCTGGTAGACGAAGTAGGAGCGCGCATATAGAGGTCTAATGGGCGCTTTTTATAGCAGAAATGATCAATATGAGTAAATAAATGAAATTCTACCTATCTGAAACCAAATCAATCTTAATGAAAATTTACATGTACCTAGACCTAAGTCTCTTCTTTTGATTGGTATATCGCATACATCCCTATCGAACCTGGTACAATACGTAGGAGCGCGCATATAGAGGTCTAATGGGCGCTTTTCTAGCAGAAATGATCAATATGAGTAAAAAAAATGAAATTCTACCTATCTGAATCCAACTGAATCTAAATGAAACTTGACATGTACCTAGCACCAAGTCTCCTCTGTCGATTGGTATAGCGCATACATCAATATCGAACCTGGTAGAAGACGTAGGAGCGCGCATATAGAGGTCTAATGGGCGCTTTTTTGTAGCAGAAATGATCAATATGAGTAAATAAATGAAATTCTACCTATCTGAAACCACATCAATCTTGATGAAACTTGGTATGTACCTAGACCCACGTCTCCTCTTTTGATTGATATAGCGCATACATCCCTATCGAACCTCGTAGAAGAATTCGGAGCGCGCATATAGAGGTCTAATGGGTGCTATTTATAGCAGAAATGATCAATATGAGTAAATAAATGAAATTCTTCCTATCTGAAACCAATTCAGTATTGATGAAACTTGACATGTACCTAGCCCCAAGTCTCCTCTCTCGATTGGTATAGCGCATATACCACTATCGGAACTGGCAGAAAAAGTAGGAGCGCTCATATAGAGGTCTAATGGGCGCTTTTTATAGCAGAAATGATAAATATGAGTAAATGAATGAAATTTTACCTATCTCAAACCAATTCAATCTTGATGAAAATTGACATGAACCTAGCCCCAAGTCTCCTCTCTCGATTGGTATAGCGCATATACCCCTATCGCATCTGGCAGAAGAAGTAGGAGCGCGCATATAGAGGTCTAATGGGCGCTTTATTTTTAGCAGAAATGATTAATATGAATTAATAAATGAAATTCTTCCTATCTGAAACCATTTCAATCTTGATGAAACTTGACATGTACCTAGCCCCAAGTCATCTCTTTCGATTGGTTTAGCGCAGATATCCCTATCGGACCTGGTAAAACACGTGGGAGCGCGCATATATAGATCTAATGGGCGCTTTTTAAAGCAGAAATGATCAATATGAGTAAATAAATGAAATTCTACCTATCTAAAACCAATTCAATCTTGATGACACTTGACATGTATTTAGCCCTAAGTCTCCTCTTTTGATTGGTATAGCGCATATACGCCTATCGAATCTGGTAAAAGACGCAGGAGCGCGTATATAGAGGTCTAATTGACGCTTTTTATAGCAGAAATGATCAATATGAGTTAATAAATGAAATTCTACCTATCTGAAACCAATTCAATCTTGATGAAACTTGATATGTTCCTAGCCTTAAGTCTCTTCTTTCAATTGGTATAGCGCATATACCCCTATACGTCATGGCAGAAGAAGTATGTGCGCGCATATACAGGTCTAATGGGCGCTTTTTATAGCAGAAATGATCAATATGAGTTAATAAATGAAATTCTTCCTATCTGAAACCAATTCAATCTTGATGAATCTTGACTTGTACCTAGTGCCAAGTCTCCTCTCTCGATTGGTAAAGCGCATATACCCCTATCAGACCTGGCAGAAAATGTAGTCCTGAGCGCGCATATACAGGTGAAATGGGCACTTCTTATAGCAGAAATGATCAATATGAGTTAATAAATGAAATTCTTTCTATCTGAAACCAATTCAATCTTGATGAAACTTGACATGTACCTAGCGCCAAGTCTCCTCTCTCGATTGGTATAGCGCATATACCCCTATCGCATCTGGCAGAAGAAGTAGGAGCGCGCATATAGAGGTCTAATGGGCGCTTTTTTTTTAGCAGAAATGATTAATATGAATTAATAAATGAAATTCTTCCTATCTGAAACCATTTCAATCTTGATGAAACTTGACATGTACCTAGCCCCAAGTCTCCTCTTTCGATTGGTTTAGCGCAGATATCCCTATCGGACCTGGTAAAACACGTGGGAGCGCGCATATAAAGGTCTAATGGGCGCTTTTTAAAGCAGAAATGATCAATATGAGTAAATAAATGAAATTCTACCTATCTAAAACCAATTCAATCTTGATGACACTTGACATGTATTTAGCCCCAAGTCTCTTCTTTTGATTGGTATAGCGCATATACGCCTATCGAATCTGGTAAAAGACGCAGGAGCGCGTATATAGAGGTCTAATTGACGCTTTTTATAGCAGAAATGATCAATATGAGTTAATAAATGAAATTCTACCTATCTGAAACCAATTCAATCTTGATGAAACTTGATATGTTCCTAGCCCCAAGTCTCTTCTTTCAATTGGTATAGCGCATATACCCCTATAAGTCCTGGCAGAAGAAGTATGTGCGCGCATATACAGGTCTAATGGGCGCTTTTTATAGCAGAAATGATCAATATGAGTTAATAAATGAAATTCTTCCTATTTTGAAACCAATTCAATCTTGATGAATCTTGACTTGTACCTAGCGCCAAGTCTCCTCTCTCGATTGGTAAAGCGCATATACCCCTATCGCATCTGGCAGAAAATGTAGTCCTGAGCGCGCATATACAGGTCAAATGGGCACTTCTTATAGCAGAAATGATCAATATGAGTTAATAAATGAAATTCTTTCTATCTGAAACCAATTCAATCTTGATGAAACTTGACATGTACCTAGCGCCAAGTCTCCTCTCTCGATTGGTATAGCGCATATACCCCTATCGCATCTGGCAGAAGAAATAGGAGCGCGCATATAGAGGTCTAATGGGCTCTTTTTTTTTTTAGCAGAAATGATCAATATGAGTTAATAAATGAAATTCTTCCTATCTGAAACCAATTCAATCTTGATGAAACTTGACATGTATTTAGCCCCAAGTCTCCTCTTTTGATTGGTATAGCGCATATTCGCCTATCGTATCTGGTAAAAGACGCAGGAGCGCGTATATAGAGGTCTAATTGACGCTTTTTATAGCAGAAATGATCAATATGAGTTAATAAATGAAATTCTACCTATCTGAAACCAATTCAATCTTGATGAAACTTGATATGTTCCTAGACCCAAGTCTCTTCTTTCAATTGGTATAGCGCATATACCCCTATAAGTCCTGGCAGAAGAAGTATGTGCGCGCATATACATGTCTAATGGGCGCTTTTTATAGCAGAAATGATCAATATGAGTTAATAAATGAAATTCTTTCTATCTGAAACCAATTCAATCTTGATGAAACTTGACATGTACCTAGCGCCAATTCTTCTCTTTCGATTGGTTTAGCGCAGATACCCCTATCGGACCTGGCAGAAGAAGTAGGAGCGCGGATATACAGGTCTAATGGGCGCTTCTTATAGCAGAAATGATCAATCACGCCGTAATGTGGACGAACGGACAGACACTCTATGACAATGATTTTGGTGGAGCGGAAAGACACGATATGATTGTAAGTTGCAGTACAGCTTCGATACATAAGTGTTCAACTGTAATTGTGTGTATGTCTCCTTCGTAATACTCTGCAAGACGATCGGACGGACGTCACTGTACAATGTAATTCCCAAGGAAAACGCAAGACATTGATTAAAGTTCTCTAATTTATTTACACTACACTACGTTATCAAAGTGACATATAAATATCCAAATAAAACAAAGCAAATCAAGGAACGGAGTAAAGCATAACAAAGCGAAAAATATCGAGAAGAGGTGTGGGGGAGAACGTGTCCCTATATTTATACTATAAGAGACAACTCATGATGAGTAGGTCATTAAGGGGCAACTCTATGCGAGTTGTGCACAATATCAAGGTCAATGGTCAAGTAAATAACGCAATTCAGGTCACAGTTGAATCAGCCAGTCTAAGAATAGCAACAAAAAAAAATCAATAATCTGACTCTAGGACGCAAACGTAATCTAGATCAAGGTCATCGTACTGCGCTGTTACAAAACTAAATTTTAAGGGCAAAGCAATTAAATATGTGGTTAAATTGTTACATAAAGAAAAACCACAAGGTAATCATCAAAATCTAACATACGCTACTACTCCCCCATGCTTAAGAATTTTGACTCCGTTCAAAAACAAGCATGGAAGAAAATATAGAATAAGATCATGTACATATACCGTCAACATTCGAATAACACCTGAAAAATCAAAATGTCAAATGAAAAAAAAATTCCAAGTTCACATGATAAAATAACAAAAGGTAATAAATTCGTACATGTAAACTATATATAAAAAACATGAATGCATCACTCGCACTACCCGAGTCACTTTAATCCACTCGCATTATCGAGTCACTTAAATCCACTCGCATTATCGAGTCTCATAATAATGAATTCTATTCCTGCATTATCGAGTCACACTATATAAATTTTATCCTCGCATTATCGAGTCACAGTATTATAAATTCCATTCTCGCCTTCTAGCGTTGCTGAAGTGAAACGGCAACTCCTGCAGTATTTCATCAATTAACACCTGAGCATTAATGTCCTCAAACGCCAGATCGTCTGATAACGCTACTACACTTCTCCTGGCAACCTCGGTGTTGCCATCCGCTTGAAAAGTCGTATGCTTCTCCAGTACAATCGATATGGTAGAAACGTGTCGACCTGTTTCACCATGGGCGTTCTGGTGTTCATCACTATTAATAGAATTTGCAGGTTGCGGGGATTCCGGCTGGTAATCCATCGCGCATACACCGGAGGGTCCTGGTTCCGGAGAACGATCACGTTCTGCCTGAATAGACACATCAGACTTGTTTGAGTAATTTGGCGAAGCATCACTGGCAGGAGCTACATGGATCTCCTGGAAACAGTCCTGGTCCGAAGAAATGTGTTCATAATTTGCATTTAACACAACACGGTCTGGATTTCTTTCCTCATAAAACGAATTCAAGTCCAGGGCTGCACCGCTTACATAAACGGGCTTTCGCTCCTCTCTAAATTGTTCTCTAGACATGGCTTCTTTGGAAATCACGACACCTCTCCTAAGTCCAACTTTAAGCACAGCTAACAAGTGTCTTTTCAAGTTAAAAATTCTCTGGAACGGTTTCTGGCAAAAGTCACATCTCTTAACCTTAACAGTATTACTGTGCGTCTCTTTTATATGATTTGTAAATGTTTTTCTAGATTTGAAATTTTTATAACACCTCTCGCATGTGAACATCTGGAAGGTAATGATCAGTCTCTGTATCTGCTCGGTTTTCTTACGGTTCGACCGTATCGCGTTCTCAATGTCGATTGGTCAATCTTGGAATCCTGTGGCACAGGGCCAAGTACAGGTGACCGCTCTGGACACTGGAATGTAGGGTCTTCGTTTGAAGTGTGCGACATCGGCGCGCTCTGGGAAAATTTGTTGTCAACTCGATCATCCGTTATTTCAGGTTTTGGGGGCGCCCGTTCAGTCTTAACAGTCTTTGTACTGCACGGAGTCTACTTTTGCACTTTCCTGCCTCGGTAAATCTTCAGATTATCTACATGTACTATCACAGGTTTAGAGTATTTGGAGTGTTGAATCTGGTATAAAACATCACTGAGTCGCTGTATAACTTGCAAAGGTCCAGTCCAGCATCTCGCAAGTTTTACTTTTGTTCCTGCCTTAATCTTCGTAAGAGACATGTTTGGCGCTTTTGTCATAGTTTATTTTCTGTCTCTCAGCTGATACGCATGTCATTTCTCTAGCTAACCTGTACATCTTTTCAAGTTCTGCTCCCATATTTCTTACGTATTCGGACTCATTGGTATAGATCTCCTCCCCAGGTAAATTCTCAGATATGATCTCTAAGGGAATACACATTTCAGTTCCGAATAACATCCGGTATGGTGTTATTCCTGTTGTCTCGTGCGGTGTACTGTTGTATGCCATCGTTATTCCATCAATGTACTTGTCCCAATTATTTTGGTTCGACGAAATGTATTTAGACAGCATTTCTTTAATTGTTCGATTTAGACGTTATACCAGACCGTCAGATCTTAGGTGATACGGCATAGTCCTGGTCTTGTGTATTTGTAAGTATTTACACAATTCTTGAAAAAGCAAGCTCTCGAATTGTTTCCCTTGATCGGAATATAATTCTCTTGGACATCCAAATCTTTTTATCCATCCCTTAAATACGGCTTCGGCGACAGTCTCAGCCTCCATATTCTGTAAAGGATATATCTCGGCATATTTTGTAAAATAATCCACGATCACTAAAATGTATGAATACCCTGAGTCGGATTTCACGAATGGTCCTGCTATATCAATAGCTATCCTCTCGAATTTAATGCCACTCAAGTATGACTTCATATAAGATCGCTTTTTCCTCGGGGGATTCTTTCGTTCTTCGCAGATTTCACACGACCTCACATAGTCATAAATGCTCTTTCGCATCATTGGCCAAATGTACGAACTTTCCTTAGAACGATCTGTCGTTCGTCTAATCCCGAAATGACCCGATGCTACGGAATCATGAAGGTACCTTAGTACTACATCTCGTAAACTTCTCGGTGTAAATAACTTAAGCTTTTCACGATTCGGCTCGATCCATCGTATACACAAAACTCCCATATACACTTCTAAAAGTTCCCATCTGGAATACAGGTATTTACAGTCATATCCTCTTGGTGCAATTATGTCAAAACTCGGCTTTTTCTGGTCTTCGGCTTCCTTAAGCTTTAAAATAAGCGCTGCATCCGGGTCGGCTAATTGATGAGCACGCAAATTCTCAAAAGTTAAGCTCTCAGAGGGTTGTTTCCTCGGTACAGCTCTCGGTGGCCGATTAGGGCGTTGGCCTCTTTTTCCTGGTAGTACAACTAAATCGTCGGTATTTTCCCTGACGTCACTTGTACGTGTTTCACCTTCCAAATTAGCGTCTTCTATTGGATTCACAGGAGCAAACAGTCTATCCCTTGCAGTTTGATATCTCAGTTGGTCTACATGTTGGTGTGTGCAACCGTTGTAGGTCTCTAACACATTTAATTTACACTGCTTGCAAATAACTGCGTCTGTCGATTGTTTCAATCTGGATAGCGCGTCCGCATTGCTGTGTCGCTTTCCTGGGCGGTGAAATATGCGGAAGTTGTATGAGCTTAGTTACTGTAACCATCTCGAAATTTGCCCATCAGGTTCTTTGAATCTGTATAGCCACACCAGCGATCCATGATCGGTTCTGAGATTGAACTCACGTCCCAGTAAATAGTGTTTGAAATGCTTTACAAAGAACACCACTGCTAACATTTCCTTGCGAGTAACGCGATAATTCTTCTCTGCAGAATTTAACGTGCGACTAGCGTAAGCTATAACTTTTTCCTTCCCGTCTTGAATTTGGGATAGCACAGCTCCAATAGCAAAATCGCTGGCATCGGTATCGAGTATAAAAGGTCCACCATTAATATCTGGATATCCTAGGATCGGCGCTGACGTTAGACGTTCCTTAATTGTTTCGAACGCCTGTGTACATTCGTCAGTCCAGAGCCATTTCACGTTTTTACTCGTTAAGGCATGTAAGCATCTTGCTATTTGCGCAAAATCCTTTATGAACTTCCGGTAGTAGGACAGAAGTCCTAGGAAACTTCGCAGCTCTGTCACATTTTGTGGAATTTTCCAACGATCAACTGCTAATGTTTTACTCGGATCTGTTTTGATTCCATGTTCCGATACTATATTACCTAAGAAAACAACTTCCTTCTGAAAGAAACTGCATTTCTTTGCCTTAAGCTTTAGGTTGGCTTCCTTAAGTCGGTCCAGTACTCTTCGTAAGCATGTCAAATGCTCGTCAAAATCCTTGCCTCCATATACTATTATGTCGTCTAAGTATAACACAGCAATATACCACTGTAGCCCACGCAAAACTGATTCAATAATGCGCTCGAAAGTCGCAGGGGCATTGCAAATTCCAAACGGCATGACTTTAAACTGATAAAGTCCTCCCCTTGGCGTACAAAATGCGGTCTTTTCTCTGTCTTCCTTGGCCACAGGTATTTGGTGATAGGCCATGTTAAAGTCAAGAGAAGTAAACCATTTCGGTCCCGCCAATGAATCCAAGTCATCGGACACTCGTTGTATTTGATATGCGTCCTTAATTGTCCGAGAATTAAGTCTTCTATAATCAACTCATAACCTCCAACTCTTGTCTTTTTTTCTGAATAAGTACTAAGGGAGACGACCACGGACTCGAGGATTTCTCAATAAGCCCTTGTCCCTCGAGCTTTCGAATTTCCTCGTCCAGAATTTCCCTTTTAAAGATAGGTACCCGTCTAGGTGCTTCCTTAGATGGTGTTTTATCGTGGAGATTAATTACATGCTCCCCGACATAGGCACGTTCCATAGGCTTTTTCGGATCGGCAAAAGCAGTCTGTCTCTCAATCAGAAATTGCTTAAATTTACCTTTCTCTTCCGACGTCAAATGATTGCAACCGTCTTCATACAGGTCAATCAAATACACAGGTAGGTCCGTAGAACTCCGATCAGAATCAACACAATACACATCACTTGCGCGGTTTTGATCGTTAATCTTCAACACAGGGGTCAATAAGGCAATTTGTATATCCCCTGGTACAGTGACTGGCGCATCACTAGAATTAAACACACGGACATACAACACATCATTAGTGTCACTTAATAACACACGTGCCACAGAAAATCCATAAGTATGCACAAATAATTTCATCGGAATAAGAATTCCTTCAACATTCGCCTTCTTAGCAACTTTAGACGGTATAACACCCTCATGTCCCGAAGGTATGGTAGTTGCCTTAATCGTCACTACACGACATGTGCGATTAAAATCTATGTCTTTCATTTCAAGTGTGTTTTCACCATAATTCCAATTACACTGATGCCTTTCCATAAAATCTTGTCCGAGCAAATTACACTTTACATCTCCAACAAATATGCGAAAATTCAAATCAACATTATGAAATGAAAGCGTCATGATAGCAGTTCCAAGCATTTTGAGTTCTCTGCCATCCGCAGTTTCGAATCTTTTGCGTACACACTCTAGCACAGGTCTGTATTCAGGAAGAATACTGTAGTAAGTTTCCTCTGTAATAAAAGTGTTTGAAGCTCCACAGGCAAGTTTCCACTCGATCGATGTTCCTTCTTTTAAACCGAGGATTCGCATGCCACGGAATTCCTTGATTTTCACTGAATTCACACAGAAGCTGTCGGCTTCTTCCGAGGTAGAGTTTTCACTTAAAGGTGGAGCTGTAGTTTCGAAGACATCTGTTTGCGTTCCAGTAGACATTATCGGCAATGGAAAGTCACTGCCCCCTTTGATAAATTCACGGGAACTCGTATGTCCTATTCCTGTACTAGGCCTCTCGTGTACACTGACCGACTCACGGCCTACTGCCTCGGTCGCTCGCTGTTTGATGCCAGCTGCTGATTCTTAGTTTCACTTTCGCTTTGTCGTCCTGACAATTTTTGGCTAACATTGTTCCTCTCCTGGAACTTCTTCCGGCTTAGACAATTGCGATACACATGTTCCGTAGAATCACACCGGAAACACTTCAACTTTGCTCAATTACGCCTGTCGGAATTCTGCCTTATTTCCGACATCCTCTTGTCACGTTCATTGTCACTATATTGACGGTTAGGAAAAGGCCCTCTATGGTTCATAGCATATATCGGTCGCTTAGGCAGTTTCTGTTCACGATACTTCCGATCTTCACTAACACGTATACAGTCCTCTTGCATCGCTGCAGTAACTGCTTCCTGTATCGTCTTGGGACGCGTGCGCCTGACAGCTAACCGGAAATCATCAGTCTCGCTGTAATTATCCAAAAAAAGTCTTTAGGCTTCTTTCCGCGACAAATTCTCGATTATTAGGATAGGCCCTCCTATACAAATCCTCCAATGCTTGTCCGAAATCTCGAAAGGTTTCGGAGCTTTTCTTCATCCGTAGTTTTGCTTCAGCGATATAACTCTCCTCCATAGCAACGTTTCCGAATCTCTCATTCATACGATTCGTTAAAGCATGCCAACTATTTCTGTCTTCGTTTGAAAGGCCGTATGCAAAGCTCTCTGCTTGTCCACGCAACATTGTGAAAAATATGCGCAGCTTCCTATCCTCGTTCCAGTTGTTGATTGACACAATATTCTCAAAATATCGTAGGTACTCCGTCCAAGAATCTTTCCAATCGCCATTAAAAGTTCGCTTTACAGAAACTTGATAAGTCGAAGAAAGGCCTTGGGTAACGGAAGTTGTAGGCACCGCAGGGCTTCCATAGCTTGCAAATGATGCTGATTGAACTTCGCCTCGGGGATAGTTTTCTCCAACTGCTCTCGAGTTAAGCGGTCCGCAGAATTGCGGAAAATATTGTTCGGTCCTGCCACTGGACACTAATTTCACTATGATACTGATAAACACAACACAAAGGAGACCGAGTGAACCGGAAATAAGTAGTTCCTTTGTTAAACACAATAGTAAGTATCCAGGGAAATAATGATACAAGGCGTAAACGCCTACACATCCAAACACAAACACTATAATCCACATAATAATAAAACAGCTCCATTCATTTCGCTTTTTATTGTAAGCATTAAGAGATTGCATTTCTCTTTCTGGACTCACTTCTGGTAACGGCGTACTCGTGGCAATACCGTCCATAGCCGTCTGATCGGCATTGTCGAATGATGATATCAAATTACGTCGCACAGTTTGTGGGTTATCTCCCCTTTGTGGAAATATTCCAGTTCTCCGTGGAGTAGCCACTATTGGACTCTGCGGAAGTCCGTCCTTGAGTTCCATGTCACGTGGAGAAAACGTAGTTCTGTTCATCTTCTTCACAAAAAGGAATATTGGCACAAATAATTTCTCCAACGCAATAACAACGCAATAAAAGAAAGTCTTCTTCACTTCGGGATTGACATCAAAATAGCGCACACTTTGCACAAATAGTATTTTTGCACGTCACTGCACTTTCACTTTGGTAAATCTCTGCACATATAAATTTCCACAAAACTTGCAACAAAGTAAAGACTTTGTCTGTACACAGTATGTCATCCGCGAACTAGTCCCAACATTGAAATGTTTCACATCACAGCGAATCGGCTTTAACAGCTCCTTGCTCATATTTAGTCGTACATGTCAATAATACGCATAAAAAATCTCACAGTAATTAGTGTCACAATATAAATACAGTAAACAGTCAATATTTCACAAAGCGTGAATATTATATCTTCTTTATTCTGCATCCACATACGGGGCACTTGTAACAAAAACTAACCACTTCACCTTTGGCGTTCACAATTTTGTTCTCATTTTCTTTTTTCACAAACATCACATAACAGTTTGGGCATTCCTTATGTAATGAAACATCGATCATTCTTTCAAATTTGAAAGTTCCATATTCAAGAACATCGAAAAACAGCACATATCTCGCACTGTTATTAGCCATGTTGAATTGTTCACAAATCAAAGAAAAGTGTATACGGTTTGATCGCACAATGGACACCGATGAACAAAAACTCTTGCACAAACACAGTTTAAAAATTTCTTTTCCTTAGCCAGTCGCCGTGAAAACGCAGTACTGCACTTTCTACACGTCATAGGAGCGTCACTTGTATCACAAATCACTTTTAATTCACATGTATTCCGTCCGTCTGGGTTAAAGTTATGCACACGAATATACGAAAAACGCATCACAAAGAAATGAAGAAATAGTAAATCCAGTATCTATCTCTTAATCCCACCGCTGCCACCAGTTCTAACGTGGACGAACGGACAGACACTCTATGACAATGATTTTGGTTGAGCGGAAAGACACGATATGACTGTAAGTTGCAGTACAGCTTCGATACATAAGTGTTCAGCTGTAATTGTCTGTATGTCTCCTTCGTAATACTCTGCAAGACGATCGGACGGACGTCACTGTACAATGTAATTCCCAAGGAAAACGTAAGACATTGAATAAAGTTCTCTAATTTATTTACACTACACTACGTTATCAAAGTCACATATAAATATCCAAATAAAACAAAGCAAATCAAGGAACGGAGTAAAGAATAATAAAGCGAAAAATATCGAGAAGAGGTGTGAGGGAGAACATGTCCCTATATTTATACTATAAGAGACAACTCATGATGAGTAGGTCATTAAGGGGCAACTCTATGCGAGTTGTCCACAATATCAAGGTCAATGGTCAAGTAAATAACGCAATTCAGGTCACAGTTGCATCAGCCAGTCTAAGAATAGCAACAAAAAAAAATCAATAATATCGTCAGGATATTCTTTAACTCATTTGTGTCACACTTATGCCCTTTGCCGTGTGGAGCTCGTAAAAAGTTCCCCGCGAGGGGTTTGACAGTAAGTGTTTTGAATATATTTCCCTGACATTGTCGCCATAGCGCTTTCTATATAGACATAATGTCAGAAAGTGCATGAATTATATATATTGTTTTCATTTTCGTGCTTGAACATCGACGGTGGGTGTGGCTAGCCAACAGGGGATGCTTACTCCTCCCGGGCACCTGGTTCCACCTCTAGCTTGCTAGGGGTCCGTCGATGCTTAATTTTATGCTCTATTGTGAGTGCTGTTGAGATTATCGTCAGGATATTCTTTAACTCATCTAGAATGCAAACGTAATCTAAAACAAGTTCATCGTACTGCGCTGTTACAAAACTAAAGTTTAAGGGCAAAGCAATTAAATATGTGGTTAAATTATTACATAAAGAAAAACCACAAGGTAATCATCAAAATCTAACATACGTCTAGCCCCACGTCTCCTCTCTCGATTCGTTTAGCGCATATACCCCTATCGCTCCTGGCAGAAGAAGTAGGAGCGCGCATATAGAGGTCTAATGGACGCTTTTTATAGCAGAAATGATCAATATTAGTAAATAAATGAAATTCTACCTATCTGAAACCAATTCAGTCTTGATGAAACTTGACATGTACCTAGTCCCAAGTCTCCTCTTTTGATTGTTATAGCGCATATACCCCTATCGAACCTGGTTATAGACGTAGGAGCGCGCACATAGAGGTATAATGTACGCTTTCTATAGCAGAAATGATCAATATGAGTAAATAAATGAAATTCTACCTATCTGAAACCAAGTCAATCTTGATGAAACTTGACATGTACTTAGCCCTAAGTCTCCTCTTTTGATTGGTATAGCGCATATATCCCTATCGAACCTGGTAGAAGAAGTAGCTGCGTGAATATAGAGGTCTAATGGGCGCTTTTTATAGCAGAAGATCAATATGAGTAGTTAAATGAAATTCTACCTATGTGATACCAATTCAATCCTGATGAAACTTGACATGTACCTAGCCCCAAGTCTCCTCTCTCGATTGGTATAGCACATATACCCCTATCGAAAATTGTAGAAGAAGTAGGACCGTGCATATAGAGGTCTAATGGGCGCTTTTTATAGCAGAAATGATCAATATGATGAATAAATGAAATTCTTCCTATCTGAAACCAATTCAATCTTGATGAAACTTAAGATGTACCTAGCCCAAAGTATTCTCTTTAGATTGGTATAGCGCATATACCCCTATCAAACTTGGTAGAAGAGGTGTGAGCGCGCATAGTCTAATGGGCGCTTTTTATAGCAGAAATGATCAATATGAGTAAATAAATTAAATTCTAGAGTACCTATCTGAAACCAATTCAATCTTGATGAAACTTGACAATATCATGTATTTAGCCCCAAGTCTCCTCTTTCGATTGGTATAGCGCAGATACCCCTATCGAACCCGGTAGGAGACGGAGGAGCGCGCATATAGAGGTCTAATGGACGCTTTTTATAACAGAAATGATCAATATGAGTTAATAAATGAAATTCTTCCTATCTGAAACCAATTCAATCTTGATGAAACTTGATATTGTTCCTCAACAATGCATGCTTTCACTAAAGAATCAATAACGAGATCAAAACAATCCGAATGTAAACACGATAAACGGAAAAGAAATTCCGACCTTTTGATTGGCTATCTGATACGATAGGATACACGTTACACGTTGCACGATACGATAGGATTCATGATACACGATAAACGATAGCATACGATAGGATAGGATACGATATGATACAAGTTAAACGAAATTATAAACGCACGATACGATACGATACACGCATGATACGATACGATAAACGCAGGATACGATATGATTGAATTGACAAAAATAACGTTGTATGGACTGTAAAGCGCATATACCCCTATCGAACCTTGAAGAAGACGTAGGAGCGAGCAAATAGAGGACTAATGGGCGATTTTATGACAGAAATGATCAATATGAGTAAATAAATGAAATTTTATCTATCTGAAACCAATTCAATCTTGATGAAACTTGACATGTTCCTAGTCGATTGGTATAGCGCATATACCCCTATCAAACTTGGTAGAAGACGTAAGAGCGCGCAAAAAGAGGTCTAATGGGCGCTTTTTATAGCAGAAAATATAAATATCAGTAAATAAATGAAATATTCTACGTATCTGAAACCAATTCAACCTTGATAAAATTTGACTTGTACCTAGCCCAAAGTCTCTTCTTTCAATTGGTATAGCGCATATACCCATATCGAACCTGGTAGAAGTAATATGTACGTGAATATATGGGTCTAATGGGCGCTTTTTATAGCAGAAATGATCAATAGTAGATCAAAGAATAGAGTAATTAAATGAAATTCTACCTATCTGATACCAATTCAATCTTGATGACACTTGACATGTATTTAGCTCCAAGTCTCCTCTTTTGACTGGTATATCGCATATACGCCTATCGAACCTGGTAGGAGACGCGGGAGCGCGCATATAGAGGTCTAATGGACGCTTTTTATATCAGAAATGATCAATATGAGTTAATAAATGAAATTCTACCTATCTGAATCCAATTCAATCTTGATGAAACTTGAAATGTACCTAGCCCAAAGTTTCTATTTCGTTTGGTATAGCGCATATATTCCTATCGAACCTGGCAGAATACCCCTATCGAACCTGGCAGAAGACATAGGAGCGCGCATATATAGTTCTAATCGGCGCTTTTTATAGCAGAAATGATAAATATGAGAAAATAAATGAAATTCTACCTATCTGAAAATAATTCAATCTTGATGAATCTTGACATGTACCTAGCCCAAAGTCTCGTCTTACGATTGGTATAGCGCATATAACCCTATGGAACCTGGTGGAAGACTTAGGAGCGCGCATATAGAGGTCAAATGGGCGCTTTTGATAGCAGAATTGATCAATATGAGTAAATAAATGAAATTCTACGTATCTGAAACCAATGCAATCTTGATGAAACTTGACGTGTACCTAGCCCCAATTCTCCTCTTTGGATTGGTATAGCGCATATACATGTACGCCTATCGTGCCTGGTAGGAGGTCTAATGGACGCTTTTTATATCAGAAATGATCAATATGAGTTAATAAATGAAATTCTACCTATACGAAACCAATTAAATCTTGATGAAACTTAATATGTACATAGCCCCAAGTCTCCTCTTTTGATTGGTATAACGCATATACCAATATCGAACATGGTAGAAGAAGTAGGTGCGTGCATATAGAGGTCTATTTGGGCGCTTTTTATAGCAGAAATGAACAATATCAGTAAATAAATGAAATTCTACCTATCAGAAATCAATTTAATTTTGATGACACTTGACATGTATTTAGCCCCAAGTCTCCTCTTTTGATTGGTATATCGCATATACGCCTATCGAACCTGGTAGGAGACGCGGGAGCGCGCATATAGAGGTCTAATGGACGCTTTTTATATCAGAAATGATCAATATGAGTTAATAAATGAAATTCTACCTATCTGAATCCAATTCAGTCTTGAGTAAACTTGAAATGTACCTAGCCCAAAGTTTCTATTTCGTTTGGTATAGCGCATATACCCCTATCGAACCTGGCAGAATACCCCTATCGAACCTGGCAGAAGACATAGGAGCGCGCATATATAGTTCTAATCGGCGCTTTTTATAGCAGAAATGATAAATATGAGTAAATAAATGAAATTCTGCCTATCTGAAACTAATTCAATCTTGATGAATCTTGACATGTACCTAGCCCAAAGTCTCGTCTTACGATTGGTATAGCGCATATACCCCTATGGAACCTGGTGGAAGACTTAGGAGCGCGCATATAGAGGTCTAATGGGCGCTTTTGATAGCAGAATTGATCAATATGAGTAAATGAATGAAATTCTACGTATCTGAAACCAATGCAATCTTGATGAAACTTGACGTGTACCTAGCCCCAACTCTCCTCTTTGGATTGGTATAGCGCATATACATGTACGCCTATCGTGCCTGGTAGGAGGTCTAATGGACGCTTTTTATATCAGAAATGATCAATATGAGTTAATAAATGAAATTCTGCCTATATGAAACCAATTCAATCTTGATAAAACTTAATATGTACATAGCCCCAAGTCTCCTCTTTTGAATGGTAAAACGCATATACCAATATCGAACATGGTAGAAGAAGTAGGTGCGTGCATATAGAGGTCTATTTGGGCGCTTTTTATAGCAGAAATGAACAATATAAGTAAATAAATGAAATTCTACCTATCTGAAATCAATTCAATCTTGATGAAACTTGACATGTATTTAGCCCCAAGTCTCCTCTTTTGATTGGTATAGCACATTTACCCCTATCGAACCTGGCAGAAGAGGTAGGACCGCCCATATAGAGGTCTAATGGACGCTTCCTATAGCAGAAATGATCAATATGAGTTTATAAATGAAATTCTTCCTATCTGAAACCAATCAAATCTTGATGAAACTTGATATGTACGCAGCCCTAAGTGTCCTTTTTCGACTAATTAAGCGCAGATACCCCTTTCGGACCTGGTGGAAGACGTGGGAGCGCGCATATAGAGGTCTAATGGGCGCTTTTTATAGAAGAAATGATGAATATGAGTAAATAAATGAAATTTTACCTATCTGAAATCAATTCAATCTTGATGAAACTTGATATGTACCTAGCCCCAAATCTCATTTTTCATTTGGTATAGCGCATATACCCCTATCGAACCTGGTAGAATAAGTAGCTTCGTGAATATATGGCTCTAATGGGCGCTTTTTATAGAAGAAATATAGGATCTCAAATGAATTTTTATTTCTTACGATGTATTATGAAACGAGTTGTGTGTTTTATATCCTCGAGCCTTGGCGAGGGGATATAAAACGGACAACGAGTTTGATAATATATCGTATGAAATGAAAATTCATTTGAGATTCTTTTTATCACATGATATTGCCTAAAATGTGTATTTCTAACGTGAAATCAACGTTTCCGAGAACTATGGAGGAGAACCAAGCCGTGATATAGAAGTCGTCTGCTACGCCATGAGAAGTAGTGTCCCCATCGTATAGATATTCTGTGCGTAAGAGAAAAGTATTTCAATTTTGAATAGTATTCTAATGCAAGAATTAATTCAACAACAACAATCTTAATCATTGATATTGACTCCGAGTCTGAATTTATCAGTTGACCGATATTTGAAAGGTCACAATTTTCAAGGTTTATGTGATAAGGTTCCAAGCTTGACCAATCGCATTCAAGCAGAGCGATATGTTACGTGTTATCATATCATATATTTATGAAATGGATTTATGAAACTGCATAACGGGTTTATCATGTGATAAATGATCAATATGAGTAGTTAAATGAAATTCTACCTATCTGATACCAATTCAATCTTTATGAAATTTGACGTGTACCTAGCCTCAAGTCTCTTCTTTTGATTAGTATAGCGCATATACCCCTATCGAACCTTCTAGAAGAAGTAGGACCGCGCATATAGAGGTCTAATGAGCGCTTTTTATAGCAGAAATGATCAATATGAGTAAATAAATGAAATTCTACAGTACCTATCTGAAACCAATTCAATCTTGATAAAACTTGCCATGTATTTAGCCCCAAGGCTCGTCTTTCGATTGGTATAGCGCAGATACCCCAATCGAACCTGGTAGGAGACGCAGGAGCGCGCATATAGAGGTCTAATGGACGTTTTTTATAGCAGAAATGATCAATATGAGTTAATAAATAAAATTCTTCCTATCTGAAACCAATTCAATCTTGATGAAATTTGACATGTACCTAGCCCCAAGTCTCTTCTTTTGATTGGTATAGCGCATGTTCCCCTATCGAAGACATAGGAGCGCGCATATAGAGGTCTAATGGGCGCTTTTTATGGCAGAAATGATGAATATGAGTAAATAAATGAAATTCTATCTATCTGAAACCAATTCAATCTTGATGAAACTTAATATGTACCTGGCGTCAAGTCTCCTCTTTAGATTGGTTTAGCGCATATACCCCTATCGGACCTGGTAGAAGACATGGGAGCGCGCATATAGAGGTTTAATGGGCGATTTTTATAGCAGAAATGATCAATATGAGTAAATAAATGAAATTCTGCCTATCTGAAACCAATTCAGTCTTGGTGAAACTTGACATGTACCTAGCCCCAAGTCTCCTCTCTCGATTGGTTTAGCGCATATACCCCTACCGGAACTGACAGAAGAAGTAGGAGCGCGCATATAGAGGCTTTTTATAGCAGAAATGATGAATATGAGTAAATAAATGAAATTCTGCCTATCTGAAACCAATTCAATCTAGATGATACTTGATATGTTCCTAGCTTCAAGTCTCCTCTTTTGATTGGTATAGCACATATACCCCTATCGAGTCTGGCAGAAGAGGTAGGACCGCTCATATAGAGGTCTAATGGGCGCTTTTTATAGCAGAAATAATCAATATGAGTAAATAAATGAAATTCTACCTATCTGAAACCAATTCAATCTTGATGAAACTTGACATGTGCATAGCCCCAAGTCTCTTCTTTCGATTGGTATAGCACATATACCACTATCGAGCCTGGTAGAATGTTAAACGTCTTTAAATTCAATAGTATCATTTCAAACCTGATAAATTTACAGCATGGACCAGATTTGCACGTTTCGGGTACTAAACCCTCGTCAGTGATCCTCAGTCTAAACAATATAATATGGCCAAAAATTATGAGAATTATTATGTCTAAAAATGTACCAAAAGACGTAGCAGAATGGGTGGGATATCATGCTACAGGACCCACAATTTAGAAATTTCAAGAAATTTTGTGACAGAAATTTTCAAATGCGTTGAAGACACAGACGATCAACCGAAGTTGATCGAACTTGGCTACATGTGCCCTCGGGGACTCTTGGTCCACCAGCAGTGACACTCACCAAGTAGTTCAAATGTTAAACGTCTTTAAATTCAATAGCATCATTTCAAACCTGATCAATTTACAGTATGGACCAGCCATGCACGTTTCGGGTACTAAACCCTCGTCATTGATCCTCAGTCTAAACAATGTCATGGGAGCGCACATATAGAGGTCTAATGGGCGCTTTTTATAGCAGAAATGATCAATATGAGTAAATAAATGAAATTCTTCCTATCTGAAACCAATTCAATCTTGATGAAACTTGACATCTACCTAGCCCCTAGTCTCCTCTTTCGATTGGTATAGCGCAGATACCCCTATCGAACCTTGTAGACGACATGGGAGCGCGCATATACAGGTCTAACGGGCGCTTTTTATGGCAGAAATGATGAATATGAGTGAATAAATGAAATTCTATCTATCTGAAAACAATTCAATCTTATGAAACTTGACATGTACCTAGCCAAAAGTCTTCTCTCTCGATTGGTATAGCGCATATACCCCTATCGGACCTGGTAGAAGAAGTAGGAGCGCACACATAGAGGTCTAATGGGCGCTTTCTATAGCAGAAATGATCAATATGAGTTAATAAATCAAATTCTTCCTCTCTGAAACCACTTCAATCTTGATGACACTTGACGCCAAGTCTCCTCCTTCGATTGGTTTAGCGCAGATACCCCTATCGGACCTGGTAGGAGACATGGGAGCGCACATATAGAGGTCTAATGGGCGCTTTTTATAGCAGAAGTGATCAATACGAGTAAATAAATGAAATTTTACCTATCTGAAACCAATTCAATCTTGACGACACTTGACATGTATTTAGCTTCAAGTCTCCTCTCTCGATAGGTATAGCGCATATACGCCTATCGAACCTAGTGGGAGACGCAGGAGTGCGCATATAGAGTATCTAATGGACGCTTTTTATATAAGAAATGATCAATATGAGTAAATAAATGAAATTCTACCTATCTGAAACCAATTCAATCTTGATGAAACTTAATATGTACATAGCCCTTAGTCTCCTCGATCGATTGGTATAAGGCATATACCAATATCGAACCAGGTAGAAGAAGTAGGTGCGTGCATATAGAGGTCTATTGGGCGATTTTTATAGCAGAAATGATCAATATCAGTAAAAAAATGAAATTCTACCTATATGAAACCAATTCAATCTTGAAAAAACTTGAAATGTACCTAGCTCCAAGTCTCTTCTTTTGATTGGTTTAGCGAAGATACCTCTATCGGAATTTGTAGAAGACGTGGGAGCGCGCCTATAGAGGTCTAATGGACGCTTTTTATAGCAGAAATGATCAATATGAGTTAATAAATGAAATGTTTCCTATCTGAAACCAATTCAATCTTTATGAAACTTGACATGTTTTAAGCCACAAGTCTTCTCTTTTGATTGGTATAGCGCATATACCCCTATCGAACCTTTTAGAAGAAGTAGGACCGCGCATATAGAGGTCTAATGGGCGCTTTTTATAGCAGAAATGATCAATATGAGTAAATAAATGAAATTCTACCTATCTGAAACCAATTCAATCTTGATGAAACTTGAAATGTACCTAGCCCAAAGTCTCTTCTTTCGATTGGTATAGCACATATACCACTATCGATCATGGTAGACGACATGGGAGCGCACATATAGAGGTCTAATGGGCGCTTTTTATAGCAGAAATGATCAATATGAGTAAATAAATGAAATTTTACCTATCTTAAACCAATTCAATCTTGATTACACTTGACATGTATTTAGCCACAAGTCTCCTCTTTCGATTGGTATAGCGCATGTACCCCTATCGAACCTTGTAGAAGTAGTAGGACCGCGCATATATTGGTCTAATGGGCGCTTTTTATAGCAGAAATGATCAATATGAGTAAATAAATGAAATTCTACCTATTTGTATTTAGCCTCAAATCTCCTCTCTCGATTGGTATAGCGCATATACGCCTATCGAACCTGGTAGGAGACGCAGGAGCGCGCATATAGAGGTCTAATGGACGCTATTCATATAAGAAATGATCAATATGAGTTAATAAATGAAATTCTACCTATCTTAAACCAATTCAATCTTGATGAAACTTAATATGTACATAGCCCCTAGTCTACTCGTTCGATTAATATAACGCATATACCAATATCGATTCTGGTAAAAGAAGTAGGTTCGCGCATATAGAGGTCTATTGGGCGCTTTTTATAGCAGAAATGATCAATATCAGTAAATAAATGAAATTCTGCCTATCTGAAACCAATTCAATCTTGATGAAACTTGACTTGTACCTAGCCCCAAGTCTCTTCTTTCGATTGATATAGCTCGGATACCTCTATCAGACCTGGTAGAAGACGTAGGAGCGCGCATATAGAGGTCTAATGGGCGCTCTTTATAGCAGAAATGATCAATATGAGTTAATAAATGAAATTTTACCTATCTGAAACAAATTCAGTATTTAAGAAACTTGATATGTACCTAGCCCAAGTCTCTTCTTTCAATTGCTACAGCGCATATACCCATATCGAACGAGGTAGAAGAAGTAGGTGCTTGAATATATGGGTCTAATGGGCGCTTTTTATAGCAGAAATGATCAATATGAGTTAATAAATGAAATTCTTCCTATCTGAAACCGATTCAATCTTGATGAAACTTGACATGTACCTAGCCCAAGTCTCTTCTTCGATTGGTATAGCACATATGCCCCTATCGAACCTGGTAGAAGAGGTAGGACCGCGCATATAGAGGTCTAATTGGCGACTTTTATAGCAGAAATGTTAAATATGAGTTAATAAATGAAATTCTTCCTATTTGAAACCATTTAAATCTTGATGAAACTTGACTTGTACCTAGCCCTAAGCCTCCTCTTTCGATTGGTATAGCGCAAATACCCCTATCGGACCTGGTAGAAGACATGGGAGCGCGCATATAGAGGTCTAAGGGGCGCTTTTTATAGCAGAAATGATCAATATGAGTAAATAAATGAAATTTTTTACCTATCTGAAACCAATTCAGTCTTGAAGAAACTTGACATGTACCTAGCCCAAGTCTCTTCTTCGATTGGTATAGCACATATACCCCTATCGAAACTTGTAGAAGAGGTAGGACCGCGCATATAGAGGTCTAATTGGTGCCTTTTATAGCAGAAATGTTCAATATGATTTAATAAATGAAATTCTTTCTATCTGAAACCATTTAAATCTTGATGAAACTTGACTTGTACCTAGCCCCAAGTCTCCTCTTTTAATTGGTATAGCGCAGATACCCATATCGAACCTGGTAGGAGACGGAAGAGCGCATATAGAGGTCTAATGGACCCTTTTTATATCAGAATGACAAAAATGATCAATAGGAGTTAAGAAATGAAATTCTTCCTATCTGAAACCAATTCAATCTAAATGAAATTTGATAAGTACCTAGCCCCAAGGCTCTTCTTTCAATTGGTATAGCGGTTATACCCACATCGAACCTGGTAGAAGAAGTAGGTGCGTCAATATAGAGGTCTAATGGAAGCTTTTTATAGCAGAAATGATCAATCTGAGTAAATAAATGAAATTCTACCTATCTGAAACCAATTAAATCTTGATGAAAGTTGACATGAACCTAGCCCCAAATCTCCTCTCTCGATTGGTATAGCACATATACCTCTATCGCACCTGGCAGAAGAAGTAGGAGCACGCATATATAGGTCTTATGGGCGCTTTTTATAGCAGAAATGATCAATATGAGTAAATAAATGAAATTCTTCCGATCTGAAACCAATTCAATCTTGATGAAACTTGACATGTACCTAGCGCCAAGTCTCTTCTTTCGATTGTTTTAGAGCAGATACCCCTATCGAACCTGGTTATAGACGTAGGAGCGCGCACATAGCGGTCTTATGTACGCTTTCTATAGCAGAAATGATCAATATTAGTAAATAAATGAAATTCTACCTATCTGAAACCAAGTCAATCTTGATGAAACTTGACATGTACATAGCCAAAAGTCTATTCTTTTGATTGGTATAGCGCATATACCCCTATCAAACCTGGTAGAAGATGTGGTAGCGCGCATGTTGAGGTATAATGGGCGCTTTTTATAGCAGAAATGATCAATATGAGTAAATAAATGAAATTCTGCCCATCTGAAACCAATTCAATCTTGATTAAACTTGACATGTACCTAGCCCCAAGTCTCCACTTTCGATTGGTATAGCGCATATACGCCTATCGTGCCTGGTAGGAGATGCAGGAGCGCGCATATAGAGGTCAAATGGACGCTTTTTATATCAGAAATGATCAATTTGAGTTAATAAATGAAATTCTACCTATCTGAAACCAATTCAATCTTGATGAAACTTTATATGTACATAGCCCCAAGTCTCTCCTTTCGATTGGTATAACGCATATACCAATATTGAACCTGGTACAAGAAGTAAGTGCGTGCATATAGAGGTCTATTAGGCGCTTTTTATAGCAGAAATGATCAATATCAGTAAATAAATGAAATTCTACCTATCTAAAATAAATTCAATCTTGATGAAACTTAAAATGTTTTTAGCCCCAAGTCTCCTCTTTCGATTGGTATAACACATATACCCTTATCGAACCGGGCAGAAGAGGTAGGGCCGCGCATATAGATGTCTAATGGGCGCTTTTTATAGCAGAAATGATAAATATGAGTTAATAAATGAGATTCTTCCTATCTGAAACCAATTCAGTCATGAAGAAACTTGACAAGTATTTAGCCATAAGTCTCCTCTTTCGATTGGTATAGCGCATATACCACTATCGGACCTGGTAGAGACGCAGGAGCGCGCATATAGAGGTCTAATGGGCGCTTTTTATACCAGAAATGATCAATATGAGTAAATAAATGAAATTCTACAGTACATATCTGAAACCAATTCAATCTTGATGAAACTTGACAAGTATTTAGCCCTAAGTATACTCTTTCGATTGGTATAGCGAAGATACCCCTATCGAACCTGGTAGGAGACGCAGGAGCACGCATATAGAGGTCTAATGGACGCTTTTTATAGCAGAAATGATCAATATGAGTAAATAAATGAAATTCTACCTATCTGAAACTAATTCAATTTTGATGAATCTTGAAATGTACCTAGCCAAAAGTCTCGTCTTTTGATTGGTATAGCGCATATACCCCTATGGAACCTGGTAGAAGACTTTGGAGCGCGCATATAGAGGTCTAATCGGCGCTTTTTATAGCAGAAATGATCAATATGAGTAAACAAATTAAAATTCTGCCTATCTAAAACTAATTCATTCTTGATGAATCTTGACATGTACCTAGCCCAAAGTCTGGTCTTTCGATTGGTATAGCGCATATACCAGTATGGAATCTGGTAGAAGACTTAGGAGCGCGCATATAGAGGTCTAATGGGCGCTTTTTATAGCAGAAATGATCAATATGAGTAAATAAATGAAATTCTACGTATCTGAAGCCAATTCAATCTTAATGAAACTTGAAAAGTACCTAGCCCCAAGTCTCTTCTTTCAATTGGTATAGCGGTTATACCCACATCGAACCTGGTAGGTGCGTGAATATAGAGGTCTAATGGGCGCTTTTTATAGCAGAAATGATCAATAAATGAAATTCTTCCTATCTGAAGCCATTTAAATCTTGATGAAACTTGACTTGTACCTAGCCCCACGATTCCTCTTTCGATTGGTATAGCGCATATACCCCTATCGGACCTGGTAGAAGACGTGGGAGCGCGGATATAGAGGTCTAAGGGGCGCTTTTTATAGCAGAAATGATCAATATGAGTAAATAAATGAAATTCTACCTATCTGAAACCAATTCAATCTTGATGAAAGTTGACATGTACCTAGCCCCAAGTCTCTTCTCTCGATTGGTATAGCACATATACCTCTATCGCACCTGGCAGAAGAAGTAGGAGCGCGCATATATAGGTACATGTGTGGGAGCGCACACATAGAGGTCTATCGTGCCTGGTAGGAGACGCAGGAGCGCGCATATAGAGGTCAAATGGACGCTTTTTATATCAGAAATGATCAATTTGAGTTAATAAATGAAATTCTACCTATCTGAAACCAATTCAATCTTGATGAAACTTTATATGTACATAGCCCCAAGTCACTTCTTTCGATTGGTATAACGCATATACCAATATTAAACCTGGTAGAAGAAGTAGGTGCGTGCATATAGAGGTCTATTGGACGCTTTTTATAGCAGAAATGATCAATATCAGTAAATAAATGAAATTCTACCTATCTGAAATCAATTCAATCTTGATGAAACTTGACATGTACCTAGCCCCAAGTCCCCTCTTTCGATTGGTATAGCACATATACCACAATCGAGCCTGGTAGAAGAAATGGGAATGCACATATAGAGGTCTAGGGGGCGCTTTTTATAGCAGAAATGATCAATATGAGTAAATGATTGAAATTCTACCTATCTGAAATCAATTCAATCTTGATGAAACTTGACATGTATTTAGCCCTAAGTCTCCTCTTTCGATTGGTATAGCGCATATACGTCTAACGTGCCTGGTAGGAGAGGCAGGAGCGCGCATATAGAGGTCTAATGGACGCTTTTTATATCAGAAATGATCAATATCAGTAAATAAATGCAATTCTACCTATCTGAAATCAATTCAATCTTGATGAAACTTGACATGTATTTAGCCCCAAGTCTCCTCTTACGATTGGTATAGCACATATACCCCTATCGAACCTGGCAGAGGAGGTAGGAGCGCGCATATAGAGAACTAATTGGCGCTTCTATAGCAGAAATGATCAATATGAGTTAATAAATGAAATTCTTCCTATCTGAAACCAATGCAATCTTGATGAAACATGATTTCTCCCTAGCCCAAAGTCTCTTCTTTCAATTGGTATAGCGCATATACCAATATCGAACCTGGTAGAAGAAATATGTGCGTGAATATATGGGTCTAATGGGCACTTTTTATAGCAGAAATGATCAATATGAGTAGTTAAATGAAATTCTACCTATCTGATACCAATTCAATCTTTATGAAACTTAACATGTACCTAGCCTCAAGTCTGCTCCTTCAATTAGTAAAGCGCAGATACCCCTATCGAACCTGGTAGGAGACGCAGGAGCGCGCATATAGAGGTCTAATGGGCGCTTTTTATAGCAGAAATGATCAATATGAGTTAATAAATGAAATTCTACCTATTTGAAACCAATTCAATCTTGATGAAACTTGACATGTACCTAGCCCCAATTCTCTTCTTTCGATTGGTATGGCGCATATACCCCTATCGAATCTTGTAGAAGACATAGGAGCGCGCATATAGAGGTCTAATTGGCGCTTGTTATGGCAGAAATGATAAATATGAGTAAATAAATGAAATTCTATCTATCTGAATTTAGTCCCAAGTCTCTTCTTTCAATTGGTATAGCGCATATACCCATATCGAACTTGGTAGAAGAAATATGTGCGTGAATAAATGAGTCTATTGGGCGCTTTTTATAGCAGAAATGATCAACATGAGTAGTTAAATAAAATTCTACATATCTGAAACCAATTCAATCTTTATGAAACTTGACATGTATTTAGCCCTAAGTCTCCTCTTTCGATTGGTATAGCGCATATACCCCTATCGAACCGTGTAGAAGACATAGAAAGGCGCATATAGAGGTCTAATGGGTGCTTTTTATGGCAGAAATGATCAATATGAGTTAATAAATGAAATTCTATCTATCTGAAACAAATTCAATTTTAATAAAACTTGACATGTACCTAGCCCCAAGTCTTTTCTTTCGATTAGTATAGCGCATATACCCCTATCGGACCCGGCAGAAGAGGTAGGAGCGCACATATAGAGCTCTAATGGGCGCTTTTTGTAGCAGAAATGATCAATATGAGTTAATAAATGAAATTCTTCCTATCTGAAACCAATTCAATCTTGATGAAACTTGACATGTACCTAGCACCAAGCCTCCTCTTTCGATTGGTTTAGCGCAGATACCCCTATCGGACCTGGTAGAAGACGTGGGAGCGCGCATATAGAGGTCTAATGGGCGCTTTTTATAGCAGAAATGATCAATCTGAGTAAATAAAAGAAATTCTACCTATCTGAAACCAATTCAATCTTGATGTAACTTATCATGTATTTAGTCCCAAGTCTCTTCTTTCAATTCATATAGCGCATATACCCATATCGAACCTGGTAGAAGAAGTAGGACCGCGCATATAGAGGCCTAAGGCGCGCTTTATAGCAGAAATGATCAATATGAGTAAATAAATGAAATTCTACAGTACCTATCTGAAACCAATTCAATCTTGATGAAACTTGACAAGTATTTAGCCCCAAGTCTCCTCTTTTTATTGGTATAGCGCAGATATCCCTATCGAACCTGGTAGGAGACGCAGGAGCGCGCATAAAGAGGTCTAATGGACGCTTTTTATAGCAGAAATGATCAATATGAGGAAAAGCGCGCAGATAGAGGTCTAAAAAGAAGGGAGGAGATCTCCAACAAGACCCCGTTGCAGCATCAACAGTAAAACACCAAAACACCCGATGCAAAAACACAAAAGACGAGTACAGCACGAGACGGAAAAGAGACACACGACATGTAAACATCAAACACAAGACTACACATAAACCGACGAGACCAATGGGTAACCGGTGCCGACTTTGGACGGCCATCTGTCACGCAAGTAGCAAATGGTGTGGTTATCCTGGATAACGTGCGCACAACCCTCTCACTTCTCTAATTACCCAGAGGTCTCGAAGAACGTACAATCGTGGTGTAAAACAACCTCCTCACTGTAAGATGACATCACACAAACAAGACCGCGAAACGCAGAGGCCCCAGAGACACAGATGAATATGTAAATGGATATAAAAAGAGGGCATGCGTTATACAGTCCGTGCTCTGCCGGCTGTAGCGAGCTCATGTATGTAATCACCCGAGAAGTCCGACTGACATTCAGAGAGGACAGGTGTTCGGGGCCTTGTCTTCTCTTTGGTTTGGACAGGTTTGGACAGGGCCCGTCATGGAGTCCCGTCGTCACAGTCAGTCAGAGTGCAAGTCTCAAAGATGCGCTTGTACAAGACTGTAGATTGGTCAAGTACCAAGCCTAGTGTCCGTCTGGTGACTTTAGGATCATATCCACGGCACAAAAGGCGTCTGATGATTCTGACGCATTTTCGATGGTTATGCTGCCTACCTTTGATCCTTTTTATTTTGTTTATCATATCACCATAAAAGACAAGTTGTGTAATACCCATAGTAATGTACTCTGTTGCATGTATAGATCTGAATTTTCAAAGAAGTTGACTGTAATTTTTGTAAAATTTCCAGAAAGTCTTAACTGGTTTATGAAAGCGGAAACCTTGACCTAAAAGTTTTTTGGCAATTTGTAAATTTCTACTGTGAAAATCCAAAATATCAGTACATGCTCTAGCGTAACGGATGAGCTGTGATATGTAAATGCCGTATGACGGTAATCTTGGAACATCACCGTCATGCCAAAGAAAATTTACTATGTTGAATCCAAAATCATCCCTTTTGTCATATACACTTGTATGAATCTTTCCGTTTACAATTCTTGTGGATAAATTTCATCCTTATATAATTCAAAAGCAGGATTGTCAATGGTTAGAATATCATCCAGATACCTAGAAGTATTATTGAAACATTTCAGCTCATCAAATTTTATTTGCTTTTGAAGATTTTGGATAAATTCTTTTTCATAAGTGTGTAAAAATAAATCTGCAACAAGAGGCGCACAGTTAGTACCCATAGGAATTCCTACAACCTGCTTGTATAGATCCTCACCAAATCTAACATAAATAATTTCCAAGAGGAAGGACAAGGCATTACACAGGTCACTACATGTCCATGATTTGTATGATTTGTAGTCTGTCGAGGAAAAGAAACCATTCGATTCAGATGTACAAATGTAAGTTTTTCGCTCTCGATCAAAACACCATTTAATGAGATTAGATAATCGATCATTAATTTTGTCATGAGGAAGTGTGGTGTACATATTAGAGAAGTCGTATGAAGAAATCGTATTGGCTTGGAAATTTCCAGATTTCATTTTTTCAATCACATCCCCTGAATTCTTAATAGACCAAAATAAATTTACATCGTTCCTGTTTAGAACCGTTTCTCAATATCTAGTTATGTGTTCTTTAATAGCAGTAAGTGCTGACGTCAGACTTCTAGACAAAATTGTAGTGGAGCAGTTACTAGAATTAGCAATAAATCGAAATTTGTAAGGAGACTTGTGCAGTTTCGGTATGCAATATAGTGTTGGGAGATCCAATTTAGAAATAGAGATATTGAATGAAGACAGTTCATTGTTATGCTTGCCTAAAATGTTAGATGCACTTTCATTGCTTTTGATATATGTATTAGTAGACGAAAGTTCCGAAATCAAAGTTGATATGTAGTGACGTTTTCAAATGATAATGGTGTTGTTGGCTGCTTTATCAGCTGGTGCAAAGACATATTTTTCATGTAATTTACTTAGTTTGGATTTGAAATATCTTTCTGATTTGGAACGTGGATTTTGAAAAAGATGAGGGTTTTTATGGAATTTATCTATTCGAATATCCGTTATATCTAAAATGAGGTTTTTCCAGTCATTCAGAGCATGCGGTTCGACTCCTTCTGATTTACACCATCTTTTCGTATAATTATCTAAGGCTTCCGTAAGCACTTCACGGCATTTGACAAAATCTATCTTGGATGGGATTCTATACTTAGGTCCTTTTTTAAGAAGACCACGGAGCTGTCTGTCTTGGATAATTGAAAAGTTACCTGTAACAACATGGCCAGCTGGTTTGTAGAGATATTTAGAAGTTGCACATTCTCAAGAAGGAGGACACGATTCAAGTATGTCAGGATCCGTTGTAACTTTATTATAGTTAAAAACAAAGTTTCGACTAGGTTTCTTGTACTTATAACAAATAAGAGGTGGCTCTAAATTTTCAAAATATTGAGGAATGGTACTTTGTACGCGATGATCCCGAAAAATATTAGAGATGTTTAGAAGATCAAAACCTTTGTTAATAAACGGGATTTTTATGAATCGTCTTTTCGGTGAGGTGTTTTTCACAATAGGATAAAGTTTATACTGTGCAAATGAGACAATGATATTAAGTCTGAATCAGTCAGTGTTTCTTAAGAATGCAACCTCTGCTTCAACCAAGATAGATTTCAAGTGCATAACTGGTATTGACGACAGAGCATGTAACAGCTCATGTCTTCCGCCATTGGGTGCTATAGTAAGTAAATCGTTGAGAGAGCGGTATATTCTGGATCGTTTTCTTTATTGTCTGTTTCGTCTTTTCCCGTGCGACCTGTATTTCCTTTTAGTGTTAGAGCGAATTGAAAAGATGTTGATGTTGGTAGAAGCTGAGGAAATGTTTCCTTGTCCATAAATTTGATCGTTTAAACCAAGAGGGTACGCAGTCTGAAGTTTGGTGATCCAGGCAAGATCAGCTTGTAGTCGGCGTTTTTTAAGGGGCGCTTTTTATAGCAGAAATGATCAATATCAGTAAATAAATGAAATTCTATCTATCTGAAACCAATTCAATCTTGATGACACTTGACAGGTATTTAGCCCCAAGTCTCCTCTTTCGATTGGTTTAGCGCAGATACGCCTATAGAACCTGGTAGGAGACGCAGGAGCGCGCATATAGAGGTCTAATGGACGCTTTTTATATCAGAAATAATCAATATGAGTTAATAAATGAAATTCTACCTATCTTAAACCAATTCAATCTTGACGAAACTTGATATGTACCTAGCCCCAAGTCTCCAGCGCGCAGATAGAGGTCTAAGGGGCGCTTTTTATAGCAGAAATGATCAATATCAGTAAATAAATGAAATTCTTCCTATCTGAAACCAATTCAATCTTGATGAAACTTAACATGTACCTAGCCCCAAGTCTCCTCTTTCGATTGGTATAGCGCATATACTCCTATCAAACTTAGTAGAAGAGATGGGAGCGCGCATATAGAGGTCTAATGGGCGCTTCTTATAGCAAAAATGATCAATATTAGTAAATAAATGAAATTCTACAGTACCTATCTAATACCAATTCAATATTGATGAAACTTGACAAGTATTTAGCCCCAAGTCTCCTCCTTCGATTGGTATAGCGCAGATACCCCTATCGAACCTGGTAGGAGACGCAGGAGCGCGCATATCGAGGTCTAAAGGACGCTTTTTATACCAGAAATGATCAATATGAGTTAATAATTGAAATTCTTCCTATCTGAAACCAATTCAATCTGGATGAAACTTGACATGTACCTAGCCCTAAGTCTCTTCTTTCGATTGGTATAGCGCATATACCCCTATCGAACCGTGTAGAAGACATAGAAAGGCGCATATAGAGGTCTAATGGGCAATTTTATGGCAGAAATGATCAATCTGAGTACGCAGCTACGTTAAGGTGCTCCACGCTGACGTCGTGCTGAAAATATTCCATTTTTACAGTGCCTGGCATTCAACCCTCATTTACAGCTTAAACGTCAGTTCTTTAGTTCAAAGCTGTGTTTTTGTAATATCTGGTAGGTGTCTGGTATCTAAGAAAAAAAAAATCACCGAGGGGATTCCCCTGTGTCACGTGACAGCCCTAAATATAACTCTACAGTGTTGTCTCGGTTTTAAATTGAATTTTGCAAGTGGTAAATAAGGAAAAATAATATAAATATTAAATCGTTTTCTTCAGTAAATCCTGTAGATTTAGAAATATGCTGGGCATTGTGACACGTAAAACGATTAAGAGGAGAAAAGATACCGAGAAAGAAAACAAGTGGTAAAATACTGCAAAACTCGACTTTACATCTACATTTTGCACAACTACTAAAATTTCTATTAAATGCCCAGCAAAATCCTGGTAAATTGAAGTGTCCTCTATAGATTCTGTATAAAAATATCGAAATTGTACAAGGGTAGTTACCTGCAAATTACATTTCTTAACAACTACCCTATATGTCTATTTTCAGATGGGACCTAAACGCACAGGTGATCTGTATTACGTCATAGAAATTTAGCGGGAAAGCATTAACATAAAAACAAGTGTTTTTAATATCAGATACAATGTGAAGTGTTTATTTTTAGTATTATTTTTACAACGACGAGAATGTAATATACATATATTAAGAAGGCAGGGGGGGGGGGGGGGAGTGAGGAGGGCAAGCCTCGTCCGGGCATCCGCTTTTAGTAATTGTTTTTCAAGTTAAAACATTATATATTTTCTTTGTGGGAAAGTTTGTGGTAGGGAATAACTCTGGTGATAAAGGTTGCCGTTAGAACATAAAACTTTCTGCTTATCAAATATTGAAATTTATGTATCCATGCAATATTTCCCCGTACTTGTTGACTCGGAATCCAACCCGGCGGACTATTGACCGTCTTCTAATTTTGTATTTACCAAAATTGATTGTAAACTTGTCACAGTGCTTTCGTGAGCAGAGCTCTATCGGTGACAAAATAATAATAATAATAAAATGTTTATAACTTGAATAAATAAAAGAGAGGGGGGGGGGGGGAAGAAGGGGGAGGGGGTTCTTTTCCGGCTAGGCTAATCATGTTTCAATTTAACCCGCCCGATCTCTTGCTGATTACAATTTGTTTTATTATTATTTCTATTTGTTCTTAGATTTATTCTAGTTCGAGTTAAATTGATTCATTAGGACCGTATCTGAAGTCTCAATATTGACGGTTCTGTTGTACATACCGGCTAAGTATATTCGGTGCCCGTAAAGCCATTTATTGACACAAGTATTTTAGCACCTATTCGTGATGGTATATATTATATATATTTTTAAAATAATGCTTAAGAATAAACTGTATTAATGCGCATGAGCTGGCACCCCCCCCCCCCAAAAAAAAACCCGGCAGCAACAACAACTAAATAAAAAATAAAAATGAATAAGAAATAATCATTTTAAAGCCGGTAAATCAGTAAACTCCATGAATTAGCTAATTATGGACAATATCTAACAAACAATCTAAACAAAAATTGTGATCCTTTATGAGGATACCATTATCAATTCCTTATATTGATTTACTAGTTAATTGAAAATCAGCGAATCCTCTGTGAATTGATTTAAGCAGTTTCTCATCTAAAGCTTCCCTTTCACCCTGAACTGAGACTGCGCATGCTTGACCTACAATGACCCGATGTGCAAAACTGTGAAAAAAACACGCATTCTTTCATTACTTCTCGTAAATAAGATACTGGGAACATTTAGAGTTGATGTTAGAAATAGGATGAAAGCTCAATAATATTGAAAATCGATCCATTACATTTTATCCCTAGCATACGATGACTGATGTGACGTCATTTATAACGTCACACAATGTTTTCGCGGAATTCTCTCTAACGTCATTGCGTGGAGCACCTTAACGTCGCTGCGTAAATAAATGAAATTCTACCTATCTGAAAGTAATTCAATCTAGATGAAACTTGACATGTTCCTAGCCCCAAGTCTCCTCTTTCGATTGGTATAGCGCATAATATTATATCTCCATCGAACCTGGTAAAGGACGTCGGGGCGCGCATATAGAGGTCTAATGAGTAAAATGTACCTAGCCCCAAGTCTCTTCTTTCGAATGGTATAGCGCATATACCCCTACCGAACCTGATAGAAGACGTAGGAGCGCACATATAGAGGTCTAATGGGCGCTTTTTATAGCAGAAATGATCAATATGAGTGAATAAATGAAATTCTACCTATCTGAAACCAATTTAATCTTGATGTAACCTGAGATGTACCTAGCCCCAAGTCTCCTCTTTCGATTGGTATATCGCATATACCCCTATCGAACCTGGCAGAAGAGGTAGGACCGCGCATATAGAAGTCTAATGGGCGCTTTTTATAGCAGAAATGATCAAAATGAAATTCTACCTATCTGAAACCAATTCAATCTTGATGAAACTTGATATGTACCTAGCCCCAAGTATCTTCTTTCGATTGGTATGGCTCATATACCACTATCGAATATTGTAGAAGAAGTAGGACCGCGCATATAGAGGTGTAATGAGCGCTTTTTATAGCAGAAATGATCAATATGAGTACATACGTGAAATTCTACCTATCTTAAACCAATTCAATCTTGATGAAACTTAATATGTACCTAGCCCAAAGTCTCCTCTTTGAATTGGTATAGCGCAGATACCCCTATCAAAACTGGTAGAAGAAGTGGAAGCGTGTATATAGAGGTCTAATGGGCGCTTTTTATAGCAGAAATGATCAATATGAGTACATAAGTGAAATTCAACCTATCTGAAACCAATTCAATCTTGATGAAACTTAATATGTTCCTAGCCCAAAGTCTCCTCTTTAGATTCGTTTAGCGCATATACCCCTATCAAACCTGGTAGAAGAAGTGGAAGCGCGCATATAGAGGTCTAATGGGCGCTTTTTATAGCAGAAATGATCAATATGAGAAAATAAATGAAATTCTACCTATCTGAAACCGATTCAATCTTGATGAAACTTGACATGTACCTAGCACCGAGTCTGTTCTTTCGATGGGTTTAGCACAGATACCCCTATCGGACATGGTAGAAGAAGTGGGATCGCGCATATAGAGGTCTAATGGAAGCTTTTCATAGCAGAAATGATCAATATGAGTAAATAAATGAAATTCTACCTATCTTAAACCAATTCAACCTTAATGACATTCGACATGTATTTAGCCCCGAATCTCCTCTTTCGATTGGTATAGCGCAGATACCCCTATCGAACCTGGTAGGAGACGCAGGAGCGCGCATATAGAGGTCTAATGGACGCTCTTTATAGCAGAAATGATCAATATGAGTTAATAAATGAAATTCTACCTATCTAAAACCAATTCAATCTTGATGACACTTGACATGTACCTAGTCCCAAGTCTCTTCTTTTGATTGGTATAGCGCATATACCCCTATCGAACCTTGTAAAAGACAAGGGAGCGCGCATATAGAGGTCTAATGGACGCTTTTTATAGCAGAAATGATCAATTTGAGTAAATAAATGAAATTCTACCTATCTGAAACTAATTCAATCTTCATGAAACTTGATATGTACCTAGCCCCAACTCTCTTTTCTCGATTGGTTTAGCGCACATACCCCTATCGAATCCGACATAAGACGTAGGAGCGCGCATATAGAGGTCTAATGGACGCTTTTTATAGCAGAAATGATAAATATGAGTAAATAAATAAAATATTCTACCTATCTGAAACCAATTCAATCTTGATAAAACGTGACATGTACCTAGCCCCAAGTCTCCTCTTTTGATGGGTATAGCACATATACCCCTACCGAACCTGGCAGAAGAAATAAGACCGCGCATATAGAAGTCTGATGGGCGCTTTTTATAGCAGAAATGATCAATATGAGTTAATAAATGAAATTCTTCCAATCTGAAACCAGTTCAATCTTGATGAAACTTGACATGTACCTAGTCCGATGTCTCTTATTTCGATTGGTATAGCGCATATACCCGTATCGAACCTTGTACATGTAGAAGACATAGGAGCGCGCATATAGAGGTCTAATGGACGCTTTTTATAGCAGAAATTATCAATTTGAGTAAATAAAGGAAATTCTACTTATCTGAAACCAATTCAATCTTGATGAAACTTGATATGTACCTACGCAGCTACGTTAAGGCACTCCTCAGAAATGACGTCTTCAAATATGGCGCGAAATGACGTCAACCTCAGATTTTGACGTCATCAACACGGAGTCTATTGTCCTTTGCATATTTTGATGCTCTTTATTGTCATTTATCATCGAGTAAGATCTTTATACATGATTGAATTCTGTGCTGAATATGTTATGACTTTTATCTATAGTAAAAATACTTGAATGGCATAACGTACTGTACAAATATTTGATGAAAATGCTTGCCTAGCAACCACGTGCGGATGTTACTCAAAGTCTTAGAAAAGCTTGAAGGCTTTATGGATTCTTTTTTTTTAAATAGATGATTCGTTTTTTAAACTGACGTTAAACTAACTGAGGATACAGCCTTTCAATCTAAACAAAGTGAAAGCAAGGATGTAATAATGATAAGATCATAATCAATTCTCTATATTATATTATATATTATTCTCTAAATGCAAAATTTAAAGACGGGAGAGAAAATACTACCGACGACAACTTGAAAAAAAGGGCTTAAAAACTTAAAATGCTGGAAGTTACTAAGTAAGGTGTCGTGCGTAACATTCAGATTGGACTTTGTCAATTATGAATAATTGTACGACATGCATTTTCTTCCTGGTATTCTTTTAGATTTTAATTAGAATGAAAAAAAAATAATAATGATATAAAATTTTCACGTCTCCCTGTTTGTTTTTTTTCTCTCTCTCTCTCTCTTAGACCACGAAAGTTGAATATCACAAGCTAAAATTAAAATTATTATTTATATGTTAGTAACGAAATGTTACAGAATTAATCTCCTCTTTCCTAATATCACATATTTTATCTGTACTGTACAAAGCTCTTTAAATAAGTACAAGCATATACGATATACGGAAACAATGCCTATTGATATCATGGTGCCTCTCACTGAGTCAACAATTAAAAAAAGCAAGATTGAAAATAACGTTATTCCTGCCAGGATCGACCTCGTGATCATGGAATTTGCAGTCCTGCGTCATCACCACTACGCCACCGCACCGTATACATATCACTGATTGCCAAAGATTTAATCTTTTCACTTTTTTGATTGAAATACGATGAAATTTTCCTCAATTAAACAACATAGTATTTATTTCATCTTCTCAGGTAAACATTTGTGTTTAAAGGCCACAAAACTGTGAGAACAAAATCGGCGAAGTCGACCTTGATTGTTATAAACTACGAGTTGCTTCCCTTCGCTAGTCACATATACGTTTGAAAAAGATATCGTCGTAGGGTGATGGTATAAAATTGCATGGCGCAGGCTGAAATTACAATGCTATGTGTTGGGGTCGCGTTAAACTAGTCCGATAGATGGTTGTCCTCCATGATCTAAGTAGGCACTTTGTCGATTCTATCTATGACTATTTAAAATATATGACAATACTGGGAGTTTAGTGTTGTTCTAGTCATTTTTTAGATAAAAATCGTCTTTTATTCCAAAACTATAAAAAAGAAGAAAAGTGCGCACTTGAACTCATAAACGGCAATACCTACAAGGTATTTTGGTAGTAAGCATAGGACTGTAATTGCAGGAATGGCATTGCGCCAGCTCGTTTTATACAATTAATTGTTTGCATGTTATAAATAGTTGTCACGTGACTTGTGATGTGGCACATGACATCACTATTGCCTAAATGTGTAGTACAAGCTTAGTGTTAAACACTGATACCAAATACATAAAGAAATTATATTGGAGGATGCCCTTTTTTCATTATTGAAAATGTCTTTTAAAAATGTTACGAATATTGCAACGTAAAAACGAGGAGTGCCTTAACGTAGCTGCGTAGCCCATCTCTCTTCTTTTGATTGGTATAGCGCATATACCCCTATCGAACCTGGTAAGAGACGCAGGAGCACGCGTATAGAGGTCTAATGGACGTTTTTTATAGCAAAAATGATCAATAAGAGTTAATAATGAAATTCTACCTATCTGAATCCAATTCAATCTTGATGAAACTTAAAAAGTACCTAGCCCCAAGTTTCGTCTTTCGATTTGTATAGCGCATATACCCCTATCGAACCTAGCAGAAGAGGTAGGAGCGGGCATATACAGTTCTAATCGGCGCTTTTTATAGCAGAAATGATCAATATGAGTAAAAAAATGAAATTCTACCTATCTGAAACTAATTCAATCTTGATGAATCTTGACTTGTACCTAGCCCGAAATCTCTTCTTTCGATTGGTATAGCGCATATACCCCTACCGAACCTGATAGAAGACGTAGGAGCGCACATATAGAGGTCTAATGGGCGTTTTTTTATAGCAGAAATGATCAATATGAGTGAATAAATGAAATTCTACCTATCTGAAACCAATTTAATCTTGATGTAACCTGAGATGTACCTAGCCCCAAGTCTCCTCTTTCGATTGGTATATCGCATATACCCCTATCGAACCTGGCAGAAGAGGTAGGACCGCGCATATAGAAGTCTAATGGGCGCTTTTTATAGCAGAAATGATCAAAATGAAATTCTACCTATCTGAAACCAATTCAATCTTGATGAAACTTGATATGTACCTAGCCCCAAGTATCTTCTTTCGATTGGTATGGCTCATATACCACTATTGAATATTGTAGAAGAAGTAGGACCGCGCATATAGAGGTGTAATGAGCGCTTTTTATAGCAGAAATGATCAATATGAGTACATAAGTGAAATTCTACCTATCTTAAACCAATTCAATCTTGATGAAACTTGATATGTACCTAGCCCAAAGTCTCCTCTTTGAATTCGTTTAGCGCATATACCCCTATCAAAACTGGTAGAAGAAGTGGAAGCGCGCATATAGAGGTCTAATGGGCGCTTTTTATAGCAGAAATGATCAATATGAGTACATAAGTGAAATTCTACCTATCTGAAACCAATTCAATCTTGATGAAACTTAATATGTACCTAGCCCTAAGTCTCCTCTTTAGATTCGTTTAGCGCATATACCCCTATCAAACCTGGTAGAAGAAGTGGAAGCGCGCATATAGAGGTCTTATGGGCGCTTTTTATAGCAGAAATGATCAATATGAGAAAATAAATGAAATTCTACCTATCTGAAACCGATTCAATCTTGATGAAACTTGACATGTACCTAGCGCCGAGTCTGTTCTTTCGATGGGTTTAACGCAGATACCCCTATCGGACATGGTAGAAGAAGTGGGATCGCGCATATAGAGGTCTAATGGAAGCTTTTCATAGCAGAAATGATCAATATGAGTAAATAAATGAAATTCTACCTATCTTAAACCAATTCAATCTTAATGACACTTGACATGTATTTAGCCCCGAATCTCCTCTTTCGATTGGTATAGCGCATATACCCCTATCGAACCTGGTAGGAGACGCAGGAGCGCGCATATAGAGGTCTAATGGACGCTCTTTATAGCAGAAATGATCAATATGAGTTAATAAATGAAATTCTGCCTATCTAAAACCAATTCAATCTTGATGACACTTGATATGTACCTAGCCCCAAGTATCTTCTTTCGATTGGTATGGCTCAAATACCATTATCGAATATTGTAGAAGAAGTAGGACCGCGCATATAGAGGTGTAATGAGCGCTTTTTATAGCAGAAATTATCAATATGAGTACATAAGTGAAATTCTACCTATCTTAAACCAATTCAATCTTGATGAAACTTGATATGTACCTAGCCCAAAGTCTCCTCTTTGAATTGGTTTAGCGCATATACCCCTATCAAAACTGGTAGAAGAAGTGGAAGCGCGCATATAGAGGTCTAATGGGCGCTTTTTATAGCAGAAATGATCAATATGAGTACATAAGTGAAATTCTACCTATCTGAAACCAATTCAATCTTGATGAAACTTGACATGTACCTAGCGCCGAGTCTGTTCTTTCGATGGGTTTAACGCAGATACCCCTATCGGACATGGTAGAAGAAGTGGGATCGCGCTTATAGAGGTCTAATGGAAGCTTTTTATAGCAGAAATGATCAATATGAGTAAATAAATGAAATTCTATCTATCTTAAACCAATTCAGTCTTAATGACACTTGACATGTATTTAGCCCCGAATCTCCTCTTTCGATTGGTATAGCGCAGATACCCCTATCGAACCTGGTAGGAGACGCAGGAGCGCGCATATAGAGGTCTAATGGACGCTCTTTATAGCAGAAATGATCAATATGAGTTAATAAATGAAATTCTACCTATCTAAAACCAATTCAATCTTGATGACACTTGACATGTACCTAGTCCCAAGAACCCTGACTACTATTTCGGCATAGTGAACACTAAACCTAACACTATTATATAAATATGCTGGGCATTGTGACACTTAAAACGATTAAGAGGAGAAAAGATACCGAGAAAGAAAACAAGTGGTAAAAACACTGCAAAACTCGACTTTACATCCACATTTTGCACAACTACTAAAATTTCTATTAAATGCCCAGCAAAATCCTGGTAAATTGAAGTGTCCTCTATAGATTCTGTATAAAAATATCGAAATTGTACAAGGGTAGTCACCTGCAAATTACATTTTTTAACAACTACCCTATATGTCTATTTTCTGATGGGACCTAGATGCACAGGTGATCTGTATTACGTCATAGAAATTTAGCGGGAAAGCATTAACATAACAACACGTGTTTTTAATATCAGATACAATGTGAAGTGTTTTTTTTTAGTATTATTTTTACAACGATGAGAATGTAATATACATATATTAAGAAGGCAGGGGGAAGGGACTGAGGAGGGCAAGCCTCGTCCGGGCATCCGCTTTTAGTAATTGTTTTTCAAGTTAAAACATTCTATATTTTCTTTGTGGGAAGGTTTGTGGTAGGGAATAACTCTGGTGATAAAGGTTGCCGTTAGAACATAAAACTTCTGCTTATCAAATATTGAAATCTATGTATCAATGCAATATTTCCCCGTACTTGTTGACTCGGAATCCAACCCGGCGGACTATTGACCGTCTTCTAAATTTGTATTTAACAAAATTGATTGCAAACTTGTCACAGTGCTTTCGTGAGCAGAGCTCTATCGGTGACAAAATAATGAGAATAATAAAATGTATATAACTTGAATGTATAAAAGAGAGAGGGGGGAGGAAGGGGGAGGGGGTTCTTTTCCGGCTAGGCTAATCATGTTTCAGTCTAACCCGCCCCTTCTCTTGCTGATAACAATTTGTATTATTATTATTTTTATTTGTTCTTAGATTTATTCTAGTACAAGTTAAATTGATTCATTAGGACCGTATCTGAAGTCTCAATATTGACGGTTCTGTTGTACATACCAGCTATGTATATTCGGTGCCCGTAAAGCCATTTATTGACACAAGTATTTTAACACCTATTCGTGATGGTACATATTCTATATATTTTTTAAAAATAATGCTTAAGAATAAACTGTATTAATGCGCATGAGCTGGCACCCTCCCCCCCCCAAAAAAAACCGGCAGCAACAACAACTAAATAAAAAAAATAAAAATGAATAAGAAATAATCATTTTAAAGCCGGTAAATCAGTAAAACTCCTTTAATTAGCTAAATATGGACAATATCTAACAAACAATCTAAATAAAAATTGTGCTCCTTTTTGAGGATACCATTATCAATTCCTTATATTGATTTACTAGTTAATTGAAAATTAGCGATTCCTCTGTGAATTAATTTAAGCGGTTTCTCATCTAAAGCTTTCCTTTCACCCTGAACTAAGACTGCGCATGCTTGACCTACAATGACCCGATGTGCAAAACTGTGAAAAAACACGCATTCTTTCATTACTTCTCGTAAATAAGATACTGGGAACATTTAGACTTGATGTAAGGAATAGGATGAAAGCTCAATAATATTGAAAATCGATCCAGTACAATTTATCCCTTGAAATATCCCTAGCATACCATAACTGATGTGACCTCATAAATAACGTCACGCAATGTTTTCGCGGAATTCTCTCTAACGTCATTGCGTGGGGCACCTTAACGTAGCTGCGAAAATAAATAAAATTCTACCTATCTAAAACCAATTCAATCTTGATGAAACCTGAGATGTACCTAGCCCCAAGTCTCCTCTTTCGATTGGTATAGCGCATATACCCCTATCGAACGTAGTAGAAGAGGTTGGAGCGCGCATATAGAGGTCTAATTGGCGAATTTTATAGCAGAAATGATCAATATGAGTAAATAAATGATATCCTACCTATCTGAAACCACTTCAATCTTGATGAAGCTTGACATATGCCTAGCCCCAAGTCTCCTCTTTCGATTAGTTTAGCACATATACCCATATCGAACCTGGTATGAGACGTAGGAACGTTCATATCGAGGTATAATGGGCGCTTTTTATAGCAGAAATGATCAATATGAGTAAAGAAATGAAAATTTACCTATCTGAAACCAATTCAATCTTGATGAAACTTGACATGTACCTATCCCCTGGTCTCTTCTTTCCATTGGTATAGCGCATATACCCCTATCGAACCTGGAAGAAAACTTGAGAGCGCGCATATAGAGGTCTAATGTGCGTTTTTTATAGCTGAAATGATCAATATGAGTAAATAAATGAAATTCTACCTATCTGAAACCAATTCAATCTTGATGAAACTTAACATGTATCTAACCCAAGGTCTTCTCTTTTGATTGGTATAGCGCATATACCCCTATCAAACCTGGTAGAAGAGGTGGGAGCGCGCATGAAGAGGTATAATGGGCGCTTTTTATAGCAGAAATGATCAATATGAGTGAATAAATGAAATTCTGCCCATCTGAAACCAATTCAATCTTGATGAAACTTGACATGTACCTAGCCACAAGTCTCCCCTTTCGATTGGTATAGCGCATATACCCCTATCGAACCTGGTAAAAGACTTAGGAGCACGCATATAGAGGTCTAATGGACGCTTTTTATAGCACAAATGATCAATATGAGTAAAGAAATTAAATTCTACCTATCTGAAACCAATTCAATCTTGATGAAACTTGACATGTATTTAGCCCCAAGTTTTTTCTTTCGATTGGCATAGCACATATACTCCTATCCAACCTGACAGAAGAGGTAGGACCGCGCATATAGAGGTCTAATGTGCGCTTTTTATAGCAGAAATGATCGATATGAGTTAATAAATGAAATTCTTCCTATCTGAAACCAATTCAATCTTGATGAAACTTGACATGTACCTAGCCCCAAGTGTCCTCTTTCGATTGGTATAGCACATATCGAGCCTGGTAGAAGACATGGGAGCGCGCATATACAGCCCCGACCAGTCGAAAGTTTAACGCCGAGCTGACGAAATTTTGAAAGCTAAATTCGAATGTTTCGTTAACTATTCGTCAGCGATTTTTTTAAAGCTACTGAGATGACGAGATTTTGAAAGCTCTAAAAAGCTTTAGAAAAATCGCAGACGAAAATTTCGTTAACTAATCTTAGTTAACGAAAGATTTGAAAGCTATGAGCTTTCAAATTTTCGTCATCTCGGAGCTTTCAAAATATTTGAAAGCAATCGCTGACGAAATTTTGAAAGGAATCGCTGACAAAAATTTTGAAAGCAATGATTATCTCTGACGAAAATTTTGAAAGCTATCGCTGATGAAAATTTTGAAAGCTATTGCTGACGAAAATTTTGAAAGCTTTGTGAGCGCTCGGGTGCCATATTGTTTTTGCAATGGCTGCAGCACGCCTCGTGCGAATTCCTCTGCACAGTTTAGAGGATGAAAGAAGCCGTCTCTTTATCGGCTTGGTACTTTAAAAATTCACCGATTGTGAAATATCTTTGAAAGCTTCCGACAGTCACAGAGAAGCCAGGGTTTCACTGGATATAAATTCCCCTCATTTAGTCAGAATTTGGCCGGTCAGATGCAAATTTTCTGGTATATATATACATTTAGATTTAAGATGAAATGAAAGTTGTTCATATATAAACTTAAAGATGGAATACCTTTACAGGTAATACAAATACAGGTAAATTCAGGTAACTAATTAGTACACAGCATACCCTTTTGATGGCCCCATTCACCCCCAATTAACATAATGTTATTTTAACCAAGTAGGTGTATTGGGAACACACCGATCTGGGAAACACGGAATCTTCAAATAAACAAGAAACAACATTTAATTTAATCCAGGAATATATATTTTCAAAATTGAAACTGAATAAACATCATAATTAATACTATTTTATCAAGCAAATTATGAAGATGATTGCTTTGATTTCGGCCATCTTGGTTTTCTCGACACTAAATAGCTTACGAGAAAAGCTTTCAAAAATTTTGAAAGCTAGTTAACGAAATTTTCGTCAGCGATTAGCTTTCAAAAATTTTGAAAGCTATAATTAACGAAATTTTCGTCAGCGATTAGCTTTCAAAAATTTTGAAAGCTATTGCTGACGAAATTTCGTTAACTATAGCTTTCAAAATTTTTGAAAGCTATCGCTGACGAAAATTTTGAAATCTAGGGAATCGCTGACGAAAAATAGTTAACGAAAAATCGGTGACGAAATTTCGTCATCTCTTGAGTATTCAAAATTTTGAAAGCAATCGCTGACGAAATTTTGAAAGCTAAGCTTTCAAAAAGCTTTCAATTCGTTTACGAATTGAAAGCGAATATTAAACTTTGGACTGGTCGGGGCTGTAGAGGTCTAATTGGCGCTTTTTATAGCACAAATGATCAATATGAGTAAAGAAATGATATCCTGCCTATCTGAAACCAATTCAATCTTGATGAAACTTGACATGTACTTAGCCCCAAGTCTCTTCTTTTGATTGGTATAGCGCATATACCCCTATCGAACCTGGTAGGAGACGCAGGAGCGCGCATTTAGAGGTCTAAGGGACGCTTTTTATTGCAGAAATGATAAATATGAGTTAATAAATGAAATTCTACCTATCTAAAACCAATTCAATCTTGATGAAAGTTGACATGAACCTAGCCCGAAGTCTCTTATTTCGATTGGTATAGCGCATATACCCGTATCGAACCTTGTAGAAGACATAGGAGCGCGCATATAGAGGTCAAATGGACGCTTATTATAGCAGAAATGATCATCTTGAGTAAATAAATGAAATTCTACCTATCTGAAACCAATTCAATCTTGATTAAACTTGATATGTACCTAGCCCCATGTCTCTTCTTTTGATTGGTACATGTATAGCGCATATACCCCTATGGAATCAGGTAGAAGACTTAGGAGCGCGCATATAGAGGTCTACTTGGCGCTTTTTATAGCAGAAATGATCAATATGAGTACGCGGCTGCGTTAAGATGCTCCACGCTGACGTCGTGCTGAGAATTTTCCATTTTCACAGTGCATGGCATTCACCCTCATTTACAGCTTAAACGTTCTTTCTTTAGTTCAAAGCTGTATTTTTGAAATATCTGGTAGGTGTCTAGTATCTAAGAAAAAAAATTCACCGAGGGGATTCCCCTGTGTCACGTGACAGCCCTAAATATAACTCTACAGTGTTGTCTCGGTTTTAAATTGAATTTTGCAAGTGGTAAATAAGGAAGAATTAATATAAATATTATATCGTTTTCTTCATTAAATCCCGACAATTAGAAATATGTTGGGCATTCTGACACTTAAAACGATTAAGAGGAGAAAAGATACCCAGAAAGAAAACAAGCGGTAAAAACACTGCAAATGTTAAACGTCTTTAAATTCAATAGCATCATTTAAAACCTGATAAATTTACAGCATGGACCAGACATGCACGTTTCGGGTACTAAACCCTCGTCAGTGATCCTCAGTCTAAACAATGTAATACGGCCAAAAAGTATGAAAAATATGTCCAAAAATGTACCAAAAGACGTAGCAGAATGGGTGGGATATGATGCTACAGGAGCCACGTTTTAGAAATTTCAAGAAATTTCGACTTTACATCCACATTTTGCACAACTACTAAAATTTCTATTAAATGCCCAGCAAAATCCTGGTAAATTGAAGTGTGCTTTATAGATTCTGTATAAAAATATCGAAATTGTACAAGGGTAGTCACCTGCAAATTACATTTTTTAACAACTATTTATATCAGTTTTTTTTTCAGATGGGACCTAAACGCACAGGTGATCTGTATTACGTCATAGAAATTTAGCGGGAAAGCATTAACATAACAACACGTGTTTTTAATATCTGATACAATGTGAAGTGTTTTTTTAGTATTATTTTTACAACGATGAGAATGTAATATACATATATTAAGAAGGCAGGGGGAAGGGACTGAGGAGGGAAAGCCTCGTCCGGGCATCCGCTTTTAGTAATTATTTTTCAAGTTAAAACATTCTATATTTTCTTTGTGGGAAAGTTTGTGGTAGGGAATAACTCTGGTGATAAAGGTTGCCGTTAGAACATAAAACTTCTGCTTATCAAATGTTGAAATCTATGTATCAATGCAATATTTCCCCGTACTTGTTGACTCGGAATCCAACCCGGCGGACTAATGACCGTCTTCTAAATTTGTATTCAACAAAATTAATTGTAAACTTGTCACAGTGCTTTCGTGAGTAGAGCTCTATCGGTGACAAAATAATAATAATAATAAAATGTATATAACTTGAATGTATAAAAGAGAAAGGGGGGGGGGGGGTTATTTTCCGGCTAGGCTAATCATGTTTCAGTCTAACCCGCCCCTTCTCTTGTTGATTACAATTTGTATTATTATTATTTTTATTTGTGTTGTGGGTCATGTATTATTTTAGTTTTACTTTATGTGTAGGTACACATGTACTATGTCATGTTTATTTCATTAGAGAATATTCCAGTATGTTCTCTGTTACATCATTAATTATCATCACATGACTGTGATTTCTAAAATTTACTCTATTGTTAATCATGTGTAATGAGTCATTGTTCTAGAAGCTTCTGGTAAATTCATTGGTATTAAGTATATATACCTCTGAGGAACTGTGTTGAGGAGACATTCGTACACATTCGTAGACACGATTCATTCATCTATTCTGATATACTGGGATACTTTATTTGTTGAGACTTTAATCCATTTAACAACGTTTGGACACCGATCTTTCGAGAACGTTTGTGATCACCGGAAACCATACCTTTGATAGACTTTGTGGACCGTAACGGACACTTTGATCCGGACATTGTTTTGTAAGTTGTAATCATTTGAAATATATATATTTTGTACATAATTAAACTTGTAAATTTATATTCTGTCTTTGTCTGATTTTTGCTGGCGTTTTGGGGTATTCTGACCCATAACAGAATTGGGGGCTCGTCCGGGATAGTAATCTCTGCATATTTGCACTTTACGTAAAGTTCGTTTTTTGAAAAAAGGAAAATTCTCCAAACTTTTGCCAGCAGAAATCAATCATGGTATTTTCGGTCACTGAATTTTTGAAATCGCCGACTGTAGATGAGTTCGAATCATTGAAAAAAGATGATTTGATTGGTTTAGGTCTTCACTTGAAGTTAGATGTAAAATCTTCTATGAGAAAACAAGAAATTAGAAATATTGTGGCTAAAGAGCTTTTAGCAAAGGAAATCTTTTCGTCATACGATTTTCCTGTTGAACCTGTTTCAAGCGAAACCAAAATGTCAAAATATGAGTTTGAATTAGAGAAAATGAAAATACAATTACAATTTGAAAAAGAAGAAAAAGAAAGACAATTTGAAAGAGAAGAAAAAGAAAGAGAGAAACAGGAACGTATGCACGAGAAAGAACTCCAGTTTGAGTTAGAAAAGTTAAAATTAGAGAAAAGCACTAAGGAAAATCCTGTTCCTTCGCTTGTCAAGTCTGAATTCGACGCCGCCAAAAACATCCGATTAGTACCAAAATTTCAAGAAAAGTCCGTGGACAAATATTTTCCACATTTTGAGAAAATCGCGGCCAATCTGAAGTGGCCACGTGATTTTTGGCCAACTTTGTTACAAAGCGTACTTATTGGCAAAGCGGCTGAAGTGTACTCGGCGCTCAGTATTGCTGAGAGTTCAGACTATGACAAGGTCAAGGACACGATTTTGAGAGCATATCAGTTAGTACCTGAGGCGTACAGACAAAAGTTTAGAAAGTACAAAAAGTTTGAAAATCAAACATATGTTGAATTTGCTCGAGAAAAAGAAGATTTATTTGATCAGTGGTTTCGATCTAAGAAAATTCCCAATTCATTTGACAATTTGCGTCAAATAATTCTGATAGAAGAGTTCAAAGAGTGTGTACATCAAGATTTAAGAACTCATTTGGAAGACAAAAATGTTAAAACTCTTGAAGAAGCCGCTGTTTTGTCTGATACGTATGCTCTCACTCATAAGAAAAATTTTGTGTCAAAAACTCAATCTAGCGATAGTGCCAAAACGTCTGATTTTCCAAAGAAAAATTTACAAGAGTCTCAGTCGTCCATTAGTTCCCAGTCACCATCTCAAGGTGGTTCTACGTCCGGTCCTAGGTCCGAGCGTTCTGAGGCATCCCCAGGGGTGGGGTCGCTTCCTACATGCAATTATTGTAAGAAAAAAGGTCATGTTATTGGTGAGTGTTTGAAGCTTAAGAAGAAGAAAGAACTTAAGTCACAGGCCTGTGCGTCTGTTAGAAATGATAGGAAAGCCTTAGATTCGATTTGTTCTGACACTCCTGAGATTCAGGGTTCTAAGTCCAGTTCTGATGATTTTGTGGAGGATCATTATAAGCCCTTTTTGTCACAGGGATTTGTTTCACTCAGTGATTCTAGCGAAGCGTTGCCTGTTCAGATTTTGAGAGATACTGGTGCTGCCCAGACTTTATTGTTAGAGGGTTCATTGCCTTTGTCTGAGCACACTTTTACTGGTAGGTCAGTTTTATTACAGGGTGTGGAGCTAGGCGTCATTGATGTTCCCCTTCATGAAATTTATTTGAAGTCAGACTTAATTACTGGACCTGTTATCGTAGGTGTTCGACCTACTCTTCCCGTTCAAGGCGTTTCCTTGTTGCTTGGCAACGATTTAGCTGGCGGCAAAGTTGTAGCCGATCCGATTGTTTGTGAGAAAATCACGTCCGATGTCGTGTCCGATGATGAAGACGACGACTTGTACCCAGCCTGCGCAGTTACCAGGGCGATGGCCAGGAACAGACTAAAAGAGGCTGAGAGTACTTCTGCACTTAACGAGGACCATCCCTCCAAAAATATAGACCTTTCTGACACATTCATGTCTACCATTGATGACAGCGTACCTGAGACGTCAGTACCACTTCATGTTGACAAGTCTCCGACAGTGCCTAGTGATGATTCCTATCCGCCATTAGACAGGGGTACAGATGCCTTAAGCCGTGAGCAGCTCCTCTCCGAGCAAACTAAAGATCCAGAGATCATCCGACTAAGCAAGAGGGCCCTTCCCCGAGAAGAGGCGGACAAAGTCGGAGAGTGCTTCTACATACAAGATGGCATCCTTATGCGGAAATGGAGACCACCCGATGCACCCCCTAATGACGTGTGGCGGGTCGTTCACCAGATAGTGGTTCCAGTAGCGTATCGCGGGGACATCATGAGTTTAGCTCACGACACACCCATGGCAGGTCATTTAGGTGTCAATAAGACTTATAATAGGATTTTAAGTCACTTTTACTGGCCTAAGTTGAGAAAAGATGTGTCTGAGTTTTGTAAGTCTTGTCATAATTGTCAGATGGTAGGTAAACCCAATCAAGTTATACCACCTGCTCCCCTCCAACCCATTCCAGCCTTTGAGGAACCTTTTAGTAGGGTGTTAGTTGATTGTGTAGGTCCTTTGCCTAGGACTAGGTCAGGGAATCAGTACTTACTGACAATTATGTGTACTTCGACTAGGTTTCCTGAAGCCATACCTCTTAGGAATATTAAGGCAAAGACCATAGTTAAGGCCCTTACAAAGTTTTTCAGTTTCGTAGGTGCTCCCAAGGCTATTCAGTCAGATCAGGGTTCGAATTTTATGTCAGGGTTGTTTCAGCAGGTTATGCATGAGCTAGGTATCAGGCAGTATAAGTCTTCTGCGTACCATCCTGAGTCCCAGGGGGCACTTGAACGCTTTCATCAAACCCTTAAAACTATGATGAAAACATATTGTCACCAGTATGGAAAAGACTGGGATGAAGGGGTTCACCTCGTGTTGTTTGCGGCACGAGAAGCGGTTCAGGAGTCCCTGGGGTTCAGTCCCTTTGAGCTAGTTTTTGGGCATACGGTCAGGGGGCCATTGAAGTTATTGAAGGAAAAATGGTTGAATGAGACTAGCGATTTGAATCTCTTAGACTACGTGTCTAATTTCAAAGAGAAGTTACACAATGCTTGCAAATTGGCACAAGAAAATCTCAAAACATCACAAATGAAAATGAAAACATGGTATGACAAAGATGCTAGAAACAGAGTTTTTAAACCAGGCGATAAAGTTCTTGTATTTTTGCCTATCCCTGGTCATCCTTTGCAAGCTAGATATTTCGGTCCTTATGAGATTGAGAGTAAAATTAGTGATGTTAAGACACCAGGTCGGCGAAAAGAAAAAAGAGTGTGTCATATTAACATGTTGAAAGAGTATTTTGATAGAAGTGACCGAAATTTTGTAAAACCAGTTTCCACTTTGGCCAATGTAAATACATTAGAAAATTGTGTTGAACCTGAATGTAATGAAGAAACTGTCGAAAAAGACTTCGCTCAAAGTGTCCGTTTAATGAATTCTGAAATTCTTACAAGTCCGGAAGTGAAACTCGGACATCTGACCGTGCATCAAAAAGAGGAAGTGCATCAATTAATGCGGGAATATACGACCATCTTTCCGGACGTTCCAAAAAAGACGAATGCATCTCATCATGACGTCATTGTGGGTGATGCGTCACCTATCAAACAGCATCCCTATCGGTTAAACCCGATAAAGCTTCAATACATGCGGAAAGAAATTCAATACATGCTTGAAAATGACATTATTGAACCCAGCAATAGTGATTGGAGTTCCCCATGTATTCTTGTTCCGAAGCCAGACGGAACTTACCGATTGTGTACGGACTTTAGAAAAGTCAATTCAGTCACCAAAACTGACTCTTATCCGATCCCACGAATCGATGACTGTATCGATAAAATTGGCAGTGCAAAATTTGTCAGTAAATTTGACTTGCTTAAATGCTATTGGCAGGTCCCGCTTACCGAGAGAGCCAGAGAAATATCGGCATTTGCGACTCCAGATGGGCTATACCAATATAAAGTAATGCCCTTTGGTATGAAAAACGCACCAGCCACATTCCAGAGGATGATTCATTCGCTCTTAAATCATCTCGAAGGATGCGAGGCGTACATCGATGACGTCATCATCTACAGCGACACCTGGAATGACCATCTCCGAATCATGCGTACCTTCTTCGACATACTGGCGAAAGCAAACCTCACAGTGAACCTTGCGAAAAGTGAATTTTGTCATGCGACTGTAAAATATTTGGGTCACAAAGTAGGTCAAGGTTTTGTTACTCCTATCATGGCCAAGGTGGAAGCTATTTCAAAGTTCCCGATTCCTACCAATAAGAAAGAGATAATGAGATTCTTGGGAATGGCAGGATTTTACAGAAAATTTTGTCCAAATTTCTCGTCAGTTGTTGGTCCACTTACCAATCTGTTACAAAAGAGAGTGAATTTTGCATGGACCAATGACTGTGACGAATCTTTTAAGAAAATCAAATGTGTTCTTATGAATAGTCCTGTCCTGTCAGCTCCAAATTTTGATAAGCAATTTAAGCTTACTGTTGATGCCAGTGACGTAGGAATCGGGGCTGCTTTGTTTCAAGAAAATGATGAAGGTGTAGATAGAATTGTTTGTTATTTTTCAAAGAAATTAACAAAATGTCAAAAGAATTACTCTACTATTGAAAAAGAGTGTCTTGCATTATTGTTAGCTTTACAACATTTTGATGTTTATTTGAATGTTACTTTACATCCCATTCTTGTGTTTACTGACCACAACCCTCTCACATTTTTGCACAAAATGTCAAACAAGAATCAAAGACTTACAAGGTGGAGTTTATTGTTGCAAGAGTACAATATTATTATTAACCATATCAAGGGTAAAGACAATGTGATTGCAGATGCACTATCGAGAGTTTCATGAGTGATTTTTGCAGAATTTACCAGCTAAGTTTTCATTGACATTCAAACTTTTTTTAAGGGGGGAGGTGTTGTGGGTCATGTATTATTTTAGTTTTACTTTATGTGTAGGTACACATGTACTATGTCATGTTTATTTCATTAGAGAATATTCCAGTATGTTCTCTGTTACATCATTAATTATCATCACATGACTGTGATTTCTAAAATTTACTCTATTGTTAATCATGTGTAATGAGTCATTGTTCTAGAAGCTTCTGGTAAATTCATTGGTATTAAGTATATATACCTCTGAGGAACTGTGTTGAGGAGACATTCGTACACATTCGTAGACACGATTCATTCATCTATTCTGATATACTGGGATACTTTATTTGTTGAGACTTTAATCCATTTAACAACGTTTGGACACCGATCTTTCGAGAACGTTTGTGATCACCGGAAACCATACCTTTGATAGACTTTGTGGACCGTAACGGACACTTTGATCCGGACATTGTTTTGTAAGTTGTAATCATTTGAAATATATATATTTTGTACATAATTAAACTTGTAAATTTATATTCTGTCTTTGTCTGATTTTTGCTGGCGTTTTGGGGTATTCTGACCCATAACAATTTGTTCTTAGATTTATTCTAGTACAAGTTAAATTGATTCATTAGGACCGTATCTGAAGTCTCAATATTGACGGTTCTGTTGTACATACCAGCTATGTATATTCGGTGCCCGTAAAGCCATTTATTGACACAAGTATTTTAGCGCCTATTCGTGATGGTATATATTATATATATTTTTAAAAATAATGCTTAAGATTCAGTAAAAACTCCATGAATTAGCTAAATATGGACAATATCTAACAAACAATCTGAATAAAAATTTTGCTCCTTATTGAGGATACCATTATCAATTCCTTATATTGATTTACTAGTTAATTGAAAATCAGCGATTCCTCTGTGAATTAATTTAAGCGGTTTCTCATCTAAAGCTTCCCTTTCACCCTGAACTAAGACTGCGCATGCTTGACCTACAATGACCCGATGTGCAAAACTGAAAAAACACGCATTCTTTCATTACTTCTCGTAAATAAGATACTGGGAACATTTAGAGTTGAAACCAATTCAATCTTGATGAAACCTGAAATGTACCTAGCCCCAAGTCTCCTCTTTCGATTGGTATAGCGCATATACCCCTATCGAACGTGGTAGAAGAGGTAGGAGCGCGCATATAGAGGTCTAATGGACGCTTTTTATAGCACAAATGATCAATATGAGTAAATAAATGATATCCTACCTATCTGAAACCAATTCAATCTTGATGAAACTTAAACATGTATCTAGCCCAAAGTCTCCTCTCTCGATTGGTATAGCGCATATACCCCTATCGAACCTGGAAGAAGACTTGGGAGCGCGCATATAGAGGTCTAATGTGCGCTTTTTATAGAAGAAATGATCAATATGAGTAAATAAATGAAATTCTACCTATCTGAAACCAATTCAATCTTGATGAAACTGAGTATGTATTTAACCAAAGGTTGGTATAGCGCATATACCCCTATCAAACCTGGTAGAAGATGTGGTAGCGCGCATGTAGAGGTATAATGGGCGCTTTTTATAGCAGAAATGATCAATATGAGTAAATAAATGAAATTCTGCCCATCTTAAACCAATTCAATCTTGATTAAACTTGACATGTACCTAGCCCCAAGTCTCCACTTTCGATTGGTATAACGCATATACCCCTATCGAACCTGGTAATAGACTTAGGAGCGCGCATATAGAGGTCTAATGGACGCTTTTTATAGCACAAATGATCAATATGAGTAAAGAAATGAAATTCTAATGGACGCTTTTCATAGCACAAATGATCAATATGTGTAAAGAAATGAAATTCTATCTGAAAACAAATCATTCTTGATGAAACTTGACATGTATTTAGCCCTCAGTCTTTTCTTTCGATTGGCATAGCACATATACTCCTATCCAACCCGTCAGAAGAGGTAGGACCGCGCATATAGAGGTCTAATAAGCGCTTTTTGTAGCAGAAATGACAGATATGAGTTAATAAATGAAATTCTACCTATCTAAAACATTTAGAGTTGATGTAAGGAATAGGATGAAAGCTCAATAATATTAAAAATCGATCCAGTACAATTTATCCCTTGAAATATCCCTAGCATACCATAACTGATGTGACCTCATTTATAACGTCACGCAATGTTTTCGCGGAATTTTCTCTAACGTCATTGCGTGGGGCACCTTAACGTAGCTGCGTAAATAAATTAAATTCTACCTATTTGAAACCAATTCAATCTTGATGAAACCTGAAATGTACCTAGCCCTAAGTCTCCTCTTTCGATTGGTATAGCGCCTATACCCCTATCGAACATGGTAGAAGAGGTAGGAGCGCGCATATAGAGGTCTAATGGACGCTTTTTATAGCACAAATGATAAATATGAGTAAAGAAATGATTTTCTACCTATCTGAAACCAATTCAATCTTGATGAAACTTGACATGTATCTAGCCCATAGTCTCCTCTCTCGATTGGTATAGCGCATATACCCCTATCGAACCTGGAAGAAGACTTGGGATCGCACATATAGAGGTCTAATGTGCGCTTTTTATAGCAGAAATGATCAATATGAGTAAATAAATGAAATTCTACCTATCTGAAACGAATTCAATCTTGATGAAACTGAATATGTATTTAACCAAAGGTCTTCTCTTTTGATTGGTATAGCGCATATACCCCTAGCCCCAAGTCTCCACTTTCGATTGGTATAGCGCATATACCCCTATCGAACCTGGTAATAGACTTAGGAGCGCGCATATAGAGGTCTAATGGACGCTTTTTATAGCACAAATGATCAATATGAGTAAAGAAATGAAATTCTATCTGAAACCAATTCAATCTTGATGAAACTTGACATGTATTTAGCCCCAAGTCTTTTCTTTCGATTGGCATAGCACATATACTCCTATCCAACCTGGCAGAAGAGGAAGGACCTCGCATATAGAGGTCTAATAAGCGCTTTTTGTGGCAGAAATGATCGATATGAGTTAATAAATGAAATTCTACCTATCTAAAACCAATTCAATCGTGATGAAACTTGACATGTACCTAGCCCCAAGGTTCCTCTTTTGATTGGTATAGTACATATACCTCTATCGAACCTGGTAGGAGACGCAGGAGCGCGCTTATAGAGGTCTAATGAACGCTTTTTATAGCAAAAATGATCAATATGAGTTAATAAATGAAATTCTACCTATCTGAACCCAATTAAATCTTGATGAAACTTGACACTTGTAAAAATATTGGAAATGTACAAATAACATTTAGAATTAATAGTTTAATTACCTGTAGTCGAGATAAATTTAACTTTGAATCAGATTTGTATCTCTTATGCAATCTACAGAGAAAAGATGTAGAAATTAAAACATTTCTATGTAAAACAGTGAAATTAGCAGAAATAAAGAGACATGGATGACAATATTTTTCGTTTTAATTTTTAATGTGTCAAAGATGTGACAAGAGAATAAGACCAAATTTATGAACTCCAGGGTATTTGAAGTCAGTTGGGTCATTTTGTAAAATTGGGTCAAATTTGTGAAATTCGATCAAATTTGTGAAATTGGATCAAAATGTAAAATTGGGTCAAATTGTAAAATTGGGTCAAATTGTAAAATTGGGTAAATTTGTATTTTTCGGCAGTTTTGGATCTTTTATTTTTCCATGAAAATTGGATATACGGATCTTCTTTTACTTAAAATGACTTAAATCATGTTTTCTTTCAGAAGAAAACTTAAATTGACCTGATAAAAAAAATATAGTTTTAACAGCATTAAAACGTTTTCACGTGGAATCCTCTACGTTTTGGCTGGTGACCGGGCTGAATGAAAAATTTCACATCATTGGTAAAAATATTGGAAATATACAAATAGCATTTAGAATCAATAGTTTATTTACCTGTTGTCGAGATAAATTTAACTTTGAACCTGATTTTTATGTCTTATGCAATTTACAGAGAAAAGATGTGGAAATTGGAAAAAAAATTCTATGTAAAACAGAGAAATTTGCAAAAAAAAGAGACATGGATGGCATCATTTTTCGATTTGTTTTTGAATGTGACAAAAGAAAAAGACCAAATATATGAACTCCAGGGTATTTGAAGTTAGTAAAAACGGGTCATTTTGCAAAATTGGGTCAATTTGTAAAATTGGGTCAATTTGTATTTTCCTGTAGTTTTGGGTCTTTTATGATGTTTTTACAAGAAAATTGGATGTACGGTTCTTTTTTACGTAAAATGACTTAAACCATGTTTTCTTTCTAAAGAAACCTTTAATTGACCTGATGAAAAAAATATAGTTTTAACAGCATTAAAAGGTTTTCACGGGGAATCCTCTCCGTTTTCGGTTGGTGAATCGGGCTGAATGAAAAAAACTCACACCATTGGGAAAAATATTGGAAATGTACAAATAGCATTCAGAATCAATAGTTTATGTACCTGCTGTCGAGATAAATTTAACTTTGAACCTGATTTTTGTCTTATGCAAGCAACAGAGAAAAGATGTAGAAATTGGAAAAAAAATCTATGTAAAACAGAGAAATTTGCAAAAAAAAGAGACATGGATGGCACCATTTTTCTTTCAAAAGAAACATTGAATTGACCTGATGAGAAAAACATAATTTAACAGCATTAAAACGTTTTCACGGGGAATCCTCTCCGTTTTTGGCTGGTGAATCGGGCTGAATGAAAACATTTCACACCATTGGGAAAAATATTGGAATTGTACAAATAGCATTCAGAATCAATAGTTTAATTACCTGTTGTCGAGATAAATACAACTTTGAACCTGATTTTTATGTCTTATGCAAGCTACAGAAAAAAGATGTAGAAATTGGAAAAAAATTCTATGTAAAACAGAGAAATTTGCAAAAAAAAAGAGACATGGATGGCACAATTTTTCGATTTGTTTTTGAATGTGACAAAAGAAAAAGACCAAATATATGATCTCCAGGGTATTTGTAGTTAGTCAAAACGGTCATTTTGCATAATTGGGTCAATTTGTAAAATCGGGTCAATTTGTATTTTTCTGTAGTTTTGGGCCTTTTATGATATTTTTACATGAAAATTGGATGCACGGATCTTTTTTTACGTAAAATGACTTAAATCACGTTTTCTTTCCAAAGAAACCTTGAATTGACCTGATGAGAAAAACATAATTTAACAGCATTAAAACGTTTTCACGGGGAATCCTCTCCGTTTTTGGCTGGTGAATCGGGCTGAATGAAAACATTTCACACCATTGGGAAAAATATTGGAATTGTACAAATAGCATTCAGAATCAATAGTTTAATTACCTGTTGTCGAGATAAATACAACTTTGAACCTGATTTTTATGTCAAAGAAACCTTTAATTGACCTGAAGAAAAAAATATAGTTTTAACAGCATTAAAACGTTTTCAAAAGGGTCAATTTGTATTTTTCGGCAGTTTTGGGTCTTTTCAGATATTTTTACATGAAAATTGTAATTACGGATCTTGTTTTACGTACAATGACTAAAATCATGATTTCTTTCAAAAGAAACCTTGAAGACCTGAAGAAAATAATTTAGTTTAAACAGCATTAAAACGTTTTCATGGGGAATTCTCTCCGTTTTGGTTGCTGAACCGGGCTGAATGAAAACATTTCACACCATTGGGAAAAGTATTGGAAATGCACAAATAGCATTTAGAATCAATAGTTTATTTACCTGTTGTCGAGATAAATTTAACTTTAAACCTGATTTTTATCTCTTATTCAATCTACAGAGAAAAGATGTAGAAATTGGAAAAAATTCTATGTAAAACAGTGGAATATGCAGAAAAAAGAGACATGGATGACACAATTTTTCGTTTTGTTTTTGAATGTTGAATGTGACAAGAGAAAAAGACCAAATGTATAAACTCCTGGGTATTTGAAGTCAGTCAAAAGGGGTCATTTTGCCAAATTGGATCAATTTGTAAAATTGGGTAGATTTGTATTTATTGGCAGTTTTGGGTCTTTTATGATATTTTACATGAAAAGTGGATGTACGGATCTTGTTTTACGTAAAATAAATTAAATCATATTTTCTTTCAAAAGAAACCTTGAATTGACCTGATGAAAAAAGATATATACCCGACCAAAAAAAGAAAAATGCACATCATATTATATAGTTATTTTTCTCAATTGATAATAAATATTTCTTAGGCATTTAATTATAGTTTTCTTTTCAAGCACTCGAATTACCGATGATAAAACACGTTTCGATCATTTTTTTTTCGCAACATATCACAATGATAATGCGGAATAAAGCATGTTGTTTCTATCTTAAATCTTCAGTAAAAATATAGACAAATACTGGTTTCTCAATTCAAATGTAGTCAAAATATGCCAATAGATCTGAAAATTGAATGTGTTAGTGGACATTTCCGCATATTGGGGTATGTTTTACAATAAGGGATATCAATATTTTGCAATTTTCATTCCAAGGGAACTCTAATTTTGTCTTCAGTAATTCTGATTTATCTGTTGCATCGCATTGAAATAATCAAATGGAATATAAGAAAAGCCTTATTTTTAACGTTTTTTTAACGTCCAAAACCATCGAAAATGCACGAAAAAGTGACCTGTCATTATCGAGGTGTTGTTTCTGAAAACTGTGTTTGCGAAAATAGGTAAGATACTAGCTGTAGTAGCGCCATTTTGTGTTTTGCGACACATTTAAGGGCGAAAAATATCAAACCACAGATTTCATTTTCAAAAGACTAGATATTTGAAATGTGTTTCTCAAATTATGATTTTCTGTTCGATGAAGTCATTTGAAGCAATGTAATGAACTTGTATTCAGGGAAAATTGTTTATCATCATTAAAATAACAAATCGCAATGTCTGATATATCAATTTGGATAGGTTTAAGAGCTTTAATCATTTCTAAAAAGTGAACGGAATTTTTAAAAGCCATTTTGTGACATTGCGTTTTGAACCAAATGCTAATGCTATTTGTACATTTCCAAAAGTTTTACCAATGGTGTGAAATTTTTCATTCAGCCCGGTTCAACGGATTCCCTATGAAAACGTTTAAATGCTATTAAAACTTTTTTTCATGAGGTCAATTCAACGTTTCTTTTGAAAGAAACATGATTTAAATCATTTTACGTAATACAAGATCGGTACATCCAATTTTCATGTAAAAATATCATAACAATACGGAAGCCTTCCAACTCTATACCTTAATTCATGATGACTTTCCTGCACCAGACACGTGTTTCGAATATTAAATTCACATCAGTGATGCCTCCAGCGGAGCCACCAAAAATCATTTCAGTAGAGCCCTCTTTAATGTTAAACGTCTTTAAATTCAATAGCATCATTTAAAACCTGATAAATTTACAGCATGGACCAGACATGCACGTTTCGGGTACTAAACCCTCTAATGTTTTGAATTTAGATATGTACATTTACTTTAAAGAGAGTGCGCGGCTCCAAATTTCCTATAGGGTCGATTCAGTAGCATATTCAATTAAATTATATGTTCAAAATAGCATAGGAGGGATGATGCTAAGATATAAACTTCCTTTAATTTCGGTGAAAGTTTTGTATGAAATGACAAATTTTCGAAATAGCAAAATAATATCAATGATGTCAAATCGATATAGGCCCAAAACAAAGCTTCTTTCAGGCGACAGAGCTGAAAAGAAGTAATTAATACACTTCTAAACATCAGGTCACGGGGAACGATTTTAACTGCTTCACACTGCAACATTTAATAAGTGTTTATAATAATAATACGGAAGTGTTCCATCTCTATACCTTCATGAAGAAAATTCCAAACCAACTTTTCCTGCACCAGACACGTGTTTCGAATATCAAATTTTCATCATTGATGCTTCCAGCGGAGCCACCAAAATTCTTTTCAGTAACGCCCTCTTTAATGTTTGAATTGAGATTTGTACATTTACTTTACAGAGAGTGCGCGGCTTCAAATTTCCTATAGGGTCGATTCAGTAGCCTATTCAAATAAAATATATGTTCAAAATAACAAAGGAGGGATGGTGCTAAGATGTAAATATCCTTTGATTTCGGTGATAGTTTTGAATGGAATGACAAGTTTTCGAAATAGCAAAAGACCAAAAACTGCCGAAAAATAAAGATCGACACAATTTTACAATTTGACCCGATTTGACTGACTACAAATACCCTGGAGTTAATATATTTGGTCTTTTTCTCTTGTCATATCTTTGAAACATTAAAAAAAACAAAACGAAAATGGTGTCATCAATGTCTTTTTTTTTTTGCAAATTTCACTGTTTTACATAGAAATTTTTCCAATTTCTACATCTTTTCTCTGTAGATTGCATAAGAGATAAAATCAGGTTCAAAGTTAAATTTATCTCGACTACAGGTAAATAAACTATTGATTCTAAATGCTATTTGTACATTTCCAATATTTTTACCAATGGTATGAATTTTTTTCATTCAGCCCGGTTCATCAGCCAAAACGTAGAGGATTCCCCATGAAAACGTTTTAATGCTGTTAGAACTATATCTTTTCTTCTTCAGGTCAATTCAAGGTTTCTTTTGAAAGAAAACATGATTCAAGTCATCTTACGTAAAACAAGATCCGTTCTTATAATGTTCACGTAAAATATCATAAAAGACCGAAAACTGCCGAAAGATACAAATTAACGCAATTTTACAAAATTACCCGATTTGCCTGACTTCAAAAACCCTGAGTTTATTTAGATGGCCTTTTTCTCTTGTCACATCTTTGACACATTCAAAAACAAAACGAAAAATGATGTCATCCAAGTCTCTTTTTTCTGCAAATTTCACTGTTTTACGTAGAATTTTTCCAATTTCTACATCTTTTCTCTGTAGATTGCGTAAGAGATAAAAATCAGGTTCAAAGTTAAATTTATCTCGACTACAGGTATTGATTCTAAATGCTATTTGTACATTTCCAATATTTTTACCAATGGTGTGAAATGTTTTCATTCAGCCCGGTTCAGCAACCAAAACGGAGAGAATTCCCCGTGAAAACGTTTTAATGCTGTTTAAACTAAATTATTTTCTTCAGGTCTTCAAGGTTTTTTTTTAAAGAAATCATGATTTTAGTCATTGTACGTAAAACAAGATCCGTAATTACAATTTTCATGGAAAAATATCTGAAAAGACCCAAAACTGCCGAAAAATACAAATTGACCCTAATTTACAATTTCACCCAATTTTACAAATTGATCCAATTTTACAAAATGACCCGATTTGACTGACTTCAAATACCCTGGAGTTAATATATTTGGTCTTTTTCTCTTGTCACATCTTTGACACATTAAAAACAAAACGAAAAATTGTGCCATCTATGTTCTTTTTTCTGCAAATTTCACTGATTTAAGTAGAAAATTTTCAAATTTCTACATGTTTTCTATGTATAAAAATCAGGTTCAAAGTTAAATTTATCTCGACTACAGGTAAATAAACTATTGATTCTAAATGCTAAAGGGTGGTATTTCATGTACATACAAAACGATGACACGATAATGTCCTAATATAATTCTATAACACGTTCATGAACAAAATGGTTGAATGCAAGTAATACAGATATTTGGCATCATAATAATTCATTTTTTAATGTCTGTTCACAGGGGCTACAGTTTACAGAGTAAAGAATAAATACCCCCTCCCCTCCACTTATAATACAGAAAAAAACACCGTGTATCATAAGTGGAGGGGAGGGGTTATTTATTCTGTACTCTTTGCCTCTGTGGTCTAATTTTCATCCTAATATTGCAATATACATATCAAAAAGGCCTAATGAAATTTTCAAACAAACCTCACCTAACTAACTAGAGTTATCTATGTTAGAATATCGCAAGTTTAAAATTTCTTTATTTGTACGCCACCTAGAATTAATATCGATTTTAAAAATAGAATACAGGATCAATATATTGTGCATACGTCGGTATCTCGATTATGATATCAAACTATCAAATTTCACATTTTATCATACCTCGAAATTATTAGGTTTCTTCACAATGACCTGGCGGACTTGATCAAACTATTACAAATGTATTTATAAACATTTACATTGAAAGTACTTTTTTTGTTCTCCACGATTTTTTTAAAACCCTTACATCCGTCTGTCTGTCTGTTCGTAGCTCATATTTTCTAAAATCAATATGAAAAGAAACATTATTTTACACAATTGTATATGTCATGAGTTTATTTTTCCATTACACTGTGGTTGCACTATATAGTATTTGCCATTGAAAGTTGAACGTTTTTAATGAAAGGCATGCAATAGTCATGATAGTTGACGTTATATTAAATTTCATATTGCTTATATCATATAAAGCTACATATGAATAAAACGTACTACTCTTATTGCCGATAACTTCTATACTTCTTGATATCATATGAACAAATCCTGCCAGTCATACATGCGACTCAAAGTTATAGCAGTACATTAGAAGATGACATGGAAATGGGGCATGACCCCCTAAAGTGACCCAAATTTGACATCCTTCTCAAATGATTTGCTTAATAATCTGTATGTCTATTTGTTGTGTATTTCTTATTCTTTAATATGTGCAATTTATTTGAATTTGCACCTGATGCAATTTGGGAAATATGACGTCAAAGTTTTCTGAGCCAAATATAGCTCTCTTTAACTTTGCCCATAGCTAGTCACATGACCTCTTACTTTCACATCCGGTCATATTTTACATATGAGGTATACAATGGAACCAATGGTATTTTCTCTAGACGACAAGCTAATTATTTCTAACCAAAAATCATAGTTATTTTAATTTTAAAGCTCACATAATGAAGGTGGACCCCATCTGTCCCCTATTTAAAAATCATCTCTAGCCAAATTCAAAATGCGACACTGCGGATACTATGTAGTGTAACCTGCATAGAAATAATGGGGCGTGGGACACTTTGAAATGATATTGTATCAAAAATGGAGGAAGGGACAATGCTCAGTCAGATTTATTTTTTCACTTAATCGACTGCCAAAAAATAATGTATGTATGTGATTATCAGTGTGAGTACATCCAGAAAAGAAAGCTTCTTTCTTCTGACATTGTATGGATCTCTGTCAAACTACTTGCAATCCTTAAAAGAGGGTGTGTCATCAGTACCTACACAAGGATATTGCATTGGATATGCTTCAGTAACTGGGCATCATCTCCCACCTGCAAATGTTAAAAATATGCTCTGGCTACGTCACTGAGTCGTTTGACGTCTCGTTTACAGATCTAGAAAACTTTTTTCCTTGCCTAAGTAGTTTTGTTGGTAGTTCAATTCAGATCGAAAAAATATATCTAATATGCATGTGATTTTTCTATTTAAACTAAAAAAGTCATGACATCCGATTATCTGTGTTTCTTGATTTTGAAGCAAAGTTTATGTAAACATTACAATTTTATAAAATAGATTCTTTCAATGGTCATTCTCTTCTACCAGATCCAATTGGGAAAAAATTAGTAAAAACAGTTGCCAGAGTCACCTAATGCTCGACTGCATAGCATAAAGTCTTTAATGACAGCCAATTTCTGAAGCTCACTTTTTCTCCAATTTATATAATTATACTCAATTGTATATTCATGTAACACTTATACTTTGCTCAATATTGGCTTCTAAAGGCAAAATCACTCAGGCGGAAAAAAGGTAGGTCAAGGTAACTTTATGAAAGTTTGATTCAAGATACATCCACCATGTAAGTATGGAACATGTAGCACTTATACTTTGCTCAATATTGTCTTCTGAAGAGAAAAACACTCAGGCGGAAAAAGTAGGTCAAGGTCATTTTATTGATGTTTGATTAAAAATACATCCTACATGTAAGTTAAGAACATGTAGCACTTAAACTTTGCTCAATATTGGCTTCTAAAGGCAAAATCACTAAAGCGGAAAAAAGTAGGTCAAGGTCATTCTATGAAAGTATAATCAGAGATATATCCACCATGTAAGTTTAGAACATGTAGCACTTATTCTTTGCTCAATATTGGCTTTTAAAGGCATAATCACTCAAGCGGAAAAAGTAGGTCAAGGTCATTTTATGAAAGTTTGATAAAAGATTCATCAACCATGTAAGTTTGGAACATTTAGCACTTATACTTTGCTCAATATTTGCTTTTGAAGGCAAAATCACTCAAGCGGAAAAAGTAGGTCACAGTCATTTTATGAAAGTATGATCAAAGATACATCCACCATGTATGTTTGGAACACGTAACGCTTATACTTTGCTTAATATTGGCCATTAATTAAAAGGCAATATTGCTATCTAAACATTCACCTATCATCTTAACCTTTGCCTTATAGTCGGTGAGCCAGAGGGGTTGGTCGGTACCATCTTAGGTGAATAAATCTTATGTTGATATTATGATAGATATACCCAAGAGGTTTCAGAAAATGCATGATAGCATTTTATCAAAGGTAGCTAAATCGGTAAACAAGAATTATTGCCCTTGAGTATTTGCGAAATATGATTTTTTTTCCGGAAAAAAATTATAACTTAAATATGGATGGTGATTTCAAAAACTGAAAATTGTAAATATGTAGTATTTTTTGTTCCTTTTCAGATGAAATAAGTTGAATGTTCCAATTCCTATTTTTATTGTGTCTTTTGGGGTAGAAACGTCAAATTATTTCAAAATTTCACATAAATTCGATCAATTTTAATTTATTCCTGCTTCTCAATTCCTCAATATTTCAAATGATCGTCCAATGATGATTTAAAAACATTTTTAAAGTCTCTTCTTTCAAATAATATATATTTTTATATTCTTATTTTTAAAAATCCTCGAAATTGATGTTTTTATACAGAAAACTGATTTTCAATTAGAAATCTCAGATTTCTGTATATTATTTTGAAGAACCCTTATTGAATATGAAATCAATGATTAAAAACTATTTTCTAGTGTAACTTATCACCCTCTTTCAAATTATATAGGTTTTACTAACATTTCATTAAAAATCAAAGTGCCTTTGTGAAAAAAAACAACATATTTTTGCATTAAAAAATCGCTGAATATTGGAGAATATTTATTGAATCGATAGAACTTCTTAAAATGATAGCAGGAATATATTTTCAACTGTAATTATTTAGGTTCACTTATGAATGACATTTTTGAAACATAAAAGGTATTTTTTTTTCTACTTAATTTTGGGGCAAAATGCCTGTTTTTCTCTCAAAATAACAGATTCCTGGGAAGATTCTATTAATTCATTATTTTTGCTAAAATTATAGATTTAAAGCTTAAAAGTTTTATCATTTAGAAAGTAATCATCTTGTCAGCTGATTGTGGAATTTAATGTAATAATTAATTAAAACCCACATTGTTAGATAAAATATGTATTTTTATGCAAAAACCACCTTTTTTGAGAAAATAAGTACTAGCTCTTTTAATCTGCCTAGATTGATATATTTAATCTTTGATACTATGCTGTTTCTTATTATAAATGGATAGGAGTGTCATTTGATGGCAGAAATTTAATTTACATCTTATTTTGGGGCAAAAAAACCTAATTAATGTGAAAAAATCACTTGTTTATGTGAATATTTTTTTGAAATTTATATATATATATATATTTTTTATCAAAGCAGGAGAGGTTTCATATAATTTGATGGCACAAAAGTGATCAAGTTTAATGAGTAAGAGAAGATTTCTTTGATTATCTTGCTATTTTGTGGAGAAAATCTCAATTTTCATTTAGAAATCTCTGATTTCTGGAAAATCTTTATTATTATGAAATGTGTCATTATTATTTATATTCAAAAGTGTTCCTGGGTATATCATAGTTTGTCCTTGTAAGTCATATGCATTTCAAGTATCCTCTGTTAATTTAATTGGTATTTTGGGGCAAAAATATATTTTTTTATATAAATATATAGCCTCTGCATATGACTTACAAAAACAAACTATGATATATCCAGGAACATTTTTGAATATAAATAATAATGACACATATCATAGTAATAAAGATTTTCCAGAAATCAGCAATTTTGAAATAAAAATTAAGATTTTCCCCACAAAATAGCAAAATAATCAAAGAAATCTCCTCTAACTCATTAAACTAGATAACTTTTGTGCCATCAAATTATAAGAAACCTTTCCTGCTTCGATAAGATAAAAAAAATTCAAAAAGTATTCACAGAAATAAGTGATTTTTGCACATTTATTAGGGTTTTCCCCCAAAATAAGATATAAATTAACTTTCAGTTATCAAATGACATTCCTATCCATGTATAATAAGAAACAGTATATTACCAAAGCTAAAATATATCAATTTAGGCAGATTAAAAGAAATAGTACTTATTTTCTCAAAATAAGTGGTTTTTGCATAAAAATACTTAATTTTTCCAAAAAAGTTGGTTTTAATGAATAATTACATTTAAGTTCACAATCATCTGACAAGATGATAATTTTCTAAATGATAATTGCTTTAAATCTATAGTTTTAGCTAAGAAAATGAATTTATAGAATTTTTCCAGAAATCTGTTATTTTTAGATAAAAACAGGCATTTTGCCCCAAATTTTAGTAGAAAATATACCTTTAATTTTTCAAATATGTAGTTCATGAATGAACCTAAATAATTACAGTTGAAAATACATTCCTGCTTTCATTTCAAAAAATTCTTTAGATTCAATAAATATTTTCCAGAAATCAGCGATTATTGGATGAAAAATACGTTTTTTACCCAAAAACACTTTAATTTTGAATGAAATATCAGGAAAACATATATATTCTGAAAAGTTAAATTAGAAAATAGCTTTCAATCATTGCTTGGATAATTAGATAGGGTTCTTAAATTAATATACAGAAATCGAAGATTTCTAATTGAAAATACAGTTTTCTGTATAAAAACTCAACTTCGAAGATTTGGCAAAAACAATAAGAATATGAAATATATGTCATTTGAAAGAGAAAAATTCAAAGATGTTTTTTAAATCATCAATAGACGATCATATGCAATATTGAGGAACTGAGTAGCAGGAGTAACTTAAATTGTTCTCGAATTTCTTTGAAAATTTGCAAACAATCGACTTTATTACCCCAAAACACACAGATAAAATAGAAAATGGGAAATTGAAACTTATTTCATCTGAAAGAACACCAAAAATACTACATATTCACACTTTTCAATTTTTAAAATCATCAACTATATAAAAGTTATAATTTTTTTCCTACTTTCATTGATCTTCGACTAAAAAACAAGGTTTTCTCCCCAAAAAACTGTCATAGCTAACTATTATTCGTTGCTATCATACATTTTCAAATACTAGAGATTTCCATCTATCAGAATATATTGGTCTCGTTTATTCACCTCGGATGGTACCAATGACCCCGAATTTGGGGGTCTGGCTCACGGACTATTAGCATTCTAAATAATTTTAAAAATCCCCACCCCAGGGCTACATCCCCATCTGGTAATATAAAACAAAGTATAATTAAACATTAACAACAAAAAGAACCAACATATATGAATATAGGAGAGGAAATTAGCAATATTGCTAACTTAACATTCACCTTATCATCTTAACATTTGCCTCTTCATTTGAAATAATTTTTTAAAAATCCCCACCCCATGGGCTACATCCCCATCTGGTAATATCAACTACAGTATAATTTAATACCAAGAGTCCCCGAGGGCACATGTAGCCAAGTTCGATCAACTTCGGTTGATCGTCTGTCTTTTCAACGCATTTGAAATTTTCTGTTACAAAATTTCTTGAAATTTCTAAGACGTGGGTCCTGTAGCATCATATCCCACCCATTCTGCTACTTCTTTTGGTACATTTATGGACATAATAATTTTCATACTTTTTGGCCATATCACATTGTTTAGACTAAGGATCACTGACGAGGGTTTAGTACCCGAAACGTGCATGTCTGGTCCATGCTGTAAATTTATCAGGTCTTAAATGATGCTATTGAATTTGAAGACGTTTAACATTTGAACTACTTGGTGAGTGTCACTGCTGGTGGACCAAGAGTCCCCGAGGGCACATGTAGCCAAGTTCGATCAACTTCGGTTGATCGTCTGTCTCTTCAACGCATTTGAAATTTTCTGTTACAAAATTTCTTGAAATTTCTAAAACGTGGGTCCTGTAGCATCATATCCCACCCATTCTGCTACTTCTTTTGGTACATTTTTGGACATAATAATTTTCATACTTTTTGGCCATATCACATTGTTTTGACTTAGGATCACTGACGAGGGTTTAGTACCCGAAACGTGCATGTCTGGTCCATGCTGTAAATTTATCAGGTCTTAAATGATGTTATTGAATTTGAAGACGTTTAACATTAATATTAACAACAAAAAGAACCAACAAAATATGAATATACGAGAGGAAATTGTGTGATCTTAACATTTACCTTATCATCTAGTTCGGACGACGCTGATGCCGACGCTTACGTCGACGCCGGGGGTATTGCAATAGCTTTTTTGCACTAAAGTGCAGTCGATCTGATAAGTAAAATGATATAACCATTACATTTTGTTTTTATGTTGTCTATTATTATCATGACTATGTACAAAATCATATAAGTGTTGTTCGATAACATTACTAGTATTTTAACAAGTTATAGCGGGCGTAATTTGTCATGCAATTTAAAACCCTACGGTAAAAAACTTGTTTGATGTGATTTAAACCAACAAATGATATTCCTTTTTTTCCTTAAACGAGCTTCTCTTTGACCCCAGAAATTTTAATAAAGATACCCCTTAACGCACGTGGCTCATTGTAGTAACTCGTAGTTAATGGACCACGTGACCGTAGTTAATTGACAGAAATTGTCAGTTTTCTACCATGACGAATACGCGTCAGATGTCATGTGATATTTTGTTTATATCCATATTTGGCACTTTCCTCGACCTGATCATGTATATGCGACTGTTTATTCAAACGGAGTTATCGTTCCTGTCGTCAGATCATTCTTGCAATTGAAAATGTGTATAAGTCATTTCAAAACTGAGAACACTATGTTCCCATTAAAAGTTCAGGAACAAGACGCAAATGATATCGTATACATTTTGTATGTACGGATTCATCAAATCTTCTTTGTTTGAAAAAGTGCTGTCACTTTCATGAAAGCATAGAGAAAACTTCAACACTAAACAAAATATGAGCCTGTTGTAGTTGATGAGCCGTTTCTTTTCCTGCAATTTTATCGATGATGATTTTTTTCTGTAGACATTCGTACTTAAAGTTACTCCACTTTTAAACGTCCGGTAATTTTTCGAATACAACAATACCAACTTTAGCAGCTATAAAACAGGAAAACCTCCTGCACTGTTTAGTTTTGTGACTTTCTGATACTGGTTATATTTAGAGCAGTCACGTGATACAAATGTGACATGCACGTGATCATTCATATGCAGCTTGAAGTTCAATATATAATTCTGATTGAAATTAAGGAAAAAATGCATATTAAATCCCAATAAAATGACGAAAATGCCTTTAGGTATCCGATGTTTAATAGTATGAGGCGCCCGTTTACTATTTATTCCCTATTTTTTGATATCACAAATTTATTTATTGATATCACAAATTTATTTTTTGATATATAAAAGTAATTTGTGATATCAAAAATAATTTGTGATATCAAAAAATAATTTGTGATATCAAAAAATAGTTTGTGATATCAAAAAACAGTTTGTGATATCAAAAAATAATTTGTGATATCAAAAATTCATTTTTGATATCACAAAATCGATTATTTGATATCAAAAAATCGATTATTTGATATCAAAAAATCGAATTTGTGATAACACAAATTCGATAAGATTTTGTAATATCAAAAATTACAATTTTTAATATCACAAAATTGATTTTTGATATCAAATAATCAAATTTGTGATATTACAAATTCGAATTTGTGATATAAAACAAGAGCCCCAGGGGGCACAGATACCCATGCACACTCTAATTGACATACTGACATTGAATGTTAAACGTCTTTAAATTAAATAGCATCATTTAAAACCTGATAAATTTTCAGCATGGACCAGACATGCACGTTTCGGGTACTAAGCCCTCGTCAGTGATCCTTAGTCTAAACAATGTAATATGGCCAAAAAGTATGGAAATTATGTCCAAAAATGTACCAAAAGACGTAGCAGAATGGGTGGGATATGATGCTACAGGACCCACGTTTTAGAAATTTCAAGAAATTTTGTAACAGAAAATTTCAAATGCGTTGAAGAGACAGACGATCAACCGAAGTTGATCGAACTTGGCTACATATATATACTGATAGTGCCAGTACCAGGATTTTAGCCCACAACCTTTCTAAAAAGATTTCTGCCGGATGCAGAGAAGTTTTTTTTTCAGACAAACTTTAAAAGTACAAAAAATAAAAACTAAAAAATGATATTGTATCAAAAATGGAGGAAGGGACAATGCTCAGGGAGATATATTTTTTCACTTAATCGACTGCCAAAAAAATAATGTATGTATGTGATTATCAGTGTGAGTACATCCAGAAAAGAAAGCTTCTTTCTTCTGACATTGTATGGATCTCTGTCAAACTACTTGCAATCCTTAAAAGAGGGTGTGTCATCAGTACCTACACAAGGATATTGCATTGGATATGCTTCAGTAACTGGGCATCATCTCCCACCTGCAAATGTTAAAAATATGCTCTGGCTACGTCACTGAGTCGTTTGTGCTCGACTGCATAGCATAAAGTCTTTAATGACAGCCAATTTCTGAAGCTCACTTTTTCTCCAATTTATATAATCATACTCAATTGTATATTCATGTAACACTTATACTTTGCTCAATATTGGCTTCTAAAGGCAAAATCACTCAGGCGGAAAAAAGGTAGGTCAAGGTAACTTTATGAAAGTTTGATTCAAGATACATCCACCATGTAAGTATGGAACATGTAGCACTTATACTTTGCTCAATATTGTCTTCTAAAGAGAAAAACACTCAGGCGGAAAAAGTAGGTCAAGGTCATTTTATTGATGTTTGATTAAAGATACATCCTACATGTAAGTTAAGAACATGTAGCACTTAAACTTTGCTCAATATTGGCTTCTAAAGGCAAAATCACTAAAGCGGAAAAAAGTAGGTCAAGGTCATTCTATGAAAGTATAATCAGAGATATATCCACCATGTAAGTTTAGAACATGTAGCACTTATTCTTCGCTCAATATTGGCTTTTAAAGGCATAATCACTCAAGCGGAAAAAGTAGGTCAAGGTCATTTTATGAAAGTTTGATAAAAGATTCATCAACCATGTAAGTTTAGAACATTTAGCACTTATACTTTGCTCAATATTTGCTTTTGAAGGCAAAATCACTCAAGCGGAAAAAGTAGGTCACAGTCATTTTATGAAAGTATGATCAAAGATACATCCACCATGTATGTTTGGAACACGTAACGCGTATACTTTGCTTAATATTGGCCATTAATTAAAAGGCAATATTGCTATCTAAACATTCACCTATCATCTTAACCTTTGCCTTATAGTCCGTGAGCCAGAGGGGTTGGTCGGTACTGTACCATCTTAGGTGAATAAATCTTATGTTGATATTATGATAGATATACCCAAGAGGTTTCAGAAAAAGCATGATAGCATTAGATCAAAGGTAGCTAAAGCGGTAAACAAGAATTATTGCCCTTGAGTATTTGCGAAATATGATTTTTTTTCCGGAAAAAAATTATAACTTAAATATGGATGGTGATTTCAAAAACTGAAAATTGTAAATATGTAGTATTTTTTGTTCCTTTTCAGATGAAATAAGTTGAATGTTCCAATTCCTATTTTTATTGTGTCTTTTGGGGTAGAAACGTCAAATTATTTCAAAATTTCACATAAATTCGATCAATTTTAATTTATTCCTGCTTCTCAATTCCTCAATATTTCAAATGATCGTCCAATGATGATTTAAAAACATTTTTAAAGTCTCTTCTTTCAAATAATATATATTTTATATTCTTATTTTTAAAAATCCTCGAAATTGATGTTTTTATACAGAAAACTGATTTTCAATTAGAAATCTCAGATTTCTATATATTATTTTAAAGAACCCTCATTGAATATGAAATCAATGATTAAAAACTGTTTTCTAGTGTAACTTATCACCCTCTTTCAAATTATATAGGTTTAACTAACATTTCATTAAAAATCAAAGTGTTTTTGTGAAAAAAAACAACATATTTTTGCATTAAAAAATCGCTGATTAAAGGAGAATATTTATTGAATCGATAGAACTTCTTAAAATGATAGCAGGAATATATTTTCAACTGTAATTTTTTAGGTTCACTTATGAATGACATTTTTGAAACATAACAGGTATTTTTTTCTACTTAATTTTGGGGCAAAATGCCTGTTTTTCTCTCGAAATAACAGATTTCTGGGAAAATTCTATTAGTTCATTATTTTTGCTAAAATTATAGATTTAAAGCTTAAAAGTTTTATCATTTAGAAAGTAATCATCTTGTCAGCAGATTGTGGAATTTAATGTAATAATTTATTAAAACCCACATTGTTAGATAAAATATGTATTTTTATGCAAAAACCACCTTTTTTGAGAAAGTAAGTACTAGCTCTTTTAATCTGCCTAGATTGATATATTTAATCTTTGATACTATGCTGTTTCTTATTATAAATGGATATGAGTGTCATTTGATGGCAGAAATTTAATTTACATCTTATTTTGGGGCAAAAAAACCTAATCAATGTGAAAGAATCACTTGTTTATGTGAATATTTTTTTGAAATTTATATATATATATTTTTTTTATCAAAGCAGGAGAGGTTTCTTATAATTTGATGGCACAAAAGTGATCAAGTTTAATGAGTAAGAGAAGATTTCTTTGATTATCTTGCTATTTTGTGGAGAAAATCTCAATTTTCATTTAGAAATCTCTGATTTCTGGAAAATCTTTATTATTATGAAATGTGTCATTATTATTTATATTCAAAAGTGTTCCTGGGTATATCATAGTTTGTCCTTGTAAGTCATATGCATTTCAAGTATCCTCTGTTAATTTAATTGGTATTTTGGGGCAAAAATATTTTTTATATAAATATATAGCCTCTGCATATGACTTACAAGGACAAACTATGATATATCCAGGAACATTTTTGAATATAAATAATAATGACACATATCATAGTAATAAAGATTTTCCAGAAATCAGCAATTTTGAAATAAAAATTGAGATTTTCCCCACAAAATAGCAAGATAATCAAAGAAATCTCCTCTAACTCATTAAACTTGATAACTTTTGTGCCATCAAATTATATGAAACCTTTCCTGCTTCGATAAGATAAAAAAAAATTCAAAAAGTATTCACAGAAATAAGTGATTTTTGCACATTTATTAGGGTTTTCCCCCAAAATAAGATATAAATTAACTTTCAGTTATCAAATGACATTCCTATCCATGTATAATAAGAAACAGTATATTACCAAAGCTAAAATATATCAATTTAGGCAGATTAAAAGAGATAGTACTTATTTTCTCAAAATAAGTGGTTTTTGCATAAAAATACTTAATTTTTCCAAAAAAGTTGGTTTTAATGAATAATTACATTTAAGTTCACTATCATCTGACAAGATGATATTTTCTAGATGATAATTGCTTTAAATCTATAGTTTTAGCTAAGAAAATGAATTTATAGAATTTTCCCAGAAATCTGTTACTTTTAGATAAAAACAGGCATATTGCCCCAAAATTTAGTAGAAATATACCTTTAATTTTTCAAATATGTAGTTCATGAATGGACCTAAATAATTACAGTTGAAAATACATTCCTGCTTTCATTTCAAAAAATTCTTTAGATTCAATAAATATTTTCCAGAAATCAGCGATTATTGGATGAAAAATACGTTTTTTACCCAAAAACACTTTAATTTTGAATGAAATGTCAGAAAAAACATATATATTCTGAAAAGTTTAATTAGAAAATAGCTTTCAATCATTGCTTGGATAATTAGATAGGGTTCTTAAATTAATATAAAGAAATCGAAGATTTCTAATTGAAAATACAGTTTTCTGTATAAAAACTCAACTTCGAAGATTTGGCAAAAAAATAAGAATATAAAATAAGAATATAAAATATATGTCATTTGAAAGAGAAAAATTCAAAGATGTTTTTTAAATCATCAATAGACGAGCATATGCAATATTAAGGAACTGAGTTGCAGGAATAACTTAAATTGTTCTCGAATTTCTTTGAAAATTTGCAAACAATCGACTTTATTACCCCAAAACACACAGATAAAATAGAAAATGGGAAATTGAAACTTATTTCATCTGAAAGAACACCAAAAATACTACATATTCACACTTTTCAATTTTTAAAATCATCAACTATATAAAAGTTCTAATTTTTTTCCTATTTTCATTGATCTTCGACTAAAAAACAAGGTTTTCTCCCCAAAAAACTGTCATAGCTCACTATTATTCGTTGCTATCATACATTTTCAAATACTAGAGATGTCCATCTATCAGAATATATTGGTCTCGTTTATTCACCTCGGATGGTACCAATGACCCCGAATTTGGGGGTCTGGCTCACGGACTATTAGCATTCTAAATAATTTTAAAAATCCCCACCCCAGGGCTACATCCCCATCTGGTAATATAAAACAAAGTATAATTAAACATTAACAACAAAAAGAACCAACATATATGAATATAGGAGAGGAAATTAGCAATATTGCTAACTTAACATTCACCTTATCATCTTAATAATGTCGAAGGATTCCAACTCTCTACCTTCTTGAAGAAAATTCCAAATCAATTTACATGCACCAGACACGTGTTTCGAATATTAAATTCTCATCAGTGATGCTTTGGGTGGCGCCACCATAAATAGTTTCAGTAGCGCCCTCTTTAATCTTTAGAAGTTAGATTTATACATTTACATTACAGAGAGCGCGCGGCTCCAAATTTCCAGTAACATTTGCCTTATCATTTGAAATATTTTTTTAAAAATCCCCACCCCATGGGCTACATCCCCATCTGGTAATATCAACTACAGTATAATTTAATACCAAGAGTCCCCGAGGGCACATGTAGCCAAGTTCGATCAACTTCGGTTGATCGTCTGTCTTTTCAACGCATTTGAAATTTTCTGTTACAAAATTTCTTGAAATTTCTAAAACGTGGGTCCTGTAGCATCATATCCCACCCATTCTGCTACTTCTTTTGGTACATTTATGGACATAATAATTTTCATACTTTTTGGCCATATCACATTGTTTAGACTTAGGATCACTGACGAGGGTTTAGTACCCGAAACGTGCATGTCTGGTCCATACTGTAAATTTATCAGGTCTTAATAGGAGATCTCTGTAAGGACCAAAAAAATTTCAATAGCACGTGGAAACAGCATGTCTCCAATTTTGAAGATTTTTGGTGTGGAAGGTGTATATGATGTACTGAGACAAAAATAAACTTTCTTTTTACAAATTAAGTTTTCGTTGCCATGGAAACCATGTTTGAAATTTTACGCATCAGTAGAATACTTGTAACATGGCATTTTCACAAGGCTCGTTTCCATGGTAACAGCAATTGTAGTCAACAGAAATTTCCTTAATTTTTCTCTTTATATCTTTAATAGTATAAATATTACACGAGAAGTATTTTCTGCCCGCTATTCTCTTTGTCAATATGCTTGAAATGTAGGCAAAAACCTGCTTTGAAGAGACCCTTTCTAAGACCGAAAAGCTCCTAATTTAACATGATTTTACTCAAAATTTAAGGGCAAATAATCTGAAATGTCAGGCTAACTTGATTTCTACTGTCAATTATCTTTAAAGTTTAATCCTCGATCTTTAAGAAAATGTTAAAATTTGAGCGGGACCTCTTCACAATTTTATTCAAAAGGGTATAAAAAAATGGTTACCATGGTGACATTCTGTTCAGTGCTATTACACATAGAGTAATTCACTGGGAAATTTTCAGCTGTCCGTTATTTATTTTTAAGCATTTTTTATCAGTGCATATAAAAGAGCATTATTGATTAAAAAATCACCTTTAAATTTTTCAAGGTCACAGGACCCAATGTCAAAGTCATCTTTAATGTAATTCACAATATTTGGCAAAATTTTGTGATTTTTCAAAAATATGAGAGACATTTACTCAAAAATCATGTGGTATTGAGTAAAACAAACACATACATAGTGATTTTGGATATATCCCCTATTTATTGACCAAAGTTGCAAAAATCTCAAAATCAATGACATCCTTGATTTTTAGCTAGTATTTCATACATACATATAAAAAAATGTGAGATTATCATGATTTTTGTCTGGGGCTTATTTTTTTAGGAGAAATGTTCTGAACTAAAAATTGTAATGTTTTTCCATCTTTCGGTCCTAATTTTAGAAAGAAGTATTTTTGATACAAATATATGACAGTCAAGCCTAAATTTAGTAGCAACAAATAACAACAAAAATGCAAATTTTATTGAAATTGGAACCTATAATTTGAATTGACCTTGAACGTAGAGTCAATGACCTTGACAAATTTTGAAGTCCTCAAAGAAAGAATAATTTCTTCTGTTGTCCCTACATAAAGCTTAAGCAATATTAGTTATTTAAACCATGCTAAAAAACAATTTGAAAAGATATAGTCATCATGTGACAAATGAAAAGTTACCATGGCAACCATTTTTGACCTCAAAATGTAGGAAAACAAAACAAGGTCCCACTTATTTTTTTCAGTGATTATATTTGTCACATGAAATTTATTTTATTCTGACAACAGTGATGGTGTTATCAGCCTGACTTTTTGCGTTATTTTTGCTTAAAAATGGTAAAAATTGGTCAAAAAAAGGCCTTGATTTTGACCTTATTTTATGGCAATTTTTGACTGATTTTGATTTGATAGGATCCGGCTAATTGAAAGAAATGTCAAAAATTTGTTATTTTTTCTTAAAATAGAGGTTTTAAAGATTATAAGTTGTTAATAACAATTAACTCTGACAATGGTGTCCATGGCAACATAATAACCAAAGATAACTTATTTGACCACTTATTTAGTGCTATAAATAGACAGACCTCGTTTCCATGGTAACCGAAAGATTTATTTTCAAAAAATTGTTATTTTTGTATTCAGGGCATTATACATACCATTTATAGAGAAAATCATGAAAATCCCTGACATGCTGTTTCCAAAATATTTTTGTCCTTACAGAGAATTGATATTAAATGATGCTATTGAATTTGAAGACGTTTAACATTTGAACTACTTGGTGAGTGTCTCTGCTGGTGGACCAAGAGTCCCCGAGGGCACATGTAGCCAAGTTCGATCAACTTCGGTTGATCGTCTGTCTTTTCAACGCATTTGAAATTTTCTGTTACAAAATTTCTTGAAATTTCTAAAACGTGGGTCCTGTAGCATCATATCCCACTTATTCTGCTACTTCTTTTGGTACATTTTTGGACATAATAATTTTCATACTTTTAGGCCATATCACATTGTTTAGACTTAGGATCACTGACGAGGGATTAGCACCCGAAACGTGCATGTCTGGTCCATGCTGTAAATTTATCAGGTCTTAAATGATGCTATTGAATTTGAAGACGTTTAACATTAATATTAACAACAAAAAGAACCAAAAAAATTTGAATATAGGAGAGGAAATTGTGTGATCTTAACATTTACCTTATCATCTAGTTCGGACGACGCTGATGCCGACGCTTACGTCGACGCCGGGGGTATTGCAATAGCTTTTTTGCACTAAAGTGCAGTCGATCTGATAAGTAAAATGATATAACCAATACATTTTGTTTTTATGTTGTCTATTATTATCATGACTATGTACAGAATCATATAAGTGTTGTTCGATAACATTACTAGTATTTTAACAAGTTATAGCGGGCGTAATTTGTCATGCAATTTAAAACCCTACGGTAAAAAACTTGTTTGATGTGATTTAAACCAACAAATGATATTCATTTTTCCTTAAACGAGCTTCTCTTTGACCCCAGAAATTTTAATAAAGATACCCATTAACGCACGTGGCTAATTGTAGTAACTCGTAGTTAATGGACCACGTGACTGTAGTTAATTGACAGAAATTGTCGGTTTTCTACCATGACGAATACGCGTCAGATGTCATGTGATATTTTGTTTATATCCATATTTGGCACTTTCCTCGACCTGATCATGTATATGCGACTGTTTATTCAAACGGAGTTATCGTTCCTGTCGTCAGATCATTCTTGCAATTGAAAATGTGTGTAAGTCATTTCAAAACTAAGAACACTATGTACCCATTAAAAGTTCAGGAACAAGACGCAAATGATACCGTATACATTTTGTATGTACGGATTCATCAAATCTTCTTTGTTTGAAAAAGTGCTGTCACTTTCATGTAAGCATAGAGAAAACTTCAACACTAAACAAAATATGAGCCTGTTGTAGTTGATGAGCCGTTTCTTTTCCTGCAATTTTATCGATGATGATTTTTTTCTGTAGACATTCGTACTTAAAGTTACACCACTTTTAAACGTCCGGTAATTTTTCGAACACAACAATACCAACTTTAGCAGCTATAAAACAGGATAACCTCCTGCACTGTTTAGTTTTGTGACTTTCTGATACTGGTTATATTTAGAGCAGTCACGTGATACAAATGTGACATGCACGTGATCATTCATATGCAGCTTGAAGTTCAATATATAATTCTGATTGAAATTAAGGAAAAATTGCATATTAAATCCCAATAAAATGACGAAAATGCCTTAAGGTACCCGATGTTTAATAGTATGAGGGGCCCGTTTACTATTTATTCCCTATTTTTTGATATCACAAATTTATTTATTGATATCACAAATTTATTTTTTGATATATAAAAGTAATTTGTGATATCAAAAAATAATTTGTGATATCAAAAAATAATTTGTGATATCAAAAAATAATTTGTGATATCAAAAAACAGTTTGTGATATCAAAAAATAATTTGTGATATCAAAAATTCATTTTTGATATCACAAAATCGATTATTTGATATCAAAAAATCGATTATTTGAAATCAAAAAATCGATTGTTTGATATAAAAAAATCGAATTTGTGATAACACAAATTCGATAAGATTTTGTAATATCAAAAATTACAATTTTTGATATCACAAAATTGATTTTTGATATCAAATAATCAAATTTGTGATATCACAAATTCGAATTTGTGATATAAAACAAGAGCCCCAGGGGGCACAGATACCCATGCAGGCTCTAATTGATATATTGACATTGAATGTTAAACGTCTTTAAATTAAATAGCATCATTTAAAACCTGGTAAATTTTCAGCATGGACCAGACATGCACGTTTCGGGTACTAAACCCTCGTCAGTTATCCTTAGTCTAAACAATGTAATATGGCCAAAAAGTATGGAAATTATGTCCAAAAATGTACCAAAAGACGTAGCAGAATGGGTGGGATATGATGCTACAGGACCTACGTTTTAGAAATTTCAAGAAATTTTGTAACAAAAATTTCAAATGCGTTGAAGAGACAGACGATCAACCGAAGTTGATCGAACTTGGCTACATATATATACTGATAGTGCCAGTACCAGGATTTTAGCCCACAACCTTTCTAAAAAGATTTTTGCCGGATGCAGAGAAGTTTTTTTTTTCAGACAACCTTTAAGAGTACAAAAAATAAAAAATAAAAAATGATATTGTATCAAAAATGGAGGAAGGGACAATGCTCAGGGAGATATATTTTTTCACTTAATCGACTGCCAAAAAATAATGTATGTATGTGATTATCAGTGTGAGTACATCCAGAAAAGAAAGCTTCTTTCTTCTGACATTGTATGGATCTCTGTCAAACTACTTGCAATCCTTAAAAGAGGGTGTGTCATCAGTACCTACACAAGGATATTGCATTGGATATGCTTCAGTAACTGGGCATCATCTCCCACCTGCAAATGTTAAAAATATGCTCTGGCTACGTCACTGAGTCGTTTGACGTCTCGTTTACAGATCTAGAAAAATTTTTTCCTTGCCTAAGTAGTTTTGTTGGTAGTTCAATTCAGATCGAAAAAATATATCTAATATGCATGTGATTTTCTATTTAAACTAAAAATGTCATGACATCCGATTATCTTTGTTTCTTGATTTTGAAGCAAAGTTTATGTAAACATTACAATTTTATAAAATAGATTCTTTCAATGGTCATTCTCTTCTACCAGATCCAATTGGGAAAAAATTAGTAAAAACAGTTGCCAGAGTGACCTAATGCTCGACTGCATAACATAAAGTCTTTAATGACAGCCAATTTCTGAAGCTCACTTTTTCTCCAATTTATATAATTATACTCAATTGTATATTCATGTAACACTTATACTTTGCTCAATATTGGCTTCTAAAGGCAAAATCACTCAGGCGGAAAAAAGGTAGGTCAAGGTAACTTTATGAAAGTTTGATTCAAGATACATCCACCATGTAAGTATGGAACATGTAGCACTTATACTTTGCTCAATATTGTCTTCTAAAGAGAAAAACACTCAGGCGGAAAAAGTAGGTCAAGGTCATTTTATTGATGTTTGATTAAAGATACATCCTACATGTAAGTTAAGAACATGTAGCACTTAAACTTTGCTCAATATTGGCTTCTAAAGGCAAAATCACTAAAGCGGAAAAAAGTAGGTCAAGGTCATTCTATGAAAGTATAATCAGAGATATATCCACCATGTAAGTTTAGAACATGTAGCACTTATTCTTTGCTCAATATTGGCTTTTAAAGGCATAATCAATCAAGCGGAAAAAGTAGGTCAAGGTCATTTTATGAAAGTTTGATAAAAGATTCATCCACCATGCATGTTTGGAACACGTAACGCTTATACTTTGCTTAATATTGGCCATTAATTAAAAGGCAATATTGCTATCTAAACATTCACCTATCATCTTAACCTTTGCCTTATAGTCCGTTAGCCAGAGGGGTTTGTCGGTACCATCTTAGGTGAATAAATCTTATGTTGATATTATGATAGATATACCCAAGAGGTTTCAGAAAATGCATGATAGCATTTGATCAAAGGTAGCTAAAGCGGTAAACAAGAATTATTGCCCTTGAGTATTTGCGAAATATAATTTTTTTTTCGGAAAAAAAATTATAACTTAAATATGGATGGTGATTTCAAAAACTGAAAATTGTAAATATGTAGTATTTTTTGTTCCTTTTCAGATGAAATAAGTTGAATGTTCCAATTCCTATTTTTATTGTGTCTTTTGGGGTAGAAACGTCAAATTATTTCAAAATTTCACATAAATTCGATCAATTTTTATTTATTCCTATTTCTCAATTCCTCAATATTTCAAATGATCGTCCAATGATGATTTAAAAACATTTTTAAAGTCTCTTCTTTCAAATAATATATATTTTATATTCTTATTTTTATTTGCAAAATCCTCGAAATTGATGTTTTTATACAGAAAACTGATTTTCAATTAGAAATCTCAGATTTCTGTATATTATTTTGAAGAACCCTTATTGAATATGAAATCAATGATTAAAAACTATTTTCTAGTGTAACTTATCACCCTCTTTCAAATTATATAGGTTTTACTAACATTTCATTAAAAATCAAAGTGTTTTTGTGAAAAAAACAACATATTTTTGCATTAAAAATCGCTGATTATTGGAGAATATTTATTGAATCGATAGAACTTCTTAAAATGATAGCAGGAATATATTTTCAACTGTAATTATTTAGGTTCACTTATGAATGACATTTTTGAAACATAAAAGGTATTTTTTTCTACTTAATTGTGGGGCAAAATGCCTGTTTTTCTCTCAAAATAACAGATTTCTGGGAAAATTCTATTAATTCATTATTTTTGCTAAAATTATAGATTTAAAGCTTAAAAGTTTTATCATTTAGAAAGTAATCATCTTGTCAGCTGATTGTGGAATTTAATGTAATAATTTATTTAAACCCACATTGTTAGATAAAATATGTATTTTTATGCAAAAACCACATTTTTTGAGAAAATAAGTACTAACTCTTTTAATTTGCCTAGATTGATATATTTAGTCTTTGATACTATGCTGTTTCTTATTATAAATGGATAGGAGTGACATTTGATGGCAGAAATTTAATTTACATCTTATTTTGGGGCAAAAAAACCTAATTAATGTGAAAGAATCACTTGTTTATGTGAATATTTTTTTGAAATTTATATATATATATATATTCTTTATCAAAGCAGGAGAGGTTTCATATAATTTGATGGCACAAAAGTGATCAAGTTTAATGAGTAAGAGAAGATTTCTTTGATTATCTTGCTATTTTGTGGAGAAAATCTCAATTTTCATTTAGAAATCTCTGATTTCTGGAAAATCTTTATTATTATGAAATGTGTCATTATTATTTATATTCAAAAGTAATCCTGGGTATATCATAGTTTGTCCTTGTAAGTCATATGCATTTCAAGTATCCTCTGTTAATTTAATTGGTATTTTGGGGCAAAAATATATTTTTTTATATAAATATATAGCCTCTGCATATGACTTACAAGGACAAACTATGATATATCCAGGAACATTTTTGAATATAAATAACAATGACACATATCATAGTAATAAAGATTTTCCAGAAATCAGCAATTTTGAAATAAAAATTGGGATTTTCCCCACAAAATAGCAAGATAATCAAAGAAATCTCCTCTAACTCATTAAACTTGATAACTTTTGTGCCATCAAATTATATGAAACCTTTCCTGCTTCGATAAGATAAAAAAAAATTCAAAAAGTATTCACAGAAACAAGTGATTTTTGCACATTTATTAGGGTTTTCCCCCAAAATAAGATATAAATTAACTTTCAGTTATCAAATGACATTCCTATCCATGTATAATAAGAAACAGTATATTACCAAAGCTAAAATATATCAATTTAGGCAGATTAAAAGAGATAGTACTTATTTTCTCAAAATAAGTGGTTTTTGCATAAAAATACTTAATTTTTCCAAAAAAGTTGGTTTTAATGAATAATTACATTTAAGTTCACAATCATTTGACAAGATGATAATTTTCTAAATGATAATTGCTTTAAATCTATAGTTTTAGCTAAGAAAATGAATTTATAGAATTTTTCCAGAAATCTGTTATTTTTAGATAAAAACAGGCATTTTGCCCCAAAATTTAGTAGAAAATATACCTTTAATTTTTCAAATATGTAGTTCATGAATGAACCTAAATAATTACAGTTGAAAATACATTCCTGCTTTCATTTCAAAAAATTCTTTAGATTCAATAAATATTTTCCAGAAATCAGCGATTATTGGATGAAAAATACGTTTTTTACCCAAAAACACTTTAATTTTGAATGAAATATCAGGAAAACATATATATTCTGAAAAGTTAAATTAGAAAATAGCTTTCAATCATTGCTTTGATAATTAGATAGGGTTCTTAAATTAATATACAGAAATCGAAGATTTCTAATTGAAAATACAGTTTTCTGTATAAAAACTCAACTTCGAAGATTTGGCAAAAAAATAAGAATATGAAATACATGTCATTTGAAAGAGAAAAATTCAAAGATGTTTTTTAAATCATCAATAGACGATCATATGCAATATTGGGGAACTGAGTAGCAGGAATAACTTAAATTGTTCTCGAATTTCTTTGAAAATTTGCAAACAATCGACTTTATTACCCCAAAACACACAGATAAAATAGAAAATGGGAAATTGAAACTTATTTCATCTGAAAGAACACCAAAAATACTACATATTCACACTTTTCAATTTTTAAAATCATCAACTATATAAAAGTTATATTTTTTTTCCTATTTTAATTGATCTTCGACTAAAAAACAAGGTTTTCTCCGCAAAAAACTGTCATAGCTAAGAAAGGAGGGGATCTCCAACAACACTAGGTTGCAGCACCCACAGCAAAATCCCAAAACACCCATGCAAAAAACACAGAACAGATACCCACAGAAAGAGACGCAAAAGGGACAAGGAACACCAACTCACAACATAGAAACATGATACATAAAAGACTACACATAAACCAACGAGACCAATAGCTATTATTCGTTCTATTATTCGTTGCTATCATACATTTTCAAATACTAGAGATGTCCATCTATCAGAATATATTGGTCTCGTTTATTCACCTCGGATGGTACCAATGACCCCGAATTTGGGGGTCTGGCTCACGGACTATTAGCATTCTAAATAATTTTAAAAATCCCCACCCCAGGGCTACATCCCCATCTGGTAATATAAAACAAAGTATAATTAAACATTAACAACAAAAAGAACCAACATATATGAATATAGGAGAGGAAATTAGCAATATTGCTAACTTAACATTCACCTTATCATCTTAACATTTGCCTTATCATTTGAAATAATTTTTAAAAATACCCACCCCATGGGCTACATCCCCATCTGGTAATATCAACTACAGTATAATTTAATACCAAGAGTCCCCGAGGGCACATGTAGCCAAGTTCGATCAACTTCGGTTGATCGTCTGTCTTTTCAACGCATTTGAAATTTTCTGTTACAAAATTTCTTGAAATTTCTAAAACGTGGGTCCTGTAGCATCATATCCCACCCATTCTGCTACTTCTTTTGGTACATTTATGGACATAATAATTTTCATACTTTTTGGCCATATCACATTGTTTAGACTTAGGATCCCTGACGAGGGTTTAGGACCCGAAACGTGCATGTCTGGTCCATGCTGTAAATTTATCAGGTCTTAAATGATGCTATTGAATTTGAAGACGTTTAACATTTGAACTACTTGGTGAGTGTCACTGCTGGTGGACCAAGAGTCCCCGAGGGCACATGTAGCCAAGTTCGATCAACTTCGGTTGATCGTCTGTCTCTTCAACGCATTTGAAATTTTCTGTTACAAAATTTCTTGAAATTTCTAAAACGTGGGTCCTGTAGCATCATATCCCACCAATTCTGCTACTTCTTTTGGTACATTTTTGGACATAATAATTTTCATACTTTTTGGCCATATCACATTGTTTAGACTTAGGATCACTGACGAGGGTTTAGTACCCGAAACGTGCATGTCTGGTCCATGCTGTAAATTTATCAGGTCTTAAATGATGCTATTGAATTTGAAGACGTTTAACATTAATATTAACAACAAAAAGAACCTACAAAATATGAATATAGGAGAGGGAATTGTGTGATCTTAACATTTACCTTATCATCTAGTTTGGACGACGCTGATGCCGACGCTTACGTCGACGCCGGGGGTATTGCAATAGCTTTTTTGCACTAAAGTGCAGTCGATCTGATAAGTAAAATGATATAACCAATACATTTTGTTTTTATGTTGTCTATTATTATCATGACTATGTACAGAATCATATAAGTGTTGTTCGATAACATTACTAGTATTTTAACAAGTTATAGCGGGCGTAATTTGTCATGCAATTTAAAACCCTACGGTAAAAAACTTGTTTGATGTGATTTAAACCAACAAATGATATTCATTTTTCCTTAAACGAGCTTCTCTTTGACCCCAGAAATTTTAATAAAGATACTCCTAAACGCACGTGGCTCATTGTAATAACTCGTAGTTAATGGACCACGTGATCGTAGTTAATTGACAGAAATTGTCGGTTTTCTACCATGACGAATACGCGTCAGATGTCATGTGATATTTTGTTAATATCCATATTTGGCACTTTCCTCGACCTGATCATGTATATGCGACTGTTTATTCAAACGGAGTTATCGTTCCTGTCGTCAGATCATTTATGCAATGTGTGTAAGTCATTTCAAAACTGAGAACACTATGTTCCCATTAAAAGTTCAGGAACAAGACGCAAATGATACCGTATACATTTTGTATGTACGGATTCATCAAATCTTCTTTGTTTGAAAAAGTGCTGTCACTTTCATGAAAGCATAGAGAAAACTTCAACACTAAACAAAATATGAGTCTGTTGTAGTTGATGAGCCATTTCTTTTCCCGCAATTTTATCGATGATGATTTTTTTCTGTAGACATTCGTACTTAAAGTTACACCACTTTTAAACGTCCGGTAATTTTTCGAACACAACAATACCAACTTTAGCAGCTATAAAACAGGATAACCTCCTGCACTGTTTAGTTTTGTGACTTTCTGATACTGGTTATATTTAGAGCAGTCACGTGATACAAATGTGACATGCACGTGATCATTCATATGCAGCTTGAAGTTCAATATATAATTCTGATTGAAATTAAGGAAAAATTGCATATTAAATCCCAATAAAATGACGAAAATGCCTTAAGGTATCCGATGTTTAATAGTATGAGGCGCCCGTTTACTATTTATTCCCTATTTTTTGATATCACAAATTTATTTATTGATATCACAAATTTATTTTTTGATATATAAAAGTAATTTGTGATATCAAAAAATAATTTGCGATATCAAAAAATAATTTGTGATATCAAAAAAACAGTTTGTGATATCAAAAAATAATTTGTGATATCAAAAATTCATTTTTGATATCACAAAATCGACTATTTGATATAAATAAATCGATTATTTGATATCAAAAAATCGAATTTGTGATAACACAAATTCGATAAGATTTTGTAATATCAAAAATTACAATTTTTGATACACAAATTCGAATTTGTGATATAAAACAAGAGCCCCAGGGGGCACAGATACCCATGCACTCTCTAATTGATATACTGACATTGAATGTTAAACGTCTTTAAATTAAATAGCATCATTTAAAACCTGATAAATTTTCAGCATGGACCAGACATGCACGTTTCGGGTACTAAACCCTCGTCAGTGATCCTTAGTCTAAACAATGTAATATGGCCAAAAAGTATGGAAATTATGTCCAAAAATGTACCAAAAGACGTAGCAGAATGGGTGGGATATGATGCTACAGGACCCACGTTTTAGAAATTTCAAGAAATTTTGTAACAGAAAATTTCAAATGCGTTGAAGAGACAGACGATCAACCGAAGTTGATCGAACTTGGCTACATATATATACTGATAGTGCCAGTACCAGGATTTTAGCCCACAACCTTTCTAAAAAGATTTTTGCCGGATGCAGAGAAGTTTTTTTTTCAGACAACCTTTAAAAGTACAAAAAAGAAAACAATAGCCACATTTCAAAACAATAACTTTTTTAGTGATTTGAAAAGACGGATAAAATGGTCCAACGTCATATGCCCAGCTAGTATAGTTCAATTATGCAACATCAAAAATAAAATCATATTGTACATTAATGTGCAGCAGAAAAAGAATAAAACAATGAAATGATTTCATAAATTAAGTTTATTTAAAATTGAACACAAAACCCTTCATTATTGATAGCTAGCATGCCAGAAATTATAAAGCCTGTGTTTGCGAAACGAGAATGCCCCCGGCGGCATCTTTGTTAGTATAAAGGCCATTTTCTGTTAAGTATGTTAGAGGTCAGGGTCAGCGCAATATTGGTATCAATGGAAAGATCTTGTCACAAGGAATACACATGTAAAAATTGAAACCTCTATTACTAAACATTCAAAAGTTATACCCAATGTTAAAGTTTTTGAGAAGTACGTCAAAGGTCAAGGTTATGGTCACGAGGTCAAAAATTTTGGTATCAATGGAAAGGTATTGTCACAAGGAATACACATGTGAAATATGAAACCTCTATCACCAGCTTCCATTTAAAAGTTATGCCCAATGTTAAAGTTTTTCGGAAAACAGACAGACAAACAGACAGACGGACAGGCCAAAAACTATATGCTCCCGAATCTTTTATTCCAGGGGCATTAAAAACAAAGATTTTTCGGTTTTGCCGGTTTTCATATTAAAGTATACTGAAATCTATGAATGCTTTTCAATAGTATTGATTTCATCTCAAATACATGAAACGTACAGTTAAAATAGTTTTAATCCAATATTCATCAATTCAAGTGAGTTGTGCAGAAATTGGGCCAGTTTGTTTTCCAAAAAGCAGTGTATGGTGTATCAAACCTCATGACCCAGTGAAGCGACTTGAACAAATAATTTTCAGTGAATATGCTGAAATGCGGCGCGTCTTGCCTATGCATATTTCAACAGGCGAGAAGGAGCGTCGCATTTCAGCATACGCTGTTCAACAACTCAAGTGGTTTCTCTAGGTTTCGTAGTTTGAAACAAATTGAAAGGCCCATGAAATTGTTAAGCTTGTCCAACTAGCAGACCTACGACATCGTTATTTACTGTTAACAAATTGTTTTACCTCATCAAAGGTCTGTTACACGGACAAGTTGTTAGCGGAGAGAGTTCATGAAATGTATCGGTTGCATAGGATTTGCCGACAAAAAGTTATTTGGTCCGATAAAACTCATCATGTATCTATTATTTGAACAGATAAAAATTCCCAAATGTCTTATCACAGAAACCTGTCATTTTATGAGAGAAAATGTTTTATTATTCACAACCTCAGGCCTCTGTGTTCCTCTTAGAAATATTATACATACAAGATGTCGAACACAGTGGCTTATGGTTGTAAATAATAATTTATTTACTCTATTTAAACAACAGCTCTCTATGGTCCAACATTTCATAGGAAGATTTCAGGAACTCTGAACTGAATTATTTAATTCAAGAATTCCAGGTATTAAATGTCCTATGCATTCTCAAAATCCGGAGGAAGAGATTACTCATTAGACGTTTCTTCAAGAAATCAGTCCGTAAATTACTTCATCTAAGAGAGTCTAAGACAGAGGAATTTCGAGCAAGTTTTATGCATGATAACAAGTATATGCAAGTGTTCCAAGTACATGAATGATAACCATTATGAAAGTGTTCCAAGTATAATGCACATTTCATTAAATAAAAATCTATTCCGTTTGCACTGTATCTCCTGAAATGTATCGCAGTTCTAAAGGTATCACATTTCTACATGGGGAATCCCCTTCGGGTACACGGCAAAACATGGCCGCTTTTGAAATCTTATTCCCGACTTTAAAAATAAAATTCTAAATAAGTATAAAGAATTTAAATAATTGAATCATATCACATAAAAGGTCAATCAATAAGACATTGACGCATGCGTCACTTGTTGAATTATCAGCTGTAACTATGGATGAATGGTCGATCTAAAGATGATTAATCATACAAAGAAGGTTTTTTTTTTCCTGTAGTTGCACCTGAAACATTGGGCATGGAAAACATACCTTATACCTATGTACAATCTTAAAAAAATATTCCTTAAAAATCCAAAAGTGGATATCTTGACAAAATTCTTTCACTTGTAGGGTACTATGCATGAGTACCTCATACCTACAAATTGTCATGACAATCTGAAGGGTGGTTATAGAAAAGAAGCAGAAAATGTATGAAAATCACCCCCCCCCCTTCCTTTTTACATAAGAAAAAAATTCATAAAAAAAAAAAAAAAAAAATAAAATTTAAGCATAAAATACATATCAAAGCATTAAGTAAGTTAAATATGATAAATATGTAGTAATTGAGTGTGTAAAATCATACACTTATTGAGTTATTTAAAGAAATAGTGCAAAAATGTGCATTTCTGACTAAGTCCGAAAAGACGTCAAAAACGCGTCAAAAATTTGACTTCGAAGTGGATCCAAAAATAACAACACTTCTTAAGACATCTCTCTAGATCATCCTGATGCTTTCGGTTTGTCGATACATGCTTCGGTTCTGAAGAAGAAGTTTGTCAAAGGAGGGTACCCCCCGTGACCTACTTTTGGCTGTGGTGGCGCCACCTGTTGACAGATCCGGACGAAAAACAACAACACTTGTAGGGGACCATGAGTACTTTATAGCTACCAAGTTTCATCAAAATCCCTTCAGCCGTTCTGGAGAAGAAGTTTAAAATGTGAAAAGTTTACGACGACGACGACGGACGACGACGGACGACGACGACGACGACGACGACGACGACGGACGACGGACGACAGACGCAACACTATGACAATAGCTCACTTGAGCCTATGGCTCAGGTGAGCTAAAAATCGACCTTGTGATATCACAAAATATTACGGAATTTGTAATATCAAAAAATCGATTTTGTGATATCACAATTTGTATTTTTTAATATCAAACAATGGATTTTTTTATATCAAAAATCAATTTGTATTAGTCGTTTTACTATTGATTCCCAATTTTTCATATTAAAAAATATAATTTGTGATACCACGAATTCAACTTTTTGATATCACAAAGTCCTTCATATATTTGTGATATCATAAAATCGATTTTTTAATATCACAAATTCCATTTTGTGATATCACAAAATTTAATTTGTGATATCAGAAAATTCGAATTTGTATCATCAAAAATAAATAAATAAATAAAATCGAGGTAAATTTAACTTTGAACCTTATTTTTATCTCTTATGCAATCTACAGAGAAAAGATATAGAAATTGGAAAATTTTTTATGTAAAACAGTGAAATTTGCAGAAACAAAGAGACATGGATGACACCATTTCTTGTTTTGATTTTTAATCTGTCAAAGATGTTAAAAGAGAATTAGACCAAATTTATGAAATCCAGGATATTTAAAGTCAGTCAAATCGGGTCAATTTGTAAAATTGGGTCAAATTGTAAAATTGGGTTAATTTTTAAAATTGGGTAAATTTGTATTTTTCGGCAGTTTTGGGGTTTTTTATGATATTTTTACATGAAAATTGGAGGTACGGATCTTCTTTTACGTAAAATGACTTTATACATGATTTCTTTCAATAGAAACATTAAATTGACATGATGAAAAAAAAAAATAGTTATAACAACATTAAAACGTCTTCACGACGAATCCTCTACCTTTTGCTGGTGAACAATCTACGGAGAAAAGATGTAGTAATTGGAAAAATTTCTATGTAAAACAGTGAAACTTGTAGAAACAAAGAGACATGGATGACACAATTTCTCGTTTTTATTTTTGAATGTGTCAAAGATGTGACAAGAGTAAAAGACCACATATATGAACTCCAGGGTATTTGAATGAGTGAAAACTTGTCATTTTGCAAAATTGGGTCAATTTTTAAGATTGGGTCAATTTTTAAGATTAGGTCAATATTTAAGATAGGGTCAATTTTTAAGATTGGGTCAATTTTTAAGATTGGGTCAATTTGTATTTTTCGGCAGTTTTGGGTCTTTTATGATATTTCCACACGAAAATTTGATGTTCGGATCTTTTTTTATGTAGAATGACTTAAATCACGTTTTCTTTCAAAAGAAACCTTGAATTGACCTGATGAAAAAAATATAGTTTTAACAGCATTAAAACGTTTTCACAGGGAATCCTCTCTACTCCGTTTTGGCTGGTGAACCGGTCGGAATGAAAATTTCACACCATTGGTAAAAAATATTGGAAATGTACAAATAGCATTTAGAATCAATAGTTTATTTACCTGTAGTCGAGATCAATTTAATTTTGAACCTGATTTTTATCTCGTATGCAATCTACAGAGAAAATATGTTGAAATTGGACACATGTCTATGTAAAACAGTGAAACTTGCAGAACAAAGAGACATGGATGACGCCATTTTTCGTTTTGATTTTTAGTGTGTCAATGATGTGACAAGAGAATAAGACCAAATTTATGAAGTCCAGAGTATTTGAAGTCAGTCAAATTGGGTCATTTTGTAAAATTGGGTCAAATTGTAAAATTGGGTCAATTTGTAAGATTGGGTCAATTTGTAAAATTGGGTCAGTTTGTATTTTTCGGTAGTTTTGGGTCTTTTATGATATTTTTACATGAAAATTAGATATACGGATCTTGTTTTACGTAAAATGACTTAAATCATGTTTTCTTTCAATAGAAAACTTAAATTGACCTGATAAAAAAATATAGTTTTAACAGCATTAAAACGTTTTCACGAGGAATCCTCGATTCCAAGGGAAAATGACCAAATATATGAATTCCTTGGTATTTGAAGTCATTGAAAACGGGTCATTTGGCAAAATTGGATCATTTTGTAAAATTAGGTAAATTTGTATTTTTCGGCAGTTTTGGTTCTTTTCTGATATTTTACATGAAAATTGGATGTACGGATCTTGTTTTACGTAAAATAACTTAAATCATATTTTCTTTCAAAAGAAACCTTGAATTGACCTGATGAAAAAAAAAGATATATACCCGACAAAAAATGCACATCATATTATATGGTGATTTTTCTCAATTGATAATAAATATCTATTAGGCATTCAATTATAGTTTTCTTTTTCAAGCACTCGAATTACCGAGGACTAAACACGTTTCGATCATTTTTTCGCAACATATCACAATGATAATGCGGAATAAAGCGTGTTGTTTCTCGCTCTTGTTGCATGGCCGCAGGTTTGATATCCTTCTAAAATTTTGTTGTTTGACCACTTTCAGCAAATCTTCAGTAAAAATATAGATGAATACTGGTTTCTCAATTCAAATGTAGTCAAAATATGCCAATAAATCTGAAAATTAAATGTGTTAAATTTCTGTATATTGGGGTATGTTTTACAATGAAGGATATCAATATTTTGCAATTTTCATCCCAAAGGAACTCTAATTTTGTCTTCAGTAACTCTTATTTATCTGTTGCAGATTTATCTTTAACATCGCATTGAAATGAGTTAAAGAAGATCCTGACGATGATCTCAACAGCACTCACAATAGAGCACAAAATTAAACATCGACGGACCCCTAGCAAGAATCAAATGGAATACCAGAAAAGCCTTATTTTTAACGTTTTTTAACGTCCAAAATCATCGAAAATGCACGTAAAGTTACCTGTCAATATCGAGGTGTTGTTTCTGAAAACTGTGTTTGCGAAAATAGGTCAGATACTAGCTGTAGTAGTGTCATTTTGTGTTTTGCGACACATTTAAGGGCGAAAAATATCAAACCACAGATTTCAATTTCAAAAGAGTAGATATTTGGAATGTTTTTCACAAATTATGATTTTCTGTTCGATGATGTCATTTGAAGCAATTAAATGAACTTGTATTCAGGGAAAATTGTTTATCATCATCAAAATAACAAATCGCAATGTCTGATATTTGGATAGGTTTAGGAGCTTTAATCATTTCTAAGAAGTGAACGGAATTTTTAAAAGCCATTTTGTGACATTGCGCTTTGAACCAAATGCTAATGCTGTTTGTACATTTCCAATAGTTTTACCAATTGTGTGAAATTTTTCATTCAGCCCAGTTCAGCAGCCAAAACGGAGAGGATTCCCCATGAAAACGTTTAAATGCTATTAAAACTATATTTTTTTCATCAGGTTAATTCAAAGTTTCTTTTGAAAGAAAATATGATTTAAGTCATTTTACGTAATACAAGATCCGCACCTCCAATTTCACGTAAAAATATCATAATAATACGGAAGCCTTCCAACTCTACACCTTAATGAAGAAAATTCATGATGACTTTCCTGCACCAGACACGTGTTTGGAATATCAAATTCTCATCAGTGATTCTTCCAGCGGAGCCACCAAATTTCATTTCAGTAGCGCCCTCTTTAATGTTTTGAATTTAGATTTGTACATTTACTTTACAGAGAGTGCGCAGCTCCAATTTTCCTTTAGGGTCGATTCAGTAGCATGTTCAAATAAAATATATGTTCAAAATAGCATCGGAGGGATGGTACTAACATGTAAACCTCTTTTAATTTCGGTGACAGTTTTGAATGGAATAATACACTTCTAAACATCAGGTCACGGGGAACGATTTTAACTGTTTCACACTGCAATATGAAATAAGTGTTTATTATAATAATACGGAAGTGTTCCAACTCTATACCTTCATGAAGAAAATTCCAAACCAATTTTTCCTGCACCAGACATGTGTTTCGAATATCAAATTCTCATCATTAATGCTTCCAGCGGAGCCACCGAAATTCTCTTCAGTAACGCCCTCTTTAATGTTTGAATTTAGATTTGTATATTTACTTTACAGAGAGTGCACAGCTCCATATTTCCTATAGGGTCGATTCAGTAGCATATGCAAATAAAATATATGTTCAAAATAATATAGGAGGGATGGTGCTAAGATGTAAACAACCTTTAATTTCGGTGAAAGTTTTGAATGGAATGACAAGTTTTCGAAATAGCAAAAGACCCAAAACTGCCGAAAAGTAAAGATCGACACAATTTTACAAATTGACCCGATTTGACTGACTACAAATACTCTGGAGTTCATAAATTTGGTCTTTTTCTCTTTAATGAACAAAAAGAAAATGGTGTCATCAATGTTTTTTTTCGGCAAATTTCACTGTTTTACATGGATTTTTTTTCCAATTTCTACATCTTTTCTCTGTAGATTGCATAAGAGATAAAAAATCAGGTTCAAAGTTAAATATATCTCGACTTCAGGTAAATAAACTATTGATTCTAATTGCTATTTGTACATTTCCAATATTTCTACCAATGATGTGAAATTTTTCATTCAGCCCAGTTCACCAGCCAAAACGGAGAGGATTCCCCATGAAAACGTTTAAATGCTATTAAAACTATATTTTTTTCATCAGGTTAATTCAAAGTTTCTTTTGAAAGAAAATATGATTTAAGTCATTTTACGTAAAACAAGATCCGTACTTATAATTTTCACCTAAAACCTTCACGAAAGACCAAAAACTGCCGAAAGATACAAATTAACCCGATTTTACAAATTGACCCGATTTGCCTGACTTCAAATACACTGAGATCATTTAGTTGGTCTTTTTTCTCTTGTCACATCTTTAACACATTTAACACATTTAAAAACAATAGTTGCTCGACTGCATAGCATAATATCTTAAATGACAGCCACTTTCTGAAGCTCACTTTTTTCTCCAATTGATATAATTATACACAATTGTATACTAATGTAGCACCTATACTTTGCTCAATATTGGTTTCTAAAGGAATAATCACTCAAGCGGAAAAAGTAGGTCAAGGTAATATTATGAAAATTCGATTAAAGATACATCCAACATGTAAGTTTTGAACATGTATCTTTTATACTTTGCTCAATATAAGCCTCTCAAGGCAAAATTACTCAAGTGGAAAAAGTAGGTCAAGTTCATTTTATGAAAGTTTGATCAAAGATACATCTACACTGTAAGTTTGGAACATGTAGCACTTATACTTTGCTCAATATTGGTTTTAAAAGGCAAAATCACTCAAGCGGAAAATGTAGGTCAAGGTCATTTTATGAAAGTTTAATCAAAGATACATCCATCATGTAAGTTTGGAACATGTAGCACTTATACTTTGCTCAATATTGGCTTTTAAAGTCAAAATCACTTAAGCGGAAAAGGTAGGTCAAGGTCATTTTATGAAAGTTTGATCAAAGATACATCCACCATGTAAGTTTGGAGCATGTAGCGCTTATAATATTGGCTTTTAAAGGCAAAATCACTCAAGCGGAAAAAGGAGGTCAAGTTCATTTTATGAAAGTTTGATCAAAGATACATCCACCATGTACGTTTGGAACATGTAGCACTTATACTTTGCTCAATATTGGCCTTAAAAGGCAAAATCACTCAAGCGGAAAAAGTAGGTCACGGTCATTTTATGAAAGTTTGATCAAAGATACATCCATCATGTAAGTTTGAACATGTAACGCTTATACTTTGCTTAATATTGGCCATTAAAGGCAATATTGCTATCTTAACATTTACCTTATTATTTGAAATAATTTAAAATATCCCCACCCCATAAACAACATTAACAACAAAAATAACTAACAAAATATGAATATAGGAGGGAAAATTAGCAATATTGCTATCTTATCATTTACCTTATTATCTTAACATTTGCCTTATCATTTGAAATAATTTTAAAAATCCCCACCCCAGGGGCTACACACCTATCTGGTAATATCAAACAAAGTATAATTAAACATTAATAACAAAAAGAACAAACAAAATATGAATGTAGGAGAGGAAATTGTGTGACCGTTACATTTACCTTATCATCTAGTTCGGACGACGCCGACGCCGACGCCGGGGGTATTGCAATAGCTCTTTTGCACTAAAGTGCATTCGAGCTAAAAAAAACCCCGAAAAATGTTGTCATCCATGTCTCTTTTTTCTGCAAAATTTCACTGTTTTACATAGAAATTTGTCCAATTTCTACCACGTTTCTCTGTAGATTGCATAAGAGATAAAAATCAGGTTCAAAGTTAAATTTATCTCGACTACAGGTAAATGAACTATTGATTCTAAATGCTATTTGTACATTTCCGATATTTTTGACCAATGGTGTGAAATTTTTTATTCAGCCCGGTTCAGCAGCCAAAACGGAGAGAATTCAACGTGAAAACGTTTTAATGCTGTTTAAACTAATTTTTTCTTCAGGTCTTCCAGGTTTCTTTTGAAAGAAATCATGATTTTAGTTATTCTACGTAAAAGAAGATCCTCACTTACAATTTTCATGTAAAAATATCATAAAAGACCCAAAACTGCCGAAAAATACAAATTGATTCAAATTTACAAATTGACCCAATTTTACAAATTGATCCAATTTTACAAAATGACCCGATTTGACTGCCTTCAAATACCCTGGGAGTTCATATATTTGGTCTTTTTCTCTTGTCACATCTTTGACACATTAATACCAAAACGAAAAATTGTGCCACCCATGTCTCTTTTTTTCTGCAAAAGAAAGGAGGTGATATCCAACAACACTAGGTTGCAGCACCCACAGCAAAATCCCAAAACACCCATGCAAAAAACACAGAACAGATACCCACAAAAAGAGACGCAAAAGGGACAAGGAACACCAACTCACAACATAGAAACATGAAACATAAAAGACTACACATAAACCATTGAGACCAATGGGCAACCGGTGCCGACTTAGGACGGCCATCTGCCACGTAAAAAGCAGACGGTGTGGTTATCCTGGATTACTTGCGCACAACCCTCCCACTATTCCGAATTCCCAGAGGTCTCGAAGAACGCACAATTATGGTGTAAAACAACCTCCTCACTGTTAGATGACCACACACAAACAAGACCGTAAAAAACAGGGGTCAAAGCAACACAGATGAATATGTAAATGGATATAAAAAGAGGACGTGCGTAATACAGTCCGTGCTCTGCCGGCTGTAGCGAGCTCATATATGTTATCACCCGAGAAGTGCGACTGACATTCAGAGAGGACAGGTGGTCGGGCCCTGTCTTCTCTAAAGAGGTTTGGACAGGGCCGTCATGGAGTCCCGTCGTCACAGTCAGTCAGAGTGCAAGTCTTAAGAATGCGTTCGTACAAGACTGTATATTGGTCAAGTACCAAGCTTAGTGTCCGTCTGGTGACATTAGGATCATATCCACGGTATAAAAGGCGTTTGATGACTCTGACGTATTTTCGATACAAGTTTCACTGTTTTACATAGAAATGTTTCCCATTTCTACATCTTTTCTCTGTAGATTGCATACGAGATAAAAATCAGGTTCAAAGTTAAATTTATCTCGACTACAGGTAAATAAACTATTGATTCTAAATGCTAAAAGTTGGTATTCCATGTACATACAAAACGATGACACGATGATGTCCTAATATAACTCTATACATGTAACACGTTCATGAACAAAATGGTTGAATGCAAGTAATACAGATATGTGGCATCATAATTATTGATTTTTTAATGTCTGTTCACAGGGGCTACAGTACAGAGTAAAGAATAAATACCCCCTCCCCTCTACTTATAATACATAAACAAACATCGTGTATTATAAGTGGAGGGGAGGGGTTATTTATTCTGTACTCTTTGCCTCTGTGGTCTGTTTTTCATCCTAATATTGCAATATACATATCAAAAAGGCCTAATGAAATTTTCAAACAAACCTAACCTAACTTACCAGAGTTAACTATGTTAGAATATCGCAAGTTTAAAAATTCTTTATTTGTACGCCACCTACAATTAATATCGATTTTAAAAATAGAATATGGGATCAGTATATTGTGTATACGTCGGTATCTCGATTATGATATCAAACTATCAAATTTCACATAGGTCCAAGATCTTATCATACCTCGAAATTATTAGGTTTCTTCACGATGACCTGGCGGGCTTTATCAAACTATTACAAATGTATTTATAAACATTTACATTGAAAGTACTTTTTGTACTCCACGATTTTTTAAAAACCCTTATATCTGTCTGTCTGTCTGTTCGTAGCTCATATTTCCTAAACTCAATATAAAAAGAAACATTATTTAACACAATTGTATATTTAATATGTCATGAGTTTATTTTTCCATCACACTGTGGTTGAACTATACAGTATTTGCCATTGAAAATTGAACGTTTTTAATGAAAGGCATGCAATAGTTGACGTTATATCTAATTTCATATTGTTTATATCATATAAAGCTACATATGAATAAAACGTACTCTTATTGCTGATAACTTCTATAATTCTTGATATCATATGAACAAATCCAGCCAGTCAGACATGCGACTCAAAGTTATAGCAGTACATTAGAAGATGACATGGAAATGGGGCATGGCCCCCAAAAGTGACGCAAATTTGACATCCTTCTCAAATGATTTGGTAATAATTCGTATGTCTATTTGTTGTGTATTTCTTATTCTTTAATATGTGCAATCTATTTGAATTTTCACCAGATGTAATTCGGGAAATATGACGTCAAAGTTTTCTGAGTCAAATACAGCTCTCTATTACTTTGCCTATAGCTAGTCACATGACCTCTTACTTTCACATCCGTTTACATTATTACAAGTTTATGTAAACATTACAATTGTATAAAATAGATTCTTTCAATGGTCATTCTCTTCTACCAGATCGAATTGGGAAAAAAATTATTAAAAACAGTTGCCAGAGTCACCTAATGCTCGACTGCGTAGCATAAAGTCTTTAATGACAGCCACTTTTTTCTCCAATTTATATAATTATACACAATTGTATACTCATGTAGCACTTATACTTTGCTCATTATTGGCTTCTAAAGGCAAAATCACTCAGGCGGAAAAGGTAGGTCAAAGTCATTTTATTGAAGTTTGATTAAAGATACATCCATCATGTAAGTTTGGAACATGTAGCACTTATACTTTGCTCAATATTGTCTTCTAAAGGCAAAATCACTAAAGCCGAAAAAAAGTAGGTCAAGGTCATTCTATGAAAGTTTAATCAGAGATACATCCATCATGTAGGTTTGGAACATGAATCACTTATTGTTTGCTCAATATTGGCTTTTAAAGGCAAAACGCTGAAACGGAAAAAGTGAGTCAAGGACATTTTATGAAAGTTTGTTTAAAGATACATTAACCAAGTAAGTTTGGAACATGTAGCGCTTATACTTTGCTTAATATTGGCCATTAATTAAAAGGCAGTATTGCTATCTATACTTTTACCTATCATCTTAACATTTGCCTTATCATTTGAAATAATTAAAAACAAAATCCCCAACCCATGGGCTACAACCCCATCTGGTAATATTAAATAAAATATAATTAAAAATTAACAACAACAAGAACGAACAAAATATGAATATAGGAGAGGAAATTGTGTGATCTTAACATTTACCTTATCTAGTTCGGACGACGCTAACGCCGACACTTACGCCGACGCCGAGGGTATTGCAATAGCTTTTTTGCATTAAAGTGCAGTCGATCTGATAAGTAAAATGATATAACCAATATATTTTGTTTTCATGTTGTCTATTATTATCATGACTTTGTACAGATTCATATTAGTGTTGTTCGATTACATTACTAGTATTTTAACAAGTTATAGCGGGCGTAATTTGTCATGCAATTTAAAACCCTACGGTAAAAAACTTGTTTGATGTGATTTAAACCAACAAATGATATTCATTTTTCCTTAAACGAGCTTCTCTTTGACCCCAGAAATTCTAATAGAGATACCCCTTAAAGCACGTGGCTCATTGTAGTAACTCGTAGTTAATGGACCACGTGACCGTAGTTAATTAACTGAAATGGTCGGTTTTCTACCATGACGAATACTCGTCAGATGCATATGTCATGTGATACTTTGTTTAAATTCATATTTAGCACTTTCCTCGACTTGATCATGTATACGCGACTGTTTATACAAACGAATTTATCGTTCCTGTCGTCAGATCATTCTTGCAATTGAAAATGTGTATAAGTCATTTCAAAACTAAGAACACTATGTTCCCATTAAAAGTTCAGGAACAAGACGCAAATGATATCGTACATATTTTGTATGTATGGATTCATCAAATCTTCTTCGTTTGAAAAAGTGCTGTCACTTTCATGAAAGCATAGAGGAAAATTCAAAACTAAACAAAATACGAGCCTTTAGTAGATGATGAGCCGGTTTTTTTCCCTGCAATTATATCGATGATGATTTTTTTTTTAGACATTCGTACTTATAGTTACACCACTTTTAAATGTCCGGTAATTTTCCGAACACAACAATACCAACTTTAGCAGCTATAAGATAGGATAACCCCATGCACTGTTTAGTTTTGGGACTTTCTGATACTGGTTATATTTAGAGCAGTCATGTGATACAAATGTGATGTGCACGTGATCATTCATATGCAGCTTGAAGTTCAAGGTGTACACTATCGATCTACGTATCTGTACAAATGAAAAGCAGGAAATATGATATAATTCTGATTGAAATTAAGGAAAATTGCATATCAAATCCCAATAAAATGACGAAAATGCCTTAAGGTATCCGATGTTTAATAGTATGAAGCGCCCTTTTACTATTTATTCCCTATTTTTTGATATCAAAAATTTATTGTTTGATATCAAAAATTTATTGTTTGATATCATAAATTTATTTTTTGATATCATAAATTTATTTTTTGATATGAAAAAAGAATTTGTGATATCAAAAAATAATTTGTGATATCAAAAATTCATTTTTGATAGCACAAAATCGATTATTTGATATTTAAAAATCGATTATTTGATATCAAAAAATCGATTATTTGATATCAAAAAATCAATTATTTGATATCACAAATTCGATAAGATTTTGTAATATCAAAAATAACAACTTTTCATATCAGAAAATTGATTTTTTGATATCAAATAATCAAATTTGCGATATCACGAATTCGATTTTGTGATATCACAAAATCGACTTTGTGATATCACAAAATATTACGGAATTTGTGATTTTGTAATGTCACAATTTGTATTTTTTTTATATCAAATAAGAGATTTTTTTGTAATAAAAATCAATTTGTATTAGTCGTTTTACTATTGATTCCAAATTTTTAATATAAAAAAAGAGAATTTGTGATATCACGAATTCGATTTTTTGATATCGCAAAGTCCGTCATATTTTGTGATATCAAAAAATCAATTTTTTTATATCACAAATTCCATTTTGTGATATCACAATATTCAATTTGTGATATCGAAAATTCGAATTTGTATTATCAAAAATTCGATTATCTGATATCACGAATTAGAATTTGTGATATAAAAAAAAAACGATTTCAGAATTGATATTACAAAATACGATGGAATTTCTGATATAAAAAAATCGAATTTGTGATATCACAAATTCAAAAAATTGGGAATGAATAGTAAAACGGCGCCTCATATAATAGGGCATTTTTCCATGCCTGGAAAGGTACATGTACTATAAACTTTATATTTTCTGAAAGGCTATAATGCCAACTACTCAGAAATGTTAATCGTCTTCAAATTCATTTGCATCATTATAGAGCAGATAAATGTTCAGCATGGACCAGACCTGCACGTTTCGGGTATTTCACTCTCGTCAGCGATCCTCAATCTAAACAATGTAATATAGCCAAAGAGTGTGAAAATAATTTTGTATAAATATTTACCGAAATACGTAGCAGGATGGGTGGGATATGATGCTACAGCACCCACGTTTTAGAAATTTCAAGAAATTTTGATATAAGAAATTTTCGAATGCGTTGAAGAGACAGACGATCAACTGAAGTTGATCGAACTTGGCTACATGTGCCCTCGGGGACTCCTGGTTCACCATCAGTGACACTCACCAAGTGGTTCAAATATTAAACGTCTTCAAATCCATTTGCATCATTTTAGAGCAGATAAATTTTCAGCATGGGCCAGACATGCACGTTTCGGTTATTTAACCCTCGTCAGTGATCCTCAATCTAAACAATGTAATATTGCCAAAGAGAGTGAAAATTATTTTGTACACAAATTTGCCGAAATACGTAACAGGATGGATGGGATACGATGCTACAGGACCCACGTATCAAATTTCAAGAAATTGTAATAGCAGAAATTTTCGATTGCGTTGAACAGATAGCTAACAACCGAAGTTGATAGTAATTTTGGGACCAGAAAAACGAATGAATGCAAAAAACAAAGGAAGTTTGTTTGAAGCAATGAACGCCAGAGGAGCATGGATGGATTTTACTTAGTCCTATTGTATACTTTGTCGTTTTTACACCTGATAAAGATCAAGTGGCCGAAAATTTGTGCAAAAGAGTGTTTTTGTGTTTTTATTTGAATCATCCCTTCCATCTGGAAGAAATGTTTCAATGCACTATAAGTTATTATGGTCTTGACTCTTGACCGAATTCTGCTTTTTTTTTAAATACTTTATGTCTACGATCGAACTTAAGTTGAATATCAGACTCAGAAATCAGAATCAGAAATAATTTATGTCATTGTCGAATATTAAATTTACATGTTACAATTACAATAAAGTCAGAACATAATTTTAAAATTTGGTACAAGCTATACCTGGCACACGAAACACTATTTACATGTATCACATTTTAATATACCATTATAAAGTAACTCTACTTACTAAAGTGAATGGTGCAGAGATATTGAAAAAAAAATACATAAGACACATTGCTCTGCGTCAAAAACAAAATGAAACAGACTTTTTGAAAAATGTATAGTTCGTACCTAAAGTAAAACAAGGGCTCCATTACTTATATACGTGGTAAAAGCTCGGGTAGTCTCTAATATAAGGCAAAAATGTTGTCCAAAAGCCCCCTTCACACTTTCACGGATCGAGCAACGACTCCGCTGCGACTCCAAAAATTGTCTATCCGTGGCCAGTCGGGAGGCAAAATGTTCGATGAACCATGAACCTACGACTCCAGTTTGCTACGGGTTGATACGAATCGAGTGCGGATAGCTACGGATAGCTAAGGATTGCTACCGATATCGTCCCAACATTGCTACGGATTGCTACGACACGCTTACGGATAGATACGGATTGCTAAGACACGTGTACGGATACATACGGATAGGTACGGGTTGCTAAGGAGTACCACGATTCGAGTACGGATAGCCACGATTCGCACAAGGATAGCTACGACTTCAGTACGGATTGGTAGGAATGGCTTGAATTTCCTAAGTATTTTTAAACCATAATTATTTACTAAGACACCGACTATTTTCAAAATGAGATTGTCTCACTTGTTTTATAACAGTTTTGAGGTTTGATACATGCCTTTATATCATTACCTGAAATTGAATAGCTGAAGTATTAACTCATATATTGACCGAAAAAAGCACAGAAAACTAATAGATTTGAAGTTAATATAAGACACAATCCTTGGCTATCCGTAACAACCCGTAGCACATTCGCAGCAATCCGTAGCAGAGTCGTAGCAGAGTCGTATTGCTATTCTTATCACAAAATGGTCCCGGATTGCTACGGATGTGCTACGGGTTACTACGACTCCCCTACGGATAGCTACGACTCCACCACGGGTTGCTAAGACTCCACTACGACTTCGCTACTACAAATCTATCCGTAGCGGAGTCGTGAAAAAAATTGAACATGTTCAAAAATTTTCTGTCTCATCCTGGATAGCTACGGACTGCCAAGGATAGCTACGATTTGTCACGACTAGTGCTGGATCGAGCCACGGATTGCTACGGATAGCTACGAATGTAAGATTTTTCTCGATTCGTAGCTCTACGTGAAAGTGTGAAGGGAGCTTAACATTATTGATCAATTTTACTCATTTAATAGGGAAGACAGTATCATGAAAAGACGTTGATGCTTTATATACAGAAATCGATTTTTATCTTCTGAATGAAGGCCACGAGGCAAAACAAAAATAACAAATTTTGCTTGGTCCAGTTTCAAGATTGTATCCTAAACATGTTCTTAATGAAAGCACACAAAACTAAAGAATGAGAGAGAGCAACATATTTCATACTAATTTTTCTTTATTAACTTTAGTGATTCCAAGAGACCAAAAACAACCCCCCCCCAATACAAAATCATTATCAATAGGTTAATCTATGGCCCATATGGTATGCAATGGCCTGCTATGAATCAAACCCAACTAAAACGAAGTAAGATAGTGAGGTAAAAATGTTTCTTAAAATATATCTATAATCCTTGCAGTTAGGTTATTATTTCTCAATTAAAACATTAATGACTTTACAAGGAAAAAGAAGAAAATATTTAAGAGCCATTCTCTGTTGCCTACAAAATTCTGGTGCCACGGTATGACTCGGATTTCATGATTTTCTGCTTATTTGCTAAAATTCGTATTCTGTTTTATATAAAAGGAATCCTTACAATCTTCTTCAATAACGACAAAAGTATTTCATATGTAATTCTATGACGACAAAATTATCTTATCTATAAACGACAAATTATTCTATCAGTTATAGGGTTAGTTCCTGTCATACTTCCTACTCAAAGTAGGTGTGTAAACTACATATTTACACATCTACTTTGAGTAGGAAGTATGACGGGAACTAACCCTATAACGAATTGATCACGCCGAGAACCATTTTGTAACGCTTTACTAGTATTTGTAATTTTTGACGTTTGAAAATTTAGTGACCTAACTCAGCGTCAAGGTAGGACACCACGTGACCATCATACTGCGACGTCATTGGCTGAAATTAGTACGGGGCGTGATAAAATATCTTATGCAACTTTACGCATTCGTTTCTGCTTTTACGTGATTAGGATCAGCAAACCCATCTACTAAAGAACTGGGGTTTTTTTCTTCACAAGAGTTAGATAATTTATCCTCAATGGTAACAAGCGAAGTATGCACTGATTTCTTGGTATTTGAATTTCTAGCATTTTCATAGCTTCTCTGGATATTATTTTGATTTCCAAGGCCATTTCGATCTGCAGTCCATGACATAGGTGCAATACTTCGCATACTTTTTATCGCTCCATGAACATCCATGATTTCGTACACAAGAGGTGCTACTATGATAAAAATTGCCGCTGCAAATGTCCAAAGGATTGACACCCATACCTGTAAATGATAATTAGATGTGAACCTGATTATAGTTAAGATGAAAAATATATTAAGCATTTAGAATTAGCATAATTCCGAATCATAAAAGGCAAAAAAGCAACATTTTTCTTTTAAATTCTAATAAAAATGTACCTAAGGAATATCTCTTATACATTCTTAAAATTACAATTCTGTGGAAATTCTGTAGAAAGTAGAATTAAGTCAGTTCATGTTTCTTCTCACTTGAAAGTGAAACTCATTTGTCTAATGAAAATGATAAGCTAAAGAAGTCGATAACATTCTTGGACAATAAGGAACGTTACTGTCAAATCGCATATCTATTCGAATTTCTCTGCTAAAATTGATTTTCTGGTACCTATTAATCATCTGACAGGCAACAATATAAATGTAAATAATATTCAACAACCTTGGATATTTCTGCATACTTAATTCAGGAATCAAAGAACACTTTATATTGAAACTCTTATGTTGGTCATGGCGTTCGATGAAAGGTTGGTTTTGGAGGCTAGATGCTTTCTCATATTTAGAATAATACCTTAGATCTGAAGGAAGTAGATGGATTTTCATTGCGTATTTACTGTTTTTTCTCTTATTTACTCATGTGCAACAAATGCTTTTCATAACCTTACATATTTCCATAAATGAGGGGACGGACAGGGGCTAGGCCTCTCCCATTGGTTCCTTTTCCGTCCTCCTCCCCCTCTCACCTCTTTCTTCCTTCCTTGGCTCCCTTTGCTTTATTTCCGGCACCCCTTCCCTTTCAAACCGTGCACGCCTACCCAGTCCGCCCCGTCTTTTGAAGTTAAGTAAGTGACGTACTATGACTTTGATATAAGAACAGATAAATTTTTAGCATGGACCAGACATGCACGTTTCGGGTACCCTCGTCAGTGATCCTCAATCCAAACAATGTAATATGACCAAAGAGTGTGGAAATTATTTTATCTAAAAATGTACCTAGCAAGATGGATGGGATATGATGCTACAGGAAACAATGTAATATCAGGCTAAAAGAAATTTACTTGACATATCGACTGTTTACTGTTTTATACAAAGCGCACGATGCACATTTTTAAACAAAGCAATAAATCGCCAACTGCTCGGTTACATTTCTCGAACAAAATCAATTGTATAGCTTGGACATAGATTTAACAGATTTTTCGACATATTTCATTCCTTTGATTGAGGATCAATGACGAGGGTTAAATACTTGAAACGTACATGTCTGGTCGACGCCGAAAATGTGTCTGCTTTTAAATGATGCTAACTAATTTGAAGACGTTTTACATTCATATTTGAATGTTAAACGTCTTCAAATTCAATAGCATCATTTCAGATCAGATAAATTTGCAGCTTGGACCAGACATTCACGTTTCGAATACTTAACACTTGTCAGTGATACCAGTACATATCAAAATGTATACTTCTCCTAATTTTGTTGTAAAAATTACATTATACACTAAAATACCCGTTCTATAGAAACGGTGACAAGATTCAAGACTTGTATTGTCGTCTCGTTTAAAGGCAAACATCTAGTTTGACTGGGAATTACGTTGGGGTGAACTTGGTGGGTAATAAGAACAAGAAGAGCAGAAGAAAGTAAATGTTTTTGGCACATAGATCCTACCTACCCATCTTTTGAACGCTTCCAAGTCCATAACACCCTCCGCAATCATAGCGGCCGGCCATAATAGTACAAGAACTATTGCGACGATGACGGCTCCAATATATGCGACATGTTTTGCACCTTTAAAAGTATTTTCTACTTCTTCATAGGAAGGTCTGTTGTCTATAACATGTGCACTTGTCAAATTTAAGTCTCTGCGAAAGAAATAAAAGTACAAAAAATATAGTGACAGTTTAACAGCGAAACTGTTTCAGCTAATTCTTCATATAAAACATATTTATTGATCAATTAAAAAGTGTACGTATTAAGACGTATTATTCATGTATATTAAGAAATATTGTTCATATCACTTCCAAACTACTCTACATCAGAATAGCTTCGAATACTCAAAGAAATGGAGTATCTCATAACAATAAATTCGCATTAGATTGAATATATCATTGGGTCAAGATACTTTCAAAATGTGTGATGAATGACGAAAACTAAAATACTTCGAATCAAACGAAAACTATGTGCCAGAAATGCTCTATGAAATTGAGATTTTCTAAATTATATAATTATTGTAGTTTTCCTACCAATACCTTCTGAAGATCAGAATAATTTGATTTGGATTTATGTATATATATTTGTTATCTAATAGTTATGTATTTAGAACTTTTACAATAAAATACTAGAAACACGACCGCACAGGTTAAAAAGTGTGCCCCTTGTGGGGTCTGCTTTGGTTCATTGTTTGAGAATTTTACCTACTTGTGTACTTTCGAGCTTTAGTACAGTACATGTTCTGACTAGCATGAGACTGTTAGGTTTTTTATGTACTTGTGTCCAGACGGAATATGGAACGTACTTCCCTTGTTCCGTCTGGATACAAGTACATACTCGTGTATCCAGACGGCTCAAGGGATGTACTGTCCCTTCCGCTTAGTTTAAATACGTTTAGTGTCATAGCCGCATAGACCCTTTTTGTGCTTTTGTATCTTTTTTTCCAAGCGACGTGCATTCGGCCTTTGTTGGGTGGGTCCGACATTGTCTGAAGAGTGAACATGGTTGTTTTCACCCCTTTTGTGCTGTTTTTATATATATATATACACACAAAGCACAAGAAAATCATGTATATAATAAGGTACCCTGTTTACCTATTCTTCCCTGCAAGGGATTCGAACCCACTACCTACAGCATCTTCCGCCTGGCAATCACGAGTCCGGCACGCTATCCACTAAAACATCTCAACTTCACATTTCAAAACATGAAGTTATGATAGCAAGGGTCTATCGTATCGGACTCGTGATCACTCGGTCGACAGCTTTCGGGAAATACCCTATGTACTAATGGGTGGATCGCCCAAGGGGTAATGCAGTGCTGAAATACACAAAAACAGAAAACGAACGAAACAGTATATTAACACCCAAATTAGTACGATGGACCTTGGATAGTCAGGCCATACATACACGAGAAATAGACATATTGTAAAAGGACGGCCTCCTTTTCTTCCCCTCGCCGGTCTCTGTATAATCAGTATCATATCCGGACATTGCTATTTTCCTCCTTAGAGTACCGGTGTCATATAGTAAAGCTTCCCCATAGAGATCCTCCCCGCCGGACGGTTTTCTATAATAGAGAAGCTTTCCTCCTGGGGGAAGTTTTTCTATATAGAAAACCTTCCCCCTTTGTTTCCATAGAAAACCTCCTCCCATTCTTGGTTTGACTTTCACTTGATTTAGAGACAAACTGTATGGGATTGAAGGGGGGGGGGGGGGGTTCTCTATTATAGAAAATACCCCTCCAAATCTAGAAAATTTCCGATTCAAAACGTTAGAAATTCGAAGTTAAGATTTGAATTAGCTAAACACGTATTATTGAAATTTGTAGTCCATCTTCAAGAGAAATGATTTCAAAAATCGATAACCGAGGGGTGGACAGGGTGAAATGGAGGGGAGGAAGGGGGCGGAAGAATGGAGGGGAAGAGGAGGGAGGGGAAGGAAGGGGTGGGAGGAGAGAAGGGGGTGGGAGGGGGAGGTAAGGCAAGGGAAAAAGGAGGGGTAAGATACCCCCCTGTCCGCCCCCTAACTGTTCCGCTGTTCTCCAAGTCGTTTGCTACAACTGCATATATATGCTGATCATTGCGGGGAGATAAATTTTATACGAATTCTGACAAAAACCAAAGAATATACCGTTAAATCACAGAAACCATCAATTCAACGAAATGTACTCGATATGCTGTTTGAAAGAAAGGGCGGGATATCCAACAAGACTTGGTTGTAGCACCTATCCCTTTGCGAAAACATAGAGTAGACAAGCACAAAAAGAGACGCAAAAGGGACAAATTTATACAAAATACGACATCGAATATTAAACACAAAAGACCACACAAAAATGAACAAAACAAATGGGTAACCAGTGCCGACTAAGGACGGGCACCTGCCACGTTAGCATATTTACCATGTTTTAGTTAAAAAAGACATATACTTGATGAAACACTTCGGAGCATTGTCGCGCGTAAATAAAGAATGCATGAGGTCGAATAAATTTACTTTATTTGGGTGAATGTATTTATATTAATTGAAGATTTTGAACTAATACGGTTATTATATCTTATACTTATCTTATAACCAAAGATTGTACTCTATGTCTTCCGAAATGGAAGTAACCGGATGGGACAGTTCTACCGAATTGAAGCGGCGGATGTTGCATGCAAGCAGGAGATTCTCGCTCTTCCTAGGCATCTGGTCTCACTCCCATTTCGGGAGTTCGCTTCTTATCATATGGTGGAGGTTTTTGTTTGTTTGCTTTGGTTCCTGTTTTATCCTGATTTTGAATGCCTTCGGTTTCTGCTTTTCTGAATTATCGATTTTGTGCTGTATACTGGGAGATGGTTATTATCCTTATTAATCACAAAAAATATTTAGAAACATTTGATGTTTCCATTTCACACTGACTTCCAATGATCTGGATAAAAAAAACATATGAAGAGAGAAAAAAATCAAGTAGAATAAAATTTTTCGTTTGGTATTTGATATGTTTAGTTATTATCCCTCAAATGTTAAAGAAAAATCGAAAACACTTTTTAAAAATTCTTTTTCGAATAGCAGTATCTTTAAATTTCGATAGATCTATCACGGTTGAAAGTCAAAAACCAAAGACGATATTAAAAATCCGAATGGCTTTCCGGATTTGGGGGGAAGGTTTTCTATGATGGGGAACGTTTTTTTATATAGAGAACCTTCCCCCTGGGGGATGATTTTCTATATAGAAAACATTCCGTGGGGGATGATTCTCTATATAGAAAACCTTCGGGGGGGGGGAAGAGTCTCTATATGGAAAACCTTCCGGGGGGAAGAGTCTCTATGGGGGAAGGTTCTCTATACGATACCGGCATTGACAAGTCCTTGTCTAACACTTCAAATCTCTATTTCAAGCATTGTTACATTTATAACAGCATGACAGTGTGAGACGTATCTGATGGCAAAGTACACTCTTCAATCGCAATAAAAAGGGAAGATAGAAATTGGTGTTTCTTGTGTGGAGGGAGATGGCGATAATCAAATCATGTTCAAACTCTTAAGAAAAATATACTTGTATTATTAGAAAATTCCTTGTCAGGATTTCATTGTCAGGAAAGACTGATTGTCAGGAATATATTCTTGTCAGTAAATTATTATCTCATTTATCACTACATTTGCTCAATATTTGGTATGCACTAAAATTCCTGACGCTTATAAAAGTTTTCATTATCGTTTTATGGGGAAGAGTCAGGGAAACAGAGGAAATTCTATTTTTCAATTTTGTGTAGTGTACATGCGAGCCTGTAAATAATAATGTTTCTGATGTTCTGATTGGACAATAATTACAAAATTGGTATTTTTAGAATAGAAACATTTCTTGCTTAACATTAATACAGAGAAAATTCCTGAAAACGCATTCATTAATATCTTAAAGCTGTAGAATGACAAATATGGATAATGACCATATCCCTGTCTACAGTACAAAATCGATAATTCAGAAAATCAGAAACCGAAGGCATACAAAATCAGGACAAAACAGGAACCAAAGCAAACAAAAACAAAAACCTCCACCATATGAAAAGAAGCGAACTCCCGATATGAGAGTGAGACCAGGTGCCCAGGAAGAGTAAGCATCTCCTGCTTGCATGCAACACCCATCGCTTCAAATTATGCTATTTTAGGGGTAAAAATAACTGCTCCATTCCGTGCAGATTTTAGGATGACCTTGAACTACACTTCCTTTCCTGTCTTCTGGTTCAAATGATAAAACGTTTTTATTCTGACATATTTCTGACTCGCTAGCATTGACGATTAATTTCCTGTATAGATTGTAAGCATTGAAAATGTATGTGAAATGCGACAATATTTCGTTAACATTTAAGAAATGACTGTAATAATTTTTCTGTCTATCGATCTATAGACAAAAACCGATGCACAAACTATATAATCCGCGAAGCGGATTATATTTTGTTTGTGTATAGGTTTTTGTCTATACATCGATAGACAGAAAAAATATTACAGTCATTTCTTATAATTTAATAAAATCACTATTTAATCATCTAGTTTATTTTGCAATTGAAGTCATCTTAGCGTGGTTGATTTTCAAGTTCAAAACTGGCGACGTGATATTTGAACAGGCCTAACGTAGCGGCGCTCGCCGTTAGTGGCGTCATAATAGGTGACATTGTCTATACAGCTATACATAAAATTTCGCGCCGTACGTTTGTATATGCGTTATACAGACATTACGGGAATAGTTAAATTATTGCGACTGGGAATATAGATTAGTAGAGGGCATTATATAAGGTTGTGAAATCTTTTACCCAATCCTTTTTCTGCTACTTGAAATAAAATATGATTAAACTAATAGACGAAAATGAATAACTTGATTCTCCCCTATAAGCACATCATGCTAAGTATGTCACGCGTACTTAAATAGCACCAGTTTTGCCCATTGTATCAGGAATCGTTCATATCTACTAAATTAAGGTATTTTAATGCTCACTTTCAGTCATACATGTATACATGAAATACTCATTTCATAGACCAATTACACGTTCATTTCCTTGGATTGTCATACCTGGTTAACCCCCCCCCTTTGTTCTAGCATTTAAACGATTTATCTCTAAATTTGATATATATTGAATACAAAACGATTCACACAGGTGAATCAATCAAAGAATGATATACTTTTTACAGTTTAAGTTTCATTTTTGGCAAATATTGAGAAAAATCGCGTTTTGCGAAATTAGGGTTGTGGGGTGCGTTTTTTTTTCTCATAACGAGTCATTATATCAATATATTCTTACTTTTTTCTATCATTTTAGATCATTATCATAGAAAAACCAAAAATATTTGCAATAAAAGCTTAAAAATAATTTTTCTGGCTGTTTTAACGCCTTTTTTGCTGATTTTAAACCCTTTTCAGGCATCCTGGAAAAAAAATCATATAAATACTATGGAAACGATTTGAAGTTTTTCCACTTAGAATAGAGCTACGACGGGGATTAAAGAAAGACCAAACAGGTTATTTTATTGGAATATACGTCGTTTGAGAAGAACAGGTCTGTTTTGAAAATGGAGAAGATGAAGATGACATTGTTATGAAATTTACCAATAATTGTATGCCTAAAAATAGCTCCAAACGCGCTTCATTTCAGCTGAAGTTTTCGAAAACGAATGAAGATATTTATCTCAAACTTGGTATGTTGCATGCAAAGGTATTGATATATGTGACGGAACCAAGATTTGGTTGAGATTAAACGAGGGGGAAAGATATAGGTAAGAGTCAGGTAAAACAGAGGAAATTCTATTTTTCAATTTTGTGTAGTGTACATGCGAGCCTGTAAATGATTATGTTTCTGATGTTCTGATTGGACAATAATTTCAAAATTATGGAGGGGGATTAGGGTCACAATGCTTTTTGACTTGCTTACATGCTTCATGCTATGTTGCTTCATTCAATGTTTAATTATTCCATGTTCATTTGTCTTGCTTTCATTTCAAATTGACTTTGTTGCATTTGTCTGTCTTCTTTATCATGTTTATGCAATGTTGCTTCCGTGCATTTTACATTTGTCCTTTGTCAATGCATAATTGTCGTTCTACCATGCGTTATGACATTTTTCAATGTGCCATCATTCTTTCGTCCTAATGCCATTATTGCTTCGTCAATGCTAACCTCAATTTTGATACCAGGAGGCGCTCCGTTTGTGTCCGTTCCTTGAAATTAACGTTGAGACGTCCCCTGTTGCAGTACTTGGAAAAATGAGTTATAATTAGCGGAAAAAAAGCAAAAGCCGATTGAAATATTTAAACAAAAAAGAAATCATTTAATGATAAATATTTGGACTTTTTCTGTTTGTTTGTTTGGGGTTTTTTTATTTATACAGTAATAGCCATTTGGGGATTTGAAAGCTCTAAAAAGTTTTGCCTATGAGTGGTAATGACTTCGTGGCTCAGCGGTAAGCGTGCCGGATTAATATTGCATTTTCTTCCCGCATGGGTTCGAATCCCATCGACTGCATAATTTTTTTTCTGAATTGTGAGTGGGGAATTATATAGAAGTAAGTTTTTTTCTGAGATATCGTGGGGAAGGCGGTATTTCATATCGAAAAATTCTACTTAAATTGATATTGCCGCGCGTCCTACACTGATCGAACCTAGAGATCAACATCCCCCAGCCCCATTGATTCAGTCAATAATGCAGTTTCTAGTCTCCTTTCAAAATTTTGACCTTGAAAATTTACCTTTTGACATCTCTGTATGCCAAAATTACTCCAAGTTGTGTTCCGGGAAAAGCGGAGCGTGGGAGAAGGGGGAGGGGACAGGTCGCCAGTTCTTTATAGACTTTCTGAATAATTTAGCTATTCTGATCCATCCTTTATACATATCACTATATCAGTGTACATGAAGACAATGAACGCAATCTATATAGAATGTTATTACATGTAATGATAGAAGGTATAGAGAGTATTTTCTGATAAGTCAATATTTTGCTTAAAATAATTCCTGGCTCGCTACCGCTCACCAGACATTTATTCATGTACTTAAAATTCAGAATTGAAATTTGTGCATACAGAACATGAAACCCCCATATTTTTTAAATCTCCCCCCCCCCCTTTTTTTTATTAATTTTTTCTCATTTATTTATTAATTTTTTTTGCTTGTTAGAAATTTTGGGATGTTGTGCCCCTCCACTTTTTCAGGCAGAGCTACGGCGTTGGTCCAGGACTACGCCTGCTCAGGAACGTGGCACAAAAACAGTTCAGTGTCATTCACAGCCTTTTTTTTTACTGATTTTACTGATGTACATGTACCTGTTTTTGCCGGGAAAATATTGGGTCTGTGCAGGAGCTTCCCCTAAATCCGCCACTTTTGTTCGACCTAAGATCAAGGTTAAGATTGAAATCCAAGCGTTTGATGCTTGCAAGGATTGACCTTGAACATTGACCTTCATAATTCCATATTTCAAAGTCAATTATTATAGAAGTTTTATCTTTTTATGCAACAATCACCCGATTTATGGTAGAGAAACGACATTGAAGGGCATATAAAAGGCAAGTAATTAAAACTGTGACTTTTCATAGATGACTTGCAAGCGACGATAGTGAGCCAACGAAGCATTTGCAAAGTTTTGTAATAAAAATGATTTTGTATTTCAACTGAATAATGATATATACAGTTGCCCGCCATATTAATTTCAAAAATAATGAACCCCCCCCCCCCAAAAAAAAAAAACTAAAGAAATTGCATAAAAACATTTTATTTTTATAAGTAGCACCATTTTTATTCTATATCCTCTACTGGGCAGATGGACAACATGGACAAGTTCCATTATACTTAAAATTGACAAAAGGAAAAAATGTATCCTCGTCCGGGATTCGAACCCACTCGGAATGGTGCAAAATAATAATCAGTGGCAAACGCGATAACCGCTACGCCAAAGAAATTCTTCCTATAAATGTGTATTTCATAGTTATGGTTAAAATTTAAAAAAATCTTATGCATACAAAATCAAATATTTACTAATTACTTCAAAATATTTTTCAAATATTCATACAGCCAATCTACTTCTGTCCTCTCGTGCGATAATATAATTACTTTCCGAACAATACTGTAGTAGAATTTAAACGAAATTTCTAACGACAGGGGATGTTTCAAAGTTCATTTCAACGAACGGGCACATGCGCCATCTGGTATCAAAAAATGAAGTAAGCATTGATTAAGCAATAAAGGCATTAAGACGAAAGGATGATGGCAGAAAGAAGGATGTCATAACGCATGGTATAATGACAGTTATGCATTGACGAAGGACAAATGTAAAATGCAAGGAAGCAAAATTACACAAAGAAGAAAGATAAAGTCAATTTGAAATGAAAGCAAGACAAATGAACATGGAATAATCAAACATTGATTGAAGCAACATAGCATGAAGCATGTAAGCAAGACAAATAGCATTGTGACCCTAACCCCCCTCCATACAAAATTGGTCTTTTTAGAATAGAAACATTTCTTGCATTACATTAATACAGAGAAAATTCCTGAAAACTCATTCATTAATAACTAAAAGCTGTAGAAATTATGATAAATAACTGCTCCATTTCGTGCAGATTTTAGGATGACCTTGAACTACACTTCATGTCTTCTGGTTTAAATGATACAACGTTTTATTCTGAGAAATTCTGGAATCTCTAGCATTGACGGTTAATTTCATGTATAGATTGTAAGCATTGAAACTGTATATGTGAAATGTGACAAGATTTCGTTAACATTGCGGCCTATGGGAAAATAGACGAAAATGAATAACTTGACTCTCCCCCATTAGCGCCCAATGCTAAGTATGTCAAGCGTACTAAAATATCACCACTTTTGCCCATTGTATCAAGAATCGTTAATATCTACTAAATTCAGGTATTTTAATATTCTCTTTCAGTCATATACATGAAATACACATTTAATACACCGATAACACGTTCATTTCCTTGGATTTTTAGACCTGGTTAGCCACCCCCCCCCCTTTTTTGTTCTTTTTGTTTTAGTATTTAAAAGATTTATCTCTACAAAACGATTCACACAGGTGAAAGATTGATTTACTTTTACAGTTAAAGTTTCATTTTAGGCAAATATAAAGCACGGAGAAAAATAAGCGTTTTGCGAAATTAGAGGGGTTGGGTGCGTTTTTGTCTCATTACGAGTGGATATATCAATATATTCGAACTTTTCTCTTTTTACTTAGTTGAACATAGATCATTATCATAGAAAAACCAAAAATATTTGCAATAAATGCTTAAAACTTTTTTCTGGCTGTTTTCACGCATTTTTAAAAACTGATTTTGAACCCTTTTCAGGCATCCTGGGAAAAAAAGTATAAATTCTATGGAAACGCATTGAAGTTTTTCCAATTAAGATAGAGCTACGATAAGGCTGAAAGAAAGACCAAACAGGTTATTTTATGGGAATATGTGTCCTTTGAGGAGAACAGGTCTGTTTTGAAAATGGAGAAGATGAAGATGTAATGAAATTTAACAATAATTGTTTGCCTAAAAATAGCTCCAAACGCGCTTCATTTCAGTTGAATTTTTCGAAAACGAATGACGATATATATCTTAAACTTGGCATGTTGCATGCAAAGGTATTGATATATGTGATGTGATGAAAACTCATTCATTAATATCTAAAAGCTGTAGAAATTATGCTATTTCAGGGGCAAAATTACTGCTCCATTTAGTGCAGATTTTAGAATGACCTTGAACTACACTTCCTGTTTTCTGGTTCAAATGATAAAAGGTTTTTATTCCTACATATTTTGACTCGCTAGCATTGGCGATTAATTTCATGTATAGATTATAAGCATTGAAAATGTATATGTGAAATGCGACAATATTTCGTTAACATCGCGGCCTATAGGAAAGTAGACGAAAATGAATAACTTGACTCTCCCCTACAAGCGCCCTATGCTTAGTATGTCAGACGTACTTAAATAGCACCAGTTTTGCCCATTGTATCAGGAATCGTTCACACCTACTAGATTTAGGTATTGTAATGTTCACTTTCAGTCATATACATGAAATACACATTTCATAGACCCATAACACGTTCATTTCCTTCGATTTTCAAATCTGGTTACCCACCTCCCTCCCCCCCCTCTTATTGCTTTTTTTGTTTGTTTGTTTAGTATTTAAACAATTTATCTCTAAACTTGATATATATTGAATACAAAAAGAATCACGCAGGTGAATCTATCAAAGAATGATAAACTTTTTACAGTTAAAGTTTCAGTTTAGGTAAATATAACGCACGGAGAGAAAATACGCGTTTTGCGAAGTGAAGGGGTGGGGTGTGTTTTTGTCTCATTACGAGTCGTTTTATCAATATATTCTTCCTTTTTTCTTTTCATTTAGTTAAATATAGATCATAATCATAGAAAAACCAAAAATATTTGCAATAAAAGCTTAAAACTAATTTTTCTGGCTGTTTTCGCGCATTTTTAAAACTGATTTTTAATCCTTTCCAGGCATCCTCGAAAAAAATCATAAAAAATCTATGTATACACATTGAAGTTTTTCCACTTAGAAAAGAGCTACGACAAGGCTAAAAGAAAGACCAACCAGTTCCCCGCGTGGAGTTTGACAGTAAGTGTTTTGAATATATTTTCCTGATATTATCGCCATAGCACTTTCTATAAAGTCCGACAGTGCATGAGTTTTATTAATTGTTTTCATTTTCGTGCTTAAACATCGACGGCGGGTGCGGCTAGCCAACAGGAGATGCTTACTCCTCCCGGGCACCTGTTCCCAACTCTGGCTTGCTGGAGGTCCGTCGTTGCTTAAGTTGTGTTCTATTGTGAGTGCTGTTGAGCTTGTCGTAAGGATCTTCTTTAACTCATTTGTGTCACACTTATGCCCTTTGCCGTTAGGAGCTCGTAAAAAAGTTCCCCGCGAGGGCTTTGACAGTAAGTGTTTTGAATATATTTCCTTGACATTGTCGCCATAGCACTTTCTATATAGACGTAACGTCAGACAGTGCATGAGTTTTATACATTGTTTTCATTTTCGTGCTTAAACATGGACGGCGGGTGCGGCTAGCCAACAGGGGATGCTTACTCCTCCCGGGAACCTGGTCCTACCTCTTGCTTGCTGGGGGTCCGTCACTGCTTAAATTTGTGCTCTATTGTGAGTGCTGTTGAGATTGTCGTCAAGATCTTCTTTAACTCAAATGAGGAGAGCAGGTCTGTTTTGAAAATGGAGAAGATGAAGATGTAAAGAAATTTACCAATAATTGTATGCCTGAAAATAGCTCCAAACACGCTTCATTTCAGCTGAATTTTTCGAAAACGAATGAAGATATTTATCTCAAACCTGGTATGTTGCATGCAAAGGTATTGATATATGTGACGGTACCAAGATTTGGTTGAGATTAATAGATTGGGAAAGATATAAGCGCCATATGATAAGTATGCCACGTACTAAAATAGCACCAGTTTGGCCCATTGTATCAGGAATCGTTCATATCTACTAAATTTTGTCATTTTAATGTTCACTTTCAGTCATATACATGAAATACAAATTTCATAGATCCATAACATGCTCATTTCCTTGGATTTTGGATCCTGGTTACCCTCCCCCCTTTTGTTCGTTTTGTTTTAGTATTTAAACGAATTATTTCTACATTTGATATATATTGAATACAAAACGATTCACGCAGGTGAATCTATCAAAGAATGATATACTTTTTCCAGTTAAAGTTTCATTTTAGGCAAATATAAAACACGGAGAGAAAAAACGCGTTTTGCGAAATAAGAGGGGTGGGGTGCGTTTTTGTCTCATTACGAGACGTTATATCAATATATTCGTACTCTTTTCTTTCCATTTAGTTGAATATAGATCATTATCATAGAAAAATAAAAAATATTTGCCATAAAAGCTTAAAACTAATTTTTCTGGCTGTTTTCACGCATTGTTTTAAACTGATTTTAAACCCTTTTCAGGCATCCTGGAAAAAATCATATACATTTTTTTAAATGCTATGGAAACGCATTGAAGTTTTTCCACTTAGAATAGAGCTATGACAAGGCTAAAAGAAAGACCAAACAGGGTATTTATAGGAATATATCCTTTGAGGAGAACAGTTCTGGTTTGAAAATGGAGAAGATGAAGATGTAATGAAATTTACCAATAATTGTATGCCTAAAAATAGCTCCAAACGGGCTTCTTTTCAGCTGAATTTTTCGAAAACGAATGAAGATATTTATCTCAACCTTGGTGTGTTGCATGCAAAGGTATTGGTATACGTGATGGTACCAAGATGTGGTTGAGATTAAAAGAGGGGTAAAGATATAGGTACGAGTATGGTAAAACAGACAAAATTCTATTTTTCAATTTTGTGTAGGCTACGAGCCTGTAAATAATTATTTTTCTGATCTTCCGATTGGACAATAATTACAAAATTGGTATTTTTAGAATAGAAACATTTCTTGCTTTACATTAATACAGAGAAAATTCCTGAAAACTCATTCATTTACATCTAAAAGCTGTAGAAATTATGCTATTTTAGGGGCAAAAATAACTGCTCCATTTAGTGCAGATTTTAGAATGACCTTGAACTACACTTCCTGTCTTCTGGTTCAAATGATAAAACGTTTTTTTTTTCATACGTATTTTTGACTCGCTAGCATTGGCGGTTATTTCCATGTATAGAATGTAAGCATTGAAAATGTATATGTGAAATGCGTCAAGATTTCGTTAACATTGCGGCCTATTGGAAAATAGACGAAAATGAATTACTTGTCTCTCCCCCTATGTCCATTTTAGTACCTAGTTCAGTTTTAGATTTCCTGACAGGACGTGTTGCCTCTACGAGCTATCTGCCGAAACTGAGTTTTTGCGTTCCTGATATAGCCTAAAAATCCTATCAACCAATCAGAATGCAGAAATTTCCTGACATCCTGACAGGGGATCCTGACAATGAATTACAAAGTATTTTATCAACAATAACTGTGCAATCTATTAGCAAAAATCATTTCTATGGATATTACTCTACAAATTATGATATGGGTCACTTAAACAGGTAATGTTGACTACTACAGGCCGCCTTGCACACGAAGATGTAATAATTCGCTGAAACAAAGTAGCGAAAAGCCTGACAATACGAAAATGCATTCAATAAACAAAGATTGACCGTAATCATTGTTACTACAATAAAGTTTACAATAAAGTTTAAGACATTCTGCACGAAATACAAAAATAAAAAAACTGAAAAGTTATTATATAGTATAGTTGTTAAAAGAAAATTCAAATTAGTGCGCTAGGCGACTTATCGGCTCGTGATAAAAATGGCGGCGATGGAACAAAAACAGTGGAAACACAGTGAAATAATTTGGATTTGCATCAATACGGCTGAATTAGGCCGAAACATGAAATCTCAGGTAAGAATAATTAGTTGATCGAATCTACCTGTGTTCTATTTATACATGTCAACACACGAGAAAATGAAAGCAGATGCCCGGCTAAATTTGACAAAGAAAAAGCTATTGACTTGACAGAATCGAAGTAAAATGGAATAAATAAGGTTTGGTTATCATCTAGAAACAGTATCTCAACTTATCTAATTCATGAATTTGCTGTAAAAATGGTTCATTACTAGAAAATACAAAATCAAAACAAAGTGATACTCGCACTGCCTGGTCGTGCCCTAACAACGTGTAAACAAATAATCTTGCCATATGATATTCGTGAAATATTACATCTTGACAATCACTATGAATAGTTATAGCAACATGAAACACTTATATTTATTATGATGAGTTGACTAGCTAGTAAAATCTCAAGCAGATGATACATGGTATAATCTATCCCTCTTTCCTATGTTATGCTTGTATACATGTTATTACATACCCCAACTTAAAAATGAAAATTCTCCTGAATTAAGAATGTTCATAACGAACTGGAACATAAGAATTGTTCAGTATGTCCAGGAGGTGGTCTACAATGGTGTTCCTGAAGATTCCTGCCCGTATCCGTTTGATAAAATCCTTGGAAGATTGGTCCCTGTAGATACAATGTAGTTTCGTATACGTAGCCAATAGCTTCTGGTCTGGCTTGAAGTTGGTCCAGCCTTCAGGTGGCCATGTTATGATCTCACTTCCGGATACTGGCAGATGGACACTCCATCCCCAGTTGCGCCTTGCTGGAGAAAACAAGGGAATCGCTCCTCTTCTCAATACTTCTTGTATATCTCCATCAACGGGCACTGCAAGACTTGAACATGTACTCATCAGGGAAGTTGACCTCAAAGACTCTGAAAGGTCCTTTGGGGCAATGTGGGTTTCAAGGTGGTCCTCCATTTCACCAATTTCATAATCCGGGCCTTCCGACGATAGTCTCGATATCGGTGTCAGTAGATTACGGGGGATATCGCTTTGAAATGCATCATGGACATACTTTACAGTAGGTATCGACATCCCAGACCAGTAATATCCCGTTTTCAGTCGTTCATGTCTTCTCAACGCCTAGATGTTCGGCAGATGGAATGTCGTGGTGGTTTTCCAGCACTTCCTCTTTCATAGAATTGGGAAGAACAAATTGCAAAATTTCGTCGTCTGTATCTGCGAACCAAATTTTGTGCATAACACCATCGATTATCTTTAGCCTGACCTATTGTCTCCAAAGAACTTTAAGGTGACTTGTACCGCTTGATACGTCCTCCCAACCAGGTCGCTATTGCTGAGATTCCTTTGACAGAAGTAGTTGACTGATGTCCTCGTCGGTCATTTGATGTTCTCTTGCCTCGTTACAAAATGAATCTATATAAGTCTGGTTTTGACGAGCTTCTGTTGATGGTTCACCTGTTTCTTGTATTTTGGTGATGGTTCTTACTTGTCCTTCTTCTTTCAGTTCACTGCAGGGTGACTTATGTACCTCATCGTCTTCATTCTTTATGTCATGTTGATGTTTGCAAGCTTTACAAAAGTTCCTGCTCAGCGCATCAGCATTTCTATGTTGATAACCTGGCATGTGAATCACAACGATGTTGTAAGTGCCCAACTGTTCCAACCAGCGTGCAACTTTTCCCGTAGATATTTTTTTGGCTCTTCATCCTCGACACAGCTGCAATGTCCGTCCTAAGGAGTATTTCTTGGCCGTAGAGGTACAGTCCCGATTACGTTAACTGTCTACCCCTCAAGGGGGAATTTTTGTTAGACGAAGGAGAAATTTTGTGAGGTAAAATGAAGACGAAAAAATAGAAGAGGAATTTTTAAGCCGTAATGTACAAGGAAAAATAGAGGAGAAATTTGCGAGGTGAAAGGAGAAAGAGAAGAGGAATTTGTAAGGTGAAATAAACGAGAACCTTGAAAGCGAACTCGAAAGAGAAATGTTTCTCCTTTAATTCCCGCTTCGATTCTCTTCATGTTCTGTTACGTTTCTCTTACGATTCCGCTTACGTTTCTCTTTCAAATTCCGCCTTCAGTTCGCTTTCAATGTTCGCCTCCAGCCTCGTTTTGGGAATATATATGGGCGGGGCTTAATGCGGTCAATGTAGGCTTAATATCTAAATATTACAATATTTTAAAACGTTTATCTACACTCTTTTGCTTTTATCACACTAATTATCGAATTATATGCTATAATAACTGTTTTAATATGTCTAGATATATTGAGTCTCTGGATGAAATTTAATCACTTTAAAACAGCTAAATTTATCGCATAAAATAGGTCCGTTTCAATGGGTTATAGAACTTATTTAACAATTATTTTAAAATATGAGTCAAGAAGCAATTCATTTTATTCATCTAGATGTCAGTTCTCATTATTGACCCCTTGTACTTTACATGTATATACCCCGTAATCGATCGATTATGACAGTAGTCTACCTGTGTGGAGTCAGTCATGCGTTTAAGTATTTACGTCCAAAAGTGACAGTGTCTGGAATGGTCAGATATAAAATGTATAAAAATAGTGTGTTTTATTTCTATTCTTTCAACAATAACTAAAGGAAACACTTAAGGGAATTCCCCCTTACGAATATATTTGGTTTTTTTTATTTATTTATTTTTTTTAATTTCGGTCATTTGTGTATACGAGGCAAATTTCTATACTCAATGCTCCCTTCCGTCTTCGCCATTACATGTACAAATTAATTTTCATACCCATTTTGTTTTTATTTGCGGGAGGTCCAATTCCATGCTCTGAAAAAGAAGTTCTTACTTCACTGTTTTTTTTTTTTTTTTTTTTTTTTTTTTTTTTTTTTTTAAGATCAAATTAAACTTTATTTATTTTACAACGTTTAACAAACAAGTTACACAACTTATATTAATGTCTCACGTTGGCTCAGATGTTGGCGTGAGGGAGTCCAAGGAACAGGAGGAAACCGGAGTACCCGGAGAAAAACCCCCTGCAGAGGCCTTGGTGGAGGACCACCTACCCTCCCACATAAGACCCTTTGCCGAATCTGAGATTCGATCCCGGGACCTTAGAGGTGAGAAGCGAGCACGCTACCACTGCGCTAACCCGGCCGTAAAGATTCTTCATCTTTATTTCGATTTTATCTCGTTTTTTCCTTGTTCTTTCATCAACTTACAAAAATCCTTCTTTGGTCCATGATGTGATTTAAATTTCTTGCGGATTCCAACATAACGATCGATAGGTAGCATATCGGGAAGGAATTACGTCCGTCTTTTCAAACAATTGAAAACTTTTCTCGACGGACAAAAACTATATTCTTTCAGTTTTTATTGGGGGCGCATTCCCGATACAACATGCTGTGCTTGATTGACGATCCTGGTATGTGAAGCCCTGGTCATGAGATGAATTAGGCACATTGTTGACATATTTTTTTTTTCATAAAAATATTAACGTGTTATAGATCTACAGTCATTGTTTGAATGAAAGCGCGGATCTAGAGCGAGAATAGGAGGACTCCCGATCCATTCAGAATTTGCCAAAAATTCTAATATATACATTGTACATGTATGATTATTTTTGCCTTCAATATGTCATTATGAAAAAGGAAAAGAAAAAAATACGATAAAAAAATAAATCTCTTTAAAAGTCCATCCTTGACAACAGTGTAAAATGAGAACGTACACTACATGTGCACATGCAAGCTGAGTACGTGAAAGGTACATTTGTAGCAGGTAGTTTACATATTTAATTACATCATTAAACGAACGGTGTCCCTGAAAACAAATTATTTTTACAAAATTTTATACGGCAAAATCTTTCTTCCAATATGAAAATTTACATTCTCATTTGTATAAATTAAAATTTTCTGGCGAATCCAACGCATTCATTTTTGAAAACGTAATTTTTAATTTGGGGTGCGCAGCTTTAATTAACTTCACTAGCGCCACCTACAAAGTATTGCGTTTTGACAATAGAGGTATATGGAGATTTAATTTTACCAATTCGGTAATATTATGGCCGATACTGCATATTTTCAAATAAAACTTTTTATAGCTCCTTTTTTCCTATATCTAGACCCTTCGGAATAGATTTTACGTTTTCAATAAAATTTATTTTCAGGGACACTGTATCTTTAAATCAGGGATGTATATATTTTTATATACGTCTTTGATTATATCAAGTCAAAACATTAAATCTTTTTTTTTTGACTTAAATTCATTGTGAAGATATTCTCTCCCTATCTAAAGTTGAAATGACCGCATGGTGATATCACGCTCCGATGATTTTCACATCTGGCAGGTAATGGATAAACGACACCTACGTACATGTACCCTGCGCGGTTGATTTGTGTGTATTTGTCATAACAACGATTTGTTAATTGGTATGTTACTTAAAAAAATGTATTTGTGCTATAGATGTACAAATACGAAGAAAACAAACCACGATTTGTAACTTATACATGTACATTCAAAAAGCTACTTTTCGATTTACTAATAAATGTTAAATATGCAGAAAAAGTTCGTTTACAATGTATCTAAATAAAACTAATTAGTCGTGTATTTTAATGCAACACAAAGAAATTACATCACATTACTATTTAGGGAAATCCCCTAATATGCCAATGAGGAAGTCTCGCTATGATTGACAAAAGGACTTAAAGCGGAATGAAAGCGAAATATTTCGCTTTCGTTTCTCTTCTGTTTACGCTTTGCGTTTCTCTTTCCTTTTACGCTTTGCTTCTGTTTCTCAAAAATTCGTGTTCATTTTTCTCTTCCAACACTGAAGGCGAAATTTTAAGGCGAAATAAAGGAGGAAAATTAGAAGAGAAATTTTGTGAGAGAAAATGAAGACGAAAAAGTAGAAGCGAAATTTGGAGAGATGAAGGGAGAAAAAACGTTAAAGGGGGGACAGTTAACGTAATCGGGACTGTAGCAGTGGGAATTCTTCACAGTTACAATGACTGTCAAAAGACCGTGTGACTCCTGTCCTTGATACTAAATGTGACAGAAAAGCAATGACATATTGTCAATGCTACCTCCAGCCATGCACGACCATACTTTAAGGTGACAGGGGAGTAAGGGGAGGGGGGGGGGGGCAGTACAATACCATCTCTTTCACGTCATATGACACAAACTGGATCATGAGTTTATCAAAACAATAGGCAACAGAACACAATGGATGATCATTTCCACAGCACACTTAACACTGAACATTGTGTCACGTCTTCTCCACGTCAGTGACCTCTTTAGTCCCACAACATACAGTACTGCAACCCGCTTTTTTGACAATTCTATCCTATCCTATCCACCATCCTACATCCTACATCCACCTCCTATCCACTATATCCTACCCTATCCTATCCCATCCTATCATATCCTATCCTATCCTATCCACCTCATTCAAATTTGTTTCTATCCAATCCTATCCTACATCCTATCCTACATCCTATCCTATCCTTCATCTATCCTATCCTATCCTATCCTACATCCTATCCTACATCCTATCATATCCTACCCACCTTTATCTACTTCTCATCACTTTTAGCGATGTTATGATTAAGATTAAATAACTTGACACAAAAACATGCATAAGTAGTAAATTATCTGTAATTAATGCTGTTTTTTGGATTTTATAAACATTGAAATTATTTAGATGATTGAATACCATTTTTCCATTTGCTGTGAAAGAAACAAAAAAATAACATTAAAACCTCCAAGTTTGTTTTTTATTGAAATTGAATTTATATTACCCATTAAGTCAAGTGAATTTTTTCAATGGAAATTTTCGAATTTAATCAAATAAATATGTTTGTCTCCTAAAGAAAGATAAGATTTAAGAAACGAGGTGGATAGGATGTAGGATAGGATAGGATGTAGGAAAGGATGCGATAGAAATGGTTAGGATTGAGGTGGATAGGATTGAGGTGGATAGGATAGGATAGGATGTGATAGGATAGGATAGGATGGGATAGGATAGAATAAGATTCTATCCACTTTCTATCCTACATCCTGCATCCTATCCTATCCACTTTTTTGTCAAACAAGTGGGTTGCAGGACTGTATACGGTGGCCACGACCCCATAGGCATTTCCGGGTGATCAGTCCGTACATGTCCTATTAAAAAAAATAAACGTCGGTTGACCATTCTCTTCACGTAAGTTAACCCCTCACGTATACTCCAAATTCACCGAAATCACCACCGATCATAACTAATTTATGTTCCGTTTCAAGGTCAAGGTAATAATACCTCCGTTCAGATCCTCTCACTCTGCTTTATCTCAATACCAAGTTCGAATATTGTTCCCCTTACAGTTCTTTCAACTAACCTAAACACAATATTACATTTATCAATGTCTAGGTCAGATCTCAAGTACAAGGTCATAGACAATACCTGCATTCTTTGCTAAGATTGAAAATTGTACCCCTTATAGTTTATTCACAACTAGCCTAAACACAAAATGACATTTTTCAATGTCATGGCAAAAACTCGAGATCCAAAACAGCAACTGCATTCGGATGATCTTATCATGTTTTATCCTCATACAAAATTTGAAGATGATACCCCTTAAAGTTCGTTCACAACTAACCGCAACGCAAAATAACATTTTCCAGACCGATGTCATACCTCAAGGTCTTGATAAAAAAACTTAAAAGAGTCACCTAATTTTCTACTGCATAATATAATGTCTTTAATGACAACCAATTTCTTAATCTCACCTTTTCCCTAATTTACATATTAACATGTACATAATTATATACTCATTTAGCACATATACTCTACTCAATATTGGCTTCTAAAAGCACACTCACTGAAGATGATAAGGTAGGTCAATTTCGTTTCATGAAAGTATGATCAAAGACAATTTCAATATGTAAGTCTGGAACATATAGAACTTAAACTTTGCTCAATATTGACTTTTAAGGTATTCAGCCCGTAATACATTTTCAATGAGAATTATCAAAGATACAGATTTTCTATTTCATCGTATAGAATACTTTATACACTAATTTTGCTCATATAAATGATACCACTTGTCAACCAATGACACATGCAATTACCTCCGAACATTCCCGATAATAAAATCATCGGTATTTGTCGGAAATGTGGGAATAGTGTAAAAATCTTAACCGGAAGTAACTCTATTAGGGTGCGGGAACCTTAAAGGCAAAACCACTCATGCAGAAAAATTAGTTCAAGGTCATTTTATGAAAATTTTGATCAAAGATACATCCAACATGTTTGGTGAGTTTCAACATATCTTATTTCCGTAAACGAACACTTATAGTTTGCTCAATATTCGCTTTTAAAGGCAAAATCATTCAAGCGGTAAAGATAGGTCAAGGTCATTTTATGAAAGTTTGATCAAAGTTACATATAGTGATGCTGAAAAGTGCCAGTCTGAAGGATTTGACCGACAAAATTTCATTCGGTGAGAGAAAAAATAATAAAGGTTTGCTACATAATTCTTAATTCTGACTGGCATCATTAACAAAATGACTGTCAACCCTCAAAATTTGTCAACATCTCCGTACATCCAACATGTAAGTTTAGAACATGCAGCATATGTATTGCTCGATATTGGCTATTAAAGGCATAATCACACAAGCGGAGAAAGTAGTAATGCCATTTTATTAAAATTTGATCAAAGATACATCCACAATGTATGTTTAGAATACGTAACATTTACATTTTGCTCAATATAGTCCGTGAGCAAGAGGGGTTGGTCGGTACCATCTTGGGTGAATAAATCTGATGTTGATATTATGATAGATATACCCAAGAGAAAATGTATAATAGCATTTGATCAAAGGTAGCTAAAGGGGTAAACAAGAAACTTGAGTATTTGCGAAATATGATTTTTTCCGGAAAAAAATTATAACTTAAATATGGATGGTGATTTCTGAAACTGAAAATTGTAAATATGTAGAATTGTTTGTTCTCTTTCAGATGAAATAAGTTGAATGTTCCAATTCCTATTTTTATGGTGTCTTTTGGGGTAGAAACGTCAAATTATTGCAAAATTTCACACAAATTCGATCAATTTTATTCATTCTTGCTTCTCAATTCCTCAAGATTTCAAATGATCGTCCAATGATGATATAAAAACATTTTTAAAGTCTCTTCTTTAAAAAAAAATGAGTAAGAGAAGATTTCTTTGATTATCTTGCTATTTTGTAGGGAAAATCTCAATTTTATTTAAAAATCGCTGATTTTTGGAAAATCTTTATTATTATGAAATGTGTCATTATCATTTATATTCAAAAATGTTCCTGGATATATCATAGTTTGTCCTTGTAAGTCATATGCAGTTCAAGTATCCTCTGTTAATTTAATTGGTATTTTGGGGCAAAAATATTTTTTATATAAATATATAGCCTCTGCATATGACTTATAAGGACAAACTATGATATATCCAGGAACATTTTTGAATACAAATAATAATGACACATTTCATAGTAATAAAGATTTTCCAGAAATCAGCAATTTTGAAATAAAAATTGAGATTTTCCCCACAAAATAGCAAGATAATCAAAGAAATCTCCTCCAACTCATTAAACTTTAGCACCTTTGTGCCATCAAATTATATGAAACCTTTCCTGCTTCGATAAGATAAAAAAAATTCAAAAATTATTCACAGAAATAAGTGATTTTTGCACTTTATTAGGTTTTCCCCCAAAATAAGATATAAATTAACTTTCAGTTATCAAATGACATTCCTATCCATGTATAATAAGAAACAGGATATTACCAAAGCTAAAATATATCAATTTAGGCAGATTAAAAGAGATGGTAGCAGGACGATCCGTCCACAAATTAATCCGTCCCCAGGTCTTTCCGTCCCCAAGACGAACCGTCCCCAGACGATCCGTCCACAATGAATGTATAGGATTAAGTGATAATTATCCATTTAACAACTAATTATGTTGTTTATAACCTCCGTCTACCAGTTGTTTGACAATAAGTGTGCTTAATTGGGTATACTTGTGTGTGTTTTTGTGCATAGGTGTACGTTCTGTATCCAAATTAATGTCTCTTATACATGTTTTGCGTCTTTTCAAGTATTAAAAAGTTCAAAGACGAAGAGGAGAGTAGGTGCCGGGGTTGAGTACTGAGTAGGTGCCGGGGTTGAGTACTGAGTAGGTGCTGAGTACTGAGTAGGTGCTGGAGTTGAGTACTGAGTAGGTGATGGACTTGAGTACTGAGTAGGTGCTGGACTAGAGCTTCCTGTGTCCATCTCAATTGGTGGTGGTGGTAGGGGGAAATCATCAGCTGCATCATCGTAGTAGGAGACGTCATGGATTGGTGGAGGTGGTAACGCTGGTGAAGACGGCGAGAGAGTTGATCTTGGAGTAGAGGCTTTGAGCTGTGGTAGTGGTCGTCTGCGTCGTTCAAATGGATGAAGTAAAGCCTCTATATCATCGATTACTGGACGTTCTGGCTGGGCGTTGGCGGATGAGCAAATGGCACAGTGAAATGTCAGGACAATTTCACGTTTTTTGTGGGCACGATACTGCAGGATCGTGATATTAGTATCACATAATCTATGCTGCGATCGGTTGCATAAGTCGCACTCAAGGAAGTGCTGTCTAGGACGGACATCCTTCAAGCATACTACACATGAGGAAGACATGGTGGTTATGACGATCAAGTACAGTTCGTCCCTATTTATGATGTGTTACTCAGCTTGTGATGCAAACAATTTCACTTTGATTCTGGCTTGGTACAGAGAGATATTCACCTTGATCTTTATAATTATGATAATTAATATTTCATGTCACAAGCACATCATTTTGTTTCTGGCTTGGGAAGGAAAAGTGTTCACCTTCAAATTCCTCATTTGGATAATTAAGACGCTGCAAAGCTTGTAAAGCAATCAACATCTCGAATTTCTAATTAGAGTAATTATGATTAAAAGAAAGAACGAAAGAGAAAGAAAGAAAGAACGAAAGAGAAAGAAAGATAATAAGAAAAAAATAAGGATACTTTGATACAAGATACTTGATAGTACAAGAACATTTTCAACGAGAAGAAAAAAAAGAAAATAAAAAACCCCAGAAAGAATCGAAATATGAAAATAAATATGAAAAAAAAAATGAAAATTTGAAAGTAAGAAAAAACAAACGAAAGAGAAAGAGAAAAACAAGAAAGAAAGAAAGAAAGAAAAATAATAAAAGACCAGAAAGAATCGAAATTTGAAAGAAGATAGAAAGAACGAAAGAAAGAGAGAAAAACAAGAAAGAAAGAAAAAACGAGCGAAAGAGAAAGATAGAAAAACAAGAAAGAAAGTTAGAAAGAAAGAAAAAAAAATAAGAAAAATTAGGACACTTTGATACAAGATACGTGAAAAATAATCGAAAAAGAGCTATAGAAAGAAGGTATTTCTTTTGCAAAGTCCTTCAAATATGTAAGACCACATATAATATAAATAAAAATAAAGGACGTATCTGAAAAATGTGGTTTATAATCTTTTAACGCTCTAACATGACTTTATTTGGACTTTTACTTTATATGGACTTTTACTTTACTTGCGTTTCAGTTTCGTTATGTGAATTAGCAAGTAGACGGCTAAACAAAATAATCATAATGATTTAATTAAGATAATTAAACTGGGGACGGATCATCTACGGGTTCCGTGGACGGAATGACCAAGGGGACGGATCGTCTGGGGACGGATCGTCTGGGGACGGAACGACCTGGGGACGGAACGTCTAGAAATCAAAAGAGATAGTACTTATTTTCTCAAAATAAGTGGTTTTTGCATAAAAAATACTTATTTTTTCCAAAAAAGTTGGTTTTAATGAAAAATTACATTTAAGTTCACAATCATCTGACAAGATGACAATTTTCTAAATGATAATTGCTTTAAATCTATAGTTTTAGCTAAGAAAATAAATTAATAGAATTTTCCCAGAAATCTGTTATTTGTAGACAAAAACAGGCATTTTGCCCCAAAATTTAGTAGAAAATGTACCTTTAATGTTTCAAATATGTAGTTCATGAATGAACCTAAATAATTACAGTTGAAAATACATTCCTGCTTTCATTTCAAAAAATTCTTTAGATTCAATAAATATTTTCCAGAAATCAGCGATTTTTGGATGAAAAATACGTTTTTTACCCAAAACACTTTAATTTTGAATGAAATATCAGTAAAACATATATATTCTGAAAAGTTAAATTAGAAAATAGCTTTCAATCATTGCTTGCATAATTAGATAGGGTTCTTAAAATTAATATATAGAAATCTTCGATTTCTAATTGAAAATACAGTTTTCTGTATAAAAACTCAATTTCGAAGATTTGGCAAAAAAAAAAAAAAATAAGAATATAAAATATATGTCATCTGAAAGAAAAAAATTTAAAGATGCTTTTTAAATCATCATTAGACTATCATATGCAATATTGAGGAACTGAGTAGCAGGAATAACTTAAATTTTTCTCGAATTTCTTTGAAAATTTGCAAAAAATCGACTTTATTACCCCAAAACACACAGTAAAAATAGGAATGGGAAATTGAAACTTATTTCATCTGAAAGAACACCAAAAATACTACATATTCACACTTTTCAATTTTTAAAATCATCAACCATATAAAAGTTATAATTTTTTCCCTATTTTCATTAATCTTCGACTAAAAAACAAGGTTTTCTCCCAAAAAACTGTCATAGCTACCTATTATTCGTTGCTATCATACATTTTCAAATCCCAGAGATGTCCATCTATCAGATTATATTGGTCTCGTTTATTCACCTCGGATGGTACCAATGACCCCGAATTTGGGGGTCTGGCTCACGGACTATTATTGGCTATTAAAGGCACAACCACTTAAGCGGAAGAGAAGAAAAGAAGGTCAAGATCATTTTATGAAATTTTGATCAAAGATACATCCAACATGTGAGTTTGGAACATGCATCACTTATACTATGCTTAATATTGACTTTTAAAGGAAAATCACTCAAGCGGAAAAAGTGGTACACGGTCATTAAATGAAAGTTTGATCAAAGATACATCCAACATGCAAGTTTTGAACATGCAGCACTTATACTTTGTTAATATTGGCTTTTAAAGGCAAACTCTCTTTGGTTTAGAAAGTAGGTCAATGCCATTTTATGAAAGTTTGATCAAAGATACATCAACTAAAAAGAAATAAATAATGTATAATCACTTAGAAATATTAAAAAAAAAACTTCAACATCTGCATGGAGACTACTAGATAGCTATCTTAACATTTACCTTATCATCTCAACATTTGCCTTATCATTTGAAATAATGTTAAAAGATCCCAGCCCCAGGGGCAACACCCCCATCCCAAAAAGTATAATAAAACAATAACAACAAAAAGAACAAACCGAATATGTATACAGTAAACTAGCTACACTTACTACGAACACGCTTATAAAGAATTCATGTTTATTGCGAACCGATTTCAATTCCTCGACCAAATCTCCAAATACATACATGGAAAAAATATGCTTTTAGCGAATTTTGATAGTGCGAACTTTTGTTTATTGCGAACCAAATTTCGCCCCCAGAGTACGATTTCCTATGTAATACACTCCCTTATTGCTAACCGATGATGATAATTAACTATGATTAAGCAATTAATTAGTGCAAGCTATTTTTCATCTGGACTCCGTTAGAAGGTGATATATAATTCCATTGTAATCAAAACATGTTATAAATCGGTTTGTTTACTTACATGTCCCATGCATTTAACAATGGAATCTAGAAAAATTATGAGATGAATTATCAAATAATAAGTGAAGTTTAGGCGATGTCTACTGCATATTGATTTTCGTATTCAAATAAAACATTCTAAAAATTGCGAGTTCATATAAATTATATCACCAACCAAATTTTGAAACTGCGCCGATATATGAATTTACTCAGAGAAAGCGTCATGACAGATCCAATAAGCACACAAACGCTGAGTGTGTTTTATTTTATATATTAAACGATTTAGTGTTTGCTTGATGAATGGAAAGAATCTTAAGTTTGTCTTTTCTATTTGTCTAGTTCGAGGAGCTTAAACAAGAAAGGTATTACATGTATTGTTAACTGGCGGATGGAAACGGAGAGGCACTCGGTCCCCTGTATATTTGGACTCGTTTCGGATGGTCACAAGCGGCAAACGTTGCCCCTTAATCACCGGCAAAGGGATACTGGATTCTAACCTTGAAGTTTTAACTTAATAGCATATATTTAGAACTTGACGTGGAATTGTTTGTCGAGTAATCAAAGTTGAATCCGGAGAGGTAAATACTGCGCTCGAAGTGAGAAGCCCCCCTCCCTCCAATAGAAATATCGCTCTGTGATATTTACTAGGAGGCTGAAGCTGGGCTATTTAAAACGTTGATATCTAAAAAACTAAAAATCCTTTGACAAAATAGGGGGTAATAAGACAATCAAAAATCAAATCAAGGTACTAAGAGCGAATAGCTTTATGATGTATGCCATCAAACTTTCCCTCGTTTACAAGTTAATGCGAGTATAGAATAATACTGAAATGTTAATCCATAAATATTTCATTAGAATTAAAAGATGACCGTCCTCGAATTATTATATTCAAAAGCGCCAATACTAGTGGCCGACCTAGAGTGTCGACTAAGGGGGAAGGGAAGGTAAGTATAGTGGAAGAGGGGAGTTGGTTGTCGAGCAATCTGAGACAATCTCTAACAAATATCTTCCATTAATATTCCTCGAATTCTATAAAGATAAATTGAAAAAAAATTACCTGAATCTTTTAAAAGATCGAAAGAAAAAATAAATTGCATTTCATTTAAAAAGCTTCCGGTGTCTGGTTTCTTCGTGTTATTATAATTTTTTACGTTTCATACAGAACTATTTCGGTCAATTAAAGGAGTTTACCCAGTTCGAGGCTTTAATGGAGTCCTATAATGTAGAAATATTTACAGACCTCGTATGGCATATAATGAAGACAGTCGTGTGAGGGTGTATGTGTGTGAGAGAGAGAGACAGAATCTTGTACTGGTAGTGTCTTATGTTGAATTCGTGAGAAAAAAATAAAAGGCATTCAAGGTCTATATTTTACGTCCTTGGTACATTTTTCTTCATTTCCAATCTTAAATCTGAAACTCCATACGTATTCTCGTTGCCTGGAATGTATCAATGCCTATAAACTGGCGACGTTTATTATGTTTATTTCAAAAGTCTACGCATGACGTGGGGTCGTCGTAATTAATATCTACTAATTAAAAGTTTGCTTGTTGGAATGATTTATTTGAGAAAGATCTTTTTGATATATAAACGACTTCTCGATTCTCGATTTTTTTTAGACTTAGATCGAAATTTAGAAAGGGGAAACGGGACGGGACGGTGCATACAACGAAAATGATTTTAAATATCTTTGTGTTTTAAATTTATTTCTGGAAATGATACAAAAACTGGCGAGATTAACAAGCTGAAAAAAATTAACGAATAAAGAATAAATAGTGTCTTAATTCAGTATTCTGAAAGAACAGTTTAATTTTACGAAGCGGCGAGCCGCGCGAGTCCGTAAGTTTTTGATTATCTGTATATATTAATATTTTTCCATGGCTTTTTTTGCAAAGTTTCTAGAAAATGATATGGTGTACGTAATAATGAATAAATATTTTTTCTCATTTTTTTAGCGTCAGATTTTCTAAAACGGTAAACAACAATAAGACGCCTCCCGTAAAAATAGTTTACGATGAATATAGTTGTATCCCCCCCCTCTCTCACTCTCTCTCTTACTTCACTTCAGGAACGTACGTATGTATACATGCCTGTTCAGATGTTCAATTTTCGGTCCAACATAAAAAGGACAGGGGATTGGATCAATACAGCTACTTATAATTAGTTATGAAACGTATCTCCGATTAGTATCAGGTACATCGTATACCTTCCTCGTCAACGACCCATAATGCTTTGGCCCCTCCCTCATCAATGAAATAAAAACGTATCCGCGCATGTACACTGTTCTTTTTGTGTTTACATGTTTATATCCCTGTCCACTACAGCAGTGTTCATTTCACTACATGAACATGGGCTTCTACGTAACAAAACAGCTTGATTCTAAAGTAAACTGAGTTACATCGTTTATACATAGAAGCAGCATCGGCCCTTCACTTTCTCCGGTAGAAGAGGATTGGAAGATATAATACGTCACGATGCTGAAACCCTGTGATTTGATTGGATCGTGATTCAATCTATACACGTACGGAAATGGGGCCCTCTAGCGTGAAAAAATTCAGGTGATCACTTAGAGCTATGATGAGGATAAGTGCGGGTCTAAGGGCAAGGGGGGGGGGGGTGGGGGGTAGGGGACTTCCTAGGCCCGAAATCGTTGTTAATTCCGAAAATTAAAAATATTGAAATTGATACTGAAATTGATTAAAGGAAGCTTAGCTTGTCTTCAATAGGTTCAACTTTAAAAATGTTCAATTACATTTTAAATTTTATTTCCTTTGAAATCACCAATGAAACCGGAAATTAACAAAAAATCAATAAATTTTCGCTTTTGATGGCGTAATTAGACTTGGCCACATGGAAACAACAAGTTCATATTTTTTCTGTATATCCGTACAAGTATTTAGTAAATGTTGTTATAGTATGAATCTGTTGTTTTCATGTGGCCACATAGAAAACATAAGGAAATCAATTACTGTTACCAAGAGATCGGGTCTTTTTGGAAATAGAAAAACACCTTTAACTTCTATAATACAGGAAGAATTTGAGTCGAATCGATATCCTTTAATAGATTTTGTTTTGTTGTTAATGATGATATTGATTATTTATTCTTACATGCACGAAATCAAATGATACCGACAAAAATGTCCTCGTAACGTAAACGACTTTCAAGACCATACTGAATTTATGACGTCATATATGTTCGTAACATTGATTTTGCTTGTATTTTGAGAAAAATATTTTATTTTACATATTTAAAAATCAAATTGATAGAGTATATCTAAAAGGATACAGCCGGTATAAAATAAAATCTTAAATAAAATAACAATCCTGTACAAACGAAAAAAAAAAAAAATCCCAAAAAACTAAATCAAACAACATCACATCACAGCTAGCGCTCTGACAAAATTGACCAAATATTAGTGTTATAATGACTTAAATGGCTTAAGAAAGCGATTGTAATGTAGAAGAAGCCGTGTTCATTATAAAAATGTGCTGAAAGTGCCAAATTTGATAGAAACAACTTTGGATTTATAAACATTTATATTCATTCAACCGTGAGTAATCATTATATATATACAACAATAGTAATCAAACGTACAATACAGGTGTGTACAGGTGTAATACATAAACTGGAGAACGAGCGTTCGACGAATGTTTTCATATTTGAACAATAGATCAAAATCAAGTGGAAACAGAATGCCCTTAAATTCACCAAGGCGTATTTCGCAGATTGAAAAATCAGACCCCTCCCAGAAAAATCAGCGGATAATGAAAATTCTAACGGAAAGGCAGATGATTTGACATAAATAAAATCTGATTTGGCAGAAATTTAAAAGTCGATAAAACGTACAGAGAAAGCACTGGAAAAAATCTGTTAAAAGTGAAGATCTAAGAGAACTGGTATCTAGTATCATTAAGGAAATGTGGCTAAAAATAAAGAGGAGTTGACAGAAATAATAGACGAAAAGGTAGATGAGCGCTGTAGAGAAGTTGAACATAAATTTGCAAATGTGAAAATGGATCTCAGAGATGATATTGACAGCTTAAACATGGACATAGAGACATTGCGCGAGAAACTTGCTGAAAACAACTGAGTTATACGAGATTTACAGAAAATAATTAGAAAGAGCCGAAAATAATGCTACAGATGCGCTTAGAAAAAGCAACAGAAATGAGCAATACTCAAGGAAGACAAATATCAAAGTATGCGGTGTTAAAGAAGAAAACAGAAAGAATACAGTTGAAGTTGTTAGAAAGGTGCTGAAAGAAAAAGCGGCGGTTGATATAGAAGAGAAGGACGTCGTGGCAGTACACATAATTCCGGGGAAGCCTAACCTCTCGAAACCCATACTGCTCAAAGTAAAAAATTCTGAAATAAAGTCGAGTATTATGCTGAAAAGGTCGGATGTTAAAAAAGCCCAAGGGAATGTCAAGTTGGTCGATGACGTCACAGAACTAAACGCAAATCTCATTGACAAACTGTTTCAACACGATGATATCGAGTCAGCCTACTACTATAATGGGGCTGAGTACGGGATTAGCAACGGCAAACGATTCTTGTTCGACATTGATGAAAATATTGACATGAAACTAAAATCCGGAAAAGGTAGACCAGCACCGGTTCGCAGGCGCTCTCTTCATAGCTGAACTGACTTCCGGTTTGACAAGCGCCCGAATTTAACGTCTTTTGTCGCCTCTCTTCCAATATTTTGTCTGTTTAACCATCACCAAACAGTACCACAAAGTTTATATAGTGTATGCATGGTATGATCTTTATGTTAATACTAATAATATTTTAAAGGCCTTTTTGATTTTTGTGTGTGTTTTTATGTTGATTTCCAAACACAATCGAATTCGAACTACTCAAGTGATGCTGTATATGCATTTGGACTTCCTACTAGAACTGTTTTTTATTTGCCCATTTATAATTTTGCTTTCTTTTGGTTGTCTATTCTTTTTCTCTCTCCCCTCAATCCTTGCTTTTTCCTGTGTGATTGGTGAATGTATGTGTGTGAACGTCTATTTTCAGTTTCTATCATGAATGGTAGAATAACAATTGCTACAGTAAGCTGTCAAGGTCTAGCTACTCCATCAAAACGTAGAGATGTTTTAAAATATTACAGGTCAAAAAATTACTCAATAATATGTTTTCAGGATACTCATTTTGTCAAAGAACAAGAACCTTACATTCAAAGTCAATGGGGCTACAAATGTATCTTTAATTCTTTTAGCTCTTATAGTAGGGGTGTATCTATTTTCTTTAATAATAATTTTGAACTGAAAGTACATAAAGAGAAAAAGGAAAGTACAGGTAATCTATTAGCCTTAGATTTAAGCATTGATGATAATAGGATAACATTAGTTAATATTTATGGCCCAAATTCTGACTGTCCTGGTTTTTATGAAGATGTTAGAGATGTCCTTTTAGAATTTGATAATCCTTATTATGTTTTATGTGGCGACTTTAATATAACCTTAAATCCATTGTTGGATTCCATAAATTATGTCACAGTAAATAATCCTAAAGCTAGAGAGAAATTTTTAGAAATTATGGATGATCTGAATTTAGTAGACTACTATAGAATTCTTAATTCAGACAAGAAAATGATGATACCACCTCAGAAAACCCTTCTTTTTCTATTAGTGATAGTCTTCTTTTAGAAACAATTTTATTAGAAATAAGGGGAGTAACAATTTCACATGCAAGCTTTAAGAATAAACAAAGAAAAGAAAAAGATCAATCTCTTGTTGAAGAAATTGAAAATATTGAGTTAAATTCTAATGTAAATCAAAACAGTGCAATACTAGAGGAAAAGAAAAATGAATTGGAAAACTTAAGAAAGGAAAAACTACAAGGTTAGTTGGTAAGAAAAAAAGCAAAATGGGCAGAAGAAGGGGAAAAACCTACAAGGTATTTTTGTAACATGGAGTCACGTAATTACCTAAATAAGACAATTAAAAAATTAGAGCTGGATGATCAGACATGTATTTATGAACAAAAGGAAATTTTAAATGCTGTTAAACTTTCTACCAAACTTTGTATGAAAATAAAGAACATGAACTCAATGACACTGATTTAAATTTAATTTTTCAAGATAGTGACATCCATGTTCCAAAGCTTAATAACCATATAATAGATAACTTAGAAAAAGATATTACAGGTGATGAAATCTCATTAGTTCTGAAGAATATGAAAAACAACAAGTGCCCCAGGGGGCACAACGCTCACCTGATACCCGTTCAGGCTCTAATTGACATACTGCTATTGAATACTGATAGTGCCAGTACCGGGATTTTAGCCCACAACCTTTCTAAAAAGATTTTTACCGGATGCAGAGAAGTTTTTTTTTTCAGACAACCTTTAAAAGTACAAACAAGAAAAAATAGTCACATTTCAAAACAATAACTTTTTTTAAGTCATATGCCCAACTAGTATAGTTCAATTATGCAACATCAAAAATAAAATCATATTGTAAAATCCCACTTTAATGCGCAGCAGAAAAAGAATAAAACAATGAAATGATTTCATAAATTAAGTTTATTTAAAACTGAACGACCATACCTTTCATTATTGATACAAATGTAGCTAGCATGCCAGAAATTATAAAGCCTGACAGGCTGTGTTTGTGAAACGAGAATGCCCCCGGCGGCATCTTTGTTAGTATAAACGCCATTTTCTGTTAAGTATGTGAGAGGTCAGGGTCAGCGTAATATTGGTATCTATGGAAATATCTTGTCACAAGGAATACACATGTAGAATATGAAAGCCCTATCACTAATCAATCAAAAGTTTTGCGCAATGTTTAAGTTTTTGAAAAGTACGTCAAAGGTCAAGGTTATGGTCACGAGGTCAAAAGTTTGGTATCAATGGAAAGGTATTGTCACAAGGAATACACATGTGAAATATGAAACCTCTATCACCAGCTTCCATTCAAAAGTTATGCCCAATGTTAAAGTTTTTCGGAAAACAGACAGACAAACAGACAGACAGACAGGCCAAAAACTATATGCTCCCGAATCTTTTATTCCAGGGGCATAAAAAACAAAGATTTTTCGGTTTTGCCTTTATCCATATTAAAGTATACTGAATCTAAGAATGCTTTTGAATAGTATTGATTTCATCTCAAATACATGAAACGTACAGTTAAAATCGTTTTAATCCAATATTTATCAATTCAAGTGAATTGTGCAGAAATTGGGCCAATTTGTTTTCCAAAAAGCAGTGTACGGTGTATCAAACCTCATGATCCAGAGGAAGAGATTACTCATTCGACGTTTCTTCAAAAAATCAGTCCGTAAATTACTTCATCTAAGAGAGTCTAAGACAGAGGAAATTCGAGCAAACTTTATACATGATAACAAGTATATGCAAGTGTTCCAAGTACATGAATGATAACCATTATGAAAGTGTTCCAAGTATAATGCACATTAAATAAAAATCTATTCCGTTTGCACTGTATCTCCTGAAATGTATCGCAGTACTAAAGGGTTGTGGAGGAATTAAACGGATCAAATCTAAAGTACAGCGACTTTGTTTACAGTTACAGTTATAGATCAGAGACCACTAAAAGGCCGGCTCTGATTGGAGAAAAACCTGTAGGGTGAGGGGGCCTGTTATTTTAAATGTGATAGAAGATGTGATTGGCTATCAATTCTATTTTCTTTTGGTATATTGTTTGAATATGATATATATAGGTAAAAAATAAGTGCAATTAAAATGTCGATACCCGGATATTTCCCTAGCTCCCGATCCGCTAAAGGGGACGGGCGCGGGAAAATTTGAAAATTCTCTGCGGGGTACCTTGTGACGCAAATAGTGCGAAAAAGAGCAGGTCATGCTATATTTTTTAATTTAGTTTCGTATAAAGCTTGAATCAATGAACAAATCGGTATATAACATGCATGGCCAGCAATGTTAGTATAGACGTTATAAGGCATTTCGTTAACATTACGGCCTATGGAAAATGATTTGGTTGTCTCTGACCTAGAAGGTGTAACTACAGTTATTCATTTTAGCAGGGAATCCCTTCCCTTTTGACTGGTGAACCGGGCTGAATAAAAGGTCATTGGTCATAACTATTGAAAATTTAAAAATAGCACATTAAATCAATGTATGATTCCCTGCTGTCTGTAGAAATTGAGTTTTGAACATGATTTTGCCTTTTATTTAATCAATAGATCGATTTGAAAATATATAAAAATTAGCAAATTTTCAATTCGGAAGGAGGGGTCATTAAACAAGTGAATTTTGCAGAAAAAATATGCATGACCCCTTTTTTTTCTTTCGTTTTTATGCGTGCCAAAGATGTCCTAGGCCAAAAATATTCCTTAAAAATCTAAAAGTGGATATCTTGACAAAATTCTTTCACTTGTAGGGTACCATGCATGAGTACCTCATATCTACAAAATGTCATGACAATCTGAAGAGTGGTTATAGAAAAGAAGCAGAAAATGTATGAAAATCACCCCCCCCCTTCCTTTTTACATAAGAAAAAAAAAATCATAAAAAATCAAAAAAATAAAATTTAAGCCTAAAATACATATCAAAGCATTAAGTAAGTTATATATGCAGTAAATGAGTGTGTAAAATCATACACTTATTGAGTTATTTAAAGAAATAATGCAAAAATGTGCATTTCTGACTAAGTCCGAAAAGACGTCAAAAACGCGTCAAAAATTTGACTCCGAAGTGGAACCAAAAATAACAACACTTCTTAAGACATCTCTCTAGATCATCCTGATGCTTTTGGTTTGTCGATACATGCTTCGGTTCTGAAGAAGAAGTTTGTCATAGGAGGGTACCCCCCGTGACCTACTATTGGCTGTGGTGGCGCCACCTGTTGACGGATCCGGACAAAAAACAACAACACTTGTAGGGGACCATGAGTACTTCATACCTACCAAGTTTCATCAAAATCCCTTCAGCCATTCTGGAGAAGAAGTTTAAAATGTGAAAAGTTTACGACGACGACGGACGACGACGACGGACGACGGACGACGACGACGACGACGGACGACGGACGACAGACGCAACACTATGACAATAGCTCACTTGAGCCGTTGGCTCAGGTGAGCTAATAAAAGCCCTGGTAGCGATGGATACACAGCTGAATTCTTTAAATTCTTTTGGTCTGACCTTAAAACATTCCTTATAAAAGCTATAAATGATGTTTTCCAGAAAAAGACTCTTCCAATAAGCCAGAGATTAGAAATAAATACCTGCATTCCAAAATCAGATAAACCTAGACAATATATAAAAAATTGGCGACCAATTACTTTGTTAAAAGTCTTCTATAAAATTATATCAGGATGTATAAGCAAAAGAATTAAAAGTACTCTAGATGGCTTAATTTCCACATCTTAAACAGGCTTCCTATCTGGTCGATACATTGGTGAAAACACTAGATTTATCTATGATTTAATGTCCTTTACTGAACAACACGAAATTCCAGGTCTACTTGTTCTAGTCGATTTCGAGAAAGCGTTTGATTCAATTTCATGGTCTTTTGTTTATAAAGTTTTAAAATGTTTTGGTTTTGGTGATAATATTATTCAATGGATAACCATTCTTAACACTAATATCAAAGCTTCTGTTCTGCAAAGTGGCTATCTTTCTGAAAAATGTTATGATCGCTAAGCGATATAGTCCCCTTACCGGCGGCATATATTTATGTCCCGCAACTCTGCCTATGAATTGCTCTTCAATTAAACATATATGAGTTGAAATAAAACTTACTGTCTGTGCAGCTCAGTTCTGAGGATTTATCTGCTTTATCGATTCGAGAAAGAGGGCACGCGTGACGAAAGTTGAACTTGCTCTGTAATTATCCAAGACTAAGCTGAGTATCAAATTTTACCTGAATATCTCTATTTGTTGCAAAAAAGTCTTGAAAACTTACAATAACTGAATTTTCCAAGTCATCAAGGGGCATAACTCCTCGAAAATAAGGTCAAGCCTGACAAAAGTTGAACTTGCTCCGTAACTATCCAAGACCAAGCTGTGTATCAAAATTCATCTAAATACATGTATCTCCATCCGTTGCAGAAAAAAAGTCCGGAAATCTCACAAAAACTGAATTTTCCAAGTCATAGAGGGGCATAACTCCTCAAAAAATAGGTCAAGCGTGACGAAAGTAAAACTTGCTCTGTAACTATCCAAGACCAAGCTGTGTATCAAATTTAATCTGAATATCTCCATCCGTTGCAGAAAAAAGTCCGGAAAACTGACAAAAACTGAATTTTCCAAGTCATCAAGGGGCGTAACTTCTCGAAAAATAAGTCAAGCGTGACGAAAGTCATACCTGCTCTGTAACTATCCAAGACCAAGCTGTGTATCAAATTTCATCTGAATATCTTCGTCGGTTGTTGAAAAAATTCCGGAAAACTGTCAAAAACTGAATTTTCCAAGTCATCAAGGGGCATAACTCCTCGGAGAATGGGTCAATCGTGACGAAAGTCAAACTTGCTCTGTAACTATCCAAGACCAAGCTGTGTATCAAATTTTATCTTTATATCTCTATCCGTTGCAGAAAAAAGTCCGGAAAACTGATATTCGGACAGACGGACAGACGGAGGGACAGACGGACGGAGAGACGGACAGACAGACAGACGGACGGACGGACAGACAGACCGAGAGGAAAATCAGAGTCCCCTTCGGGAGAGTCCCCTTAGAGTCCCCTTAGAGTCCCCCTAAGAGTTCCTTCGTCGGTCTTATGATTAACATGTCAAAGACAAAAATAGTTTGGATAGGGTCCAAAAAATTCTCAAATCAAGTCTACCATCACTCCAGATGGAAGCTGGACTGGGGGTCCACATCATTTACACTCTTAGGCATACATTTTTCTGTAGACTTAGAGGACAAGGTTAAGCTTAATTATGATATTCAAATTCCAAAATTAAAAGCTACAATAAAACAATGGAACCGAAGAATTTTAACTCCTATAGGTAAAGTTACAGTTTTGAAAAGTCTAATAATTCCGAAATTAAATCATCTATTTCTAGCCCTCCCGAACCCAAAATCTGATCTTGTTGAACAACTAGATAGAGAATTGTTTACCTTCATTTGGGGCTCAAAATGTAATAAAGTTAAAAAAAAGCATAATTACACAATCAACATCTAAAGCAGGACTTAACATGACAGATATTAATTCATTTATCTCTTCTCTTAAATGTTCTTGGATCAGTAGAATATTAAAGGGAGCTCAGCTTTGGTACCACATTTTTCAAGCAAATTTTGGAGATAATATTGACAAAGAACTAACTGATTTCGGTGATGATTATATTTTGAACCTCTTAAAGAATGTAAAAATGAATTCTGGAAAGATGTACTTAGTGAATGGCAAAAAGTAATAAAGACAAAGACTACTAATATTTCTTTTGAAAATTCCAGAAACATAATTAGCAGTACTCTTGTTCCAGTTTGGTACAATTCTAACATTAAAATCAATAATCTAAGTGTTTTTTTCAAGGACTGGTATGAAAAAGGTATAAAATATATTGATGATTTCTTGGATGAGGATGATGAATTATTGAAAAAATATCAATTTGCTGGAAAATATTCCATTTCTGTTAATATTATGCAATATAACAGTATTTGTAGTGCCATCTCTAAATATCTAAGAACTTTAACTTTTGATTCTTCCATTTATGAGAAAACTACCAATTCTTCCATACCATTTTACCTTGATTTCTTTTTTTCTAACATGAAACCCTCAAAATGTATCTATACCTTACTGAGTTTTAATACAGAATCCCCAACTTGTTTTGTAAAATGGAAAAATGAACTACCCTTTATACCAGATAGAAACATAAAAGATGCCTTTATCACTTGTTTTAAAACTACTTCAGATTCATCAATACAATGGCTACAGTTTAGGATATTACACAGAATTTTAGTAACAATTCATATTTGAAAAAAATAAAGATAAAAAACTGTAATTTATGTACGCTTTGTAATTCTGAACCTGAGACCATTATCCACATCTTCCTACAATGTTCCCATGTTATGCCTATTTGGAATTCCCTCAGTATACATATCTTTAATACAACTTCCAAACGGATAGGTTTTGATATTGAAAATATAATATTTGGTGAGGGATTTAACAGAAGACACACTATTATAAACTTTATTATATTGAATGCAAAACAGTATTTCTACATGAATTTTAAGAAAGTTAAAAACCCAACTCTAAATGGACTGATCCTATAATTGAAATTTAAATACAATGATGAAAGATGCATATCAATTAGTAAAGGTAAACTACAGAATTCTAGTAAGATTTGGAGAGAATATACAAATATTTTTGAATTGTCATCAGGTAATAGTTAATATTTCTTTCAAATTGATTTGCTGTATTTTTGTATTATCATATTCACTCATGTTCCACAATTTTATGAATTAACTTTTGTGTATATGTACCTGAATGAAAGTGTGTATGAATGAACAAAATATCCTATCATTTCCTCCCTTTCTCTTTATATTCACAAAAAAATCACTATTATATTGAATTGATCTTTATTTCAAATCATGTGAATTCAAAAATGTGAATAAAACAAGAGGCCCAAGGGGGCAACATCGCTCACCTGAGTTACAGACAAAGGATTCAAAGTCACAAAAATACTTCTCCAGATCAAAGCCCTTGACAGCCATATTTGTTGACCTCTCGACAAGAAAAACACAAACTTGGCAGAGGACCTTGAGTACTTGCTTGCTGCAAGGTTTCGTGAAATTCTGTGCAATGGTTGCAGAGGAGATTTCGAAAATGTGTCAGCCAATCAGAGTCCTCGGTGACCATATTTGTTGAACGATCGGCCTGAAAAGCACAAACTTGGTAGAGGACCTTGAGTACTTCCTTCCTGTAAAGTTTCGTGAAATTCTGTGCAGCGGTTGCAGAGGAGATGTCAAAAATGTATCAGCCAATCAGAGTCCTCGGCGGCCATATTTGTTGACCGATCGGCACGAAAAACACAAACTCGGTAGAGGACCTTGAGTACTTCCTTCCTGTAAAGTTTCATGAAATTCTGTGCAGCGGTTGCAGAGGAGATGTCGAAAATGTGTCAGCCAATCAGAGCCCTCGGTGGCCATATTTGTTGACCGATCGGCACGAAAAACACAAACTTGTGGAGGACCTTGAGTACTTCCTTCCTGTAAAGTTTCGTGAAATTCTGTGCAGCGGTTGCATAGGAGATGTCGAAAAATGTGTCAGCCAATCAGAGCCCTCGGCGGCCATATTTGTTGAACGATCGGCAGAAAAAACACAAACTTGGTAGAAGACCTTGAGTACTTCCTTCCTGTAAAGTTTCATGAAATTCTGTGCAGCGGTTGCATAGGAGATGTCGAAAAATGTGTCAGCCAATCAGAGCCCTCGGCGGCCATATTTGTTGAACGATCGGCACAAAAAACACAAACTTGGTAGAGGACCTTGAGTACTTCCTTCCTGTAGAGTTTCATGAAATTCTGTGCAGCGGTTGCAGAGGAGATGTCGAAAATGTGTCCGCCAATCAGAGCCCTCGGTGGCCATATTTGTTGACCGTTCGGCATGAAAAACACAAACTTGGTAGAGGACCTTGAGTACTTGCTTCCTGTAAGGTTTGGTGAAATTCCATATAGCGGTTGCAGAGGAGATGTCAAAAATGTCAAAAGTTTACGACGGACGGACAACGACGGACGACGGACGGACGACGGACGGCGCTCTATGACAATAGCTCACTTGAGCTTTGCTCAGGTGAGCTAAAAAAAGATGTCAAGTACACCCCATCTTCTCAGCAAAAAAAAAATGGAAAGGATACAAAATAGAAAATCCGAATGGACGTATAACATGTATCATGAAGAACACAACATATATGTAATTTATCTGATTTTGACACTGGAATAAAATTTATTTTAATATTGAGAAATTATGGTCATGCAAAATTTACACCGCCGCGTATGATTTGCCGTCGATGATATGTACTTATTTTTTCAAATTGGGAAAAAATATCAGCCATGTCTCAATTTCGACTGAGAAATACCCTTAAAATTTTATTGAACATATTTTATAATAATTTAATTTTGCATGTAACAACTCTGAAGGATTTTCATTTGCTTAAAAGTTTTCTATAACCTGAAAAATATCAGGACACGCCCTTTTCTGGAATTACTTCCAAAATTAAGCAAAATGGCGGATCCCGTAAACTTGATACACTGAATTTTACCTCGAGAACGAAGACTAGATAAAAGGTACACATAATTAATACTATTTTCATCTTTAGATATACAAACATAATCGATTGTAGCAACAGGTAAACGATTAAATGAAGTACTTACCACGATATTTGTAGGTAAACATATCGTGTTGGTGCGATGATAGGTCACGCTGATGAAAGATTGCATTTTAATCATAATCTACCACTATCAAACATGTACCTGATTGTCAGATACTTTGCCATCCCATCCGGAGTCATTCTATTCTCATCGTTTGAAATATATCAAATGACTCGGGCTGAGTTGTATGAAAACAAACGCCGGTGTAAAGACGAATAATGACCCCCGTCGAATAATGACCGGATGTCATTATTCTACGTAGAAAAAATGACCCCCGGTCATTATTCAACGACCTAGGGGGTTATTATTCGACCGTAGAATAAGTGGCACCAGCCCCAAAAAATTGCAAACCCCTCGTGAAAAATATTGACCCCCATAGAATAATGACCCCCTTATAAACCGACTTGATTTCTCGATAAATGATATTAATATGTTCTCTTTTTATAGTCGACACTAATACTTCAGATAATACTAGTATGCATTGTTTTGCGATTATTTTCAACCAACTCATTTGTTAATTCTGATTCATAAATAAAAAAATAAAAACTAATGATCTTCGAAACCCAGATACCATTTCATTTTTGTGACTTATCTGATTTTATAACATTTATAAGTCTATTGTGAATTTTAGGCCCATACACGTCCATGGACAAGCCGTTCCGAGTCTTTACATCTACAGGAGCACTTCGGTCATACCGGGATTCTGATTTACGCCCAGGAGCGCTAAGTCAAACAAATTTTCCTTAAAGTATGCATATTATCCTCCGGAGATGTTCATAAAATGACAATTGAGTTTGCACGCGTGGTGTGGAAAAAGAGTGTTCTATCGTCGGTCAAGAAATAAATGGGCTTTATAGGAGACAGGACAGGAGTAAAAATAAAACCCTTTTCCACACTTCAGGACATTTTAGAACTCCAAGAGGATAATAATGCTTATAAGGAGGGTTTGAACACCAAGATAGCGGCAACATTATTTGTTTTCTCACTTCCTATGAAAAGTTCAGTCTTAACTTTTTCAAAACAATTTATACGCTGATTGATATACACATTTGAGTGTCCTGATAAAGTTTGAATAATTTCCGGCGTCATTTGAAAAAAAATTATGGTGATTTTCGAAATTGTGGACATTGCAAGTTGCCATGAGCAAAGCACGACGTCATTTCGACGTTATCGGGAAAAATGGCGTCAAAAACCTTCGCATTCAAAATGCAATAAAATCATCAATACCAAACGTATCGCAATGAAACTTTGCATGTGTAAAATAGAAAGTTCAATCTTCATCACGGTGAATTCGTTGACAAATTTTCATTACAGGAAAGTGGATGTCACTTCATTGAAAATGAACGATTTTGGAAGGAAAAATAGGAAAATATAAAGCTTTGTAAATTCAATTTTTCTCATTTAATCATGAAATCATCTCTGGACATTGTTGACCAATTTGTTAGTTTTTTGACAAAGATTCATCCACAGAATTCCTATTTAGTAGCTATCAATTACAGTCAATTGGCTCGGAATTGCCATTTTTGAGCGATAGTATCATATTTTATTCCTGTATTTTACCTTTGTTAAAAACACAATTTATCTCATCTTTTCCATATGTAAGTGCAATACATTTATGAAGAATTTGGTTGTTAAATTGAAATTAATTTCCAATACCTTTACGAAAACTGGAATGATACTTTTAATATTATGACGTCATCAAGAAATTCACGGAAACGATGAAAAATGTATATTTCAAAGTCTTATAGAGAATTTTCCTGTGGATAGAATCAAATGTAAGTTTCTATAATCAAGGACAGACAAGTAATATATAATTTCAGAAATGTTATGAAAAATTGAATTTGGCGTCCAAGTGTTCAATACCTCCTTAATTAAGGGATAATTTGCATAACTAATTAAGCTTCCCTGTAAATTTACGTTATTATTATCCTCAATGAGGAAGTTTTACGGTCGATACGGGGATCTTACAACACAATATACTCTCCTGAATGTTTAATGACATTCTTGGGCATGGTCACAAACAATAAAAACCCTGAATCAATCAGACATTACACCTAATCATGACCTTACCGAAAACGAATTTTTTACCAATTCAGAGAGGTTTTCATAGAACATTTGCGACGGGTGTGCCAAGCCGACAGGGGACGCTCACTCCTTCCGGACACCTTGTCCTATATCTTCGGGATTAGCAGTTCCTCAGGTGGAAACCACAATAACCGAACTTGACATCATCAAATTTGACAGTATCACCGAACTTGACATCACCGAATTCGACAGGTTTCAACTGAATATGTGCGACGGATGTGGCTAGCCAGCAGGGTGCGCTGATTCCTCCGGACACCTAGTCCCGTCCCATTTAGGACTTGCATATGTTCTACTTGTTGAGAGCATTACCTTAATTTGTCATGAATTTCTGAATTAAAGCTTTCTGGACTCTGAATTCAGTATTTATATTTTACTTCTAACAAATTTGAATTTATTCAAATAAGGCAATTATTGTCATATGCTTAGTTACATTATTTAGGACGTGTGCAAGGGAACATAATTTGTTCCATAGGTAAAAGATTCGAACCATTGGACATGCATTTTCTATCATAATGGTAACACTTGAATTGTGTGTCCAGTGACATCAACCATTCAATATGCCGTTCAAAACTGTTTTCGAAGTCAATTCAAACTTTACAGCCATGCTCCCTGGCGTTGCGTCGATTTTCGTCAGGAGATTCCTTGCACTGTGCATAATTCTAATGTAAAATTAAACGTCCAGACAATTTAAACAAACGCGCTCTTTGTATATTTTTGGCTAGGCGGCCTATATTGAGCAAAAGAGGATATTATTAAATTAAGAAGATAGCACTGAAGCCATTATTACAATAGTAGCAGCATTGATGTATATCAAACATACATGTAATTGCAAAAACGTGTTATCCTCTTTCTGTTGATAAAGGCCGTGTGACCGAAATTTGCAAAGAGAGTGTTTGTTTTATTTATTCAACTTGCTTCCCTATTGAGGACCATAGACCTCAGTCTGCGGATCAGAAGGTTGCGAGTTCGAATCCCACTGTATGCGTGTGTTTTTCATTTTGTAATTTTCGCTTGCACCAAGTTCCTCGTGGCGCGACAAAGCCCATGCATATAAAATCAAGCATGACATTGTAGCCAAGTTCGATCAACTTCTGATCGTCTGTCTCATTAAAGTATTTGAAATTTTCTGTTACAAAATTTCTTGAAATTTTTAAACGTGGATCCTGTAGCATTATATTCCACCCATTCTGCTACGTCTTTTTTGTACATTTTTGGTGCGGCTAGCCAACAGGGGATGCTTACTCCTCCCGGGCACCTGATCCCACCTCTAGCTTGCTAGGGGTCCGTCGATGCTCCATTTTGTGCTCTATTGTGAGTGCTGTTGAGATTATCGTCAGGATCTTCTTTAACTCATTTTGGACATAATCATTTTCATACTTTGTGGCAATTTTACATTGTTTAGACTGAGGATCACTGACGAGGGTTTAGTACCCGAAAGGTGCATGTCTGGTCCATGCTGTAAATTTATCAGATCTTAAATGATGCTATTGAATTTGAAGACGTTTAGCATTCATGGAACAAAAATGTCAAAATTATCATGGACTCTTGTGAGGAATATGCAAGACATTGGGCAAAGAAAGAGGATGTACAGCTCGACACCCTTTCCGAATGGATGAAATCCATCAAAGGGTTACTTTTATCTAGAATTAACCGATTAAAATCAACTGTGAACACCAGATTCATGTCTATATTTAAAGACCCTGATGTTATCACAGAGCTTACCTACCTCCAAGAACATTATGTCATCACACCAGCGGACAAAGCCTCAAATAATTACACATTTACTTGCAAAAAGTACTATTTCGACAGTCTAGTTAAAGAGTTGGGTTTAAATTCGACACCTGGAAATCCCACTTACACTCCAACAAACCTTTCTGCCTCTGAAATAATAGATAACCACAAATCAGCTCTTGCTTCCTTTGGCTTCGACACTAACAATTTAGATTTAGATTTACCATACTTATACTGCATACCTAAAATGCATAAGAATCCGTACAAACAACGTTTCATCGCTGGTTCCTCAAAATGTTCTACCAAATCTGTATCGATTTTACTTACCAAAGTTTTATCTGAAATCAAATCTGGGCTTCAAAAATATTGTTCGACAGTATATTATCGCAGTGGTATCAACCAGATGTGGATTTTAAAGAATTCGAAGGAACTTTTAGAATATCTGAAATCCACTCATTTTAGTAGAGTCAATTCGATCAAAGCCTTTGATTTTTCGACACTTTACACCACAATTCCACATTCTAAATTGAAAGAAAGACTCGCAAAAATTATAAGTAATGCGTTTACAAGTAAGAACGGTAATCGCAAATACAACTTTATTGTTGTTAACTATGACAAAACCTACTTTGTAAAAGAAAAGTCCGATTCTGAAAATAAGTACACTGAAACAGATATTATTCAGATGTTAAACTTTCTGATCGACAACATTTTTGTGGTGTTTGGAGGAAAGATCTTCCAGCAAATTGTCGGAATTCCAATGGGGACCAATTGTGCCCCACTCCTTGCCGACATTTTCCTTTACTCGTACGAAGCTGAATTCATTCAATCTATGGTCACTGAGGGGAAAAGATACTTAGCTTCTGACTTTAACTTCACTTACAGATACATAGACGATGTTTTGTCCATCAATAATCCAAAATTCGCGGATTACCTGATCAGTATCTATCGTTCGGAGCTTGAAGTCAAAGAAACTACAGAGACAAATAATTCAGCATCCTATTTGGACGTAATGTTGTCCTACGGCACTGATGGTCACATGAACACCTCACTCTATAACAAACGTTACGACTTCAATTTCAGCATTACAAACTTTCCTTTTCTGAGTAGCAACATCTCTTCATCGCCTGCTTATGGCGTGTTCATATCTCAGTTGATACGCTATGCCAGAGCAAGTACCAAATATACGGATTTTGGTTCTAAGAGCTAAGTGTCTTTCAGATAAGCTTCTCAGTCAGGAATATGTTTGTGACCGACTAACATCGTCACTGAGGAAGTTCTACGGTCGATATGGGGAACTCGTCATACACTATGATGTCCCACTCTCCAGAATGGTGGATGATATTCTGTCACAGACCATTTGAACCATCCAACCAACGATTGCACTCTATATCTTCCGAAATGGAAGTAACCGGATGTGACAGTTCTACCGAATTGAAGATGCAGGTGTTGCATACAAGCAGGAGATGCTTACTCTTCCTGGGCACCTGGTCTCACTCCCATATCGGGAGTTCGCTTCTTTTCATATGGTGGAGGTTTTTGTTTGTTTGCTTTCGTTCCTGTTTTATCCTGATTTTGTATGCCTGCGGTTTCTGATTTTCTGAATTACCGATTTTGTGCTGTAAACAGGGATATGGTCATTATCCATATTTGTCATTCACCCGAAGCATAGGGTCCAGTGGACATAAAGTAAGATGTATCAAATATGGCGTCGAACTGAAATCGGTGCAGTATATCTGTATAGCTTTAACGATTATCCCTCGATAATCGACTTGGAAGTGGGGGATACCCTATCGGAGTGGCGAGGCGGGAGTCTGCCTGCCTGTTATAAACTTTAACTTTCGCCATATTTTTTATCGTCAGAGATAGAGTTCATATTTAGCATGCATACTCAACTAATGAAACCGTTTCAAATGACACCAGGGTCAATGACCCTATGCACTTCATGCTAAGTAGCTTTTCGGACTTTGTAGCCATCGGGGCATAGTGTTTCACAGACACATCTTGTTGTGGAAAATATCAAATATTATTATTACCAGGAGTGTAGTATGTAATGTACAATATGGGGTCATTTTTCTATAGGGGTCATTTTCCTATAGATCTAACATGTAGAAAAATGATCCCCCGGGTATTTATTCTACGTTTTTGACTCATTATTCTACGGCTAGGGAGTCATTTTTCTACGTAGAACAATGACCCCGGTCATTATTCGACGGGGGTCATTATTCGTCTTTACACCGGCGCCGTTCAACTACCAGCCTCCAGTTGTTGTTATTTGCAATGAGGGAGATAATCCCTTCGCAGGAACTTTGCATTGAGCTTTTTTACGAATTTCCAAGATTTAAGAAGATGCACATAATGTATAATATATTATGTAAGTTAAAATTAAATCATAAGGAATGTTTCTAAAATTCTTTTTGGTTATGGGAAATAACCTCAAATATTTCCCATAAACAAAAAGAATCTTAGAATCATTCCTTAAGAAAATATATTGTCAATAACGAAAATTATCCAAACGAATACAGCGCAAACAGTATGTACATTTATAAACATAGGGTAATCAAAGATTACATAGCTCGCCTATACAGGTTTTTGTCAGAAACCAGGTTAAAGTTTTTGAAAAGTAGGTCAAAGTCCAAGGTCAAGGTCACTAGGTCAAAGGTCATGGTCTCAAATGAAAGATCTCGTCACTAGGTATCTACAGGTGAAATATCAAAGCCCTACCCCTTATAGTTCAAGAGATATAGCCCAGGTTAAAGTTTTGTCTACGGACGACGACGACGACAACGACAACGACAACGACGCCGAGGGTATGGCATTAGATCTCCGGACTTTTTCGTTCCGGCGAGCTAATTAAAAATTTTATTTTTAACCTGAAGAGCGATTTTACGGTAACGGACATTCTGCGAGTACATATATACCGATAGTCTATTTTCCACGCCTTGTAAACAAATCCTTCACAGTAGCACATTCTGTATCTTCATATTTTTTCCTTCATTTTTTTCAATGATATAAATCTAAATCATTAAAAGTGCAATCCAAGGAATGTAAACATGTATACATAAAAAATAACAAACAACCGAAATATAGACGCATCTTAATTTGGGGAGATTTTTTGACATACAATGTATATTGATAATTTCAGTCGGTAAAAATCAATGCGTTTAGAAAGTAGGAAATATCCCTACTAATGTGGTTATTTTACAGGGACGTGTATAAAATTTCATACCGGGTATTCTATTACAAACAGCGAAACGTACATACTGAAATGATGTAAGCAATAGGAATTATTGAGAACTGGAAGGTATTGTAGGTGGTGCTATGATAAAATTATTAATCTTTGAATTTAATCGATCCTTTTTCTGTGTAAAAACAACATGTGTAATTATATAAACATGCAGTTGCGGTTGTTCATAATAAAGAGATAAAAACCAAGAAAAGCCTTATTATTGTGATTAAAGAATGACTTGCGAGTGGCACTGTAACCAGCGATCAATCCGATGCCCATGCGTATTTATTTTTTTTTATAAAGGCCCTGTCACACCTTCACTTTTTTGGCCAACACACGAGTAGCGACCTTCAGCACTCTGGCGAACGTCGAGGAAATTTCATAATGAAGCAACGTTCTGAAAGCGCGCGTGGCGACCTTGTAGAGCATCAAAAAGGTTGCGAGGTAATTTTTGATAATGACGAGTTGTACCTAGCGAGCCAAAGAATTTCTTAAATATAAAAAAAAAATTTCTATTAGAAAAGAAAGTGTTGACCACCAAAAGAGGGTATCGTTGCCCACTCGTACCCCTCTAAATGCAGATAAATCAGATGAGACAAAAAAAAAAAAAAAAAAGAAATGATTTTACGCAGGAAAAGGGGGTGGGGACTTAAATACATTGTAGGGTCTGCTGGGTTACCGGAAATACACATACCTTTTATGCCTTGGTGAAAAGTATCATTATCACATTAATATCATTTATTGTAAGATTTCAAAAAGTCAACAAAGGGGTGCCCCAGCTACCCCTCATTATATTATATTGAAATCTACCAAGTACATGTACATGCACGTTTATATTATATCGCGATATTGATAGTGCTCATATGAACACATTTAACAGTCCAAGAGAATACTGAAAACAGTAATATTACTAAAACTAATAAAATAACTTTAATTGGAGTTATCTCTCTTGGAAATTTATTTCTTTATATTACTGAAATCAGTAATACTATATAGATTGTCAGTTTGCTCTTATACCAGTGGATTCGGGGAGAAATGAGGGTGATTAGGAGTTGCATCTCATTCAAATGTATACTGAAAAATTGTTTAAAACATCAGGAAATTTTTTTTCCTCAACATATTTGAAGAAAATGTGATATCGAAAAGAAGAAAAAGTGAAAAATAGTTTCCAAAGGGACATTATTTTCAATTTTCAGTATAAAAATTTGTTCAGATTTAATGAATTTGTTGTTGAATGAAAGAATTGTGTGATAAAAGCTCTGCTTGTAGCTTTAAAATGTTGCTTTGTCTATATTACAGAAAGATGTAATATAAGGTGGCAACATTACTGTTTACAATAATATAAGGGATTATTGTTAACAGTAATATTACAGTTCTAAGTAATACATGTATTACTATTTATAGTATTCTCCTGGACTGTTTAACTATCGTTTTCTCCTTTTTCATAACAAATTACACCTTCATCTTAACATAAAAATTTAGATTATTTAAAGATGTTTTTCATCATTCAATTGCACAAAAACTGATGCTAAGTAGCCTAAATAGCGTTAGAATATAGCAGCATGTTACCTACAGACAAAAATACAATGTGATCGTAACGTCATATGACGTCAAAATCAGCGTAACATATAGCCGACCATCCTGGTTTCAAATTAGTGTATAATTGCAACGGAATGTCGGATTCTCAAAATTTAAATTGATTCATACTCTTTCTTTCTTGTATTTTCAATGCTCAATGTTTTTCCGAGTTTTGAGATTGGGCTGATTTTGGCCCTTACCGCCTCTTGCCCTTTTATAAGTCTTTTTTATTTCTATTGTGAATAGAAAATATGCTTATAGTGAACTTTCTTCATTAAATGATCAAAGTTCATTGTATGCATTATACGGATGGATTGTACGAACTACTTTTATGAACCCCTGGCGATTCTTTATAAGCGTTTTTTACTGCATAGGAAAGGTTATCGTGTAATTGCCTGACCTCGTGAGGTCAGGCACACCTAGGCTTTTGCATGTAATAATGATGAAAGCGTCGTTTACAAACATTCACAAGATCAGACAAAAACAGCATTCTCTTTGAAAGAGTTATCGCTCCTTTAACATGTGCGCTTATAGAAATACGCGAAGATTTTTTTTATGGGAGGTAAGATATCTAGGTGGCTGAGTGGTCAAGGAATTAGCCTCTCACGCAGACGACCGGGGTTCGTGTCCCGGTGCGGAAAAATATGGGACGATTTCTGGAAAATTTTATTTCGTTTATATTACACGCGTTCACTAATTCATTTTAATTTTCAGCTCGAAAACGTGGGAGTACATGTACTAAATCGTGGCAAGTTGCAAACATGAGAAACTATTGTGTCTGATGGTAGATGTAGTACATATTTATTGTACACGATAGCGGACTACTTTACAATTCAGAAGCCCTCATTTTGTTTACATCAGATACACGTGTTTTTGTTTCTTATTGGTGGGTGGGAGACTTCTGTACATTACTACGGATTTATCAGGAATGTACTGAGTTATAGTTCATTTCAACGTGTTCCTGTTTGTTTTATTTTCCCAAGGGTCTATCAAGTCAAGACTACGGGATGAGGAGGGTCGCCGTTATTTTGTTAAGGTCAGGCAAGCTTTTTTGAAAAGCTAAAACTTGTCTTAACATTAACCTTATTGTCTAGTTCGGACGACGCCGACGCCGGGGATATTGCATTAGATCTCTTGCACTAAAGTGCAGTCAAACTAAAAACTCAACAGCTTAAGCAAATTGATCAGAGATTGGTGGATCAATGATACAGGTTCACTTGAAAATTAAGTCAAATTTTTAACTGAATTTTAATAAATTTTAAATGTTTGCCTTCTCATTTTCAAAAGTTTAATCCTTTCCTCATCCTGATCCCCAAATCCAAGTAAAAAAAATGTTGACGGTAATTTTTGTGTCGCCTGCGAAGCATAGCGACACTTAGGGATCACTTTGTCCATTGTCCGTGTGTCCGTCTGTCACACTTTGGGTGTCACAGTCCATAACTTTTGATTGGTACATGATAGGGCTTTGATATTTCACATGTGTATTCCTTGTGACAAGACCTTCCTACACATACCATAATTTTTTACCTATTGACCTTGACCTACATATTTGACCTACTTTTCAAAAAAAAAAAGAAGAATGGATATATCTTTTGATTGGTACGTATTAGGACTTTGATATTTCACACGTGCAATCCTTGCGGCAAGACCTTTCTACACATACCATAATTTTGTACCTTGTGACCTTAGCCTAGATATTTGACCTACTTTTGAAAAAAAAGATGAGATTCGATATATCTTATGATTGGTAAGTGATAGGGCTTTGATATTTCACATGTGTATTCCTTGTAACAACGCCTTTCTATACATACCATAATCTTTTATCTATTGACCTTGACCTAGATATTTGACCTACTTTTCAAAAAAATTAAGATTGTACATGTATATATCTTTTGATTGGTAAGTGATAGGGCTTTGGTATTTCACATGTGTATTCCTTGTGACAAGATCTTTCTACACAGGCCATAATATCTGACCTTGTGACCTTGACCTAGATATTTGACCTACTTTTCAAAAAAATTAAAATAAGCTATATCTTTTGATTGTTAGGTGATAGGGCTTTGATATTTCACATGTATACATGTATTCCTTGTAACAATACTCATACCATAAGTTTTTTCCTTTTGACCTTGACCTAGGTATTTGACCTTCTTTTCTAAGAAATTAAGGTTGGATATATCTTAATTAGTAGGTGATATGTCTTTAATATTTCTTATGATGAGACCTTTTTGTTACCAATTTTTACGTAGTGACCTTGACCTTTTTACGTAGTGACCTTGACCTAGATGATTGACACTCTTCTCTGAACATTTGAGAATGACCATATCTTTAAATTTGTAACTAAGAGGTCTGATATTTCAAATGAATTTCATTTGGCAAGACTTTTCTACTGATACCAATAGTTTTGATCCACTTTCTAGAATAATTATCAAGCCGCTTCGCAGGCGACACAAGCATTCCTTGGATTGCTATTTTTATTTTTTAGTATTTCAAGACGTTGCACTATTTTTTCATAGCAAAGCAGTGATTGAATGATTGAAACAATTATTGAATGATCGACTGAACCCGTTCACTGTACTGACCTGAAGTCAATGGTCTCCCGATTTGAAAATACAACATGACAAACTGGAAAGGCATGCTCCCTGTTGTATGTTTAGCAAAATCACTAAAAGTACATTTCTTGGGAATGAAAAACACTCGGCAATGTGGACAACTTCCATCAATGTCACGAGAGGCTCCTACAGGGAAGAGGAAGCAGAGATCCAACTAGTGATTTTAGAAAGAATATTATACGTAAAACGGGAAATATCATGATTTTAACAAATTCCAGGGAGAGGCAGATCCTGACCTTCTAACCACCCTCTAGATTCGCGCTTGGAAGTACTTGAGGATCACAAGGAGCCGGACAAAACTAAGATTTCGATTTAATAGTTTTGAACAGAACACAAAGCTTAAATCGTGGAAAAATTCTCGCAGTATTGAATATTTGATGGAAACTTGTACAGGGGAATTTGAGACTCAACCTCTAAAATGTGCTTCGTCTCTCATTTTTAGGTTATTTTCTCTCTTTATTCAAAATACAAAAAAGTGTTTGTACACGATGGTTTATGATGAATTTGATACGAAATTAGGTGGTTCTAAAATGGGTTGGATCTAAATTTGACTGAATCCATGATGGAATGGATCTCAGGGTTGACGAATCTATGGCTGGGGCATAAATAATTGGGTGGATCAAAGTGGATTCATGATGGGATACATCCACCATTGGGTTGATGCATGATGTGGTTGATTGGAACTGGGGATGTATCAACTATGGGATGAATCCGACATTTTGTGGGCCAATGATGATGTTGGTCCTAGACTGGGTGGATCCATGATGGCGTTGATCCAAAATGGGATATGCGCATTGATCAACGAAGGCGTGGATAAAGAATTGGGTGAATCAAATATGAGAAGGATCCGCAATGGGGCGGATATAAGATGGATGATCGAAGGGTAGTATCCCAGATTGGTGGATCCATGACACAAGTTCAGCCAAAAATTGCGTTAGGGGTTACTATGCGTGTGCTTTCCAATAACTGACAGGGTATCAGTAAATACCCTCCCAGCAAACATGACTACATGGGTTCCATGTGGGCAAAATGCCCATCTTAGCCTATATGGGTCCTTTATGGTATTTTAAGCCCAGTTTGGAACTATTTCAGACCTTTATGTACCAATTGTGTCTTACAAAGGTACATGTCACATGCACTTATTGGTTAAGTAGTTACCCATCAGAAGGCCCCTTTCACACTCAATTAAGGTTATTAATCATTTAAATATTAGTCATTAAAGTAAGTCATTAAAATGATTAAAATCACATGTAGTCATCAAAATAATTAAACTAGTCATCAAAATAATTAAATTATTCGTCAAAATAATTAAAGTAATTAGTCATTAAAATATTTTCGACGTTCCTGGAAGAAACCGTACGGTGTATTTAACCTCATATCCTTGTGAAGTCACTTGATCAATTTTTTTTTCGGGAAATGCTGAAATGCGTAGCTTTTCGCCTATGCATTTCAACAGGCGAGAAGAAGCGTCGCTTTTCAGTATACACTGTTCACCGAAAAACTCAATCAATGGTTTTGCTGGGTCTCGCAGTTTGATGCAGCATAATCTGGTGTATGCCACCTTTAGAAAAACAAATTAATAGGCCAATCATGTGTTAGCTTGTCCAACTACGACGATGTCTTTTACTGCTGTTTCGCCTTGTGGTAGGTCTGCTACTTGGACAGGTTGTCAGCTTTAATGTCACATGGCTGTATAAGCCAATCAAATTACCTCAGGTCACGAAAAATGACGTCAGAGCTACCACGTGTTTACCATGAAATGTTGACAATGATAAGCATTGCAAACCTGAATTGATATCAGAGGATAGACGAAGACATTTCATGAAATAATACATATGTGGAATAATTCTTTATATCAAATTTGATACGATTTTGACCATGGAGGTCTTTGGAGTAGTGAGTAGTCGTTGAAGTGACAGGACGTGTTTTTGAGCGGCTCCGTTGAAAGAGAAATTTAATGTTTAAAACTATAACTTGAGCAATGCTTTTCTTTGGTAATGGATTACAGATCTTATTTGGTGTATGCACTGTGAAAAATGGGAAAATATAAGAAAAGGCATAAAGGAGAAAAGCGGAAGAAAAACACTAATACTTCTAGTGATTACACAGATCACGGCGATCAGAGCGATACTCACACCATGAATGATATCAGTACTGTGATAAATGGGGCGAACGAAGTCTTATTTGGACAAACAGATGGAAAGGTACATGATACTAGTATCGGACCTAATCCACCTAATCCACCTACGTCCACGCCATTAGTTACGTCAGATGCTGGTTTGCATAATAAGTTAGATGTCATCATGTCGCAGTTGTCAAAATTATCAAAACTGGACGATATAGAGCACAGATTAGGGAGTTTAGACAATACGGTAGCCTGTATGGGTAATAGATTCAATGAGGTAGAGAAAGCTAACGTGGAATTTAGACAAACGGTTGATTTTGTATCGGAAAAAGTTGACCAGTATGAAGCGAAATTGAATAGCAGTGAAATCCAGGCGCTCGTTACGACTGTCAAACAACAAAGTCGAGCAATATTAGAAATGAAAGAGGAGATAGAAGCAATTAGAAACAAACGTGATGACCTGAAAGATAAAGTAGTAGATCTCCAATGCAGATCCATGAAGAACAATCTTATTTTTACTGGGTTATCGGGTGAAACGAACACTGAAGACACTGAGGGCGTCCTGCGAGATTTTATATATTATGAGCTGGGGATAGATTCCAATATTGAATTCGGCAATGTGCACCGTTATGGCAAAAGAATAAACGGTAAACCCCGTCCGATAGTGACTCGCTTCCTGTACCTCAAAGATTTAGCATTCGTGAAACGCAATGCCTACAAGCTTAAGGGAAGTAACTTCGGAATTAATGAACAATTTCCGGCAGTCATAGAGGATCGCAGAAAGATGCTTTATCCCGTCATGAAGAGAATCAAAAGGCGCGATAGATCCGCAAATGTGAAATTAGTGCGAGACAAGCTGTATGTTAACGGCGCATTGTACGATGACAGTCACGATGGAGAGAGGATGGACGAGGGCCCAAGCGAACACAGTCAGTCGCAATATCGGGGCTTTCAAGTACGTGAACACACAGGAAGTCGTAATGAGGGCATGCGAGTAAGCGACAATGGACAAAATCGGCGTACAAATACCTATTATAGACACGGACATATGCAAAACGGAAGTATTGATAACGGAAACAGACAAGCACAGAACGGAAGTGGCGATGACGGAAACAGACTAGCGCAGAACGGAAGTGTAAATAACGGACGTTCTTTCAGTGATTCTACATTGGACGCAAACGGACATACACAGAGCGGAAGTACGCATAATGGTAGACAGACAGTAACCGGTCAGGTCCCTGGTGATCGCCTTATACCAGCATAGGGGAATGCGGGGGGTGAAACATGCTATCATGATGACATTAGCGTAATTGCATGGAATATTGGAAAAGGGCTACATGATAAACTTCATGATGATGTTTTTCTATCATTTATTGTTAAACATGATATCATATTTTTGAGTGAATGTTGGATAACATGTGATAATGAAGATTTAGGTATAGATGATTATTGTAAATATGTATACCCACGACGTAGATGTAGAGGCGGGGGTATTGTTATATATGTCAGATCAAAACTTGCTGGAAAAATAGAAGTAGTTGAAAACATATACGACAGCATTATATGGTTAAAACTGAATGAAAATGGAAACTATAAATATTTTGCATTTTGTTATATGCCACCAGTAAACAGCGTATTTTATCGAAATGATGTAGATGACGATGTTGATTTATTTTACGAGTTAGAGCAAACTATTATCAAATATCAAAATATGGGGAAAGTGTTTATAGTAGGCGACCTTAATTCTAGAACTGGAGAAAGGCCAGACTATATAACAAACGATTCATTAGATTCTAATCTGACAGATCTGTTGAGAGGTATAGATTATGTAAGTGACGATCATTATACACAACGTAATAATATGGATAAGGGTATTAATACATTTGGTCATAGATTACTGTCATTATGTAAGTCCTCTGGACTGAGAATTGTTAACGGTAGACATTTAAATGATCAAAACGGGAATTTCACTTTTTGTGGGACAAACGGACTTAGCTTGATTGATTATTTGGTAACAAAATCAGAAAATTTTACGGATATATATGATTTTTGTTCAGGAAATTTTACAGAGTTTTCAGACCATTCTCAACTACATTTTTCTTTGAAATTTTGATGTATTGATTCAAGTTCTTCTATAGATACGGGTAATATTGGAAGAAAGAAAAGTATATCAGTTGTATGGAACACAGAAAATACCAGAACGGCTGTTAATAATCTTGAAATGAATGTAGATCGATTGTTAGAGTCAATTAATGTCACAATATTAAGTCAATCAGATATGAACGACTGTGTGAAAAATTTTTGTAATATTATTAATGAGTATGTTTTACCATGTTGTGATGTCAAAACTGCAGTATCAAATAGATCAAATCTACATAAGAAGGAAAGTGCGAGTAAACCATGGTTCAATGACCAATGTAAGAAAAAATTCAAAGAATATAAAGAAGCACTTCAAAACTTTAATAGGTGCAAATCACGTGAAAATCATGGAATTTTAATTGAAAAGAAAAGTAAATATAAAAAGTTTGAGTTTAGAATGAAAAGGCAGTATAAAAGATATGAAGGTAACATGATGAGTTATCTGAAAAGACATAATCCTAAAGAATTTTATAAGATCTTTTCAAAACGTAATAGTAGCTCCAAAGCACACACAGATATTTCTATGGATCAGTTTGTCGAGCATTTCAGAAATTTAAGTAACATCATAAACATGCAGGATGATTTGGAGGGAGTTGAACCAGGGTTTGCTAACAGTGTAGATACATGTATTTTTGATGAATTAGACAGTGTTATTACCAAGGATGAAATATGTAAAGCAATAGGTAATCTAAAACGTAATAAATGTTGTAATGAGGATTGCATTGTAAATGAATTGTTTATAGAGTGTAAAAATTTCATTGTTCCTTTCATTGAAAAATTGTTTAACATGGTTTTTAACACAGGCATATTTCCTGAATCATGGGCTGAGGGATGTATTGTACCTTTACATAAAAAGGGGGACGTTAACGATACGAATAATTACAGGGGGATAACTCTTGTAAGCTGTGTGGGCAAACTCTTTACATCAGTTCTAAATAGCAGGTTACTCACTTGGGATAAAGAAAATAATGTTATTACAGATGCGCAATTTGGTTTCAAACAAAATCACTCTACAGTAGATGATATATTTATTTTACAATCCTTAATAAATAAATCTTTAAATAAACGGGGAGGGCGTCTCTACTGCTGTTTTGTCGACTACAAGAAAGCATTCGACTTGATTGATAGATCAAAATTATGGTTTAAATTGATAAAGCAAGGAATCACTGGGAAGATGCTTCAAATTATCCGTTCTTATACGAAAATGTAAAATCCTGTTTAAAATTTAAAGGGTTCTTATCTGAATACTTTAGTAACAGAATCGGCTTATTTCAGGGTGAGGTCTTGTCACCGATAATGTATTCCTTATTTGTCAATGATTGTGAGATGCACTTCTTAAAAGAAAATTGCCCTTCAATTGAACTTAGCTTAATTAATTTGTTCTTGCTCATGTACGCAGATGATATGGTCCTATTCGCACATTCACCCGAGCATCTACAGCAACTTTTAGACTCATTACAGAAATATAATGATAATTGGAATTTAACGTTAAATACAGAGAAAACCAATATTGTAGTATTCAGAAACGGGGATACAATTAAGTCAAATGAAAAATGGCATTATAAAGGTGTAGAGTTACAAATTGTGAATCAATTTAATTATCTCGGGATGGTTTTCAACTTTAATGGAAAATTTAATGAAACTCAAAAGCACTTCACGGAACAAGGCCGTAAAGCGTATTTTGCAATATTGAATAAATTTCGTAATCATGCATTCAATATTGAAACATTATGTTCAGTTTTTGATACTTTTGTTGCCAGTGTTTTGAACTATAGCTCTGAAGTTTGGGGATTTCATAAAGCTCAAGAGATTGAAAAATTGCATTTAAACTTTTGTAAAAGAATTCTAGGGGTTAAAAAGAGTACTAAGAGTAGCTTCGTTTATCTAGAATTAGGTAGAGTTCCATTCATTATTACCAGAAAATTACGCATTTTCAAATATTGGATTAAACTTAGAGACTCCACAAACTGTATATTAAAATCGTGTTTGCAAGAAAGAATAGATTGAGACGACATTTGGATAGTCAATATAAAGATTGAATTGCAAAAATTAGGATTATCACATGTTTGGACTAATAATAACGATATTCCTAGCAAAACCTTATATAAAATGATAGAACAAAGAGTATATGATAATTTCAAACAAAATATTATGGCTGAGGTTTGTAATTCATCAAAAGGTATAATATACCAACATTTAGTGGATAATTTTTGTATGCAAACTTATCTGAATAAACCGATTGACGAAATTTTTAGGAAATGTATTACGCGTCTCAGACTATCTAGCCATAATTTACATATTGAGGAAGGGAGGTATGTCGGAACAGATAGAAATAGCAGAATTTGTATGTATTGTTCATCGAACGAAGTAGAAAATGAATTTCATTTTGTTCTAAAATGTTCTAAATATAATGATTTAAGACAGAAATACATTAAACAATTTTATTATACCAGACCGACTATTTTTAAACTAATTATGTTGCTAAGCACTCCCAATAATAAGGAACTGAACAACTTAGGTAATTTTTTATATTTTGCTTTTAAAAGAAGATCTTTGAGATAAATTGATGTTAAATGTATCACTCTCCGATTTCATCATAAAATGAACACTGCTGTCAACCAGAAATATTTCTTTCTTTTGTCAAATACTTGTAATAATATGCCTCCATGAATATTATTTTACTTTTCGCATTACATGTCCTAGACAATATATGATTATATCAGTGAAATACAGAGTACTTGTTCCTTATTACGCTCTATAGATTATATTTTGACATTATTTATGTATATATATATGTGTGTGAGAGTCATTCATACATTATCTGAACACTTTTTTGACTATGTCCTGTCACATGTTTATTTGAATGTTTATATGTATATCAATGTGTCATATGGCATAAGATAATAAAGAATTGAATTGAGGTCTTAAGAGGTAATCATGCACGCATCTACGTAAACAGAGGGTTGTGTACATTATGTGTAATTATTCATCAATAAATAAACACAAGGTATACTTTTTTGTTCTTAAAATATAGAGTTAAGATCAGACTTTAAGACTTCATAGGTGAAAGTGTCCACATTTTTTTAAAAGAAAGAAATGTCACTTATTATTTGGTTGAAAACTGCATAAAATCTCATACAGCTGTCACACCTATTGACAGAATTCATGAAAAGTATCGGCTGTACCTGATTTGCTGGTAAAAAATTATTTGGTTCGATAAAAACTCATTTGTATTTATTATAAGACGGATGAAAACTCCCAAATGTCAGACATTACATTTGAAGACTTCAAAAACTTTGTGCTGAATGACTTTTTTTCAAGAATTTCAGATATCAAATGTCCCATGCATTCTTACAATCCACATGAAGATATTACTTATTAGACGTTTCTTCAAGAACTTTCATGAATTAGGGAGCAACCATTTTATTTTTATGGGGGGGGGGGGGGGGCAGGAAGACTTTTGCCAGCCGGAAATTTTTTTTCGGCCATTTCAAGAGCCGGAAAATTTTTTTCGCCGGCCCTTCGGGCCGGAATATTTTTTTTTTTTGGTTATTTACCAATGTTGAAAATTACTATAAAGTTTAAATAATTCAGCATGATTTTTCGGCCATATTAAACATCAAACACACAATGAGTTCAACTCTTGCCAGCAGATCACTTCATTTTAATTTCTTGAATGGCATATGGTGCCTATAATCTGTTTACTAAAATGATACTCAACGGAGACAGGCTATATGGTGCTAATGACTTTTGAATTTGATTTATTCACTCCAAATTGCTTTAAGTTTGTTCCATTTTTTATACTTTGTTTATGATACAAAAAAAGTGTTTACTGGGCAGTGGAAAGGTTGGAAGAGAGGGGTGAGGGGCAATTTCATGATCCGGGAAATATTTTTCATCGGCCCTTCGGGCCGGAAAATTTTTTCCCTAAAATTTTGATCCGGAAATTTTTTTTGCAAAGTCTTCCTGCCCCCCCCCCCACCCCCCATAAAAATCAAATGGTTGCTCCCTTATGAGGAGTACGACTGCCTCATCTAACACAGAGAAAATTCGAGCTAAGTTAATGAATGATAACACATATGCAAGTGTTCCAAGTACATGTACATTAAATACAAATCTATTCAAATATACTGTTTCGTTTCCACGATAGAGTCTATTTATCTCCTGAAATGTATCACGGTACTAAAAGCGTGACTTCTCGGGGATGCCCCTACGTTTTGACTTGTGAACAGAACTGAATAAAGCATAGGCAACACAAAGCGTGGCATCCCCTCGCACTGCAGAAACATAGTGTAATCACAGATTACAAAGCTCACCTCATGGCAGCATTTTATCATGGCAGCAAACAGAAAGAAGTCAAAGATTACACAGTTTTGAATATGAAAAATCTGTGTTACAGTAAACCAACAAAAATGCTACCACACAAAAACAAAATACAAAAGGGAAGTAGAGTATTTCATTTTCTGATCCAAATTCTGCATGAATGGTTGTACTCTATTGATACCCAAATCTCCCTAAAATATTTACTCAATGGAAAATATAGGTGATGACCTTAATTTCCACATAGATTTGTCATCTACTCATAAAGATGCATCTTCTGTGCAAGTTTGGAATTCCTAGCACTTATAATAGAGATATAAAACTTCTTAACATTGATATAAGGTGCGTCATTGGTCACCATTTAGGACCATTCTCGCGCATCTCCTGTTCTAGCACTCATTGAGGTTGAATTATATAGATATTTCAATTTATTATGGCCAATATATCATTTCTTACTCTATTGAAGACTTCAATAACCTTGAATCGGATAAGTTTTAAATTTGATCTAAATTGAATGAAGTATCCGTAAAAAAATGCTTCGCGGTAATTTCTATAGAAATTGAGCTGGAGGTACTCTTTTGAACAGTCCGGATTTCTCTTACGCAAGTCATAACCCATGAATTTCGTTTTACCTTTGGAATATTATTGACTTAAGCTGTTTTATAAGGTAGATCTAATGGATACCGAAAAATTATGAATTGATTAAATTCCACTCAAATTAAGGCAGATTTTACCGCGCTGACACTTCTTCAAGAAAACCACAAAATGACACTACTCCAGAACGTTTGTACTCTCTTATTTCAACACGGACATATACTTTTTCTTCAATATTTAAAAAAAACTTTCTCAGGAGCACATATTACTGTGTGTTTGAAAAATCGTTGATATTCAGTATCCCTGATATTTTGACCCAAACTTAGATAATTTTCGTTATTTTTATGTAATATCGAGAAAATTTTAAATGATCCCTGGATTTGGTACTTACGGTGAAACTTTATCAAAATTATGTTTCATAAAAAGTTTCTAACCTGTCTTATCGTATATAAACAAAGATAACTAAAATTAAAATCAAATGATAGCATTTTAGCACTTTTTGTATTTCAGTTACAAATGTGCTAAAAATAGCAACGAATTTCCAGCATTTTTTACCCTGTTTTCCAAATATGCAAAAGTCTTGATTTTCGTCACTGACCAATTAATTTTTCTAATAAAATGATTAATTGACATAAATTCTATGATTAAATATGGTTTTCATAAAAACGTTGAAATTCCTTAGTTCAGAAATGACATGCCTTAACATTGATACCCAAATCTTCCTAACATGTGCACTCAAGCGGAAAATATAGGTCATGACCTACATTTGAACGTTGATTTGTGACCTACTCTTAAAGACGCATCATCTGTGCAAGTTTAAACTTCCTAGCACTTATAATAGAGGAATAAAGCTTCTTAACATACTAGTGCGGACGCCGACGCGGACGCAGACGCCGACTACAAGGGGATAGCATAAGCTCCCTCTCACTTCGTGAGGTGAGCTAAAAATCAATGTGCCGTCTAGACTGTATACAAGGAAAATCAGTAAGGTTCATCCTCTAGTCATAACCAATAAGTGTATTAAGTTTGGTTCAGATCCAATCAAGACTGTACCATCTAGGCTGTACAAGGATTTTGACCATTTCTAATCTATGACTCTTAGGTTACAATAGCATACATGTCTGACCTCAAAAACGTGTGTTCTTCACCCAAAAGCTAACGTCATTTACTGACTTAAAATGAATGGCTTATATAGAAAGTGATATATCAAAAGAAAGATCAATTCCTGTAAATTTCACTGGTACCAAATGATATGTACCTTTCCGTTACCATTTTCACTCCGAAAACGAAAGTGAAAGTGAAAATAGAGAAATTTTGACATGTCATTCAGATAGACTTTGGTCCCATTTTGACCATTGTTCCAGTAAAATTCTTAATATTAAAATTATGCTGATTTGAAGCCCATATCCGTGTAAATAATATATGAAAGTTATCTAGGGGTTCGCCGATTCGTTTTTGAGAAATCCACAATACACCACGGAGAAGCGAATTTCACAAGTCCCCATTCTGAGCCCCTCTTCGGAAATCACCTCTACGTTGTGACTCCTATCAGTTTGATTTTTTTATGCATATCCAAAAATTGAACTCATGAAAATCTTACAAAAATCTTACAGAATCTAATGATACCTTATAACTTGCCTACATTTTAATTGTCATACACAGTACAGCGATATCAGTCTCTGACGTAAATGACAGCAGACAACAGTAAAATGTACAGAAAATTGACCGGGGCCAAATTAGTTTAGAGGCTATAGGATTTATGCTATTAAAACCTTACCTTTGACGTTGAAAATCTATAGGGTTCTTCCTCTTGTCATAAACAATTAGTGTCTGAAGTTTGATTAATAACAAATAAAAACTGCACCCTCTAGGCTGTTTACACAGATTTTGACCTTTTCCAATCTGTTACCTAGACCTTTGACATTGAAAACTCATTGGGTTCTTCCTCTTGTCATATGCTATCATAGTATGAAGTTTGGTTAAGATCCATCCAAAACTGCACCTTCTAGGCTGTTTACAAGTATTCTGACCTTTTCCTATCTGTAACCTTGACCATTGACCTTGAAAATCGATAGTGTTCTTCCTCTTGTCATACGCTATCAGTGTATGAAGTTTGGGTAAGTTTCAATCAAAACTGCACCCTTTAGGCTGTATACAATAATTCTTATCTTTTCCAATGTGTGGCCTTTACCTTTTACCTATGACCAAGAAAATCAATAGGCTTCTTCCTCTTGTCATAAGCTATTCGTGTATGAAATTTTGTTAAGATCCAATCAAAACTACATCCTCTAGGTTGTATACAAGGATTTTTTGACGCACACACTCACTTACGCACGAACGAACGACGGCGTTAATATATCACCCTGCATCTATGTTGCGAGGGGATAATAAAAGGTGTCACCATAGGTAAAAAAATATTGGAAATGTATTTTTAGCATATAGTATAAATACAATTAGACTTTTTTCATCGTGACGAACTTCGCAATTCGAACTTCGTACTTCGCACTTTGAACATTGAAATATCAGTGGAGTAGCTGTCATTTACGTATAAACTCATAAGCGGGGCCATCTTCCTATTGATTAGTATACTCAATGGAATTGGTATATTGCACTTCCTGTACTACTGACGCATTTTTTGGCAACACAAATATAAAATTTAAGTGCGAAGTGCGAAGTTCGTCATGATGAAAAATGTCTAATAAATCATGACCAGTAGTCGTGATAAATTTAACTTTGAACTCGATCTTGTCTTTAATGCAATCTAAAGTTCGAATAAAAAATATGTAAATATTGAAAAATTTTCGATAAGGACGGAGGGGGTCCTGTAAAAAAGTTTAATTTGCGAAAAAAAGAGACATGCATGACCACCCTCCACCTTTTTTTCTTTTTATATTTACGCGCGCCAAAAATCTAAGTTTATATTTTGACAATTTTTTCACAGTTTCATTTCTAACAATAAATATAAAAAAAATATAAGGAAAAAAAGGAAAACGGAAAAAAACATTTTGAGGGTGGGGGAGGGTCCCGCCGGGGTTTGAACCCACTACCCTTGGGTCCATTAGGCATTGAAACGTACCTTTTTACAATCTTAAAAAAATCCTTAAAGTAAAAAGTGGATATCTTGACAAACTATCTTTCATTTGTAGGGAACCATGAGTACCTCATACCTACCAAGTTTCATGAAAATCTGAAGAGTGGCTATAGAAAAGAAGCAGAAGATATATAAAAACACCCCTTCCTTTTTGCATAAGAAAAAAACAATTAAAAAAATGTTAGCATAAAATACATATCAAAAGCATTAAATAATTCAAATATAATAACTATGCAGCAAATGAGTGTGTAAAATCATAAAATTATTGATTTATTTTTAAAAAGAATGTAAAAAAGTTGATTTATGACTAAGTCCAAAAAGACGTAAAACAGAACGCATAAAAATGTTGACTTCGGAGTGGAACTAGAAATACTACCTACCAACTTTCATCAAAATCCCTTCAGACGTTTTGGAGAAGGAGTCAAAAATGTCGAAGAGGACGACAGAAGCTCACTTGAGCTTCGTGCAGGTGAGCTTAAAATTGCGAGCAGGTTTGCAACGACGACAACCGAAATTTGTTGTAACTGATCATCCAAGGAGAATTGTCGGGTTGATCTAGCTCATAGGAGTCTCACCTCGATCAAACGTGAAATATATATGAAATGAAATATAGGCCAGATGCAGCATCCATACCATGCATGTTTGTAAGCATCCTCAGTTGCATCACCCCACACAAGTGTGGTTTTTCTAGGACTTACAGGCTTCAAAATAAAGCTTGTCCTATTTTACTTAACAGTAAATTATAGGTGAGATGCGGCATCCGCACCATGTATTACAGTAATAATCATAGATGCAAATCCATATAAGATTAATATAGGACTAATAGGAGGCTCGGAATGAAGGTGGACGCCTAGGCAGTCCTAAGCGATGTCAAATAAGTCAGCTCTACTACGTTGAGGTGACCTAAAAAGGTAAAATGTATTTCGATTTAATGGAGAAAGTTATTACTTGGCATAAAGTTCCGTCCAAGGACTTAGGGGATTGTCTATATCACGTGTATTCTCCCATACATCTGCAGAATTCAAAGTAGAAGCAGAACATGACGTCACTAAGCTGTAAAAAATGGTAATCACTCCTCCAGTCAAAATGGCGACAAGATTTCCGGCAAGCATGGCGTTCTCCTGTCCTAGAATATACAACAAAATTACGAACGCATGTAATACGAAAGATCGCAACTGCAGCGCGTGCAGCATGTACTATCAGTAATATCTAAAGGGCATTGATCACCCGAAACTCTAAGTTTATCATAAGATGTTACATTTTGCACATTTTATGAGTATAAATATGTGAATATGGAAAATATGGGGTTAATGAAAAGATAATAAAGCCTGTGTTTGTGAAACACGAATGCCCCCGGTGGCATCTTTGTAAGTATGAACACTATTTTCTGTTAAGTACATGTATGTGAGGTCACTGGGTTAAAAGGTCAAAGGTCAAGGTCACGAGGTCAAAAATTTTGGTATCAATGGAAAGGTCTTGTCACAAGGAATACACATATGAAATATGAAAGCGCTATCACTTACCATTCAAAAGTTATGCCAAATGTTAAAGTTTTTGAAAAGTAGGTCAAAGGTTAAGGTCTAGGTCATGAGGTCAAAAATTTTGGTATCAATAAGATCTTGTCACAAGGAATACACATGTGAAATATGAAAGCCCTATCACTTCCCATTCAAAAGTTATGCCCAATGTGAAAGTTTTTGAAAAGTAGGTCAAAGGTCAAGGTCAAGGTCACGAGGTCAAAAATTTTGGTATCAATAGAAAGGTCTTGTCACAAGGAATACACATGTGAAATATGAAAGCCCTATCACTTCCCATTCAAAAGTTATGCCCAATATTAAAGTTTTTGAAAAGTAGGTAAAAGGTCAAGGTCAAGGTCACGAGGTCAAAATTTTTAGTATCAATGGAAAGGTCTTGTCACAAGGAATACACATGTGAAATATGAAAGCCCTATCACTACCCATTCAAAAGTTATGCCCAATATTAAAGTTTTCGAAAAGTAGGTCAAAGGTCAAGGTCAAGGTCACAAGGTCAAAAATTTTGGTATCAATAAAAAGGTCTTGTCACAAGGAATACACATGTGACATATGAAAGCCCATTCACGTCCCATTCAAAAGTTATGCCCAATGTTAAAGTTTTTGAAAAGTAGGTCAAAGGTCAAGGTCAAGGTCACGAGATCAAAATTTTTGGTATCAATGGAAAGGTCTTGTCACAAGGAATACACCTGTGAAATATGAAAGCCCTATCACTTCCCATTCAAAAGTTATGTCAAATGTTACAGTTTTTCGGACAAACAGACAGACAAACAGACAAACAGATAAACAGACAAACAGACAAACGGACGGACAGGCCAAAAATTATATGCCCCCGAATCTTTAATTCCGGGGGCATAAAAAATGAAAATGCTACATATGACATCACAACAGACGGGAACGCCTGGTCACTTCAGTTTGCGTCAGTGCAAGACAGAAACACCCATGATAATGATTACTTTATACATAATGTACCTTATGCCCCAAGAGCTGCCTCTGTTCTCCCTATGGTGAAACGAATGATTCATTTATGGAAAGTCTATTTTGAATAGGATATATGACTTAATAAAACAACAACAATTTCATTCAATGTCATTGAGAATAGATGCATCGTACATTACGGAACAGTTGCATCATGGTAACGTTTGTTACGTTGCTATCTCACAACCATCCGAAATAAAAAGTATGATAAAGGGCAAGTGAATTCGGATTACTTGATAACAAAGGAGGGGATCTCCAACAATACTACGTTGCAGCACCCACAGCCAAACTCTATAACACCCAATACAATAACACAGAGCAGACACTCAAAGGAAGAGACGCAAAAGGGACAAGGAACACCAAAGCACACCATAGAAACATAAAACACAAAAGACCACACATAAACCAACAAGACTAATGACAACCGATGCCGACTTTGGACGGCCATCTGCCACGCAAGTAGCAGACGGTGTGATTATCCAGATTAGGTGCGCACAACCCTCCCACTTTTCCAATTACCAAGAGGTCTCGAGGGACGCCCCTTTGTGGTGTAAAATAACCTCCTCACTGTAAGAACTTACAAACAGACAACATGACATAGGCCCAAGAAATACATGAATGGATTTGTAAATGGATAAACAAAAGTGGGGTTTGGACATGGCCCGTCATGGAGTCCTGTCGTCGCAGTCAGCCAGACTGCAAATATTGAGAATGCGCTGATACAAGTCTGAGATTGGTCGAGTACCAAGCCAAGTGTCCGACGGTGACAGAAGGATCAGATGAAGGATCATATTCACGATATAAAAGACGTTTGATGATTGAGTCTAACACAATTTCAATGAAAGTTGAGAATATACATTCCGTGCAGCAATTCCAACCGAAAAAAATGAAACTGATGTAAAGAAAGTGTTCTTACCTGTATTCTGGAAAAAGTTTGAGGCTGTAAGGCCACCTTCGTTCGTCGAAGCTACGACAAGCCACGTGATCAAAGCAAAAACAGTTCCACTTATTGACCCCGCAACCATTCCATTTCCTGACAGTTTCTCCCAGCACATACAGAGACCTATGGGTATAACCGCGGATCCAATCAAAATACCCATAAAGTTGTAGACCCATCCAAGGCTAAGCTGAAAAAGTATACGTCTTTTTTATAAAAAAAAAAACCAAACAAACAAAAGCAACGCTAGCGTAGCATTATACGCCAGCCATTTTTTACAGTCACGTGCAAATATACCTAATTATGGATTTTTAAAACCATTTAACGTTACGCATGGTGGCGTAAGGACTATACTATTCTTATCAAAATGTAAGTGGAAACAGTCTGTCATCTGGATGGTTTCAACAACCACAAACGCTCTCGCTACAAAGCTATGATAAATTATTGATGATATTCAAAATGGGTACCCTAATATTACTTTTTTCGGTTGAAGAATGCGATTACGTGTAAGCACCTATTTGCATCAAAATAAACCAGCATGGTGGACGGATATCATTTGGAAGTTAATGTTAATCTGCTATGGGAAATGAAAATTAACGACCAAAAGGCAGAATTAGTATTAGCTTGCAAATGGACAGACGGAGAAGTTACAGAAACGATTTTAAAGATCCAAAGGGATTGGGGTTCAAACAAAATTTCATGCAACAAGACCACAGAGCTATTTTAATACACAAAACAAATAAATAAATATCAATTATACTTTCTGAAAAAGGTGATTTAAAGATTACGAAGAATTGTAGGAGAAATGACCACATCCATTTTCTAAAACCCTGGGGTTAAATTGCTAAAAAAAGTATTAGGTGTACAACTAGACAACAAACCAATTGTTATGCTTAAAGAATTAACTCTCTATCATTTATACTTTCTGAAAATGCATGTTACATGATGTAATAATGTCTTCAATGACAAACATTTGTTGAGCTCTTTTTTTAGGATGGTGTTGATCCATGATGTGGTGGATCCAAGATGGGGTAGATTCATTATGGATGGATCTGTGATGGGGTGCATCAAAAATGGGATGAAACCATGATGGGATGGTTCCATAATTGGGTTGATCCAAGTTTGGGTGGAACCAAAATTGAGTGAATCCATGATTGGGTTAAAATTAACTGGAACCATGATTGGGTGGATATAATATGGTTGATCCTAAATGGAACAGATCCATTGATGGGTTGGATCCACGATGTGATGGATAGAAGTTGAGATGGATCCAAAATGAAGTGGATCCATGATGTGGTTGATCCAAGATTGGGTGTATCTAAGATAGGATGGATTCAAGATGGGATGGATTCCTGATGATGAGGATTCAAAATTGGATGGATCAATAATGGGGTGAATCCATGATTGGTTGGATCAAAGATGTGATGGATCCATAATGGGATTGATCCATCATTGGGTGGATCTATAATGGGATAGATCCAAGATGAGATTGATAAATGATGGGTGCATCCAAAATAGGTTGGATCCAATAAGGAATGAATCCATGATGGGTGCATGCAAAATAGGATGAATCGATGACGGGGTGAATCCATGAATGATTGAATCCAAAATAGGGCAGATAGAATGGATCAAAAATTGGTAGGATCCCAAATTGGCTGTATCCATGATGGTGTGGATCTAAGATAGGGTGATCCAAAATTGACTGGATCAATGATGTGGAGGATCCAAATGAGTTAAAGAAAATCCTGACGACAATTTCAACAGCACTCACAATAGAGCACAAAATTAAGCATCGACGGGTGGGTAAATCTATGATGGGGAAGATAAACAAGAGGCCAAGGGGTGGGGGGGGGGGGCACATCGCTCACCTGAATTGCAAACAATAGAATGAAAGTGGACAATTTGGTAGAGGACCTTGAGTACTTGCATCCAGTAAGGTTTTGTTAAATTATGTGTAGCAGTTACCAGGAGATGTCGAAAATGAGTCATCCAATTAGAGCCCCTGGGCGGCGATAGTCTTTGACCTGTCGGCATGAAAAAAAAAAAAACAAGGGAGATGTCAAAAATGTGTCAGTCAATCAGAGCCCTCGGTACGGAAGCGAGTTCGTGCCATGTTATATTTTTTTTTACTTTCTCGTAGTGACGAGAACCTTTTCTCGTAGTTACGAGAAAAAATTCTCATAGTTACGAGAAACGTTTCTCGTAGTTACGAGAATTTTTCTCGTACTTACGAGAAAAAATTCTCGTAATTACGAGAAAAAATCTCCTAATTACGAGAAACTTTTCTCGTAGTTACGGGAAAGAAATCTCGTAGTTTCGAGAAAAAGTGCGTTCGAATTTTTTCTCGTAATTACGAGATTTGTTTCTCGTAACTACGGGAAAGTTTCTCGTTACTACAAGAAAAGTTTCTCGTAACTACGAGAAAAGTTTCTCGTAACAACGAGAAACGTTTCTCGTAACTACGAGAAACGTTTCTCGTAACTACGAGATAAGTTTCTCGTAACTACGAGATATGTTTCTCGTAACTACGAGAATTTTTTCTCGTAATCACGAGAATTTTTTCCCGTAACAACGAGAAAAGTTTCTCGTAACTACGTAACTCGTAAAAAATATAACATGGCACGAACTGGCTTCCGTACCTCGGCGACCATATTTGTTAAATGATCGGCACGAAAAACACAAACTTGGTAGATGACCTTGAGTACTTCCTTTCTGTAAGTCTTCAGGAAATTCTGTGCAGCGTTTACAAAGGAGAAATAGAAAATGCGTCAGCCAATCAGAGCCCTCGACGGCTATATGTTGATCGATCGGCACGAAAAACACAAACTAGGTAGAAGACCTTGAGTACTTGCTTCCTGTAAGGTTTCATGAAATTTTTTGCAGCGTTTACATAGGAGAAATCGAAAATGCGTCAGCCAATCAGAGCCCTTGACGGCAATATTTGTCGACCGATTGGTACAACAAACGCAAACGTGGTAGAGGACCTTGAGTACTTGCTTCCAGTAAGGTTTCATGAAATTGTGTTAAACAGCTTCAGAGAAGATATAGAAAATGTGTTATCCAATAAGAGGCCTTGGCGGCCATATGTTTTGACCGGTCGGCATGAAAAAGATATTTACCGGTTTGCACTGGACAGAGTGGTCAGTTTGGCGGATCAAAGCGTAAGTGAGTGCCAAAAATTAGCTGAAAATGACAATATTGCAAGTTCTGAAATGCCGAAAATGATGAATTCCATGATAGAATTGATTGGTAAAATAGACATTCGTTTAACTGCTATCAAAAATGATACTCCATACATAGAAAAACTTGGTTACGAAATGCAGGCCCTGTCAGTCAGAGGAAAGGATACAGAAAATGAAGTCATTGGCATAAAAGATAAAGTTACAGACCTAGAGAAAAGCTCGCAGAATATGAGTGGTTTCTATGACGATGTCTAAAAGTCATCTGATAATGCTGCAGAAAAGGCGGAAATGACAGGCAAAGAATGCGCAAAGTTCAGACAGTTGCAGAAAGGTATGAAGATGGAGATAGACAAACTGAAAAATGAATGTGATGAATGGAAGGAGAAGATGTTGGAGGCGCAATGCAGGTCAATGAAATATAATCTTATATTCATGGGGATAGCGGAAAAAGAAGGTGAAGAAACTTTGAGTGATTTTTTGAACGAAAAATGAAAATAGAAGAGAGAATGGCATTTGCAAATGTTCATAGGATCGGGAGAGCAAATGGTCAAAGAAGAAATGGCAAACCCAGGTCAATTATTGCAAAATTTGTTGTATAACAAAGATATCGTCAGGATGAAAATGGCAACACAAAATCTCAAAGGAACGGGTTGCTTTGTGAATGAACAACATCCCACTGAGATAGAAGATAGGAGAAAAAAGCTGTATCATGAGAGATGCGTGAAAAAAAAAAAAACAAAAACAACAAAGTGGTACTCGTCCGTTACAAACTCTTCATCAATGATGTCCCTGTTGATCCTGAGGAACCAAATTATCGTGATCAGACGGAGTACACCCCGCGCCGTCCACCGAGGAACAATAAGTGTCAGAGAGTGGGATCAAACCCCGATCGCAATGACCAATGACTGAATTTGTAAATTTTGTATATAATTATGATATTCTGTGACTGATGATCTTGATCCCTTGTACCTACCAGGTTACAATCTTAAGATGAAAAGTAGGGAAAATTTGGGAGAAAATCAGGCGGGATCGTTTTGGCTTTTAAAGATAAATATGCAGATGAAATAAAGATAATTGAATCTGACAGTAGATATGTCCTTTGGTTTAAGATAAACAGGAAGTTATTGCAAAGTAATTCTGATTTGTTGAGCGGAATAATTTACGTACCACCTGAAAATTCAAGGTATTGTGTGGGTGACCCGTATCATTATTGAGCGACATGACCCATATTCGATCTTGACCTGTATTTCTTGGTGTAAAAGCTATATCCAAGAAATGAATTGATTATCTGTAACGGTTTATCTTTAACTGTTCGGAGACCAATTTTTTTTTTGATTTTTTCTAAGTTTCAAGGGACATAACTCTGCATTTAATTGAGGGACATGTCCCATTCTCAAACTTGACCTGTATTTCTTAATGTAAAAGCTATATCCAAGAAATCACTGACGAGGGTTAAGTACCCGAAACGTGCATGTTTGGTCCATGTTGTAAATTTGTCTGCTCTTAATTGATGCTATCGAAATTGAAGACGTTTAACTTTGATAATCTGTAACGGTTTTCCTTCTTATGTCCAGAAACCACACTATTTTGAATTTTTCTGAGTTTCAAGGGGCATAACTCTGCACGCAATTGAAGGACATGACCCTTATTCGAACTTGACCTGTATTTCTTGGTGTAAAAGCTATATGCACAAAATGAATTGGTTATCTCTAAATGTAACAGTTTTCCTTTAAATGTCCGGAAACCATACACGGACGGACATGTGCATCATTACATAACCCCACAATTTTATGGCGGGGGTATAAAAATATACCTAAATGCTGACCTTCTGATTAATTCCTTAATTATTGTTGTTATTCGTAGACTTGGAAGTATAAAATGATTTGATTAGCCAGCATGAAAGGCAAGCAGCATAGATAAAATCAAGAACGCATCTGCCTTTTGCAAAAAAAAAATGTAATTATCGCTGAGCGATATTAGTCCCCTACCAGTACTGGCATCGATTTATGACCTGAATCTCTGTTAATCAGTTCATTATCTGCAGTAACAGTCAAGAAAAGTATAGAAAACTGAAAATCTCACGAAATTTGCTACGTCCAAGGACCATAACTCTTGTCAATCTAAATTAAACGCGAAGTTGATCTGTATCGCACAATAATGTATTCACATACTAAAAATAAGATCATTAAATGACATTCAGAAATGTCCGGAAAACTGAAAATTTCATGATTCTTGCTAAGTCCAATGGTCATATCTCTTGAAAAAAAAGGTCAGTGGAAACCACAATCTCCTACGCATGCGTCCGATTTCAGTTCCGCTTTTCTTCACTATGAAATCTACCTCTGCCGTCATCGCCTATTGTTTGTCTGCAAGATTCTTGCAGACTGGACCTGGGGCTTCATATTTGTAAATTAAGTATTGCAAGTATATACCAGCAGGTTTGACTACATTTCTGAGGTATACAGTGTACATGTAATGCTTTTCTTTCTATGAAATACGATGCAGTATCCGGGATTCTTTCTTCATTCGTACGTTGCCAACACGATCAGCTGAGCGAGAAGTCTCCAGTAAACATACAAATTCTAGCTATAAATCGAAACCTACCGTCTTTAGACATGATTCTTGCATAAATTTTCCTACATCAAGAAAAGAATCGTTTCCTTCATGTCCCAAATACTCGCCCCTAAACACTCAAATATGTGTCTCTGGCTTTGAATCTTTCGCACTGTTTACGTCAGAAGTCCGAATGACGTCACTGTGACGACATGCCGTACCTGCGATGTCTCTCGGGTTTTATCATTGCGTGAAATGGCGTAGGAAAATAGCGATGACGGCAAGGTTATATTGCAAGCCTGTGCCGCCTATGACCTTGTTGCAAGTTGTGGAAACCAAACACAAAATTGGTGTGTATCACACTAAGATGTATTCATATACCAAAAATCTGTTCATTATCTGCAATAGAAGCGATGAAACGTCCGGATAACTGAAATTGTCATAAAATTTGGTAAGTCCAAAAGGGCCTTGTAAAATGAGGTCAATCAAATCCAAACTCAACCTTGACCTGTATCACATTGAAATATATCCTCATACCAAATATGAGCTCAATACATGCAACAACAGCAAAATAAAAAGTCCGGAAAACTGAAATTTTCATAAAAGTTGCTAAGTCCAAGGGCAATAACTATTGTAAAAACAGGTCAATCAAAACCAAACTCAAACTTGATCTGCATCACATTGAGATATATCCACATACCAATAAGGCCAGTGTTTGTGAAACACGAATGCCCCCGGTGGCATCTTTGTTAGTATAAACACCATTTTCTGTTATGCCCCTGTCACACTGTGGCGAATTGGAGCTCCGAGGTATGTACGAGTGCTGGCGAGTTATAACTCGCCGAAATTTCCCCGAGTTAGTCTTGATTTTTTGGGATTACGACATGAGCTCGACATTTGCTCGAGATCTCTACGAGAACAGTACGACATTTGGCGACACTCTACGATTTGTACACGACATCCTCTCGACAAACGAAGACTTTAGTACGAGAAGATACGAGTTAAGTACGTGTTTCGTACGAGTTTATACGAGATGTGGCGCGACATGCCTACGTCTTAGGCAGAGGTAAGTACGAGTTATGACGAGCTGAGTAGGAGAAGTGTACGAGTTATATCAACACATTATGAATTTGGTAAAATTTGTGCTTTTAAAAGTCTTTTTAGCTCCTCCGATCTGAAAGCCCTTGACAGTGATTGGTATTGTCATTATTGTAGCATTTCGAACATCGACAAGATGTCTTCCTTTTGTATGATTGGCGTGTATCGACTCACGTTTTCTTTCTCAAGACTGCTGAAAAATTTGAATGAATTGGTCTGTACAAGCTTCAAGAAAATGTAAATAACACGATACATCTTCATTTCTTAATTATCTTCTTCTGGATGGTGCAAAATCTGTTGAAAAAATATATTCTACAATCAAAGAAAGGATCTATTAGTAAAAGCAACGAATCTGAGTGCCCAAGAAGGGTGCATATTCAAGATTGTTATATTCAAGAGCCGATTATGGACTCTTTTGAATTTGATCATGTACCTGCTAAAATTGGGGTCTTATTCTTTCCTTTTTTGATAACTTTCAATATTATTTCAACTGATCATAATACGTACAATATACGATTATTGACTTTAGACGTTAGCGGTCAACTCACTCTGAGGTTCACTCTATCCAACAGCGTCTCCACCAATCAGAAATAAGCAAAATCGGCAATAATTCCTGATCATTTAATAATGTACCATAAAGTACTAACTATTCTGCCAAGGGAAGGGGAGGGGGGTTGTTGGGGGGCAGTTGTCAAATTTGTTCTTTAATATAATTTTTTCAATACAACCACATTATGAATAGAAAATCTTTTTGTTTCTACAGTTATCTATTTTTTAATCCTGTCAGCTTAAGAAAAATATAATTGATAAATTTATCGTTTCAATCTTTTTTAAATGCAATAAAATTGACTTACAAAATCGTATACGGGTAGTAGGTGCTCAATGTCTTATACCAACTTGAAAATAAATATGCCATAGATAAATAATGGGACTGTTTCCTTGTTTATTTGTATTCATTAGGACAAAATGATGTTAGAGGTTACATGGACAAACTTATCATGATTAGTTGCATTTATCTGGAGTTAGTATGTGTATTAAGGAAGTGTACGTCTTGAACTTGTCAGCCCACTTGGGCCTCTTTTATTTTTGTTCTCTATCACTGCTATACTATGAAAGTGAAAACATTTATGCATGCTGCGGGGGAAGACTGGATATCAGTACTCAACTCGGCAGATCTAGAGAAAATGTCGAGACAGTGTCGAGAATAACTCGTACAAAGTCGTGCAGATGTCGAGAAGAGGTCGGTACAACTCGCATTATGTCGTGCAGACATCGTACTCATGTCGTTTTAACTCGTATATAAACTCGACCCTTCTCGCACGAGTTTGATTCATTGCGAGAAGCGGCGAGAAGTGGAGACATGCACACGATGCTTGTACGACTTTATGCGACATCTGTTCGAACTCTGTTCGACATCTCCTCGACATGCGCACGACATGAAAACTCGCATGACAATTTTAAACCGTTTAAAATTCTCACCGCCTCACGCCGAGTTCTGGCACATGAGGCGACATTTCTTCGACATGTGAAGACATCTGTACGAGTTCCATGCGACAAATAACGAGTTGTGGTGAGTTGTAACTCGCCACAACTCGTAGCTCGAATTCGCGACAGTGTTACAGAGGCTTTATAAACATATATGTGAAAGGTCGAGGTCACTGCGTTAAATTTTTTTTGGCATCGATGGAAAAATCTTGAGACAAGGAATATACATGTGAAATTTAAAAGGCCTAGCACTAACCATTCAAAAGATATTACAAATGTTTAAGTTTTTGTTAAGTAAGTCAAAGGTCAAAGTCAAGGTCAAAAATTTTGGTATCAATAGAAACTTTAAGTTTTTAACATAACAAGTGCACATGTAAAATATCAAAGCACTATAACTAACCAGTCAAAGGTCAAGGTCATGGTCTAGAGGTCAAAAATTTTTGTACCAATGGAAAGGTCTTGTCACAAGAAGAATACACATGTGAAATATGATAGCCCTATCATTTACCATTCAAAAGTTATGTCCAATATTAAAGTTTTTGAAAAGTAGGTCAAAGGTCAAGGTGATGGTCACGAGGTCAAAAATTTTAGTATCAATGGAAAGGTCTTGTCACAAGAAGAATACACATGTGAAATATGAAAGCCCTATCACTTACCATTCAAAAGTTATGTCCAATATTAAAGTTTTTGAAAAGTAGATCAAAGGTGAAGGTCAAGGTCACGAGGTCATATTTTTTGGTATCAGTGGAATACACGTGTGAAATATGAAATCCCTATCACTTCCTATCATGTCCAATTTTAAAGTTTTTTGGACAGACAGACAGACAAACAGACGGACAGGCCAAAAACTATATCCCCCCGCATCTTTGATTCCGGGGGTATAAAAAAGAGTTCAATAAATGCAACAATAGCGAAAAAGTCCGGAAAACAGAAAATGGGACAGACGGACGGACGGACGGACAGACAGACTGATCGAGATGAAACTAAGGGTCCCCTTTCGGCGTTGCCGGTAGGGGACTAAAAACCAAATTATTACCAATAATGCAAAATCAGTTAGAGAAATGAAACATTCGAAGATCTTTCACAAATTCAGCATCTAGAAATTCCATTGCTATAGTAACATTTAACCTATCATTGCTTTATCATTTGAAATGATTCTGAAAATCACAACCCCAGGACCTACATCCCCATATGGTAATATCCAACAAAATGTTATTAGATATTGATAACAATCATAGGGTAATCAAATATTTTATAGCTCGTCGTAGAGGGTTTTTGTAAAAAAAAAAAACAAATAAATTCTATTAGTAAGATCACAAAAGAAATGTCATGAGCCTATGCATGTAATATTAGTCATATCCATTACAGAGCTAAAGATACTGCCAAAGTATAATAAATGGAAAGGTAGGTCAACAGTAAAGGTCAAGGTCACCAGGTTAAAAGTCATTGTCTCAAATGAAAGGTTCACCTAAAATTGAATATACTAGATTGCATTAAATATCAAAGCCCTTTCCCTCATAGTTGAAGAGATATAGACCACATTTATTTTCGAAAAGTATGGTAACGTTCAAGATTACTAGGTGAGAGGTCAAGGTCATGAATGAAAGGTCTCGTCACAAGATATCTATACGTGAAATATCAAGATACGGCCAAGGTTAAAGAATTTGAAAAGTCAAAGTCCAAGGTCAAATGTCATAGTCTCAAATGAAAAGCATTTCCGTATAATTCAAGAAATACAGCCCAGGTTAAAGGTCTTGAAAAGTAGGGCAACGTCCAAGGTAAAGACCACTAGGCCAAAAGTCATGGTCTCAATGTGAAAGGTCTTATCACAAGGTATCTACATGTGAAATATCAAAGAGCTAACGCGTATAGTTCAAGAGATATTGCCCAGGTTAATGTTTTGTCTACGGACGACAACAGCGAGAACATCGACGACGCAACTGGCATGGAATCATCTATCAGGACTTTCGTCCTGGCGAGCTAAAAAGAACCAATTAAATATAAGTATAGGAAAGATTAACGTGGACACCGATGAAGACACCGACGCCGGAGGTATTGCAATAATTCTTTTGCACTAGAGTGCAGTCGGGAAAAAAGTTGACGACGGTTGGACGGACTACGACTTCAACGACGGACGGATGACCATGAAAATACCTCACTGGAGAAAACTAATGTTGTAAACGCTTGTTTTATCTATCGTTTCAAATATCGACGTTGATGTAAAAAGACAATGGTAAAATAATCTCACCCCGAGCATGTGTAGTAGAATTGTGAGAGGTATGATTGATAGTATTGTCCACAGCATACACCAGTTCTTGAGTCCAGAAAGGTAGTCGTTATACTCTCTAAATGAACCATGAGTTTTACACTTGTATGGAGGTTTCAACGCTTTACGACAAGCGTTTCTGTCTCTGTAATGCAAAACAATCCATAGCATTAAAAAAATGTTGTTTTCTTCAGAATAGAACCCAGATGTCTCCCCCTCTCTCTCTAAGATACTTTGACCTTAGTAAGGCACGGTCCATTTGATATTCTGGGGGGGGGGGGCTTGGGTTTTTTTCGAAAAAAATAATTTTGCTCTCAATTTTGATGAAAAAAATTAATTTGCTCATGGTGTAACAGAAAAAAAAAATCTTGCTCTTACAAATAATCTGAATTTGAAGAATTACCATAAAATTTCGCTAAAATTCATGAAAATTTTCCGGCTCGCTTCGCTCGCCGCAGTTTTCAAATTGTATCACAACTTTTTGGCTCGCTTCGCTCGCCATAGTTTTCTATCAAACCATTATTTACTAATGACAATGTTCATATATTTGAAGGTATCAAAAGTTATACATAAATGTGAATGAAAAAGGGCTTTCATAAAAGCTTAAATATATTATCAATATTTATGTATTGCTATTAACACATGTTGCATGTACATGTTTGTATCACATAGAGTCTAATTTTATGTTCTTGTAAGCTTGGAAGAAGAACTTCAGTTATTTACCAATTAACAAATATTATAATTAACATTTAAAAATTTGTCTAGGAGACCTTCCCCTCAGACCCTCTTATACATCATCGTAACATGTTATATACATGTACCTTATATAAAATATTGAGAATTGTATTGTAAAGTCTATTATCTTTCTGTTTAAAAGTGAATTGAATACTTGCATAAAAATAATCAAATATATTAATATTTAGAGTTTTGAGTAAAAATATAAATAATTTCTATCGATAAAACACAAATATTCTTTAAATATGCGCATCACTTTGTTAAAAAAAAATTTCCTTGCTCCAACTTTGCAAGAAAAAAATAATTTTGCCCCAGTCCGGGGCGAAAAAAATAATCTTGCTCCGACAAAAAACCCAAGCCCCCCCCCCCCCTGAATATCAAATGGACCGTGCCTAATATGACCTTTGGCCAAGTTGATGTGAAACCTTTGAGTCATGAGCAACATCATACTAAAATATGACAGTTGGTTCATTATATTGTGTAAGAGGTATGATTAGCATATTCAATTTCATTATAAGCATATTGAGTGACCTAGACCTTTGTCACAAAACCTTGTATATAAGTAATCTGAAACCTATGGATCATGAGCAACAACAACTGAAATATTAGTAATTGGATACACGGTTCAAAATATGTTGCATAGACATAATTAGCACATACAATTTCAATACTTATGTAAGAAGTGACCCTGGGACAATATGAATTGAAATAAACTAGGGGTTTGACAGTAAGTGTTTTGAATATTTTCCCTGACATCGTCGTCAGATCACCTTCAATATAGACATAACCTCAAACAGTTCATGTATTTTATATATTCTTTTCATTTTCGTGCATGAACATCGACGGCGGGTGCCGCTAGTAGCCAACAGGGGATGCTTACTCCTCCCGGGCACCTGGACCCACCTTTAGCTTGCTAGGGGTCCGTCGATGCTCAATTTTGTGCTCTACTAAGGATACTGTTGTGATTATCGTCAGGAGTCCCGACAAAAAACATATGAAAACAATTGACAATGTAAACAAGAGTCCCATCGGTACAACGCTCACCTGATACACATACATATTCTTAAACTACTGACACTGCATTGTGATAGAATTTGAACTCTCAATCCTGGGTCTATATGCGAATTAATCATATTTTCAAAAAAATCCAAAATATGAAATTAAGGCATAAAATATATATCACAACATGACAAATACACAGGGAATGAGTATGCAAAATTGAAGACATGAAAATGGAAGAAAAACATTGGTGTCAAAAATGAAATAAAGGTATTCAGATGATACAAAAGTGCATAAAACGCCGACAAAATGGAAACAATGAAAGATAAAGAAAAAACAATTTACGGATGCCGGTCAATCCCCCCGGCATAGGTAATCCCCCGGATGAACTGGCCCAGTATACGTCATGCCCCGGATGAACTGACCCAGTATAGAACATCCCCCACGGATAAAGCGGCCTAGCACAGACTATCCCCCACGGATGAAACGTCCCAGCTTAACTTATACCCTCTACTCTAAAACAGTACGCTTCATCCCCCCATAAGACGGAAATTCGTTTTGCTTCGAATATTAGAATATACCAAGCTGATATATTTCTGAATACTATGTATGTTCTTTATCATAGGGGTATTCTTCAGTTTAGGTTTTCTTTATTGAATGTGTTTTTCCTCTCGTTTACATTCCTTGTCGGAATCCTTTCTGTTATAGTATTGTCTTTTCTTTATTAAGGATTCCGACTTCCGTCGGAATCCTTTCTGTTATTGTATTGTCTTTTCTTTATTCTTATTATTATTATTCTTACCCCCAAGCCTTTCCAGAGACGTAACAACAAAGTACCGCATCATATTATAAAATGGAAAGTATCATGTGAAAGAGCAAATAAAGATCTTAATTTAAAAAATTTTTCTTGTCGAAAAGTTCACATATGCCCCCGCTAGAGGTCATCAAAAGTCAAATCTTTAAAACCTTATAACTCCTAAACTAACCGTGCGATTTGAATGAAATTTGTTTTATTTTGTTCTTCGGGAAATTTGCAAACTTTTATACGCTTACATGCTCGATAAAATATTTACAGTTTTCGCGCTATTTTGAGTTGAAAATGGAACTTTAAATTGGCATGGTGCCAATTTCTACAGTTTTTGAGATTTTGAGTTGAAACTTAGATGGTAGGTTACTTATAGGCAGTCATTGATGATGACCTAGTTTCAAGGTCAAATTATGATTCTCAAGGTCACAACAAACTTTTGCCTATAGAACAAAGACTATTTGACCTTGACAGTTCAAACTTCATAAATACAATCATTGATCCATGCCCTTTCACCTTGACCTTGACCCAAGGTCAAATTCTCATTCTCAAGGTCACAAAAAAAATTTTCCTATAGAACAAAGACCATTTGACCTTGAGAGTTCAAACTTGGCGCTATTCCTTGCATGAAATCCTTTCACCTTGACCTTGACCCAAGGTCATTTGTTCGATTTCAAGGTCACAACAGACTTTTGTTGATAAAATATTGATCTTTGAATAGATGAAAAGGAATCTTGATGAGAATAAGCTAAAATGCTTATCTTTCATCCGTGACCTTGGTTCAAGGTCAAATAAATTTTTTCAAGGTCATAACAAACATTTACTCTTGTAGGATTGATAGGATTTTGTTCTTGAATATTTATTCTTCACACAAGTAGTACTTCTTACTTGAACTTTACATAGTAAGATAGATAACTATTTTATTCTTGTTCTCTGTTTCTTTTTTTATCTTAGTAACATTACTTGTCTGTACTTTCATGCTGTTGTCATTCGCTATTTATAGAAATTTTCTCATTGCTAATTCATTGTGCAATTCTTTTTGGGATAGTAATTTAAAAGGATTCAAAGTGGATAGAATAAATTTAGGATTTTAAAGCCTTCCTAAACTTGAAAGGTATTTATCATCATTTTTTTTTTTTGGTCGATAAATAGATAAGAGTCCCAAGTTAGACATAAGCTCTTTTGACTCATTTGCTGAAGTGAAAAAGGTACTAAAGCAACTATTCTTTTTTCATCTTCTTTATTCGGATTTTAACACTTCAGTTCTGGGGAAGGTCTAATAAAGGAGGAATCCGTCTGTTGCTTGCAACAGTAGCCATCTAGTTCTTATTCTTATTATTATTCCTACCCCCAAACCGATCCGGACACTTTACAAAAAAAGTACAGCATCATATGAAAAAACGGAAAGTACCATGTGAAAGAGCATATTAAGATCTTGATTGATTTTTTTCTTGTCAAAAATTTCACATAAGCCCCCGCTAGAGGTCAACAAAGGTCAAATCTTTAAACTCTTATAACTCCTTAACTAATTGTACGTTTAAAAGAATTGTTTTTAAAATTGTTCTTTGGGAAATTTGCAAACTTTTATAGGCTTACATCCTCGATAAAATAGTTACGGTTTCCGCGCTATTTCGAGTTGAAAAAGGAACTTTAAATTGGCACAATGCCAATTTCTACAGTTTTTGAGATTTTGAGGATGGTAGGTTACTTATACGTAATAATTAACGTCGACCAAGTTCAAGGTCAAATTTTGATTCTCCAGGTCACAACAATTTTTGCCGATACATGTAGAACAAAGACTGTTTATCTTCAGAGTTCAAACTTCATACATATAATCTTTGAACCAAACCCACTGACCTTGACCCAAAGTCAAATTTTCATTCTCAAGGTCACAACAACATTTTGCCTATTAAACAAGTACTGTTAGACCTTGAGAGTTCAAACTTGGCACAAACATTCAGTGCATCAAGTCCTGTTACCTTGACCTTGACCCAAGGTCATTCGTTTAATTCAACAGGCTTTTGTTGATAAAATATTAAGCTTTGATTAAATCATATTCAATCTCGATAAGAATAATTTCCAATGCTTTACTTTTATCCGTGGCCTTGGTTTAAGGTCGTTCGGTAGAGGCGTCATATCGAAGTTACGTTTTCCGTAAAACAAGTAAATCCACAAAATATTGTCAACAACATGGATATTCTGCATGTTTTTGCATATTAGTCTCCTTCATTTTGTCACATTTAGGTTAGAAAAAATTACTCTTCTTTATCCTTTATAGTTATTATTAAAAAACGAGTCAAGAAAGATTCAGTATATTCCACTATATTTTTCTTGAAATCGTTTTGAAAATACTGATATCATAAAATTAATCAAAACATGGACCCACTTTTTTGTTACAGGCGATAGAAATTTGGTTTTTGACACGTAAAAATTTTCGGTCAACTTTGGCGAACGTCATACGGCGACGTCATATACATACTGTAACGACGGCTGGACAGTTTTCACGCCGTCATCGTGGATTTCTTGATTTATTCAAATTACATTCCTTATGCAATTTTCATTCTAATGATTTCTAAATTTTGAAAAAATGTGCTTTATAAGTGCGCTGGAATATAACCCATTGAAAGGTGAACGTGAAAAATTTTATAAGTAGGGAAGTTTTCAAAAAATCTGAATAAAATCCCAAACAATGGAGACAATGTAATGAAGTCGTCAGAGGGACTGACGATTTTGGGGGGGGGTCACTCCCACCCCTGCAACGGCCAGTTAAGCAGTGCTTTTCACCTCTGAGGCTAAGATTCTTAAAGGATTTAATGTGGGCGGTTATGGGAGTCGCCCACACTGTCTCAAAATGTTTTCAGTTTCTTTTTGTTCTAAGGGCCCTCCCAAGACAAAAAAAAAAAACGAAGCTTCCGAGGAAACGTCATACTTAATTATAAATGGATGTGTGACTTTTTTGTTATAATGTAACAAACAATTGAAATTCATTTTTAATCATCCTAATTTTGTCCTGCGCTGCATTTAATCTTTTCACGGTTCGGAATATTAAAATGTTCTTCCAATTGAAATATTATTTCCAAATCACAGTTTTGTTTGTTAGGGTTTTTTTTGTTGTTGTTGTTCTTGCAAAAACTATATTTTCTTATTTTAATGTGAAATTTTTGGGGAGTAAAGTGACATGTGTTATAGAAATATTTTATATATACAACGTAATTGTACAAAAAATTCACTTTTCTGTCTGAGCGTCGATCATAAGATTTTACGTTACGGAAAAGTTCAATTAAAAACTAAGTATCTCAAACTAGTACTTTATCTGTATTTAATTTCACATGTAAACAAAAAGAAGATCGAGGGATTTAAAATATGCAAGAACTGCGAAGACATTTCCTAAAGACTAATAGGCAGCAAGATAATCAGACGGATTGGGACTGACGAGCCGACAACGTGCATCCAGAATTGCAGGTGTTTAGCTCTACTGATAAAAGATCTTCGAAAATTCGTGTACTTTTCTTTTCTTTTCAGTCCTCTCCTACAAACAAATGAATATTTTTCCTGTTTTCATAGTATTCTGCGTACATTTTTTGCAAGCTATATACTTAATTACTAAGTCCATTTGTTGGGTCACTCTAATGTGTTATTTTGAGATAGCGTAAACTCATAGCGTGATAAGCCTTGAAACAAATGACGTTGTCAAAATATATTCGTTTTCTTGGCGAACGTAAAGCTGACGTTGCGAAGGGTTAGAGCTTTTTTTTTTAACTCACTCGATTTTAGAATCAAATAAAGCTACTGTTGATATAGGAACATTTTTAGATTAAGGAGAGCTTACTCTCTAACTCATTCGCTCATATATTTTCCTCCGAATAACTTTTCGCGATAACATTTACCGTTAAATTGAGATGTATCATAAATTTTCGATATGATTTGCGATTTTCTTGACATGAAATTACAGATAAAGTCTTGTAACTTGAAAATAATATCATTATTATCATAGAGAAATTTTCATTATAAAAGCGAAGTACTAGTACTTATTGAACTTTTGTGGGATGCCCAATGAAATGCATGTTTGTAACGCCGCAAAAGTTAGCCGTTTTACAAGTCTGACTGGTTTATTATTATTATTATTATTATTATGCCCATATTCAAACGCAATTTTTGGTATAAACATTCGGAAAAGATCTTTCTGATTCGATAGAGACCAATTTCATTTCAATCTGTTCAGAAATAAGCGAATTACGCGACGTTGTATATATGCTGGAGTTACGTTCCTTAGGTGTACCGAACTACATTTTTTTGTACTTTAAGGTCAAATTATCTTGCTCAAGGTCTTAGGAACATTTACTTTCGTAGAATTCACATGATTATGTCCTAAATTATTTATAATTCGCACAAGTACTACTTCTTATTTTAACTTTACATTGTATAAGAAAAATAACTCTTTTAACCTTGTTCTTTGTTTTCTTGTTTTTTTCTTAGTAGAATAACTTGTCTGTACTTTCATGCTGTTGTCATTTACAAATTTATAGAAATTTTCTCATTGCAAAATCATTGTGAAATTCTGTTTTGAGATAGTTATTCTAAAGGATTTAACATGGATAGATCAAGGAGTATAAAGGTATTTATTTTCTTTTTCTTCTATTTAGTCGATAAATAAATAGGAGTCCCAAGTTAGACTTTAGCTCTTTTGGCTAATTTTTGTTGTGAATAAGGTGAAAAAGCAGCTATTCTTTTTCCATCTTCCTTATTTTTTTTTTATTTCAGTTCTGAGGAAAGTCTAATAAATGAGGAATCCGTCTGTTTCTTGCAACAGAAGCCATCTAGTTTTCTTTTTCTCTTTACATTAACGAACTACGCTACGAAAGTACCAGAATGCAAAGGAATCTGTTGTTTTATTTCCAATAATTTGTGCAACATTCAATAATTCTTAAAAACGTCTTTTCTTTATAATTTAGCAAGTTTTATTTTTCATTTTTAAAAGTGGGTTAATATTCTTTGTGTATTTATATATCAAACAAGTTAATGTACAAGTAGAAATCAAAGCAAACTTTTATACGCTTACATGCTCGATAAAAATTTATTGTTTTCGCGCTATTTCGAGTTGAAAAGATAACTTTAAATTGGCACAGTGCCTACTGTTTTTGAGAAATTGACATGGAACTTGGATGATACTTTACTTATAGGCAATCATTAAATGGTGACCTAGTCCAAAGGTGAAATTTGGATTATCACGGTCACAAAAATATTTTGCCCATAGAACAAAGAGTGTTTGACTTTCATAGTTCCAATTCATACGTTTAATCATTGAGCCAAGCTCTTCCACCTTGACATTGACCCAAGGTCAAATTCTAATTCTCAAGGTCACAACAAACTTTTGTCTATAGAACTGAGACTATTTGACCTTCCCTGTTCAAAACTTCATACATTTATTCGTTAAGTCAAGCCCTTTCACCTTGACCTCGAACCAAGGTCAAATGTTTCCTTCTCAATGCCACAGCAAACTTTGGCATACAGAAAGAAGACTATTTCACCTTCTGTGTTCAAACTTTACACATATAATCGTTGAGCTAAGCCCTTTAACCTTGACCTTGAACCAAGGCTAAATTCTAATTTTCAAATTCACAACAAATTTTTGCATATAAAACAAAGACAATTTGACCTTCAGAGTTCAAACTTCATACATATAATCGTTCAGCCAAGCAAGACCTTGACCAAAGCTCAAATTCTCATTTTCAAGGTCACGACAAAGTTTTGCCTACACAACAAAGTTGGTTTGACCTTGAGAGTTCAAACTTAATACGAATATTCCTTGCATCAAGCCCTATCACATTAACCTTGACCCAAGGAAATCTGTTCGATTTCAAGATCACTACCCGACTTTACCTCACTCCCATTTCGGGAGTTCGCTTCTTTTCATATGGTGGAGGTTTTTGTTGTTTGCTTTGGTTCCTGTTTTATCCTGATTTTGTATGCCTTCGGTTTCTGATCGTCTGAATTATCGATTTTGTGCTGTGTACAGGGATATGGTTATTATCCATATTTGTCATTTGATTGATAAAATATTGAGCTTTGATAATATTTAGATACTTGTATTTTATCCATGACCTTGGTTAATAATCATTTTTAAGGTAATAACAAACATTTACTCTTATAGAATTCATAGTTTTTGTCCTAATAATAATTAGAATTAGGAAAAGACAATACAGTAACAGAAAGGATTCCGACGGAATAGTCGGAATCCTTAATAAAGAAAAGGCATTACAATAACAGAAAGGATTACGACGGTATAGTCGTAATCCTTAATAAAGGAAAGACATTACAATAACAGAAAGGATTCCGACAGAATAGTCGGAATCCTTAATTACCCATTGCCCATTGGTCTCGTTGGTTTATATGTAGTCTTTTATGATTCATGTTTCTATGGTATGAGTTGATGTTCCTTGTCCCTTTTGCGTCTCTTTCTGAGGGTGTCTGTTCTGTGTTTTTGCATGGGTGTTTTGTGATTTTGCTGTGGATGCTGCAACCTAGTTGTGTTGGAGATCCCCTCCTTTCTTAATAACAAGAGAAATAAAAGAAAATACCCTAACAGAAAGGATTCCGACGGAATAATAAGAATAAAGACAAGAGCTCCATGGGGCACAACGCTCACCAGATGACCATGTACACTCTTATCACTCTAACAATGCATAACTATAATTATTGTAATTGTATTTGTACTTTACAAGGGCGAAATCAGATTTCCGTGTTCAAATGAAAGTATCGATAAATACCATCAGGATTATAATTATTTTTTATTAAAATATAAAATATTAAATAAAAGCAATTTATGTAAGAAAGACAACTCTTGCATATTTTGGAAAATACATTTCCTATAACTTTTTTTACTTAAAAAGAAATAAAAAAAAAAAGAAAATTGAAGGAAAAACAATTGAAAAGACTCAAGAATCCTTAATGTGTCAAATTAGAAAATAACTAGCTTCTATCGTTATGTTTGCGGACGGTAAATGCTGATTTTACGGTCACAAACTGATTTTTTCTGGCGATGCGTTAGCGGAGCATCATAAAATCAGCTTTCGCCGTCCGCAAACATAACGTCCGTATCTAGTTCTTCCCATTCTAATTCAATCTATACTTTTGTGAATATAAAGCGAATCGTGACGTTAGCAACGTCAAAGCCTAGTATGTTATCGTTTACAGCCGTAACTAAGGAGCAAACAATCAATGGAGATCGACGTTATAGCGACATTGCATTAGAATATGCAGTAAATTTTAAACAAAAGTAAATGAGTGCACAAAATCACGCTTTGATAATGTTGTAAGAAAAAGTTCAAAAAGGAGCATTTCTGACTTTATATGTCAATAACACACCAAAAGAGTGGAACAAACACCATTTCTTTAGACATCCCTCTAGATCATTCTGATGCTTTCGATTTGTCGTTACATGCTTCAGTTCTGAGGATTCTGAAGTTTGTTAAAGGAGGATACCCCCGTGACCCACTCTGCCTGTGGTGGCGCCATCTATTGACGGATCCATTTTTACAATTTTACATTTTTATTACGACACGTGTTTCTGCTAGTATGTTAAGCCTCCTCAGATAATAATAATGTAACATTTGTATTAACATTGCACACAGTACAAGCAATGGTAAATGCATTGATAAAAATCAGGATGCGTTAATAATTAAGATTATTTTGCACCCCTTGCTGAAAACATGCTTATACCTAATAGGAATAGTTATATATCCTTTACGTTGGATCCTATTTTTTCTGATTTTGGATATATATATATATATATATATATATATAAAAGAAGGCTGGCAAAACCTGTCGGCGGTGACGATGTACACTAAGAAGTTCTGCCGATCGCACATGTTTACAAACGGAAAAAAATATGGCGCCTTGTGAGATTGAATAACGAACATATGAAAATGTACAGTGGATTTCAAATTATGAACAATTAAAACAATATTGACTGAGAGCGGCTAAAATTAATTTCTTACAAAAAATATCTTAATACCAGTAGTGTAAGATCTCCCGCTGAGTGTGTAGTATTTTGGCGGGAAAAGGAATGGTGTGATTCCCAGGGGAATTCCGGTGTTTATTTATAGGTTTGGGGGAATTCCGTTGTTTATTTATAGGTATGGGGAATTCCAAGATTCTATATTCAGGTTTTAGGAAAGACCCAATTTTATATTTAGATGTTGTTCTAGAACTTCATCTATTCGTAGAAGGAATAATTCCCCCTACAACTAGATGAAAAATGATTAACAGAGACAAATTGAAAGTTTACAAATATTTTATTCAACATTGTACATATTTCAGAAAGAGTCTATGCACTGTACTATGGTCTCACATTCTGTCTCGGCATAGGTGGACGTCCTCTATTTGCTCCGTAGATGGGTCTGGGGTTGTTTGGTCTGTAGTTTGATCCATAGTTGTTAGGTCCCGGATACGTATTGTATTCCTGTTGTACAGGACAGTCTCTGGCCCAGTATCCCGTGCCTTGGCACTTGTAGCAAATGTAGTTCTGCTTCTTGGGCGGCTGAGGACATTCGGTAGCAAAATGTCCCTCTTCATTGCAATTGTAACATACGTATCTGGCTTTCTTCTTTGGTGGTCCGTCTCCTTCTTCTGCATTTCTCTTGTTGTCAATCAATGTATGGATGTCGGCTTGCATCTTGGAAATGGATGTCTGTACATCTTCCATCATGGCAGTCATGCGCTGAAAATTGCTATGGATGTCGTTCATTTTGTTTTCCTGCTGTGCATTGCCGTTTGGCCATTGAAATTCAAAGTTGGTTAAATCAATATCAGCAACTTGTTGAGAAGTCATCTTAGTTGTGTCTCCTATGAAGCACATTTTGGGTGCACTGAGGTTCTGAAAGTGCACATATTGAGTGCACTGAGGTGTTGAAGGAGCACATTTAGGATGCACTTAGGTTTTGTAGATGCACATTTAGGGTGCACTTATGTGCTAAAAGAGCACATTTAGAGCGCACTTAGGTGCTGAAGGTGCTCATTAGGTACTGAAGGTGCACATTTAAGGTACACTTAAGTGCTAAATAACACATTTAGGGTGCACTGATGTGCTGAAGGTGCACATATAGGGTGCCCTTAGGTGCTAATAGTGCGCTTTTAAGGTGCACTTAAGTTACTGAAAAAACACATTGAAGATGCGCTAAAGGTGCTTAAGAGCACATTTAGAGTGCACTTAGGTGCTATGATAAAACATTTAGGGTGCACTTAAGTGCTAAAAGATCACATTTAGAGTGCACTTAGGTGCTGAAAAAGCACATTCAGGGTGCCGATGATATGCACATTTTGGTGCACTTACCTGTGAAGGTACACATTTTGGGTGCGCTAATATTCTGAAAGTGTACATTCAGGGTGTTAATGGTTCTCATATAGGGTGCACCCAAGTGCTGGAACAGTACATTTAGGCGAACTTAGGTGCTCATGAGAATATTCAGGGTGTATTTTGGCGCTGGCGAAAAAAGTACATTTAAGGTGCACCTACGTGCAAACATGCACAACGTTGGTGTACATACGTGTCAAATTGCACAATTCAAGTGCACATATGCATACACAGAACACAATTTTGGTGCTGGAGGATCACATTTAGTGTGCACATAGTTGCAAAAAAGTGCATAAGCACATTCAAGTGCAGATTGCGAGCACAATCCCATCGTTCATATTTGCTGCTGGTGCACATTAGCAATACCAAATCACATCTTTGAAGGACATTTCAGTGTTTGATGGAATAAAACACAACACGGATTTTTAATTCAAATTTTATTGAACTATCTGTTCAGTTTAAACAAGAAACACGTGAAAAAAACAGTAATATATGAATGTTACGTAACATTTATATAAGTATTAATGAACCAGAACTATGTACAATGGTTTCACTATCCTAATAAGTTAACATCATGTCTCACAATGGCATCGTTTTCAAAAAGGCTTTTCTGTGAACAAGGAAGTAATTTCAGTCATATCTAAACCCTTGTATCGATAAATCAAATAAAATATGCAGTGATGTCCGCACACAACAGAGTATCTGTCACAATGGCATCGTTTTCAAAACGGTTTTCTGTGAACAAGGAAGTAATTTCAGTCATATCTAAACCCTTGTATCGATAAATCAAATAAAATATGCAGTGATGTCCGCACACAACAGAGAATCTGTCTTGAACTTGTTTGGTGTTCCAAATCCAGGAGTCTACATTCTTATGCATAAAGTCTGAAAATTCCGTGTGCAGTTGTGGTAGTCCATAACTGTCGCAGTATTCTCCATTACCACACTGGTCAAAGTAGATCGCAATTGACCCAACTGGCTGTCCAAATCGGTATTGCAGATAAGCGAGCACGGTAATGCTTTCACTGAGGGAATTCTATTTCGAGCAAATACACCAAGGAAAGATGATCCTACATTCTGTCTCATAATCGTCTGTACTTGTTTAGAGTTCATTGTTTTAGGTTGCAAAATCAAACATTACATTCCTGTTACGATCAATCTCTATGATGTTATCGAATTCAGCATGCACAGCAACGCTGACGGTTTCTGCCAAGGCTTGAGAGAAGTGAATTTCCAGTCTCAGGTTACCATGTTTTATAAGGTGGAAATGACCTGCTTCAGATAAGTCTGGAGTCAAATCAAAGCCAAATGCTGTATAGCCATTTCCATATTCTCCTTGTCTGATATCGTTCCATCACCATGTTTACCGTGGAAGATCTTTCCAGACCCCGTAAAAAGGCCTGAATAACTGCGAATAAAACGACTGCGTCCAAAGTTAGGTTGCAAAGGAATCTGCTGTCCGTCAACATAGAGTGCCATAAACTCAATATTGTTGTGTTTGAAATTGAAAGGATTCTTCGTAGCTACTACGTTGTAAGCATCATTGTCTACCAGACCAACGAAAATGCGCTTAGGCATTTGTCCAAGGAACAGAGTTGTTGATACTCATGCTTCCACTGGCAATTGAAAATGCTTTAGTCTCAATAGGCTTTATGGGATATTTGGCTGTCCCTCTCTCCAAAGCTTTGATGTAAGCCATTCTGACCGTGTTACTGATCTTAACTTTCCACACAGATAAGGCAGCGTCCATGATTTTGATTTTAAAGTCATCATTGGCTGCCATAAGTGCAAATGCATCTATGCTCCTGATCAAATATATCTTTGCATCCTCTCCATTGAGCAGATATCTTTCTTGGAAGAACATATCCAAATGAAGTTTTCCTGTCAGATCAACTATTCTGCTACGGGCGATTAATTCTTTTCGTTTAGTAAAACCAGCATTATCATCTGTTCCGGCTTCCATATGACTGCTGCTATCTTTGTACCACATATCGGAGGTGAGTCGCGATTCCTTGGCTGATTTGCCATAGCTTAGAGATTCTCCAGGAAAGCTCTGTAGGCATAAGTGTTGGCAGGCATGGATATCAGTTTTTCGTTTGAAGAAATGTTGACTTGGCTGAAGAGTTAATGCAACCAATTGTCCACAGGTGTTTGCCGTGACTATTTTGGCTTGCAAATACAAGAAGGTGTTGTTCAGATCCAGATAATCATCCCCTGAGCCGGAAATATTAAATTCTATAGGTCCCGAGTCAGTGATAGAAGACAATGGCCGATGTTCTACCCAATGTCCATATTCAATGCTTGATTGAGTTGGTGGAACAGCAAACAAGTCCAACTCTGACTTCATGCATTCACAGGAATGTTGATGGACCAAAGCATGTTGATGTTTAGGTGAAGATGTCTCTTCTCGGTTTAGATGTTCTCTGTACCTTTGCTCGCTTAGGAATGACAACTGAAGAATTCGCACGCCGCTTTATACCCTTTCGATTAGGTTCTCCGGGTGGTTTTGATATTCTGCCTCTTGCTTGATTCATGATATTTTTTCCCGCTTCTTTCAGTCGTCGTTCTGTGGATGTGCGTATGTTTTCTCCACTAAGTAAATCATCAGCAATGTCAAGTCATGTTGATAAAAGAAGGGAGAAGATCTCCAACCAGACCCCGTTGCAGCATGAACAGCAAAACACCAAAACACAAAAGACGAGTACAGCACGAGACGGAAAAGAGACACACGACATGTAAACATCAAACACAAAAGACTACACATAAACCAACGAGGCAAATGGGCAACCGGTGCCGACTTTCGACGGCCATTTGTCACTGAGACTTGTTTACTCCATGCTTTTGATCCTTTCTTAATAAGAGGCATTGCACTCTTCAAAAGACCGATAAACATGTTGCCGATGCCATGTCCTCTTTGAATTCTTACTCCTTGAAAAGCTGGTAATCCATGTCCTGCTTGATCAATGTAATATTCATCAATCGCATCTCTGTTTCCTTCAAAGCGAATGTTTTTGTCTGTTTGGAATCTCATTATGACTGTCGTCGCCGGAAAAGTAGTATCACAACGACCTTTCCTCTTTCAAATGGCACTGGTAAGCCAGTGTCGTCCCTTTTATCTATTTCTATGGTGTCAAATTGCCTCTGCTGTAGTGGTAGGTACTGAATGTTTTGATAAGTATGAGAAACCATTTTGCCTCTATTGGAACGATTCTCAGTAATGGTACAAGTGCATGGACCACCATACTAGGCTCTGCTATGTTACTGTAGATGTACAGAGAATGAAATCCTTGTGTCATGTCGCACACCCAAGGAGCTATATACACACCAGCGTTGAATTCCTCTTGTTCAAAGCCTAAGATTTTAGCTTCAATTGCTATTGAGATTGTAACGTTGTGACTGACGTCATCAAATTCTATTTTCACGTTATCTCCTCCATTGGTGCTCCCTTTCAAACCCCATAAAGTCCTCATGAGCTTTTCGGGTGAAACGTAGTATCCATTTTCAGCACAAACTGAACTCTTGGGGCATCTGGATTTTCGATTATTTCAAACCATGCTTGGTCATTTGATACATTATACCACGAATGTGGATACGGAATTTCAGTCAACCCCACTTCCCACTGTCCTGATAAATCCAGAGAATGAGGTTACTTGACACGATAATTTGTCAAAGGATTGTTAGAATAAGTTGACATCGAACTATTACTTGGGAGTGTCAGGTAAAAGATGTTGAATGGTCGATGTGTGCTAGGCCTAGCGTTTTGGGCAAACTAAAGTCTTGAACAATATCTATCCCTTATATGTAGTCAACTTATTTCTGTTGATTCAACTGTTGAATGATGCGGGATATCCATGCCACTTGACAAGATATTGAATCTGCTTTTCTTTCTTTGTCGCAATAACTCAAATACGCATCAATGGAGTTTCAGGATATTTAGACATTATGATTGGACTGTGGAGAGGAAGCCGCCTTTCGATTTTCAGGTTTATCCGATTTGTTGTTACAGAGTTATGGGACTTAGATTTTTAAAATACAGTGAAAATATACTAAAATAGTTAAAAATTCCTTAAAAATCTATTTCGGGTCAAAATGTTTTGATATTTTGTATACTTTAAGTAAAAAGGATGTTCTTTGACATATCTTATGGGTTTTTAATTTCTTTGTCGCATAACCGAGATATTATGTGTAATATGTGATGGGAGGGGGGTATATGCATAAACATGTTAAGCTAAGGGCAAAATATAGGCGCATGGAACGCAATAACTTGAATATGCGTCAATGAATTTTCACGATGTTCATAATGATTGGACTGAGGAGAGGAAGCCGCCTTTTGATTTTCAGGTTCATCCAATTTGTTGTTACAGAGTTAGGGGACTAAGATTTATGAAATACAATGATAATACAAAAAATTGTTCAAAAATTCTTTAAAAAATCTATTTCTAGTCAAAATGTTTTGAAATTTTGTATACTTCAAGTAGAAAGGATGTTCTTTGACATAGGTAACGGGTTTTAATTTTTTTGTCGCATAACTGGGAAATTATGTGTAATGGGGGAGACGATTATATGCACATACATGTTAAGCTAAGTGCAAAATATAGGTGCATGACAAATATGGATAATGACCATATCCCTGTTTACAGCACAAAATCGATAATTCAGAAAATCAGAAACCGAAGGCATACAAAATCAGGATAAAACAGGAACCAAAGCAAACAAACAAAAACCTCCACCAAAGAAAAGAAGCGAATTACCGATATGAGAGTGAGACCAGGTGCCCAGGAAGAGTAAGCATCTCCTGCCTGCATGCAACACCCGTCGCTTCAATTCGGCAGAACTGTCACATCCGGTTACTTCCATTTTGGAAGATATAGATTACAATCATTGGTTGGATGGTTCAAATGGTCAATGACAGAATATCATCCACCATTCTGGAGAGTGGGACATCATAGTGTATGACGAGTTCCCCAGATCGACCGTAGAACTTCCTCAGTGACGATGTATGTCGGTCACAAACATATCCCTGACTGAGAAGCTTATCTGAAAGACGCCTAGCCCTCAGAACAAAATCCTTGAACTTGAACTTGCTAGTTGTTATTTCTATTCAAATATTGTTCTGCAAAAATGTAGCACATGTAACGCAATAAATTGATTATGCATCAACAGATTTTCATGATATTTGTACATTGTGATCAGACTTTGCAGAGGAAGCCGCCTTTCGATTTTAATGTACACCGATTTGTCCTTATGGGAGTTATGGGACTTAGATATTTTGATGTTGCAGGCGTATCTTGCTGCGTGAGCGTAGGCTTTATACATGTAGTACTTGGGACCCATAAAATTCTGCTGACCCATTGGTCAAATTCCATTGGGTCCAAAGGACCCATTTAAATCAAATTGTAGATTAATCTCTGGCGAGTTGATAATTTGATTGGTTCATGTGACAAGGGGAATTACTAAACAACAAATCACAGCTTGCTAGTTGTTATTTCTATTCAAATATCGTTCTGCACAAACTTTAAAGCACGTGAAGGGGCAGAGCTTAGCGAACTGGAAGTACACCAGGCGAGTATTATAGTACATATTGAGAGAAAATCTCAAGCCATGTTAGAATTCTCTATAGAATGGACAAAGTGACGAATAATATTTGCCAAGGAACGGACAAACAATATCAACAATCCATTGACTATCATGACTCGTATATGTATACAACGTCAACAGTATTTTTAAAACCAGTTTAAGTCCGCGATAGATAATATTTTGAATGTTCGGTAACTGTAGAGCTACTAATCAAAATTAAACTGTGTAGACTTTCAAATAATGAATTAAAATCAGCATGCTTTATTTCTAACTTGCAGTCACAAATGTACAAGTACATGTACTTAAACGTTACCCAGATACATTACATATTTTTGACCTATTTTAAGAGGAGTTATGCCCCTTGGTGACTTGCAAAATTCAGTTTGTTTTTTTCTTTCAGTTAAACGGACTTTTTTTTGCAACAAAAAGAGATATTCAGTTGAAATTTGATACACAGCTTAGTCTTGGATAGTTACAGTGAAAGTTAAACTTTCCTCACGCTTGACCTATTTTTCGAGAAGTTATGCCTCTTGATGACTTGCAAAATTCAGTTCTTGTCAGTTTGCCAGATTTTTCTGCAACAAACAGAGATTTTCAAGTGAAATTTGATACATAGCTTGGATAGTTACAAGTTCAACTTTGGTTGCTCTTGACCTATTTTCCTAGGAGTTATGCCGCTTGATGACTTGCAAAATTCATGACTTGCAAATTTCAGTTTTCCTGACTTTTGTTCTGCAACAAATAAGATATTCAGGTGAAATTTGTACGTACCTTTGTCTTGGATAGTTACAGAGTAAGTTTGACTTTGGATCACGCATTACCTTTTTCGAGGAGTTATGCTCCTTAAACCAAAAAAAAAAATAAATAAATAAATAAATAAAATAAGTAAATAAAAAATAAATAAATAAGTTTTTCAGATATCTTTCTGCAACACATAGCTTGGCCTTGGATAGTTACAGAGCAAGTTTGACTCGAATTATTCATGTTTAATTGAAGAGTTTTTAGTAGGCAGAGTTGCAGGACATAAATTTTTGCCGCGAGTAGGGGACTTAAATCGCTCAGCGATCATAACAATTTTGAATATGCCTGATATCAATTTATACACTGCAGTGATCATGGTGATCAGAATGTAGAGAGGATGCTGCCCTTCTATTTTCATGTTCACCTAATATTGTGTTACATAGATATAGCTCTTAAATTTGTTTGGTTTGTGAAAATCAATTCTGACAGGCATAATTTACTGTGTAAGCATAGGCTTTATTCGAAATGATGGAGACATTTATTGGTTCATAAGGCATGTGTCATATACCTGTGCTTCATACGACTTAAGGAGGTATTGAACACTTGGACGCCAAATTCAATTTTTCTAAAAAAAATTCTGAAATTATATATATCTTGTCTGTCCTTGACTATAGAAACTTACATTTGATTCTATCCACAGGAAAATTTTCGTGAATTTCTTGATGGCGTCATAATATTGAAAGTGTCACTCCAGTTCTCGTAAACCTATTGGAAATTAATTTTGATTTAACTTTTAAAATAACCATAAATATATTGCACTTACGTATGGAAAAGATACAATGAATTGTGTTTTAAACATAGGAAGGATACTTGAATAAAAGATGACACTGTCGCTACAAAAATTGCAATTTCGGGCCAATTTAATGTAGTTGCTAGTTAATTATTAGGAATCCTCTGGATGAATCTTTGTCAAAAAATATCAAAATCATCAAAAATGTCAAGAGATGATTTCATGATAAAACGGGAAAAATTTAATTTAGGATTAAAATATTACAAGGCTTTATATTTTCCAATATTTTTTTCGAAAATCATCAATTTTCAATGAAGTGACATCCGCTTTCCAGAAACGTAAATTTGTCAACGAATACACTGTAATGAAGCTTTAATTATCTTTTTTATACATGCTAAGTTTTAATACAATACATTTATTAATAATGTTTTCATTGCATTTTGAATGCGAAGGTTTGTGACGCCATTTTTTCCCGATTACGTCGAAATGACGTCGTGGTTTGCTCATGGATAAAACTCTTGTTAATAAGTATTTGTCTTCAAAGCGCAAATTGTTTGTGTGCTATGTAGATTTTAAAAAAGCATATGATTATGTTTGGAGATCAGCTATGATATTGAAACTTTTGAGAAAGGGAGTAGGGGGGAATTTTACAAGACTTATACAGAACATGTATTCTACTACAAAATGTGCCTGTAAAGACTCCACATTTCACAGTGAAACATTCGTAACAAATATTGGTGTAAAACAAGGGGATAACTTGAGCCCTATTCTCTTCAACATTTTCATTGATGACTTTTCTGATTATTTAGATCACTCAAATACAGATCCTGCTTTATTAAATGTATCACAAATAAATCATTTATTTTTTGCTGACGACCTAGTCATGATATCTGAGTCATCTGCTGGTCTTCAAGAGTGTCTCAATGGATTGCAGAAATACTGTCAACAATGGAAGCTTGATATTAATTTAGATAAAACTAAGATCATGGTATTTAGTAAAGGAAGAAATAACATTTCTCAGGACTTCTTTTTTGGCCATGATATAGTTAAGATAACAGATAAGTACAAATATTTAGGATTAATATTTGTACCATATGGACATTTTAGATACTCCACATCAAGCCTTGAAGATAAAGCAAGAAAAGCATATTATTCTCTAAAATCAAAAATTCCTTGTAATACAAATTTTTCAGTATGGCTAAAACTTTACCAATCCTTGATTATGCCTATTCTTACTTACTCTTCAGAAATATGGTTAGCAGATTTTAAAATAGACATTAGTAATATAAGTAAAACTCCTATAGAGAAAATTCAAAATATGATTTTAAAAGATATTCTTGGGGTGCACAGAAAAGCTTCCAATGTTGCTGTTTTGTGTGAATTAGGAATATATCCATTATGTATTAGAATGTATGAACTTATGTTTAAATATTATTCAAGATTACAGGATGTTGACAATTCTCTTAATAATGAAATCTTAAAAGAAGCTTTAATTGAAGATGAAAAATTGTCTCAAAAAGGGAATTGCCCTAGCATTAGGAAAACTTTGGATAATATAAAAACTTTAATTAGACTCGAATCTTTGAGTGTTTCCTATGAAAAATTTTCAAATCAACTCAGAAAATTCTTTGAAAAATCCATTTTTGATCAACTTCATTATACTAAACATTTAGAGGAGGGTAAATTATTATTCTTTAGCAAAATTTACAATTATGAATTTAAAATACAAGAATATTTAACATATCCATTACAGAAAACCTTAAGATCACAACTTTCGAAACTACGAATAAGTGCACACCCTTTGAATATTGAAGTTGGTAGATATTGTCAACCTCCTATTCCTCGTTCAAATAGATATTGCAAGTTCTGTATTAATAAAGTTGAAGATGAAGAGCATTTTCTGTTAAACTGTAACTTATATCAAGGCATTAGAGATAAATTTGAAGAATCATTGGGTCATTTTGGTATTGAAGATGTTATAAACCCTGTGAATTATCAATTCACCAAATATTTGTGCAAATATTTAGATGAATGTTTTAAGATAAGAAAAGAAAATATTTTATATCATTGAATGTTAATTTGTGTATGATGTACGCCTCATGTCATGGTATTTCATCAATAAAGAATTGAATTGAAAACTCCCAAAGTCCTAAATTTCGAAAATCGCCATAATTTCTTCAAATGACGCCGGAAATTATTCAAACTTCATCAAGATACTCAAATGCGTATATAAATCAAAGTATCAAATGTTTTTAGGGAGTTAAGACTGTACTTTTCCTAGGAAGCGAGAAAGCAAATTGTGCCGCCGCCATCTTGGTGTTCAAACCCTCCTTAATAATATGTGCACACTTTTAAAATCAATAAGTCGGTATTAACATATACATCAAGTATTCCCTTCTGAGTTGACTTTATGAATTCATCCCTTCTTTTATCATATACATATTTTTTTCTATTTTCAGTATACTTGGAAACTGAATGACATTTGATGCACTTCCACTCACAATATCCAAATGTGACTCAACAGATGCAACCTGTTCTCGAATTTTTCTTTCATGTCAAGTGAAATAATGAAGGGCAACATTTGTCTGATTGACGAAAATTCTCAAAATCAACATTTGTTACCTATTTGGTATGATAGATAATTTCATCAAATTTAATATGACTGTGCTGCTAAATGAAGGTAAGTGAAGTTCAAGGCCAGGCATTAACAAATTATACATGTTGTTCATGTTGTCTGATTTCCTTCACTATTCTTGGCTAAGTGGAAAACAAAACATTCTTAACAGGTATTCCATTATCTGAACATATTCACTCAGAATCGGTTTGAATTTAATTTCACTTCATTGCACATTGATTTAAATGTGACAGTTTTGAAAAACGAAATCTGATTTATCACTAAGTATTATGTTACACCAATATTTAGACATAAATATCTTTGTATCTCTGTCCACCTCCTCTTCTGTGTGCCACAGCTGATAAGATACTGACCAAACACCTAGCCCGATAGAAATTTCTTCAATGTATCATGTTCATTGACTGTATCATGACCAGATAGAAAACCTTTCACATATGGACATGATGGAGGAGCATACAGTCACCATACTGTCTGTCTGTCTGTCTGTCTAAGCTCATATGTTCTAAACCCTACATCAGAATTTGTGCATATTTAATATTAATGTTCATTAGGATATATCCTCTGGGTCAAATGTACTTAAGGTCAATTATCAAAGGTCAAGGTTATTACAGGCTAAAAAAGTATATTTTTTGTGAAAGTATATTTCTTGTGTAATAAAAACTTTAAAATTCATCAAAAATCAGTGTGTTATCCAAATGATCTGAAATTTTGAATTATGATAGAAAAATGTATACTAGAAATATCTTTTAAGATTTTCAATTGAGTTGATGAGAAATTTTGTGCCAAATGGGGAGGGGATGGTTGTTACACATATCTTCAGGTGAATGTATATATATAGGCTGCTTATGAGTATTTCATCATGTATCCCACAATTGTTTATTGGGAAAGGTCACAGATTAGATTTTGCTTGACTCTGACCTTATATTCCATTTGGATGATGCCGGTGAATTACTTTGAAAATACTGAAATAACATTACATGTATTACCTATGTGGTATATATGTACTAATATTACATGTACCGCAAGTTAATTGGTTCCATAATTAATGATATGGTGATTTGTGATATAAAAGTTTAAACCATGATCACCATGGATCATACGATGGAAAAGTATAAACCACTAAAATGGAATATAGGTATTTTAGGGGATGTCATTGTTTCCTGGTTTCAGCTAGTTTTTGGCTAGATTTTTTAAATCACCATATTATCATTATGGAACCGATTAGCTTGTTAACCATAATAATAATAATAATAATAATAATAATACGTTTTTAGGCCCGCTTACAATGTATGTATCGGACAAATAATAACGATTTAGCATGATTATATAGTAAAAAGGAATTAGTCGAAATCGGGACCCGATTCCGATTATTAACATGCACAGAAGCGACCCTAACCTGTTTTGATAACCCCTTATTACAGCTAGTATGAATATAGCTTGTGCAGAAAATAATTATTTTCCATCTTTAAAAATTAGTAGCATTTGATTATGAGCACTGAAACTTTGATTTAGAATGTTGAAATCTAGAAATTCATTTTCAACTATGTAGAGGAAATTCGCGGACCGAAGCGAGCCAGGCGAGCTAAATCTCCAAGGAAAACAAGATGGACGCCGAGGTTGCATTTTCCGCGCGACGCTGAAAATGGAGCTGAATATAACCTTCTATTTGCTGATTTAATTCATTTCAATTAGGTAAGCTACTTGAAGGGAAGTTATTTATTTTATTTCATTGGAGCTTAACAGAAATTGTAAGCCGAGGGAGACGGTGCAAGACATACCGGGTCAAACTCAATGATCGTCTGCAGGCTGACAGGTGCGAGTAAAAGTTTTCACAGTCATCACGAAAACTCGCTAGCCCAACTGCCCTGGCTACCAAAAATTTCCTCGGGCTACTAATATTAGCTCAGGGGCCCCCAACAACATACAATTTTTGATGGGAAACACTTGCGAGGCCCAAAGGGCCGAGTTTGGAGTTTTGTAGAAAACACGAGACTACCCCCACCTGGGATCGAACTAGTAAGGTTCTGATTTTAAGTCTGATGCTCTATCGAATGAGCCAAAGAAATGTCCCACAGGTCCATTCTAGTACAGGTAGGTGCCAGTTTACTACTGTACGCGCAGCTCACTTCAGAAATCGGAAAATTGAAGTTTTCTTTACTTTGTCGTCAATTTTTGCGTTTAAAATTTCTATAGTGAGATAGATCTTGAACTCTCATAACTAACAGTGTTTGATATATGTCTGCACGACCAATACTATGCTCACAGTGAAAGGAAATAGTTTTAAATAGGGAGTTTTCTATGTTAATTTTAGTGCGACGTCGGCGATCTTTAACACTGAGTCTATGGAGATTGTTGACGATGTCGCAGTAAAATAAACATAGAGATCTCCCCATCTAAAACTATTATCTTTCACTTTGAGCGTTATATAAGTATTGGTTGTACAGACATATCATACACCGTTAGTTATGACAGTTCGAGATTCATCCCCTTATATAAATTTTAACCGGAAAACATGCCGATGAAGTAGAGAAAACTTCAATTTTCCGATTTCTGAAGTGAGCTGCGCGGACAGTACACTACTCTCCCCTTTCAATTTTGGGCCTCCCTACCCCTCCTCGACAACGCTCCTACATGATGTAACCACCATCTCTCGTGAGATTTACGTTGGGCGCCAGTTTAGAAAACACGAGACTATCCCCACCTCGGATCGAACTCGCAACCTTCTGATGTTAAGTCCGATGCTCTACCGAATGAGCCAAAGAGATGTCCCATTGGCCCAGTCCGTGTTTTCTTCATCACATTATTAGCCAATTATCTGCTATTTTCTCTTGATAAATTGACCTGAATTATTTTTTTCAAAGAAGTGACCTGAAATTATTCAGTTTTCTCCGAAAGCTTTTTTCAGCCACAAGCCCGAAGATAAATATTACTAGTTTTTTGTATAGTTTCTTAAAGAATTTCTACTAGATCAGAAAAAAATTGGTCGCCTCGGGCGTCACAGAGTTCTTGAAATCTTCCCATGAAATGTCGGATATTTTAGAGTTTTTAATGGTCCAAATAATGAATAGAAAATGAGGTTTTTATCGGTTCAAATAATTTTTAGACACAATGTGAGTTTTTATCGGACCAAATAATTTTTTATCGGCAATTCCAATAAAACCGATACATTTTATGAACTCTGGAGTTGGGCTAGTGAGTTATTGGAAAGACTGCTTGAAATTATTAAGATATTTTATAATGAATATATTATGTAACTATATATTCAGAACATTCAAATTGTTATGATTATTAGGCAATGAAATCACTGTACAGGCTTGATTGAAATTCGAGAAAAATTATGGAACGGCCGTGAATGCATATTGAATCTTCTGCCAAAATGAAGCTATTGCTTAAGAAATAACAACTAGCTAGCCATTGATTATTATCCAGTAATTCCCCAGTTGCATGAACCAAACAAATTATCACTGAGCCGCGAAGCAGCGAGGCTAGGGATTAATCTACTTCTGCGTCCTGTGTTACTGACGCTTAAAAATTCCCCAGGACCCATTGATTCCAGATCGTGCGTCCCACCGTACCCATTATTCATTTTTGTACAGTGTGTCCCCTTTAGTTCATCGTTCTCGACATTGAAAGTTTTATGTAAAATTACTGTCTCGTGTTTATATTTTGTCTTGTCATTTAAACCTTACAGAGATCATGTCCATGGTATTGTAAGAGACATTAATTGTTGCGCATCAAAATGTTTGGATATAACAGTTATATGCAGTCCGATGCGAGTCTAACGATCAATTTCGGTTTATCTTTTCTTCCACGCATTCTAAAATTTCTGTTATTTCTTGAAATTTCTAAAACGTGGGTCCTGTAGCATTATATCCCACCCGTTCTGCTACGTCTTTCGGTACGCTTTTTCGACATAGTAACTTTCATACTTTTTTTGCATATTACATTGTTTAGATTTGAGGATCACTGACGAGGGTTAAGTACCCGAAACGTGCATGTCTGGTCCATGTTGCCAATTTATCTGTTCTTTAGTCCCCTACCGGCAACGCCGAAGGGGACTCTTAGTTTCCTCTCGGTCTGTCTGTCTGTCCGTCCGTCTGTCCGTCTGTCTCATTTTCAGTTTTCCGGACTTTTTTTTCGCTGTTGTTGCATATATTGAACTCATTTTTGGTATGTGGATATATCTCAATGTGATACAGATCAAGTTTGAGTTTGCTTTTGATTGACCTAATATTACAAGAGTTGTGGCCCTTGGACTTAGCAAATTTTATGAAAATTTCAGTTTTCCGGACTTTTTTCTGCTGTTGTTGGATAAATTAAACTCATTTTTAGTATGTGGATATATTTCAATGGGATACAGATCAAGTTTGAGTTTGCTTTTGATTGATCTAATTTTACAAGAGTTATGGCCCTTGGACTTAGCAAATTTTATGAAAATTTCAGTTTTCCGGACTTTTCTTCGGTTCAATTACAAATAATGCACTGATTTTTGGTAAATCAAATACATCTCAGTGTGATACAGACCAAGTTTGAGTTTGGTTTCCATTGGCTTAGCTAATTTCATGAAATTTGCAGTTTTCCGGACTTTTTCTTGCCTGTTATTGCAGATAATGAACTGATTTTTTGTACTTGAATACATTATAGTGTGATGCAGATTTGAGTTTAATTTAGATTGACTAATTTTCACAAGAGTTATGGCCCTTGGACTTAGCAAATTTCTTCAATTCCCAGACTTTACTTGGCTGTTGTTGCAGATAATGAACTGATGAACAGAGATGCAAGTCATAAATTTATGCCGCCGGTAGGGGACTTATATCGCACAGCGATCATTGCTTTTTTAAATGATGCTATTCAATATGAAGACGTTTACATTCTTATCATTTGTATTCAGAGGTACATGTAACGCCAAAATTCTTCCATGCCGTGGTAAACTTTGCAGGATACTATGAATCAACAAATTCAAATTGTTTAATTCACACCTAAGTGTAGAAAGTACCGTCTTCATACACCATATATAATTGGTTTGTACTATACACATGTACGAAGCCTCGCTTGCATAAATAAAGCAACTAAATAAACAACAAATTACTTAATTTCGCAAATTTTACTTTTAGATGGAATTTTCTGAGATACATGTTTTATTTCTATTTTTTCTGGAATATAATGATCTCGCGGACATAAAACACCGCAAGCCATTCATATCACTTCTATTCTCGAGCTTAAGACGCAGCGAAGAAAAGACCCTTTATTATACGCCCGTCATTTGACGGGACGTATTATGGTATAGCGAAGTCCGTCCGTCTGTCCTTCCACTTAAGGAACGCGTTTAACTAGATATGCGTCAACAGATTTTTATGATATTTGTACATTGTGATCAAACGATGGAGAGGAAGCCGCCTTTTTTATTTTTAGGTTCATCCAATTTGTCATTACCGAGTTATGGGACTCAGAATTTTAACATACTGTGAAAATATACTAAAATAGTTAAAAATTCTTTAAAAATCTATTTTGGTTGAAATGTTTTGAAATTTTGTATACTCAAGTAGAAAGGATGTTCTTTGACATATGTAACGGGTTTTTAATTTTTTTGTCGCATAACCAAGATATTATGTGTAATGGGAGGGGGGAGGGATATGCACATACATGTTAAGCTAAGGGCAATATATATAGGCGCATGAACGCAATAACTTGGATATGCGTCAACAGTTTCACGAAATTCATACATTATGATTGGACTGTGGAGAGGAAGCAGCCTTTTGATTTTCAGGTTCATTCAATTTGTCATTACCAAGTTATGGGACTTATATTACTAAAATAAAGTGAAAATATACTAAATTAGTTTAAAATTCTTTAAAAACCTATTTCTGGTTGAAACGTTTCGAAATTTTGTATACTTCAAGTAGAAAGATTGTTCTTTGACATATGTAATGGGTTTTTAATTTTTTTGTCGCATGATTGAGATATTATGTGTAATGTGTTTGATGGGAGGGGGGGGGGGGGTATGCACATACATGTTAAGCTAAGGGCAAAATATAGGTGCATGGAACGCAATAACTTGAATATGCGTCAATGGATTTTCACGATATCCATACAATATGATTGGACTGAGAAGAGGAAGCCGCCTTTTGATTTTCAGGTTCATCCAATTTATTGTTACAGAGTTATGGGACTTAGAGTTTAAAATACAATGAAAATATATGAAAAATTGTTCAAAAATTCTTTAAAAATCTATTTCTGGTTGAAATGTTTTGAAATTTTGTATACTTTAAGTAGAAAGGATGTTCTTTGACATATGTTACAGGTTTTTAATTTTTTAACCAAGATATTATGTGTAAGGGGGGGGGGGGTTATATGCACATACATGTTAAGCTAAGGACAAAATATAGGTGCATGGAACAGATTTTAATGATCGAAGAGGAAGCCGCCTTTCGATTTCAATGTACACTGATTTGTCCTTATGGAGTTATTGGACTTGGATATTTTGGTGTTGTGAAAAAAAATACCAACAGGCGTATCTTGCTGCGTGAGCGTAGGCTTTATAGTACTTGGGATGCATAAAATTCTGCTGACCCATTGGTCAAATTTTTCGGGTCCAAAGGACCCATTTAGATCAAATTGTAGATTAATCTCTGGTGAGTTGATAATTTGATTGGTTCATGTGACAAGGGGAATTACTAGACAACAAATCACAGCTTGCTAGTTGTTATTTCTGTTCAAATATTGTTCTGCACAAACTTTATAGCACGTGAAGGGGCAGAGCTTAGCAAACTTGAAGTACACCAGGCCTTAAATAGAATTAAGTTTGTTTGTTGTTAACCCTCCGACCCACGTAAAGTTTATGCCGCGGGTAGGGACTTAAATCGCTCAGCGATCATAACATTTTTTTAATATGCCTGATATTAATTTATACACTGCAGCGATCAGACTGTAGAGAGGATGCTGCCTTTATATTTTCATGTTCACCTAATTTTGTGTTACAGAGATATGGCTCTTAAATTTGTTTGGTTTGTGAAAATCAATTCTGACAGGCATAATTTACTGTGTTAGCATAGGCTTTATTCGAAATGATGGAGACATTTATCGGTATAAGGCATGTGTCATATACCTGTGCTTCATATGACTTAATAATATGTGCACACTTTAAACATCAATGAGTCGGTATTCACCTATACATTAAGTATTCCCTTCTGAGTTGACTTTCTGAATTCATCCCTTCTTTTATCATATACATATTTTTTCTATTTTCAGTATACTTGGAAACTGAATGACACTTGATGCATTTCCACTCACAATTTCCAAATGTGACTCATCAGATGCAACCTGCTGTCGAATTTTTCTTTCATATCAAGTGAAATAATGAACAGGGCAACATTTGTCTGATTGATGAAAATTCTCAAAATCAGCATTTGTTACCTATTTGATATGATAGATAATTTCATCAAATTTAATGTGACTGTGCTGCTAAATGAAGGTAAGTGAAGTTCAAGGCAAGGCCATAACAAATTATACATGCTGTTCATGTTGTCTGATTTCCTTCACTTTACTTCATTGCACATTCATTTAAATGTGACAGTTTTGAAAAAACGAAATCTGATTTATCACTAAGTATTATGACACACCAATATTTAGACATAAATATCACAGTATCTGGATGTTTGTATCTCTGTCCACCTCCTCTTCTGTGTGCCATAGCTGATAAGATACTGACCAAACACCTAGCCCTATAGAAATGTCTTCAATTTACCATGTTCATTGACTGTAATGATGACCGCATAGAAATCTTTCACATATGGACATGATGGAGGAGCATAAAGTCACCTTACTGTCTGTCTGTCTGTCTGTCTGTCTTTCTAAGCTTATATCTTCTAAACCCTACATCAGAGTTTGTTCATATTTAATATTAATGTTCATTAGGATAGATCCTCTGGGGCAAAGGTACTTAAGGTCAATTATCAAAGGTCAAGGTTAAATATTACAGGCTAAATCAAAGCTCTGAAGGAATTGATGGCGAGTTTCGTTTATTCATTTTAGAATGATATCAAACTATTTTATGGGATTTTTAAATATTGTATTAGCAGATAGAACAAATCCATTTTCCAATGTTCGGAAATAAAACATTTATGAACCCAGGGACAGAAATTAATTGGCGGTCGCCCATGGCGACCAAATTTGTAGCTGGGCCCCCAAAACATCATGTCCAACTCGCCCATTTGGCGAATGAAAATAAAAATACATAGTCCATATTTAATTATAAAAAAAAGGAATTTCTTTCGCTTCTATGTTAGGCCCCATACTTCGTCAATGAAGCTCTTTTAAAATCAGGGGCTTATATTAATACATGTACGTACCTGTTTACATACGCGAAATTTAAGTTTTCTCACGTGTCACTGTGCGAAGCCCTCGTTCAAAGTTGCTATTAAGATAATTGGAATTTGGATTACCGCATATTCTTCGCACGACACAGCCTTATTGCATGTACATGTTTTCGAAAGCATTCGTGTACAGTCACGTTTACTGATTCATTGAAAGGTAGCGGTACTTTGCACGGCTGACATCAAAACTAATTTTCTTAATTCATTTATCGAAAATCTTTTTAAAGTCGTTCGCCAAATTTACGCCCAAAATCTCATTTCAACTGATTCAATCCATGCCATAGGGGACGGCATAACGGCGCGAATATATGTAATGAATGTGCCGACCAGAAACTCACTTTTTACATCTCTCTCTCTGTTGAAGTTTTAAAAATATCTATGCGAGCCGTGTATTGTTCTAGCCTCCCCCCCCTCTCTCTCTCTTTTTCTCTCTCTCATTTTGTCGTTGATAAGTTACGTACATCAATAAGCGTGAAACGTGAGACTGTACAATAATAAAGTGACGTTTTATTCAGTAGAAAACTGTCGGATTAAAAAGACCCCCCCCAAAAAAAATAAAACAAAAACAATAGGCAAGCGTTTGGAATGGGTGTCACAACCCACAGAAAGATACTAGCCTTAAATAATATAAACACAGGTCGTACACATACCAGGCACTTTTACGGCCTGTGGAACAGATATGCAGATCTATACACCACAGGGGTGAGGTATCATCGCTTGGTCACAAACCCTTTCTTCAATACAAACCCTTGTCTATATATATAAAACTTTTTTAATATACCTGTGGACATATAGAAGAAAGGGTACGTTAAAAGGAAAGGGTTTGTGACCAAGCGATGATACCTCACCCCTGTGCTATACATGAAGAAAAAATAAACGTCTGTACTATCAGAATCAGTGCGGATCCACCTTATTATTTAGGAGGGGACATAAATAATTGGCAAGGGGTCTGGGGACCCCTGGACCTGCTGGGGATCTAGGAAGTCCCCAGACCCCTTGCCAATTATTTACTCGAATTTAGCTGTTCAGCGTGTCCGTTCCAGCCCTGGCTCGGTGTTCAGTGAGTCAGGGCATTCTATTTGCGAGATGCGACAGACCAATGCGCTATGAACGCTTGATTGTCTGTGAATTCTAAATTGATTTCTATACCTAGAAGTGTAATGTATGACCGTAACTCCTCGTTAATCGCTTAAACACTCGAACTGCTACAACTTGAACATCAGCGCCTTCCATTTTATTTACATAGTGTCACGTGGTACAGTATACTAGGGTAGTAGGAATTACCGAAAAGACAGCTTTTACCGAAAAGACGTGGTATTTCCCGAAAAGACCCCAAATTGCACCGAAAAGACACTTAAATTTCAAAACTAAACACATTTTATGATTGGAAATGTGTTTATAAAATCATCAAAACCAAAAATAAATATATCTGTCTATTCGGTAAATATCACTGTCGTTTCTGTAAATGCTGTCTTTTCGGTAATTCGCAGTATAGCCGATAAACTTATAAGCAATTTCAACACACCTGTACACGAGACAGTTGATGTTTACTGCATCCAGTATCCTTTTTAACATAATCTCTAACTTTTAGATTTTTTAAACATTATGAAACAACTGTTAAAGCGTGGAATGCAATGTACGCTGTCTTAAATAAATATGGTGAATAATGAGGTCCAAAGTCATCGGGCCACAGGATCGGAGTTGAGAAAAACTGTGAATATACAATTTATACATTTTACGGGCGTGGGGATGTCACGGAAGTGATGTGACGTCATGAAAATCCTGCGATCACTATAGCCGAGATCGCTACGCGAAACTCGCCTAAAAAGTATATTCTTTTTGTGAAAGTATATTTCTTGGTAACCATAATAATAATAATAATAATACGTTTTTAGGCCCGCTTGTGGGACAAATAATAACGATTTGGCATGTTTATATAGTAAAAAGGAATTAATCGAAATCGGAACCCGATTCCGATTATTTATATGCACATAAGGGACCCTAACCTGTTTTGAAAATCCCTTATTACAACTAGTATGAATATAGCTTGTGCAGAAAATAATTATTTTCCATCTTTGAATATTAGTAGTATTTGATTATAAGCACTGAAACTTTTATTAAACATGTAGAAATCTAGAAATTCATTTTGAACTATGTAGAGGAAATTCGCGGACCCAAGCGAACAAGGCGAACTAAATCTCCAAGGAAAACAAGATGTACGCCGAGGTTGCATTTTCCGCGCGACGCTGAAAATGGAGCTGAATATAACATTCTATATGCTGATTTAATTCATTTCAATTAGGTAAGCTACTTAAAGGGAAGTTATTTATTTTATTTCATTGGAGCTTAACAGAAATTGTAAGCCGAGGGAGACGGTGCAAGACATACCGGGTCAAACTCAATGAACGTCTGCAGGCTGACAGGTGAGACTAAAAGTATTCAGTCATCGCGAAAACACTCTAGCCCAACCGCCCTGGCTACCAAAAATTTCCTCGGGCTACTAATATTTACTCAGGGACCCCCAACTTCATGGGGGGGTCACTTACAATTTTGGAAGGGAAACACTTGCGAGGCCCAAAGGGCCGAGTTGGGAGTTTTGTAGAAAACACAAGACTACCCACACTTGGGATCGAACTCGCAACTTTCTGATGTTAAGTCGGATGCTCTACCGAATGAGCCAAAGAGACGTCCCACTGGCCCAGTAGTACAAGCGCCAGTTTACTACAGTACTTTCCCCTTTCAATTTTGGGCCTCCCTACTCCTCTTCGACAACCCTCCTTCCGGGTCACCATCTCTCCGTGGGATTTACGTTGGGCGCCATTGACATAATGTAGAAAACACGAGACTTACCCCCACCTGGGATCGAACTTGCAACCATGATGTTAAGTCCGACGCTCTAACGAATGAGCCAAAGAGACGTCCCACTTCCCAGTCTAGTACAAGCACCAGTTTACTACAGTATTTTTGAAAATTTTCGACATTTTCTCATGCTGTATTGTTATTGCACGGCATGCAGAAGTCAACATGTTCAGAAATTGATTGAAGCGTTTGACAATTATATTGATTAACAGGTTTTTTTTTTTATTTTGGGGAAGGTGCCAGTGCCTGTCTTAATTAACCCTTCCGATTGAGGGAAAAATGCAAAATTTTGTGACGTCACAATGCTTTTACCTCGTACAAACAAGCTTCGAATCTCGGTCAAACATTGAAATTGCATTGTGACGTCATGGAATTTTTCAAATTGTTCCTGCGTTCGAAAGGGTCAATTTATAATAAATCTGCATTGATCATGTATAAGCTCAGTCTGTATGAAAATGATGAATGGCATCCTCAGAAAAATGTGCGTTTGCTACACAACCAAGTTACTCACTTACAATACGGCAACTTGAATTTTTTTATGACCCTTTATAATTGATTTTTTTATCAAGAAATTTGTGGTTCGGTTTCTGTGTTTTCTTTATCACATTATTAGCCAATATATCTGCTATTTCCTCTTAATGAATTGACCTAAATTATTTTTTTTCAAATAAGTGACCTGAAAGTATTCAGTCTCTCCGAAAACTTTTTTTCAGCCACAAGCCCGAAGATAAATTTTACTAGTTTTTTGTATAGTTTCTTAAAGAATTTCTACTAGCCCCCCAAAAAATATTGGTAGCCTTTGGCGTCGCAGAGTTCTTGAAATCTTCCCATGAAATGTCGGATATTTTAGAGTTTTTAACGGCCCGTCCAAATGATAAATAGAAAATGGTTTTTATCTGTTCAAATAATTTTTAGACACAATGTGAGTTTTTATCGGACCAAATAATTTTTATCAGCAAATCCGATAAAACGGATACATTTTATGAACCCTGGAGTTGGGCTAAGTGAATTATTGGAAAGACTGCTTGAAATTATTAAAATATTTTATGATGAATATATTATGTAACTATATATTCAGAACATTTAAATTGTTATGATTATTAGGCATTGAAATCTACAGGCTTGATTGAAATTTGAGAAAAATAATGGAATGGCCGATAAATGCATATTGCATCTGCCAAAATGAAGCTATTGCTTACGAAATAACAACCCCCAGTTGCATGCTCCAAACAAATTATCACCAAGCTGCAAATAGCGAGGCCGGGGATTAATCTGCTTCTGCGTCCTGCGTTACTGACGCATAAAAATTCCCCAGGACCCATTGATTCCAGATCGTGCGTCCCACCATACGCATTATTCATTTTTGTACAATGTGTCCCCATTAGTTCATCGTTTTCGACATTGAAAGTTTTATGTAAAATTACTGTCTTGTGTTTATATTTTGTCGGGTCATTTAAACCTTACCAAAGGTGAATCATGTCCATGGTATTGTAAGAGACATTGTTGCGCATCAAAATGTTTGGATATAAAAGTTATATGCGGTTCGATGCGAGTCTAATTTCGTATTATTCTGATTCAGAGGTACAAGTAACGCAAAAATTCTTCCATGCCGTGGTAAACTTTGCAGGATAATATGAATCAACAAATTCAAATTGTTTAATTCACACCTAAGTGTAATAAGTACCGTCTTTGTACACTATATATGATTGGTTTGTACTATACGCATGTACGAAGCCTCACATGCGTAAATAAAGCAACTAAATAAACAACAAATTACATAATTTGGCAAATTTTACTTTTAGATGGAATTTTGTGAGATACATGTTTTATTTGTTTTTAGCTAACCTGAGCGAAGCTCAAGTGAGCTATTGTCATAGCGCACCGTCCGTCGTCCGTCCGTCGTCCGTCCGTCCGTCCGTCGTCGTCGTCGTCGTCCGTCTGGCGTAAACTTTTAACATTTTCGACATCTCCTCTGCAACCGCCGCACAGAATTTCATGAAACTTAACAGGAAGGAAGTACTCAAGGTCCTCTACCAAGTTTGTGTTTTTCGTGCCGATCGGTCAACAAATATGGCCGCCAAGGGCTCTGATTGGCTGACACATTTTCGACATCTCCTCTGCAACCGCTGCACAGAATTTCATGAAACTTTACAGGAAGGAAGTACTCAAGGTCCTCTACCAAGTTTGTGTTTTTCGTGCCGATCGGTCAACAAATATGGCCACCGAGGGCTCTGATTGGCTGACACATTTTCGACATCTCCTCTGCAACCGCTGCACAGAATTTCATGAAATATTTTAGGAAGGAAGTACTCAAGGTCCTCTACCAAGTTTTGTTTTTCGTGCCGATCAGTCAACAAATATGGCCGCCAAGGGCTCTTATTGGCTGACACATTTTCGACATCTCCTCTGCAACCGCTGCACAGAATTTCATGAAACTTTACAGGAAGGAAGTACTCAAGGTCTTTTACCAAGTTTGTGTTTTTCGTGCCGATCGGTCAACAAATATGGCCGCCGAGGGCTCTGATTGGCTGACGCATTTTCGGCATCTCCTCTGCAACCGCTGCACAGAATTTCATGAAATTTTACAGGAAGGAAGTACTCAATGTCGTCTACCACGTTTGTGTTTTTGGTGCCGATCGGTCAACAAATATTGCCGCCGAGGGCTCTGATTGGCTGACACATTTTCGACATCTCCTCTGCAACCGCTGCACAGAATTTCATGAAACTTTACAGGAATGAAGTACTCAAGATCCTCTACCAAGTTTGTGTTTTTCGTGCCGATCGGTCAACAAATATGGCCGCCGAGGGCTCTGATTGGCTGACACATTTTCGACATCTCCTCTGCAACCGCTGCACAGAATTTCATGAAACTTTACAGGAAGGAAGTACTCAAGGTCCTCTACCAAGTTTGTGTTTTTCGTGCCGATCGGTCAACAAATATGGACGCCGAGGGCTCTGATTGGCTGATACATTTTCGACATCTCCTCTGCAACCGCTGCACAGAATTTCATGAAACTTTACAGGAAGAAAGTACTCAAGGTCCTCTACCAAGTTTGTTTTTTTCGTGGCGATCATTTAACAAATGTGGCCGCCGAGGGCTCTGATTGGCCGACACATTTTCGACATCTCCTCTGCAACCGCTGCACAGAATTTCATGAAACTTTACAGGAAGGAAGTATTCAAGGTCCTCCAAAACGTTTGTGTTTTTTCATGCTGATTGGTCAACAAATATGGCCGCCGAGGGCTCTGATTGGCTGACACATTTTCGACATCTCCTCTGCAACCACTGCACAGAATTTCATGAAACTTTACAGGAAGGAAGTACTCAAGGTCCTCTGCCAAGTTTGTGTTTTTCGTGGCGATAGGTCAACAAATATGGCTGTCAAGGGCTTTGATCTGTAGAAGTATTTTTGTGACTTTTAACCCTTTGTGACCCAGGTGAGCGATGTGTCCCCTTGGACCTCTTGTTTTTTTTTCTGGCATATATTGATCTTGCGGACATAAAACGCCGCAAGCCATTCATATCACTTCTATTCTCGAGCTTAAGACACAGCGAAGAAAAGACCCTTTCTAATACGCCATCATTTGACGGGACGTTATGTGGTATGGCGAAGTCTGTCTGTCTGTCCGTCCGCTTAAGGAACGCAATAAATTGAATATGCGTCAACAGATTTTTATGATATTTGTACATTGTGATCAGACTGTGGAGAGGAAACCGCCTTTCGATTTTTAGGTACATCCAATTTGTTGTTACGGAGTTATTGGACTTAGAATTTAAAATACTGTGAAGATCTACTAAAATTGTTGAAAATTCTTTAAAAATCTATTGTGGTCGAAATGTTTTGAAATTTTGTATACTTCAAGTAGAAAGGATGTTCTTTGACATATGTTATGGGTTTTTAATTTTTTTGTCGCATAACTGAGATATTATTTGTAATGTGTGTGATGGGAGGGGGGAGGTTATATGCACATACATGTTAAGCTAAGGGCAAAATATAGGCGCATGAAACGCAATAACTTGAATATGCGGCAATGGATTTTCACGATATTTATACATTATGATTGGACAGAAGAGAGGAAGCCACCTTTTGATTTTCAGGTTCATCAAATTTATTGTTACAGAGTTATGGGACTTAGATTTTTAAAATACAATGAAAATATACGAAAAATTGTTCAAAAATTCTTTAAAAATCTATTTCTGATCAAAATGTTTTGAAATTTTGTATACTTCAAGTAGAAAGGATGTTCTTTGACATATGTAACGGGTTTTAATTTTTTTGTCGCATAACCGGGAAATTATGTGTAATGAGGGGGGGGGATTATATGCACATACATGTTGAGCTGAGGGGAAAATAAAGGTGCATGGAACGCAATAAATTGAATATGCATCAACAGATTTTCATGATATTTTTACTTTGTGATCAGACTTTTGAAGAGGAAGCCGCCTTTTGATTTTAATGTACATCCGATTTGTCCTTATGGAGTTATGGGCCTTAGAGATTTTGGTGTTGTGAAAAAAATCCCAACGGGCGTATCTTGCTGCGTGAGAGTAGGCTTTATAGTACTTCTATTCAAATATTGTTCTGCACAAATTTTATAGCACGTTAAGGGGCAGAGCTTAGCGAACTGGAAGTACACCAGGCGAGTTCTATAGTACATATTGAGAGAAAATCTCAAGCCATGTTAGAATTCTGTATAGATCGGACAAAGTGATGAATAATATTTTACCAGGAACGGACAAACAATATTAACAATCGATTGATTATCATGACCCGTATATGTAAATAACGTCAACAGTATTTTCTTAAACCAATTTAAGTCCGTGATAGATAATATTTTGAATGTTCGGTACCTCTAGAGCTACTAATCAAAACTAAACTATGTAGACGTTCAAATAATGAATTAAAAATCAGCATGTTTTATTTCTAACTTGCAGTCACAAATGTACAAGTACATGTACTTAAACATTACCCGGATACATTACATATTTTTGACCTATTTTTAGAGGAGTTATGCCCCTTGTTGACTTGCAAAATTCAGTTTGTTTTTTTTTTCTTTCAGTTATACGGACTTTTTTCTGCAACAAATAGAGATATTCAGTTGTAATTTGATACACAGCTTAGTCTTGGATAGTTACAGTGCAACTTTAACTTTTCTCACACTTGACCTATTTTTCGAGAAGTTATGCCTCTTGATGACTTGCAAATTTCAGCTCTTGTCAGTTTTCCAGATTTTTCTGCAACAAACGGAGATTTTCAAATGAAATTTAATACACAGCTTGGATAGTTGCAGAGCAAGTTCAACTTTGGTTACTCTTGACCTATTTTCCAAGGAGTTATGCCCCTTGATGACTTGCAATATTCAAATTTCAGTTTTCCTGACTTTTGTTCTGCAACAAATAAGATATTCAGGTGAAATTTGTACATACCTTGGTCTTGGATAGTTACAGAGTAAGTTTGACTTGGGGTCACGCATTACCTTTTTCGAGGAGTTATGCTCCTTAAACCAGTAACATTTTTGAATATGCCTGATATTAATTTATACACTGCAGTGATCAGAATGTAGAGAGGATGCTGCCTTTCTATTTTCATGTTCACCTAATATGGTGTTACAGAGATATAGCTCTTAAATTTGTTTGGTTTGTGAAAATCAATACTGACAGGTATAATTTACTGTGTTAGCATAGGCTTTATTCAAAATGATGGAGACATTTATTGGTTCATAAGGCATGTGTCATATACCTGTGCTTCATATGACTTAATAATATGTGCACACTTTTAAAATCAATGAATGTATTAACCTATACAACAAGTATTCCATTCTGAGTTGATTTTCTGAATTCATTTCTTCTTTTATAAAATACATATTTTATTCTATTTTCAGTATACTTGGAAACTGAATGACATTTGATGCACTTCCACTCACAATTTCCAAATGTGACTCAACAAATGCAACCTGTGGTTGAATTTTTCTTTCATGTCAAGTGACATAATGAAGGGCAACATTTGTCTGATTGATGAAAATTCTCAAAATCAGCATTTGTTACCTATTTGATATGAAAGATAATTTCATCAAATTTAATGTGACTGTGCTGCTAAATGAAGGTAAGTGAAGTTCAAGGCCAGGCCATAACAAATTATACATGTTGTTCATGTTGTCTGATTTCCTTCACAATTCTTGGCTAAGTCAAAAACAAAACATTCTTAAAACATGTATTCCATTATCTGTACATATTCACTCGGAATCGGTTTGAAATTCATTTCACTTCATTGCACATTAATTTAAATGTGACAGTTTTGAAAAAAAAATCTGATTTTAATATCACTAAGAATTATGACACACCAATATTTAGACATAATTATCACAGTATCTCCATGTTTGTATCTCTGTCCACCTCGTCTTCTGTGTGCCACAGCTGATAAGATACTGACCAAACACCTATAAGCCCTATAGAAATTTCTTCATTTACCATGTTCATTGACTGTATGATGACCAGATAGAAAACCTTTCACATATGGACATGATGGAGGAGCATAAAGTCACCATACTGTCCGTCTGTCTAAGCTCATATCTTCTAAACCCTACATCAGAATTTGTTCATATTCAATATTAATGTTCATTAGGATAGATCCTCTGGGGCAAAGGTACTTAAGGTCAATTATCAAAGGTCAAGGTTATTACAGGTAAAAAAGTATATTTCTGAAAGTATATTTCTTGTGCAATAAAAGCTTTTAAATCCATTAAAAATCAGTGCGTTGTCCAAATGATCTGAAATTTTAAATAATGATAGAAAAATGTATACTAGAAATCTCTTTTGAGATTTTTCATTGAGTTGATGAGAAATTTTGTGCCAAAGGGAGAGGGAATGGTTGTTACACATAACTTCAGGTGAATGTATCTATATAGGCTGCTTATGAGTATTTCATCATGTATCCCACAATTCTTTATTGGGAAAGGTCACAGATTAGATTTTGCTTGACTCTGACCTCATATTCCAATTGGATGATGCCGGTGCATTTCTTTCAAAATGCTGAAATAACATATTACCTATGAAGTATATATGTACGAATATAACACGTACCGCAAGTTAATCGGTTCCATAATTAATGATATGGTGATTTGAGATAGAAAAGTTTAAACCATGATCACCATGGATCATACGATGGAAAAGTATAAACCACTAAAATGGAATATAAGCATTTTAGGGGATGTCATTGTTTCCTGGTTTCAGATACTTTTTGGCTAGATTTTTTTAAATCACCATATTATTATTATGGAACCGATTAGCTTGTAATAATAATTAACCATAATAATAATAATAATAATACGTTTTTAGGCCCGCTTATGTATCGGACAAATAATAACGATTTAGCATGTTTATATAGTAAAAAGGAATTAATCGAAATCGGGACCCGATTCCGATTATTAACATGCACATAAGCGACCCTAATCTGTTTTGATAACCCCTTATTACAGCTAGTATGAATATAGCTTGTGCAGAAAATAATTATTTTCCATCTTTAAAAATTAGTAGCATTTGATTATAATCACTGAAACTTTGATTTAGCATGTTGAAATCTAGAAATTCGTTTTCAACTATGTAGAGGAAATTCGCGGACCCAAGCGAGCCAGGCGAGCTAAATCTCCAAGGAAAACAAGATGGACGCCGAGGTTGCATTTTCCGCGAGACGCTGAAAATGGAGCTGAATATAACCTTATATATGCTGATTTAATTCATTTCAATTAGGTAAGCTACTTAAAGGGAAGTTATTTATTTGATTTCATTGGAGCTTAACAGAAATTGTAAGCCGAGGGAGACGGTGCAAGACATACCGGGTCAAACTCAATGATCGTCTGCAGGCTGACAGGTGCGAGTAAAAGTTTTCACAGTCATCGCGAAAACTCACCAGCCCAACTGCCCTGGCTACCAAAAATTTCCTCGGGCTACTAATATCTGCTCAGGGGCCCCCAACTGCACGGGAGGCACATACAATTTTTGATGGGAAACACATGCGAGGCCCAAAGGGCCGAGTTTGGAGTTTTGTAGAAAACACGAGACTACCCGCACCTGGGATCGAACTCGCAACGTTTTGATGTTAAGTTGGACGCTCTACTGAATGAGCCAAAGAAATGTCCAACTTGCCCAGTCTAGTACAAGTGCAAGTTTACTACACTACTCTACCCTTTCAATTTTGGGCCTCCCTACCCCTCCTCGACAACCCTCCTATCCACTAGTGTTGTATAATTGGAAAAATTTCATAATCGATTATCGGTTTATAATCGGAGAGGATTTAAATCGATTATTTCGATTTAATCGGAAATAAATTTTACTTGCTTTTACAGAAAAGAATATGACAAGTAATGATAAAACTTCACTAAATCACAGTGGCGGATCCAGCGCCCCCTTTGCCGGGGGGGGTCAAGGGGCGAATTTTGCCGATTTTTACTGAAAATGGGCCAAAATATACCTGTTTTTGAAAAATTTTGGGTCAGTGCCGGGGGGGGGGCGGACGCCCCCTCCGCACCCCCCCTAAATCCGCCACTGAATCATATGCTAATATACATAGTAAAATGTCTAGAATAAACTCCAACCACAGAATGATAAAATCACAGCAGTAATGGAGCCAAAACAAACATGTGATTGTAATACTAATAGTCGGCAACTTTACACGGCAGATGCAGAGTTTTTTGTTTTTGTTTTTCGGGGGGGGGGTCACCATTCGACCCAAGAGCAAGGTTTTTGCTCATTCAATGAAGAATCAAACAGTATCTTGGTGTAGTTTAGGCTGGCCTTGTCCTTCTGACAAAGTTCTGGAGTTCGGTGTTAAAAGTTTTTCCCCTAGACGAGTAGATATTGACGTATCCAATCTGACCTTGAAGTTTTCTATTAGAGTACTTGACATTACTATTAAATTCAATGAGAATCCTAATTCCACCCATTGTATGCCTTAGAAAGTGTATTCTTTTCGAATTATTTACGCTACGACCGTAACTTAACTCGTGGAAACGATCGTCGATCTACTTTCGTTTTATTCGTACATGTTACACGCGTATTCGACCGAGAACTATGTCATTCTTTTGTACGTTGTATATTTCCGATTATAATCGATTCTTGAAAACACAATCGATTAATCGAAAACGAAGGGTATTAGCGATGATGTCGCCGATGTTGGCGATAATCGTTACAACACTACTACCCACCATCTCTCCATGGGATTTACGTTGGGCGCCATTGTAGAAAACACGAGACTGACCCCACCTGGGATCGAACTCGCAACCTTCTGATGTTAAGTCTGACGCTCTACCGAATGAGCCAAAGAGACGTCCCACTGGCCCAGTCTAGTACAAGCGCCAGTTTACTAACAGTATTTTTGAAAATTTTCGATATTTTCTCATCATGCTCATGCTGTAATGTTATTGCATGGCATGCAGAAGTCAACATGTTTTAAAATTGATTGAAGCATTTGACAGTTATATTGATTAACAGGGTTTTTTTTTAGCTTGCCGGGACGAATGTCCGGAGAGCTATTGTCATACCCCGGTGTCGGCGTCGGCGTGCGCGTGCAAAAAAACTTTAACCTTGCTTATAACTTTTAAACCAATACAGATTGGGCTTTCATATTTCACATGTGCATTCCTTGTGACAAGACCTTTCCATGGATACCAAAATTTTTGACCTTGTGACCTTGACCTTGGAGATTGACCTTCTTTTGAAAAAACTTTAACCTGGCCATCTTTTTTGAATGGTAAGTGATAAGGCTTTGATATTTCACATGTGTATTCCTTGTGACAAGACCTTTCCATGGATACCAAAATTTTTGACCTTGTGACCTTGACCTTGGAGATTGACCTTCTTTTGAAAAAACTTTAACCTGGCCATATTTTTTGAATGGTAAGTGATAGGGCTTTGATATTTCACATGTGTATTCCTTGTGACAAGACCTTTCCATGGATACCAAAATTTTTGACCTTGTGACCTTGGCCTTGGAGATGATTGAACTACTTTTGAAAAACTTTAACCTTGGCCATATTTTTTGATTGGTAAGTGATAGGGCTTTGATATTTCACTTGTGCATTCCTTGTGATAAGACCTTTTTTATTGTTGTTGTTGCAATTTACATATGGTTGCCACCGGCGAACTATGTTGTCATTCTGACAAGTTTTTTTTTTTTTTATTTTGGGGAAGGTGCCAGTGCCTGTCTTTATTAGCCTTTTTCGCATAACTGCGGTCCAGTTATTTTGGATGGCAAAATAACTACTTTTCCCACAATATGACGTCAAGGACAATCAATCTTTAACTGTGACGTAACGAAAGTCGGTACTTGCCGTCCACAAAATGCTAGTCACGCAGTTACGTGAAAAAGGCTTATTGATCCTTCCGATCGCGGGAAAAAATGCAAAATTTTGTGACGTCACAATGCTTTTACTTCGTACAAACAAGCTTCGAATTTCGGCCAAACATCGAAATTGCATTGTGACGTCATGGAATTTTTCAAATTTTTCCTGCTTTCGAAAGGGTAAATTTATAATAAGTCTGCATCGATCATGTATAAGCTCAGTCTGTATGAATGGCATCCTCAGAAAAATGTGCGTTTGCTAAATATAACACAAATGAGTTACTCACTGGCAATACTGCAACTTGATTTTTTTATGACACTTTGTTATTGATTTTTTTTATCAAGAAATCAATTTTGTGGTTCGATTTCCGTGTTTTCTTTATCTTATTATTAGCCAATTATCTGCTATTTTCTCTTGATAAATTGACCAAAATTATTTTTTTCAAATAAGTGACCTGAAATCATTCAGTCTCTCCAAAAATTTTTCCAGCCACAAGCCCGAAGATAAATTTTACTAGTTTTTTGTATAGTTTCTTATAGAATTTCTACTAGCCCAGAAAAAAAATTGGTAGCCTGGGGCGTCAAAGAGTTCTTGAAATCTTCCCAGGCATATTGAAATGTCGGATATTTTAGAGTTTTTAACGGTCCAAACAATGAATAGAAAATGAGGTTTTTATCGGTTCAAATAATTTTTAGACACAATGTGAGTTTTTATTGGACTAAATCATTTATTTATCGGCAAATCCGATTAAACTGATACATTTTATGAACTCTGGAGTTGGGCTACTGAGTTATTGGAAAGACTGCTTGAAATTATCAAGATATTTTATGATGAATATATTATGTAACTATATATTCAGAACATGTAAATTGTTATGATTATTAGGCATTTAAATCAGTACAGGCTTGATTGAAATTTGAGAAAAATTATGGAATGGCCGATAAATGCATATTGCATCTGCCAAAATGAAGCTATTGCTTAAGAAATAAAACTAGCTAGCCATGGTTTGTTGTCCAGTAATTCCCCCAGTTGCATGTCAACCAAACAAATTATCAACGAGCCGCGAAGCAGCGAGGCCAGGGATTAATCTACTTCTGCGTCCTGCATTACTGACGCATAAAAATTCCCCAGGACCCATTGATTCCAGATCGTGCGTCCCAGCGTACGCATTATTCATTTTTTTACAATGTGTCCCCTTTAGTTCATCGTTCTCGACATTGAAAGTTTTATGTAAAATTACTGTCTCGTGTTTATATTTTGTTTGGTCATTTAAACCTTACAGAAGGTTGATCTTGTCCATGGTATTATAACAGACATTGTTGCGCATCAAAATGTTTGGATATAAAAGTTATATCCAGTCCGATGCGAGTCTAATTTCTTATCATTCGGATTCAGAGGTACATGTAACGCAAAAATTCTTCCATGCCGTGGTAAACTTTGCAGGATAATATGAATCAACAAATTCAAATTGTTTAATTCACACCTAAGTGTAGTAATGAGTTAAAGACGTTCCTGACGATAATCTCAACAGCACGCACAATAGAGCACAAAATTAAGCATCGACGGACCCCTAGCAAGCTAGAGGTGGGACCAGGTGCCCAGGAGGAGTGAGCATCCCCTGTTGGCTAGCCGCACCCGCCGTCGATGGTTAAGCACGAAAATGAAAACAATATATAAACTTCATGCACTGTCTGACGTTATGTCTATATAGAAAGTGCTATGGCGACAATGTCAGGGAAATATATTCAAAACACTTACTGTCAAACCCCTCGCGGGGAACTTTTTTACGAGCTCCACACGGCAAAGGGCATAAGTACCGTCTTCGTACACCATATATAATTGGTTTGTACCATACACATGTACGAAGCCTCACATGCATAAATAAAGCAACTAAATAAACAACAAATTACTTAATTTGGCAAATTTTACTTTTAGTTGGAATTTTGTGAGATACATTGTTTTATTTCTATTTTATAATTATCTCGCGGACATAAAACGCCGCAAGCCATTCATATCACTTCTATTCTCAAGCTTAAGACGCAGCGAAGAAAAGACCCTTTATTATGCACCCGTCATTTGACGGGACGTATTATGGTATGGCGAAGTCCGTCCGTCTGTCCGTCCGCTTAAGGAACGCAATTAATTGAATATTCGTCAGCAGATTTTTATGGTATTTGTACATTGTAATTAGACTATGGAGAGGAAGCCGCCTTTCGATTTTTAGGATCATCCAATTTGTCGTTACGGAGTTATGGGACTTAGAATTTTAACATACTGTGAAAATATACTAAAATAGTTAAAAATTCTTTAAAAATCTTTTTTGGTCGAAATGTTTTGAAATTTTGTATACTTCAAGTAGAAAGTATGTTCTTTGACATATGTAACGGGTTTTTAATTTTTTTGTCACATAACCAAGATATTATGTGTAATGGGAGGGAGGGGTTATATGCACTCACGTTAAGCTAAGGGCAAAATATATAGGCGCATGAACGCATTAACTTGAATATGCTTCAACAGTTCCACGATATTCATACATTATGATTGGACTGTGGAGAGGAAGCCGCCTGTTGATTTTCAGGTTCATCCTATTTGTCGTTACAGAGTTATGGGACTTAGATTACTAAAATAAAGTGAAAATATACTAAATTAGTTTAAAATTCTTTAAAAATCTATTTGAATTTCTGGTCGAAATGTTTTGAAATTTTGTATACATCGAGTAGAAAGGAGGTTCATTGATATATGTAATGGGTTTTTAATTTTTAAGTCGCATGACTGAGATATTATGTGTACTGGGAGGGGGGGGGGTTATACGCACATACATGTTAAGCTAAGGGCAAGATACAGGTGCATGGAAGACAATAACTCGAATACGCATCACGATATTCATACATTATGATTGGACTGTGGAGAGGAAGCCGCCTTTAGATTTTCAAGTTCATCCGATTTGCTGTTACAGAGTTATGGGACTTGGATTTTTTAAAATACAGTGAAAATATACTAAAATAGTTAAAAATTCTTTAAAAATCTATTTCGGGTCAAAATGTTTTTAAATTTTGTATACTTCAAGTAGAAAGGATGTTCTTTGACATATCTTATGGGTTTTTAAATTTTTTTGTCGCATAACGAGATATTATGTGTAATTTGTGATGGGAGTGAGGGGGGTATATGCAAAAACATGTTAAGCTAAGGGCAAAATATAGGCGCATGGAACGCAATAACTTGAATATGCGTTAATGGATTTTCACGATGTTCATACATTATGATTCGACTGAGGAGAGGAAGCCGCCTTTTGATTTTCAGGTTCATCCAATTTGTTGTTACAGAGTTATGGGACTTAGATTTATAAAATACAATGAAAATATACAAAAAATTGTTCAAAAATTCTTTAAAAAATCTATTTCTGGTCAAAATGTTTTGAAATTTTGTATACTTCAAGTAGAAAGGTTATTCTTTGACATATGTAACGGGTTTTTATTTTTTTTGTCGCATAACTGGGAAATTATGTGTAAATGGGGGGGGAATTATATGCACATACATGTTAAGCTAAGGGCAAAATATAGGTGCATGGAACGCAATAATTGAATATGCATCAACAGATTTTCATCATATTTGTAAATTGTGATCATACTTTGAAGAGGAAGCCGCCTTTCGATTTAAATGTACACCGATTTGTCCTTATGGAGTTATGGGACTTCGATATTTTGATGTTGTGAAAAAAAATCCCAACAGGTGTATTTTGCTGCGTGAGCGTAGGCTTTATAGTACTTGGGACCCATAAAATTCTGCTGACCCATTGGTCAAATTTCATTGGGTTCAAAGGACCCATTCAGATCAAATTGTAGATTAATCTCTGGCGAGTTGATAATTTGATTGGTTCTTGTGACAAGGGGAATTACTAGACAACAAATCACAGCTTGCGAGTTGTTATTTCTATTCAAATATTGTTCTGCATAAACTTTATAGCATGTGAAGGGGCAGAGCTTAGCGAACTAAAGTACACCAGGTGAGTATTATAGTACATATTGGGAGAAAATCTCAAGCCATGTTAGAATTCTGTATAGATTGGACAAAGTGACGAATAATATTTTACCAGGAACGGACAAACAATATCTACAATCGATTGATTATCATGACTCGTATATGTTTACAACGTCAACAGTAATTTTTTAAACAAATTTAAGTCCGCGATAGATAATATTTTGAATGTTCGGTAACTGTAGAGCTACTAATCAAAATTAAACTGTGTAGACGTTCAAATAATGAATTAAAAATCAGCATGTTTTATTTCTAACTTGCAGTCACAAATGCACAAGTACATGTACTTAAATGTTATCCAGATACATTACATATTTTTGACCTATTTTAAGAGGAGTTACGCCCCTTGGTGACTTGCAAAATTCAGATTGTTTTTTTTTTCTTTCAGTTAAACGGACTTTTTTCTGCAACAAATAGAGATATTCAGTTGAAATTTGATACACAGCTTAGTCTTGGATAGTTACAGTGCAAGTTCAACTTTCCTCACGCTTGACCTATTTTTCGAAAAATTATGCCTCTTGATGACTTCGTCTTGCAAAATTCCAGTTCTTGTCAGTTTGCCAGATTTTTCTGCAACAAACAGAGATTTTCAAGTGAAATTTGATACACAGCTTGGATAGTTACAAAGCAAGTTCAACTTTGGTTACTCTTGACCTATTTTCCAAGGAGTTATGCCCCTTGATGACTTGCAAAATTCATGACTTGCAAATTTCAGTTTTCCTGACTTTTGTTCTGCAACAAATAAGGTATTCAGATGAAATTTGTACGTACCTTTGTCTTGGATAGTTACAGAGTAAGTTTGACTTTGGGTCACGCATTACCTTTTTAGAGGAGTTATGCTCCTTAAACCAAAAAACCACCAAAAAAAATAAATAAATAAGTTTTCCAGATCTCTTTCTGCAACACATAGCTTGGCCTTGGATAATTACAGAGCAAGTTTGACTCGAATTATTCATGTTTGATTGAAGAGTTTTTAGAAGGCAGAGTTGCAGGACATAAATTTATGCCGCGGGTAGGGGACTTAAATCGCTCAGCGATCATAACATTTTTGAATATGCCTGATATTAATTTTTATACGCCCGTCATTTGACGGGTCGTATTATGGTATGGTGAAGTCCGTCCGTCTGTCCGTCTGTCCGTTCGTCCATCTGTCCGTCCGTCCGTCCGTCTGCCTATGGAACGCAATAACTTGTATATGCGTCAACGGATATGACTAAAATGACTTCAATTGCAAAATAAACTAGATGATTAAATAGTGATTTAATTAAATTATAAGAAATAACTGTAATAATTTTTCTGTCTATCGATGTATAGACAAAAACCGATGCACAAACTATATAATCCGCGAAGCGAAACCGATGCACAAACAAAATATAATCCGCTTCGCGGATTATATAGTTTGTGCATCGGTTTTTGTCTATACATCGATAGACAGAAAAATTATTACAGTCATTTCTTAACGGGTTTTTAATTTTTTTGTCGCATAACCGAGATATTGTGTGTAATGGGAAGGGGGGATGGCTATATGCACATACATGTTAAGCTAGGGGCAAAACATAAGCACATGGAACGCAGTAACTTGAATATACGTCAACGGATTTTCACGATATTCATACATTATGATTGGACTGTGGAAAGAAAGCCGCCTTTCGATTTTCAGGTTCATCCGATTTGTCGTTACAGAGTTATGGGACTTAGATTTTTGAAATACAGTGAAAATATACTAAAATAGTTAAAAATTATTTAAAAATCTATTTCTGGTCGAAATGTTTTGAAATTTTGTATACTTCAAGTAGAAAGGATGTTCTTTGACATATGTAACGGGTTTTTAATTTTTTTTGTCGCATAATTGAGATATTGTGTGTAATGGGAAGGGGTGGGTGGCTTATATGCACATACATGTTAAGCTAAAGGCAAAATATAAGTGCATGGAACGCAGTAACTGGAATATACGTCAACAGATTTTCACGATATTCATACATTATGATTGGACTGTGGAGAGGAAGCAGCCTTTCGATTTTCAGGTTCATTCGATATGTCGTTACAGAGTTATGGGACTTAGATATTTTAAAATACAGTGAAAATATACTAAAATAGTTAAAAATTATTTAAAAATCTATTTCTGGTCAAAATGTTTTGAAATTTTGTATACATAAGGTAGAAAGGGTACTCTTTGACATATGTAACGGGTTTTTAATTTTTTGGTCGCATAATCGAGATATTCTGTGTTATGGGAGGGGGTGGGATATATGCATATACATGTTAAGCTAAGGGCAAAATATAGGCGCATGGAACGCAATAACTTGAATATGCGTCTATAGATTTACATGATATTTCTACATTGTGATCAGACTTTGAAGAAGAAGCCGCCTTTCGATTTTCAGGTTCATCCGATTTGTCATTACGGAGTTATGGGAGTTAGATAGTTTAAATTAAATGAAAAAATATACTAAAACAGTTAAAAATTTTTTAAAAATCTATTTCTGGTCAAAATGTTTTGAAATTTTGTATACCTCAAGTAGAAAGGATGCTCTTTCACATATATAATGGGTTCTTAAATTTTTTGTCACATAATCCAGAAATTATGTGTAATTTGGGGGGGGGTTTATATGCACATACATGTTACGCTAAGGGCAAAATATAGGTGCATGGAATGCAATTACCTAAATATGCGTCAATAGATTTTCATGATATTAATGTATATTGTGATCAGACTTTGAAGAGGAAGCCGCCTTTAGATTTTCAGGTTCATCCGATTTGTCCTTATGGAGTTATGGGACTTAGATATTTTGGTGTTGTAAAAAAATCCCAACGGGCGTATCTTGCTGCGTGAGCGTAGGCTTTATTACACTGCAGTGATCATGGTGATCAGAATGTAGAGAGGATGCTGCCTTTCTATTTTCATGTTCACCTAATGTGGTCTTACAGAGATATAGCTCTTAAATTTGTTTGGTTTGTGAAAATCAATTCTGACAGGCATAATTTACTGTGTTAGCATAGGCTTTATTCGAAATGATGGAGACATTTATTGATTCATAAGGCATGTGTCATATACCTGTGCTTCATATGACTTAATAATATGTGCACACTTTTAAAATCAATGATCGAGTCGATATTAACCTATACATCAAGTATTCCATTCTGAGTTGACTTTCTGAATTCATCCCTTCTTTTATCATATACATATTTTTTTCTATTTTCAGTATACTTGGAAACTGAATGACATTTGATGCACTTCCACTCACAATTTCCAAATGTGACTCAACAGATGCAACCTGTTGTCGAATTTTTCTTTCATGTCAAGTGAAATAATGAAGGGCAACATTTGTCTGATTGATGAAAATTCTCAAAATCAGCATTTGTTACCTATTTGATATGATAGATAGTTTCATCAAATTTAATGTGACTGTGCTGCTAAATGAAGGTAAGTGAAGTTCGAGGCCAGGCCATAACAAATTATACATGTTGTTCATGTTGTCTGATTTCCTTCACTATTCTTGGCTAAGTGGAAAACAAAACATTCTTAACAGGTATTCCATTATCTGAACATATTCACTCAGAATCGGTTTGAAATTCATTTCACTTCATTGCACATTGATTTAAATGTGACAGTTTTGAAAAACGAAATCTGATTTATCACTAAGTATTATGACACGCCAATATTTAGACATAAATATCACGGTATCTGGATGTTTGTATCTCTGTCCACCTCCTCTTCTGTGTGACACAGCTGATAAGATACTGACCAAACACCTAGCCCTATAGAAATTTCTTCAATTTACCATGTTCATTGACTGTATGATGACCAGATAGAAAACCTTTCACATATGGACATGATGGAGGAGCATACAGTCACCATACCGTCTGTCTGTCTGTCTGTCTAAGCTCATATCTTCTAAACCCTACATCAGAACTTGTTCATATTCAATATTAATGTTCATTAGGATAGATCCTCTGGGGCAAAGGTACTTAAGGTCAATTATCAAAGGTCAAGGTTATTACAGGCTAAAAAGTATATTTTTTGTGAAAGTGTGTTTCTTGTGCGATAAAAACTTTTAAATTCATTAAAAATCAGTGTGTTGTCCAAAAGATCTGAAATTCTGAATAATGATAGAAAAATGTATACTAGAAATCTCTTTTGTGATTTTTCATTGCGTTGATGAGAAATTTTGTGCCAAAGGGGGAGGGGATGGTTGTTACACATATCTTCAGGTGAATGTATATATATAGGCTGCTTATGAGTATTTCATCATGTATCCCACAATTGTTTATTGGGAAAGGTCACAGATTAGATTTTGCTTGACTCTGACCTCATATTCCATTTGGATGATGCCGGTGCATTACTTTGAAAATACTGAAATAACATACATGTATTACCTATGTAGTATATATGTACTAAATTAATATTACATGTACCGCAAGTTAATCGGTTCCATAATTAATAATATGGTGATTTGAGATAGAAAAGTTTAAACCATGATCACCATGGATCATACGATGGAAAAGTATAAACCACTAAAATGGAATATAGGCATTTTAGGGGATGTCATTGTTTCCAGGTTTCAGATACTTTTTGGCTAGATTTTTTTTAAATCACCATATTATTATGGAACCGATTAGCTTGTAATAATTAACCATAATAATAATAATAATACTACGTTTTTAGGCCCGCTTATGTATCGGACAAATAATAACGATTTAGCATGATTATATAGTAAAAAGGAATTAATCGAAATCGGGACCCGATTCCGATTATTAACATGCACATAAGCGACCCTAACCTGTTTTGATAACCCCTTATTACAGCTAGTATGAATATAGCTTGTGCAGAAAATAATTATTTTCCATCTTTAAAAATTAGTAGCATTTGATTATAAGCACTGAAACTTTGATTTAGCATGTTGAAATCTAGAAATTCATTTTCAACTATGTAGAGGAAATTCGCGGACCCAAGCGAGCCAGGCGAGCTAAATCTCCCATGAAAACAAGATGGACGCCGAGGTTGCATTTTCCGCGCGACGCTGAAAATGGAGCTGAATATAACCTTCTATATGCTGATTTAATTCATTTCAATTAGGTTAGCTACTTAAAGGGAAGTTATTTATTTGATTTCATTGGAGCTTAACAGAAATTGTAAGCCGAGGGAGACGGTGCAAGACATACCGGGTCAAACTCAATGATCGTCTGCAGGCTGACAGGTGCTAGGTGCGAGTAAAAGTTTTCACAGTCATCGCAAAAACTCACTAGCCCAACTGCCCTGGCTACCAAAAATTTCCTCGGGCTACTAATATTTTTGCTCAGGGGGTCCCAACTGCACGGGGGTACATACAATTTTTGATGGGAAACATGCACTTGCGAGGCAAAAAAGGCCGAGTTGAGAGTTTTGTAGAAAACACGAGACTACCCCCACCTGGGATCGAACTTGCAACGTTTTGATGTTAAGTCAGACGCTCTATTGAATGAGCCAAAGAGATGTCCCACTGGCCCAGTCTACTACACTACTCTCCCCTTTCAATTTTGGGCCTCCTTACCCCTCCTCCACAACCCTCCTATACCCACCATCTCTCCATGAGATTTATGTTGGGCGCCATAGCAGGGATTTCAATAAGAATTATTTGAAGCATATCAAATTTTGAGCGCCGCAGGCGTGAGGCGAGTGCCGAATGCACAAGTTTTCTAGGGGGTCCGGGGCATGCTCCCCTGGAAAATGTTTAAAAATTTGATGCAAAATGGTGCATTCTGAGGGTATCTGAGGATGAAATATCACCTAGGGAAAGTGTGTAAATTTCATGTAAAATCCCGTAGAAAAACAAATGTGTCAAGTTTTAATACACATAACATTTTAACAATTGCTTATGATATTTTAAAAACGCTTGATTTGTATATTTCTGGGTACCAGACAGCCACTCATGTCTCATTGAAAGGAATCCAAATTTTGGTTTAGCGATGTATTTTGCTTGATTCCTTTTTAGCTGTATAAGTCCTCGCTAATTATGAACTTGGAATCAGTAGTAACTGAATTCAACATTGTAGCGATAATGGTTCAATCGTTAAGATATTTAGAAAAAAAACACATGTACAATTGACCCTTCCGAACATGTAAAAATTTTGAGAAATTCCATGACGTCACAATGCAATTTTTATGTTTGACCGAAGTTCGAAGCTTGTTCGTCTGAGGTAAAAGCATTGTGATGTCACGAAATTTTGCATTTTTGTCCCGCAATCGGAGGGGTCAATTGAAGAAATTGCAGTGGTTACATTAAAAACTTGACGCTTTTTTTAATGGTTGATGTTAATTTCAATTGTATTTATATATTCAAATTGATTTAAATTGACATCAAATATAGATAGGGTTTTTAAGAAAGTAGAAAAATCCGTTTTATATTTACTTTCGTGGAGCTCGATCATTTTCCATTTTCGATTTTAATTTAGTCGAAATTTTGTAGTTGAAGTAGATTATTAACTGACAAAACATTGCATTCATTCATTTTTTTAAAAGCTTTTTTCCTTCTGTTTCGGAATATATATGGAATGCTCCAATTTTAACTTGCTTATAAAACATGTAAAAACATGTAAAAGAGTGAACGAGCGATAGTGGCCCCCTTTTTATGATTCCAGGCGCACGTCACAATGAGATTGCATTTTTTAAAAAAATTGCAATCGATTGGTACGTACGATCTTTTCAAAACCGCTTGGATTCTCATCAAGCCTAAAATAAAAATAGGTGTGTTTCGAGTCGACTAACCCGACCTTACCTGCAAAAATAAGCCGACCCATTTTTTTTTCGCCGAAAAAGTAAAATTTTCGTTTTCCGTTCTTTTTCCATGCTTTATTTGACGATCGACTGTCGAGATATATTTTTTCTCAAAAATTTGTGTATTAATTGATAAAATTAATTGCCACGAAAATTACCTGGCTTAAACTAGCCCTTGCAACGCGAGGTGTCAAACGTTTTGTAGCCAGGAAGATTGTATTTAATTTACCTGACAAACGAGTTTTTATGCCTTCTACTACGTAAGCTGGTCTCATTATCCGTCATAGTTTTAACCTAAGTTTCGTTCCTAAAGTACTACTTTCAATTTTGATGGTACGTGTAGCTATGTCAGCATTTATATTTCAACAAAAGACGATCTTTCTATAACGCGATACGTGAATACGTTTACATGTATTTTGAATTAATCAATGTCGCGTAGACTGGCACACGTCGTCAGTTTTCTCATTTTATTCTTATCCCCCTCTTGGGCTCCCGACTTATAGAGCTAAATAATCGGGGGAGGGGGATACTTCTTTGCTATATTTACAAAATTCACAAGCATAGATTTCATATATTTCACCCGTATCACGCGCCGTCTCTAATCGGTTCCGACTTTTTTAGCGAAGGATATATTGCCACTCTTTTTTTTCTGATGATCGTTTCATATTGTTATTTCTGTCAGCTTCCAAAATTAAACGTTGTTGCATACGTATTTGTGTACACGATGAACATGTAAGCGTCTCCATATTGTATGTTAAAGGAACGTAAATAGATGTTTGTGAACGAAAAGAAACCCCCCAAAATCGTTTACTCAGAGAAATTTCGAGGCGGCGATTTTGGTCAATCGAAGCGGCGGTATTTCGCCGGGTGCCGGCTCTTATTGAAATCCCTGCATAGTAGAAAACACGAGACTACCCCCACCTGGGATCGAACTCGCAACCTTTCTTTCTTTCTTTCTGTTTGGGCACCTGGCAGCCCTCTATTGGGTCAGTTGGCTGTAGTGATGTTATATTGCGGGGAACTCATTCGCCAACTGCCCGTTACAGAGTTTCTGATGTTAAGTCCGACGCTCTACCGAATGAGCCAAAGAGACGTCCCACTGGCCCAGTCTAGTACAAGCGCCAGTTTACTACAGTATTTTTGAAAATTTTCGATATTTTCTCATGCTGTATTGTTATTGCACGGCATGCAGAAGACAACATGTTCCGAAGTTGAGTGAAGCATTTGACAATAATATTGATTAACAGGTATTTGCAAAATTTTGTGACGTCACAATGCTTTTACTTCGTACAAACAAGCTTCGAATCTCGGTCAAACATTGAATTAAATTGCATTGTGACGTCATAGAATTTTTCACATTTTTCCTGCGTTCGAAAAGGGTCAATTTATAATAAGTCTGCATCGATCATGTATAAGCTCAGTCTGTATGAATGGCATCCTCAGAAAAATGTGCGTTTGCTAAATCTAACACAATCAAGTTACTCACTCGCAATACCGCAACTTGATTTTTTTATAACCCTTTATAATTGATTTTTTTATCAAGAAATTAATTTTGTGTTTCGATTTCCGTGTTTTCTTTATTAGTCGATTTGAAAATTTCGAAACCTAGAAATGTCCTTTCCTATGAACTTTTTTTGATGATTCTTATCTATGGGGTAGTACTGAACGATTTTAGCTTGGTTGCCACTCTGGCAACCTTGGGCAACTCTTTTTATCGCCGGAAATCCAAAATGGCCGCCAAATGCCTCCCACCAATAGATGAAATGAAATTATTTCTTTAAATATTAAGTGTGGCACATCAAATCAGGGGTTTTGAGGATCAACAAACCAATTTCCGATGTCATTTGTATAATTTGAGTTCATTCAGGACTACAAATTCAAGATGGCCGCCAAATTTCATTATTATTATGGTACAATGTGAATATTTCAATAAAAAGTTCGTGTAACACATCTGATTTGTATGTGCAATGGTCCTAGAATGCATTTATTTTGCTGTTTTGGTTGTTTTTAGTTAACACATGCTTCTGGGACAACTCTGCTTATCATGGGAAATTCAAAATGGCCACCAAATAGTTTTCTACTACTGTGTAAAATGTAATAATTACTTGATATATTAAGTATAGCACATCTAATCAGGGCTTTTAAGGGCCAAGAAATCCATATCTGGTGTCATTTTGCTTATTAGTTCATTAAAGGCTAGACATAAAATGACTCCTCACTTCAGTATTCCCATTTCGTTACGAATAACTGTGGTACATCTCATTAAATGTCGAGTGTTAATTACCCGAAACGTGCATGTCTGGTCTATGCTGTAAATTTATCTGCTCTAAAATTATGCTAATGAATTATTATTTGTTATCCCAAAGGTGGTATAATCCACGTGTAATTTCCTTTTGTCGATATGAGGTTACACATGCACTTTTTACATAGATTGCACATTCTCAAACCGTAAAAGAGAAGAATTTTTTTTATCATAAAGATAAAAATAAATTGCAAATATTTTATATTTTAAGAAAGGGGGATAAAGGTCGACCTGAAGCAAGAATACATCATAGGGCTATAGATTGTCAAAATATCATGTCAAATACTTAATTGATTGTCCTATTTGAAAGTCTGCAAAAGGTATTAAAAGGAGCAAAGTTCTTCCAGGATTTCTGCATGACCTGTATTCTTGACATAGATCGTTTTCCCTGTCACTGTTCTTTTGACTTATGCTCCTGTTCTGTTCTAAGATTCATTTCAAGCTTGTCACACTGACTACGTCTTACTATCCAACCAAATACTCTTTGTTGTAAGAACACATTTAAAATGAAAACCTGTTTAAGATATATGATATAGAAACAACTTTCAAACTGTACGGAACGCAGATATCCAAGACAATTGCTTTCAAGATAGATTTCACCCACTTGAGTTTTACATGCCATAACATACGTAGTACCATTTCATCTTACCACAGTTGAAGATTCCTCAGATTTAATTTTGAATCACTGTAGAGAAAAACTTACGAAATCCCCGACCAGAAGTTAGAATTATCCTAAGATGTAATGATAGCAGATGAAATTTTGAAAGGCCTGTTCATTTACAAACTTAACCGTCCTTATGAAGAAAAAGGAGAGTGCTAACCCTGTTACTATTGGGCAGCCTTCTTTAAATAGAAGAATACATTTTATGCATCAGACATGCATGATTCGGACAACGAATGCTCATTAGTGGTACTTCCAGCCAAAATGATTCAAAGAAGCATATATAATTAACGCTGTTTTGCCAAATTGGAAGACATTCTATTCTTACAAAGTTCCATTTTAAGTATAAATAGCTAGGATAGAGATGCAAGGTTCAGAATTTCATTGCAAAATGGTACATGTCATCATTAATGTTATACATAAATATAGTAGATAGCTCAACTCAACATAAATTACACCGAGGAACTGTTGTAAAAAAAACATCAAACACTTTCTTTTGCATAATTCTTGCCGATTGGAAAAAAAGCTATACAAGGCATACAAGCAAAGAAATTGCCATGATGGTCAAAGAGCCAAGATAGTCAAGTTACCTCGAGTTTACTTGCTTACTCTAGAATCCCCTGTGTCAAACAAACTGGTCTTATATCAACATGATCAATAGGGAAACTTTATTTTTGTCTTTCGAGTACCATTCTAATCAAACAAATGACATGTTTATCTTTGAATTACATTTTGACGAATCCTAATCTGTTAAAGCTGAAACCATCCAATCTTATATGTCACTCTTATTCATTTTTCATTACATAGTTAGTCTTATGAAATAAGAGCTTGTGCTATTTCTTTTTACATTTTACTAAGTGATAGTGGACTATTTGGCGGCCATTTTGAATTTCCCCCGATGAAAAAAGTTGTCCTACAAATATGCATATATATATGTGTGAACTGGAAACAACCAAAAACAGCAAAATAAATGTATTCAAGGATCATTGTAGCTACAAATAAGATGTGTAACATGACTTTTTTTTATTGAAATCTACACATTGTACCATAATGAGGTTGAAATTTGGCGGCCATCTTGAATTTCTAGCCTAGAATAAGCCCAAAATGTCAAGAACACATTGGAAATGAGTTTGTTGACCTTCAAAACCTCTGATTTGATGTGCCACACTTAATATTTAAAGAAAGAATTAAATTTCACCTATTGGTGGAAGGCATTTGGCGGCCATTTTGAATTTTCCCCGATAAGCAGAGTTGTCCCAGAAACATTTGTCAGCTGAAAACAACCAAAACAGCAAAATAAATGCATTCTAGGACCAATGCAACTACAAATAAGATGTGTTACACAAACGTTTTATTGAAATATTCACATTGTACCATAATGAGATTCATATTTGGCGGCCATCTTGAATTTGTAGTCCTGAATGGACTCAAACTGTAAAAATGACACCGGAAATGGGTTTGTTGACCCTCAAAACCCCTGATTTGATGTGCCACACTTAATATTTAAAGAAAGAATTTAATTTCATCTATTGGTGGGAGGCATTTGGCGGCCATTTTGAATATCCGGCGATAAAAAGAGTTGCCCAAGGTTGCCAGAGTGGCAACCAAGCTTGAATCGTTCAGTACTATCCCAATGATAAGAATCATCAAAAAAAGTTCATAGGAAAGGACATTTCTAGGTCGGCCACATGTTATATAAGGCTGTCAAATCGACTATATCACATTATTAGTCAATTATCTGCTATTTTCTCTTGATAAATTGACCAAAATTATTTTTTTCAAATAAGTGACCTGAAATTATTCAGTCTCTCCAAAAACTTTTTTCAGCCACAAGCCCGAAGATAAATTTTACTAGTTTTTTGTATAGTTTCTTATAGAATTTCTACTATCCCAGAAAACAAATTGGTAGCCTGAAGGGCGTCACAGAGTTCTTGAAATCTTCCCATATTGAAATGTCGGATATTTTAGAGTTTTTAACGGTCCAAATGATGAATAGAAAATGAGGTTTTTATCGATTCAAATAATTTTTAGACACAATGTGAGTTTTTATCGGACCAAATCATTTTTTATCGGCAAATCCGATTAAACCGAACATTTTATTAACTGAGACTGGAGTTGGGCTACTGAGTTATTGGAAAGACTGCTTGAAATTATCAAGCTATTTTATGATGAATATATTATGTAACTATATATTCAGAACATGTAAATTGTTATGATTATTAGGCATTGAAATCAGTACAAGCTTGATTGGAATTCGAGAAAAATTATGGAATGGCCGATAAATGCATATTGCATCTACCAAAATGAAGCTATTGCTTAAGAAATAACAACTACCTAGTCATGGTTTGTTGTCCAGTAATTCCCCCAGTTGCATGAACCAAACAAATTATCACCGAGCCGCAAAGCAGCGAGGCCAGGGATAAATCTACTTCTCGTCCTGCATTACTGACGCATAAAAATTCCCCAGGACCCATTGATTCCAGATCGTGCGTCCCAATGTACGCATTATTCATTTTTGTACAATGTGTCCCCTTTAGTTTATCGTTCTCGACATTGAAAGTTTTCTGTAAAATTACTGTCTCGTGTTTATATTTTGTCTGGTCATTTAAACCTTACAGACGGTTGATCATGTCCATGGTATTGTAAGAGACATTGTTGCGCATCAAAATGTTTTGGATATAAAAGTTATATGCTGTCCGATGCGAGTCTAACTTCTTATCATTCAGATTCAGAGGTACATGTAACGCAAAAATTCTTCCATGCCGTGGTAAACTTTGCAGGATAATATGAATCAACAAATTCAAATTGTTTAATTCACACCTAGGTGTATAAGTAAGTACCGTCTTCGTACACCATATATAATTGGTTTGCACTATACACATGTACGAAGCCTCACATGCGTAAATAAAGCAACTAAATAAACAACAAATTACTTAATTTGGCAAATTTTACTTTTAGATGGAATTTTGTGAGTTACATTGTTTTCTTTCTATTTTTTCTGGAATATAATTATCTCGCGGACATAAAACGCCGCAAGCCATTCATATCACTTCTATTCTCAAGCTTAAGACACAGCAAAGAAAAGATCGACCCTATAGTTATTATACGCCCGTCATTTGACAGGACGTATTATGGTATGGTGAAGTCCGTCCGTCTGTCCGTCCGCTTAAGGAACGCAATTAATTGAATATGCGTCAACAGATTTTTATGATATTTGTACATTGTGATCAGATTATAGAGAGGAAGCCGCCTTTCGATTTTAAGGTTCATCCAATTTGTCGTTACGGAGTTATGGGACTTAGAATTTAAACATACTGTGAAAATATACTAAAATAGTTAAAAATTCTTTGAAAGTCTATTTTGGTCGAAATGTTTTGAAATTTTGTATACTTCAAGTAGAAAGGATATTCTTTGACATATGTAAGGGGTTTTTTATTTTTTTGTCGCATAACCGAGATATTAATGTGTAATGGGATGGAGGGGTTATATGCAGCTAAGGGCAAAATATAGGCGCATGGACACAATAACTTGAATATGCGTCAATGGATTTTCACGATGTTCATTCATTATGATTGGACTGAGGAGAGGAAGCCGCCTTTTGATTTTCAGGTTCATTGGATTTGTTGTTACAGAGTTATGGGACTTCGATTTTTAAAATACAGTGAAAATATACTAAAATAGTTAGAAATTCTTTAAAAATCTATTTGTGATCAAAATGTTTTGAAATTTTGTATACTTCAAGTAGAAAGGATGTTCTTTGACATATCTTATGGGTTTTTAATTTTTTTGTCGCATAACGCGAGATATTATGTGTAATATGTGATGGGAGGGGGTATATGCATAAACATGTTAAGCTAAGGGCAAAATATAGGCGCATGGAGCGCAATAACTTGAATATGCGTCGATGGATTTTCACGATGTTCATTCATTATGATTTGACTGAGGAGAGGAAGCCGCCTTTTGATTTTCAGGTTCATCCAATTTGTTGTTACAGAGTTATGGGACTTAGATTTATAAAATACAATGAAAATATACGAAAAATTGTTCAAAAATTCTGGTCAAAATGTTTTGAAATTTTTATACTTCAAGTAGAAAGGATGTTCTTTGACGTATGTAACGGGTTTTAATTTTCTTGTCGCATAACTGGAAAATTATGTGTAATGTGGGGGGGGGGATTATATGCACATACATGTTAAGCTAAGGGCAAAATATAGGTGCATGGAACGCAATAAATTGAATATGCATCAACAGATTTTCATGATGTTTCTACATTGTGATCAGACTTTGAAGAGGAAGCCGCCTTTCGATTTTAATGTACACCGATTTGTCCTTATGGAGTTATGGGACTTAGATATTTTGATGTTGTGAAAAAAATCGAACAGACGTATCTTGCTGCGTGAGCGTAGGCTTTATGGTACTTGGGACTCATAAAATTCTGCTGACCCATTGGTCAAATTTCATTGGGTCCAAAGGACCCATTTAGATCAAATTGTAGATTAATCTCTGGCGAGTTGATAATTTGATAGGTTCATGTGACAAGAGGAATTACTAGACAACAAATCACAGCTTGCTAGTTGTTATTTCTATTCAAATATTGTTCTGCACAAACTTTATAGCACATGAAGGGACAGAGCTTAGCGAACTGGAAGAACACCAGGCGAGTATTATAGTACATATTGGTAGAAAATCTCAAGCCATGTTAGAATTCTGTATAGATTGGACAAAGTGACAAATAATATTTTACCAGGAACGGACAAACAATATCAACAATTGATTGATTATCATGACTCGTATATGTTTACAACGTCAACAGTATTTTTTGAAACCAATCTAAGTCCGTGATAGATAATATTTTGAATGTCCGGTAACTGTTGAACTATTAATCAAAATTAAACTGTGTAGACGTTCAAATAATGAATTAAAAATCAGCATGTTTTATTTCTAACTTGCAGTCATAAATGTACAAGTACATGTACTTAAACGTTACCCAGATACATTACATATTTTTGACCTATTTTAAGAGGAGTTATGCCCCTTGGTGACTTGCAAAATTCAGTTTGTTTTTTTCTTTCAGTTTAACAGACTTTTTTCTGCAACAAATAGAGATATTCAGTTGAAATTTGATACACCGCTTAGTCTTGGATAGTTACAGTGCAAGTTCAACTTTCCTCACGCTTGACCTATTTTTCGAGAAGTTATGCCTCTTGATGACTTGCGAAATTCAGTTCTTGTCAGTTTGCCAGATTTTTCTGCAACAAACAGAGATTTAGAAATTTGATACACAGCTTGGATAGTTACAGAGCAAGTTCAACTTTGGTTACTCTTGACCTATTTTCCAAGGAGTTATGCCCCTTGATGACTTGCAAAATTCATGACTTGCAAATTTCAGTTTTCCTGACTTTTGTTCTGCAACAAATAAGATATTCAGGTGAAATTTGTACGTACCTTTGTCTTGGATAATTACAGAGTAAGTTTGACTTTGGGTCATGCATTACCTTTTTCGAGGAGTTATGATCCTTAAACCAAAAAAAAAAAAACAAAAACAAAAACAAAAAAAAATAAATAAATAAATAAGTTTTCCAGATATCTTTCTGCAACACATAGCTTGGCCTTGGATAGTTACAGTCAGCAAGTTTGACTCGAATTATTCATGTTTGATTGAAGAGTTTTTAGTAGGCAGAGTTGCAGGACATAAATTTATGCCGCGGGTAGGGGACTTAAATCACTCAGCGATCATAACATTTTTTAATATGCCTGATATTAATTTATACACTGCAGAGATCATGGTGATCAGAATGTAGAGAGGATGCTGCCTTTCTATTTTCATGTTCACCTAATATGGTGTTACAGAGATATGGCTTTTAAATTTGTTTGGTTTGTGAAAATCAATTCTGACAGGCATAATTTACTGTGTTAGCATAGGCTTTATTTGAAATGATGGAGACATTTATTGGTTCATAAGGCATGTGTCATATACCTGTGCTTCATATGACTTAATCATATGTGCACACTTTTAAAATCAATGATCGAGTCGGTATTAACCTATACATCAAGTATTCCCTTCTGAGTTGACTTTCTGAATTCATCCCTTCTTTTATCATATACATATTTTTTCTATTTTCAGTATTCTTGGAAACTGAATGACATTTGATGCACTTCCACTCACAATTTCCAAATGTGACTCAACAGATGCAACCTGTTGTCGAATTTTTCTTTCATGTTAAGTGAAATAATGAAGGGCAACATTTGTCTGATTGATGAAAATTCTCAAAATCAGCATTTGTTACTTATTTGATATGATAGATAATTTTATCAAATTTAATTTGACTGTGCTGCTAAATGAAGGTAAGTGAAGTTCAAGGCCATGCCATAACAAATTATACATGTTGTTCATGTTGTCTGATTTCCTTCACTATTCTTGGCTAAGTGAAAAACGAAACATTCTTAACAGGTATTCCATTATCTGAACATATTCACTCAGAATCGGTTTGAAATTCATTTCTCTTCATTGCACATTGATTTAAATGTGACAGTTTTGAAAAACGAAATCTAATTTATCACTAAGTATTATGACACGCCAATATTAAGACATAAATATCACAGTATCTGGATGTTTGTATCTCTGTCCACCTCCTCTTCTGTGTGCCACAGCTGATAAGATACTGACCAAACACCTAGCCCTATAGAAATTTCTTCAATTTACCATGTTCATTGACTGTATGATGACTAGATAGAAAACTTTTCACATATGGACATGATGGAGGAGCATAAAGTCACCATACTGTCTGTTTGTCTAAGCTCATATCTTCTAAACCCTACATCAGAATTGTTCATATTAAATATGAATGTTCATTGGGATAGATCCTCTGGGGCAAAGGTACTTAAGGTCAATTATCAAAGGTCAAGGTTATTACAGGCTAAAAAAGTATATTTTTTGTGAAAGTATATTTCTTGTGCAATAAAAACTTTTAAATTCATTAAAAATCAGTGTGTTGTCCAAATGATCTGAAATTTTGAATAATAATAGAAAAATGTACACTAGAAATCTCTTTTGAGTTTTTTATTGAGTTGATGAGAAATTTTGTGCCAAAGGGGGAGGGGATGGTTGTTACACATATCTTCAGGTGAATGTATATATATATAGGCTGCTTATGAGTATTTCATCATGTATCCCACAATTGTTTATTGGGAAAGGTCACAGATTAGATTTTGCTTGACTCTGACCTCATATTCCATTTGGATGATGCCAGTGCATTACTTTGAAAATACTGAAATAACATACATGTATTACCTATGTAGTATATATGTACTAATATTACATGTACCGCAAGTTAATCGGTTCCATAATTAATAATATGGTGATTTGAGATAGAAAAGTTTAAACCATGATCACCATTGATCATACGATGGAAATGTAAAAACCACTAAAATGGAATATAGGCATTTTAGGGGATGTCAGTGTTTCCATGTTTCAGATACTTTTTGCTTTTTGGCTAGATTTTTTTAAATCACCATATTATTATTATGGAACCGATTAGCTTGTAATAATAATAATAATAATAATAATAATAATAATTTCCTGATTAAAATAACAGGATAATCACAAGTAGTCTTGGGACTACTTTACAATGTGGTCCTGTATTATATACATATGTTCAAATCCCTTACCATTCAGAAGTTATGGCCAATGTTAAAGTTTTTCAAAAGTAGGTAAAACTCCAAGGTCAAGGTAAAGAGGTGAACAATTTTGGTATCCATGGAAAGGTCTTGTCACAAGAAATACACATATGAAATATCAAAGCCCTATCCCTTACCATGTAAAAGATGTGTCCAAGTTTTTGTGGACAAACAGACAAACAGACAGACAAACATACGGACAGGACAAAAACTATATGCCCCCGAATTTTCGATTAAGGGGGCATAAAATCTTGCTCCAGCTTTGCAAGATACAAAATAGTTTTCCCAAGTCAGGGCGATAAAAGTAATCTGGCCCCGACAAAAAAGAAACAAGCCCCCTCCCTTTATATCAAATGAACCGTGCCCATTGCATGTATCCTTCTTGATAAGCATGATGCTTTCGGTTTTAAAATACTGAAGAATTTATTGAGGTATCCAGTGACCTGCTTATGGTTGTGCCACGAATCTGGAGAATAGATAACAACACTTTAAGGGTTTGATGAGTATTTCATTTCTACACAGTTTCATATGAATCTCTTCTGTGGTTCTGGGAAAAATCTTATAAGTCGAAAATGCGAAAAGTTCACGACAAACGGACGACACGATATGGCAAAATCAGACTTTAGTTTCGCTCAGGTGAGCAAACAATAATACAGATAAAGTTTGAACTTACTTGTCGTCTGTTTCACAATGTTGACAAAAGGTCATACTCTCGCATGTACATTTGTCTCTAGGATTGGCTAGTCTGCCACGGCTACGTCCGCACAGCAAACAGCTATTGGCATCAAGTACCAGTCTGTATGGCTAAAAAACATCAATCATCTTAGAAACGCTATTAAAGGTCACACATGTCAGTACGTTAGCGCTTACAGTATTTTCTGGAATAAATCGTTGTAGCAAGCTAACCTGACCAGGTGGAGCTTATTTATAATTGGTCATCGGAAATTCTGACCAGATGATACAAAACTACACAAAATTATAGGGAATCAGTATTTACTCTAATACATATAGGGCTGTCTGACTGAAAAATGGTAAACTGCAGTTTAGAATCTCACGGTTTGATTCGGTTTGAAATTTCCAGATTTCGATTCAGTTTTTATCTCTTTATCTATCACTTGACTTTATCTCAAATAACGAATGTTTTGGCAGGTCACCTCTGACGACACGACCAATTGCAGGCCGACTTCTTCTGTAGACTTTTGAGATCTTAGTAATGGCGACTCAGACATCAAAACACAGGTCCCAGGCTATCATTTTGATTGTTTGAAAGTCGGAGGGTGGTCGATAAAACGATTACCGCTTGCAGGATTTGCAAAACTGAATTAAAGTTACTATTCGTCGACTTATTCTACTTCGACAATGTCGGAAAAAAATATTGCTTAGCATCGTCCTGATGAGAAGCAGGCCGAGTATGACCTGATCTACTTCAGAAACTCCACAAAGGAGTAGGTGCGGTAACGTGCCATTTCGGCCCTATTTTCAAATTTGTTTACATATCTATAGTATTCTAGTTTATAGAATGTCAGATGTGCGGGGAATCCAAATCAGGAAAGCCTTCTTTGATTTCACAGTCCTATACTAAATAATGCGTCGCCCAAAACGTCTACAAACGTTGAAATCATTGAAAATATCAATAAATGAGTGATATTTCGATAGAAAACTATGAAATCAAGAAGCACTCCAGGCCTTGCCCATAAATATTTTTTGTATCAATCGATGGATTTCTAATCAGCCTTTTAATTTGCGTAAAATAATCGTGGGCGAGTCCTGGAGCCAGGGTTTTTTTTAGCTCACCTGAGCCAACGGCTCAAGTGAGCTATTGTCATAGTGTTGCGTCTGTCGTCCGTCGTCCGTCGTCGTCGTCCGTCGTCCGTCGTCGTCGTAAACTTTTCACATTTTAAACTTCTTCTCCAGAATGGCTGAAGGGATTTTGATGAAACTTGATAGGTATGAAGTACTCATGGTCCCCTACAAGTGTTGTTGTTTTTCGTCCGGATCCGTCAACAGGTGGCGCCACCACAGCCAATAATAGGTCACGGGGGTACCCTCCTATGACAAACTTCTTCTTCAGAACCGAAGCATGTATCGACAAACCGAAAGCATCAGGATGATCTAGAGAGATGTCTTAAGAAGTGTTGTTATTTTTGGTTCCACTTCGAAGTCAAATTTTTGACGCGTTTTTGACGTCTTTTCGGACTTAGTCAGAAATGCACATTTTTGCACTATTTCTTTAAATAACTCAATAAGTGTATGATTTTACACACTCATTTACTGCATATTTATCATATTTAACTAACTTAATGCTTTGATATGTATTTTAGGCTTAAATTTTATTTTTTTGATTTTTTATGATTTTTTTTCTTATGTAAAAAGGAAGGGGGGGGGTGATTTTCATACATTTTCTGCTTCTTTTCTAGAACCACTCTTCAGATTGTCATGACATTTTGTAGATATGAGGTACTTATGCATGGTACCCTACAAGTGAAAGAATTTTGTCAAGATATCCACTTTTAGATTTTTAAGGAATATTTTTTGCCTAGGACATCTTTGGCACGCATAAAAACGAAAGAAAAAAGGGGGTCATGCATACTTTTTCTGCAAAATTCACTTGTGTAATGACCCCTCCTTCCGAATTGAAAATTTGCTAATTTCTATATATTTTCAAATCGATCTATTGATTACATAAAAGGCAAAATCATGTTCAAAACTCAATTTCTACAGACAGCAGGGAATCATACATTGATTTAATGTGCTATTTTTAAATTTTCAATAGTTATGACCAATGAGGTGACACCTTTTATTCAGCCCGGTTCACCAGTCAAAAGGGAAGGGATTCCCTGCTAAAATGATTAACTGTAGTTACACCTTCTAGGTCAGAGACAACCAAATCATTTTCCATAGGCCCTAATGTTAACGAAATGCCTTATAACGTCTATACTAACATTATTGGCCATGCATGTTATATACCGATTTGTTCATGGATTCAAGCTTTATACGAAACTAAATTAAAAAATATAGCATGACCTGCTCTTTTACGCACTATTTGCATCACAAGGTACCCCGCAGAGAATTTTCAAATTTTCCCGCGCCCGTCCCCTTTAGCGGATCGGGAGCTAGGGAAATATCCGGGCATCGACATTTTAATTGCACTTATTTTTTACCTATATATATCATATTCAAACAATATACCAAAAGAAAATAGAATTGATAGCCAATCACATCTTCTATCACATTTAAAATAACAGGCCCCCTCACCCTACAGGTTTTTCTCCAATCAGCCGGCCTTTTAGTGGTCTCTGATCTATAACTGTAACTGTAAACAAAGTCGCTGTACTTTAGATTTGATCCGTTTAATTCCTCCACAACCCTTTAGTACTGCGATACATTTCAGGAGATACAGTGCAAACGGAATAGATTTTTATTCAATGTGCATTATACTTGGAACACTTTTATTATGGTTATCATTCATGTACTTGAAACACTTGCATATACTTGTTATCATGTATAAAGTTTGCTCGAATTTCCTCTGTCTTAGACTCTCTTAGATGAAGTAATTTTCGGACTGATTTCTTGAAGAAACGTCGAATGAGCAATCTCTTCCTCTGGATCATGAGGTTTGATACACCGTACACTGCTTGGAAAACAAATTGGCCCAATTTCTGCACAATTCACTTGAATTGATAAATATTGGATTAAAACGATTTTAACTGTACGTTTCATGTATTTGAGATGAAATCAATACTATTCAAAAGCATTCTTAGATTTCAGTATACTTTAAAATGAATAAAGGCAAAACCGAAAAGTCTTTGTTTTTTATGCCCCTGGAATAAAAGATTCGGGAGCATATAGTTTTTGACCTGTCCGTCTGTCTGTTTGTCTGTCTGTTTTCCGAAAAAACTCTAACATTGGGCATAACTTTTGAATGGAAGCTTGTGATAGAGGTTTCATATTTCACATGTGTATTCCTTGTGACAATACCTTTCCATTGATACCAAAATTTTGACCTCGTGACCATAACCTTGACCTTTGACGTACTTTTCAAAAACTTAAACATTGCGCATAACTTTTGATTGGTTAGTGATAGGGCTTTCATATTTTACATGTGTATTCCTTGTGACAAGATATTTCCATAGATACCAATATTACGCTGACCCTGACCTCTCACATACTTAACAGAAAATGGCGTTTATACTAACAAAGATGCCGCCGGGGGCATTCTCGTTTCACAAACACAGCCTGTCAGGCTTTATAATTTCTGGCATGCTAGCTATCAATAATGAAAGGTATGGTCATTCAGTTTTAAATAAACTTAATTTATGAAATCATTTCATTGTTTTATTCTTTTTCTGCTGCGCATTAAAGTGGGATTTTACAATATGATTTTATTTTTGATGTTGCATAATTGAACTATACTAGTTGGGCATATGACTTAAAAAAAGTTATTGTTTTGAAATGAGACTATTTTTTCTTGTTCGTACTTTTAAAGGTTGTCTGAAAAAAAAACTTCTTTGCATCCGGCAAAAATCTTTTTAGAAAGGTTGTGGGCTAAAATTCCGGTACTGGCACTATCAGTATTCAATAGCAGTATGTCAATTAGAGCGTGCATGGGTATCAGGTGAGCGTTGTGCCCCCTGGGGCTCTTGTTTTATTTTGGGGAAGGTGCCTGTGCCTTTCCCATTTGGGAAAATTTGCGACATTTTGCTAAAATTGGGAAAATTTTGTACAAATTCTCATCAACATATAACCCTACAGTATCATTTCTTCACACTGATAATTCATTGATTTGCTTGAACTGAACAAGGGATGAATAAATAACTTTAAAAAATGCACTTAGAAATAGGACATTTTGTGCTGACTTCTAGGTTTTGAGTCTTATTTTCTCAGGTGATTTTTTCATAATTCCTCTTTGAGAATTTCAGGGTGATTTTTTGGGAAAAATAGAGGAAATTTGGCATTGGGAAGGGGCCGAAATTCGGCCCCAAAACAAGGAAAAAAAACCGCTGGGAGCGTAGATGAATTTTGAAGATTGGTGTGCAAAATACGATAATTTTCCTTAGTTTTGCGTCATTCAGGGGAATTGACTCAAAATATGATTTCATACATCACGCGCGTGACGGTGCGAGGGCTCAAAATTATGACGCGGTATTTTCTCAAACATTCAACATTGCAAAAAGTGATAATCAATAATTCGTTTTTCTCTCATACCCGCGTATGTGTTAAAGAGTAGGCCCATGAAAAACAGCTACAGTCTCGACCAGTCGAAAGTTGAAAGCCGAAATGACGACATTTTGAAAGCTTTGTGCGAAAGCTTCGTTAACTATTTGCCAGTTTTTTTAAAGCTACTGAGATGACGAAATTTTGAAAGCTCTAAAAAGCTTACGAAAAATAGCTGACGAAACTTTCGTTGTTAACGACAATTTTGAAAGCTATGAGCTTTCAAATTTTCGTCATTTCGGAGCGTTCAAAATATTTGAAAGCAATCGCTGACGGAATCTTGAAAGCAATCGCTGAATAAAACTTTGAAAGCTATCGCTGACAAAAATTTTGAAAGCTTTTTGAACGCTGGTGCGCCATATTGATTTTTTTGCAATGTCTGCGGAACGCCTTGGGCGAATTCCTCTGCACAGTTTGGAAGATGAAAGAAGCCGTCTCATTATTGGCGTGACACTTTTAAAATTCATCGATTGTGAAATATCTTCCAAAGCTTCCAACAGTCACAGGGAAGCCAGGGTTTCACTGGATATATCAAGAATTATGTAATCAAAGTCTAGTTCGATCTCGGAAATACGGATTCTTTAAATGAGCTTATAAAAATCAACAAGATACAATATTTCATTTAATCCAAGAATATATATTTTCATAATTTAATCTGAATAAAAATCATTTATTCATACTATTTATCAAGCAAATAATGAAGATGGTTGCTTTGATTTCGGCCATCTTGGTTTTCTCGACACAAAATAGCTTATAGGAAAAGCTTTCAAAAATTTTGAAAGCTAGTTAACGAAATTTTCGTCAGCGATTAGCTTTCAAAATTTTTGAAAGTTATCGCTGACGAAAATTTTGAAAGCTAGGGAATCGCTGACGAAAATTAGTTAACGAGAAATCGCTGACGAAATTTCGTCATCTCTCGAGTATTCAAAATTTTGAAAGCAATCGCTGACGAAGTTTTGAAAGCTAAGCTTTCAAAAAGCTTTCAATTCTTTTACGAATTGAAAGCGAATATTAAACTTTCGACTGGTCGGGGCTGTATGTGCGCTACTTCTGTATCACATATCAAGTGACAGCTGTATTACGTATTACGTGACGCTATTGTTTCAATTGTTTACGCTATTGTGACGTCATGATTTCAGCCCGCAAAAAAAAAACAAACAAGCTAGCGGCGACGTCGCAATGAAACATCGATTTGAAGATCGTTTTTCAATGTACTCTTGCGTTTTTCAATGTACTCTTGCGTTTTATTTTGAAAAGCCTAATATTCGTAGTTTATTCCTATAGAATAAACCATTTTCGAGGCACTGAATTTGAATATTTTCGAATTTTCGCGATTAGATCAACTTGACATTTTCAAATTTCGTCCCTTTTCTTTCAGTTTTGTTTTGACCCTTAGATATGAGAGAAAAATAGTCTTTCATGGTCTTCTATGAAAGATACATTGTTTCAACCCGCGGGGTCTCAAAATTTAGCAAAACCCTTGGCAAGCCTCGGGTTTTACATGATTTTGAGACCCCTCGGGTGGAACCGATGTACCTTTCATAGAAGACCATGAAAAAGTCTAATAATCAAAAGCATTTATCGTCTAAATTATAGTGCCGATATGAGGGGTTTGCGCCCCCTAGTCCTTTAAACAAGTAAGCCACTGGGGGGTTCACATAACAGAAAAGTTACATGATTCTTGCAATCTGACCAATTCTTGTTTATCCCTAGTACACAGTTTAAAACTTGCCTTATATTTTGAGTGTGTTTGTGAAATTTATAGAGCAATAAATGCAATTTAAAAGCAATTCCAGTGCACTTCATATCATCACGAAAATTCAAATACAGTTAGAACACATCAATACATTAGAGGAAAATACCTGACAAACTGGAAATGATACTCAAACGATGCAATCCGCCTTAAACCTAATCGAAAACCGAAGAACTAAGGTTCATAATTCAAACCAAACCTAACATAAAAAATTCTGAACCGTTATAGCCCCAAAAACATACATTTCATTTTTTTGTTCTCATATTCATTCACATGTCAAGTATAGTAATATACTGATAATAATAATATGAGGGTTTTTTTCCAACAAAGACAAGGACACCTTTCACACTTACATGTTCACACCACTTATTCATTTAATAATACTAGCTACATGAAGACTTGATTAAAAATATCGATAAGTATAATGAAATGATAGCATAAGTGTTAAGAGATTTAGAGATTGATGAGCTTCGTATATCTTATAAATTATGGAAAACTCCCCATTTTTTCTTAAAAGTTTCTAATTTTGATTTTCCTTTAAATATGAATTTATCAATTTTCTTGTAATTTAAAAAGTATATTTTGCTCCGCTGAAAGATGGAATTGTCTGGTTTATTTTACTATAGTATATAAATGATTTGAACACGCTAATTACATTATCAAATTCTTTTTCAATATCACTTCCAAAACGAGCATCCTCTAAGGTTAAAGACATATTTCAATTTAATTCTTCGTTAACCCAATTACACAGTCCCTCCCAAATTGGTCTTATTAAATTACATTCCAAAAACACAAATTGTAAGTTTTCTATGTCATCATTACAAAAATCATAAACACTTGATTCATTTATACCTATTTTATGTAAATATTCGTTCGTTGCTAATAATCTATGAATAATTCTATAATTAAACCATCTTATCTTTATATCTTGTTCTAATTTAAAGATCATTTTGTATTTGTTTTCCCACCATTTTTCATCACATATTAAATTCAAATTTGATTCCCATTTCTGCTGGCTAATAGGTCTACAATAAATCTTATTTATATACAATTGATAAAAATCTTTAACGCTTTTCTTGTTTTTCATAATGGTTCTCGTTATCTCTGGTCTTTGTGGTACAATGTATACTAATGTTTCTGATGACCTATCAACACGTTGTTTAACAATATTTATAATACCAAAATAGAGTGTAAAGACCGGCTTCAAATCGAATTTGTTACAGAAATCTACGTATGTCAAAATTGTCCATTCTCATTCAATATATCACCAATATAATAAATACCCTTTTTAATCCAATCTGTAATAAATAGGGTTTTGTTATTGATTTTGATCTTTTCATTAAACCATAAAGGTTGAGAATGAATATTTTCCTCTTTTTGTGTTATTTCTGTAATTGAATAGAATGCATTTAAGACATCTTTCCAAAAGGGGTTTTGAATTTTATCATATACAAATTTTATATATTCTCTACCAAATTGAGAAATATTGTATATAATTGATATCATGTGGCAAGCTATCACATAGTAATTTGTACCAGGCAGATTCATTACAATCTAAAATTCGTCTTATCGTAGTCAGTTTAAAAGAATTGATAAAAGGTTTTATACGAGTCATGTTTATGCCCCCTTTTTCATATTCTTGTACAATTGCTTTCCTTGCAATTCTATCTGGGTTTTCATTCCAAATATATTTGTAAAATATTTTCTCCAATTCTTTAATTTTCATTTCTGAGGGGTTTGGTAAACTAATAAATAAGTGAGTAAGTTTAGGGAGTAATATGGACTTAACAACAGTGATTTTCCCTAAAGGCGAAATAAGTCTTCTTTTCCATTAGCTTATGTCTTTTTTTATCTCCAATATTTTTTGTCAAAGTTTAGGTTTAACATGTTATCTAAATTTGGAGTAAATGTTATGCCTAAAAAGGTGAATTGTTCAGATGTCCACTTTAAATTATAATCAACACAAAAATTTATATCAGAATCTATGATTAAGCCTATTTTTATACAAAGTGTTTATCATAGTTTGGTTTTAAGCCAGAAAATTTAGAGTATTGATCAATCAAAGTCAGGGTTGTTCTAAGTGGTTTTTCAAATCCATCTAATAGGAGAGCGGTGTCATCTGCATATTGTAGGAGCTTATATTCTTTTTGTTTTAAAGAGATCCCTATAACATCTTTATCATTCCTAATAAGAATACTCATTATCTCTGCACATAACAAAAAAATGTAGGGCGAGGCATATGAAAGGGGGAGAGGGGGACGCTCACAGTTCGTCGGATGCATCTCAAGACCAATATCCTTTTCAGCTCACCTGAGCCAAAGGCTCAAGTGAGCTATTGTCATAGTGTTACGTCTGGCGTTCGTCGTCCGGCGTCCGTCGTCGTCGTCGTCGTCTTAAACTTTTCACATTTTAAACTTCTTCTCCAGAATGGCTGAAGGGATTTTGATAAAACTTGATAGGTATGGAGTACTCACGGTCTCCTACAAGTTTTGTTGTTTTTCATCCGGATCCGTCAACAGGTGGTGCCACCACAGCCAAAAGTAGGTCATGGGGGTACCCTCCTTTGACAAACTTCTTCCTCAGAACCGAAGCATGTATCGACAAACCGAACGCATCAGGATGATATAGAGAGATGTCTTAAGAAGTGTTGTTATTTTTGGCTTCACTTCGAAGTCAAATTTTTTACGCGTTTGTGATGTCTTTTTGGACTTAGTCAGAAATGCACTTTTTTGCACTATTTCTTCAAATAACTCAATAAGTGTATGATTTTACACACTCATTTACTGCATATTTTTCATATTTAACTTACTTAATGCTTTGATATATGTTTTATGTTTAACTTTTAATTTTTTGAATTTTAATTAGTTTTTTCTTATGGAAAAAAGAAGGGGGGTGATTTTCATACATTTTCTGCTTCTATTCTATAATCACTCTTCAGATTGTCATGACATTTTGTAGGTATGAGATACTAATGCTTCCCTACAAGTGAAAGAATTTTGTCAAGATATCCACTTTTGGATTTTTAAGGAATGTTTTTAAGATTGTACATAGGTATAATGTATGTTTTTCATGCCCAATGGACCCATGTGGAGTGGCTTCAAACCCCTGGGGGACCCCAACAATTTTTTCCCTTTTTCAGTTTTTATTAGCTCACCTGAGCCAAAGGCTCAAGGGAGCTATTGTCATAGTGTTACGTCTGGCGTTCGTCGTCCGGCGTCCGTCGTCGTCGTCGTCTTAAACTTTTCACATTTTAAACTTCTTCTCCAGAATGGCTGAAGGGATTTTGATAAAACTTGGTAGGTATGATGAACTCATTGTCCCCTACAAGTGTTGTTGTTTTTCATCCGGATTCGTCAACAGGTGGCGCCACCACAGGCAAAAGTAGGTCATGGGGTACCTTCCTTTGACAAACTTCTTCTTCAGAATCGAAGCATGTATCAACAAACCGAAAGCATCAGGATGATCTAGAGAGATGTCTTAAGAAGTGTTGTTATTTTGGTTCCACTTCAAAATTTTTTACACGTTTTTGATGTCTTTTTGGACTTAATCAGAAATGCACATTTTTGCACTATTCCTTTAATTACTTAATAAGTGTATGATTTTACACACTCATTTACTGCATATTTATCATATTTAACTTACTTAATGCTTTGATATGTATTTTATGTTTAAATTCTAATGTTTTGATCTTTTATGAATTTTTTTCTTATGTAAAAAGGAAGGGGGGGGGGTGTTGATTTACAAACAGTTTCTGCTTCTTTTCTATAACCACTCTTCAGATTGTCATGAAATTTTGTAGGTATGAGGTACTCATGGTTTCCTACAAAATAAAGAATTTTGTTTAGATATCCACTTTTGGATTTTTAAGGAATGTTTTTAAGATTGTACATAGGTATAATGTATGTTTTCCAAGCCCAATTGACCCATAGGGAGTGGCTTCAATCCCCGGCGGGACACCAACAATTTTTTCCCTTTTTCATGTTTTTTTCTCTTTTTCTTTTTAAATTTATCGTTACAAATGAAACTGTGAAAGAATGTTGTCAAAATATCAACTTTTAGATTTTTAATGATTTTTAAAAAGAAACAAGCTAGTTTGGCTTTGTTTACTCGTTTTCATACGTCGAAATAACTTGGCCACATACGCTATCAAATATACTCTGAATTTATTTTTAAGATGTTGACTTTTTCCATACATCCATATTTCATAACAATTTCCATATTTAATGATAATTTTCTATGTTTAATTTCTGTATCTATGGTAAACAAAGTCGCCATATATATTGTGTCACAGATTTGATTGGTTCAATATAGTCCTATTGTTCACTTTGACGTCATCCCGTGTCAAAGGTAAGTCAGGGATCAAATTCACATCCGGGCTGTCACGTCATAGCAAACACAGCGCTCACAGCGTAGAATCCTTACATATAGAACATTAATATCACATATTTAATAGCATGAACGACAATTATTTCATGATTATATGGTACGTTTATTATATAAAAAATGTACTGATGATAATCAATAAGGCACTTTCATTCAGAAATTTCTCTAATCAAACTTGGTACCCGGTTTCAGATCATTCATTTGAATAGAGGTCAGTGCATAATGTAAACAGTCGTAAATACACGTCAAATTGAGACAAGTGTTGGATTATTTATTTATTTACTTTGGATATTAGTCTCATTTGTAAAATGATGTAAAGATGATAAAGGAAATGTTATGTAAAATAATAAAATGGTACAAAGTAAAGGAAAAGGTTCAGAGGGATGGACAGAAAAGGAAGGCTGTTAAGCTGTTTGAGGATAAAAGAGCAGCAAGATATATATATTTAATCATTATTGAAGCATGTATACCTGAATTTAAACAAACTATCCCCCTGTCATGGATGAATCCAGAATTTGATGTTTGGTGCAGAGAGAAACTGTTAAACTTGGACGACCCCCCCCCCTTTCCATTTTCCTGCTACGTAATCTGTTGTTTTTTTACTTTTTGGGGAAAGGGGTCAGGTTACGTATGCTCAGTCAGAAAAGCTTAAACTTTGGTCATAAATTTTGAATGGTAAGTAAATGGCAAACTTTCATATTTATGTCTCCCCCCAATGGGAGGACCACATATACATTCTGTTTTTGACTCTGCATCCGTCTGTCACAAATCGTGTCCGGGCCATATCTCTTAAACTTTTTAAGGGATCACTTTTATATTTCAATATGTTGTTGCTTACGACCCAAAGGTGTCACATCATCTTGACCGAAGGTCATGTGATCAAGATCAAGGTCACTTAGTACATTTTTAATGAGGGGGGGGACATTCGTTTTTTTCCAAAAACAATTTTATATTTCACATGTGTATTCCTTGTAACAAAACCTGTCCATTGGTACCAAAAATTTTGATTTCGTGACTATGACCTTGAAGTTTGACCTACTTTTTAGCTCTACTGGTCAAATAATGTCGAAGGGTTCCAACTCTCTACCTTCGTGAAGAAAATTCCAAATCAATTTACATGCACAAGACACATGTTTCGAATATAAAATTCTCATCAGTGATGCTTTCAGCGGCGCCACCATAAATAGTTTCAGTAGCGCCCTCTTTAATTTTTTGAAGTTAGATTTTTACATTACAGAGAGCGCGCGGCTCCAGATTTCCTTTAGGGTCGATTCAGTGGCATATCCAAATAAAATCTAGTTCAAAATAGCATTGGAGGGATGGTGCTAAGATGTTAAATTCCTTTAATTTCGATGACATTTATCGGTGAAATGGCTAGTTTCCGAAATAGCAAAAAAAGTATTTTATGTCTCATTGATAAAAGGCCAAAACAAAGCTTCTTTCGGTGACAGAGCTGGAAAGAAGTAATTAATACACTTGACAAATCTCAGGTCACGGGGAACGATTTTGACTGCTCCACAGTGCAACGTGAAATAAGTGTGTATATTAATAATGTCGAAGGGTTCCAACTCTCTACCTTCTTGAAGAAAATTCCAAATCAATTTACATGCACCAGACACGTGTTTCGAATATTAAATTCTCATCGGTGATGCTTTCAGCAGCGCCACCATAAATAGTTTCAATAGCGCCTTCTTTAATTTTTTGAAGTTAGCTTTTACATTACAGAGAGCGCACGGCAGAGTCAAGACCAGTCAAGCTTATTCGATGCAATTTTGTCCGGCGTCCGTCCATCCATCTGTCTGTAAACAATTTTTGTGAACGCAACTCCTCTGAAACCATAAATGATGGAATCCTAACTCTTTTTGCATTTAGTTTGGTCAATGGTGTAGTTGTGCACCTGATATTTTGTTTGAGCACCTGGCCCCCAGGGTCTTAGAAAACGGACGTGGTCATTTTATGTGTAAATTTTCCATACTGAGAAATATTGATTTTTATGGTCAATGTTTCATTGTGTAATAATAGGAAAACTTAGTGGACACTCTAGAGGTCACAGGTTTCTTCTGATCTTCCCCAAACTTTGCATATAAGTTTTCCTGCGAAGCATAGCGACACTTAGGGATCACTTTGTCCGTTATCCGTCTGTCTGTCTGTCTGTCTGTCTGTTAGTTTGTCTGTCTGTCACCTTGGGTGTCACAGCTCATAACGTTTGATTGGTAATTGATAGGACTTTTATATTTTGCATTCCTTGTAACAAGACCTTTCTACACATTCCATAATTCATGACCCTGTGATCTTGACCTTTATATTTTACATACTTGTCAAGAAAGGTTAGGATTCGCTAGATCTTTTGATAAGTATAGATTGTATAGCTTTGCTTTTTCCCATGTGCATTCCTTGCAGCAAGGCCTTTCGACAAATACTGTGATTTTTTTACCTAGTGATATTGACCCACATATTTGACCTGTTTTTCAAACAAAATATATTGTATACATCTTTTTATTGGTAAGTGATATGGTTTTGATATTTCACTTGCGTTTCCCTTCTGACAAGATCTTTCTACACATAACATAATGTTTGACCTAGTGACCGTGACCTAGATTTTATACCTACTTTTCAAAAAAGGAAATATTCGCTATATATCTTTTGATTTGGCTTTGATATTTCACATGTGTAATCCTTGTAACAAGACCTTCTTTTTCAACATACCATAAAGTTTTACATAATGACCTTATATTCATTATGTATTTACTTTATATGCAATTGAAACTTTTTTCAAGAAGGAGTATAATCTTGATCTTGCATTTTGCATGTGTCAGACAACATATTCCTAAATTAGAAAAATCACTATATTTTGAGGTGTATGGTGCAAAGTAAAAACAGTAAGGGACTTCCTGAAAGGAAGTATCCTAAAAATAGCGATCCAAGGAATACTTGTGTCGCCTGCGAAGCGGCTTATTCTAGGAAGTGGACCCCATATGAAGGTAAATGTCACCTGTGAAAATTAATGGTATCAGTAGAAAAGTTGTGTCAAATGAAGTCCATATGTGAAATATCAGACCTCATACCTACATGTACCAATCTCAAATTCTCAAAAAATAGTGTCATTCATATAGGTCGAAGTCACTTAGTAAAACTTTTGGTGAAAAAACAACGATCTAATCATAAGAAATATATGTGTGAAAGGCCTATCACTTACCAATCAAACGAAATAGCCAATCTTATCTTTAGAAAAGTAAGTCAAACATCTAGGTCAAGGTCACTATGTCAAAGATTATTTTATGTGTAGAAAGTTCATGTCACAAGGAAAACACAAGTGAAATATTGAAGCCCTATCTCTCACCAATCAAGATATACACACTCTTAATATTTTTGAAAAGCAAGTCAATTATGTGTAGAAATGTCTTGTTTAAGGCAAACGCTACAAACGAAGAAACACATTTTTTTACCTTTATATCAAAAGTGTTAATGGAGAGATTCATACAAGTGTGTATGACAAAAGAGATAATTTTGGAATCAACATAGTAAATTTCCCTTGGATTGACGGTGATGTTCCTAGATTACTGTCCTATGGCATCTACATTTCACAGCTCATCCGGTATGCTAGAGCATGTACTGATGTTTTGGATTTTCATAGTGGAAATTTACAAATCACCAAGAAACTTTGAGGACAAGGTTTTCGCTTTAACAAACTAGTAAAGACTTTTTAAAGAAATTAAAAAAAAATATTGTCGACTTCTTTTGAAATTCGGACCAATGCAGGCAACAGAGTATATTTCTTTGGGTATTTCACAACCTGCATTTTAGTGTGACATAATTAACAAGACAAGAAGGATCAAAGATAGACAACATAACTATCGAAAATGCATCAGAATCATCAAACGCCTTTTATACCGTGGATATGATCCTAATGTCACCAGACGGACACTAGGCTTGGTTCTTAACCAATCTAGTCTTGTACCAGCGCATTCTTAAAACTTGCACTCTGACTGACTCTGACGACGGGACTCCATGACGGGCCCTGTCCAACCTCTTTAGAAAAGACAGTGCCCCGACCACCTGTCCTCTAAGTGGAACCATAAATTACATCACTTCTCAAGACTTTTCTAGAACATCCTGACGCTTTCGCATTGACATATGTACTTGAGTTCTGTGGAAGCAATTTGTCAATGGATGGTACCCTCCATGACTTTTTCCCCTCTGCGGCGGCACCACCTTATGACGGATCTGGACGTAAAATAGCAACCCTCATAGGGGCCCATAAATATTTCATTCCTACCAAGTTTCATTAAAATCCCGTCAGTGGTTCTGGGGAAGATGTATAAAACTAATCCCTACTCCACTTTCAATTTTTTACATAAATGTTTCATCAAAATCACTTCAGTGGTTCTGGAGAAAAAGTCGAAAAAGTGACAAGTTTAAGACAGATTGACAACAGACGACAGACGACGCACGACAGATGCCGGACGGATGGCTATGATAATAGCTCAATTTGAACCTTTGGCTCATGATAAATCACAGAAATAAAATGTTCAACCAAAATCAATACAAAACCATCGAATGAGTCAAGTATGCCAAATATGCAGTAAATCAGCAGAAAAAAAAAAAAAACACAGAGATTTATAGAGTAATTCAAATAAACAGTTCAAAAAAGAGCATTTCTGATAAAGTCCGAAAAAAGTAAAAAACTTTACTTCGAAAGGGAACCAAAAATAACAGCACTTCTTAAGACATCATTCTAGACCATCCCAATGCTTTCGGTTTGTCGATATGCATCTCGGCTCTGTAGAAGTTTGTCAAAATAGGGTACCCGCAATGTCCTGCTTAAAAAATTCCAGCAAATTTCATTCACATAAGCATTCCTCTAGTTTATCATGGCGAAACTAAGCTAAATTGTGGAAGCAACTTTAGCCAAAAGAAAAAAAAATAAAAGAAATATCAGTTTTTGCACTAAAGCAACTATTCGAAAAAGACGACGTCAAAAAACGAGTCAAAAATTAGATTTTATTGAAATGAACAAACTTGAACTAAAACTGCCCTAAAGTGATGCATTATACCCCCGTGGGCCTTTTTTTGTCTATTTTGACATAGAATTCAATTCTTCACTTTGAATACCTCATACAAATTCTACATTCAAAGTAAAAACTTATATTAATGAAAGTAAAATAACAAAGCACTAACCCTAATAATTAAAAAGTAGGTCATAGACCAAGGTGACTAAGGTTCTGGTCATGAGGAATCTTTGTTAAATATATAGCCCTACCCCTTATAATAGAAAAAAGTAGAATGTCAAAGTCAAGGTCACATGTCAAAATGGTATCAGTTGAAATATCTCGTCATGAAGAATCTGTACGTGAAATACCAAAGTCCTACAACTTATGGCTGAAAAGTAAATTAAATGTCATAGTCAAGTTCACTAGTACGTCTTAGAGTAGAACATGTTATGATCAATGTGTGTATGAAATAGGAAAGCCCTATCACTTATACTTGAAGATACATTCACTTTAAAAACTTCTTAACATATTACTATGACATGTATTAGGTCAAAGTTCAAAGTCAAAGTCGCTGGATCAAATATCAAATATTGAAATGAAATACTTGTTATGGTGAACGTATGTTTGAAATATACACTCATACTTGAAGATTTATCTGCTTGAAGAACATCTTAACTGGACGGAAGGACAGACGGACGGACAGGGTGTTTTCTACATGCATATGCCCCTCCCTGTTTTTGATCCCGCCCTGGATCTACCCATGAAGGCATCTGGCCGAAATGAGCAAACTAGGTACAGAACCGTTCGTACTTTATAGATACCAAGTTTCATCAAATCCTCCAATCGGTTTCAGAACAGAAGTCGAAAAATTGAAAAGTTAACGGACCGACTGACGGACAATGGACAATACGGTATAACAAAAGCTCACTTTGAGCCTTCGGCTAAAGTGAACCACATGTAACAACAACAATTGACGGGAACCATGAATACTTCTTCCTACCAAATTTCATAAAAAAACCCTTCAGTTGTTCTGAAGAAGAATCAAATATGTATGAAAATTCCCCCTTCCTTTTTTTCAAAACAAGGAAAAAAGGAAATAAAATGTTCAACCACAATCAAAATTAAATATGACAATTATGAAATAAATGAGTGCACAAAATCTCACGCTCATAGAGTTATTCAAAGAAACAAGTTCAATGATGTCAATGAATACATTCCAAAATGCATTCTATGCAACGGACATGATATATACATTCACGATAGATAATTATATTTTGACGCGTTTCGGTAGATTAGCGGTAAAATTATGTCTTTTTTGGAAGGTACTGTACTAAGGGGTATAGAGTGTTCGATTGGCAATTTGCTGGTATTTGATTGGATGAGATTGTACAATGAAAATGAGTGGTCATTTTCGCGGTATGAAGTGTTGTGCATGTGGTTCATTCTAAGCCGAAGCGCCTGATACAAAAGTCTAGTTTTCAAATTTCCGATGTTTATGAATAGACACGGGGAAAAATCGTTGAAAATGTTATCCATATTTGTCTATTAATATTAAATTGGATACTAAAAAGTGTTTTAACACAGGGCGAGGTATGTCATTTTCAGTAACTCTGGTGCCATAACATGATGTCTTGCAATTTTTGATATGATAATGGCAATGCAAGACAGCCACAGACACAGGTTTCCATAGTGAATTTTGAAATGTTTTATCTATGGTTTTTCCTGGGCGGTTATGTATATCCATTTTAGAGTTACTTTGTGTTTAGGATTTTTCCTCGTTTATAATATTAAAAGTCAATATTATATGAAATAGACGAAAACGATGCTTATTAGCATGAAAGGAAATGTTTAATGATAGTACTTGTGACTTGAATATTTTGACTGTCATTACATCATATATGTTTACATGTCATGTAAATAATTATATTTCTGTAATAAATGCCGTGGCTGCCCTCTAGTATGCTCGGCTAATTGCATATGATGCTTTCTTAGTATGCTCAGTGGAAAGGTAGACTTACGGTTGACCCCTGAACAGACGGGCCTTAATTACATAATTCATAAGAAAGCCGTCGAAACACTGTATTATTACATGTATCAAGTCGAGACTACATCATTATTTTCAAGACTACTTATTGAATTTGCAAATGAATATTAAAGCAGCATTAGCTGTCAGTGGCTAAAAATTATTTTCTTGCAAATAGTCTCTGAATACCTTCTAATTGTTAAGAAAAGATGATACACGAGTCATCCGAGGTAAAATAAACATGTTACATAATGAAACTCAGCATGAAAACATACGTCTACAGAGCTGTCTGCACTACGATGCCTGCTTAATTATACATCGGCAACTCGGAACAGCCCGATATCCGCCGAGTGACCAAATGTGCTATGTTGAGATAAATCAGGTCAAATCCTGTGCAGACGTGAAAAGCTTATCAACGACTTTGAAAATTGAGCTCTATATGATATTCATGTACATAATGGAACCGGAAATGTTCACTGACCAAATTAAGCTTGCGCATGGGTAGAAAGCAAGCTGGGAAAGATCAACGCAGGGGCACATGCATATGGGCGGGCTTTACGTTGAATTTTTGTTGGGGGTGTACGAATTTAGAAAACTGCTATTCTTGGCCAGAAAGGCGTTAATCCGACTTTTTTTTTAATCAACCTTTTTATCGAACCGTCATCATTTTCTATGAGTAATAACATGTGCGAAAATGAGCAAATAACAAAAATTGCAATTGCTGATAGCTAATATTGCTTTAAGAAACTCGAAACAACTTCAGTGTCGGGTCCTAATAATTATTGATTTGCGTGTTAATTGGGTATTCGAAATCATTTATAATTCAGAAACCATGTCAAATCATCTGAGTGCTATGACCTTGAACTTTGACATTTTGAACCAAAATCAATAGGGTTATTGACAAATATGGATTCATGGGAAACATTTCTGATACGTTTCATGATCATAGGTGCAATATATGCTCAAATATTGTCCAGAAACCATTTTCAATCATCAAAGTGATAAGACCTTGACCTATGACCTTTTGACCCCAAAATCAAAACGGGTAATTCTTGATTCATGGGAAACATTCCTGGCAGGTTTCATGATTGTACGTGCAATACATGCTCAAATATAGTCCGGAAACGATTTACAATCATCAGAGTGATATGACCTTGGCCTCTAACCTTTTTAAAATCAATAGGGGTCATCCTTGAATCATGGGAAACATTTCAATTACATGTATAAGAGTCCTATGACCATGACCTTTGATCATTTCACCCCAAAGTCCTCGGATACATTTCTGGTAAGTTTCATGATCATAGGTGCAATACAGACTCTTAATATGGTCTGGAAACCATTCTCAATAATGATTCCTTGACCTTTTACCTCCCCCCCAAATAGGGGTCATTCCTGGTTCATGAGAATCATTTCCGGCAAGTTTTATTATTATAGGTGCAATACACGCTCTAATTTGGTCCGGAAACCATTTTCAATAAACAGAGTCCCATGACCTTGACCTTTGACCTTGTGACCCCAAAATCAATTTCAGATAACAATTATAAGCGCTTATGTTAAGCAGTTGCGAAGGATAAGTAAATAAAGTATAAACTTAACGATCGACAAACGAAATGCTCTGACAATGGCTCGTGTCAACTGTAATGTAAAAAATCAAATTCAAGGAATTATGGTCCCCCGCTTTTGGGTGTTTGTCTTTAAAGAAATGCTTACAGACATCCCCCCATTCTTAAGTTTTAATAATATATCTCATATATTATCAACATTCTAAATATGAAAGATTAACTCCAAGAAAAGGTCAAAAGGTCCAAACTTGTGTTTTGTTTCCAAGGGACAGGGCTTATGAAAAGGTATGCACATGTGAAATATTTAAGACCTATGATTTAAATTACCATCAAAAACTTATGCTCGAGGTTGAAGTTTTAAATGTGGGTCAACCTCCATGGACAAGGTCACAAGGTCAGAATGTTATTACCAACAGAAAGGTCCCATCACAAGGAATACACATGTGAAATGTGAAAGCCCTATCATTTTCCATTAAAAAGTTATGGACAAGGTTATAGTTTTTTGAAAAGTAGGTCGAACTCAAAGGTCAAGGTCAAAAATTTTGGTATCCATGCAAAGGTCTTGTCACAAGGAATACACATGTGAAATATCAAAGCCCTATCACTTTCCATTCAAAAGTTATGGTCAAGGTTAAAGTTTTTAATAAGTAGGTCAAAGTCCAAGGTCAAGGTCACAAGGTCAAAAATTTTGGTATCCATGGAAAGGTCTTGTCACAAGGAATACACATGCGAAATATCAAAGCCCTATCACTTACCATTCAAAAGTTATGCACAAGGTTAAAGTTTTTGTGACTGACGGACAGACGGACGGACCGACGGACAGACGGACGGACAGACGGACAGACGGACGGACGGACGAACCGGTTTTAATGTCCCCGCGCTTTCACGAAAGCGGGGGACAATTATACAGTGTATAGATTCATAATTGTTCTGTGTGATTCTGACATGGACGTGAACAAAGAGGTCTGTACCTTAAGGTAGAGCTGATACACATCGTACACTAGTATTGACGTGACGGCCATCACCTCCGCCGACCCTGTAGACGTCACCGCCATTAGCACCATGGTGATGATCAGAAACTCTCCACTTCTACCAAGCAGTCTCTGGGATACAACAACAGGCACCAGTCCTAGGATAACATTGGTGTGGAAATCACACATAACAAACAATGTGATCACAAACAAATAATCTCTGGGATACCATAACAGGCACCAGTCCTAGAATTACATTGGTGTGGAAATCATGAATACACCCCGTTCGCTGGTCGTAGAGATAACATATGAAGTCATACAGAAACAGTGGTTAGAGTTAACCCAGTTCAAAACAAAGCAAAACCAGAATATCATTGGTCGATGCCCTGAGATGGTGAACCACGTGAGTCCGTGTGCACACAGAACGTCACACCATGTGTGGGCGATTCTAATTAGCTGAATTTTTTTTATTGTAAGACTGCTCGTCGTGGCGAGAATTACCTTGTTAGTAGAGCTTTACCGATAACAGACGGTTGTTGGCCGACTACGCAAGTTCGAACGAAACATGACGAAACTTATTAAACATAAGGGGTCGTATATGAAACAAGAGCCCCAGGGGGCACAACGCTCACCTGATACCCATGCACGCTCTAATTGACATACTGACATTGAATACTGATAGTGCCAGTACCAGGATTTTAGCCCACAACCTTTCTAACAAGATTTTTGCCGGATGCAGACAAGTTTTTTTTTCAACAACCTTTAAAAGTACAAACAAGAGAAAATAGTCACATTTCAAAACAACAATTTTTTTACTGATTTGAAAAGATGGATTATGCGATCCAAAGTCATATGCCCAGCTAGTATAGTTTGATTATGCAACATCAAAAATAAAATCATTTTGTAAAATTCCACACTAATGTGCAACAGAAACAGAATAAAACAATGAAATGATTTCATAAATTAAGTTTATTTAAAATTGAACACCAAACCTTTCATTATTAATAGCTAGTATGCCAGAAGATAATTAAGCCTGTGTTTGTGAAACACGAATGCCCCGCGGTGGCATCTTTGTTGGTATAAACACCATTTTCTGTTAAGTATGTGAGAGGTCAGGGTCAGAGTAATGTTGGTATCAATGGAAAGATCTTGTCACAAAGAATACACATGTACAATATGAAAGCCCTATCACTAACCATTCAAAAGTTATGCCCAATGTTAAAGTTTTTGAAAAGTAGGTCAAAGGTCAAGGTCACGAGGTCAAAAATTTTGGTATCAATGGAAAGGTATTGTCACAAGGAATACACAGGTGAAATATGAAAGCTCTATCACCTTCCATTCAAAAGTTATGCCCAATGTAAAGTTTTTCGGACAAACAGACAGACGGACAGGCCAAAAACTATATGCCCCCGTATCTTTGATTCCGGAAGCATAAAAAACAAAGACTTTTCGGTTTTGCCTTTATTTATATTAAATTATACAGAAATCAATGAATGAGAGCTTTTGAATAGTATTGATTTCATCTTAATACATGTAATGTACAGTCAAAATCGTGTTAATCCAATTAACAAAGACAAGTTGTTAGCGGACAATATTAATTCAAGTGAGTTGTGCAGAAATTGAGCCAATTTATTTTCCAAACAGCAGTGTACCGTGTATCAAACCTCATGACCCAGTGAAGCCACTTTGACAAATTATTTTCGGTAAATATGCTGAAATGCGGCGCTTGGAAATGTATTTTTAGCATATTGAATCAATAGTCGTGATAAATTTAACTTCGAACTTGATCTTGTCTTTTATGCAATCTACAGATAGGTTTGAAAATATGCAAAATTTGGAACATTTTCGATGAGGACGCAGAGTTCCTGTAAAAAAAGTGAAATTTGCAAAAAAAAAAAAAGGACATGCATGACCCCCCCCCCTTTCTTTACATTTTTATGCGTGCCAAAGATTCGCAATCAAAAAAGACCAATTTAACAGACTTCCGGGCATTTCAAGTCAGTCAAAATTTTTAGTGTGCACCTTTTTATTTCCTGTAGTTAGCCCTACTAAAGGGGCAAGGAGGTATTGAACCAATCAAATCTGTAACACAAGATATATGGCGACTATGTTTACCATAGATACAGAAATAAGACAGAGAAAATAATCATTAAATAGGGAAATTGTTCTGAAATATGCATGTATGAAAAAAAGCAATCCAAGGAATGTTTGTGTCGCCTGCGTAGCGGATTTTTTTTTTATTGAAATTAGGTCAAATATCAAGGGCAAGGTCACTAGGTTAAAAATTATGGAATGTTTAGAAAGGTCTTTTCATAAGGAATACAAATGTGAAATATCAAAGCCCTATCACTTACCACTCAAAAGATATAGCAAATCATAGATTTGTTGAAAAGTAGGTCAAATATATAGGGCAAGTGCACGAGGTAAAACATAGGTAATCACAGATTACGAAGCTAGCCTCGTGACAGCAAAATTCAATTCAAACATATTTCTTAGTACATGTATATTGTCTTTTAAAGGCAACACCACTCAAGCAGAAAAAGTAGGTCAAGGTCATTTTATGAAAGTTTGATCAAAGATACATCCAATATGCAAGTTTGGTACATGTAGCAGTTATACTTTGCTCAATATTGGCTTTATAGAGCAAAATCACTCAAGCGGAAAAAGTAGGTCAATGTCATTTTATGAAAGATTGATCAAAGATACATCCAATATGCAAGTTTGGTTGATGTATCACTTATACTTTGCTCAATATTGGCATTTAAAGGCAAAATCACTCAAGCGGAAAAAGTAGGTCAAGGTCATTTTATGAAAGTTTGATCAAAGATACATCTAATATGCAAGTTTGGAACATCTAGCACTTATACTTTGCTCAATATTGGCTTTTAAAGGCAAAATCACTCAAGCGGAAAAAGTAGGTCAAGGTCATTTTATGAAAGTTTGATCAAAGATACATCCAATATGCAAGTTTGGTACATGTAGCACTTATACTCTGCTCAATATTGGCTTTTAAAAGCGAAATCACTCAAATGAAAAAAGTAGGTCAGATGCTGCATCCGATGCATGGGTCCATCTCGGCATCCAAAGATGAATCACTTGTGCAAGTTTGGTTACTGTAGTATTGGTACTTTGTCAGATACTGAGCTATTCCAAACTTCTTATCCAAATCACTCAAGCGGAAAATGTAGGTCAGATGCTGCATCCGATGCATGGGTTCACCTCAGCATCCAAAGATGAATCACTTGTGCAAGTTTGGTTACTGTAGCATCAGTACTTTGTCAGATACTGAGCTACCCCAAACTTCTTAACCAAGTCACTCAAGCGGAAAATGTAGGTCAGATGCTGCATCCGATGCATGGGTTTACCGCAGCATCCAAAAATGAATCACTTGTGCAAGTTTGGTTACTGTAGCATCAGTACTTTGTCAGATACTGAGCTACCCCAAACTTCTTAACCAAGTCACTCAAGCGGAAAATGTAGGTCAGATGCTGCATACGATGCATGGGATCACCTCAGCATCCAAAGATGAATCACTTGTGCCAGTTTGGTTACTGTAGCATTAGTACTTTGTCAGATACTGAGCGACCCCAAACTTCTTAACCGGACGCGGACACGGACGCGGACGCGTGGGGTTATAGCATAAGCTCACTCAACTTCGTCGAGGTGAGCTAAAAATGATGGTATGTGAAGAAAGGTCTTGTCACATGGAATGCACATGTGAAATATCAAAGCCTATCACTCAGCAATCAAAAGAAATAGCCAATCTAAGATTTTTTGAAAAGTAGGTCAAATATCTAGGTCTTGGTCATGAGGTCAAAAGTTATGATATGTGTAGAAAGGCCTTGTCACAAGAAGGAATACACATATGAAATATCAAAGCTCTATCACTTACCAATCAAAAGATATAGCAAATCTTAAATATCTAGGTCAAGGTCATAAGGTTAAAAAATATAGTATGTGAAAAAGGGCTTGTCACAAGAAATACACATGTGAAATATCAAAGCCCTATCACTTACCAATAAAAAGATATAGCCAATCTTAGATTTTTTGAAAAGTAGGTCAAATATCTAGGTCAAGGTCACGAGGTCAAAAAATATGGTTTGCGTAGAAAGGTCTTGTCACAAAGATAACACATGTGAAATATCAAAGCCCTATCACTTGCCAATCAAGAGATATAGCCAATATTAGATTTTTAGAAAAGTAGGTCAAATATCTAGATCAAGGTCACAAGGTCAAACATTATATGTGTAGAAAGGTCTAATCACAAGGAATACACATGTGAAATATCAAAGTCCTATCACTAATCAATCAAGAGATATAGCCAATATTAGATTTTTAGAAAAGTAGGTCAAATATCTAGGTCAAGGTCACAAGGTCAAAAATTATCATATGTGTATAAAGGTCTTGTCACAAGGAATACACATGTGAAATATCAAAGCCCTATCACTTACCAATCAAAAGTTATGGGGTGTGACACCCAAGAGTGACAGACAGACGGACAGACGGAGGGACGGATGGACGGACAGACGAACAACGGACAAAGTGATCCCTAAGTGTCGCTGTGCTTAGCAGGCGACACAAAAAGTCAACATCTTAAAAATAAATTCAGAGTATATTTGATAGCGTATGTGGCCAAGTTAATTCGAAGTATGAAAATAAGTACACAAAGCCAAACTAGCTATAGCTTGTCTTATTTAAAAAATCATTTAAAATCTAAAAGTTGATATTTTGACAAAATTCTTTCACAGTTTCATTTCTAGCGATAAATATAAAAATAAAAAGAGAAAAAAACTGAAAAAGGGAAAAAAAATTGTTGGGGTCCCGCCGGGGTTTGAAGCTACTCCCCATGGGTCCATTTGACATGGAAAACATACATTATACCTATGTACAATCTTAAAAAATATTCCTTAAAAATCCAAAAGTGGATATCTTGACAAAATTCTTTCACTTGTAGGGTACCATGCATGAGTACCTCATACCTACAAATTGTCATGACAATCTGAAGAGTGGTTATAGAAAAGAAGCAGAAAATGTATGAAAATCAACCCCCCCCCCTTCCTTTTTACATAAGAAAAAAATTCATAAAAAATCAAAAAAATAAATTTTAAGCATAAAATACATATCAAAGCATTAAGTTATTTAAATATGATAAATATGTAGTAAATGAGTGTGTAAAATCATACACTTATTGAGTTATTTAAAGAAATAGTGCAAAAATGTGCATTTCTGACAAAGTCCGAAAAGACGTCAAAAACGCGTCAAAAATTTGACTTCCAAGTGGAACCAAAAATAACAACACTTCTTAAGACATCTCTCTAGATCATCCTGATGCTTTCGGTTTGTCGATACATGTTTCGGTTCTGAAGAAGAAGTTTGTCAAAGGAGGGTACCCCCCGTGACCTACTTTTGGCTGTGGTGGCGCCACCTGTTGACAGATCCGGACGAAAAACAACAACACTTGTAGGGGACCATGAGTACTTCATACCTACCGAGTTTAATCAAAATCCCTTCAGCCGTTCTGGAGAAGAAGTTTAAAATGTGAAAAGTTTACGACGACGGACGACGACGGACGACGAAGACGACGACGACGACGACGACGAACGACGGACGACGGACGACGGACGCAACACTATGACAATAGCTCACTTGAGCCTATGGCTCAGGTGAGCTAAAAATGATATTTCATTAAAAAGTGTCTACAAAACTGTATTAGTACTGCGTTCAGTATCTATAAAAGCATGAATAAATACATATATTTATATATGTATTCGACTTGATAGAGTTTTTTTAAGTTTTTGAAAGATATATCATGTTTTTTTTTTAAACAAACCCTTATGTTTTGTGAGTTTCGTTGCATTTTGTTCGGAAGTACTTAGTCCGCCAACAACCGTCTGTTAGTGGTAAAGCTCTAATGAGACACATCAGAACGATTTCTGCAAAAGTACAATTCAGAGTATAAAATCGAACAAAACAGAAAACAATAACAGACATTTCAATCAATCAAAGGAAATTATACTGAGTATTTCTTGAAAAGTATTTAATGAATACAAATGCTGAGAAGTATATTTACATTATTTATTTAAGAAAAAAACATCACTTGCAAATTTTAAACGTGCAGTTCGAGACGTCATTTTGTTAGTCACCGCGAAGCAGATTCTTCTACCTTGCTATATAATGATGTACCCAGTGTATCTAAAATACTTCTCTTCGTCTGCAGACGATATTCTACACAGGGCCTCTGCTATGCAAACTTTCAGGCTTTTTGAGCATTTTGAAGGAGACCTTCTTGTTTCAAAATTGATTTCAGAAGGCCAAAACAGTCCTACATTTAAGATTACATTGGTGTGGAAATCATAAATAACACACAATATAATCTCAAACAAATAGTCTCTTGGTTACCATAACAGACACCTGTCCTATGATTACATCGGTGTGGAAATCTTACATAACAAAAAATATAATCACACACAAAAAGTCTCTGGACTACCATAACAGATACTGTCCTAGGATTACATCGGTGTGGAAAACTAACATAACAAAAAATATAATCACACACAAAAAGTCTCTGGACTACCATAACAGATACTGTCCTAGGATTACATCGGTGTGGAAATCTTACACAACAAACAATATAATCAGAAACGAATAGTCTCTAGGCTACCATAACAGGCACCAGTCCTAGGATTACAATGGTGCGAAAATTATCAATAACAAACAACATGATTACAAACAAGTAGTCTTTGGGCTACCATAACAGGCGCCAGTCCTAGGATTACATTGATGCGGAAATCTTACACGACAAACAATTTAATCAGAAACGAATAGGCACAAGTCCTAGGATAACATTTGCGTGGAAGTCATAAATAAAAAAAAATATGATCAGAAACAAATGGGTTAAAGAAGATCCTGACAAAAATCTCAACAGCACTCACAACAGACCACAAAATTGCGAACTAGAGGTGGGACCAGGTGTCCGGGAGGAGTAAGCATCCCCTGTTGGCTAGCCGCAAGTGCCGTCGATGTTCATGCACGGGAATGAAAACAATATCTAAAATGCATGCACTGTCTGAGGTAATGCCAATATAGAAAGTGTTATGGCGACCATGTCAGGGAAAATTTTTCAAAACACTTACTGTCAAACCCTTTGCGGGGAACTTTTTTACGAACTCTACACGGCAAAGGACATACGTGTGACAAAAAACGGGTCAAAGAAGCTCCTGACGATAATTTCTATAGCACTCACAATAGACCACAAAATTGAGCATCGACAAACACACAGTAAGCTAGATTTGGGACCAGGTACCCGGGAGGAGTGAGTATCCCCTGTTGGCTAGCCGCAACCGCCGAGTAGTCTCTGTGCTACCATAAAAAAGCATTTTTTCCTAGAATTACCTTCGTGTGGAAATCATACATAACAAACAATATAATCAGAAACAAATAGTCTCTAATCCTAGGATAACATTGGTGGGGAAATGGAAAATAACAAACAACTTGAACACAAACAAGTAGATTCTTGGCTACTATAACAGGAACTAGTCCTAGGATTACATTGGTGTGGAAAATATAAATAACAAACAATACCATCAGAAAGATGTAGTCTCTGGGCTCCCATAACAGGCACCAGTCCTAGGATTACATTGTTGTGGAAGCCATAAATAACAAACAATATGTTCAGACACAAGTAGTCACTGGGCTACGATAACAGAAACCAGTCCTAGGATTACATTGGTGTGGAAGCCATAAATAACAAACAATATGTTCAGAAACAAGTAGTCACTGGGCTACGATAACAGACACCAGTCCTAGGATTACATTGGTGTGGAAGCCATAAATAACAAACAATATGTTCAGAAACAAGTAGTCACTGGGCTACGATAACAGACACCAGTCCTAGGATTACATAGGTGTGGACGCCATAAATAACAAACAATATGTTCAGAAACAAGTAGTCACTGGGCTACGATAACAGACACCAGTCCTAGGATTACATTGATGTGGAAGCCATAAATAACAAACAATATGTTCAGAAACAAGTAGTCACTGGGCTACGATAACAGACACCAGTCCTAGGATTACATTGGTGTGGACGCCATAATAATGTCGAAGGGTTCCAACTCTCTACCTTCTTGAAGAAAATTCCAAATCAATTCACATGCACCAGACACGTGTTTCGAATATTAAATTCTCATCAGTGATGCTTTCGGCGGCGCCACCCTAAATAGTTTTTTTTTTTTTTTTTTTTTTTTTTTTTTATTCACAATATATACATATGATATTAATAACAAATACATTTCATTCACTGACAATCAACTTTGAAGTAATACTAATAACAAATTCATTTCTTTCATCAATATAAAGATTTTGCGCAGACGTGTCAGCAATTTCACAAATTCTATAATGCGCACAATAGTGTTTTGACATAACGGTAACTTTGATTGACCGCTCAACGTAGATCAGGCGCTTGTAAAGGATCAACGCACATGGTTATCGGAGGAAAACTATCGAAAAAAGGTAAAATATTCTAATAAATCTAAATAGTTTCACATAATTTAACAATGATAATTTGGAGAAATATATAGAATTTTCTTTTTAAAAGGACTAATGTATAATAAACATGATAAAAGGAGAACATGGAGAAAAGGAAAGTATTTTTGACAGCAGAAGACTAACAAATTTTGGCAGTCGAGTTGATCCAGTACTATTTGCCAAATAACGGTTTAACAAAATTGAGTACACTAATACAGATTAAAAGGTTAATAGTTATATCATGTTTTGTAAGATTTCTTGTATACTGTAAAGTACACTATGTTTCTTTTTCTGAATTTTTTTATAAATAAAAATACTTGTAATGAATTCATTTTTAAATATTCCAAACGCATTGACTGTTTTCTTCTTTTGCTCTGACACATAATTTATTTTATGAATTGTGAAGAGAATAATTGTTAACAGATAGTTGATATCATGGTACTCTTTTTGGTTAATTTTGTAACCCCATATCATATTTTTTAGAGTGAATATTTGTCTACCAAGATGTACCTTTCCAAAGATGAGATACAGTCTGTTCCATAAATCTTGTATATAGTCACAGGTAAGAAATAGATGGTTATAATCTTCTACAACATTACAGAAGTTACAATAATTTGTATTGCTTAATTTCCATTGGCACAAAAGTGCTTGATTAGGTAAAATATTATGAAGCAGTTTCCACCTTACCATTTTATGTTTATTTTCTATAAGATAGCAGTGTATGAATTTTAATGTATCTTTTGAAATTTGTTTTAGGTTGTTGTCACTGAATATTCGGAACCATTTGCTGAAGCCTAACGGAATCTCATAATCTCTGCTGATAAGTATTTTATAAATATCTTTTGTTTCTAAATCTTTTAATTCTAAATTTTGCAATAGTAAATTTTGATTAATTTTTACTTGCGTTTTTGTAGAGTTTTCTAATTGTATGGTGGTTTGCCAGTCTCTTGGAATTGCTTTTTTAATTTGTGCTAATTCAGAAATCCAATTATTTTTGTATCTTAGTTTATTTAGTATGAAATTTTCCGAGATTTTTCCATCTGTATCAATAATATCATTTATATAAATCAGTTTACATTTTCCTTTCAGCTGTATTGCATGATTACCCCAAATCATTTGTTGGCGGATGGATATAAAAGTTGTAGGTTTGTCTTCGTTATTTTTTTTATATTTCATCCAAGTTTTAACCAGTTCATAATAAAACTCGGGAAGTGATTTTATCTCTGCTAAGGTTTTCAAATTTTGTAAATTCATCTGAAAAAGAAGAAAATTGTCCCCAAATATTTGAAAATGTTTCAAAGGAATGAGTTTCCAGTTAGATTGTTTCTTATCTGTTAATCTTTTAATCCAAATAATTTTTATAGCATCTATGTATTTGTCTATGTCTATCATTTTTAAACCTCCATGTATAATATCTTGACAGAGAGTTTTTCTATTTACCTTAGGTGGTTTATTATTCCAGATAAATTTAAAGATAATTGATTTAAATTTTTCAATTTTGTTTTGCTCAATATGTGTTACCGAGGCTAAAAATGTAAGATTTGGAATAATGAGAGATTTTACTACAGTTATTTTTCCTATCATAGTTAGATTTCGTTTTTGCCAGTCAGTTAGAATTCTTTTTGATTTTTCTAGTTGTTTTTCAAAATTAAGATTTTTACAGGTAATCTGATCTCTTCCAAAGTATACCCCTAAACTTTTAACTGGATCGTCTGTCCATTTAATGTTTTCAAATTTATCTTTACAATGTTTTAAAGCACCTAGCCATATCCCTTCAGTTTTGTTTCTATTCAATTTTAATCCTGATAGTGTACCAAATACTTCAATGAGATTTAATGCAATGCGAATTTCACTTTTTGAGTTAAGGAAAAGAGTTGTATCATCTGCTAACTGTGTTATTTTTATGCAATGCTGTTTACCATTAATTTTAATACTGAATCCTTTAATTTTATTTTCTTGTCGTATTTTACAGGCTAATATTTCAACGGCGATTACAAAGATCAGTGCACTACAGGGACAACCTTGTCTAATTCCGCGTTGAACAGTGATGGGAGCAGATGTCCAACCATTATTTATTATGGAGCTTTTTATGTTTGTGTAGAGGAGTTGTATCCAGGATATCATGGAGTTTTGGAATCCAAATTTCTTCAGGGCCGAAAACATGAAGTTCCATTCAATTGAATCAAAAGCTTTGGAAAAGTCGAGGAAAAGGATAGCACCGTCTATTTTAAAATTTTCAGAATAATCTATAATATCTTGAATTTGTCTGATGTTGTATCCAATGTATCTATTTTTAACATATCCATTTTGATCATCATTAATTATTTTTGGAAGAATGTATTTAATACGCTGTGCAAGACTATATGCTAAAATTTTTGTATCAACGTTTAGAAGTGTTATTGGACGATAGTTACTAATAAGCAAAGGGTCATTTTTCTTGTAAATAAGTGATATTAATCCTAGTCTTTGTGAAGTAGTCATTTGTCCTTTTCTGTAGCATTCATTAAATGTATTAACCATAAGCTCTTTTAACTCATCCCAAAAGGTCCTATAAAACTCCACTCCAAGACCATCATAGCCTGGCGAGCGATTAAGGCGCATCTTAAATAATGAAGATTGACATTCTTCTATAGTTAATAATCCCTCCAAGCTATTACTTTCTTCTGTAGATAGTTTATGATCTATTTTAACTTCATCAATGTATGTATCTATTTCTTGAGTGTTAGGAGATGTTGAAGAATATAAATCATTATAAAATTCTCTTATTATCTCTAGTATTGAATTGGAGTCTTTTTGTATTATGCCATTTTTATCTTTTAATGAGTTAATCGATTTTTTACTTTGTCTTTTTTTCTCTAAACCTAAAAAATACTTTGTATTTTTTTCCCCTTTTTCAACCCATTTCATTCGAGACCTTATTTGTGCTCCTTTAGTTTTTAATTGATATAAATTCTCTATTTTATTTTCAGTTTCTATTATTTTACCATTTAGTGAGTCAATTTGCCCGTCAGTTTTTGCAAAGTCTAAATTTGTTTGTAAGTTGCTTAATTCTGTTTCTAAAACAGTTATTTCATCTTTAGTTTTCTTTGCATTTTCTTTACAGTATTTGACAGTGAGTTCTTTCACTTCTTTTTTTAAGAGGTCCCATATTTCATATGATTGTCTAGATTTTGAAATTTCTTTGTATTTGTTTATCAAATTTTTAATTATATTTTTGTATTCATTGTTTTCTAGGATGCTATTGTTAAGTTTAAAGTAGCCACTTCCTCTGTCATCTGTTCTACTTTTAATTTTAAGTGAGACTGCTTGATGGTCCGTATATGAAATCAAAGCTGGTCTTATATCTGAGCTTATTATTTGAGGCAACAGATCTGGGCTTAAAAGAAAGAAATCTATACGAGTTGCAGATTCATTGTCATTTTTCCTTTTCCATGTGAACTGTTTTTTATTCTTGTTTAGTTCTCTCCATATATCAACCATTTTTAATGTTTTTATTATATTTTTCAAGTTATGCACAGGTTTTTTTGATTTTCTTTGTTTTTTATTTTTAGTATCTTTTTCAGTCAATATGTCATTAAAATCTCCGCCGATAATTATATGGCCTAACGCATTTTGATTAATTTTGGATTTGACATTTTTGAAAAAAGTATTTCGAATTCTTGGTACATTTGGGGCATATATGTTTACAAATGTATATATATTTTCTTGAATTTCAACATTAATCAGTAGAAATCTTCCCATATCATCGTTAATAGTATTTATTAGTTTACAATCAAGTTCATCGCGAATAAATATTGAAACTCCTTTTGACTGTGTGGTGCCGTGACTATAAAATATTTGACCTTTAAATTCATTTCTAATGTTATTTTCTTGAGATTTTTCAAAATGACTTTCTTGTATAAACATTATATTACATTTTTGGTTTTTCATCCATAGATGTAGTCTTTTACGTTTTTCATGACAGCCAAGACCTTGGCAATTTAATGAACAAATATGCAGATTCATATCAACTTATATGTTAGAAAAGTGTTCATATTTTTGTACCAGACATGTACATATAATAGAATGCATGCAGTCTATATCTACATCGCATCCATTTTTTTTTATTTTTTTCTCTTATATTAAAATCTGTAATCATACAGAGAGTTTGTATTATTTTACACATATCATAAAATGCATATTAGAGTTATGTTTTTGTTTTACGAGAAGAAGCGATTCTCGAGTGTAGCACATCGGTTGGTGTGGTTGCCTTGCGTTTTTCCTTCTCTTTGTTTCACCCTAAATAGTTTCGGTAGCGCCCTCTTTAATTTTTTGAAGTTAGATTTTTACATTTACATTACAGAGAGCGCGCAATAACAAACAATATGTTCAGAAACAAGTAGTCACTGGGCTACGATAACAGACACCAGTCCTAGGATTACCTTTGTCCGGAAATGATAAATAGCAAGCAATATTATTAGAAACAAGTTGTCTCTTGGCTACCACAACAGGCACAAGTCCTACGATTACATTGGTGTGGAAATCATACATAAAAAGCAGTATTATCACAAACAAGTAGTATCTGGGCTACCATAACAGGCACCAGTCATAGGATTACATTGGTGTGGAAATCATAAATAACAAGCAATATAATCAGAAACAAGTTGTCTCTTGGCTACCATAACAGGCACCAGTCCTAGGATTACATAGGTGTCGAAATAAAAAAAATAGCAAACAATCCGATCACAAACAAGTAGTCTCTGGGCTACCATAACAGGCGCCAGTCCTAGGATTACATTGATGCGGGAATCATGCATAACAAGCAATATAATCAGAAACAAATTGTCTCTTGGCTACCATAACAGGCTCCAGTCCTAGGATTACATTGGTGTGGAAATCTTACACAACAAACAGTATAATCAGAAACGAATAGTCTCTGGTCTGCCATAACAGACTCCAGTTCTAGGATTACACTGGTTCGGAAAACATAAATTACAACAACGTGATCACAAACAAGTACAGGTAGTCTCTGGGCTACAATAACAGGCACCAGTCCTAGGATAACACTGGTTCGGAAAAAATAAATTACAACAACGTGATCACAAACAAGTACAGGTAGTCTCTGGGCTACCATAACAGGCACCAGTCCTAGGATTACACTGGTTCCGAAAACATAAATTATAACAAATATCGTGATCACAAACAAGTAGTCTTTGGGCTACAATAACAGACAACAGTCTTAGGAATGCATTGATGTGGAAGTCATGAATAACAAACAATATGATCAGACACAAATGGGTTGAATAGGATCCTGACGATAATCTCCAGAGCACTCACAATAGACCACAAAATTGAGCATAGGAAGACCCCTAGCACGCTAAAGGTGGAACATGATGCCTGGGAGGAGTAAGCATCCCCTGTTGGCTAGCCGCAACCCCGAGTAGTCTCTGTGCTACCATAAATGGCACCAGTCAAAGGATTACATCGGTGTGGAAATCATAAATAACAAACAATATAATCACAAACAAGTAGTCTCTTATCTACCATAACAGGCACCAGTCCTAGGATTACATTGGTGTTGAAAACATACATAACTAACAATACGATCAGAAACAAGTAGTCTCTGGGCTCCCATACTAGGCACCAGTCATAGGATTACATTGATGTGGAAATCATAAATAACAAACAATATAATCACAAACAAGTAGTCTCTGGGCTACCATAACAGGCACCAGTCATAGGATTACATTGGTGTGGAAATCATAAATAACAAGCAATATAATCACAAACAAGTAGTCTCTTGGCTACCATAACAGGCACCAGTCTTAGGATTACATTGGTGTGGAAATCATAAATAACAAACAATATAATCACAAACAAGTAGTCTCTGGGCTACTATAACTGGCACCAGTCCTGCGAAATCATAATTGACAAATTCATAAACATCAGCTACAAATGCATGTACATGTATATATACAAAGTGTTTTACACATTGATACTAATGCTGTTGGAGGGGATGCTACGTTTTGAGTTGCTTTGTTCGTACTCACAAAAAAGCAGCGGCCGCCTTTAACCAATACATATTTCTCTAAAAACCAGGATCTTTGGTAATTATCAAAGCAACGTTTTACATTTTAAGGCTTTATACAAGGACTTTTCCCATCAGTGATCTTGACCTTTGACCAATAATCTTGATATCAGTAGGGGTTTTCCTCTTTTCATAAGCAGTAAATGTATCAAGTCTTCTAAAGGTCAAATGAAAACTGCGCCATCTAGGTAATGTACAAGGACTTAAAACATTTCCCATCTGTGACCTATGCCCTTGAAAATCGATAGCATTCAATTGCTCTTTCTATGAGTAATACGTGTATGACGTTTGGTCAAGATCAAATTAATTACACCCTTTAGAATGTATACAACTGCTCTTAACATGTCCAATCTTTGACTTCGACTTTTGACCAATGACCTTGAAAATTGATAGGATGCTTTCTTTTATCACAAGCAATCAGTGTATGAAGTTTTGTAAATATCGAATCAAAAAGCGCAAATAATGTTGTTTAAAAGTATTCTAAACATTTCCAATATTTGACCCTGACCTTTGTTCTATATCCTTGAAAATCAATTGAGTTTTTCCTCTTGTTATAGGCAATAAGTGTATGAAGCTATCTCAATATTCAATAAAAACAATATCCTCAAGTCTGTATACAAGTATTTTAACTTCCTATGTGTTTACACATCCATAGGGTTTTCACTCATCACTTACGTCGTTAGCAACAATTGTATAAGGTTTGGTAAAGATTGAATCAAAACAAGGCCATCTGGGCGATATACGACAATTTTAAACATTCCTATCAGTAAACTTTACCTTTAACCCATGACCATGAAAATATATGGGGTTCTCCCTCTTGTCATAAACAATATGTATATGAAGTTTGGCAAATATCCCATCAAAACCGTGCCCTCTTGTAACAGAATATAAATAATTATTTGATAAGTTTCCAATCTGGTACCTTGACTTTTGACAAGTAATCTATGACATTTTTAACGCAATGGGGTAATTCCTCTTGTCATAACCAATAATTGTTTGGTCAAGATCCAACCACAATTTGCACTCTCTAGGCTCTATACATACAAAAGTGTTACGCCCACACGCACCAACAATGTACGCACCCTCGCTCACACGAACGACGGTGCTACTACAATGTACCGTATAACCAGAAATTTTCGCGAGATACTAATTTTCGCTATTTTCGCGAGTGATTTGGAATCGCGAAAAATTATTCTCGCGAAAAACTGTGTTTGATAAGGTTGATCCATCCTTTTCATATTGTACATGTGCCATATTTCATTTTTCCTGATTAGACTTAAAGAGAAGTGAATTGAGTGTGTTTTCATGATAGAAAGAACTAATACTTTAATAATTAAAGGTACAAAACAGTAACATATTATATACAAATTTGGTTCTTATTTAGGAATCGCGAAAAATTGTACTCGCGAAAATAAAGACACCCAATCTTACCATTAAATCGCGAAATTTGATACTCGCGAAAATTTCTGGTTGTTCGGTATATCCCCTGCAACCGAGGAAATAAAAATGATAATGATTGATTGCAGTTAATCAAAAAGATGGTGGTACATTGATATCTGATAAACATTCACCTGAATTAATGTCTGCATCAGTTAGCATTTCCGTGTTCTGGGAGGTACTGAGTGCTATATACGCCAATCCCACTGTTGTGGCCAAGCCAAAAGGTATAGCAAACCAGCACAATCCACCAGCTAGAAAACCCATTACTCCCTGCTTAGGCTTTGCTGCTACTGAACTCTGCCAATACGATTGGTCAACGAAAACAGTGCCAAAATTTCCTTTGCAAAAAATAAACAAATAACTGAATTAATGAAACGAAATAAAGTTATCAATAAAAAGTTAATACTTTTTTATCGTTGGGGGATAAAAGTCTCCTACTTGTATAAATTTGTCATGCAGCTCTGCCTAGAATGCTTCAAATCAACATGAATATTAAATTGACCTGTATTAACAGAAAAGGTATCGAAAACTGAATATTTAATGAAATTTGCCGAGTCAAGAGGCCATTAATTTTGTAAAATTAGGTCAATCAAATCCAACTTAAACTTGATCTGTATCACACTATAATGTATTCATATATTAAGAAAAATAAGTTCAGTATGACACAAGTACAAGAACAGCCACAGAAAGTCCGGAAACTAAAACTTTAACGTCCAAGGGCAATAGCGTTTGTAAGTGTTAAACGACTTCAATTCAATAGAAAAAAATATGTCAATTAAAAACATACTCGAACTTGGTATGTATCACTCTTAGATGTATGTTTCACAAACCAAAAATCACTTCATTATCTGCAATAAACGCAAAGAAAAAGTCCGGAAAAATAAAAATTTAATGAAATTTGTGGAGTTCAAGGGTCATTTATCCTGTAAAAATAGATCAATCAAACATAATTTAAAGGTACTCTAGGTCTCGTCAAGATCAAACCATGAATCAACTATTTTTGTCAAAATTTTAACGCAAACGAGTCAATCATGCTTAAAAATTAGAAACTGACTGGTTACAATAGTCACATACACAAATGTATGCCCTCACTACCGAGCTATGATCAATTATTGCTTATAAAATGGGTACTCTAATATAACCTACTCTTCTCCGTAGCGGACCGATTGCGAACACGTTTAAGCACTTATTTGCATGAGGCTAGTAAGGTATCAAAACAAAACAACATGGCGGACGTATAAGACATGGGACGAAAATGAATCGGCAATCGGTGTAATCAAAATCTGAAAAGAGAAATGTAATTAACAAATAGTTTGGCTTGGTATTGGAAAGTTATAGAGACCTAGCTTAGAGGACGACCTTGAAATTAAAACTCTGACAAGTCTATGTACATGCATATTTTTAGCAGTCGATCAATACATTAAGCGAAAAAAGAGTATTCCGGAGCATTGTCCACTCCTCCATTTTTGATACAATATTATTTCAAAGTGTCCTCACCATCCCTTTTTGGTACACTATTTTTGGGTATAAAAACGTACTTCCAATGTAAATGTTTACATTTGTAATAGTTTGATAAAGTCCGCCAGGTCATTGTGAAGAAACCTCATAATTTCGAGGTATGATCTTAGACCTATATGTTTAACAGTTTGATAATCGTATGGGTGATGCATCTGAGGATTCTTACTACAATGCATGGTAAGGATACTGCATCTGACCTATATTTACGCTTGAGCAACCAGGTAAGGTGAAATAGGACAGGTCCTTTATCAGCATAGATCTCAAGTCCTTAATCAACCAAACTTGTGTGGGTGATGCATCTACTCTAGTAAGGATGCATACTGTAATGCATGGTACGCTTGCCGCATATTTTGCATGCCTGAAAAAAATTAGTAAAATTGGACAAGTCCATATCCAGTCTGGATTTATAGGCTGGGCATGAAGGTGTCCCATTTTACTTAACAAGGTCGCTGAAGCTTAAAATATGGGCCAGATGCAACATCCGTACCAGACAATGTAGTAAGCATCTATAGATAGTAAGTTTGGTTGATGTAGGACTTATAGGAAGCTGGGTTTGGAGTTGTTCCGTTTTCCTGAGTGCGGACACCAAAGGCGCAATAATAAGCCCCCCCCCCCCCTCTTCTACGTCGAGGTGAATCTTGCTTGGACCATGTACTCAGTATTTAAGCTTTTGTACCAAAGTGCAATGATGTTCGATTCTTCCCAAAATCTTGTCGCAATTAAAAATTATAGTATTTAGATAAACAAAGGAAGGGGGATGCCAAAAAGTGTTTAACGGGAGACAGATATGATTGACGGATTACATTTCATACTGATATGCCTGGCAGGACGTTCGTTGCCCTACCAATACATCACTTTTATATACATTATATCAGATTCAGATACATATGTATCACATGAAGGGTAGTTGAAAATCAAAACATTTAAGGCATTATTAAGCATTGTCGAGAACATTAAATGGTTTAAAGAATACTAATGTTTCTTTGTACTTTCGATTTATGTTTAAAAGTACTGTGATCATCAATCATGTTAGATAATTACATTTAAGTTCTTGATTGATATTTTGGTTTGATGTTCATTCAGCATGAAAATAATAAATTGAACCCTAACTTTGAGCAATATTTTCATAGAAATTACCTAGAGTCTAGCTTGAATATTTCTACTTATTTGACATTAACAATCCTTTTTACTTGTCAGAGAGGATATTCAGCATCAATGTCAAAAGAAGACAAAAATGCGATTAGGAAATACACGTATAGTATAAAAATTCATGAAAAAGTAAGGGAATACAGTAAAAGACTGGCCAATTTCAGGAATTCAATGCAATGACTGATCAATACAGGCATTACATGAAGTCCTTTTATTTAAGGAATAACGTAAAATGCCTGATTACATTTATTATCTGTAACATATAAATGTATATTAATATTCCTGAAAATAAGGGATTTCTTGTAATTATGTGTATATGTTACAGGGAATAAATATAACAAGGGATTTTACGTACCCGAAATATAAGGAGTTCGTGTAATGCCTGTATTGATCATTCATAGGATGTGATTCCATTGGCCAGTTATTTCGTGTAATTCTTGAAATTTTCTTGAAAAATTTACTTTTGTTTTCTGATTATTTGATAATGAAATTATGATTATTATTGCTATGAAACTATTCTGTGCTGGGGTATCCTGAAGCTCCCTCCGGGCTTAGATCTGAACTCTTGTACATACTGTATACATACAAATTTTCGCATACTAACGCGAAAGTTTCGGGATAAAACGCGAAAGTTTCGCGATAAAACGCGAAAGTTTTGCGTTGTATCGCGAAAGTTTCATGTTATAACGCGTAAGTTTTGCGATATAACACGAAAAAATAAATTTCTCAGCTACCACTTCAGCTCAATGGGCGTTCGTAAAACTTAATCAGTATCACTTCGAGATATATTCACATACCAAAAACATGGTGTAAACAAAGCTCACCTTATGGCATTATTTTATCATGGAGGCAAACATGGAATGGTCAATAATACGGAAGTGTTCAAACTAAATTTCAAGTCACCAATTTTCATGCACCAGACACATATTTCGAATATTAAATTCCCATCAATGATGCTTCCAGCCAAAGTGCTTTTCATACGCCACCTGAATTCATTTCACTAGCGCCCTCTGGTTATATTTTTAGAATTTAAATTTGTACATTTACTTTACAGAGAGTGCACGGCTCTAAATTTCCTGTAGGGTCTATTCAGTAGCATATCCAAATAAAATCTATGTGCAAAATAGCATTGTAGGGATGGCGCTAAGATGTTAACCTCCTTTGATTTCGATGATATTTTTCGATCAAATGGCAAAATTCCCAAATAGCGAAAAAAAAATATATGACGTCAAATTGATGAAGGGCCAAAACAAAGCTTCTTTCAGGCGAAAGAGGTGGAAAGAAGAAATTAATACACTTAACAAGCATCAAGTCACGGGGAACGATTTTAACTGCTCCACAATGCAAAAGGAAATTAGTGTTTATATTAATGATACGAAAGTGTTCCAACTCTATACTTTCTTGAAGAAACTTTCAAACAAATTTTCATGCACCAGACATTAAATTTTCATCAGTGATGCTTCCAGCCAAAGTTCTTTTCATACGCCACCTAAATCAATATAATGCATTTTCATCGATGCTCACGCACGAAAATGAAAATATCTAAAATAAAAAGTCAAACGGTTTCCTGAAGGTTAGGTCTAGATCATACAAATGTAGCTCATATCTTACATACGATTACATTCCCTGATGGATCTTTTTATGCCCCCGTAATCGGAGAATCGGGGGCATATAATTTTTCGTCTGTCCGTCTGCTGTCTGTTCGTCTGTATGCCCGCAAAAACTTTAACCTTGGCCACAACTTTTGAATGGTAAGTGATAGGGCTTTCACATTTCACATGTGTATTCCTTGTGACAAGACCTTTCCATGGATTCCAAAATTTTTCACCTATTGACCTTGATCTTGTAATAAGACATACCTTTTACATTACAGATGTTTCCTCTGACAAATATGCCGACGGGGGCATCAGTGTTTCATTAACGCATTTTTTAAAAATTCATCTTTATTCTTATTTTTCCTGAAGTCATAGATCCATCCCTTTTTAAACGACCGTCTAAAGACGGGACGGGACGTATTATGTTATGGCGCTGTCCATGAGTCCGTCCGTTCGTGCGTACGTCTGTCTGTCCGAGGTAATGTTTTCTGGTCTTTTTTTCTGAAGCCTTTCAAGATCTTGGATTGAAAGTTGACACCTCACTTGATATCAAGCGACGTAAGATCCAGTTAGAATATCGGCAAAATTGACCTATTTAAGCAAAATATGGCCCTTGAACAAAGAAAGTTTCGACAATTTTACAGTTTTCGGAACTTTTTTTTTCGCAGCCTTTGCAGCCTCTGAATTGAAACTTTATTTATGCCTTTATAATAAATAATTACAGATCCCGTGCGATTTCTTTTTTTTTTTTATTTACCTATTTTTAGCAGAGTTATGGCTCTTGAACATAGAAATTTTCAACAATTATACAGTTTTCCAGACTTTGAAGCTATTGAATTGAAACTTAGCATATGCCTTTAAAATGTATAATTACATATCTACTATAAGTATTTGAACAGTTGGCCTATTTTTAGCAGAGTTATGACCCTTGAACTTAGAAAATTTGAACAATTCTAAAGTTTTTTGGATTTTTTTCAGCCTTTGTAGTTATTAAATTGAAACTTGGTATACACCTTCATAATAATGAACTACATATGCAGTTATAGTTGTGATCAAGTGACATTTTTGCAGAGCTAGGGACTTTGAACTCAGAGTGGCTCTCAGCCAATGGACCTACAAATTTACCATGTGGGTTAACTTTAGCAAGTCAAAGAACCTGTTTTTAGGGGTCAAAATGGTCTATATCATTTTGCGGCTGAAATAACGGGGGTTGGAAATTAATTGAGAAATTATGTGTAAAGGTCAAGCCATTTTGAGACCTAAACTGACATAATTGCATTCATAAAATTATCTATGAGAAATTTATACCCCGAAGGGCGTATCTTGCAGCGTTAGCGTTTTAATCAGTCGCAAGATACCTATTTCAGAAATGTGTTTTGGAGAAAACAAGCATATATTGTCAGTTCGAATTCGAAAGTTTCTGGATTAAAAACCAAAGATGACATCGATATTACTTTTGACGTTTCAATGAATCATAATGAATGACAAAAGTATAACCTAAATGCCGACCTTCTAATTAAAATTACATGTAATATTCCTTAAACATTGCTGTTATTCGTATACTTCGAATCAAAAATGATATGAATACTAGTAGCCAACATGCAAGGCCAGCATGATCGATAAAATCCAGAACAAATCTGCCTTTGCTAACTATGATCAAACAGCCAAGTTCGATAAATTTCGGTTTGTCGTTTCTTCAAACGCATTTGAAAATTCTGTATACAAAATAGTCTCAAATTTCTAAAACCTGGGTCCTGTAGCATCATATCCTATCAATCTTGCTACGTCTATCGGTATATTTAGGACATAATTTTCACAGGTTTTAGCCATATTCCATTGCTTAGATTGAGGATCACTGACGAGGGTTAAATACCCGAAACGTGCATGTCTGGTCCTTGCTGTAAATTTATCTGCTCTAAAATGTGGCTAATTAATTTGAAGACGTTAAACATACTTTAGATTTCACAAGAAAAGCATGTTTTGCGCTAAAAATAATTGTTTCTAAATGTATCTGAGCAAAAATATCGATACTCGTATCGATGACAAATATCGATACCTACCGGTATATTTTTTACATTTGAACGTGGATTTGTGATGTACTCATAAAGACGCATCATCATCACTTTAAATAACGAAATAAAACTTCTTAACATCGATATCCAAATCTTCCTGAAATATACGCTCAACGGAGTATATAGGGGTGACCTACATTTGAACATAAATTTTTGATCTATTCATATAGACATTCGTCCTTCCCTAGCACTTAAAATAAAGAGATACCAGAAGTCTGAGACTATAGCTTTCCTGGTTGTTTTGTTTAATTCACTCATTGGCTATTGAATAGGATACATAATTTTATTTTTAAAAAATTGTACATCAAAATAACAATTTCCATTTTTTTTTTTTATGCAAACTAGAACATACGGATCAGGGGCTCCAACAAATTATCAGTAGCACGATGGAACCACATATTAATTAAACTACAACATACATTATCACTAATTAGGGGATAAACGTACTGTATATCCAACATATACCTGTCGGAACCACAATACACAGTACGTTTATCCCTATTCTAGTTCTTGTGACATATTTTAACTTTTTATACCCCTCAGAGGGTCTCACGCATCGCTTTAGTAGTGACGTTGCTACGGAGGACTTACAACGACCAACAGAAATTATGGTGCTGCAAAATATGAAATACAACTGCTTCGTATTTATTACAATGGCGATAGATAATTAACCATAATAATAATAATAATAATAATAATACGTTTTTAGGCCCGCTTATGTATCGGACAAATAATAACATGTTTATGAAGAAAAAAGAAATTAATCGAAATCGGGACCCGATTCCGATTATTTACAAGCACATTAGCGACCCTAATCTGTTTTGCAAATCCCTTATTACAACTAGTATGAATATAGCTTGTGCAGAAAATAATTATTTTCCATCTTTAAATATTAGTAGTATTTGAGTATAAGCACTGAAACTTTGATTAAGCATGTAGAAATCTCGAAATTCATTTTCAACTATGTAGAGGAAATTCGCGGACTCAAGCGAGACAGGCGAGCTAAATAACTAAGGAAAACTAGATGGACGCAGAGGTTGCGTTTTCTGCGCGACGCTGAAAATGGAGCTGAATATAACCTCCTATTTGCTGATTTAATTCATTTAAATTAGGTAGGCTACTTAAAGGGAAGTTATTTATTTGATTTCATTGGAGTCTAACAGAAAATGTAAGCCGAGGGAGAAGGTGCGAGACATACCTCGTCAAACTCAATGATCGTCTGCAGGCTGACAGGTGCAAGTAAAAGTTGTCACAGTCGCGAAAACTCACTAGCCCAATCGCCCTGGCTACCAAAAAATTCCTCGGGCTACTAATATTTGCTCAGGGACCACCAACTGCCCTGGAGGACATTCAATTTTTTTATGAGAATCACTTGGGAGGCCCGAAGGACCGAGTTGGGGGTGTTTCCCCCTCCCATTGTCATTGATGGGGGATCAGCAGGCCTCTCCCTGAGAAAATTTTGAAAAAAAAGGAATGTGGTGACATCTGAAGCGTATTTGAACTGAATTTAGAAGGGATCAGTCAGTGTCTGCAACAATGATTTGTATTTTTGAAAATTTTCGACAATTTCTGATCATGCTGATGCTGTATTGTTATTGCACGGCATGCAGAAGTCAACATGTTCAGAAATGAATTGAAGCATTTGACAATTATATGAATTAACAGGCTTTTTTAGGGGGGGGGGGTGCCAGTGCCCGCCTTAGTTGATAAGTCTGCATCACGTATAACTTAAAGCTCAGTCTTTATGAATGGCATCCTCAGAAAAATTTACGTTTGCTAATAACCACTCACTCGCAATACCGCGACTTGATTTTTTATAACTCTTTATAATTGATTTTTTTTCGAGAAATGTGTGGTTCGAATTCCGAGGTTTTTTTTATCACATTATTAGTCATTATCCGTTATTTTCTCTGGACAAATTGACCTAAATTAATTTTTTTTTCAAATAAGTGACCTGCATGAAATTATTCAGTCTCTCCGAAAACTTTTTTTCAGCCACAAGCCCGAAGAAAAAATTTACTAGTTTTTGTATCGTTTCTTAAAGAAATTCTACTACCCCATAAAAAAAATTGTAGCCTCGGGCGTCGCAGAGTTCTTGAAATCTTCCAATGAAATGTCGGACATTTTAGGATTTGTATCGGTCCAAATAATAAACATAACATGAGAATTTTAATTTCTCAAGGTCATAACAATCATTTACTCTTGTAGAATTTACACTTTTTGTCCTATACTATTTATTCTTCACACAAACAGTCCTTCTTATATGAACTGAACATAGTCAGGGGGTTCAATCAGTACGCATTTTCATGTACACTGGACAAAAATATGAAGTAAACTTCCGCTTCAGGTAAGGTTGTTCGATTGAATTTTGCATTTTATGATATATCCAAGATAAAGGGAAAGATGATCTTATAATCATTCGGTAGCGAAATATATCACATAATTATCTATACTGTCATGGTCCTTCCAAGGTGCCTAATTTTGTCAGGAAGCCTGCAGAACCACGAGGTGACTTGTTTACTTTTTGAAGGCAACTTTCTTAAAAACTCATTATACTCGATAATTCATATATCCTGATTTGTGTGTATACATATTTACTTACCTTACCATTAAAGGAAGCTAAAGCTTTATCTTCTGCCTTTCTAAAACCAGTTTTTCACATTAAAATTGAGAACAAGCCTGTTTTTGTACGCATTGCAACGGAATAAGACCCTTTTTGTACATTGCGCACTTAAAATACAAACATAATGTTCAATGCATAGGGAAAGAGAAAGATTGAAACAGATCTACAAAAAGTTATAACGAAACAAGTTGACATATCTGATATGCATATAACGGTCAGAGACTCAGAATAAACTTAAAGAGCAGCACTTTAGTTGCTCATTTGTCATTTACGAATGATTACTTCATTTAACAATGAATGATTAAACATAGTTTGCCGGATTGCAATGCAATTCCGCTCTATAGATTGTCGCTGTCTGTCTGTCTGTCTCCCTTCAACATTTTGGTTAAAGGTTATGGTTGAAGCAAAATGAAAGGAACTATATGCAGTAGAAAGACGTTATTTACAAATGGGTTGCCCTTGAGAACACCTTTTACACGTAATCATCTCCTCGCAACATACAACCCCGACCAGTCGAAAGTTAAACACCGAGATGACGAAGTTTTGAAAGCTAAATGCGAAACTTTTGTTAACTATTCGTCATCTTTTTTGAAAGCTGAGATGACGAAATTTTGAAAGCTACCAATAAGCTTTCGAAAAGTAGATGACGAAAATTTCGTTAACCAATCGTTGTTAATGAAATTTTCGTCAGCGATAGCTTTCAAATTTTCGTCATCTCGGAGCGTTCAAAATATTTGAAAGCAATCGCTGGCGAAAATTTTAAAAGATATATCGCTGACGAAAATTTTGAAAGCTTTTGAACGAGGAGTTATGCATTCTTATTAAAGTTGTTGAAAATGATTAATGCAATACAGACGAAGATCCTAACATGGATTGGTACGAAGATACCACATCACTGTTATTTTCCACATAAATACTGTATGAAATAGAAACCTAATTTCATCGTTATTGATTGAAATAACGTCCAAATATTGATATTTCGACGTCTTTTCTTAAGTAAAGGTATTTATTATTTTTTTCGTCCATTCTGTTGATAAATAAGAGTCCCAAATCAGACATAAGCTCGTTTGACCCATTTGCTGAAGTGAATAAGGTACTAAAGCAACTATTCTTTTAATACGCCCGTCATTTGGCGAAGTCCGTCCGCCTGTCCGTCCGCCTATGAAACGCAATAACTTGATTATCCGTCAACGGAGCGAAATTCATACATTATGATTGGACTGTGGAGAGGAAGCCGCCTTTCGATTTTCCAGTTCATCTGAATTGTCGTTACAGAGTTATGGGACTTAGATTTTTAAAATACGGTGAAAATATACTAAAATATTTAAAAATTATTTAAAAATCTATTTCTTGTCGAAATGTTTTGAAATTTTGTATACTTCAAGTAGAAAAGGATGTTCTTTGACATATGTAACGGGTTTTTATACTCCCGTCATTTTACGGGTCGTATTATGGTATAGCGAAGTCCGTCCGTCCGCCTATGGAACGCAATAACTTGAATATGCGTCAACGGATTTTCACGAAATTCATACATTATGATTGGACTGTAGAGAGGAAGCCACCTTTCGATTTTCCAGTTCATCCGATTTATCGTTACAGAGTTATGGGACTTGGATTTTTAAAATACAGTGAAAATATACTAAAATAGTTAAAATTATTTAAAAATCTATTTCTGGTCGTAATGTTTTGAAATTTTGTATACTTTTAGTAGAAAAGATGTTCTTTGACATATGTAACGGGTTTTTAATTTTTTGGTCGCATAACCGAGATATTTGTAATGGGAGGGGGGGTATATGCATATACATGTTAAACTAAGGGCAAAATATAGGCGCATGGAACGCAATAACTTGAATATGCGTCAACGGATTTTCATAACATTTCTACATTGTGATTAGACTTTAAAGAAGAAGCCGCCTTTTGATTTTCAGGCTCATCCGATTTGTCTTTACGGAGTTATGGGACTTAGATATTTTGGTGTTGTGAAAAAATCCCAACGGGCGTACCTTGCTGCGTGAGCGTAGGCTTTATTTCCATCTTCTTAATTCGGATTTTAACACTTCAGTTCCGAGGAAGGTCTAATAAAGGAGGAATCCGTCTGATGATTGCAACAGTAGCCATCTAGTTTTTTTCTTCTATTTTGTCGATAAATAAATAAGAGTCCCAAATTGAACATAAGCTCTTTTGACTCATTTGCTGAAGTAAATATGGTACTTAAGCAACTATTCTTTTTTTCCATCTCCTTTATTCGGATTTTAGCACTTCAGTTCCGAGGAAGGTCTAATAAAGGAGGAATCCATCTGTTGCTTGCAACAGCAGCAATCTAGTTGTATTGTCTTTTCTTTATTCTTATCATTCTTATCATTATTCTTACCCCCACTCGTTCCAGACACTTTACAAAAAAGTACCGCAATATATGATAAAGTGGAAAATACCATGTGAAAGAGCATATGAAGATCTCAATTTAGTTTTTTTTTCTTGTCGAAAAGTTCACATATGCCCCGTCTAGAGGTCATCAAAGGTCAAATTTTAAAACTCTTATAACTGCTAAAGTAACCGTACGATTTGAACGAAATTTGTTTTATATCGTTCTTTAAGAAAATTTGCAAACTTTTATATGCTTACATGCTCGACGAAATATTTACGATTTTCGCACTATTACGAGTTGAAAATGAAGTGTTAAATTGGCACAGTGCCAATTTCTACAGATTTTGAGATTTTTAGTTGAAACTTGGATGGTAGGTTACTTATAGGTAGTCATTTAATGTTGACCTAATTTCAAAGTCAAATTTTGATTCTCAAGGTCAAAACAAACTTTTGCTTATAGAACAAAGACGATTTGACCTTGAGAGTTCAAACTTCATACATATAATCGTTTAGCGAAGCATTTTCACCTTGACCTTGACTCAAGGTCAAATTCTCCTTCTCAAGGTCACAACAAACTTTTACTTGAAAAACAAAGACTGTTTGACGTTGAGAGTTCAAACTTTGCACAAATATTCCTTGCATCAAGCCCTCTCACCTTAGTCTTTACCCAAGGTCATTTGTTCGAATTCAAGGTCACAACATACTTTGGTTGATAAAATATTGAACTTTGGTCAGTTTAAGATCAATTTTGATGAGAGTAACCTCCAATACTTATCTTTTATCTTTGACCTTGGTTCAAGGTCAAATAATCATTCTCAAGGTCATAACAAACATTTACTCCTGTAGAATTCACAGTTCTGGTCCTAAACTTTTCATTCTTCACACAAGCAGTCCTTTTTATTTGAACTTAGCATAGTCAAAGAAAGATAACTCTTTCATTCTTGTTCTCTGTTTCCTGTTTTTCTAAGTAGCATTACTTTCTGTTGTCATTTTATATTAATAAAATTTTTCTCATTGCCAAATCATTGTGCAATTCTGTTTTTAGACAGTAATTCTAAAGGATTTAAAATTGATAAATCGTGGAGTCTAAAGCTTTCGTAAACATGGAAGGTTTTTATTATCCTTTTCTTCTATTTTCTTGATAAATAAATATGAGTCCCAAGTTAGACATAAACTCTTTTGACTTATTTGTTGAAGTGAATAAGGTACTAAAGCAACTAGTATTCTTTTTTCCATCTTCTTAATTCGGTTCATAACACTTCAGTTCCGAGGATTGTCTAATAAAGGAGGAATTCGTCTGTTGCTTGCAACAGTAGCCATCTAGTTGTTCTTATAATTATTCAAATACAATTTAAATCTATCTATTATGATCAACGGCTCGGGAGCGTAACTAAGTATTCTAGCATGTTTCGTGATGGTAAATATTTATTTTATTAAAATAATACGTTTCGTTCCTCGTTGCCTGATGTTTGTCAAGTGTATTAATTACTTCTTTCCAGCTCTGTCACCTGAAAGAAGCTTTGTTTTGGCCTTTTATCAATGTGACATCATATATATATATATATATAGAAAGCACAAAAGAGGTGAAAACAACCACGTTCACTATTCAGACAATGTCGGATCAGCCCAAAAGAGGGCGAATGCACGTCGCTTGGAAAAAAAAGATATAAAAGCACAAGAAAGGTTCAAGCGACCACGACACTAAACGTGTTTAAACCCAGCGGAAGGGACATTACATCAGACGCTGACTCTACCTAGGCACCTGGTCTCGCCCCTCGCGGGGTCTGCTTCGGTTCATGGATTGAGAATATTACCTACCTGTGTACTAGTTATAGCCTTTCGAGCTTCAGTACAGTACAGGTTCTGACTAGCATGAGAGTGTGTGTATGTTTTTTTTTTTATGTACTTGTGTCCGATCGGAATGAGGGACGTACTGTCCCTTGTTCCGACTGTATATAGGTACATATTCGTGTATCCAGACGGCTTAAGGGATGTAATGTCCCTTCCGCTGGGTTTAAACACGTTTAGTGTCGTGGTCGCTTGAACCTTTCTTGTGCTTTTATATACATATATATATATATATATATATATATATATATATATATATATATATATATATATATATATATATATATATATATATATATAATCAAAATCAAAGTGACATAATGACGATTAAATTTGTTTATTGCACTAAACGTTTTCGCCTGTTGGCTCTTCAGAGTTGCAATGAATATAAACAATAACAATAACAAAGAACAGTAGGTAGGCAGCGTCTATGACGTCATCATAACGTTACAGTTAGGCGCATCACGTACAAATGTCCCAGACGTTGGCGCACTTATTATTTACGTATATTGATGCTTTAAGAACAATAATAAATAGCTTTTTGTAAAGAAGAAATTAAATCATAGTTTAACAATTCAATCTAGGTTTGAAAATCTCTATGAAATAATCTTCTTTGGCTTTACGTAATTGTTCATTGTCCTCTTTTACTTTGTAAAAGGGGAAAATAGAAAAACTTCCCCCACCACACATATCAAAATGTCCGCTACAAGGAGTGTTTCTAGTGGATGGATCCCTGATCTGTTGTTTGTGTACGCGTACACGGTCCGCCAATTTCGTTCCCGTTTGTCCGACATAATTTTCGCCGCAGTTTGGACACGTCATCACGTAAATTAAGTTCTTGGATTTGCAATTCATTTTTGCGTTTACGTGAAATACTTTTCCATTTTTAAATGTAAATGATTGACCGGTTTGAATGTACGGGCATGTTCCACAGCGAGGGTCCTGGCATTGGCTAACGACGTGTGTTTCCGTTTCGGTTGTAAATCTGGCTTTGGTGAGAAGTCTTTTTAAATTAGGTGGTTGTCTCCTGCTATTAATGATATCCTGTTGGTTGATGAGACTCCTCAAATTGTCGGACTGATGAAGAATTGGTAGACAAGTTTTTGCTGTTTTGAATACGTTTTTATTTCTCGGATTGTGTGTTGTTACAAATGGAATGATTTTATGGCTATTTGTGTTACGTCTGCTTTTCTCTCTAAGTTCCGGTAGCGGTATTTCCTTTGCTCTGTTTGTGGCTGCGTCAATTAGATTTACGGGATAATTCTGTTTAAGTAGGAAAGACTTTAGTTCTTTTAGTCTTTTTTCTCTTCGATGTTGGTCTGAAACTATTGTACAAATTCGTCGAGCCAAGTTGAACGGGATGTTACGTTTTGTGTGAGATGGATGACAGGAACTGAATATAAGGTACTGGTGTGTATCCGTACTTTTGTAAAACAGATCCGTAGTAATTCTGTTATCTTCCTTAATTATCAATATATCGAGAAAAGGAAGCTCTTTTTCACTCTGTTCCATAGTAAATTGAATGCTAGTATGAAGTCCGTTTAAAAGATCATGAAATTTATTCAAGTCATCCAAAGATCTATTCCAAAAAATGAAACAATCATCCAAATAACGTTTCCAGTTTTTCCGGATGCAATTTCCGAAGTTCGCGTCAAATACATCTTCCGTACGAGAAAATAATTTTTCTTCCAAATATCCCATAAAAAGAGTAGCGTAAGTAGGTGCGACTTTGGTTCCCATCGCTGTCCCCTTTATCTGAAGAAAATATTTATTATCGAAGAAGAAATGATTGTTTTCTAAAACAAGTTTGAGACCATCTATGATAAAGTCTTTTGTAAATCTGGACGGGATTTCATCACGATGTTTTTCTATCCAATATGTGATAGACTCCATTCCTACGTCATGAGGAATATTGGTGTAAAGGCTCGTTACGTCAAAACTTATCAATTTGGTGTTTGCATCGACACTATCTGGGATATAATTTAGGAAGTCAATGTCATCTCTGATGTAGCTTGGGACTAATTTACAAAGTGGCTTGAGTATAATGTCTAATAAATTGCTCAATCTGTGCGTGGGACATGCCGGACCTGCTACGATCGGTCTTAATTTTAAATCACCGGGTTGCGGTATCTTAACATAAGTTGCATTTTTGGCCTGAATTCCATGTTGAATTTCTTTTGACTTATGAATTTTAGGAAGGCCGTAGAAATTACTTGATTTCATTTCGAAATTGTTTAGGTAGTCTATCTCTTTATCGGTAAGAGAATCCGCGTAAACAGAAGTGAATTTTTTAATTTTGTTCATTGTTCTTGCGTCTTCCGATGACGTCAGTTCGTGATAAAAATTACGATCATTAAGTTGGTCCATAACCATTTTCTTATAATGTTCCCTATCCATAATACAAATTGCGCCACCTTTGTCAGCCTCTTTGATGACGATAGTTGCGTCGTTTGAAAGGTTTTCGATTGCACTACGTTCGCTCCTAGAAATATTATCTTTGATATTTTGATTGTTTTGGTTTGTTGAAGCTGAGCTTTTAAGACAATTGATATAATCCTCCAAATGTTTATCTCTATTCGTTTTAGGTTTGAAATTACTTCTGTAACGTACCAGCGATCCATCGTCGTAGTCATTATCTTGGAAAAATTCACGTAGTCTCAATTTCCTACAAAATTCTTCAGTATCTTTTATCAAGTCCACTTTATTTCCTTTCGGAGTTGGTGTAAATTTTAGACCTTTGGAAAGAAGCTTTATTTCTGTATCTGAAAGATCCCTTTGAGATATATTTATGATTTTCGCATCTACGCGTTCCTTTTCCTTTAGAATCTTTTGAACATGAATGTCTTCTGACGTCCCCTGTGAAATTGGCGTCTCTCCAAAAAATGACGATCTGAAGGATTGTGTTCAGTACAATTCCTGTTTAGATTTTCATTCCCGTTTTGTTCAATACTCGGAATCCCTGTCTCTCTCTATGCTTGTAACCACTCATCCTTCCGTTATTCCTTCTTTCATATGTGCTTTCCTGATTAGGACGTGATTCCAAATTATCTTCTGTGTTACTATCTGATCGATTAAATCGCTTTCGGTTTATACGATCGCGCTCGTTATCATCTCGCTCACTTTGTAAGACCTTTGCGTACGTTTGCTCGGAATCCATTTGTGAATTTGTAGTAACATTGTATTCGCGTTTCTTTTGACGGTTAACCTTTCGGTTTTTCACGATTTCCTTGCCGTATGTGCGTTCATATTCATCAAGCCATTTCTTTTTAGACTCCAGGATAGATTCGGATTTGGCGCTTTCACGGTTAACGTCTGCCGTCCAAATTTCTAGAAGTTTAGATTGAACGTTGTCGCTGTATCTTTTCGTGATTTCCTCGCGCATTTTGGTATCACACTCTTCGAATCTTTTCTCGATATATTGATAATTAAGGAAGATAACAGAATTACTACGGATCTGTTTTACAAAAGTACGGATACACACCAGTACCTTATATTCAGTTCCTGTCATCCATCTCACACAAAACGTAACATCCCGTTCAACTTGGCTCGACGAATTTGTACAATAGTTTCAGACCAACATCGAAGAGAAAAAAGACTAAAAGAACTAAAGTCTTTCCTACTTAAACAGAATTATCCCGTAAATCTAATTGACGCAGCCACAAACAGAGCAAAGGAAATAACTTAGAGAGAAAAGCAGACGTAACACAAATAGCCATAAAATCATTCCATTTGTAACAACACACAATCCGAGAAATAAAAACGTATTCAAAACAGCAAAAACTTGTCTACCAATTCTTCATCAGTCCGACAATTTGAGGAGTCTCATCAACCAACAGGATATCATTAATAGCAGGAGACAACCACCTAATTTAAAAAGACTTCTCACCAAAGCCAGATTTACAACCGAAACGGAAACACACGTCGTTAGCCAATGCCAGGACCCTCGCTGTGGAACATGCCCGTACATTCAAACCGGTCAATCATTTACATTTAAAAATGGAAAAGTATTTCACGTAAACGCAAAAATGAATTGCAAATCCAAGAACTTAATTTACGTGATGACGTGTCCAAACTGCGGCGAAAATTATGTCGGACAAACGGGAACGAAATTGGCGGACCGTGTACGCGTACACAAACAACAGATCAGGGATCCATCCACTAGAAACACTCCTTCTAGCGGACATTTTGATATGTGTGGTGGGGGAAGTTTTTCTATTTTCCCCTTTTACAAAGTAAAAGAGGACAATGAACAATTACGTAAAGCCAAAGAAGATTATTTCATAGAGATTTTCAAACCTAAATTGAATTGTTAAACTATGATTTCATTTCTTCTTTACAAAAAGCTATTTATTATTGTTCTTAAAGCATCAATATACGTAAATAATAAGTGCGCCAACGTCTGGGACATTTGTACGTGATGCGCCTAACTGTAACGTTATGATGACGTCATAGACGCTGCCTACCTACTGTTCTTTGTTATTGTTATTGTTTATATTCATTGCAACTCTGAAGAGCCAACAGGCGAAAACGTTTAGTGCAATAAACAAATTTAATCGTCATTATGTCACTTTGATTTTGATTATATATATATATATATATATATATATATAGATAGCACAAAAGAGGTGAAAACAACCACGTTCACTATTCAGACAATGTCGGATCAGCCCAACAAAGGGCGAATGCACGTCGCTTGGAAAAAAAAGATATAAAAGCACAAAAAAAGGTACAAGCGACCACGACACTAAACGTGTTTAAACCCAGCGGAAGGGACAGTACATCACTAGTTATAGCCTTTCGAGCTTCAGTATAGTACAGGTTCTGACTAGCATGAGAGTGTGTGTATGTTTTTTTTTTTTATGTACTGGTGTCCGAACGGAATGAGGGACGTACTGTCCCTTGTTCCGTCTGGATACAAGTACATATTCGTGTATCCAGAGGGCTCAAGGGATGTACTGTCCCTTCCGCTGGGTTTAAACACGTTTAGTGTCGTGGTCGCTTGTACCTTTTTTTGTGCTTTTATATATATATATATATATATATATATATATATATATATATATAAAAGCACAAAAAAAAAAAGAAGGTACAAGCGACCACGACACTAAACGTGTTTAAACCCAGCGGAAGGGACAGTACACCCCTTGAGCCCTCTGGATACACGAATATGTACTTGTATCTAGACGGAACAAGGGACAGTACGTCCCTCATTCCGTTCGGACACAAGTACATAAAAAAAAACATACACACACTCTCATGCTAGTCAGAACCTGTACTATACTGAAGCTCGAAAGGCTATAACTAGTAGCCAGGTAGGTAATATTCTCAATTCATGAACCAAAGCAGACCCCGCGAGGGGCGAGACCAGGTGCCTAGGTAGAGTAGGAATGAGGGACGTACTGTCCCTTGTTCCGTCTAGATACAAGTACATATTCGTGTATCCAGAGGGCTCAAGGGGTGTACTGTCCCTTCCGCTGGGTTTAAACACGTTTAGTGTCGTGGTCGCTTGTACCTTTTTTTTTGTGCTTTTATATCTTTTTTTCCAAGCGACGTGCATTCGCCCTTTGTTGGGCTGATCCGACATTGTCTGAATAGTGAACGTGGTTGTTTTCACCTCTTTTGTGCTGTTTATATATATATATATATATATATATATATATATATATATATATATATATATATATATATATATATATATATATATATATATATGTATATAAAAGCACAAGAAAGGTTCAAGCGACCACGACACTAAACGTGTTTAAACCCAGCGGAAGGGACATTACATCCCTTAAGCCGTCTGGATACACGAATATGTACCTATATACAGTCGGAACAAGGGACAGTACGTCCCTCATTCCGATCGGACACAAGTACATAAAAAAAAAAACATACACACACTCTCATGCTAGTCAGAACCTGTACTGTACTGAAGCTCGAAAGGCTATAACTAGTACACAGGTAGGTAATATTCTCAATCCATGAACCGAAGCAGACCCCGCGAGGGGCGAGACCAGGTGCCTAGGTAGAGTCAGCGTCTGATGTAATGTCCCTTCCGCTGGGTTTAAACACGTTTAGTGTCGTGGTCGCTTGAACCTTTCTTGTGCTTTTATATCTTTTTTCTCCAAGCGACGTGCATTCGCCCTCTTTTGGGCTGATCCGACATTGTCTGAATAGTGAACGTGGTTGTTTTCACCTCTTTTGTGCTTTCTATATATATATATTTGCTATTTCGGAAACTAGCCATTTCACCGATAAATATCATCGAAATTAAAGGAGTTTAACATCTTAGCACCATCTCTCCAATGCTATTTTGAACATAGATTTCATTTGGATATGCTACTGAATCGACCCTTCAAGTAATTTGGAGCCGCGCAATTTCTGTAATGCAAATGTAAAAATCTAACTTTAAAAAATTAAAGAGGGCGCTACTGAAATTATTTTGATGGCTCCGCTGAAAGCATCACTGATGAGAATTTAATATTCGAAACGCGTGTCTGGTACATGTGAATTTGTTTGGAAATTTTCTTCAAGAAGGTAGAGAGTTGAAACCCTTCGACATTATTAATATAGACACTTATTTCACGTTGAAGTGTGGAGCACTTAAAATCGTTCCCCGTTGCCTGATGTTTGTCAAGTGTATTAATTACTTCTTTCCAGCTCTGTCACCTGAAAGAAGCTTTGTTTTGGCCTTTTATCAATGTGACATTATATATATATATATTTTTTTTTGCTGTTTCGGAAACTAGCCATTTCACCGATAAATATCATCGAAATTAAAGGAGTTTTACATCTTAGCACCATCCCTCCAATGCTATTTTGAACATAGATTTTATTTGGATATGCTACTGAATCGACCCTACAGGAAATCTGGAGCCGCGCAATCTCTGTAACGCAAATGTAAAAATCTAACTTAAAAAAAATAAAGAGGGCGCTACTGAAATTATTTTTGGTGGCTCCGCTGAAAGCATCACTGATGAGAATTTAATATTCGAAACGCGTGTCTGGTGCATGTACATTGGTTTGGAAATTTTCTTCAAGAAGGTAGAGAGTTGGAACCCTTCGACATTTTTAAAATACTGTTAAACGCACACATGACAAATATGGATAATGACCATATTCCTGTATACAGCACAAAATCGATAATTCAGAAAATCAGAAACCGAAGGCATACAAAATCAGGATAAAACAGGAACTAAACCAAACAAACAAAAACCTCCACCATATGAAAAGAAGCGAACTCCCGATATGAGAGTGAGACCAGGTGCCCAGGAAGAGTAAGCATCTCCTGCTTGCATGCAACACCTGTCTGTGAACTGTCACATCCGGTTGATTCCATTTCGGAAGACATAGAGTACAATCTTTGGTTGGATGGTTCAAATGGTCTATGACAGAATATCATCCACCATTCTGGAGAGTGGGACATCATAGTGTATGACGAGTTCCCCATATCGACCGTAGAACTTCCTCAGTGACGATGTTAGTCGGTCACAAACATAACCCTGACCGAGAAGCTTATCTGAAAGACGCCTAGCTCTCAGAACAAAATCCGTATATTTGGTACTTGCTCTGGCATAGCGTATGAACTGAGATATGAAGACGCCATAAGCTGGCGATGAAGGGATGTTGCTACTCAGAGAAGGAAAGTTTGTAATGCTGAAATTGAAGTCGTCATGTTTGTCATAGAGTGAGGTGTTCATGCTGACCCCCCCCCCCCCCCAACCAATCTTCCCCCAAAAACCCAGTTGACAACAACTGAATAAATTTTGAAATGAAGAAGAAATAATGATTATAAAGTAAATCAGTTAAACTCCACTAATTAACTTAATATATCTAATATATAACTCAATGTCTAATAAATAATCTAAATAAAAGTTTTGCTACAGTACTTTATATCATACCGTATCTATAATTGATGATAAATTAATTCCGTATACTGATTTCCTAATTGAAATTAGCGATTCCTCAGTGAATAAGACTGAGGCGATTTCTCATCCAAAGCTTCCCTTTAACCTTGAACTTAGATTGCGCATGCTTGACCTACAATGACCCGATATATTGCAATACGGTTTTCAAAATTGATTATCTGTAACGATTTTAAATGTCTTGAGACCACAGGTGGACGGATGCATGCACGCACGGTCGGACATGTGCATTATTATATGCCCCACCATTCTATGTTGAATATTGACTCAATGTTACACGAAAACTTGATAAACAATGTGTTATGTAGGGGTTAAAGGCAATTTTCTTTTATTCCATACCATCTTATGTCGATACATAAATGTCCTGGCGGGACAAAAATGTCCCGGAAAATCACACCTAAAAATGTGTCCCACCGGGACACGAAAATTCCCGTAAAATTAAATTTTGTCCCGAAATGTCCCGTGTTTCAGTGCAATATCACTTTTTCTTTTATCGTTCAAAGAGCGTCACGAAATTGTCAGCTGATCAATAGATCTAACTTACGGTATACCTGAGATTATAGGTCATGAAAACATGTTTTGATGGTGATTACTGTTAATTAGCTTACACGTTTATATTTCGTATGATTATCTTGGGTCGATTGGTTGTTTCTCAGGCAATGCCCCATGCTAATTTTTTTACGCCGACGAGACTTTTTTTCAGATACAAATAACCGTCCTGACTCATGTCTGATGGCTGGATTAATTTATTGAAAGGAAATTATGTTATCTTATTAGATATTTCAGTAATCACAGTGCGTCCAGTATTAAAAAATCGACGTTACGAGTAATTTTACGATAGGTGTGCGATAGAATGCTTACGTCAAGACTTTTTTTTAAAGAAACTTTATAGCAATGGTACAGTTGTCGACTTGGTCACATGCCCTTATTCCAGCCAATCGATTTGATACGCTCTGAGGCATCAATGCCTCGCGAAGATGCCAAGTGCCGAAAAAACCGGTCTCCACCGACAACGTTAGAGAAACGTAAGCTAAAATGAATAACCTGTGCACATCACATCACGTTACATATACGACTGAGTAGTGCTATAATTAGTACTAATCTAAACTTTTCGATGTTTATTGAAGTAGGATAACATCGATTCCACTATTCGGGGGATAAATGTTTTGTGTTACAATTAAGACCATTGCCCAACTTATTGGACCCGCCAGGAAAAAAAATAGACGAGTCCTTATCGTGTGCAAACGTTAATGTGAGACACAGGGATTAAGGGATTAGATTGGGTACATGACAATATGATAACACTTGTTGATAAGTCAAAAAAAAATGTCCCGGAATGTTAATAAAAAAAATAATGACTGATCCCCCATCTTATTGTCGGACTCCATGAAGCCGGACAGACTGGGGATGTTTTTACTTCACACATATATTCTAAAAGGGGTCCTGTAAAGTGCGAAACGAAACAAAAACGAAACGAAACAAATCGAAACGACACGAAACGAAACAAATCGAAACGACACGAAACAAAACGAAACGAAACAAAACGAAACGAAACAAAACATAAATCTTAAAGAACTTGAGAGAAAAAAAAATGATTTAAGTGCAGAGAAATAGCACGGATGTCAATATCTGCATATATTATTATCTTCAACCATTAGTTTTTGTGGCTGGAGGGTTTCTCAAAGGGTCAAAGTTGACGATTAAACATAATATATACGGTATATAGCACAATTGCATTTTTTGAAAAGGATTAAAGGAGAGTGAACGGGATGAATAACCTCCTAGGCAGAAAAATATTAATCTTGTATTATACAAATACTGGAGGGGGTACATTTCCTTCGAAAAAGGATAACTTTTTTTTGCGGAATTGTGCCCCCCCCCCCCCCCCCCCCCCCCCCAGTTTTATGATCTCATTATGGTGTCATAGCGTGGTTTTCTATCCCCTGCCCTTAATTCCTCTTAGATACATGAATGGCATTTGACATTTACTTTTTTTAACTGTCAACTTTGACTCTCTCAGGAACCCTCTCGGCACTAGTTACAAATGTAGAACTCTTGGATTAAGGCAATATTACATGCTGATCTTGTCTTTAAATATTCGTTCTCGCCAATTTTTTCCTTCTTTTCTCATATTCTTTAGGTTTTATGTTTTGTTTCGTTTCGATCTGTTTCGTTTCGTTTCGTTTCGTTTCGATTTGTTTCGTTTCGTTTCGATTTGTTTTGTATCGTTTTTGTTTCGTTTCGCACTTTACAGGGACCCTTCTAAAAGGCAGCATACAGGCAATCAGACTGTTTACTTCCATTTCTAATGGCAGCATGCATGCGCATGATACTTAGCTGTCGACGGAAACGGCCGACTGCAAACCAAGATAACATCAAGTAATTTCTAATTGGAGGATCTTAGTCGGGGGACCAACTTTAAGAACAAAACAGTTTAATACTTGGTATAGTACATCAGTCGAACGATTTTTAAATTTGTATAGGATATATTTCTTCTCTCTTTTTTTCCTTAAAATTCGTTGGTGTTCTCCCTAGCTTTATTTTGTCCAGTCCCATATCTGAGTCCTACTTGTAGTGCAAGCTTCCTTTGGCGCGCTAATTTTAAAATATGCAGGAATCGTCCATTCATACGTCTATGGATCAATTACATATATAACTGAAACAAAGTAACCCCCTTCGTGAAAGATATTGGCTCCTTGCCACCTGAAATCTATTGCTGACGCCGGACAAGCTTTTTTAGAGCAAGTACTTGTTTCTTGTTAGGTATTTATATGTACAATTAGGTTCGTTTCGTTTGTTTGTTGTTAAACTAAACGCTTGAGCTTTTGGTTCAGGCGAAGTAAAAATTGATGGCACGCATGTAGGAAAACTAGAGAGGAAACCTACCGACAATGTTAATGATGCCAAACATCAGACCTGGTTGTGATAGGATTGTAAGGTAGCTTTCACCTTCATTCTTTTCTGGTCCTTTGCTGCATTCTAATAGTTGGTAAACCCGTTCGATGGTTCCTGAACATAAAAAGTAAACTAGTAGTCACCACCGTGAAATTATCATATACAATTTATAATGTTTGCTTTGTTATCAGACGACTAGTATCTGTTCATATTGATATGGATGTCTGGAGACAACAACTCTCACAACAGACAAATATTTGTATAAAAAATGTAAGATCGCTGAGTAATATAAGTCCCCTACCGGCGGCATACATTTATGTCCTACAACTCTGCCTATGAATTTACTCTTCAATTAAACATGAGTTTTAATTAAACGTAATGTCTGTGCAGCTCAGTTCTGAGGTTTTATCTGCTTTATCGATCTGAAAAAGACGTTAAGCGTGACGAAAGTTGAAATTGCTCTGTATCTATCAAAAACTTAACTGAGTATCAAATTTTACCTGAATATCTCTATTTGTTGAAGAAAAAAGTCTGGAAAACTGAAAAAAGTGAATTTTCTAAGTCATCAAGGGCATAACTTCTCGAATAATAGGTCAAGCGTGACAAAAGTCGAACTTGCTCTGTAACTATCCAAGACAAAGCTACATTGTAAGTATCAAATTTTACCTGTATATTTCTATTTGTTGCAGAAGTTGACAAAAACTGAATTGTGCAAGTAATCAAGGGGCATAACTCCTCGAAAAATAGGTCAAGTGTGACGAAAGTTGAACTTGCTCTGTAACTATTCAAGGGTAAGCTGTGTATCAAATTTCACCTTAATATCTCTATTTGTTGCAGGAAAAAGTAAGGAAAACAGACAAAAACTGAATTTTCCAAGTCACCAATGGACATAACTCTTCGAAAACTAAGTCAAGCATGGCGAAAGTCATTTTGCTCTGTAAATATCAGAGACTAAGCTGAGTATCAAATTTCACGTGAATATATCTATTTGTTGCAGAAAAAAGTATGGAAAACTGACAAAAACTGATTTTTCCAAGTCATCTAGGGGCATAACTCCTCGAAAAATAGGTCAAGCGTGACAAAAGTAAAACTTGCCTTGTAGCTATCAGATAGTAAGCTGTGTATCAAATTTCACCTTAATATCTCTTTTTGTTGCAGGAAAAAGTAAGGAAAACAGACAAAAACTGAATTTTCCAAGTCACCAATGGACATCACTCTTCGAAAACTAAGTCAAGCATGACGAAAGTCAAAATTGCTCTGTGAATATCAAAGACTAAGCTAAGTATCAAATTTCACGTGAATATATCTATTTGTTGCAGGAAAAAGTCAGGAAACTGCCAAAAACTGAATTTTCCAAGTCATCAAGGGGCCTATCTCCTCGAAAAATAGGTCAAGGGTGAAGAAAGTCAAACTTGCTCGATAACTTTCCAAGAGTAAGCTGTGTATCAAATTTCATCAGAATATCTCAATTTTTAGTCCCCTATCGGCAACGCCGAAGGGGACTCTTAGTTTCCTCTCGGTCTGTCTGTCCAATTTTCAGTTTTCCGGACTTTTTTCGCTGTAGTTGCATATATTGAACTCATTTTGGATATGTTGATATATCTGAATGTGATACAGATCAAGTTTGAGTTTGCTTTTGATTGGCCAAATTTTACAAGAGTTATGGCTCTTGGACTTAGCAAATTTTATGAAAACTTCAGTTATCCGGACTTTTGTTGGCTATTGTTGCATAAATTAAACTCATGTTTTGTATATGGATAAATCTCAATGTGATACAGATCAAATTTGAGTTTGATTTTGAGTTTGACCTATTTTTACAAGAGTTATGAATCTTGGACTTGCTGTTGCAAATTTTATGAAAATTACGGTTTTCCGGACTTTTCTTCGGTTCTTTTGCAAATAATGCACTGATTTTTGGAAAATGAATACATCTCAGCGTGATACAGACCAAGTTTGTGTTTGGTTTCGATTTTTACGAGACTTATGGCCCTTGGACTAAACAAATTTCATGAAATTTTCAGTTTTCCGGACTTTGCCTGTCATTGCAGATAATGAACTGATTTATTGGCATGTTAATACATTATAGTGTGATGCAGATCAAGTTCGAGTTTATTTAGATTCACTAATTTTCACAAGAGTTATTGCCCTTGGACGTAGCAAATTACGTGAATTCAGTTTCCCTATGGAGGGGGATTAGGGTCACAATGCTATTTGACTTGCTTACATGGTTCATGCTATGTTGCTTCATTCAATGTTTGATTATTCCATGTTCATTTGTCTTGCTTTCATTTCAAATTGACTTTATTGTATTTGTCTTTCTTCTTTATGCAATGTTGCTTCCGTACAATTTACATTTGTACTTCGTCAATGCACGATTGTCGTTATACCATGCGTTATGACACCTTTCATTGTGCCATCATTCTTTCGTCCTAATTATATTATTGCTTCGTCAATGCTAACTTCAATTTTAATACCAGGTGTCGCTCCTTTTGTGTGCGTGCAGTACTTGAAAAAATAAGTTATAAATAGCGCAAAAAATCAAAAGCCGATTGAAGTATTTGAACAAAAAAGAAATCATTATATGATAAATATTTGGGCCTTTTCTGTTTTTTTAATTATTAATAGAGCAATAGCCATATGGGATTTGAAAACTCTAAGTTTGCCAAAGCAAATGGATTATTGGTTTCGTGGCTTAGTGGTTAACGTGCCTGCCTACTCCCCTAGCTTTTTTCCGCGTGGGTTCGAATCCCATCGGCTACATATTTTTTTCTGAAATGTGAGTGGGAAAAGTAAGTTATTTTTCTGAGATATAGTGGGAAAGGCGGTATTTCATATAAAAAAATTATAGATAAAATTGAAACTGCCACGTACGTGTCCTTCACTGAACCTTCAGTAGAGATCAACATCCCCGGCCCCATTGATTCAGTCAATAATGCAGTTTCTTTAAAGTCTTCTTTCATAATTTTGACCTAGAAAATTTACCTTTTGACATCTCTATATGCCAAAATTACTTCAAGCTGTTGTCCAGGGCTACGCCTGTTCAGGAACATGGCACAAAAACAGTTCAGTGTCATTCACAGCCTTTTGCAACAATTGCCAAACTTTAGACCTTTATTGTGTTCCTATACTCCCTGTTCTTAGCGTAAGGAAGGTCTAATTTGGATTAGATTGCACTATAACAAACATGTCAGATTCCTTTTATTCAGTGGCGGATCCAGTACCTCCTTTGCCAGGGATCAAGGGGCGAATTTTGCCGATTTTACTGAAAATGGGTCAAAATATGTACCTGTTTTTGCCGGGAAAATATTGGGTCTGTGCAGTAGGGGAGGATGCCCCTTCCGCACCCCCTAAATACGCCACTGTTGGTCGACCCGAGATCAAGGTTAAGATTGAAATCCAACATTTTGATGTTTGCAAGGATTGACCTTGAACATTGACCTTCGTAAGTCCATGATGATACTTCAAAGTCAATTATTATAGAAGTTTTATCTTTTTATGCAAGAATCACCCCGTATAGAAGCGACATTGATGGGCATATCTTTAATTGAATTTTTAAAAAGCAATTAATTAAAATTATGACTTTTCATATATGACTCGCAAACGACGACTGTCAGCCAACGAAGCTTTTGCAAATGTTTGTAATAAAAAAATATTTTTATTTAAACTGAATAGTGATAATGTAAAGTTGCCCGCCATATTTTTTCCAAAACATTGACCCCCCCCCTTCCAAAACAGAAAAAAAAACTGGAAAAAATAAGAACTTGAATAAAAACATTTTATTTTATAAGTACCCCCCAGTTTTTTCTACATCCTCTACAGGGCAGATTGACAACATGGACAGTTAACATTATACATAAAATTGACAAAATGAAAAAATAATGTATCCTCGTCCGAGATTCGAATGACAAATATGGATAATGACCATATCCCTGTATAACCCACTCGGAAAGATGTAAAAAAAAATACTCCGTTAGGGCGAACTTGATAACCACTACGCCACAGAGATTCCTCATGCTGCTATGTATTTTATAGTCCTACAAGTTACAAAAATCTTATCCATGCAAAAGCAAACATTTACTAATTCATAATAGCATATTTTTCAAATATTTATACAGCGTTATCAATCTACTCTTAAGAGATAATATAACTTAGTTTTCGAATGATACTGTAGTACAAGAGATTACCAACGACAGGGGATGTTTCAAAGTTCATTCAAGGAACGGGCACTTAAAGTCGCGCAAAGCGCCATCTGGTATGAAAATTGAAGTTAGCATTGACGAAGAAATCATAGCATTACGACGAAAGAATGATTGCATAATGAAAGATGTCATAACGCATGGCATAACGACAATCATACATTGACGAAGGACAAATGTAAAATGCACGGAAGCAAAATTACACAAAGAAGAAAGATAAATGTAATTTGAAATGAAAGCAAGCCGAATGAACTTGGAATAGTCAAACATTGAACGAAGCAACATAGCATGAACCATGTACGCAAGTCAAATAGCACTGTGACCCTAATCCCCCTCCATAATTCCCAGACTATTCTTGGCTGTAGTTGCAGATACTAGAGATGCAGGATTAAATTTATGCCACCGGTAGGGGACTTATATCGCACAGCGATCATTACATTTTTGCATATATCGCTCACACGAGTTGCACACAAAAGAATGATAGTGGACAATTTGGTAGAGGACATTGAGTACTTGCTTCCAGCAAGGTTTCGTTAAATTCTGTGTAGCAGTTTCTGAGAAGATGTCGAAAACGTGTCATCCAATAAAAGCCCTGGGAGGCCGTATTTTTTACCATTCGGCATCAAAAAACACAATCTTGGTAGAGGACCTTGAGGAATTGCTTCCTGTAAGGTTTAATGAAATTCAATGCAGCGGTTGCAGAGGAGAATTCCAAAATGTGTAATCCAATCAGAACCCTCGGCGGCCATATTTGTTGAGCGATTGGCATAAAAAAGCAAAAACTTGGTAGAGACCTTTAGTACTTGCTTCCTGTAAGGTTTTATGAAATTCTGTGCAGCAGCTGCAGAGGAGAAGTCGAAATGTGTCAGCCAATCAGAGCCCTCGGCGGCCATATTTGTTGAATGATTTGCGAAAAACACACATTTGGTAGAGGACCTTAAGTACTTGCTTCCTGTAAGATTTTATGAAATTCTGTGCAGCTATTGCAGAGGAGAATTCAAAATTGTGGCAGCCAATCAGAGCCATCGGCGGCCATTTGCTAAACGATTGGCACAAAACACAAAACTTGGTAGAGGACCTTGAGTACTCGCTTCCTGTAAGATTTCATGAAATTCAGTGCAACGGTTGCAAAGAAGATACCGAGAATGTGTCAGCCTCTCAGAGCCCTCGATTACCGTGTTTTTGACCGATCGGCACGAAAAACACAAACTTGGTAGAGGAGATTGAGAATTTAGTTCCTGTAAGGTTTTATGAAACTCCGTGCAGCGGTTGCAGGGGTGATGTCGAAAATATGTCAGCTAATCAGAGCCCTCGGCGGGCGTATTCGTTGACCGATCGGCTTGTAAAACAAAAACTTGGTAAAGGACCTTGAGCACTTGCTTCCTGTAAGGTTTCATGAAATTCTGTGCAGCGGTTGCAGAGGAAAATTCCAAAATGTGTAATCCAATCAGAGTTAATGGGGGCCATATTTGTTGACCGATCGGTACGAAAAACACAAACTTGGTAGAAGACCTGGAGTAATTGCTTTCTGTAAGGTTTCATGAAATTCTGTGCAGCGGGTGAGGACGAAAATTCCAAAATGTGTAATACAATCAGAGTTAATTTGGCCATATTTGTTGAACGATTGGCAAAAAAAGAAAGAAAAAGCACAGAAACTTGATAGACTAGAGGAACCTTAACACTTGCTTCCTGCAAGGTTTGATGAAATTCTGTGCAGCGGTTGAAGAGGAGTAGTCAAAAGTGAGTCAGCCAATCAGAGCATTCGGCGACCATATTTGTTAACCAATCGGTACGGAAAACACAAACTTGGTAGAGGACCTTGAGTACTTGCTTCCTGTAAAGTCTCGTGACATTCCGAGCCGCGGTTGCAGGGGAGATGTCGAAACTGTGTCAGCAAATCAGAGCCCTCGGTGGCCAAATTTGTACACCGATCGGCACAAAAAAGAAAAGAAAACCCCACAAACTTGGTAGAGGATCTTGAGTACTTACTTCCTGAAAGGTTTCATTAAATTCTATACAGCGGTTGCAGAGGAAAAGTCAAAAATGTGTCAATCAATCAAAGACTTCGGTGGCCATATTTGTGTACCGATCGGTTGAAGAGGAGTAGTCAAAAGTGAGTCAGCCAATCAGAGCATTCGGCGACCATATTTGTTAACCAATCGGTACGGAAAACACAAACTTGGTAGAGGACCTTGAGTACTTGCTTCCTGTAAAGTCTCGTGACATTCCGAGCCGCGGTTGCAGGGGAGATGTCGAAACTGTGTCAGCAAATCAGAGCCCTCGGTGGCCAAATTTGTACACCGATCGGCACAAAAAAGAAAAGAAAACCCCACAAACTTGGTAGAGGATCTTGAGTACTTACTTCCTGAAAGGTTTCATTAAATTCTATACAGCGGTTGCAGAGGAAAAGTCAAAAATGTGTCAATCAATCAAAGACTTCGGTGGCCATATTTGTGTACCGATCGGTACGGAAAACACAAACTTGGTAGCAGATCTTGAGTAGTTGCTTCCTGTAAGGTTTCATGAAATTCTGTGTAGCGGTTGCAGAGGATAATTCCAAAATGTGTAATCCAATCAGAGTTAATGGGGGCCATATTTGTTGAACGATTGGCAAAAAAAAAAAAAGAAAAAACACACAGGCTTGGTAGACTAGAGGACCCTTAGTACTGGTAAAGGACCTTGAGACTAAGTACTTGCTTCCCGTAAGATTTCATGAACTTCTGTCGAGCGGTTGCGGAGAAGATGTCGAAGATGTATAAGCCAATCAGAGCCCTCGGTGTCCATATTGGTTTACCGATCTGCACGAAAAACACAAACTTAGTAGAAGACTTTGAGTACTTGCTTACTTGATCGATCGGCATTAAAAACACAAACTTGGTAGAGGACCTTGAGAACTTGCTTCCTGTAGGTTTATACGAAACAACGTTCAGCGGTTGCAGGGGGGATGTCGAAAAAATATAAACAATCCGAGCCCTCGGCGGCCATATTTGATGACCGATCGGCATGAAAAACATAAACTTGGTATAGATCCTTGAGCAATTGCTTCCTGTAAGGTTTCATGAAATTATGTGCAGCGGGTGCAGACGAAAATTCCAAAATGTGTAATCCAATCAGAGCCCTCGGTGGCCATATTTGTTGAATGATTGGCGAAAAACACAAATTTGGTAGAGGACCTTTAGTACTTGCTTCCTGTAAGATTTTATGAAATTCTGTGCAGCTATTGCAGAGGAGATTTCAAAATTGTGTCAGCCAATCAGAGCCATCGGCGGCCATTTGCTAAACGATTGGCACAAAAAAAAGAAACTTGGTAGAGGACCTTGAGTACTTGCTTCCTGTAAGATTTCATGAAATTCTGTGCAACGGTTGCAAAGAAGATACCGAAAATGTGTCAGCCTCTCAGAGCCCTCGAATACCGTGTTTTTGACCGATCGGCACGAAAAACACAAACTTGGTAGAGGAGATTGAGAATTTAGTTCCTGTAAGGTTTTATGAAACTCCGTGCAGCGGTTGCAGGGGAGATGTCGAAAATATGTCAGCTAATCAGAGCCCTCGGCGGCTGTATTCGTTGACCGATCGGTATGAAAAACAAAAACTTGGTAAAGGACCTTGAGCACTTGCTTCCTGTAAGGTTTCATGAAATTCCGTGCAGCGGTTCAGAGGAAAATTCCAAAATATGTAATCCAATCAGAGTTAACTCTGGCCATATTTGTTGACCGATCGGTACGAAAAACACAAACTTGGTAGAAGACCTGGAGTAATTGCTTCCTGTAAGGTTTCATGAAATTCTGTGCAGCGGGTGCAGACGAAAATTCCAAAATGTGTAATCCAATCAGAGTTAATGGGGCCATATTTGTTGAACGATTGGCAAAAAAAAGAACGAAAAAACACAGAAACTTGATAGACTAGAGGACCCTTAATACTTACTTCTTGTAAGGTTTTATGAAATTCCGTGCAGCGGTTGTAGAGGAGTAGTCAAAAATGAGTCAGCCAATCAGAGCCTTCGGCGGCCATATTTGTTAACCAATCGGTACGGAAAACACAAACTTGGTAGAGGACCTTGAGTACTTGCTTCCTGTAAAGTTTCGTGAAATTCCGAGCCGCGGTTGCAGGGGAGATGCCGAAAATGTGTCAGCAAATCAGAGCCCTCGGCGGCCAAATTTGTACACCGATCGGCACAAAAAAGAAAAAAAAAACACAAACTTGGTAGAGGATCTTGAGTACTTACTTCCTGAGTACTTACTTCCTTTTATCAAATTCTATACAGCGGTTGCAGATGAGAAGTCAAAAATGAGTCAATCAATCAGAGCCTTCGGCGGCCATATTTGTTTACCATTCGGTACGGAAAACGCAAACTTGGTAGCAGATCTTGAGTAGTTGCTTCCTGTAAGGTTTCATGAAATTCTGTGTAGCGGTTGCAGAGAAAAATTCCAAAATGTGTAATCCAATCAGAGTTAATGGGGGCCATATTTGTTTTTCAATCGGTACGGAAAACACGAACGTGGTAGAGGACATTGAGTACTTGCTTCCTCTAAGGTTCCATGAAACTCCGTGCAGCGGTAACAGGGGAGATGTCGAAAATATATCAGCCAATCAGAGCCATCAACGGTCATATTTGTTGACCGATCGGCATGAAAAACTCAAACTTGGTAGAAGACCTTGAGTACTTACTTCCTGTAAGGTTTCATTAAATTCTATGCAGTGGTTGCAGAGGAGATGTCTAAAATGTGTCAGTCCATTAGATCCCTCGGCAGTCATATTTCTTTACCGATCGGCACGAAAAAAAAAAAAACAAACTTGGAGGATCTTGAGTACTTGCTTCTTGAAAGGTTTTATGAAATTCCATGCAGCGGTTGCAGAGGAGATGTCGAATATATATGTAAACGTCTTCAAATTGAATAGCATCATTTAATAAAACACCGCTAAAGACGGTATGGCCGGATTGCAAAGTAAGTTTTTGTCACTAACTGGGTCAAGGTCACTAGGTCAAATATTACAGCATATATTGAGAGGTCTTGTCAGAGGCAACCTACATGTATAACATAAAGTTTCTACTGTATGCAGTTCCTTAGATTTTGCTTAAACCAGGAAATTTAACCAAAGTCTTTAACTAGGTCAAAGTCCAAGGTCAAGGTCACTAGGTCCAATGTTACGGCATAAATTGAAAGGTCTCATCATGGCCAACCTAAATGTATAATATAAAGTTTCTACTGCAAACAGTTCCTTAGATTTATCTTAAACCAGAAACTTTAACCAAAATCTTTAACTAGGTCAACGTCCAAGGTCAAGGTCACTAGGTCCAATGTTACAGCATAAATTGAAAGGTCTGGTCATGGGCAACCTACATGTGTAATATAAAGTTTCTACTGCATACAGTTCCATAGATTTTGCTTAAACCAGGAACTTTAACCAAAATCTTTAACTAGGTCAAAGTCCAAGGTCAAGGTCACTAGGTCAAATGTTACAGCATAAATTGAAAGGTCTTGTCATGGGCAACCTTCATGTATAATATAAAGTTTCTACTGCATATAGTTCCATAGATTTTGCCTCAACCAGAAACTTTAACCAAAATGTTGACGGCAGACGGACGGACGGACGGACAGACGGACGGATGGACAGACGGACGGACAGACGGACATCGTCAATCCATAGACCGGAATTGCTTTGCAATCCGGCCAAAAACAGATAAATTGGCAACGTGGACCAGACATGCACGTTTCGGGTACTTAACCCTCATCAGTGATCCTAAATCTAAATATATATCCTGTAAAAATATATATAAATATATATGTCAGCATATCAGAGCCCTCAGCAGCGATATTTGTTGACCGATCGGAAGAAAAAGAAAACTTGGTAGAGGACCTTGAGTACTTGCTTCCTGTAAGGTTTTATTAAATTCTATACAGGGGTGGCAGAGGATATGCCTCGGCAGCCATCTTTGTTGACCGATCGGCACGAAAACACAAACTTGGTAGAGGACCTTGAGCTCTTGCTTCCTGGAAGATTTCGTGAAACTCCGTGCAGCGGTTGCAGAGGATTTGTCGCAAATGTTAAAAGTTTACGCCGCACGACAGACGACGGGCAGACGACGGACGGCTCACTATGACACTAGCTCACTTGAGCTTCGCTCAAGTTAGCTAAAAAATCCGGAAAACAAAAGCTGAATTTTCCAAAACATTCAAGGGCATAGCTCCTCGAAAAATAGGTCAAGCGTGACGAATGCCAAAATCGCTCTGTAACTATCCAAGACTAAGCTGTGTAGCAAACTTAACCTCAATATCTCTATTTGTTGCAGAAAAAGTCCGGAAAACTGACAAAAACTGAATATTCAAAGTCATCAAGGGGCATAACTCCTCGAAAAATAGATCAAGCATGACGACAGTCAAACTTGCTTGTAACTATCCAAGACAAAGTTGTGTATCAAATTTCATCTGAATATCTCCATCCGTTGCAGAAAAAAGTCCGGAATACCGATATTCGGACTGACGGAGGGACAGACTGACAAACAGACAGAGAGAAAACTAAGAGTCCTCTACGGCGTTGCCGGTAGGGGACTATTAGACATTTTTTTCGTGACAAACTTCGCAGATCGAACTTCGTACTTCGAGCATTGAAGAATAAGTGGAGTAGCTGCCATTCACGTATAAACATAATTTCTTCATTTCTTAGATAAAGTCCATGTTTAATTCAGTTCTTATCAATCTCTGGAGTTCCAAGATTTAATAATCATTTAATTTCCATTGTCATTTTCAAGGAATAAAAATTCTGATTGGCTGAGAAATTTTGTTGATACATCGATCAACACAATTGTTCATTGAAGTCTATTTATAGCACTATTTTTACAATCAGGGTTCCCTCAAACACGAATGAAGTCGTTGCTGACAATACAATTTGTTGATGTTTGCTTATCATTTCAAGAGTACAATTTCTTTTCTACTTACTCAAAAATTAACAGTGCATGTAGAATTTGCTCAAACTGGTCCTCATTCCAAAGATATAGAGAGACGATCGTTCGCTGTTTGAATTATGGCTGCTGCCATAACTTGTTTTGGCAGACGTATCACTGCGAAACCCTCCGACTTACGAAATATAGTGCGGCGATTGATTGTTTTTAGATCCAAGAAAACAGTCTGTTTTCCATGAATATATGATGATTAAATGATAAGAAATGTGTCTTATATTTTTTTCTGTTGATGCAGGTATCACCCGGAAAATTGGACAGAAAACTTTTGCATCAACACGCTACGCACATTGATGCAGTTTTCTGTCCAATTTTTCGGGTGATACCTGCATCAACAGAAAAAAATATAAGATTCATTTCTTAAATCTATATTACAGTATATATAGAAATATATAAGATTTAAAGATTTAAATTAGAACAGCCCTAAAGTGAACGATTTATACATCCCGTGGGACTTTTTTTTCTAAACAGGACATTCAATTGTTTCAAATGTTTAACGTCTTCAAATTCATTAGCATCATTTTAGAGCAGACAAATTTACAGCATGGACCGGACATGTACGTTTCGGGTATTTCACCCTCGTCAGTGGTCCTCAATCTAAACAATGTAATATGACCAAAATTTGTAAAAATTATGTCCTAGATATACCGAAAGACGTAGCAAAATGGCTGGGATATGATGCTACAGGACCCATGAAGCAGTTCATAACTGCTTCATCAAAATTGCAACATAGGCCCAAAGTCAAGGTAACATAGTCAGACGTCATCATACTACAACTGTGATCAATGTGTGCATGAAATATAAAAGGCCTGCAAATTTTGTATGGAATAAATTTTTCTAATCTTCTGAACAGAAAATGCAATATAAGCCCAAGACGAGGTCAAGATAACAAGGTCAACTTTATAGTTACGAAATGTAGTCCTCCTTATGGTGAATGTATGTATAAAATATGAGAGGCCTACAATTGATAATATGAAAGAAATCTGCCGTCAAATCTTCTAAATCTAAATTACAACATAAGCCCAGAGACAAGGTCACAATCGCAAGGTCAAACTCCTTATGGTGAATGTAGGCATAACTTATGAGAGACATAACTACCATTTATAGTATGAAAGAAATCTACTTTCTAAACTTCTCAACAAAAATTGCTATTTAGAGTTAAAGCCAGGTCAACCTAAATTACAACATAGGCCCAAAGACAAGGTCAAGGTCAGAAGGTCAAAATTCATTGTTAAAATATGTAGTACTGAGTCTCCTTATATATATTGTGAATGTTTAACGTCTTCAAATTCAACATACAAGAACAGATAAATTTTCAGTATGGCCAGACATGCAAATGTCGGATACTTAACCCTCGTCAGTGATCCACAAGCTAAACAATGTAATATGACCAAAAAATTTGAAAGTTATAATGTCGAAAAATGTACCGAAAGACATGGCAGAATCGGTGGGATATGATGCTACAGGACCCACGTTTGAGGAATTTCAAGAAATTTTGATAACAGAAATTTAGTGCATAAAATATGATAGTATAAGGGAAATCCTGAACTGGACGGATAGACAGACATATGGACATAGTGATTCCTATATACTCCCTAAACGTATTAGTAGTTTGCGGTGGTATAATTTAGAAAATGTTTTCCTTATCTTTAGAATAACTTACTGACTTAGAATGTTTAAATCTGTTTCCATTCTTGTTTCAAATACCTTTGCATGATGAAATAATGCCATTTTTTAAAATAATCATCCCTCTTTCGTGTAACATGTGTAAAAAATCTATTAACTCTCAAGTTTAGAGAACTATTCCTCTTCCTACAGTGCGCAGATCCCCAACATCAAGTAATTATAACAGGAATGAAATAATAATTCACCATACATATTGTGGAGGAGAGGTCAAATGGTTACAAATGGAGGTGCTTCGTTTTCCTCGACCTAAGTACGGACTCCGACGTCGACGCCAGGGCGAACACATCAGCCCCCCCCCCCCCTTACTTCGTCGAGGTGAGCTAAAATTGTAAATGCACCCGAAATGAAAGTCGATTTACTAGGGTTGTGACATTAGTTCCCCGGGCAATCGTCCCGGTGATTTCAGAGTAAATAGTCTATGAACATTATAGATACCTAGTGTGTTGTCCTCCGTGCCTGAATCATTGTAAACCTTCATGACAAAGATGATCAGCATGATGTATATGACGGCTGTGTTGAAGTAGGATACATAAAAGGTAGCTCCTAAACCGCCAATCAGTGTATACGCTCCTATAACGGCCGTCACCAGAACAGTGGCGTACTCTACACTAATATCACTAGTCACACTAGTCATTACGGCCGCACCACCTGTAATGACAAAAAAATAGAGTAAACGCAACGGTCGTCACCATAAAGAACTTCGGTATACTCTACACTTATGACACTTGTCGGGGAGGGGGGGGGTTGAAGGGAGTACCTCTCTCCCCCTCCCGCCCTTCCTCATCCTCCCTCGCAACTACTGTCCTGTTAACTAAATCCAGAGCACCCTGTTTTACCGATTTTCTCTAAAATATGATACTGTCATCCTCCAAAAAGATATCAATTTTATAGTACTCCTTTAGTCGTAACAGAAAATACCATTGTTTTGGGTGTACGTCAATTAAGTTAGAAATAACACGGAAATTAAAAAGTCTACGGGGATTTTCTATAGTAAAATAGCTAGTAAAAATGCGTGACTTCGGCACCTTTGACGTCACTGTTCACTATTGCTGACACGGAGAACAATTTGGCGGCGGCTTGAAATTAACATGGAAGTTTTCCGTAGACATTTTATTTTTCATATTACGATTTGAAGGCAGCTGGTAGAGTAAGCTGAAGTTAATTTTCAGTAACGACTAAAGGCGTTATATTTTTGAAAACTATAATCTATAGAAAAATTCTTCAGATGACAGAATAAATCACCAAAACAGGGTGGCTTTAGTGAACAGGACAGTACTTAGTCACCCTGGCCATTACCGCCGCGCCACCTGAAATAAACATATCTATACTACTAAAGGAACGAATTAGCCTCTTCTCCGTCGAAACAAAGAGGACAGAGATAAATGGTGTGATATGAAGATATAGCATATGATATGACAATGTGAATTTGATAACTTTTGAGAAACAATTATTTCTAATTAACGTGTAATCATTAATAATGTCTCACCGTTTTCCTAAAACAAAAATTTCAGAAAATCTAAAGTTCAAAACCGGCAACGGACACTAACATTAACTTCAAATTTTCCACTAATTTATGCTTCCATTCTAATCCACGACTTCCTAAGTATCATAAAATAAGTAAGACGATTCTTGCAAGACGTTTCTCATGTTAGTAGGAAGCTATATTTCGCTCCAGTTCCATATTCGTTTTCTGAAATATACGACGTACAATTTTACAATTTTATTTTGCATACAGAACATTCGAGAAAAGCCCTTGAAAGGTCACATGGCTGTATAAGCCAATCAAATTTGTAACAAAATCAGGTCACTGAAAATGACGAATGATGAAATGATGAAAAGGAGCTACCACGTGTTTACCATGAAATGTAAAAAATGGCAAGCATTATAAATATGTATTTGATATCGTTACTGGTCGAGGGCAGGTGGCCGCCCAGGACAAGTTACCGCCTACTGCATTTAAGAGGGACTTAGGTTTTAAATAATGACATGAAAATTTGTCAGAAGGCTTTTAGACATGTATTTTCCTGATTATGGAAAAATAAATCTCATCCGGTCGCTATATTTGTTAAAATAAGAAGAAGAGGATTATTGAAATTAAATCTGGGGTTGGGGAGAGGGTAGAGAAAAACGAGCACATTTGCAGGCACTTTATGTGACAATTTTTTCCGCGCTTGCGCGGGTTCTTTTCTAGTATATATGCATTGTATACGCCCCTATAACGGTCCTCACCAGAGCAACGGCGTACTCTACACTAATTAATACCACCAGTCACACTGGTCATTACCATGATTACGGCCGCACCACCTGTAAGGAATGGTCCATTTGATATTTTGGGGAGGGGAGGCTTGGGGCTTTTTTTTGAAAAAAAAATTTTGTTCTGAATTTTGATAAAAAAAAAAACTGCCTACGGTGTAACAGAAAAAAATAATCTTGCTCCTATGAGTCCGTGTATATGACCTGAAGGAGCTTGAACGATTTGTTGGGGAATTCCGCCCAGTTGGGACCGAAAAAAAAAATTTCCTCTTTACCAGAAATTGTATCTTTTATTGTAAAGTTTACATTTGAATATGTTTTTATAATTTACATGGCTTTCTCAAAGGCTCACATAAGTAGTATAATGTACTACATTAATAGATATTCAAGCTTCACCGAAACAAGTTTTATATCATTTAATTTACAAATTCTCTTGCACCCCCCACTGACCTTTCTCAATGTACCTTATATTGTTATATACACCTTTTATGTACATAATTTTATATGGTAAAAATCGGCCCTCTTAAGTTAATAAAACTAAATTGGCATAGAAATAGAAATATTTACAATTCTGAGTACAAATAAAGTACTTCTGTAATAATTAATAAAATACAGACATTCTGTACTCTTAGTCGAAAAAAAAATTCTTGCTCCAACTATGCCTGAAGAAATGCTTACAATCTAGACATCATATTAACCGTCAATGACAGTGTGTCAAAAATATGTGATAATGGTAACAATCTATCATTCGAACAAGAAGACAGAATGTGCAGTTCAAGGTCACCCTAAAATCAGCACTAAATGGAGCATGTCATACTTGAAACCAAAAATTACTATTAGTCGATAATTAATCTTGTCAAAGGCTTTTTCTTCACCTAAGCTCACGCAAGTGTACACAAATTATTTCGAGGGAACAAAATGAACAAAATAAATATTTGCACGGAGCGAAATAATTGCAACGTATTTGGAGGGGACAAAATCACAATTTCGAGGGAACAAAGAATCATTTCGACGAAGTGATTATTCCTTGTGATATATATAATCTATTTCATGGGAACGAAATAAATGATTCGTGAGAACGAAATAAAAAACTTGGTGGAACGGAACACTTAATTTCGAGGAAAAAAGCATTATTTCGTCGAAACTCAATAATTATTTCGCAGGAACGAATCATGTTTTATTTCATTTCCCCTGGCAAGCTCCCTAGAGAAGGGAACGATTAAACTCAAAACTTTCAAAACCCATTGTGACAACTGAAAGGCAAGTTATTACGTACCAAGCATCAACATCGCCGTTACTATGACGTTTGTCATTAATGCAAACACACAGAAGACTTTGTGTGTTCTGGATCCAAAGCGTGCTTTGATGACCTGTAGAAATGTCTTTGCCCCCGGAGCTTTGATCTTGAGTTGAACAGAGAGGATCGAGAACAACAGAATCTGTATTGTGGCTCCCGCTGCGTACCAGAAAGGTCCACTTATACCATACTGTAATAAACATTCAATACTCATTTACGTATAGATTAATTCATTCTGTACTTCAATCAAATATTAAACAAGGCATGGATGTCAGTGTTGTGCCGACTTGATCAATAATCTTATGAATGGAAATACAAGATTCCATATAAAATTCCTCTTTTTGAAGCAAGATTTAAAAAAGTTTGATTTTGTAACCGTATGAATTACAAGGATTTAATCGTTGTCAACAACAGTTTTAGTTAAACAAATTCAGCAATGAAAGAGCAATGAATCCCCTCTGAATTTTACGCAATAAAATATATTCCTGAAATGGAATCAATCAGATGTGGATCATTAAGAAGTTTCTTCTTCTTATATCCTTTCTTACTTTTAGGTTCATAAAACCACGCAGCATCTCCCACACAGTAAGTAATTTGCTTAATCTTGTGATCTCTCTTTTGCACACCAGATGACAATTCTAAGTTTTTCCTAGCTAAGTTGTGCATTTCCTCCATTTTATCAGTCAACTCATTTGCATAACATGTGTCTTTCTCAATCCCAGTACTAACAGGTTTACCCAGTACAAGATCAAGAGGAAGAGTCATCTCCCGTACATCATCTGGCTCGGGCTGAAACCAGTAGAGGTCTGCACAGAACTATTGTACGCCATTGTAACCAGAGATATACAGTGATGCAAGTTTGACTAATGGTCATTCACATATGTTTCTAACATGTTCTGAATTGTGCGATTTGCCCTTTCTACGAGTCCGTAAGACTGTTGCCTGTATGCCGTGACTCTTGTCTTTGCACACTTATTTGAAAAGTTGTGACTCAAAATTTGAACCTTGATCTGTATGTATCATTCTAGGTTTTAAATACTTTATCACGAAATGACACACAAACTTTCTAGCTACTGTTTGAGCTTCTTCATTTTTTCAGTGGAATTGTTTCAACCCACTTTGTGAATTAAGTAGTCACAAATTACGAGAACATGTTTATTTCCATTACTCGCATTAGGTAAAGAACCAAATACGAGTTTTGCACCCAATCTTTAAATCTAGACTAGTCCGCGAACTTTTCGGACAACCATCGTATATCTAGAGCTACCCTCTCTAATGGTACACCTATATTGTATTGTTTATTTGCTGACCTTGGCCGTTAATTAGGAAATTTTCTTGATGCACAAACATTACATCTCTTACACCATTGGTTCACATCTCTATAAACCATACCAGAAAAATCTCTTTTTCACCCTTTGTATAGTTTTCTTTAATCCAGTATGACCTGATGTTGGAGCATTATGATTTCTATTGGTACACATGTCTTAAGTTCTCTTTGCAGGATAATTTGTCAATCTAGTTTCTTTCCATCCTCACTTTCCAATTGCTTGTACAAAATACCATCCTTGAATTGGAGTGAATCCAAGCGATTCCAGCAGTATTTCAATTTTACTCCATACTTTGCTATTTCTTGCCAGTTTGGTTTGTGACCTCGTTCTAACCATCTGATTAATAATGAGAGATTCAAAGGTCCGTGTACTAAACCACAATTCAATTTTCCATTTTGGAAATGTTAATGAAAAATGGAAAATTGAACCAATTTTTCATTTTTCATTTTCAATTTAGTAAATGAAAAATGGAAAATTGAACCAATTTTACATTTTTCATTTTAAAATTTCAAATTGAAAAACGAAAATGGAAAATGGACTCAAATACGCTGTATTAAACCACAATTCAATTTTCCATTGCAAAAGTAAAAAACGAAAATGGAAAATTGAACCCATTTTCAATTTTCAATTTTCATTTTGAAAATGAAAAATGAAAAATTGATTCAATTTTTCATTTTTCATTTTAAAAGTGAAAAATGAAAATTGAAAATGGGTTCAATTTTCATTTTTCCTTTTTAAAATTTTATTTTCTTAATGAAAAATAGAAAATGGACTGTAATAGGCTGTACTAAACCACAATTCAATTTTCCTTTTTAAAAATCCGTAATGGAAAATGAAAAATTGAGTCAATTTTCCATTTTTACACTCCGCGCGCTAATGCAAAAATGAAAAATGAAAAATTGAATCCATTTTCAATTTTTCATTTTTCATTTTCGTTTTAACGACACACGACCTGCACACCCCTATCTCTATAATCCAGAGGTCCAGCGAATAGCCAATCAGAGCGCTCGTTTCAAACGTAAACAAAAGTCTCTATCGGCAGCTTGCCCTTTCTCTCGCTTCGCAAATAAACAGTTGTTATTGTGGAAATAACATTTTATATGTTTTTTTTTTAAACAAAATTTTTTAAATGTGTTACTGAAACCACCGTGAATGTAAAATAAAAGTAGCCCATGTTTCAGACTTTTTGTTGATTTTATTGTATCAACATAGACGGCACATCTTGCACATGAAGTCCAACGGTTCTGTAACGTGAACACGCTTTGAATAATGTCGTTTTAAAAGACATTGAATATTAATACTTGTTTCACTCTGACAGTCAAAAGTTAAATTGGCGATTCAATAAACGGAGTAACTGCTAATTAGATAATTGGATTAACGCAGGGGTAGACGTTGTTTGCACGCGCAGCGTCACTGACATCAAGCGAGCCGGCATGATCGTTGCTCAAGCCGATTTTAAAGGTAATGGCGCTATGCATGGTCAAAATCAAAATAAATCGATTCAATGATCCTTGTATATCTTGGAAAAAAAAGAACAAAGAGACCCAAAAAAATCTAAAATCGTACGCGAAATTTTCGGATTTTTATGACAAAATGGTGTAATCCGAGGCATTTTTAAAAATCGTTTTACATTCTCCATATTTTGATTTTTAAATTTAATCGGACTTCACAGATTTTTCACTTGTATAAAAGCGCGAAGGGTTTGTGATTTAAATATTTTTTTTCCATGAAGAATGTTACTTGCAGTTTTTTTTTTTTTTGCGCAAAAGTTATCCGTTTGTAGGTTTGCCAAACCATGACACGACGCATTCATGGGACAGAGAGTACAGATTTGCTTGACTTTTTTTCAAAATATTCTCGGGGAGGCCCCCGAACCCCTTTCCAGATGTAGGGATATCAACTTCCATTATACCCTCCCCACATAGACCCCTCATGCCGTTCAAATTCATACTAATTAAGTGTTCATAGTTCTTTTTATGCAAAAAAAGAGCACAATTCTGGTAGATTCACTCGAAATATAGGCGATAACACAAGGAAACTTTTTTTAAAAGTCCATGATCCTTTAATAAGCTTATTGCATTGCCTTGTCAAATAGCTATGTTATAAAAAATACGAGAGAGCTGCATAAATGTGTCTAAGATAACATATTTCATAATATCATTTTAAAAACAAAACATATAAAATGTTATTTCCACAAAATTCTTACGACTGTTTATTTGCGAAACGAGAGAAAGGGCAAACTGTCGATAGAGTCATTTGTTTACGTTTAACCGAGCGCTCTGATTGGCTAATCGCTTGACCTCTGGATTATAGAGATAGGGGTGTGCAGGTCGTGTGTCGTTAAAACGAAAATGAAAAATGAAAAATTGAAAATGGATTCAATTTTTCATTTTTCATTTTTGCATTAGCGCGCGGAGTGTAAAAATGGAAAATTGACTCAATTTTTCATTTTCCATTACGGATTTTGGAAAGGAAATTGAATTGTGGTTTAGTACAGCCTTTTACAGTCCATTTTCTATTTTTCATTAAGAAAATAAAATTTTAAAAAGGAAAATTGAAAATTGAACCCATTTTCAATTTTCATTTTTCATTTTTATAATGAAAAATGAAAAATTGAATCAATTTTTCATCTTTCATTTTCAAAATGAAAATTGAAAATTGAAAATTGGTTCAATTTTCCATTTTCGTTTTTTACTTTTGCAATGGAAAATTGAATTGTGGTTTAATACAGCGTATTTGAGTCCATTTTCCATTTTCGTTTTTCAATTTGAAATTTTTGAATGAAAAATGGAAAATTGGTTCAATTTTCCATTTTTCATTTACTAAATTGATAATGAAAAATGAAAAATTGATTCAATTTTCAATTTTTCATTAATGTTTCCGAAATGGAAAATTGAATTGTGGTTTAGTACACGGACCTTCAAATATGACCTTTGTAGTTTCTTTAGGAGTTCCATGTTCACATTTTGTTTTCATTTTTGTAGGATCGTCGACCTCATTACTAATTTTTGGAGGTTCATTTCCTTTCAGTCTTCTTGGTCTGAAGGTTTTCAAATTTACAAAATCTTTACTTTTAACTCTAAGAGTTTATTGACTTTGAGGTACAACCTTTCACGTGAGTAATGTCAGTATTAGTTGCATGGGCCCATGTGCTTTTACTTATACCAGAACTGTTATCAATCTCGAGTGAACAGTTTGATCTTCTCTATGATCTCTCTTGTATCTGATTCCTCAGTAATCTTACCCACAGTCATATCATGATCAATGAGATTTGTTTCAGACTTGATTATAGTAGTCTTTTTCTCCATCGGTCACCATTATGTTGTCAGTGTGGTTGTCATAAGCAGATTTGTTACAAATTGTATCACCATTGACGGTTAGATTGGGGCTATCAACTTTTAGTGGCTGTCCATTTTTAGTTTCATTTGAACTTCTGATATTTATATTGAACTCTGGACTATCGTCATTGGAGGTTCTCTGTTCTTCCGATTCTGTCTCATTCTGACATTTTAATGCTCTCAATTCGGTCACATTGTTTGCAAAAAAGTAATTACACAGTCTTCTTGATACTGCATCAGCGTTGTTCTGAATATGACTCGCTCTTTGTTGTATTGTGAAGTCATATCGGCTACCTGAACTTCTGGTTTCTTAAAGTTAAAGCCATTTAAAGCTCCATGGTCACTTCTTATTGTGAAATGCTGACCATAGACATAATGATGGAATGATTTAAGGAGGCCGAGTTCGGTTTCATATCTAAAAAGCTATGATAGAAAAATTGATTATTTTTACACGAATTATTACTTTCTTAAGTATTCACATTTTGACAAATTTATAGAAAAATCGACCGATTGGTATAGTTGTAGGGACCGTCTCAAAATAACGCCTATTATGGGGACATATGGGAATTAATCGATTTTTCTCATCCAATTTTCAAGAATACTATGATAGAGATTTGATTGAAAATGCAGTACATTATTACTTAATGAATGATTGACACAATATATCACCTAAAAAAATGACGGATTGTTATGCAATTGGGGGGCATTTAAAGTATGAAAATCTATCCAAAATGAAAAATTTTGATAGAAAATGTTGAAAGTGGCAAGAAAAAATAAAAAAAAATTTCCTCAAAATGCTGTACCAGTATTCGGTATTTGTAAACCCTCATTTCTAGCTTCAAAATTATGAAACACAAAAGCAAAGAAGAAAAATATGTGAGGAAGGGTAGGGGTAATCTCAAAATTAATAAATCAAATGTGAGCCTGAAAAGGGGGTCTTCATGCGTCACCATAACTCAAAAACCACGATAGAAAAATAAATCCCTTTATTTCTTTGTATGATGTTCTAAATCAAACGGTGATCATTTTGAGAGATTTTCAGAAAAAAAAATCCTTCGTCTAGATTAAATATTATTTGCAGGGACTGTTTCAAAATAATGCGTAATTTACAATTGGTGCAAGAACTTTGACGTAACGTTCGCCCATACTGCAATGTTTAAGGTGCGTCATTGGTCACGATTTTGGAATATTCATTCGCATCTTCTGTTTTAGCACTCATTGAGCTTGACGTTTATAGATATTTCAATTTATTATGACCAATGTATCATTTCTTACTCTTTTTAAGACTTGAATTCATTAGACAAATTAAAGCGGCCAAGTTTGAAAATTTGTTTTAAAATGAATGAAGTATGGGTAAGAAAATGCTTCGCGGCAATTTCTGTAAAATATGACGTGGAGGTACTTTTTTTTAACTGTTCGGATTTCTTTAAGGTGGCTCAATAATCCAAGAATTCTTTGTCAGAGGAGAAAAAAATATTTTGTTTATTTAACATTGATATCTGATTATTTATATTTGAATTTAAGATTACATATCATCGACCATTTGACTGACCAGTGCTCCTCTGAATATACATATGTAAACCAACCCCAAGATATGTCGCAAAACAATGAATTTTGATAGATAAAAACATGATATATTGATATTGATTCCAGATTGAAACCATTCTTGTGATCAATTTCACAATAATATCATCAAATATGTATATTTCTTTATAGATAATGCTTTCAAAGAGTGAAATAGCTAAAACTGTTCCAGAAAAGTACATTTTGGGTGCCCCCCCCCCATCCCAAAATGAGAATCTAAGAAAAAGTACTCAGTACCCTTATTTGACATCAAAGTGATAAGAAGTCTTTGTCAGAAGTTATTTTCTTTTATATATTTCTCAACGACAAACTCTGTCCTTCGAAAAGAAATATAAAAAAGTACATGTTATCGTTCATTTTGATTTAAAATATTTGGTTGTCATAGTAACGATTTTGTAACAATTTGCAACAAGTCAAATTAAAATGCCCTGTTCCCTTAGTTGACATTATAACGATGAAAATATTTGTTAAAAACTGTTATAATTGACATATTTTTCAAGATCAGACTCTAATCTTTTAACAAAAGTACAAGACTTTCCGTTTTACCTCGTTTTCCATATTGTAAAAATCTACTTGGTTTATACCGGACAGACGACGGACGGACGGCGCGCTATGACAATAGCTCAGGTTAGCTAAAAATCAGACACTCCGAGTCGAGATTATTCTTTCCCAACATTCAGAGAAAGTTGCAAATTCTGATACAAGGAAGAGTACTTACATAACTATCATTTATCATCGAAATTAAATAAGAATAAACAAGTTAACAAATGATTTGTCGAAAAAATAAACAAAGAAAAGGAAAGTAACATGTGTACTTCTAAATATCCTTGGCAAAGCATTATTCGAACTTTTCTTTTATAAACTCACCTTTCATGTTTTGTTAGTGTCAGTTAAATGAGTTTTGTCAATAAAGTTCAAGTTCAAGTCAAAGCTTAAAAAATGTTTTGTTCAAAATTTCATATCTGATTCCATCAATCTATATAGAGATACGGAAAGATATATAAGAGAAATAGAACTAAAGTAAACGGAAGCGTTTTAAAACATTTTGACGTTCAAGGTTAGTAAGTGGACGTCAATCCCCTCCCTCGTTCTTGTTAATGCGTTCAGTTATCTGTGAAATGGATATATCTTTGAACAAAGCAGGGTTAAAACTAAAATTCATTCGCTTAAATTTTTCAAATAGGGAACCTTTATTCGATAACATCTCGTTGCAAAGTACGAAAGTTGACAAAATTGAAGAAAAATTCTTTAAACCAAAGATTATTAGAGAAAACAAACTTGAAATATCTTATCTATGATATCGCTAAAATCTCCAAGAAATATCTTGAATTTCCGCTGATGACGTTATAAAAACGATACGTTTACGGCGTTAGCCAGGGTGTCTCACTTACTGGATATTTTTGTATATATAAATTAAACGATACATTTGACTAATATTTATTACACTCAGATTGTAGACGATAATTTTCTGTTTCCATCGATACCAAACATGTCGAAATCCGTCACGAAACAAGCGAATTACGGAGGAGTTTGAAGGCCGAAAACTAAAAAAAGGCTACAAATAAAGGTACTGCACTCGATATCTGATGACGTCAAACGATTATTGAGCCTCCTTAACGTTAGTGATTACCCATGAATTTTGTTTTACGTATGGAATATTATTGATTTAAGCTTTTTTATAAGGTATGGATAATGAATACCGAAAAATTATAAATTGCTTAACTTCCAACCAAAATAAGGACAATTTTCAGCTCTGACACTTTTTCAAGAAAACCACAAAATGACACTATTTGTGAGCGTCTGTTCTCTCTTATTTGAACACGGACATATACTTTTTCTTCAATATTTTGAAAGGTCTTCCCTAGGAGCACGTGTGACTGTGTGTTTGGAAATATCGTTGAAATTCGGTATCTCTGAAATTTTGACCTTAACTTGGATGATTTTCGTTATTTTAGTGTAAAATCTAGAAAATTTTCAATTATCGGTGAAGTTGGTACCTAAGGTAGCACTTTATCAAATTCTACTTTTATACAAAGTTTCTAACCTGTTTTATTGTATAATAACAAAGAAAAGTAAAATAAATCAAATGAGTGCATTTCAACACTTTTTGTATTTTCTTTACGAATGTGCTATTTTTAGCAACAAATTTCCGGCATTTTTTACCCAGTTTTCAAATAAGCATAAATCTTGATTTTCATCACGGACCTATTAATTTTCCTTCATAAAATGATTAAGTGACATGAATACTTTATTTTCATATGGTTATCATAAAATCGTTGAAATTCCTTCATTCAGAAATGACATGCCTTAAAACAGCAGTAACAGTTACGCTGCAGGACAGGGATGCTGCATTTAATGTTTGTTTTTTTCAAGTTGAATAAATTTAGAAGATAAATATATATACAATGTTTTAATTAAAGAATGTATATTTGGATTTGAGTGTCAAATAAAACGGGAAAAGATTCCCTGAGAGACGTCAAAAGCAGCTAGAACGTAACGATTCATGTAGAAGTTTTCGTATATTTCATATCTCTCTTATAGATGACGATGACATACATTTGATATCATTACACAAAGTCGAGAGAGAGAGAGAGAGTTCTTTTTTTTTTATTTTTTCTAAAGGTTTCGTTTCGTTTCGATTTGTTTCGTTTCGTTTCATTTGGATTTCTTTCGTTTCGTTTCAGTCGTTTTAAATTTAGAAAAAAATTGTACACAAACAAATTACATGTTCTTTTTATCTACAACATAGAAAGTAGAGTTAAACAATTGTAATGAATATTTGTTACTTGTTTATTTACTTTGAATATCATCCATTTTAGATCGTCTTTTGGTATTTAATTTACTGAAGAAACTTATTTTGCGACCGGAGAGTTCCCTCATCTAAATATGCATGATTTTATCTATCCTTTATCTGTATCATTTCTCATTAATTCTGAATTTCATGTTTACATGCATACATTTACTTCGAATGCAAACATAGAACATTGTAGAACGGGCACACGAGACCAGAAAAAAAGGGGGAGCAGTGACTACGATTCGAGAATTTTTCTTTCAATGAAACATAAAATTCTGGTAAAAGCATGATCCATTTATACTTTTGATTTTTTTTTCTAATAAACATAAAGTTCCACGATAGTTTATGATCGAGATTAAATGAAAATAAACAAGTTTAAAAATGATGTATTGAAATAATAAACCAAGTAAATCTTAATCCCTGGTCAAGCATTATTCGCCCTTTTCATTTATAACAATTGCTGGTGTCAGTTTTGCAAACCCACCCCCATCCCACTCCTCAATTTATTTAATTTCACTTATTATTATTTTGTGCGTGTGTGTGTGTGTGTGTGTGTGTGCGATTGTGTGTGAAAAAAGCTCACATCTAGCCCCATGAATCAGTTTAGAGAGGCGGTAATAAAAAAAAAGAAAGAGTAAAAAGTAAACGTAAGCGTTTCAATTTTGACGTTATATGTCAAGAAATGAACATCATTCATCTCGCTCGTTCTCGATAATGCGTGTAATTACCTGTAGAATGGTTACAGATTACAGATCACAATTAATTTTGAATGTTCGTTGACCACGCAAATAGTTCCTGATTGTTTCAATCCCTCGTCTTCTTACATTTAATTTCTACGACTCTTTTTACACTAGATGATTCGTTTTTTACGTCAATGAGTCGCAGATGAGTTGAAAAAAAATATTCTAGCATGTTGAATGATACTGCATCATCCTAATCGCGGAATGACAGATGTGTTATGAGGCTCTAGAATTGATAGATTGTAGAACATTAGAGCCACAGATACCCCCTTTCGGGTTTAAAAAGATATTAAAAGTCTACTAAGCGACAGATTTTTGCATGAATCCATTTCTGAGCTTATTTTGATACTATCTAGCAGATATAAAAGTTTCAAGCAAAAAATGGTGGTGCGATTCGAGTATTTAATCGTCATATTAGTACGTTTTACAAAGGAATATATAGGAAAAAATAATTGGGGTCTGATACCTATAAGCGCGCGCAGTGATATCACGTGTGTAACTAAATAGAGACCAGACGAGGGGAAAAGGAGAAAATATGATACATGTAGGATGAAAATATCATTTTCATGATACTGCTAGATGCCAATTCGTTGGTTATCAGGGCTGATCTGGCAAAAATGTGTGTGTGTGGGGGGGGGGGGGGGGGGTCGGGACGAGCGAACATGTGCTTAAATTGGAAAGGAGGCCGAGGTAAGGACATAGTGTGATTTTTTTTCATTACTGCAACATGCTTGCATTAGCTGTGTGTCATGCTGTTACTTTTACTATAAATATGATCTCATCCAATAGCCAAGCATTGCCTGGCTCCAACCCCCCCCCCCGAAAAGAAAAGAGAAATCGGGGGGGGGGGGGGGTTCCGTTTTTCGATCTCCGCTCGTAGTTCGCATGTACAGCTGAACTTTATTTGCTGGAATAATGTTTTTATATGACATCTCATGCGGTCTGCACTAAAAATATTATTGAAATCGCAAAAGAATAATTTTTCTGACGTTTTAAAGGTTAATTTTTAATTTTTGTCGATTCACTAAGAGGGCCTAACGAAAATTCATATAAATTCGAAAACGGTACATATGCGGTTTTTAGCACCATAAATTATGAGAATTCAGCCATCTGAAAGAGTCACATTTCATTTTGTTAACATATCTGTAGAATTGCGGAAATAACAGAAATTTGAAATTAGCGTAATTGAAAATAATTCTTATCAAAAACTTGATTCTGGGGACATCAATAGACTACCTGTAAAATGCAACTATTTGAATAATAATGAAAGTATTGAGCTGAAACTTGATAGATAACATCAAAAGATACCAAGGAAGGGTTCTGATGCAAAAGTTTGACTTTCAATGAAAATTTTTGACAGTTTTAGATTACAGATCACAATTAATTTTGAATGTTCGTTGACCACGCAAATAGTTCCTGATTGTTTCAATCCCTCGTCTTCTTACATTTAATTTCTACGACTCTTTTTACACTAGATGATTCGTTTTTTACGTCAATGAGTCGCAGATGAGTTGAAAAAAAATATTCTAGCATGTTGAATGATACTGCATCATCCTAATCGCGGAATGACAGATGTGTTATGAGGCTCTAGAATTGATAGATTGTAGAACATTAGAGCCACAGATACCCCCTTTCGGGTTTAAAAAGATATTAAAAGTCTACTAAGCGACAGATTTTTGCATGAATCCATTTCTGAGCTAATTTTGATACTATCTAGCAGATATAAAAGTTTCAAGCAAAAAATGGTGGTGCGATTCGAGTATTTAATCGTCATATTAGTACGTTTTACAAAGGAATATATAGGAAAAAATAATTGGGGTCTGATACCTACATCTTTGAACAAAGCAGACTGGGTACTAAAATTCACTCGCTCCAAGTTTTCAAACAGAGAAACTTTATTCGATTACATGTCCGTGCAAAGTAAGAAGGTTTACAAAATTGCAGAAAAATTCTTATGATCAAAGATATTTCGAGATACTAAACTTGAAATTTCTAATCCATTATATCGCTAAAATCGGCAAGAAATATCCTGTAAGATCGTCAAAAAAGTCTCCTGTTTGAGTTTGTTCCCAAGCAACAAGCGGTTGAATTTTACCTGATTAAGTGTTATGTCTTGAAACGGCATCTCTTTTTGCCATCAAAATCACTTGTGTCATTCTTGTTTACACTCGCAGCACAGTCAGTATGACGCGTTTTTGAAGACGTAGTACAATGTCGTCATATTCAAAACATTTGTCACGTGACTTTGTTTTTAAACTTAAAAGACAACTGCCGACTGGCGTTCCGGCTGAACAGACACATTCAGAATGCCTTAGTTGAACTTAGTTCGCGGGTTTGCTAACGTCATAATCAAAATTTACAGGTCTGTCACTGTGCCCGAGTACGCTATGACGTCATAAACACAAAGATAGTAAAGTCACGTGACGTTGAGCGACAAAAATCGATATTGCCTCTAAAACTGAATAAAACTATTAGAACAAAGGAGGGGATTAGATTAGAAGACTAGGCTATACTTGTATTATCTAGTCAATGAAAATCATTTTAAATTATCTAATTTGACATAAAATGCATGGAGGTTTCGAGGCATGAAAAGAAACCGGGGAACCAGTCGTATGTTGATCACAAGTGTGTACTAAGTCAATCCAAATAAAAGTAATACATAAATAACCGACCGGCTCGGCGTACGCCGGTTCGAAAAAAAAACTACATGTAAGATGACCGCTTGTCTTAAAATCTGATAAGCAGGCAGATTTCCGCCTCCCTATCTACAACTGCAGCACAACTTTTCACGAAAACATTTTTACAAAGAGTACTTATACTTTTTTTTCATGCGATGTCCGTAAGTGGATATGATAATTCATGTCATCAAAGTAAATGCAGTTTCACCACCGTCTCCAAATTATGCGATTATGTAAATCATTATTATTTTCCTTTCTTTAAATATTTTGATCTGTTTTTCTATTTATGAAAATTATCTGATTGCTTTCACTTTTAAATAAATCTCAGTATTGGAGCAATGTATAAATTGAGTACATCTTTCATCTATCCTTTTAACGACAAAATTAATACTATTCAGGAGTGAATCTAGGGATAGAGTGATCATTTCCAAGGCGCTTCCATTTCCTACAAGAGCGAAGTGTCGTTGCAGCTATTGCTTGAAATACATTTATGTCAATCATTACAAAGTAATGAATCAAAATTCAAAGTATTTTCGACGGACGGTAAAAATTGGAAGCTTTCGATCGGAGGTGCTTATACAGTCCTATGGATCCGCACATGAAAAGAAGAATCCAGGGTCTTAATGAGCAAACATTTGATATTTATTGTTGAATACGGGGAGGTGGTCTGCATTCTCGATCAGCATTCATTCGAGTCGGGATATGTTTTGGGGGATTTAAACACCACATACATGTAAACATTACGCACACCAGGGCATTCCTGCATATAATACAAATACCATGTGAGGCTCGAACCAGCAACATTTCAGTCATGGGCGTGATGCCTGAATTACTAGGCCATGCCACTGACGAGGCGAAATAGGGTTTTTTCCTTATTTTGATCCAAATATCGAGGCAAAATATTCAAAAGCTTTATTCTTGGGGTTTTGTTTTGTTTTATTTTGTTGTTTTTTTTTTGGGGGGGGGGGAGGGAGGGGTTGGCAAAGTCTCTTTATCTTTTCCCTTTCCCAAAATGGCTGCTATTTACTATGAAAATCTATACTAAGTTAAGGCTGCAACGGAGGAGTGATATTTTGCTATGTCTAAGGAGACAACAAACAATCACCCCTCTGTTGCAGCTGTAAATAGAGAAAATAAAAAGGAAAATCATAATTCAAAAAGAAAAGTTTTTTTAAGATAAAAGGGAGGAAAGACAAAAAAAAAATACTGTTTAGCATTACAGATTTTCTGGACATTCATAGTTCTCTTATTTGATTTCCACGTTTTCTTGCTAAGTTGCTACATAACATTAATGCAAGCAAAGTTATTTCAGTAATTTTCGAAACTTGTAGCCACCAACCCAGCCTCATTGGCTGAAACGTTTACTGAGTTTCCCCGGGAGGCGATAGTGAAGTGCTGAATTATACTTCTGACACGGGATTCGCTTTATGTAAAATATCAGTATAGTAAGCTGTTTTCAATGACGTCATGGAGCGCATGATGTTATAACAAAATTTGCAGAACAGGAACACCCCCCCCTTTTTTTTCCCCTTCAATGGATGTGATATAAGTAAAACTAATATCAAAATTACCTAAATCATCATTATTTTATTTTCATTTATGTTGATGAATGTATTTAGTGTTTTATTTACTTATTTTTTATTGTTTTCCATCCAACACTGATGTTCTCTGTGCACAAAATGATTGGATGTAAACGTCTTCAAATTGAATAGCATCATTTAGGAACAGATAAATTGGCAACATGGACCAGACATGTCAGAGCTACGTTAGGCAGTATTTCATTCGATATTCTAAAATTATAGATTCAATTTTTGTGAGATTATGTACATTTATTGAGTCAATCGCAGAGAGTTTTTAAGCGAATTTTCATAAACAATAATTGTTACCATTTTTGTTTGCCTTTTTTCTTATGTTTTTGTATGTTTTAAAAGTAGATTCAAAAACACATTTTCTTCGATTTTGACATCAGCCTAAACCTCAAACCAAGATTTCGTTTGTTCTTTATTTCATGTTTGATCATTGTTTTCTCTTGTAATAAGAAAAGACTCAGTAAAGTTCTTAAAGAAAATTTAATTACAGGATATGTATTGCTGGTCAAGGCGTAAGATGACTGCGCATGATATCATGAACTACGTCATTTTGAACCTCAATTGTAGGAGAACAATAGATTCGATTTTTACAGAAAAAATGCATTTTGATAAAATAGATATCAGAGATGTTCTTTTGTGAAAATGAAGAAAAACAACTGTAAGGGAAAATGGGATAGGTGTTTCAATCCTTCTTAATTCCCAATTCAATTGCTAAGAGTGAGAAATATGGATAATGACCATATCCCTGTATAAAGCTCAAAATCGATAATTCAGAAAATCAGAAACCGAAGGCATACAAAATCAGAATAAAACAGGAACCAAAGCAAAAACAAAAACCTCCACCATATGAAAAGAAGCGAACTCCCGATATGGGAGTTAGACCAGGTGCCCAGGAAGAGTAAGCATCTCCTGCTTGCATGCAACACCCGTCGCTTCAATTCGGTAGAACTGTCACATCCGGTTACTTCCATTTCGGATTTTAAATCGAGTGTACTTTACCATTTAATAGCAGTTCTCTGTAAGGACCAAAATAATTTCAATAGCATGTGGAAACAGCATGTCTCCAATTTTGAAGATTTTTGGTGTGGAAGGTGTATATGATGTACTGAGACAAAAATAAACTTTCTGTTTACAAATTAAGTTTTCGTTGCCATGGAAACCATGTTTGAAATTTTACGCATCAGTAGAATACTTGTAACATGGCATTTTCACAAGGCTCGTTTCCATGGTAACAGCTATTGCAGTCAACTGAAATTTCCTTAATCTTTCTCTTTATATCTTTAATAGTATAAACATTACACAAGAAGTATGTTTCTGCCCGCTATTCTTTTGTCAATATGCTCAAAATGTAGGCAAAAACCTGTTTTGAAGAGGCCCTTTTTAAGACCGAAAAAGCTCCTAATTTAACATGATTTTGCTCAAAATTAAGGGCAAATAATCTGAAATGTCAGGCTAACTTGATTTCTTCTGCCAATTATCTTTAAAGTTTAATCCTCGATCTTTAAGAAAATATTAAAATTTGAGTGGGACCTCTTCACAATTTTATTCAAAAGGGTATAAAAAATGGTTACCATGGTGATATTCTGTTCAGTGCTATTACACATAGAGTAATTTACTGGTAAATTTTTAGCTGTCCGCTATATATTTTTAAGCATTTTTTATTAGTGCATATAAAAGAGCAATATTGATTAAAAAATCACCTTAAAATTTTTCAAGGTCACAGGACCCAATGTCAAGGTCATTCACAAAATTTGGCAAAATTCTGTTATTTTTCAAAAAAATAAGAGACAGCTACTCAAACATCATGTGGTATTGAGCAAAACAAACACATACATAGTGATTTTGGATATATCTCCTATTTATTGATCAAAGTTGCAAAAATCTCAAAATCAATGACATCCTTGATTTTTAGCTAGTATTTCATACATACATATATAAAAAAAAATGTTAGATTATCATGATTTTTGTCTGGGGCTATTTTTTAGGAGAAATGTTCTGAACAAAAAATTCTAATGTTTTTTTCCGTGTATCGGTCCTAATTTTAGAAAGAAGTATTTTTGATACAAATATATGACAGTCAAGCCAAAATTTAGTAACAACAAATAACAACAAAAATGCATATTTCATTGAAATTGGAACCTGTAATTTGAATTGACCTTGAACTTAGAGTCAATGACCTTGACAAATTTTGGAAGTGCTCAAATAAAGAATAATTTCTTCTGTTGTCCCTACATAAAGCTCAATCAATATAAGTTATTTAAACCATGCTAAAAATCAATTTGAAAATATATAGTCATCATGTGTCAAATGAAAAGTTGCCATGGCAACCATTTTTGACCTCAAAATGTAGGAAAACAAAACAAGGTCCCACTTATTTTTTTCAGTGATTTTATTTGTCACATGAAATCTATTTTGTTCTGACAACAGTGATGGTGTTATCAGCCTGACATTTTGTGTTATTTTTGCTTAAAAATGGTAAAAATTGGACAAAAATAGGCCTTGATTTTGACCTTATCTTATGGCAATTTTTGACTGATTTTGATTTGATAGGATCTGGCTAATTGAAAGAAATGTCAAAAATTTGTTATTTTTCTCTAAAAATAGAGGCTTTAAAGATTATAAGTTGTCAATACCAATTAACTCTGACAATGGTTTCCATGGCAACATATTAACCAAAGATGACTTATTTGACCATTGTTTTAGTGCTATAAATAGACAGACCTCGTTTCCATGGCAACCGGAATATTTATTTTCAAAAAATTGTTATTTTTGTATTCAGGGCATTATACAAACCATTTATAGAGAAAATCATGAACATCCATGACATGCTGTTTCCAAAATATTTTGGTCCTTACAGAGAATTGATAATAACACCTGAAGGAGCATCTAGAGCGCCGTCATCTATTTTAAGTCCGAAAAGACGTCAAAAATTTGACTTCGGAATGGAACCAAAAATAACAACACACACTTTTTAAGACATCCTTTCTAGAAGAACCTGATGCTTTCGGTTTGTCAATATGTGCTTCTGTTCTTAAGAAGTTTGTCAAATGACGGTACTCTCTGTGACCTATTTTTGTCTGTGGTGGCGCCACCTGTTTCTGTATTCCAACGAAATGCAATAACAATTGTACAAATGTAGGGGATCATTCCTACCAAGACTCCTTAGAATCTCTTCAGTAATTCTGGAGAGAATTGGAAGAAGGATATTATCATACGTATTGGACATACGTATGATAATATCCTTCTTCCAATTTTTGCATTAGAGAAATATTCATGAAAGATAAGAAAAATGAAATTTTAAACCAAAATCGATAAAAAAAAAATCAAATAACATAAATATTACTAATATGCAGTATATAAGTGCACATAATTAAACATTGATAGAGTAATTCAAAGATAGTTCAAAAATTAGCATTTCCGAAAAGACATAACACACGCGTCAACATTTTGACTTCGGATTGGAACCAAAAATAACAACACTTCTTAAGGTATCCGTCTGTTTCATCCTGATGCTTTTGGTTCGTCAATATGTGCTTCGGTTGTGAAGATGAATTTTGTCAAAGGAGGGTAAGTGACCTACTTTTGGCTGTGGTGAAGCCACGGATTCAGACGAAAAGCAACAACACTTGTAGATGACAATTAGTATCTTATTCCGACCAACGTTAATCAAATCGGAAGAAGAAGTGTAAAATGTGATGCCAGACGGACGGACAGACGCCGGATGGTGCGCTATGACAATAGCTCACTTGAGCTTCGCTGGGGTGGGTGAGCAAAAAGCTTTCGTTTTTGTAGTTTCATGTCTCGTCACAAAGGATACACGTTTTAAATATCAAAGCCATAATTGCTATTGAAGAATTTTGGTCTGTATAACCTACTTTGATAAAAGTAGGTTAAATATTATGGTACATTAGTAGAAAGATACTGATACAAGATGTGGAATATCAGCATTCGTTTACGGATCAAACTTAATGTTCATGATTAAGCAGTAGGTCAACATCTAGGTAAATTTAAAGGTATTTATACAATAAACACGTCTAAAATCACAGCCTTTCCACATAGACGTCTTTATGCAATCTATTAAAACCAAGAAACGTAGTTCAATCATCTAGGTAAAATACAAATATCTTGAAATGGGTATGATTACTTTTTTCATTCCACGAGCACGAACTTCATCAGGAATAAACAGGGAATTGGCAATTCCATATCATATTTTAAATGCATGATTGATATTATTCCTTATGTCTTTCACCCTTTTTCAACAGCATCTTTAAATTTCTCTCTAGGCTTTATAAAGGATTGTTTACGAGGTAAAATGGACCAAAACGCCGCATTAAGATTAGTTATCTTGTTTTCAGAATGTTCTCCGGAAAACATTACGCAAAAAAAGACCCGACCTATGATGTTGACGGATGTAAGCATCGTCTCATTGTCGTTAAACAAGTTAAATCAATTGAACCCTCATTTTATTTCTATTAGTGTTGTAGAAAAGGAAAGTTCAAAGGACTTCGTGATTCGTACTTATTAGCATCGTGAAAGATCTTGAAGTACATGTTTTCGTTTTGCAAATGGATACTTTGAGTTCAGATGCATGAAACAGATAAGGATGTTATGCAATCTCTCCACACATGGAATCAAATACATGTATTACCGGTATGTCGCCATCACGTTTGAAAAACGTTTTAACATTTCTGACATTTGCATTACATAACGTACATAGCACTGCGTGGAATCAAAACATTGGTATAATTGTGATTAATCATATCGAAATGTACTAAGCAAAAAAGTTTGTACGTTAATTCAAAAGGCAATCTGACATACAGATGAAACATTTTACTCCTTAAAAAGTGAAATTTACTCGATCAATTATCTCTATTCTCTATAGATTGTCTTGTTCTTATTGAAAGGGGAATTGTTATGTTTCTTTGTTCTAGTTGACTGTTTTCACAGGAATTGCGTATTAATTAGCAAGAAGGGTTTCTCAAAAATATACCGATAAAAAACAAACATCTGAAATCTATTTTTTGGGAAACGGCAAAATCGCCTTTGAATTAACAAAAATTAAGCTAAAGGTCTCCGGAAGTCCATAAACGGCCATGCGCAATGTCGATGACTCTAGACGCATCAGTCGATAGCCTGATACAGTGATTAGACTTATCCGACAATTCAATTATGTTTGAAGAAATGTTCAGACTAGAAGCAGTCACAAGTATAACTCCCTTTGTTTCAACCATGACAATGATGTCATTCTAGACTTAATTTTCTTAACTCGAGGAGGAAACAATTGAAAAATAAATTAACAAAAAGTATTCAATTAGTTTCAAAAAGCCGATTTTTCTGCTCACTATACGAGGGCTGATTGATATTGTTATGGGTCAGAATACCCCAAAACGCCAGCAAAAATCAGACAAAGACAGAATATAAGTTTACAAGTTTAATTATGTACAATATATATATATTTCGAATGATTACAACTTACAATACAATGTCCGGATCAAAGTGTCCGTAACGGTCCACAATGTCTATCGAATGTATGGTTTCCGGTAATCACAAACGTTCTCGAAAGATCGGTGTCCAAACGGTGTCAAATGGATTAAAGTCTCAACAAATAAAGTATCCCAGTATATCAGAATAGATGAATGAATCGTGTCTACGAATGTGTACGAATGCCCCCTCAACACAGTTCCTCGGAGGTATTTATACTTAAGAACAATGAATTAACCAGAAGCTTCTAGAACAATGACTCATTACAAATGATTAACAATAGAGTAAATTCTAGAAATCACAGTCATGTGATGATAATGATGTAACAAAGAACATACTGGAATATTCTCTAAAGAAATAAACATGACATAGTAAAATCTAGAAAGAATTATTATGAAATCATTAAATAACATGACTAGTACATGTGTACCTACACATAAAGTAAAACTAAAATAATACATGACCCACAACACCTCCCCCCTTAAAAAAAGTTTGAATGTCAATGAAAACTTAGGTGGTAAATTCTACAAAAATCACTCATGAAACTCTCGATAGTGCATCTGCAATCACATTGTCTTTGCCCTTGATATGGTTAATAATGATATTGTACTCTTGCAACAATAAACTCCACCTTGTAAGTCTTTGATTCTTGTTTGACATTTTGTGCAAAAATGTGAGAGGGTTGTGGTCAGTAAACACAAGAATGGGATGTAAAGTAACATTCAAATAAACATCAAAATGTTGTAAAGCTAACAATAATGCAAGACACTCTTTTTCAATAGTAGAGTAATTCTTTTGACATTTTGTCAATTTCTTTGAAAAATAACAAACAACTCTATCTACACCATCATCATTTTCTTGAAACAAAGCAGCCCCGATTCCTACATCACTGGCATCAACAGTAAGCTTAAATTGCTTATCAAAATTTGGAGCTGACAGGACAGGACTTTTCATAAGAACACATTTGATTTTCTTAAAAGATTCGTCACAGTCATTGGTCCATGCAAAATTCACTCTCTTTTGTAACAGATTGGTAAGTGGACCAACAACTGAAGAGAAATTTGGACAAAATTTTCTGTAAAATCCTGCCATTCCTAAAAATCTCATTATCTCTTTCTTATTGGTAGGAATCGGGAACTTTGAAATAGCTTCCACCTTGGCCATGATAGGAGTGACAAAACCTTGACCTACTTTGTGACCCAAATATTCTACAGTCGCATGACAAAATTCACTTTTCGCGAGGTTCACTGTGAGGTTTGCTTTCGCCAGTATGTCGAAGAAGGTACGCATGATTCGGAGATGATCATCCCAGGTGTCGCTGTAGATGATGACGTCATCGATGTACGCCTCGCATCCTTCAAGATGATTTAGGAGCGAATGAATCATCCTCTGGAATGTAGCTGGTGCGTTTTTCATACCAAAGGGCATTACTTTATATTGGTATAGCCCATCTGGAGTCGCAAATGCCGATATTTCTCTGGCTCTCTCGGTAAGCGGGACCTGCCAATAGCCTTTAAGCAAGTCAAATTTACTGACAAATTTTGCACTGCCAATTTTATCTATACAGTCATCGATTCGTGGGATCGGATAAGAGTAAGTTTTGGTGACTGAATTGACTTTTCTAAAGTCTGTACACAATCGGTAAGTTCCGTCTGGCTTCGGAACCAGAATACATGGGGAACTCCAATCACTATTGCTGGGTTCAATAATGTCATTTTCGAGCATGTATTGAATTTCTTTCCGCATGTATTGAAGTTTTATCGGGTTTAACCGATAGGGATGCTGTTTGATAGGTGACGCATCACCAACAATGACGTCATGATGAGATGCATTCGTCTTTTTTGGAACGTCCGGAAAGATGGTCGTATATTCCCGCATTAATTGGTGCACTTCCTCTTTTTGATGCACGGTCAAATGTCCAAGTTTCACTTCCGGATTTGTTAGAATTTCAGAATTCTTCAAACGGACACTTTGAGCGAAGTCTTTTTCGACAGTCTCTTCATTACATTCAGGTTCAACACAATTTTCTAATGTATTTACATTGGCCAAAGTGGAAACTGGTTTTACAAAATTTCGGTCACTTCTATCAAAATACTCTTTCAACATGTTAACATGACACACTCTTTTTCTTTTCGCCGACCTGGTGTCTTAACCACATAGTTAACATCACTAATTTTACTCTCAATCTCATAAGGACCGAAATATCTAGCTTGCAAAGGATGACCAGGGATAGGCAAAAATACAAGAACTTTATCGCCTGGTTTAAAAACTCTGTTTCTAGCATCTTTGTCATACCATGTTTTCATTTTCATTTGTGAGGTTTTGAGATTTTCTTGAGCCAATTTGCAAGCATTATATAATTTCTCTTTGAAATTAGACACGTAGTCTAAGAGATTCAAATCGCTAGTCTCAGTCAACCATTTTTCCTTCAACAACTTCAGTGGCCCTCTGACCGTATGCCCAAAAACTAGCTCAAAGGGACTGAACCCCAGGGACTCCTGAACTGCTTCTCGTGCCGCAAACAACACGAGGTGAACCCCTTCATCCCAGTCTTTTTCATACTGGTGACAATATGTTTTCATCATAGTTTTAAGGGTTTGATGAAAGCGTTCAAGTGCCCCCTGGGACTCAGGATGGTACGCAGAAGACCTATACTGCCTGATACCTAGCTCATGCATAACCTGCTGAAACAATCCTGACATAAAATTCGAACCCTGATCTGACTGAATAGCCTTGGGAGCACCTACGAAACTGAAAAACTTTGTAAGGGCCTTAACTATGGTCTTTGCCTTAATATTCCTAAGAGGTATGGCTTCAGGAAACCTAGTCGAAGTACACATAATTGTCAGTAAGTACTGATTCCCTGACCTAGTCCTAGGCAAAGGACCTACACAATCAACTAACACCCTACTAAAAGGTTCCTCAAAGGCTGGAATGGGTTGGAGGGGAGCAGGTGGTATAACTTGATTGGGTTTACCTACCATCTGACAATAATGACAAGACTTACAAAACTCAGACACATCTTTTCTCAACTTAGGCCAGTAAAAGTGACTTAAAATCCTATTATAAGTCTTATTGACACCTAAATGACCTGCCATGGGTGTGTCGTGAGCTAAACTCATGATGTCCCCGCGATATGCTACTGGAACCACTATCTGGTGAACGACCCGCCACACGTCATTAGGGGGTGCATCGGGTGGTCTCCATTTCCGCATGAGGATGCCATCTTGTATGTAGAAGCACTCTCCGACTTTGTCCGCTTCTTCTCGGGGAAGGGCCCTCTTGCTTAGTCGGATGATCTCCGGATCTTTAGTTTGCTCGGAGAGGAGCTGCTCACGGCTTAAGGCATCTGTATCTCTGTCTAATGGCGGATGGGAATCATCACCAGGTACTGTCGGAGACTTGTCAACATGAAGTGGTACTGACTTTTCAGGTACGCTGTCATCAATGGTAGACATGAATGTGTCAGAAAGGTCTATATTTTCGGAGGGATGGTCCTCGTTAAGTGCAGAAGTACTCTCAGCCTCTTTCAGTCTGTTCCTGGCCATCGCCCTGGTAACAGCACAGGCTGGGTACAAGTCGTCGTCTTCATCATCGGACACGACATCGGACGTGATTTTCTCACAAACAATCGGATCGGCTACAACTTTGCCGCCAGCTAAATCGTTGCCAAGCAACAAGGAAACGCCTTGAACGGGAAGAGTAGGTCGAACACCTACGATAACAGGTCCAGTAATTAAGTCTGACTTTAAATAAATTTTATGAAGGGGAACATCAATGACGCCTAGCTCCACACCCTGTAATAAAACTGACCTACCAGTAAAAGTGTGCTCAGACAAAGGCAATGAACCCTCTAACAATAAAGTCTGGGCAGCACCAGTATCTCTCAAAATCTGAACAGGCAACGCTTCGCCAGAATCACTGAGTGAAACAAATCCCTGTGACAAAAAGGGCTTATAATGATCCTCCACAAAATCATCAGAACTGGACTTAGAACCCTGAATCTCAGGAGTGTCAGAACAAATCGAATCTAAGGCTTTCCTATCATTTCTAACAGACGCACAGGCCTGTGACTTAAGTTCTTTTTTCTTCTTAAGCTTCAAACACTCACCAATAACATGACCTTTTTTCTTACAATAATTGCATGTAGGAAGCGACCCCACCCCTGGGGATGCCTCAGAACGCTCGGACCTAGGTCCGGACGTAGAACCACCTTGAGATGGTGACTGGGAACTAATGGACGACTGAGACTCTTGTAAATTTTTCTTTGGAACATCTGACGTTTTTGCGCTATCGCTAGATTGAGTTTTTGACACAAAATTTTTCTTATGAGTGAGAGCATACGTATCAGACAAAACAGCGGCTTCTTCAAGAGTTTTAACATTTTTGTCTTCCAAATGAGTTCTTAAATCTTGATTTACACACTCTTTGAACTCTTCTATCAGAATGATTTGACGTAAATTGTCAAATGAATTGGGAATTTTCTTAGATCGAAACCACTGATCAAATAAATCTTCTTTTTCTCGAGCAAATTCAACATATGTTTGATTTTCAAACTTTTTGTACTTTCTAAACTTTTGTCTGTACGCCTCAGGTACTAACTGATATGCTCTCAAAATCGTGTCCTTGACCTTGTCATAGTCTGAACTCTCAGCAATACTGAGCGCCGAGTACACTTCAGCCGCTTTGCCAATAAGTACGCTTTGTAACAAAGTTGGCCAAAAATCACGTGGCCACTTCAGATTGGCCGCGATTTTCTCAAAATGTGGAAAATATTTGTCCACGGACTTTTCTTGAAATTTTGGTACTAATCGGATGTTTTTGGCGGCGTCGAATTCAGACTTGACAAGCGAAGGAACAGGATTTTCCTTAGCGCTTTTCTCTAACTTTAACTTTTCTAACTCAAACTGGAGTTCTTTCTCGTGCATACGTTCCTGTTTCTCTCTTTCTTCCTTTTCTCTTTCAAATTGTCTTATTTTTTCTTCTTTTTCAAATTGTCTTTCTTTTTCTTCTCTTTCAAATTGTCTTTCTTTTTCTTCTTTTTCAAATTGTAATTGTATTTTCATTTTCTCTAATTCAAACTCATATTTTGACATTTTGGTTTCGCTTGAAACAGGTTCAACAGGAAAATCGTATGACGAAAAGATTTCCTTAGCTAAAAGCTCTTTAGCGACAATATTTCTAATTTCTTGTTTTCTCATAGAAGATTTTACATCTAACTTCAAGTGAAGACCTAAACCAATCAAATCATCTTTTTTCAATGATTCGAACTCATCTACAGTCGGCGATTTCAAAAATTCAGTGACCGAAAATACCATGATTGATTTCTGCTGGCAAAAGTTTGGAGAATTTTCCTTTTTTAAAAAAAAACGAACTTTACGTAAAGTGCAAATATGCAGAGATTACTATCCCGGACGAGCCCCCAATTCTGTTATGGGTCAGAATACCCCAAAACGCCAGCAAAAATCAGACAAAGACAGAATATAAGTTTACAAGTTTAATTATGTACAATATATATATATTTCGAATGATTACAACTTACAATACAATGTCCGGATCAAAGTGTCCGTTACGGTCCACAATGTCTATCGAATGTATGGTTTCCGGTAATCACAAACGTTCTCGAAAGATCGGTGTCCAAACGTTGTCAAATGGATTAAAGTCTCAACAAATAAAGTATCCCAGTATATCAGAATAGATGAATGAATCGTGTCTACGAATGTGTACGAATGCCCCCTCAACACAGTTCCTCGGAGGTATTTATACTTAAGAACAATGAATTAACCAGAAGCTTCTAGAACAATGACTCATTACAAATGATTAACAATAGAGTAAATTCTAGAAATCACAGTCATGTGATGATAATGATGTAACAAAGAACATACTGGAATATTCTCTAAAGAAATAAACATGACATAGTAAAATCTAGAAAGAATTATTATGAAATCATTAAATAACATGACTAGTACATGTGTACCTACACATAAAGTAAAACTAAAATAATACATGACCCACAACAATATGTTGTGACCCTCATATTGAAGGATTTGAATTTTATCGGATATTTTGCATTATTTTTCTTCATAATCACCTTCAGTATCTATACACTTTTGTCACCGGTGTTGAAGGCCTCAATACCACTTTTAAAGAACTGCTTATCTTGACTGTTCAGAAAGCCATCCACTGCAAGTATGACGTCATCATCGAATTGAAGTGGGTGCCAGAAATAGCTGCTTTCAGTTTTTTTTTTTTTTTTGGAATAGATGAAAGTTTTATGGACCAATTAAGATCAGGTGAATAAGGGGGATGCTCTAACAAATTGAAGCCACAATCATGAATGGCAGTCATTGCAGTGACAGAAGTGTGAACAGAAACATTGTCCTGATGCAACAACACACCTTTAACTAGTGAGCTTTACGCAGCGCTTAAGGTTATTATTTTCCAATAACTGTATCAGAAGTGAAGCATAGTATATGTCATTGATTATTTGTCATTTTTCGAGATAATCTATCAACAGAGTACCTTCTGTATCCCAGAAAACCGAGGTTAACAACATATCAATCAGTCCTCGTACATGCATACCTCACCAATTGATCAAAACATGGCTATTTCGTGTGACGAATGCATATAGTTATTGTTAACTTACAAAATAAAACTATGTAATTAATAAGATCCTCCCTTGAAAATATTTAATTAAACGCAGTCCAGGATCAGAACTTTATTTTTGTTTGAATTGTCATTGGGAAATAGCACTTTTAAATTTGAAATATATGTATCATCTGGAATTCTTGTCACCTTATGGCAAGCCAGGAGTGTTTATTGCATATCTTTGTACAAATCATCCATGATTTAAGGTAGTTAACATTGTAATTATTACTTTTATGCGACCGTAGAGGAGAACTGCAGTAAAGCAAATACAGTCCTGCAACCCACTTGCTTGAAAAAGAAAGTGGATAGGATAGGATGTAGGATGTAAGATACGATCTTATCCTATCCCATCCTATCCTATGCTATTCTATCCTATCCTATTCTAATCAACTCAGCCAAATATATCCACCTCTATCCTATTATATACACCTGTATCCTATTCTTTCCACCTCTATCTAATCCTATTAAATGTAGTGCAGCTGAATCGTGCAAATAATTGCATGAATTGTGCAAAGGATCCCTGATTTTTAAGGGGTCTTTTTTGATCACTAATAAATAGAAGAATCCAATGTGATTTGAATGAATTTTGACATATAATGAAAATTGACCATTCGTTTATTAAATGATTATTAAATTTCGCTTGTATTCAAAGATGTTTCTTATTGTGATGTCTGTTTTGTGACAGGGGTATTTGGCTAATCCGGATAATTCGCCATCGATTCCGGCCTTGAATATTGTTTTCTCAATACATATGCATGAGAGGGATCGAACAAATTGTCACATGATCACATATCAATCGGGTAAAAATCAATATATGCTAATGAATCGATACTGTCGGTTGCGTGATATTAGAGGTGTGGCTTTATGTTAATCTGTGTACTTTTGATGCTACTTTTTTCGTGTTACATACAACTTCTCACTGTAAGGTGACATCACAAACACGATAGTTAAACGCAGCGGCCTCTCACACAGATTTTATGTAAATGGATCTAAAAAAAATCTAATGGCATGCGTATAACAGTCTGTGCACTGCTGGCTGAAGCGAGCTCAAGATCGATCACCCGAAAAGTCTGACCAACTTTCAAATAGGACAGAAAATCAAAACCAAGTCTTCTCTGACGAGATTGCAACAAGGCTCATCATGGAGTCCCGTCGTCACGGTTGACCAGTATGCAACGTTGGGAAAAACACTGGTAAAAACTGTAGATTGGTCCAGCACCATGCCTAGTGTTTTTGTGATGACTTTAGGATCATATCCTCGGTAAAGCAGGCGACCGACTATTTTCTTACATTTTTGGTTGAAGTTTGATCTGCCTTTGATCCTTCTGATGTTGTTTATAATGTCACCATAAAATGAAGGCAATGAAATTCCCAATGATACAAAGTATAACAAATCGATATATTGATCCAGCTCTAATATGATGTTATGATCACTGATTCCGACTTGAATAGAGCCTGGTTGAACAATTTTTTCCGTAGTGTTACATACAATGTGATTAATCGAAGATGAACAATTCTTAGACAGTCTAGTTGGTACATTGATAATTTGTCAAAAACATACAGATTCATGACAATTGTATATGAGTTGTACAAATAAGAATTGTTGTTTTGAAGACAAATATTGAAATCTCCTAAAATAATACTTTCATCGTCAGCTTTTATCTTTCACAAACACTCTTCAAACATTTCTATAAAAGTTCTATCCTGGGGTGGTCTGTATATTGTTCCCACGGTAACTGGGTTACATGTAGTCTTTGGGAGATGGATATCAACCCATATACCTTCAATGTTCTACCTTTGTACATGCATCATTCAATCTGATGTACATGCTCACGCCCCGCCGCCGTTTCGGTTTCTGTCCGTCCGGAGTATCGTATACCCGCCGATGTCAACTTCAGCATCACAGACAGTGTCTGCAACATTGTTTGATCGAGCCATGTTTCTGTTATGGATATCACCGCAACTTTTGTATTTGAGCTATCAGTCTTATTTCAAAAACACTGGCAATAACGACCTTTTATTTACATAAATGAAGTGCATGCCTTTTTGAAGCTCTCAAAATGTTCGTAAAGGTCTTCATATCCACGTGATTTTGGATTTGGCATTGTATGTTGTGTACTTGGTGTTTCACGTTCGGGATTTTATCATGTTCTTCGGTTTTAATAGTATAAACCCTATAGCATCGATACTAATTTGGCCCCGGTCAATTTTCTTTATATAAAGAGCCAGAGACTGATATCGCTATAGTGTGTATGATAATTAAAATGAAGGCAAGTTTTAAGATATCATTAGATTCTGTAAGATTTTTGTAAGATTTTCATGGGTTCTATTTTTATATATGCATATAAAAATCAAACTGGAAGGAGTCACAACGGAGAGGTGCTTTCCGGCGAGGGGCTCAGAATGGGGACTTGTGAAATTCGCTTCTCCGTGATGTATGTGTATTTATCAAAAACGATTCGGCGAATCCCTAATTTGTTTTAAAATGTTCTTTGGGAAAACTTTTATACGCTTACATGCTCGATAAAATATTTACGGTGTTCGCACGATTCCGAGTTGAACATGGAACTTTAAATTGGCACTGTGCCAAATTCTACAGTGTTTGAGATTTTTAGTTGATACTTTCAATTGATAGTAGGTTTTTTATAGGTAGTCATTTAATGTTGACCTTCTTTCAAGGTCAAATTTTCATTCTCAAGGTCACAACAAACTTTTCCCAATAGAACAAAAAGTATTTGACCTTCAGAGTTCAAACTTCATACATATTATCGTTAAACAAAGCTCTTGTACCTTGACCTTGACCCAAGGTCAAATTCTGATTCTCAAGGTCACATCAATTTTTTGCCTATCGAGCAAATACTACTTGACCTTCAGAGTTCAAACTTCATACATATAATTGTTCAGTCAAGCTCTTGCACCTTGACCTCGACCCAAGGTCAAATTCTCATTCTCAAGGTCATAGCAATCTTTTGCCTATAGAACAAAGACTATTTGACCTTCAGAGTTCATACTTTATACATATAATGCTCTGGCCAAGCTCTTTCACCTTGACCTTGACACAAGGTCAAATTCTCATTCTCAAGATTACAACAAACTTTAGTCTATAAAACAAATACTATTTGACCTCGAGAGTTCAAACTTTAAACAAATATTCTTTAATCATACTGAAGGTCAAATAGTCTTTGTTCTATAGGCAAAAGTTTCCTGTGACCTTGAGAATGAGAATTTTTACGGTTTTCGCGCTATTCCGAGTTGAAAATGGAACTTTAAATTGGCACAGTGCCAATTTCTACAGTTGTTAAGATTTTGAGTTGAAACTTTGATAGTAGGTTACTTATAGGTAGTCATTTAATGTTGACCTACTTTCAAGGTCAAATTTTCATTCTCAAGGTCACAACATACTTTTGCCTATAGAACAAAAACTGTTTGACTTTCAGTTTTCAAACTTCACACATATTATTGTTAAACCAAGCTCTTTCACCATGACCTTGACCCAAGGTCAAATTCCCATTCTCAAGGTCACAACAAACTTTTGCCTATAGAACAAAGACTATTTGACCATAAGAATTCAAACTTCATACATATGATTGTTCGAACAAGTTCTTTCACCTTGACCTTGACCCAAGGTCAAATTCTCATTTTCAAGGTCACAACAAACTTTAGTCTATAAAACAAAGACTGTTTAGCCTTGAGAGTTCAAACTTTACACAAATATTCCTTGCATCAAACCCTTTCACCATGACCATGACCCAAGGTCATTTGTTCCATTTCAAGGTCACAAATGACTTTTAGTTGATTAGATATTGAACTTTGCTCAGATTAAGTTCAATCGTGATGAGAATAATCACAATACTAATTTTTCATCCACGACATTGGTTAAAGGCCAAATAATTACTCTCAAGGTCATAACAATCATTTACCCATGTGGAATTCACACTTTTTGTCCTATACTATTTATTCTTTACACAAGTAGTCCTTCTTATTTGAACCTATCTATCTCTTTTTTTCCTCTATTTTGTAGAAAAATAAATAAGAGTCCCAAGTTAGACTTAAGATCTTTTGACTCATTTGCTGAAGTGAATAGGGTACTAAAGCAACTATTTTTTTTCCATCTTCTTTATTCGGATTTTAACATTTCAGTTCCGAGGAAGGCCTAATAAAGGAGGAATTCGTCTGTTATTGTATTGTCTTTTCTTTATTCCTCTTCTTATTATTATTATTCTTACCCCAAAACCGTTCCGGACACTTTAGAAATAAGTACAGCATCATATGAGAAAACGGAATGTACCACGTGAAAGAGCATATCAAGATCTTGATTGAATTTTTTTTTTCTTGTCAAAAAGTTCATATATGCCCCCGCAAGAGGTCATCAAATGTCAAATCATTAAACACTTATATCTGTACTCAGGACATCATTATCTTTCAGAAAATATATAGTTTACAGTACCTTACCAGGCATAAAATTTACCGTACTTTACAATGGAGATGATTAAAACGCTTTGTAAAAGGACTCAACGGCTACCTTAAAGGAGATAAATTAACATCATGATATAAAAAAAGATAACTCTTTTATTCTTATTCTTTATTTTCATTTTTTTTTTTTTTTTTTGAGTTGCTTGACTTGTACTTTCATGTTTTTGTTATTTTCTATCTATAGAAATTTTCTCATTGCAAAAAAATCATTGTGCAATTCCTGTTTTGATATAGTAATTCTATAGGATTTAAAATTGATAGATAGTGGAATTTAAAGCTTTCATAAACATGAAAGGTATCTATTATCTTTTTTTCTTCTATTTTTTTTTTTTTTTTTTGGATAAATATATAAGAGTCCCATTGTTAAACGTCTTTTAATTCAATAGCATCATTTAAAACCTGATAAATTTACGGCATGGACCGGACATGCATGTTAGACATAAGCTCTTTTGACTCATTGGCTGAATTGAATAAGGTACTTAAGCAAATACTAGTATTCATTTTTCCATCTTCTTTATTCGGATTTTAACATTTCAGTTCCAAGGCAGATCTAATAAATGAGGAATCCGTCTGTTGCTTGCAACAGTAGCCATCTAGTTTTAGTTCTTTTTACTCCGACAATGTTATGCCCAAGAAGTATTTCCCTTGGATTGAAAGGGAAAGTAGAGCATTATGTGCAAAATACTTCACAATGTCCGCAAGACAAAACTTTTATATTTTGGATTCAAAACGACTTTCATACGTCTAATTTGGACTATTTACTTACTTTCAAGCGATTCAAAAAGTTAAAAACAGTAAAATTATCGCAGCTTGATTTTTTGCCATCATGCCGATCGCCGAAGTATTCCCAGAGGGGAGAGTCCAGTAATTCATTTTCGTCCATTTTCCCATAGGCCGCAATGTTAACGAAATCTTGTCGCATTTCACATATACAACTTCAATGCTTACAATCTATACATGAAATTAACCGTCAATGCTAGCGAGTCAAAAATATGTCAGAATAAAAACGTTTTATCATTAGAACACGAAGACAAGAAGTGTAATTCAAGGTCACCTTAAAATCTGCACTAAATGGAGCAGTTATTTTTGCCACTAAAATAGCATAATTTCTACAGCTTTTAGATATTAATGAATGGGTTTTCAGGAATTTTCTCTGTATTAATAAAAAGCAAGAAATGTTTCTATTCTAAAAAGACCAATTTTGTAATTATTGTCCTATCAGAACATCAGAAACATAATTATTTACAGGCTCGCATGTACATGTACCATACACAAAATTGAAATATAGAATTTCCTCCGTTTTACCTGACTCTTCCCTTTATCTTTCCCCCTCTTTTAATCTCAACCAAATCTTGGTACCGCCATATTCAGCAATACATTTGCATGCAACATGCCAAGTTTGAGTCAAATATCTTCATTCGTTTTCGAAAAATTCAGCTGAAATGAAGAGCGTTTGGAGCTATTTTTAGGCACACAACTATTGGTAAATTTCATTTCATCTCCATCTTCTGCTTTTTCAAAACAGACCTGTTATCCTCAAAGGACATTATATTCCCATAAAATAACCTGTTTGGTCTTTCTTTCAGCCTTATCGTAGCTTTATTCTAAGTGGAAAAACTTCACTGCGTTTCCATAGAGTTTATATGATTTTTTTTTCCAGGGTGCCTGAAAAGGGTTAAATATCAGTAAAAAAATGCATGAAAACAGCCAGAAAAATTAGTTTTAAGCTTTTATTGCAAATAGTTTTAGTTTTTCTATGATAATGATCATTATTCAACTAAATGAAAAGAAAAAAGTACGAATATATTGATACAACAACTCGTAATGAGACAAAAACGCACCCCTACCCCCTAATTTCGCAAAAACACGTTTTCTTCTCTCCGTGTCTTATATTTGCCAAAAACGAATCTTTAGCTGAAAAAATTATATCCTTTTTGATACATTCACCTTTGAGAATCATTCTGTATTCAATATATATCAAATTTAGAGATAAATCGTGTAAATCCTAAATTAAAAAGGGAAACAAGGGGGGGGGGGGGGGGTAACCAGGTCTGAAAATCCAAGGAAATGAACTTGTTATGGGCCTATGAAATGTGTCTTTCATGTAAATGACTGAAAGTGAACATTAAAATACCTGAATTAAGTAGATATGAACGATTTTTGATACAAAGGGCAAAACTGGTGCTCCTTTAGTACGCGTGACATACTTAGCATGGGGCGCTTACAGGGGAGAGTCCAGTAATTCATTTTCGTCCATTTTCCCATAGGCCGCAATGTTAACGAAATCTTGTCGCATTTCACATATACAACTTCAATGCTTACAATCTATACATGAAATTAACCGTCAATGCTAGCGAGTCAAAATATGTCAGAATAAAAACGTTTTATCATCAGAACACGAAGACAAGAAGTGTAATTCAAGGTCACCCTAAAATCTGCACTAAATGGAGCAGTTATTTTTGCCACTAAAATAGCATAATTTCTACAGCTTTTAGATATTAATGAATGGGTTTTCAGGAATTTTCTCTGTATTAATAAAAAGCAAGAACTGTTTCTATTCTGAAAAGACCAATTTTGTAATTATTATCCTATCAGAACATCAGAAACATAATTATTTACAGGCTCGCATGTACCCTACACAAAATTGAAATATAGAATTTCCTCCGTTTTACCTGACTCTTCCCCAGACATCTGATTTTGCATTCCATGGAAAGGGATAGATTTTTACTTTCCCATTTCCATCACCTTCGCCATTTTCGGCCATGTTGTATCTAGTTTCGTTTGTGTAATGAAATCGTTTCACGCGAAAAATATTGTTCTAAATCATTTTTTTAAAAAGTCCGATAATCGATTTTCGAAATCACTATCGATTGTCACTGACTTGCATGAAAGAATATGTCCCGAATAAGCCTAATAATTGTCCAGTTTTACTTGCCTTTGGTCCTCTCAGTTCATGCCATATACTATGAAATCACTTTCTATTGTATAAAGATAATAGTGAAAGGGACTTGTCTTGAGATACATTTCTATTTAGTATGTAAATAAAGTTCTATGCTAGGCAAGTATGTTGAAAGAATAGATAAAATCGCATTTTCGATAATTTCAGTACCCGTTACCATAGTAACGAAATAGTCATGATAGTGTTAACACAACTTTATCATTTTTTTTCAAGCATGACCAAAAGGTAACAAAATATAAAACTTTTATACCAGACTTTATGGATAAATTAAATTATAACTAAATTAAAAACAAACTTGTAACAACCCCTCCTCTTGAAAGTGTGTTATGATATTCATGTTCCATTCACTGCGAGTGAAAAATTAATGGTATTTATTTATATAAATAGTTTTCATTTTCATTTTAAGGAATTAGATGTATAATTAGGGATAATTGGTTCACCCTTTTATCGAAACATGTATTCTAAACGTATGACTTAGGTATAACATATAAACTTACCGAATTTTTTTCACATAAGAGTTATCAGCCCTCAGAGTTTACATTGAAGTATATGGAAAAAAACTATTTCCGCCATATTTTTCAAGAAAATGATGGGGGCTCAAATATCATTGATGAAAAATTTCTTCAAAATCATATTTATCAAATTTCAGTGAAAAGTTTAAAGTTCACCGTTTAGATCGTTTGCAATTAATTTTAAAGTTTTTCCCTACCAGGGGGAGATAATTCCAAGAAATCGACCCTAATCAAAAACTCCTTTTTTTCCAAAACCTACCTTCATAGTACAAAAGATTGTGTAACATCAAAAGCAATAGAAAATTATTTATACATATGCTTTCAATATTTTGGGCAAAATTTATTTCATTTAACTTTGTAATCATTACCTTTATGGAGACTGTAGAGGACTATAGTAAGGTAGTTAACATATTAATCATTACCTTTGTGCCGACTGTAGAGGACTGTAGTGAGGTAGTTAACGTTGTAATCTTTAGATTTGTCCCGACTGTAGAGGACTGTAGTGAGGTAGTTAACTTTGTAATCTTTAGATTTGTCCCGACTGTAGAGGACTGTAGTAAGGTAGTTAACATTGTAATCATTACCTTTGTGCCGACTGTAGAGTACTGTAGTGAGGAAGCTAACGTTATAATCATTACCTTTATAAAGACTGTAGAAGACTGTAGTAAGGTAGGTAATATTGTAATCATTACCTTTGTGGAGATTGTAGAGTACTGTAGCGAGATAGTTAACGTCTTAATCATTACCTTTGTGGAGACTGTAGAGGACTGTAGTAAGGTAGTTAACATTGTAATCATTACCTTTGTGCCGACTGTAGAGTATTGTAGTGAGGAAGTTAACGTTATAATCATTACCTTTATGGAGACTGTAGAAGACTGTAGTAAGGTAGGTAATATTGTAATCATTACCTTTGTGGAGAATGTAGAGTACTGTAGCGAGATAGTTAACGTTTTAATCATTACCTTTGTGGAGACTGTAGAGGACTGTATTGAGGTAGTTAACACTGTAATCATTACCTTTTTTCCGACTGAAGAGGACTGTAGTGAGGTAGTTAACATTGTAATCTTTAGCTTTGTGCCGAATGTAGAGTACTGTAGTGAGGTAGTTAACGTTTTAATTATTATCTTTGTGATGACCGTAGAGGACTGTAGTGAGGTAGTTAACACTGTAATCATTACCTTTCTTCCGACTGTAAAGGACTGTGGTGAGGTAGTTAATATTGTAATCTTTAGCTTTGTGTCGAATGTAGAGGACTGTAGTGAGGTAGTCAACGTTGTAATCATTACCTTTGTGGAGACTGTAGAGGACTGTAGTGAGGTAGTTAACATTGTAATCTTTAGCTTTGTGCCGAATGTAGAGTACTGTAGTGAGGTAGTTAACGTTTTAATTATTATCTTTGTGATGACCGTAGAGGACTGTAGTGAGGTAGTTAACACTGTAATCATTACCTTTCTTCCGACTGTAAAGGACTGTGGTGAGGTAGTTAATATTGTAATCTTTAGCTTTGTGTCGAATGTAGAGGACTGTAGTGAGGTAGTCAACGTTGTAATCATTACCATTGTGGAGACCGTAGAGGACTGTAGTAAGGTACATGTAGTTAACATTGTAAGTATTACCTTTTTGGCGACTGTAGATGACTGAATTAAGTACATAACATTGTGCTACCTTTGTGGCGACTGTGGAGGACTGTAGTAAGGTGGCTGCCCACGTCCATTGTGATACTATTGTTGTAGCCGTTAAACCAGCATTAACTTTACCTCCTGCATCGAACGCCAGGTCCAGGGAGTTCTAAATAATAAACAAAATCATAAAGAATATTATTTTTCCGCGTTTCGTAGTATAGCGGGAAAAATTTGTATTAATGTTCAGAACGACTTTATAGTTGTATATTGTGGTATCATTGGTAATAACCAATCAGATTAGAGTACTGTACTGGTCACTGTAGAGTGGTCAAGGGTAGTCATTCTCTAGCCGCACGTTCACCGCTTCACAGCAAAATTTCTATATTTTGGAAATTTGTGTAATATCGATAATTGGTGTAAAACTAAAAATGAGATGGACAAGTATTCTTCAACTTATATACATTTTCTAATGTAAAAATATATTACTAAATATTTGATGAAATAGATATATTAACGTGATTTATATCTTGCCTAGTTTCAGAGGTTTTTATCCCGAAAAGGGTTTTTCGCTATGTTTTCCCCTGGGTCTGATGTAAATCTGCTTCTTTGGAAACAAAAGTGACCTTCTCATTTGAATTGTTATACAACGAATACAGAAATTCTAAACAGTCAAAATATATGATACTATGTTTTTGTTTATGAGTTTTGTGAAATGTTTGAATATAAGCAGCATCCGGTAGCAACGTCGGGCTGTTCACAAATTGTATTTTGCGTTTTTTTATTTATCTATATGAATTGAAGGAAGGAGAATGAATACAGACACATTGTTTTGATTAAAATGGCATGATCGTTAAAATGATATTCACGTCACATTGTCACGGGTCGGATTACATTCAACTTACAATCGACCAGATTATTTATATTCAACTTACAGGCGACCAGATTATTCATTTTCCTCAAACTCAAAGTCAAAATATCATTTGAAGCTCCGAGCAATCAGGACAAGAAAACAAAAACAAAAACAAAAAACATACAAAAAAAGAGGCCCAAGGGGGCCACATCGTTCACCAAAGAGAAAGGAGGGGATCTCCAACAACACCAGGCCGCAGCACCCACAGCCAAACCCCAAAACACCTAATGCAAAAAAAAAAAACACACACACAGAACAGACACCCACAGAAATAGACGCAAAAGGCACAAGGAAAACCACTTCGTACCTTAGAAACATGAAACATAAAAGACCACACATAAAGCAACGAGACCAATGGGCAACCGGTGCCAACTTAGGGCGGCCATCTGCCACGTAAGTAGCAGACGGTGTGGTTATCCTGGGTTACGTGCCTGGGTTACGTGCGCACAACCCTCCCACTATTCCGATAACCCAGAGGTCTCGAAGAACGCACAATTATGGTGTAAACCAACCTCCTCATTGTAAGATGACCACACACCAACAAGACCGTAAAACACAGGTATCCTAAGTTTCAGACAAAAGAATGAAAATGGTCTATTTGATGGAGGCCTTAAGTACTTGCTTTGTGAAGTTCTGAGTAGTGGTTACAGAGAAGTCGAAAATGAGTCAGCCAATCAGAGCCCTTAACGGCAATATTTGACAACCGATTTGCACGAAAACAGAAACATGGTAGAGCACCTTGAGTACTTGCTTCCCGTAAGGATTTAGTGAAATTCTGTGCAGTGGTTTCAGAGAATTCGAAAATGCGTCAGCTAATCACAGCCACTAGTGACCATATTTGTTGACAGATCTGAACAAGAAAAAAAAAAAACATGGCATGCTTGCTTCGTTTAAGGTTTCGTGAGATTCTGTGCAGTGGTTACAGAAGAGACGTTTCTTGAGGATCTTGATTTCTGCTTCTTGTAAGGTTTCCTGTAAGACAACGGTTGCTCCGGAGATGTTGGTAATGTTAGCAGCAATTCCCTGTAAGAACCAAAGAATTGCAATAACATGTTGGTACGGCATGTCATAGATTTTAGAGATTTTTGTATGGAAGTTCAGTATGAAGTAACCATTACCTTTGAGTAAAATCAAACCCAGTTTTTTTTTTCAAAAAGGTTGTCGTTGCCATGGTAACGGTATCTGAAGTTTCAAAAATCGGGAAAATTAAGAGGACGAGGTATATTTGTAGGCTTCCTCATCATGGAAACAGGTACGCTTTTTATCTGAAATTACTTTCAAATTGATTATGTTCTATCAATCCTTTTTATTATACATATTTGTTAAGTTTTTTTACATTAATCTCGGATGCCGTTTGTAAACAAGATGAAAGATTGGGCAAAAATAAGGTATCAAACGGCTTTTATATGGGCATTTAAAGGCCCTTTTTACATATGTTACTGTTTAACAAGATTGAAAGTTTCATAAGAGCACCTGTTTTTGAAGACAACAATATTGTGATCCAATGAGTATCATAAATTGAACTAAACATGAATATAAAATTTTGATTGGGCACATTTGTCCTATTATATACAAAGCACCTCAAATGTGGTTGCTATGGCAAAATACGCTTAAATGTTTCGATACGATAAATTTGAACACAATCTTTATCAAACTATCCACATGCATGCGATATTGGAACAGATGTTTTCATCTTTCAGAGACTTTTGAATATAAAGATCACTTTAAAAATATTTCAAGGTCACCCACTGCATTTCCAAGGTCATTAAACCAGACATGGCTTTTCTCCGCTTTAACCCTCTTGCTGCGACAAACTGGTTCAAATAATGTTACGTCACTGCGAGAAATTTTGACGTCACGCTGTAAAAATAACGTTCGTCATTCCCGCCAGGTGTAAAACAGCTGTTACGCTGCAGGACAGGGATGCTTCATGATATGTTTGAATTTTCCTATAAGTCCGATCAATTCAGAAGATAAATTTGATACATACAATATTTTTAAAGAATATATAATGCAACTCAGAATAAAAAGGGACTGAATTTGAAGTCCCATTTTTGGGTTTGCCTGTTAATTGCACTACATAACAACACGGTTCTAAGTATATAGCAAATTTATTCATTGAACAATTCTATGTGGCATCAATATGGGAATTCACTAAAATGCACAATTTTCTAGTTAAAGGAAACATCTTTACATAGTAGTCTTTGAATTATACAGATGAACATTCATACCAAATTTCATACAGATACATATACATAGAGGAAAAACATTTTGAAACGAAATCTTTGATATACAGATGAACATTCCTACCAAATTAACATGTAACAAAAAAAAGTCTATGAAGACTCATAATCAATTACTACGTTTTACAAATGAACATTTCTACAGAAATCAATCTGAGATATTATCAGCCCATGATACTTTGTACAAATGTATCAAACTTTTAGGGGTAGCAATACTGATCTCAAACAAGCTTACAGATGAACATTCCTACAGAATTAACAACTCATGCTAATTCATATAAACTTTTTAAGTGTGCGGAATATCATCATGAAATCAGCCAACATTTACAGATGAACATCCTACGAGAGCAAATCATATCAGCTCATGATAATTAATGTTAACTTTTTTGGTGGGTAGCGGTAGCTATATATCCTGAAATAAGCTCAAATTTACAGATGAACATTTCCATGCATATCAACTAGAGAAATTATCGGATAATTCATATCATTTTGTTAGGAAAGGAGGGTGTTAAAACTATATCAACCTGAAACAATCTAACATTTACAGATGAACATTCCTACGAAATCAAGTGGAGAATTAATCAGCTAATGATACTTCATATTATTGGGGGGATAGCTATATCACCCTGAAACAAGCTCATATGTACAGATGAACATTCCTACGAAAATCAATCAGAGATTTTATAAGTTCATGATACTTTTTGTATGCAGGGGAGAAGAGGTGTTTAAGCTATATTATTCTGAAACAAGCGCATATTTACAGATGAACAAGCCTACGAAAATCAGTCAGAGAATGATCAGTTCATGATACTTCAAATTCTTTTTTATGTTTGGAGGGAGGGGTGGGGTAATAGCTATATCTTCTCGAAAAAAGCTCATAAATATTTACAGATGAACATTCCTACGAAAATCAAAGAAGATCAAGATCAGCTCATGATACGTTTTTGAATGTAGAGGAGATTAGGTTAAACTGTTTAAGCTATATCGTTTTGAAACAAGCTCATATTTACAGATGAACATTCCTACGAAAATCAATCAAAGAATCTATCAGTTTATGATACTTCATTTTACTTTATATTTTTTTTTGTTTGGAGTTGGTGATAGCTAATTCTCATCCTGAAACAAGTTCATATTTACAGATGAACATTCCTACGGAAATCAATCAAAGAATGTATCAGTTCATGATACTTCATTTTTTTTTGTATGGAGGGGGTGATAGCTATATCATCCTGAACCAAATTTATCTTGACAGATGAATATTCCTACGAAAATCAATCAGAAAATGTATCAGCTCATGGTACTACATATTTGATCTATGGTGGGGAGGGTGTAGTTTCATCTTCCTGAACAAGTGATAATTCTTACAATAATCAATCAGAGAATTTATCAGCTCAAGATATGTCATATTTTCTTTTTGGGGAGGGGATGTAGGCATGGGGGAGCAATATCATACTAAAAGAACCCGATATTTACAGATGAGCAGTTATACCAAGATAACTCAGAGAAATTATCAGCCCATGATATTCACTGACAAGGGTTTAGTACCCGAAACGTGCATGTCTGGTCCATGCTGTAAATTTATCAGGTCTTAAATTATGCTATTGAATTGAAGACGTTTAACATTTTACCAACAGCTTTACTATATATTGTTGAACATCAAATTCAACATCGTGTATTTGGCTCAACTATTTCTCAATTTACATTTACCTTGAATTGTTTAATTATATATTTGGAATCTACAGTATCTAATGTATGATGGTCTTTATTATTAAATGTCAATGATTGTTTCCTTATGTTCAGTTGGAATTTTCCCTCCTTTATAACTCGGTTTGTGGCAAAAGGTATTTCTTTCCTCCTTCACTGCTCCCAGATATACTTTTTTCCCTGTCATACTCTATAAGGCAGCTGGCAAACATATCTGAAATTCATATAAGGAAAATTACTCAGTTGACCTTTATTAGTGGAATTCTGAACTGTAATTCAATTATGATTTAGAGCTGGAATACTTCTGTATTATTATTATGAACACTTATTTCTTGTTGCAATGTGGAGCAGTTAAAATCGTTCCCCGTGACTTGATATTTAGAACTGTATTAATTACTTCTTTCCAGCTCTGTCGCCTGAAAGAACTTCGTTTTGACTTCATATATATTATTTTGCTATTTCGGAAACTTGTCATTCTATTCAAAAACATCAAATATCGAAATTAAATAAGGTTAACACCTTAGCTCCATCCCTCCAATGTTATTTTGAACATAGATTTTATTTGGATATGCTACTGAATCGACCATAAAGGAAATTCGGTAAAGTAAATGTACAAATTTAAATTCCAAAAACAAGAGGGCGCAACTGAAATGTTTTTGGCGGTTCAGCTGGAAGTATCGCTGATGAGAATTTGATATTCGAAACACGTGATTGGTGCAAAAAAAAATGATTGGAAATTTTCTTCATGAATGTATAGAGTTGGAATAGATCTCAACTGATAAATTCGATGAAGATACACTTACAGTAGCAGGTGCTGATGCTTGTTAATTCCCTTTTTCGGTTGAGCGTACAGACTGAAAAAGAAAGAATGACTCATCTTTTTTACATGAATTAATAACATATTTAGTATAAGAACAAGCCTTAAATAAATCTTGTGTACGCATTTAAGCATACCTTGTATTTTCTGATATAGAAAAGAATGAAATAAACCTAGGCAACGCAATGAGTAGCATCCCCTAGCACTGAAGGAGAATCAATGTGCAGTGTAGGCTTTTCACAAGGAAAAATCAATAAGGTTCACCCATTAGTCATAAGCATTAAGTGTATAAAGTTTAGTTTAGATCCCATGAAGACTGCACCCTCTAGGCTGTTAAAGGATTTTGAGAATTTCCAGTCTGTGACCTTCACCTTTGACGTTTAAAATCCATAGGATTCTTCCTCTTGTCATAAACATTAAGTGTCTGAAGTTTTATTAAGATCAAATCAAAATTGCACTTTCTACATGTTCTAGGCTGTATATAAGGATTTCAACAATTTCTAGTTTGTGACCTTGAACTTTGACTTCTGACCTTGAATATCAATATGGTTCTTCTCTTGTGATAAGCAATCTGTTAATGAAGTTTCATTAAGATCTAATCAAAACTAAACCCTAGGTTGCGTACACGTGATTTGACCTTTTCAATCTGTGAAATTGACCTATGGCCTTGAATGTCAATAAGGTGTTAAACGTCTTCAAATTTGATAGCATCATTTAATAACAGATCAATTTGCACCATGGACCAGGCATGCACGCTTCGGGTACTTAACCCTCGTCTGTGATCCACAATCTAAACAATGTAATATGGCCAAAGAGTGTGAAAATTATATCCAAAAATGTACCGGAAAACGTGGCAGGATGGATGGGATATGATGCTACAGGACCCACTTTTTTTTTTTAGCAATTTCAAGATTTTTTGATAACAGAAATTTTCGAATGTGTCGAAGAGACAGATTCTCAACCAAAGTTGATCGAACATGTGCCCTCGGGGACTCCTGGTCCACCAGCAGTTACACTCAAGTGGTTCAAATGTTAAATATCTTCAATAGCATCATTAAAGAACAGATCAATATGCAGCATGAACCATACATTGACGTTTCGGGTACTTAACCCTCAATGATCCCCAATCTAAACAATGTAGTATGGCCAAAGAGTGTGAATATTATGACCAAAAATGTACCGAAAAACGTCGAAGGATGGGTGGGATATGATACTACAGGACCCACGTTTTAGAAATTTTAAGATTATTTGATAACTGAAATTTTCGAATGCTTGTTAAATATAATTTTGATATGCATTCCATGTTTTGTAAACCATGTTTTAAACTCTTTCAATAAGTCGAAATTTAAAAGAAAATAAAAACACTAACAGACGGGGAATTGACATCGGATTATTACCTTTGAATAAAATTATATGAGCTCATAGAATTTTCTTTCTCACTAAATTTGATATGAGTATAATTATCAGACCATATTTCATTTGGTTAAGATTTTATAACTCCTTAAATTCATGTTCTTTTCATTTATATATTCATATGTACGTATTGGATATACGCCTCAAACAATTCAATCTTAAAGATATTGTACAGTTTGAGGCCCGTAGGGCCGAAAACTGTCCAATATCTTTAAGAATGAATTGTTTGAGGCGTATATCGTACTTAAAACATTGATCACTATTCAAAGTGGCGTGACCTTTGACTTTGTTCTTATTATGTTAATTGTCTTTACTGTAACGAAATGTAATCACTCCAGGTTCTAACATTCTCGCTACTAGCAGTAGGGAGTCGTTTATAAAAGAAGATAACGTAGATGAAATTTTCAATTAAAAAAAAAAAGGTTGACAAATTATGACGCAGATTCCGTAAAACAAGACGAAATTGGATGCAATTTTGGGGAAAAAATCGACGAGAATACTTTGCGTGATGACGATTTAGTTGAAGCTTCTTGTGAGATATAGAATAAAAGGGCGTGTCTCTAAAATTGTCGTTTTCCGGACAAGCAAAAATAACATAGTGCCGAAATACCGGAAAGAAATCAGTGGGGACGTTCAACTTACTATATGCAAGGTTAAATGAAAGAAACAATTCAGGAAGATATTTTGAAGGAGTCTAGTTCGAAAACCTGACATAAACTCAGCCTTTGACGGTTATTTGCACAGGGAGGGGGGGGGGGGGCTGGGCGACTGGGCGAAATAACCGTCAAAGGCTGGATTTAGGTAAGGTTTTTCGGACTAAGGAAATCGAGCAAAAATCTTAATTAAAAGTGAAATTAAAAAGATGGAAAAAATTAAGACCGGAAAAAAACAACCGGACTGAACTATAGTGTCTCTTACAATATCATTTCCGACACAACGACCGATTCTTTAGACATATAAGATTGTGCTGGATTTTGTCAACTCAGGAAAAAATAGCAGTCAGTACCATGAAACATGGAATTCTTGTCACGTGATTTCTAAATAGGATTGTAACGGTTGTACTGTAGATGTCAAAGTACTTTTACCTATGACTGTCCAATATTTAATCTAGGTCGCGTATATTTTTTCTAATAAACGTGACCTAGATTTGATATTGGACAGTCAAAGGTAAATTTCGGACTGTTAGAACAAAGGCATGACGTCACATCAATGTTTTAAATGCAGTTTATGGGAAGAAATCATAAAGTAATCCAAGAGCCGGTACACTCGATGATAGAGATGAAAAGAATATTCGATTTTTTTTGCGAATTCAGCGAATATTTGAACGTAAAATTGGCATTCGAATATTTATTATCATACATGTTTTATCATGATCATTATAAATACATCGATGTATTATACAGAAAATAAGGAAATAAAAAGCATTGTATAACTTGAGTCTACGAGACGGTGTTATTCCTACAAACATGAAAACCGATATCGATAAATAGCTCGAAATCGGGAATGACAAGTTTGGTAAGTCGCGATCGCGCTGTAGGGTTTGCTTGTATTTTCAAATGTTTTCATCCTATATCCATGTGCATTTGAATAATTTCTGTGAAAACAAATACAGGTCAGGATTAGATTTTTTCCTGCATTTTAGTAGGCCTATCATAATTTCCTAGAAACACGAGAATCCCACTACCGTTCATGCTAACTTGCTCAAGTTGTTGCAGTTTTCAAATTATGCGCGTAGCAACCGATCTTATCACTGTAAACAGTCACAGTACTGTGCTGTCATGTTTATGAACTTTTTCAAGTTATTTGGACTATTTGTGAATATTTGTATTGGGTATTTCATGCGTTAGGCATGTTTTCTTTTGCGTTAGTGTGAAAGTAGTTCCGGTCAATTTTGACATTTTATCATTCATAATGAAAGTCACAATAAATGTGATCGACCAATTAAAATGCATAGAATCAGATAAACAAACACATTTGGTAATTATTTTTCAGTGAAATCTTACAGGATTAATTGCCTTATCAGTAATGATGAACCGTACAGACAGTTATTTGGGACAAAAACCAAAAACAATTAATTAAGGAAAGTGCATCATATGTACTGGGTTTAACGCAAATAATTAACTATTCATTTTTGCTAGCTAATGTCACGTTTAAATCAATCATTACATCATACGATAATGTAGCATGATATCCCATCCATCCTGCTACGTTTTTCGGTACACTGGTCCATGCTGCAAATTTATCTGCTTTTAAATGCATGCAGATGCTTTTGAATTTGAAGACGTTTAACAATAGTAACAAATTTGGATTGCAAAGCTAAAACTTATAGCACAATATTATAAACGAAGACGCTTAAAAGTCGAAACATTTTCTATCGGGCAAAGTTATTTTTAATTTTGTTTATGATATCAGATGTGCAAAAAAAATGAATATAATCAACCTCTACAGGGTACTACTTTTGCAGTAATTAACACCCTATTAAATCTTATTATGAGATGCCATAATCTTTGAAACGACCAAAACTACTAATATATACCCTGAGTGAAATGAGTAATACATAAAATCCAGTTTTACAAAAATATATTTGGTACATGTAAATCACTTACGTTTTGAAACTCTAATCTTTCCAAAAAATCGTTCTAGATTTGAGACATGTACTCTTCTGTTACTGATTTTTTTCCTCCGCGTTCTTTTCAATGAATCACAAATCCTTAATTTCCTTAGATCCATCCTCTAGTGTGATCTGTCAATAAAACGTGTTTTGGTTCAGTTGCTATGAAATTTCTTCTTATTTTTAGCACTTCATATCGGTAAAATAATGCATTTATCACCATTGCATGTATATTTACTTTTAATTTTTAACTACATGTATAAGTATTTATTGTAACTCTCTTACCTTTATCTGATTTCTGAAAGGTCCATAATCTACTTGCTTGAGTTTTTGTTTTCTCTCCTCTGAATTTTCTTTGTGAAAGCCTCCTGAATTCGACCACTGGTGATCCATTTTGAATTACACTAAGCATATCATAGGACTGCGTTCAAAGGGACGTCTTTATAACCATCAGCTGAGCATTCTCGTTGAGCCACTTCCTGTCTTAAGTTACTTGACCACATGTTGATAACTGACTAAAGAATTGTATCATTGCACCATCGGCGCCGAGGTTTATGCTAGAGGATAAAACGACCGAAAGGTTCTAGTCTGACTATATGATAACGCGAGTTGGTCGACACATCTTATGTGTTATACATATCAAATATGTCATTGTCTGTGTTGTGTCTACATGTCTGTTTTTTTCTTTTTTTAAAATATGAATTGAAAAATAAAATGTAATTTTTTTTTATTTTCATTTATCTGTAGATCGAAGTGAGATTTTAATTTATTCCAGGCCATAACTTTTCTCCTTTCATAGAGATGAATTACAATGTATATATTTCAAAGAGGTTATTGGATTTCTTTCTTTCTTTTATATTTAAGTTATTCAAAAACTTGCAGATTCGCATTTGTGGGAATATTTGCCTTTCTCTTGCCAACTCGTAGAAATCAATATTATCGGGGAATAAACATTTTACATCTTTCTCCTTCTGACAAGATAAATAAACAAATGAACACTGATATGATGAAAGTGCCGTGGGCAATAACAACGTAACGTGTCAGTGGTACCACTGCACTATGTTGTATACAATAAGATGGTGTTTATCAGGGCTACATATGTATGTGTATATGTTTATGCAAGATACTCAAAATATCATATTGTTCCGATACATGATACAGTGCATTTTTTAGAAGAATTGTTGTAATATGACCAAAATGAAAAGGTGAAATGAAATTAGATTAACAAAAGTAAAACTACCTTTACTTGTACAAAATATTGTGCATATGTACATCTTGAAACGGAATGAAAGGAAATCGAACGAATATATATTATCCTCCACACCCCCCCCTTTTCCTCTCAAATTTGATAAGGATGTTGAAATATATTATGTCATTCTTGATTCCTGGATTCTTTTCTACCATGATAAAAGAAGCCCTGCGAAAAAAAATACTCGAAATCCAACGCTTTTCTATGTAAATCGTTTTAAAAACTATTGAATAAGTAGGCAAGGGTAGGGGTTCTTTCTATACAAGTTCAGGCAGGGAGGGGTGGGGTATGGGCTATAGGACTAATTGTTATTGTCTCTGCTTTTTTCTTCATCAAAAATTGTATCATAACCGCATTTTTATTATGAGCCTAAAAACTAACAAATCGACCATATCAAATGATATGATCATCGTGGTTGTTAAAATTCTTTCCATTGCTTATCATTGTTACATATAAATTTGATCTACAAAAATGCAATAAAGGAATAACAACAATAACATAGCCGTTGTTTATTGTCCATTATTTCTCTAAGTCGCATGACCAAATTAAAGTGCCTCAACATTGCACAATCTACTACTTGATATTAATGAAAGTCATCTTTTCCCGAAAACGCGATATTACTTCTGCGGTGAAGATTTAATGAGTTACTTGCACCATCTTACGACCACATGTGAACGCTGGTCTCCTGTGTTCTCTGTGGCCAGGCGTAATGCCTGACCGTTGAGGCTTATACAGAGAAAGGGAAAGAGAGAGATATATATTTAGATTAGAATTGAGGAATGTGTAGGGATAACAAAAATATACATTTTGAACACAGAGCACGATAAGACATAATTTATAGGTATTTACAAGGACTTATGCAAACAAGTGATGAATACAGAATTCTTCCGACCAAAAAGAATATTTATATATACACCCAGACAAAAGTTACGCAACAGTGAAATTGTTTTTAATACAAAATGCTGGTTTGATAAAAAATATTTGAAAATCATGTATCATGATATAGATCTGACATTTGACGAAGACAATATCACTTTACTTATCATAATTGTATAATGCAACTTATTTTAAATCGGGATCAAAATGGGGACTTCAAGTTAGACATTAAGTTCATGGAGTTAATTTATCTCGTAGAATTCGGTGTTCAGTATGGTTGTAATGAATCAAATTGTTAATCTGATGGAATTCAAAACTGAATAGGTATAAAAAATGAATTATCTCTTAAGAATCGGGAGTAATTTGTTTGGAAAAATATATCGTGTCAAAAAGCGCGTTTATGAAACCGGAAGTGAAAAAAAAAGCGCCTATGTAACGATAGAACTAAATTTATTATCAGACAAACATTTAGACCATGAATAAGATATTTTGATCTTTTATTATTATAACTACCGTTTTTATAAAAGAAATAAAGTTTGACAACGATATATTTTTGGATGCTTTTTTCTGTATTTTCTTTAAAATAATACCTTCGTGATCACTATTTTCTTGAATTTTTTAATCAACCATAGTTAGTTTAAACTGGTATTTATTTCATTATGCATACATAAGTTATTACAGACAAAATACAATGGATTGGGAAACAAGTAAAAAATATACTTATATATCAATCTTCATGTAGGACAACCACCTGCCAAAATGTCACTTCCGGTTAAGAGATTAATCAGTCGAATCGTAAAATTTCTCTTTTTATGACAAAATTAAAAACCGGATGTGCATCCCGTTCGACCAAATTTCGGCATAATATGGCTAAAAGTCATCATTAACATCGGTGAACATGGAATACAGACCAATTATGAGCAGCAAATGTATTAATTGAAATTATCGGCAATTCATTAACAAGAGCGATTGAAAGAGGGGTAGATGAAATAAACCTCAATCGAAAGTCCACTGAGAGAATATACTACTAAATTTTTGAATGAAAACCGTATAAGATTTGTGAATATTGAGGCTAATGTGGTTTATCTCTTTTTCTAGTACCTGTTACCGTTATTTTTCAATACTTCCCTTCAAACTTAATTCTACATTATTTTCCCTCAAAAGTACATTCTTTTTATTTGGGGCTCTACCCAAGGTAATTGTTTCAATTTCGATATCAATTTAGTGTTATATGTTAACAAAAGGTGTAAAGTCATCTATAAAAGAATTATTATTTGCCATATTTTACGAAAACTTCTCGTCGCTACCGTTTAAAGTATAAGGACTCCGAAATATTGGGGTGTTACTTAACTTTTGTCGGGGTGTATATATTCTCAAACATTACTTCGACTCGAGAGGAGATAGAGAACTCTTTTTTTATTTTCTTTCATTTTTCTTCATTTCCCTGTCCGATAAATCCTATTTAATATATCAGTTCCAAGCGAAGAAATTGAGATGGTTGGAATGGAAAGGGCGAGGGGGGGGGGGGGGGGGGGGGAGGGGGGTTACAAACGTCTGAGCTGCGAACTTTCTCATTATCAGGCCGATAACATGCCACACTTTTTTAAAGATACAGAAATAAAATGTGCGAAATGTTGAAAATGTTGAAAATACCAGGAAAGTTAGAATTAAAAAAAACCAAGCAGGCTGATCGTAGATTCCTACTTCTCCAATGCCCCTGATGCAAAAAAAAACTACCTAATCATAAACATGTGTCTCATTATTCAAATATCGATAGGCATGAAATTAAAATGTCACGTGAACATATGAAATACTGTATTTCTTATCAAATCTGTTCATATTGGTGTATTTCATATGAATAAAATGTAGAGGGATTAGGATCTGAAAATAGAATCGGGAATATATATATGTCTGTTTCCCCCCTAATATCTATTATCTAATTGTACTTTTTCACAATAGTGCACAAACCAGCACATAGTAAATGTGACAATAATTATTATAATTTCAATATGTAAGAATATTCGGTTAAAATCACTGCTTATCTATGCTTCATACTATTATGTGAAATGCTATATGTTTCCACCACACATGTGGTCAGCAGCAAGATTTAGCGATAAGACGTACGCTCGACTATCTTCCGCTGCAGGTGTAAATGGACACTAAAACCACAAAATACGGGGTTTTAACACAGGAATTTTGGCAAGTGAATTATGCAATCGCAAATTGATTCATATTTGTTATATGATGGACTTAAAACATCCTGTGATGTAGAACCACTTTAACTCAATGCTAGTGTAATGTTATAATTTATGTTAAACGTCTTCAAATCCAATAGAATCATATTTGCAGACCAGACATGCACGTTTCGGGTACATAACCCTCGTAAGTGGTCCTCAATCTAAACAATTTTTAAAATATGTTTTCAACAATCTCGTATATATACGAGACTTTCTCGTATGAAATAATCTCGTTGCTTCCACACTTGAAATACAATATCAACATTTTGAGTTATGTAGCTATGAAATGTCTTTTAATTAATAAGTTCTTTAAGAATTATTTCTTCTCAACTTGATTTGACATTTTGTCTTATGATTAGAAAGCATTTCTTACATACATTGATATACATCACGAATTTCGATAATATTTATTTCAATTAAAACTTGAAAAAAAATCGTGAAAAATCTCTTAATTACGACAAGGCGTACGAGAATTTTCTCGTTACTGAAGAATTCGAAGTTTTCTCGTAACTGCAAAAAAATTCCTTGCCTATTGATCTCGTTGGTTTATGTGTAGTCCTTTGTGTTTGATGTTTCTGTGTTGTGCGTTGACGTTCCTTGTCCATTATGCGTCTCTTTTCGTGCTTGTCTGCTTTGTGTTTTTGCATTGAGTGTTTTGGGGTTTTGCTGTGGGTGCTACAACCTGGTGTGGTTGGAGATCCCCTCCTTTGTTGTAATTACCTGAAAGTTTCTTGAAAGTACGCATGAGAAATTTGTTCATAACCTGCAATATTGTGTTCTCATAACTACAAGGAATTTTCATCTAACATCGAGAATTGTTTTTTCCTTAGGGGATGTTCGGAGGAGGAAAACAATAAGAATGAATACTTTTTTTCCTGTTGATCTAATTTTGTTTTCGATGTGCATGTTGAAAAACGTCAGAGCTATTAACCGATGTTTCTTATTTTTTGCTTTTCATGAATATATATCATATAAATAAAACCGAGATGTCCTCATATTTTCTCAGTACATGTAAGCTCATCCAGCTCAGATTTGAATATTTAGACGGAGAGAAAATAAAGCATTAACCCTGAGGTCATACAGACCCTCCTCGTGTTGTCTTTATATCAAACAAGTTACTGACCATGCTGACCGGTACCACATACTGACCGTGGGAATGTATATGCAAAGAGGACGTGAAGCATCAATTTGAAAAATGACGGAAGCACTGCCGTGGAGATTTGAACCTGTTAATGAAACATGGCAGTACTTGGAACTAAATATCGAATTCTCGGGGAATGAGGGAGTTTTTACAAACTAACACAGACCATGCTCTTGGAAAACCGTCTGAATTGTTAAAAATCAAGGAGGATGGTGACTGCCTTTTGAGGGACCTGTCGTATGCAATAAGTGTTTCTGAAGAAAATCATGGACTCTTAAGATCAATTTTTGTTTCTTCAATCAAAAATCGAAAAGATTTAAATCTGGGAGGCGTTATATTTGATAACAAAAGACCTGAACAGTACTTGAAAGATAATGAAATGGAGGTAGACGGGAATTGGGGTTCAGAGGTTGAAATTTTTGTTCCTGCTACAGTATTGAAGACGGATATATATTACAAATGTCTTGCGTTAAAAAAAACAGACTCGGTCACTCACTGAAGTCAGATATGGATACTACATACCTATCTATCGCATACGAATGGCAATAACTATGACATTGTGCTAGCAGTTCGAAATGAAGAAAAAAAAACAGTTGTAGAAGGAGCCACCACGTAAGTAATATTTTAGAACAATAGTCCTTAATTATGTATTGATTGCTTGCGTATGAGGATATACATGTACACTAAAACTATCATAAAATTCCTATAAGTAAACACTTAGATCTTGTTTTTCTTTTTTTTGGGGGGTGCTTTGGCTTTTTTATTTTCTTATTTCTTAAGTCCCTGCAAAAAACGAGGGTATATAGTGATGCACATGTACATCTGTTCGCCCCTCTCTTCAAGAAAACTTTTATCATGGTAAGGGAGAATCATAATCATTTCATTTCTTATGTATAACTATTTCACCAAAACGTCAATCGAATATGGATTATGTCACATGTGCCTCTTGAAATCCAGAAGACTTCATTTTGATAGGTTTCCTTGTATTCTAAGGCAAACCATCCTACAGAATCAATTAATTTCTTGGAAATGATTATTTCACCATTTGTTCACCAGGAAATACAGGTCAAATTCGAAGATGGGTAATGTCACACTTCTGCCCCTGGCCGTTGTTTTTTTTTTTTTTCTTGCAATGGGGTGAAATATCTATCATAGTTTTTTTTTACAGCATGGATCTTTTTAAACAGTACATAAAGAAAACATATATTTATGTATCAAGAAATTTTTGTCTGCGACTGAATAGAGTTTTCTATTTTGTAGGGAAATGTATCGCCTTCTTTTTGCTGTATACTCCTACACATCAAGAGACAAATACTGAACATTCTTTTGATACATAAAGTCATTACCTTGCAACAGTGGGGACGTCCTAGGTATATCTCTACGAGTTTGATGCATTAGGGACTTCAGTGGAGGATTTGTACAAACAGGCAACCAGAAAGTATTGTCAATCAACATCCAAATGTAAGTATAACAAGAAAGCAAATAATATATTCATGAAAAATATATTTGAAATATAAATAATCATTTAATGTTTTTGGATTTTTTCCAGTCATGAAATAAAGTATCATAGCAGAATTTGTCGCCGCTGCACACTTTGCCACTGGAAAGATGTGTCATTTGTGCAAGCTATATGTCGTCGCCGAAAATTTGTGCTGATGTTATTTTTCTCTCATAATAATTATGATTTCAAGGGCGGCATTTATTTGAAACATTGGTTTGATAATAAAAATACTGATTGTTCCGAAGTTTAACGAAATCGTGTGTAACCGAGAATAAAAACTTCTATAAAACAAAATTGTGAGAGATAATTTATGCAACAAAGGAGGGGATCTCCAACAACAACAGGCTGCAGCACCCACAGCAAAACCCCAAAACACCCAATGCAAAAACACAAAGCGGACAAGCACAGAAAGAGACGCACAAGGGACAAGGAACTTCAATGCACAACACTGAAACATCAAACACAAAGGACTACACATAAACCAACGAGACTAATGGGCAACCGGTGCCGACTTTTGCAAGTAATATTTAGATATTCAAATGGTAGTAGTATTCAAACCCCATTTACGATAAAACTTCGTTTTTGACAGTTTAATCCCTACGAGACCATATTGTATGTTAAGATAAAGTGAAGTCAAAATTGTTCAAATTTCATAGGAATAAGCAACAAGCAACTTGGCACATGCAAATCCATACTACTGTCTGTGAAATGGTAATTCATTTATATTTATTATCCAGTGTTTATCAGAGTCTGATCCAGGATGATTTTCGGGTGAATAGCATGAAATCTCGGATGGGAACAGATCAGATTACTGGAATTGCATAAACGATATCGTAATATCATTGAACCAATCAAATCATGCCTTTTAACGTTATCTGACCATGGTTTATTATATACCGCATTCCTCTTTGTCATTTAGTGACTTGGAAGTAATTTTACTATTTTGATTTATAAACATGCCAAATGGACAATTAGAGTAGTTATACATAATTTCCTTCTTTTTCATTATAATTGTTTGACGCGCTTCATCTAAGACTGACCTGACCGACTTTACTGTAAACATTTGCTATCTTCTTTAATCAATGTAGCAGTAAACAAATTTATCCTCAGTGATTAAAAAGACGTCAAACTACTTTTCCAAACTGATTTAAAAGGGGGGAAAGTCAAATTGTTATTAGTTAATTCTTCGGTATAAAATTAGAATTGCTTTCTTTCATTCCATCTCATATTTAGTTAAGCCAGTTTCCAATAATATCAAGTAACTTTTTAGAAGATTTCAAAATCCATAGAGTCATAATTAATTGCTGGAACCTTTCATTTTTACTAAACACAGACAAAAATGTTTTGAATTTAAATAAATATTTACACAGGATGTTTTTATCTTGAACATTAGATAATCATAAAACCAGGAAAAGATTGTACGAAAGCAGAGTCAAATCAAAGGAAAAACAAGAAGATGTAAAGATGGAGAAAAAGCTAAAGAAATGACAGACAAGGATGGCACTTCAAAACACCAAGGAACAAATCTGTGTAAAAACAAGAAGATGGGATCATCAAGGAAAGAAAAAAGTAAAATCTATAAAGAAAACAGAGAAGAAAGGCAATTCAACAACACATATTGTGAAACTTAGAAGATGGCGTCGTCAAAAGTAAACTCAAAAAAGAGAGAGAAGGAATGTTGAATTATTTCACATTTAAAAAGAATTGATATTATTTTCTGTTTAGTGGAAGCTATATACTAAGGTACGATCATTTGATTATGAGGGGGAGGGGGCTAGCAATTTTTTCGGGTCAGAATATTTATTTACAACGCAGAGCCGGCCGAATTCAATTAACTGATTAATTATAAATGAGACAGTGTGCAAGGCTTTTTAGACATTGCAATCTATATGGATATGATATGTACATGTATCACCTGCAGATTCTAAATTGAGTTTCAAAGCACATGGGAAGAGGGATTTGACCAAGATTAAAGATTTATTAAGTTATGTTTTTATAAGTTTTTGTAGTGAAAATGCATTTACAGAAAAACTTTTTAAAATGAAATATGAGTGAAGGGCGACAAAAACTTGTGTCCTTGTGTTGCTAGTGAAGCAAGCTGAAAATTGTTTTTGTGTACGGCGAGTGGATCAAGCTGAAAAATTATGAATGTTAGAAAATATGGGCCAGAATATTTTTATTCCGCTACCTTGAGGGTCGAATAATTCATTTTCAACATTTTCAGGGTCAGAATATTTATTTCCAACCACCCTACCCCCTTCCTGATCAAATGGTCGTCCCCTAAATGCAAATCAGAAAAGCAATACTTTATCATAATAACTCGTAGGAATGTTAAACGTCTTCAAATTCATTGGCATAATTTAAGACCTGATAAATATACAGCATGGACCAGACATGCACGCTTCGGGTACTAAACCCTCATCAGTGATCCTCAGTCTAAACAATGTCCATCTGTATATTTTTTTTTCTATTATATAATGAATAAATGTATAAAAAAGAAACAGCAGCCAGAGTAATGGCTTAGTCAATTCGTAGGAATGTTCATTTGTAAATGTTAGACATTGATTGGAGGAAACAAGGTATTATAGAATTACTGTAAATACTGTCCTGTTCACTAATTCCAGAGCACCCTGTTTTCCCAGTTTTCTCTAAAATATGATAATTTCAATTTCCAAAAAGATATCAATTCCATAGTACTCCTCTAGTCGTAACAGAAAATACCATTCTTTTGGCTGTGCGTCAGCTAAGTTAAAAATAAGACGGAAAATAAAAAGTCTACGGGGATTTTCTATGGTAAAATTGCTGAAAATACGTGACGTTGGGAGCTTTGACGTCACTGTTTACCATTGTTGACACGGAGAACAATATGGCGGCGGCTTGAAATTAACATGGGAATTTCCCGTAGACATTTTATTTTTTCATTTTGCGGGTTGAAGGCAGCTGATAGGGTAAGTTGAAGTTAATTTTCAGTTACGACTAAAGAAAGTCAATTCTCAGAAACAATAATTTATAGCAAAATTCTTCAGAAGACAGAATAAATCGCCCAAACAGGGTGCTCTGGAATTAGTGAACAGGACAGTAAGAAATCTACTCGTAGGAATGTTCATCTGTAATTTATGCTATGGATTGATGTAGAAATTTTTCTTACTATTTATTGCAAAGCTTCAATCAAAAAGGGAAGGTCTTCGTCAGAGCTACTCGTAGGAATGTTCATCTGTAATTTTTGCTATGGATTGATGCAGAAAATTTGCCAACTATAAGTTATTATGAAGTTCTATCAGAAAGAAAATGACTGTCAAATCTACTCGTAGGAATGTTCATCTGTATATTTTTGCTATGAATTAATATAGAAATTTTGCCTACATGTTATCATAAAGCTACAATAACATACTCAAAGATTACTTTGTCAAATCTACTGGTAGGAATGTTCATCTCTAATTTTGCTATGAAGTAATGAAGATTTTTTATCTTCTAGTTATTAAAAAGCTACAATAAAATACTCAGAAAATGACTCTGTCAAATCTTCTGGTATGAATGTTCATCTCTAATTTTGCTATGAATTAATATAGATTTTTTATCTTCTAGTTGTTAAAAAGCTACAATAAAATACTCAGAAAATGACTTTGTCAAATCTACTGGTATGAATGTTCATCTGTAATTTTGCCATGAAGTAATGTAGATTTTTTATCTTCTAGTTATACAATAAAATACTTAGAAAATGACTCTGTCAAATCTTGTGGTATGAATGTTCATCTCTAATTTTGCTATGAAGTAATGTAGACTTTTTATCTTTTAGTTATTATAAAGCTACAATAAGCAAGAAAATGTCTGTCAGATCTAGTTGTATGTTCGTTAATTTTTTTTTTGTGCTATGGATTGATGTAAATATTTTGCCTAGTATGAGGTATTATAAAGTTGTAATCAGAAAAGAATATTACTTCGATATTCCTACCCGTAGGAATGTTCATCTGTAATTTTTTCTATGAATTAATAAAGAAATAGAAAAGAAGTTATTATAAAGCTTCAATAAGTAAGATAATAAATGACTCTAACCTATGCGTAGGAATGTTCATCTGTAGTTTGTACTAAGAATTGATATAGAAATTTTATCTACTAGTTAGTTTAAAGCCACTATCAGAAAGAGAATGCTTTGTCAGATCTAGTTGTAGGAATGTTCATCTGAATTTTTGCAATGTATTGATATCAGAATTTTATTTATAAGTTATTACAAAGCTAAAATAAGTTAGACAATAAATGACTCTAACCTACACGTAGGAATGTTCATCTGTAATTCATGCCATGGATTGATGTAAAAATTTTTCCTTCAGGTCATTAAAATGATACAATATGCAAGAAAATTAGCCTGTCAAATCTAGCTTAGGAATGTTCAGCTGTAATTTTCGTTTATATGAATTAGCATGAGTTGTTAATTCTGTAGGAATGTTCATCTGTAAGCTTGTTTGAGATCAGTATTGCTACCCCTAAAAGTTTGATACATTTGTACAAAGTATCATGGGCTGATAATATCTCAGATTGATTTCTGTAGAAATGTTCATTTGTAAAACGTAGTAATTGATTATGAGTCTTCATAGACTTTTTTTTGTTACATGTTAATTTGGTAGGAATGTTCATCTGTATATCAAAGATTTCGTTTCAAAATGTTTTTCCTCTATGTATATGTATCTGTATGAAATTTGGTATGAATGTTCATCTGTATAATTCAAAGACTACTATGTAAAAGATGTTTCCTTTAACTAGAAAATTGTGCATTTTAGTGAATTCCCATATTGATGCCACATAGAATTGTTCAATGAATAAATTTGCTATATACTTAGAACCGTGTTGTTATGTAGTGCAATTAACAGGCAAACCCAAAAATGGGACTTCAAATTCAGTCCCTTTTTATTCTGAGTTGCATTATATTTGAATTTCCAGCTTAAAATAAAACAGAAAAAAAGAATCACGAGAGTTGTCAAAGGCATTTAGAAGGCAACGAAACCTGTAAAATTGAACTGCATCTGCACTCTCAAATCTCGTCATGTCAGATATTAATAATAATTTTAAATTATACAATAGTCCTTGCAGAACAAGATGCCGTGCATTAGATACAAAAAAATCTATGGAACATTAATTATCTAAGAAATACTCAATGGATTACAGGTATGTAGAAATGCCGCGCAGTTTTCATCACATTATTCTTTTGATAATAAAAAAACATAATTCCCGACAATTCATCCCTGGATTTCCATTTATTAATGAAAAAAGTATTGAAAAAAAAAAAACAAAATAAAGTCGGATATGTCTATAGATGACCTCTATGAAATTATCTTCAAAATCTGTTTTAAATTTGTTCAAACTTCCTACTATTCAGTTGTTTATATCTAGTATAAAAACAAAATCTGAAGGTAAGAATTGTCTTGTACTGTTTCTTGATCAGTCCGTCTTATCTTATAGTTTATGTTTTTATTTCATCTAGCAGTGTTCAGTTTGTCAATTGGAAAGTTTAAGCCCTATTTCATTGTGTCTGTTTTTAATTCTCCTGTTGTATGTTATCGATCTTTTGTGCATTTGATTACTTTTGACATACTCAGTGTCAAATCATACACACTTTGTTAGATGTCAATTTTTTTTTTTTTTTTTTTTTTTTGTTTGTTTGTTTGTTTGTTTGTTTTGTTTTTTGTTCGAATATGGATACAGGCATTCGATAAAATACATGTAAGAGTACGCATTCAAAATACAAGCATCAGATACCGTTGTTTATTTCCGACAATTAAACTTTTTTTATAGAACATTCAAACCTCTTTTATAAAAAGCCTTTCACATCCAAACTAGTACCAGCGATCAGTTAAAACATAGGAGTTTGCATGACAATTTGAAGTCAGATTTCTGAAGAGACGAGTATATAAGAAATCAGTTCAATCGATTGGGGGGGGGGAATCTTTTGCCAGCCGGAATTTTTTTCAGCCATTATAAGAGCCGGATTTTTCTTTCGCCGGTCCTTTGGGTCGAATTTTTATTGTTTTTATTTTCCAATGTTGAAAATAACTCTATAATTTTTCGGCCATATTAAATACATGTGTTAAACACGGAGTGAGATCAGGTGCCAAGGAAGAGTGTCTTGCTAGCAAATCACTTAGTTTTATTTTCTTGAATTGCATATGAAACCTATAATTTTTTCACTTAAATAATATTCAACGCAGAAAGGCTACATGGTGCTAATGACTTTCTAATTTGATTTCGTTCCTTTGAATAAAGTTTGTTTCATTTTTACATGTATTTCTTCTTAGTTTGTGACACACAAAAAGTGTTTACCGGACCAGTGGAAAGGTCGGAAGAGGGGGAGGGGCCAATTTCATGATCCAGATTTTTTTTTTTTACTTATCAAAACGGAATCGGAACGGTCATTATATGGATTTCAAAAAAATTTCCCTTAGAATCTCGATCCGGAGTTTTTTTTTTTTTTTTTTTTTTTTTGCAAAGTCTTCTTGCCCCCCTCCCCCCAATGGATGCTCCCCAAGATTAATACACGTAAATATAACGGACTAGGATGACTGAGGATTCCACTCTCCTAGCCTCTTTTTTGCCACGGGAATGTACTTACCCAATACTCTTCTATCATTTCAAATAAAACAAAATTGAAATAAAAATGTACGTTACAGGCAGAGTCTATGAGTACCAAAGAAGGAAGCAAAAATATACATTATATAAAATCTACATTTTAAGATTGAGCAATTGCATTTTTTATTCTCGTACATGCACTCAAACGATCATGTCGATTCCATCATCAATGTAGACACATACGAAAAAATTCTAATTCTTTGTGTGTAAACTGATGAAGGTCAATGGCCGAAACGTTTGGATAAGAAAAGGAATGAATTTGTGTGTAAATTTAGAAAAGTAATTCTTGTTTTAAATTTTTACCGCTGCTACATCTTCTACGTTTTGTACCCCTCCCCCTCTAGTTTTTACAATACTCTAAATGATCTTCATGACAAGGCGTTGGCATAACAATGTACCATTGGTGTAATGGACTTTTATCCTTGGAACCCTTTATGAGTTGAAGAGCGGGCAAGGTTCTCAATCATCTTTTAAGTAGGAGCCATTTTAAAGAAATTATTAATATATAGAAGGTGAAATGTTAAGATATTGTGATTTTTAAAAATGTTCTTACAATAGGAAGTAGGCAGCGATTTTTTCTCGTAGTAGGTGGTGATAAATCGCCGTGTACCAGCTTATTCGGGAGAGGGATGGGAGGGGGGTTATTATATTGATTTCAGAATAGGGAAGACAGAATTTTATCTGACTTTGATAAATCAGGAATAAAGATTAGGTGATAGGTTACATCATGTCCAAGTCAGATTTAGAAGCAGATTCAGAAACTCAACTGTCAGATACTTGTATATAACTTTTTATTGGGATGTTTAACTTGCAAAAGCAGATGAATTGAGGGTATGTATAGACACCTATAACAGTTTTTATTTTGAAATACAAATATGATTTGAAAAAAGAAATCAAAACAAACTTCGACGAAATCTTCATTATGCATTAGCGTAACCTATTTGGAAAGAATAAGAGGGAACATTGAAACTGTAAGTGATCGTGATCGTCTTTTTTGTTTTTAAGTCGGGCTCCACAGAAAGTTGAGGAGAATTTAATTTTGTTCCGGTAATTTTCTCAAATTTTAAATATGATGATAAAGAAAAAAATATCTCATCGTTGGAATGGGGGGGGGGGTTACTTTTGTCTCAAGACCTCCTTCATCCTTTCACCTCATTTACTGTGTCCCTGACCTTATACATGTATATCATCTGTCCATCTTTTATCCTCTTAATTTTTAAGGATCCATCTGTCATGCGTTGTTGGTGCCAAGAAAAATCATTTTTCCAACTTTTTTTGCAAAAAAAAAATCATGTTTCCAACTTTTGTGCAAAATGTGCATATCTGGTTCAATGAATTTAGCGATACGCAAACATAAGACAGAAAGAGGCTGGAGTTGAAGAAAAGACCGATTGTGATCAGATAAACAATGCCTGTTATTTTATATGTTACAGAAATTGAGATTGGATATTATATATATATTTTTTTGGTGTATTGTTTGAATATGATAGATTTTAAGTAAAAAATCAGTGTAATTATATATAGTTTCGATGCTCGGATGTTTTCCCTAGCACCTTAAAAGGACGAGGGCGGGGAATTTTGAAAATCCACTGTCGGGTACCTTGTGACGCTAATAGCAAGACAAATAGTTGGTCATGCTATATCTTTTATTTAGTTTCTTATAAAGCTTGAATCAACGAACAAATCGGTACATAACATGAATGGCTGACAAAGTTGGTATAAACGCTACGCGGCAATTTGTTAACAATACGGCCTTTAGAAAATTCTTTATTTGGCACAGACCAAGAAAAGAAAAGTTTTGAGCGTTATAATTTTTGACGTTCCTGGTCAATAAATGGACGTCATTTAGCTCGCTCGTTCTTAATAATGCGTTCAATAATCTGTAAGATAGATATATTTTTGAATAGAACAGGGTGGATACTAAAATTCACTCGCTGAAAGTTTTCAAATAGAGAAACTTATTCGTTAACAATTCGCTGCAAAGTAAAAAAGTTTAAAAAATTGATGAAAAGTTCTTATAATCAAATATGATTAGATGTACAAAACTTGAAAAATCTTATTCATTATATCGCTTAAATCTCCAAGAAATATCCTGTTGTTTCGTGAAAATATAGCATTCCTATTTAATTTTATTCCCAGGCAACAAGCGGTTGATTTTCCGATGATGACGTTATAAAAACGAAAATCAAATTCAAGGAATTGTGGTCCCCCGCTTTTGGGTGTTTGTCTTTAAAGAAATGCTTACAGACATCCCCCCATTCTTAAGTTTTAATAATATATCTCATATATTATCAACATTCTAAAAATGAAAGATTAACTCCAAGAAAAGGTCAAAAGGTACAAACTTTTGTTTTGTTTCCAAGGGACAGGGCTTATAAAAAGGTATGCACATGTGAAATATTTAAGACCTATGATTTAAATTACCATCAAAAACTTATGGTCGAGGTTCAAGTTTTTAAATGTGGGTCAACCTCCATGGACAAGGTCACAAGGTCAGGTTGTTGTTACCGACAGAAAGGTCTCATCACAAGGAATACACATGTGAAATGTGAAAGCCCTATCATTTTCCATTAAAAAGTTATGGAAAAGGTTATAGTTTTTTGAAAAGTAGGTCGAACTCAAAGGTCAAGGTCACAAGGTAAAAAATTTTGGTATCCATGGAAAGGTCTTGTCACAAGGAATACACATGTGAAATATCAAAGCCCTATCGTTTTCCATTCAAAAGTTATGGTCAAGGTTAAAGTTTTTAATAAGTAGGTCAAAGTCCAAGGTCAAAGTCACAAGATCAAAAATTTTGGTATCCATGGAAAGGTCTTGTCACAAGGAATACACATGTGAAATATCAAAGCCCTATCACTTTCCATTCAAAAGTTATGGTCAAGGTTATAGTTTTTTGAAAAGTAGGTCAAAGTCCAAGGTCAAGGTCACAAGGTCAAAAATTTTGGTATCCATGGAAAGGTCTTGTCACAAGGAATACACATGTAAAATATCAAAGCCCTATCACTTTCCATTCAAAAGTTATCGTCAAGGTTAAAGTTTTTAATAAGTAGGTCAAAGTCCAAGGTCAAGGTCACAAGGTCAAAAATTTTGGTATCCATGGAAAGGTCTTGTCACAAGGAATACACATGTGAAATATCAAAGCCCTATCGTTTTCCATTCAAAAGTTATAGTCAAGGTTAAAGTTTTTAATAAGTAGGTCAAAGTCCAAGGTCAAAGTCACAAGGTCAAAAATTTTGGTATCCATGGAAAGGTCTTGTCACAAGGAATACACATGTGAAATATCAAAGCCCTATCACTTTCCATTCAAAAGTTATGGTCAAGGTTATAGTTTTTTGAAAAGTAGGTCAAAGTCCAAGGTCAAGGTCACAAGGTCAAAAATTTTGGTATCCATGGAAAGGTCTTGTCACAAGGAATACACATGTAAAATATCAAAGCCCTATCACTTTCCATTCAAAAGTTATCGTCAAGGTTAAAGTTTTTAATAAGTAGGTCAAAGTCCAAGGTCAAGGTCACAAGGTCAAAAATTTTGGTATCCATGGAAAGGTCTTGTCACAAGGAATACACATGTGAAATATCAAAGCCCTATCACTTACCATTCAAAAGTTATGCACAAGGTTAAAGTTTTTTGTGACTGACGGACAGACGGACAGACGGACGAACCGGTTTTAATGTCCCCGCGCTTTCGCGAAAGCGGGGGACAAAAATATTACGGCGAAAGCCATGGGGTCTCCTTTATGAGATATTTTTGTAGATATTAGTATTAAATGATATATCTTACATAATATTTTTACTATCAGATGTAGATGATAATTTTCCGGTTTCATCGATACCAAGTTTGTCCAAATCTGTCGAAAAACAAGCAAATTAGAGGAGTGTGAACGCCATAAACTAAAGAGGGAACCAAAGGGAGATTGAAGCTAAATGAAATATAACTCGAAATGCAAAGAGAGTCCACAGGAAATGTAAATACTTCTGCCAATTATTCAGAACATCATCGTATAGTGGAGACTTTTCTGGTTCAATCGGTGCCTCATTTATTTGGATACTTGAAATAATGATCTAATCAGAAACGTATGAAATATATGTATTGCAATGTATATTGACGTAAAAAAAGTGGAGACGTTATCATCATTTTTCTGTTTTTGTACAAAAAATCACAATAAAAAGTAAAATGTAGCACTTTAAGTATAGAATGAATAACACCATCAAAAAGCTATTACTTTTGTGAATCTATTGATGTTTCTGATGCTCGAATACACCCAATATTGATGAAACTATAACGCTTTGAAAATTATGTGCACATGCGTACGTCAAAATGGACATATATGTACATATACGCAGTCTGACGTCAATGGACATATATGTACATATACGCAGTAAGAGGGTTAAAACAGAATTCCGCTTCCAGAATCGGTAAATTCCGCTCGTTCATAAAATTTTCGCTCTTTCGTAAATTCCGGAATTTGACAAATCCGTTATAGAATCGATGTTTCACCTTTGCCGTTTCGCGATGTTTCGTGATTTCTCATTGGTCAATAGGCAACCATTCGACCAATCAACGATTACTGTCCTGTTAACTAAATCCAGAGCACCCTGTTTTGGCGATTTATTCTGTCGTCTGAAGAATTTTGCTATAAATTATTGCTTCCGAGCATTGACCTCCTTTAGTCGTAACTGGAAATTAACTTCAACTTACCCTATCAGCTGCCTTCGAACCACAATATGAAAAATAAAATGTCTACGGGAAATTCCCATGTTAATTTTAAGCCGATACCATCTTGTTCTCCGTGTTAACAATAGTAAACAGTGACGTCAAAGCCTCCGACGTCACACATTTTCAGCGATTTTACTATAGAAAATCCCCGTAGACTTTTTATTTTCCGTCCTATTTCTAACTTAACTGACGCACAGCCAAAACAATGGTATTTTCTGTTACGACTAAAGGAGTACTATAAAATTGATATCTTTTTGGAAGATGACATTATCACATTTTAGAGAAAACCTGGAAAACAGGGTGCTCTGGAATTAGTGAACGGGACAGTAGTATTCATCCGAAACACGGAGCAAAGGAAATTCGCGACCGTTCCTGGTCAGCCGGGTTGATCTTTCGTCGTTTTTTTTTTTTTTATATTTTTAATTGAACTTTAGAGAAATGTCTAAAAGTATAGGGTCGGTCGTCCAGAGGGGAGATGTAGACGTAAAGGCCCTTGACTCCGGCGTTATTACTTAATATTCCGTGGAAATTGGAGTGGATGTCGATTGTGAACCCCTCACAAAAAGTACAAGAAAGATCAATATTTCATTTTGATGTAGCAACATTTTAATGCTGTATTTTTTGCCCCAAGAAAGCTGTTCTGAAGGGTCTTTAATGATGAAAATCGCCGTTTTCGGCCGGGGGCCTACGGCCCCCTGGTTCCCCTGGTCCCCCTAATGTATAGGCCCCTCCGGGGAAGACCCTATGACCCCACTTCAGCTTTTTTTATTCAATCACTAGATCATGTCTGTTAAACTTCGAATGACCAGATTAGACAAAATATTCTGTTTTTCATAAAGTGAAAAGCGCAAATATTTCACAAACCTTGATTATTAATTTCTTTGAACTATTGATAAAGTTTCTTAACATCTCTGGATTTCTAAATTCTTGGTGAGTATTTGATAAAAAAAACCAAATCTGTATATTTTCTTTTTCTTTTGACAATTTTTTTTTTTTTTTTTTTTTTTTTGCAATTGAATTAATACAGTTCAATAAATTCTAAGATTTTTATTTTTTATTCAAGAGATTCCATAATAAATATGACGTCTGAAAATATTCAAATATTAGATTAAGATTAAACATATTTTATTGATATAAATAACATCAAAGGGATTGGAAACAAGTTCTCTAACTTAGTTGAATTCCTCTCCCATACAACATATAACATATAAACATTTGCATGCATGAACACAAAAAATAAACAATCACAAAATTTTTCAACTAAACAAAATAAAAGGTAAGTAAACAAAATGAAGGGAGAAAAGGTAAATATATGTACAACATAAATGAAAACATATGAAATATGAAAGAAAGCATGACAATACAAATATGAATTCACAAACACAAACAACAAAAATTAATGAATCATAACTACTGGGAAGATGATATTACTGTGGAGAGAGAGAGAGAGGGGGGGGGGGGGGGTGGGGGTCGGGCAAGATACTTGTATAATGTCTAGTTAGTAGAAACGTTTTGTACTTGAAATATAGGTATGTACTGCTTTAAATAAATCTTCGTTCTCTTTGTTTGGTCGTTTGGTATTACCAAATATGATGGTGCCGATGTCGAAAGTGAAGTTCAATGATAGCATTTTATTAATTAGCTGTTGTCGGTCATAAAAATACAATGGGCAAGAAATGAAAAAATGTTCGGAGTCTTCTCTTTTATAACCACACATACACGAGCTTTCGTGCAATAAGTTAACCCAAAATAAATCGTAATTCAATTTGCTAACTCCATGACGCAGCCGAGTATGAATAATATTGAGATTTCTTTTACCGCTGTTAAAAAATTTGGGCAATTTATTTAATGAATTTATTTTGGATTTGAATTTACGCAGTGATTCACTATTTCTAACATCATCTGAAAGCTGATTCCACATAGATATTGAAGAAGGAACGAGTGAATTTCGATATATATTAAGTCTACAGAATGGGGTAGAAATATGGTTTCTATTTCTAAGGATGTAAGATGTCATATCCGAAACTGATGGTGGCATTAAATTGCTAACATAATCTGGTGTTTGATTATTTTGAATTTTATACATTAAACACAATTTTCTGTTTTTCCGCCTTTCCTTAAGGGACTCTAAACCTGTTTCAAAATAGAGAGAAGAATGGGAACAATAAATAGGGAGACCTGTAATAATTCTTAACGCTTCAATTTGACATTTCTCTAATCTTTCAGAATCAAAATTTGTCAGACCATCCCACACCTCTGATGCATATTCAAAATAAGGTCTTATAAAAGTCGTGTACATTTTGAGAAGTGTTTCTCTATTAAGGGTATAATTTGTTTTTCGCAACACTGCAATTTGTTTGGAAACTTTCTCAATTACACCATCTATATGATATCTCCATTTTCCATCACTAGAAAAGACAACACCTAAATGTTTATGATGTGAGACAGGAACAACTGGAACAGAATCAAAATTAAACGACAGATTATCTAATTCACTCTTTTTTGCACCAAAGACAATAATTTTAGTTTTATCTGGGTTAAAAGTCACTAGCCATCTCTTAGCCCAATCGTTTATTAATGATAGGTCAAGGTTACTATTAGTCACAATATTTTGTAGAGAATTAGAAATATGCGCGTTAGAAGTATCATCGGCAAATAGTCTTGTCAGTCCAGTCAGTCCGTCCGGGAGGTCATTAATGTAAATAAGAAACAGGAGGGGCCTGATGACCGACCCCTGGGGCACGCCCGCCCTATTTTTACCAACCGTAGACAAAGAAGATTCTATTTTTACTTGCTGAGAGTTCCGAAAGATTATCACACAACCAGTTTAAAACATTACCCCCAAACCCGTACTTACTTAGCTTATACTTTAACCCTTTGATCCAGACTCTATCAAAAGTTTTACTTATATCACAGAAGGTAAAAGAAGCATACTGTTTATTATCTAGTGCTAGGCATATTTGATGATATATTTCAATTAATTGAGTTATGGTCGAGTGACCTGGTCGAAAGCCCGCTTGAAGGTCATACAAAAGATTGTTAAAATGTAGATGATTATATAAATATTTAAAAACAACACGTTCAACATTTCAAACACTTTTCCACTAGAGCGCAACAAGGATACTGGTCTATAATGCATAGGACACGGGCAGGAACACGTTACGTCGCCTTACAGTACCGTTGTCAGAAGTATTTAAAGTTCTGCACTTAAAACCGTCCGTTGACATTATGCCACAGGTAAGGATATGAAGGAAACCATCCGTTGTCGTGACAATCAGCATGTGTGGAAAGTATGACTTTCTAATAAACGTGGAAATTATGGAAGTAGTACACTCGAAAATTCAATGGGGGGTAGTCATATCACTAAGCTATTGGTTTATATGCTTTTCTGGTACTAATATACAGATCGAGTTGGCGTCCTTTGATCACCACGTCCTGCATATGTGTTATTCTTCCTTTTTCTTGAAATCTTTGAATATTCAGGTTATCTTATTCCAGAAATATACTAATAATAAATATCAAGTCTATATTATGCTCCTCTGGTAGTGTCATGATGACAAATTCAATTTTGGACCACTTTTTGGGACTTTTCTAAAATTAGTCCGTTGTCAATCCATGTTGCGAAAGTTCTGTCCGTTGTCAGATGTCCGTTGTCTGTTTTTATATTTCAATGGATGGAATGATACTATGATACCTGTACTAATCATTAAAATTCATCAATCAATACGCACAATTTAATTTCAACCAATTTAGAATGGAGACTGATTTGCCCAGAATTTAATTCGCCGAATCATCCGTTTTGTTAAGATATCATTAACATTAAATTTTATTCGTCCCGTCTTAAATTCATCTTCTGGGCTATGGGTGAAAAGGGTTAAATATAAATGGAGGCGAAAATTTGAATGTATACAGTATCTTACTTTATAAGTGTATTATAAACCGGTGTAATGCAGTAGTTTTCTCATAGGAAAATTTGCTATATAAGAGGTTTCTTCCCCTTGGAGATATTCCGCTATATATTAGACTTTCCTCATATTAGCATGGATTTTCCCCATAGAGAAGAAGAAAGGAGGGGATCTCCAACAACACTAGGTTGCAGCACCCACAGCAAAATCCCAAAACACCCATGCAAAAAACACAGAACAGACACCCAAAGAAAGAGACGCAAAAGGGACAAGGAACACCAACTCACACCACAGAAACATGAAACATAAAAGACTACACATAAACCAACGAGACCAATGGGCAACCTGTGCCGACTTAGGACGGCCATCTGCCAGGTAAATAGCAGACGGTGTGGTTATCCTGGATTACGTGAGCGCAACCCTCCGACTATTCCGATTTCCAAGAGGTCTCGAAGAACGCACAATTATGGTGTAAAACAACATTCTCACCGTTAGATGACCACACGCAAACAAGACCGTAAAACACAGGGGTCCAAGCAACACAGATGAATATGTAAATGGATATAAAAAGAGGACGTGCGTAATACAGTCCGTGCTCTGCCGGCTGTAGCGAGCTCATATGTGTTATCAACCGAGGAATCCGACTGACATTCAGAGAGGACAGGTGGTCGGGCCCTATCTTCTCTAAGGAGGTTTGGACAGGGCCCGTCATGAAGTCCCGTCGTCACAGTCAGTCAGAGTGCAAGTAGATTGGTCAAGTACCAAGCTTAGTGTCCGTCTGGTGACATGTTATATAACCATTTCCCCCTGTTAAGTCCGTATTTTGTTTACCTTCCATTGGCTTCCAATATTGCAATACATGAAAAATGCTCCAATGGTCTTACACATATATATACCGTATTGCACCCATGTCTCCTCTTTACCCACCAATAGTCTCTGTCACTCTTGAAAAGTTGACTTTATAATTTGATTTTCATCATCGGTTCTGCAGAACGAACGCGACATTTTGAAAAGTTTACAGACTGGCGGAAGACAGATGGTGTGCTGTAATAAAAAAAAATCACAAAATTTCAACAGAGCAGGATATAATTACTCTTCCCGGACACTTGACCCTATTCCTTTTTTTTTTTTCTTTTGTAGAATATGTAAGAGGTTTCTGGGAGGGGTGAGGGTTAGAGACTCACACATGTATGGGGTTTTAGACAAATTCATATATATTCAGACAAATACATATATACAGACATACACCTTCATCAACAGACACACTCATACAGAAAGATATACATAGGCAGACGGACAGACAGGTAGACAGACATACACAGATGTACTCACACACACACACACAAACAAAAACATGTATTGACTTTGATTTCAGTAAATCCACAGTTTATCACAGCATGCAAGACAGACGAAAAATCAGATTAGGCCAATATCTCTTTCTTGACAAAAACCTCTCATCAAGTCAAGCAGATAGACACACATAGTCAAGCACTCACAGAAAACAGACACAGGGAGAAACAAAAAGAGATTCACACAGACAGACTCAAAGACAGACACTGATCAAAACACAGACATGAGCATCCTGAAAGACATACACAGACATGCGCAAAACGACAGACTGACAGACACAGGGTATACACGGACATACGCATAAACAAACGGACAGACATGCATGCATATAGACAGACACACACACAAAAGACACAGACAGATGCACTCACTCACATACAGACATACATGCTAACAAACGCGGACAAAAGAATTCACTCGCAGGCAGACGGAGATCGACACCGATATCGACGCTGACATAAAAAAACCCCACACGAACTTACAGATACACACAAATGCAAATAACATATCAACTACAATTTTCATCATCACCTGAGAGATACATGTAAGGTCTACCGGTATATCATACCCCGATCGAAGATCTCTATTGAATTCAAAATTATAAATTTAATGTTTCAAAGAGAAAATCCAAACCATTAATGGTAGGCGAGGGAAATCTTCTTTAGGGGACTTCAAAGACCACAATAAAGTTGTTTTTTTTTTCGCCAGAGGGGGGGGGGGGGTCTCCAGTAAGTGTATAGCAGTTATAGGGAACTACTATGGGCAAAATTATAATGGCCATTTATTACAAGTATTTTATTACTTTGTACGTTTATATTCATTTTTGTGCATTTGATATCATTTTGTCCCTTCGATAAAACGGTGCCTAATAACCTATCTGTAGGTAAGAATCTTATTGTTTCTGGAAAAAAAGCATGCAAAAATTCTAGATCAAAGAGCGATTTCATGTTAAGAACGTTCAGAACAATTACGTGATAAAGGCTGAGGCTATCAAAATGTCCTGATTGACCGATATTTGATGTCTTTATTTTTAACGCTATATATGACTTCAAAATCCCTTTAACAATTGTTGTTTAAATGATCAATGTATAAATTCATGAAATCATCCTACACCTCTTCAAATTCATGAATCATATTTTCAATTTTAAATCTATTCTATACGATCTATGTTCACGTAACCTGAAAATTATATGATATCCTCCTTTACAGCTTTACAAAAAAAAAGAGAAAGCTGAATACTTTAAGAATTAACTAAGCTAATTTAATTGCTCAGCCTTAGATTCGAAATAAAGATTCAATTCCTCATTCATGCCCAAATACCGTTAAGAGTCATGACAACGGACCATATCTTCTTGTCTTGTCATAACAACGGACATTCTTTATCAAATAATCAAAGTATATAATAAATATACAATGTAAAAGACGGTCATTAACATATATTGTTTGTATAATGTTGTCGATAATTTTCTACATAAAATTGGTATATAAAATCAAATAATTAAGAGACAGGATAGTTTTCCTGTTCAAATTTCCGTTTTCGTTGCTGACAGTAGGTCATCGCCAATTAGATCTCCTCATAACATAAAAGGAGTTTTATTCATTTCATGGTAAGAATGTATTACTGAAGCGTGTGGCTACCCCCGTTGGCTTTTTAAAAGAAATCACCGGTTACCTAATGATCTATTTGTGATTTTACTGAAATTTTGTCGATAATTTTCATGACAACGGATGGTTTCCAACATATCCTCACCTGTTGCATAATGTCAACGGACGGTTTTAAGTGCAGAACTTTAAATACTTCTGACAACGGTACCGTAAGGCGACGTAACGTGTTCCTGCCCGTGTAGGAACATTCTTATCACCTTTTTTTTGAAAATCGGTATCACGTGAGCGTGTTTCCATTGTTTAAGAAATTTTGCCAACTGAATAGATTTATTAAATAGTATCTTGAGAGGTTTGGCTAACTCCTCTTTCAATTTTTTTAAAAGAATGTGACTAAAGTCATCAGGACCTGAAGCTTTTTTGATTTCTAAAGATTTTATTATGTCAAGTATTTCATTTTCATTTATGGAAATATCAGAGAGTATCTCGTTAGTACGATTTTCAAAGGGAGGTAGGTAATTCATGTTCGCTGTCGTCGAGATCAGTAACACTGCAAAAATAATCTAAATAATTCGTAGTGATCGATCATAATTTCATCGGTTGGAACTTGATCATCTAGATGAGTTTCAGTGAATGATAAGATATCTGATGATTCAATAATATCAACAATGCTATCAATTTTATTTCTAATACTTCTAACATTAAGATGGAAGATTGTAATATTTTCACATTCTGGACCAGGATTTTCTGCCACGTCATTTGCAAGATGGATAAGATGGATAAATAAAGGATAAGTATAAAGTAGATGTTTTCGATGTTATTTCGTATTTTTTAAGTAGAACGATTCAAAAGAAATAAAGAACAGGAAAATATGTCTTTCCGTAGATTAAACTTAAAATAGTACAGAAGTCGAACATTTACTACTTGCGTAGCATGATAGAAACAACCAATGGAAGAACGATATGAAATTAAGTCATTTCCCATAGATTCTTAAGGTAAGAATACGATAAAATATGTCGACCCAAGAAGAAACAGAAGAAGATAGTGAGGTAAGTATATACGAGAATGCATAGGAATGAATAAAAAGGTAAGTATGCATGTTTCGTCATATGACCGTCAGAAATATATGTGAAGCGTTTAAGTTTGCAGTAAATATATTAATGTATTTAAATATATAAAAGTAATTTATATATAAAGATACTCAAAGCTATACTTTTAAGGCACATTGCAACAGGTCAGATATCCGTTACAGAGAACATCTTACCCGACTACGAACGGAGTCTCTTCATATTATATTGAAAATGATAACAAAAATTTGAAATATTCAATATTTTTTACAACAGTTGAGTCTCAAAGGAGAAATAACATAGGACATCAGGTCAATGACATTTTAATTGTTATTAGGCGAAAGGGTTAAGTCATATTTATCACTGTGCAGTGGTCACACAGAAGTCAAAAATGCGTCAGCCAATCAGAAGCCTTAAAGAAGTTCTCTAGTCGTGGGTATTTTCACTTACATTTACTCGGACAAACTCAAATTACAAATATTGGTTGTTCCGTAAAAAATATTTTGTCTCTTTCACCCTTTAAACAGCGAATTATAAGCCTATATCCACAAGCTAGCGATTTAACACATTACTTGTCTGCAACTTCCGCCGCAATTAAAAGTACAAACTCGTGACGTCATAGCCGATTCAAAACAATGTTCAACATCAAAGTATTTGCAACAGAAACAAAATGTGTTGAGATGAGTTCTATACAACATAACTAGATGTCAGGTAAATATTTATAAAAATTGATTGTGCACATGTGCCTCAAAATTACAATTGAAATTAATTGCAATCAATAAATAGAAAACCGTTATAAGCCGTTATTTACACTGTACGTATCATATCCGGTTTCGCACCGACTTGTAGTTTTCACTAATTTTAAAGTATGTTCGGGTTATTAATGGTACATTTCATAGTATTCTAGATGTCTACGAAGTCTATAGATTATCATTACTAGGATTGTATTCCATTTTCCAAGAATCTTAAGTACTTTGAATATGTTTAGACTTTAAATTGCAATGAATCTACAGATATGTTATTTTTAATAGAAGGTCTCTGTAAGCATTTACACTTTTATATAGAGGGATTGGCACGCATGATCTCAGATTTTAATGAAACTAGGCACAAATGTTAATATTGAAACATAACTCAAGAAAAAAAAAACATCTGTGTCTGAATAATCATCTTGGCTGCCATGAAAATGACGTTAGCTATATTGCATGGATATCCTACTCAATTTGTAAGTGAAAAATAGGCCTATTTCACTGTTTAAAATGTCTGTCTTTTGCTTAGAATTTCTACAACCTTTCTTGAATTTATGAATAATGGACTTTTTAAGTTATACGAAAATGGAATTCTTATGTGTTGTTTAGATTTCTTAGTAGACATACATTGACCTTAAAGGTTGGGGCTCAGCGGGGTCCAAGAAATACCGAATTTTGGCCTTTTTTGGTCGACAATACCAAATTTATGCAACATGATGGAAATGTAAAATGTATTTACTGTGAATGCAAGACATAATGGTGAAATAATAAAATTAATGGGTTTCTGCATAATTTCTCAGAAGCTATGGTAACGAAGTAGGTCATTTTCAATTTGTTTGAAATTAAATTTTAGATAAAGTAGTAACAATTTTATGCCAAAATGTATCTGAACTGTCATATAATACCATTATTATCACAGCCATAAAATTGTAGAAAAATAATAGCAATAAAAAACGTGTGAATTGTCACTATTTCGCCGTTGCTATGGCAACAAAATGAGAAAAAATGGAAATATTACAACTCTAAGAATGCGTCTGCTTCTTGCTTTGATTCATGTAAACAGAGTTTTAAAATATTCTAGATGGAGAACGCAATTTGAATTCTTGAAAATCAATTTCCAATAAAATTGTGGTTGCCATGGCAACAGATTGAAACTAGAACTGCCCTAAAGTGGACGAAATATACCCCCCGCGAGCAGTTTTTTTTTATATGATACAACGTGAAAAGCCTGCCATTTATAGTATGCAACAAATCTGCTTTAAAATCTTCTGAACTTAAGCTGCAGCATAAGTCCAAAGTCAAGGTCAAAAGTCATGATACCAAATTGTAGTACTCTTTGTGGTGAATGTTTGTATGAAATATGAAAGTTCTTCCATTAATAGTATGAAAGAAATCTGCCTTCAAAATTTCTAAAAATGTTTTAATTCCATCATAAGCCCAAATTCAAGGTCAAAAGTCATGATACCAAACTAGTACACTTCGTGGTAAAGGAGAAAAGTCACTTACTCCTTATAAGGCTTAGTAAAATTTACAAAAATAAAGTAGTTCATTGGAGACTTTATGCATGGGAATTTTATATATGAAGATTTTGTCTTGAAAAATCCAGTAACCTGGATCGCTATCGGAAACTACATTTAGTGCAGTACACCACGGAACCTTTTATGATCCTACGATTCTGGCTTTTTTTTTCTGCAATTTTCCATCATAATAATGTCGAAGGGTTCCAACTCTCTACCTTCCTGAAGAAAATTCCAAACAAATTTACATGCACCAGACACGTGTCTCGAATATTAAATTCTCATCAGTGATGATTTCAGCGGAGCCACCAAAAATAATTTCAGTAGCGCCCTCTTTAATTTTTTGAAGTTCGATTTTTACATTTACATCACAGAGAGCGCGCGGCTCCAAATTTCCTGTAGGGTCGATTCAGTAGCATATCCAAATAAAATCTATGTTCAAAATAGCATTGGAGGGATGGTGCTAAGATGTTAAACTCCTTTAATTTCGATGATATTTATCAGTGAAATGGCTAGTTTCCGAAATAGCAAAAAATATATATATATTTGATGTCACATTGATAAAAGGCCAAAACAAAGCTTCTTTCGGGTGACAGAGCTGGAAAGAAGTAATTAATACACTTGACAAACATCAGGCCACGTGGAACGATTTTAATTGCTCCACACTGCAACGTGAAATAAGTGTCTGTATTAATAATGTCGATAAAACACAAAAGTTTACTATGAACAGAAAGTGCACCCAACACAAAACATATCTAAAAATAAACTATACTTGATAAGTAGTTCACAAGAGGAAAATCGTGTCGGGTCATTATTCTGTTCATTATTTCAGAAGACGATATATATATAATGCAAAGAGAACATCGAAATACACTGTGAAGACGCGTCCATGGCAACGAGATGCATGTATAGCAGCTACGCATGCTGGATAAGGCGAAACAAATGAAAATATGTAAAACAAGATTCGTATTTTGGTGAAAAAAAAATGATAACCATCTGAAAATAGACAAGAGAGCAGAGCTGCGACGCGGAGTGAAGGAAAAAATGGAAGGGAAGCAACTCGCATGAATGTATCGTTAGAGCTTAGATCCTAATTCCATCTCTCCAGCAATAATTTTATGTTATCAATAGAAGTTACAAATATACAGTATTAGAATAATATTCTTTAGGAAGCTGTATAGTCATTTTAGCAAAATATAGAGTTTTTGGCAAACTGTCAATGTCAAATTTGCGGCGCCCGATATCAATTTGTGGCGCAAATGTGATGTCATAAGGTCACGCGCGGTCGATCCGAGTTCGATACCTAGAGGGATACCTCTTTTCTTCTTAGACTTTAGAATATTGTTCTATGTTAAATTACAATTTTTCAACAGCGTGTACCCTTTCAAAATTTATAGGATGCATAAGATTATATAATATATATAATATCATTACAAAACGTGAAACGCTCAAACATAAAATCGACGTTGGTAATGTTCCAAAGAATTAGATTAAATCTTGTTTATTTAAAGCAGTACAGAGTGATTGATATAGAATTTCGATACTTTGCACATTTATTACCGATAACTAGAATTCAATTTTGCAAGGTGTCCGATCCATATGTGATCTACAATAATATTATGATGAGTGACCGGTTTTTATTTTGATGTACATGTACATGCAAGCTCAAACAGGGAGGTATGCACGCTTGTTTAATTTCTTGTTGATATAAGTAGGACCCACAACTTGGCTAATCACTTTGTCCGTCTCTCCGTCGTATGTATCTTTGTCCCTCTGTCACTATGAAAAAAACATAACGTTGCACGTCAGAAGGCAAAGCTTGTCGATAAGTTAGTGATATACATGTAGGAGCTCGGCGAAAATCCTGTTACACCACAGCGTTTGACAACAGCGTATGCCAGCGTTTAAGGCAGCAAGCTTACACGCTGAATGATCGTTGTGCACACTTCAGGGACGCTCTCAGAAGGAGCTATACGCTGTCGAACGCTCTTGGCTTAAAAAAATATGCCTGCACAAATTTGGCAGCATGAGCGGAACATACGTGATTGTTATACGCTCCGGAACATGCCCCTGAAATTATCTTGACGAAAGAGCGTGTCTCTAACGACTACCTGGCGCAAAGGATCTGAAAATTCCCAAATAACGCTCAAAAACGCAATCAAACGTCCTATGAACGCTGCGCGAGTTCTGCATACGTCGAGATCACTAGAAATGCGGTGGATATACGCTGTCGTTCGCTGTTCATACGTTATGAACACGTTAAACACACGCTAAGTAAAAGTTCTGCAGTCGCTGTTACATATTAGTCTTGCGTTAGGCAAACGCTCTGAGCTGTTTTCGTTTGATCTTGTATAACAGACAACGGCGTTCGGCGGCTCATGCCAAAAAAAAAAAAAATAATGAAATAAAAAATCCAAATGTTAAAGTTGCCACACACTATCCAGAACGCTGAATTGTGATAGGATCTAAGTTGTGTGTGTATTTCTCTTAAGTTCACGTTTCAATACTTCACTGCATGGTAAGAACAGCCGGTATTACTAGTCATTCACTTATCTTTTTTAGAACGCTTTGTAAATGTACATATAACGTACGATCGATATACGCTTAAAAGGAGTGATGAATGTTTTAATATATCCAGTTACGTTCAGTTACTTGCGTTTAACATGCACCAGAAGTTACGTACAAAATGTAAATAGGCGTTTGGGACCATGTACAGTTTCGTCACATTATAATAAAAGAAAATGACATACATTTTCAGCTCTCCGTCGCATCAATATCCGTTTGGGGTAGCTCAGTATTTCGCAAAGTACCGATGCTACAGTAAACAAACTTGCACATGTGATTCATATTTGGATACCACTGTGGACCCATACATCGGACGCAGCATCTGGCCGACTTTTTCCAACTGAGCTAATATTGACTAGAGCAAAAGTGCTACATGTACCAAACTTACGTATCAGATGTATTTTTATCAAACATTCATGAAGTGACCTTGATCTACGGATTGCTACGGATAGCCACGGATTCAAAATTTTTCTCGATCCGTGAAAGTGTGAAGGGTGCTTAAGGTCCACATGTAATGAGATGGTAATTTGAGTCTTTGGAAGGGGTATTTACATGTTTACAAACATGTATGTATATAAATAGTATCAATAGAATACTGTTCATGCAGGTATAATGTTCGTCTTCTTTAGTCAGATTCATACATTCCAACCCCACCCTCACCCATCAGATCTGACTGGGGTTACAAATATGTTTTTCGATGGAAGTTGCCAAAAATGTATATTTTCCGGAGGGATGGACTGATGGACTGATTGATTTTTTCATCCAAAGAGTGAGAAGAGAATAAATACACAAAGAAGAAAATATAAAACTTTATGAAAAAGAATATTTAGAAGAGTGGTGTTTTTTTTTTTCGACTTATTTCTATGGTATTTTGACTCTTAGTTTCAAATACCATTTCATTTCTTACTAGGAACGATCCCTCTCTTTTGATTTAATAGAATATTTTACTCCAACCTCATTTACATTCGAAAAATTGCATCTCTTTTAACATGTTTAATTCACTAAATTACAATGGTGTAGCTCTAATTGGCAAAGGGGGTTGAGCCCCGGCTGCCGCTTCCCCGACGCCCTTGAAATTTACATAATACGGGAGGTGAAACACGCTTCCTCTTTACAATTCAGCTTCTCTAGACCACCGTCGGCCCGAACCGGATTGCCCTTTCAAAATTGACGATAAAAGATGATGCATTTCATTGGCGATTTGACAGGGTCATTTCATCGTATAGGTATCTATGGCATTCAAGATCAATTACTGAAATGTTAATGTACCTGAAAAGAATTGCATTTGTGTTGTCGTGTTTGTATGTTTGTATGTTTGTGCGGTTTTTTTTTCCTCAGCAATTCTTCTAAAAGATACCCGCCCGTGAAAGTAAAACAAAATATTGAATTACAATGGCATAGGTATTACGAACACGTTAAACCACGTAAGAAAACGGAAGAAACATACAGAGACTCACAGTGCTTTGTACAGTTCCCTTCTGGGAATATCAAACATAAGTAATCACAGATTACGAAGCTCACCTCGTGGCAGCCAAATTCAATTCAATCATACATGTATTTCTTAGTACATGTATATTCGCTTTTAAAGGCAAAATCATTAAAGTGGAAAAAGTCATTTTATGAAAGTTTGATCAAAGATACATTCAATATGCAAGTCTGGGACATGTAGCACTTATACTTTGCTAAATATTGGCTTTTAAAGGCAAAATCACTCAAGCGGAAAAAAGAAGGTCAAGGTCATTTTATCAAAGTCTGATCAAAGATACATCCAATATGCAAGTTTGGTACATGTAGCACTTATACTTTGCTCAATATTGGCTTTTAAAGGCAAAATCACTCAAGCGGAAAAGTAGGTCAAGGTCATTTTATGAAAGTTTGATCAAAGATACATCCAATATGCAAGTTTGGTACATGTAGCACTTATACTTTGCTCAATATTGGGTTTCAAAAGCAAAATCACTCAAGTGGAAAAAGTAGGTCAGATGCTGCATCCGATGCATGGGTCCATCTCGGCATCCAAAGCTGAATCACTTGAATGTGCAAGTTTGGTTACTGTAGAATTAGTACTTTGTCAGATACTGAGCTACCCCAAACTTCTTAACCAAGTCACTCAAGCGGAAAATGTAGGTCAGATGCTGCATCCGATGCATGGGTCCATCTCAGCATACAAAGATGAATCACTTGTGCAAGTTTGGTTACTGTAGCATTAGGACTTTGCCAAATACTGAGCTACCCCAAACTTCTTAACCGGACGCGGACACGGACGCGGACACGGACGCAGACGCGGACACGGACGCGCGGGGTATAGCATAAGTTCACTCAACTTCGTCGAGGTGAGCTAATAAAAGGAACCACCTATCCTATTTCTAGAGGGGTGCTCCTTAATCACAGGAAGGATCTACTGCATGTACATACAAATGTACATACGTTGGCATATTTTACAAAAATGTCTTTCTAGACACAATTACCCGCTACATAATCAAACATTCATCATTAAATAACAAAGCAAGAATAAATTATGCCACCAGGCCAATTTTGGCCCTTCACGGCTTTTCTCCTTCACAAATAAAAGTGTCAAATGTACAGTTAAATTTGTAAAATGTACAGTTAAATTTGTAAAATATATACACTTAAAAGTGTAAAATATACACCTGAAAATGTAAAATTTACAGAAAAAGTATAGAAAATACTTCATACTCCGTCCTTCAGACGCTTCTGTATAAAAGAGTATCTTTATTGATATATCTATATTGTTGAGAGTAACTGCAAGATTCTTGCATAAAAGTAGTTCGGATGACGGCAGATAAACTTTTCCAGATGAAGTCACGCAAGAAATCGGAATATATCGCTCGATGCAGAATGATTTATACATTGTTATCACACCATGTCCAACCCAACATAACCTGGTTCGGTGGAGTTGGACCGCGGGTTCGGTGCGTTTCATTGTTTTCGCTCTGAGGTTGACTATTTCTTACAATTTTCAAATTGATTATTGCAAATATCAGAAAAAGGACATGAACACGGGTCGAGGGAAAGCCTACTCTATCTTCTGATGCTATATTATGCTAGGAATAAGCTATAGAAGTCGAGAACATTCATGGAAAATAAAGGTACTACCCTGTCAAATCGCATATTGATTTTTTTTTCTAAAATTGATGTTCTGGTTCTTATGAATCATCTGGCAGGCAACAAAAATATTCAACAACTTTGGACACTTTCTGCGATCTTTATTTAGGAATTTTAGAACAATTTATATTGAAAATTTAATGGTGGTCCGAGGGTTCGACGCAAAATTGGCATGGGGATTCGACCCAAAGTTGGCATGGGGGTTCGACGAATTTTGTTTATTGAGAAATAACTTATCAGACTGATGTACGGTGCAATTTCTCATTAATATGAATCTCTGCTCTTACATTTCTCTTATGTAGATGAAAATTATCACATTACAAAACATTTAACCTTTTTCATTGTTTTATCAGAATCAGAAATTTATTTCAGTGTTACATATCAAATTCAGATGTTATATTCACAATAAAATCAGTGCATAATTTTAAAATTTGATACCCAGCCACACTTCGCTTAAACTATTCACGTGTATCACATTATATCAAAGTTCATATTCTGTTAGAACGTGTTACAGATCTAGAGAATGACGCACAGGAGAAAGACACAACAATTCAGACGATACAAAAGGACATCAAGGTACTGAATTCTGATAACCAGAAACTTAATAGGTTACTTGAGCAGTACAAATGTGAAATAAACCCCAAAATTACAAAATTGGACGCACATGTCAAGCAAATGCACAAAGAACTCGACTCTGTTGAAGGGTTTGACTTTGATACTTATCAATCCTCGCATAATACAGTGAAAGAAGAAATAAAACGCATTTCGAAGGTGTGTACAGGGCTACAAAAGCAAATTTCCGACGTAAAAATTGATGGTACTAAATCATTTGCGTCCGTCACGAGTACCCCTTCGCGTACCCCAGAAGCTTCAATACACTATATAGGTTCCGGTCAGGTAAGCCCAGGTATGAAGTCTACCTGTGTTACACCTGTAAATGATCAAAGCAGATCACAGATTACTGACCCGTTGTCACGCTCGATGGCATCCAGTGTCAACAAAACAGAATCGCATATCGAACACTCAAGTCCACTTTCATCGAAGCTGACCGTTGAGAAGGAGGTATCGTTTCACTCTGTACAATTTGACGACACTCCCCCTGCACATCGTAAAGGGCCGATCGCGAACAGATGGAATAACGATCCAGAGAATATGTTCGCCGGAGTTCAAAGAAAACGAAGTGCTCGCTTCTTCCTGTCTGGAATAGATAACAGATCGACAAAGTCCGGTATACTCTCTTATATCGAATCGAAAGGTGTTAGAGTCACGCATATGATCCTGTTCAACGCTCGTACAGAACGTTCTCCGCTAACTGCGAAGATCAACGTCCCACTGCAGCATGCGTCACTGATAAAATCGGGCAGGTTCTTACGGAAGCCAGTTCGTGCCATGTTATATTTTTTACTATCTCGTAGTTACGAGAAACGTTTCTCGTAGTTACGGGAAACTTTTCTCGTAGTTACGGGAAACTTTTCTCGTAGTTACGAGAAACCTTTCTCGTAGTTACGAGAAACCTTTCTCGTAGTTACGAGAAACCTTTTTCGTAATTACGAGACACTTTTCTCGTAGTTACGAGAAACGTTTTCTCGTAGTTACGAGAAACTTTTCTCGTAGTTACGAGAAATAAATCTCGTAATTATGAGAAAAAATTCGAACGCACTATTTCTCGTAACTACGAGATTTCTTTCCCGTAACTACGAGAAAATTTCTCGTAACTACGAGAAAAGTTTCTCGTAACTACGAGAAACTTTTCTCGTAACTACGAGAATTTTTTCTCGTAACTACGAGAAAAATTTCTCGTTACTACGAGAAACGTTTCTCGTAACTACGAGAAAAACTTCTCGTATTTACGAGAATTTTTTCTCGTAACTACGAGAAAAGATTTTCGTAACTACGAGATAGTAAAAAAATATAACATGGCACGAACTGGCTTCCGTAGGTTCTGGCCCAAAGGTGTGCGTTGTCGTAGATGGCTAAGTAACACAGAATGGGAGGAAAATGCGCGCAATCGGACAACTATGAAGCACGTTATCGTACAGAAGACTGGGGTGATGTTGATGATGATTAAACTATGCTCAATCAGATTCGAATATGACAACTCTAACTTTAACCATGATTGATATGTTCCTTTCTAAATTCCAAGTAGTTTTTTGTACTTTTTTAGTTATACACATGGTAGTTATTCTTAGTTGGAATGTTAGAGGTATTATGTCCTCAACTTTATGTTTGACATCCATGCTAGACAAGTACTCGTGCGATATAGCTGTCTTAACGGAGCACAAACTTAAAGAGAATTGTACTCTGTTCCTTGATACGATTCATCCAGATTATTTCAGCTATTCAAAAATAGATTCTTATTGTAATCATTGGGGTTCATTTACAGGAAAAGAACAATTCGCTTTTTGTTTTAGGTGCTTATTTACCCCCAGAAAATGACATTGATTTGTACAGAGTTGAACTGACTTTGCTACAAAACTTGTATGATCACTATAGTATGTATGGTAAGGTAATTTTAGCTGGCGACCTAAACGCAAGTTGCATCGACACACAGCATGTAAACGATGCGAAATCAGCACTGTTGAAAGATTTTTGCAAAAAGTACGAATCTGTAATACCTACAAAAGATTTTATTGTGAAAGGTGAACAATACTCGTATATTACCAAGAAAACTATGCTCAATTACGTATTATTTCAGAAATCCTTGAAAAAGAACTTAAAATCTTACGAAATTGTACGTGAAGGGTCTGAATGTATAACCTCAGATCATTTACCTATCATGGTTGACTTTGTTACTGACTGCAAGTTGCATTCTTTATCTCAGTCCCATGACAAATTGCCTTTATGGCATAAGGCCAGTCCTATAGCTATTGAAAACTATCGGCTATCGGTATCGAGTCAGATTGTTTCACTAGAAAATCGGACGATAAACAGTCAAAGTGACCTTGATGATATATATCGTGACCTTGTTCATATTCTCCGCTGTTCGGCTACGGAACACATCGCACAATCCTCATTTAATCCTTTCACCAAACCTGGGTGGACAGAGGAAGGTAAAGGTCTACATAAGTTTGAACGACAAATGCGCTGTATTTGGCTATCAGAAGGTCGTCCTAGAGGAATGCTTTACGAGTCTTATCGCAATTACAAAAGAGCGAAAAGAAATTTCAGAAATGCTTTAAATTCTGCTTATGACAACTATATGCGCGATGTATATCGTGATATTGACCAAGCCGCTGAATGCGACATACGATTGTTTTGGAGACTTGTAAAACGAAGGAAACCCAAAACCTCACGGACATATCCGGAAATTATTGATACGAATGAAATTTCGCATACGGATCCAGACGGGGTTGCCGAAGCGTTTGCTAATCACTTTGAAAATATCTATACACCATCAAATGATAATCTTTTTGACAATAATTTCCAAAAATATATAGAGGAAAGATTTATCGAGATACATGTATTCCCCCTTAATAAAGAAAGACCAAGCAATGTCCCAGGTGGGGATATAGATGTCAATGAGATTGACAAGATTGTTCATAACATAAAGTATAGAAAGGCGCCCGGAGAAGACGCCATTACGAACGAACACACCCGTTATGGCGGCAAAATTGTTCTGAATTTTCTAGTAAAGTGATTTAATGCTATTCTTTCGATAGAAAAAATTCCTACAGTATGGAAACGCGGATATATTGTACCTCTTTATGAAGGTGACAACAAAGATAAAACTTCTTGCAAAAGCTATAGGCCTCTTGCCCTGCTTTCGTGTACTCTAAAATTTTTTGAGAAAATCCTAAATGAAAGAATCCTTAATTTTGTACTTGGCAGGGAGCGATTTCCGAACTTACAACAACAAGGCTTCCAGTCTGGCCTAGGTTGTATTACTGCCTCGTTTAACTTACAAGAAACCATTTCACACTATCTAGAGCTTGGTAGCAATGTATATGTAAGCTTCCTGGACACCAGCCAGGCTTTTGATACTGTATGGAGACATGGTCTCCTGGTGAAGCTACACGGTCTGGGTATCCAAGGTAAATTTTGGTCAATTACAAATGAATGTCATACAGATACAAACAGTGCAATTATTGTGAACCAAAAGCCTGTATTACAGGGCGTTAGGCAGGGTGGGGTGCTTTCATCTCTCCTATACTTAGTGTACATAGATGAGCTGATAGTCTTACTAGAAACATGTTGCTGGAATGCTGGTATTTTAAATGTACGAAGTAACTGTCCGTCATTGGCCGATGACCTTTCATGCATAGGTGTTACGCCCATGGCACTACAGTCTATGCTAAACGTTGCTTTTGAATACGCGACGAAGTGGCGATTTCGCTTTAATGCAGATAAATCGGTTATTCTTTTTTTCCGGGCGAAAGGGAATAAAATGGACACAAATTATACCTGGCGCCTAGGTAATCTTTGTGTAAAATGTCTTGAGTCATGCACGCATCTTGGAATTGTCTTAGACAACAAGGGTAAAAAAAATTGATCTGATAAATAATGCATGTGATAAAGGACGCAAATCTTTCTTTGCTCTAAAAGACATCGGTTCAGACTACCTTAATCCCTTGACAATGGTGAACATGTACAAAACTGTAGTATTACCATCTGTACTATACGGCTGTGAACTTTGGGGTCAACTCAGCCAAACGAACATACATCGCCTCAATGTTTTTCAGCATTTTGTTTGTAAAAGAATACTAGATTTACCACATTTGACAAGGTCAGACATCGCGGAGAGTCTTCTAGCATTACTTCCAATAGAAGCTGAAATAGAAACTCGCAAATTATTGTTCCTAGGTCGGCTTTGTCGTATGAATGATCGTCTGCTTCCAAAACAGATTTTCCTCACACGCTTATTTTCGTTTCAAGAGCACTTAGCCGATACACAATATGGTTTTATACCAGACATTTTCACTCTACTAGAGATATTTGACCTTTTGGAATATGTCCGAACTTGGCAAACAGATGGTTCATTCCCCTCCAAACTTATGTGGAAAAATTTGGTTTGGAATACCGTTAAGCAATACTTTACTGAAACGCGAACTCGGCGTATGCTGAATGACCTTGCCTTTTCGAGATTTACAGATATTTTTCAAAATGATGCAACTGCTTTTTGGAAAAATGCGAATAACTGCTATGAGATTTCTTTATGCAAATTCATTGCAAAGTTGTGCTCTACGCGTCCTACAAACGAAGCACAAACATGCGTGCTTTGTCAGAACACTTAATATGACATATTTGTACACGCGGTTTGCGCATGCGCAATTACCGACTCTTTGAGAGAAGAATGGTGGAATACGACTTTTGATCATTTTGATGTAAATTTGTGCGCCGAATTGTGTGCATTACGAGATGATAATTTATTTCATGTTTTGCTCGGTAGACCCATTGGTAAACTGCCCGATAGTGAAACGCGGGATTTTCAAATGTGTTCATATAGGCTAGTGCGCGATGCCATGTCAGTATATAACTTTAACCTCAAAGGGGTCATCGGTCAATAACTCGTATGAATGTGGTGTATGACAACATTTGATGTGATATATGTTATTCCTTATTGAACACTTGATTTTCTAACCTTTTTTTGTATTGATTTGTTCTTCTTTTCTTTTTTGTCCTCTTGTTTGCGCTATGTACATATGTTTTATGTCATTGTAATCTTTCATAATCTCTATGCATAGAGGAAATAAAGAATGAAATGAAATGAAAAAAACATGGTAATTTTCATTTCACATGTATAATAAAGTAATAATTATCTTTTCACATTTTTCCATAGCAATAAATAGCTCTCACATTTTCCATAGCAATAATTAGCTTTCATATTTTCTCATTATAATGATGTTTTCAAATTTTCTTGTAATAATCATATACTATTTCAACTTTTCTCTTGAGAAAAAAAAAATGGAAAATTTACACTGTTATAATCAATATCAAAATACAGTAAAATAATAATTTTGAATCACAGACAATATAAATCACAGTTTCCATATAATTCAACTTTATCACTCTAGTGCTCACATTTAAAATGATCATGGTATCATAAAAAAGCTACTACTTCTTATAATAATCATCTAGAATGAGATTAACATCTTCTTCTATTAAAACTATGATGTAGTGTCTTTGCTAAAAGTGATTGTAACTCATTTTCTGTCATTATAAAAATATTTTTTTCTTCCGAAGTTAAGTTTTCAAAATGTTGTGAGCTTTAAGAAATGAAATATATCTGTAATCTGAGTGAATTTCACACTCCATTAAAAAACAAATTTCATCTTCTATACAGTCATTTGTACAATATATACATTTTCTTTCATTTAAAACTATTTTTCATAGATACCCTTTCTCTAAAGGTATATACGATAAAATGAATTAAAATGTACATGTAGTAAAATCATATAATAATGTAGGCATGCGAAAAGAAAGTTCCCAATCTGGCTATCGAAGCCAAAACAAGTGACAAATTATCAACCAAAATATTGGATCTGTTTGTCAAGATCGAAGCCAAACTCAAAGCCGAAGACATAGACAATAAAACAGAAAAACGAACATATGAATCTGCAACCACGCAAAAATGGATTCGAATTTATTCTCCGTGTCACAATTCTCATCATTGAACGCTGACTCTACATAAACGCCATCTTCACCATTTCTTACGCTTGAATCAGAGACAACACAGACTCCTTTGAATACACTATCCGGACTCAAAGAAGACATCTAAAAAATTTCATTGTCTGCTTTCCCATCTTGCTTCTCCCTTTCTCCCGTCCTCCTCCCTATCTATCTTCCTTGGATCCCCTCCATCCATATCCGGCACCCCTTCCCCCGCCAACCTCCCGTCAACCCTGTCCGCACTGTCTATTGAAGTAAAGCAAGAGAAGTGCTACGACATCGATAAACGAAATTCTTTATTATTATTTAAAACGCAAGATAAAGACACAATAATTGGATCTGAATGGATGTATGATTGCCTGTTTGGTTCTTTCTGTTCGAATTCGAGAGGTGTTAGTATACTTTTTAACAATAATTTTGGATATAAGATTAACAAAGTAAAAAGAGATGTAGGCGGGAATTACCTTATTGTAGACATGCTTATTGATGATAAAAAGTTTACTTTGTGTAACCTTTATGGCCCTAATACTGACTCTCCACAATTTTTTAAAGAATATTTATGACTTGATTATTGATTTGGAAAGGATAATATATTCATTTGTGGTGATTTTAATCTTGTCCAAAACCCTGATATTGACTGTTTCAACTACACCAACATAAATAATCCTAAATCGAGAAATAAATAACTCCTTGAGAAGATACACATGACGTAAGAGAAGCCCTCTTAAACAATCTCGACTTGATTTTTCTTAATCTTAATCTTTCACCTAGCATCGCATCATGTTCAATTAAATCAAGTTACAGGTCTGACCACTCCCCTATACAAATGAGATTAAAGTTCAATGACTTCGTAAAAGGCAAGAGTCTTTGGAAATTTAATAAATTTTTACTTTATGACAAGGAATATGTAAATAAGTTCAAGTATAGACAACACTGTTTCTGAATATGCACTTCCTGTATACAATACAATCGTGAAAAGTTAAACAAATTCCAATTCACAACATTCAATTTGTTATTAATGATAAACTTTTCTTGGATGTTCTGTCAATGGAAATTAGAGGAAGAACTATCTCCTTTGCATCATATAAAAAATTAAATGAAAGTAAAGAAAAAGAACTTGCTGATGAAATTACAAAACTAGAAAATCTCAACCACCCCACTGATTCTAACTTAGCTGACCTAGATTTTAAAAAACACGCATTACAGACTACCCGCGAAGAAAAAATAAGCTCAAAATGCATCGAAGATGCAAAATGCCGAGTTGCAAAACTGGAATGTAAGTATGAATATGCAGACTAACATGAAATGTGTATGGTTTGTAACAACATTTTGTGGTCCTAAATGAAAATTTCTGGATCAAGAAATGGTCTTCTCTTTATTCTATATCAGCGTGTAATATATTTTCAAGGATACAGATTTTCAATCTCATCATACAGAATACTTTTCTACTTAAATCACGGGAAACATTTCTGGCAAGTTTCATGATTATAGGTGCAATACAGGCTCAAATATGGTTGGGAAAACATTTTCAATCATCTGAGTCCTGTGACCTTGATCTTTGACCTTTTTACCCGAAAATTAATGGCACGTTTCATGATTATAGGTGCAATACAGGCTCAAAAATGGTCTGGAAACCATTTTCAATTACCTAATTCCTGTGACCTTGATCTTTGACCCTTTGACCCCTAAATCAAAAGTGGTCATTTTCTATTCACTGGAAACATTTCTGGCAAGTTACATGATTATAGGTGCAATACAGGCTCAAATTCAGTCGGGAAACCATTTTTAATCATCTTAGTCCTGTGACCTTGACCTTTGACCTTTTAACCCAAAAATTGATAGTGGTCATCCTTGATCCATGGGAAACATTTCTGGCAAGCTTCATGATTATAATTGCAATACAGGCTAAAATATAGTCCGGAAACCACTTTCAATCATCGGAGTCCTGTGACCTTGACCTTTGACCTTTTGACCCCAAAATCAATAGGGGTCATTCTTGATTCATGGGAATCATTATTGGCAAGTTTCATGACTTTAGGTGCAATACAGGCTAAAATATGGCCAGGAAACCATTTTCAATCATCAGAGTCCTGTGACCTTGACCTTTGACCTTTTGACCCCAAAATCAAAAGTGGTCATTTTTTATTCACAGGAAACATTTCTGGCAAGTTACATGATTATAGGTGCAATACAGGCTGAAATATGGTCCGAAAACCAATTTCAATCAACAGAGTCCTGTGACCTTGACCTTTGACCTTTTGACCCCAAAATCAATAGGCCTCATCCTTGATTCCAGGGAAACATTTCTGGCAAGTTTCATGATTATAGGTGCAATACAGGCTGAAATATGGTCCGGAAACCATTTTCAATCATCTGAGTCCTGTGACCTTGACCTTTGACTTTTTGACCCCAAAATCAATAGGGCTCATCCTTAACTAATGGTGAGTAAGTGTATGAAGTTTCATTGTTATAGCCTCTTTCGTAGTTGACTTATAGTCCGGAAACCAATTGTTGACGCCCTCCCGCCCGCCCGCCCGCCCGCCCAGACGCCCGCCCGCCCGTCTCACATCAAATTAAGAGCCGAGTTTTGCAACTCGGCTAATAACAGGAATTTTAATACGCTCAAAAGCAAAATGGATAGAAAGTAGTGAAAAGCCTTCAAGATACTTCTTTAATCTAGAATCCCGAAATTTTGTTAACAAAATAATACCCCGCATTGAAAAAGACAATGGTAAATGAAATTATTTTTGGTGGCTACGTTGAAAGCATCACTGATGAGAATTTAATATTCGAAACACGTGCCTGGTGCATGGAAATTGGTTTGGAATTTTCTTCAAGAAAGTATAGAGTTGATACCCTTCGACATTATTAATTACAGATCAAAAAGAAATATTAAATGAAATAAAAAAAAGTTCTATCAAAATTTATATACAGAAAAATCCAATTTAATAGATATTGACTGACATGATGAATTTGAAAACCTAGAAATACCAAAACTTACAGAAAATGAATTTAATAACTTAGAAGGTATCATTACTTATAAAGAAGCAACTGATACTCTTAGAAATATGAAGCAAGATAAGAGTCCAGGATCTGATGGATTTTCAGCTGAATTTTTTAAATTCTTTTGGAAAAAAATAGGTTATTGTCGTTAGATCATGGAGTTTTGGTTTCTTAAATGGAGAATTATCAAACACACAAAAAGAAGGTATAATAACGTGTATTCAAAAGAAAACAAACCCAAACACTTAGTAAAAAACTGGAGACCCATAACCCTTCTTAATACTGTATATAAAAGTGGCTCAGGTTCTATTGCAAACAGATTGAAAAGTACTCTCGATAAAGTAATAAGTAAAGAACAGACAGGATTCATATTAAAAAAGTACTTAAACTCTTTAAAACTTGGACCTTCTATTAAACAAGAGACCCTGCAGGGGGCACGACGCTCACTGAAACCCATGCACGCTCTAATTGACATACTGACATTGAATACTGATAGTGCCAGTACCAGGGTTTTAGCCCACAACCTTTCCAAAAAGATTTTGCCGGATGCAGAGAAGGTTTTTTTTCAGACAACCTTTAAAAGTACAAAAAAGAAAAAAATAGTCACATTTCAAAACAATAACTTTTTTACTGATTTGAAAAGACGCATAAAGTGGTCCAAAGTCATATGCCCAGCTAGTATAGATCAAAAATAAAATCATATTGTACAATTCCATATTAATGTGCAGCAGAAAAAGAATAAAACAATGAAATGATTTCATAAATTAAGTTTATTTAAAATTGAACACCAAACCTTTCATTATTGATAGCTAGCATGCCAGAAATTATAAAGCCTGTGTTTGTGAAACGAGAATGCCCCCGGCAGCATCTTTGTTAGTATAAAAGCCATTTTCTCTTAAGTATGTGAGAGGTCAAGTTCAGCGTAATATTGGTATCAATGGAAAGATCTTGTCACAAGGAATACACATGTAAAATATGAAAGCCCTCTCACTAACCATTCAAAAGTGGTGCCCAATGTCAAAGTTTTTGAAAAGTACGTCAAAGGTCAAGGTCAAGGTCACGAGGTCAAAAATTTTGGTATCAATGGAAAGGTATTGTCACAAGGAATACACATGTGAAATATGAAACCTCTATCACCAGCTTCCATTCAAAAGTTATGCCCAATGTTAATGTTTTTTCAGAAAACAGACAGACAAACAGACAGACGGACAGGCCAAAAACTATATGATCCCCAATCTTTTATTCCAGGGCATAAAAACAAAGATTTTTCGCTTTTGCCTTTATTCATATTAAAGTATACTGAAATCTATGAATGCTTTTGAATAGTATTGATTTCATCTCAAATACATGAAACGTACAGATAAAATCATTTTAATCCAATATTTATCAATTCAAGTGAGTTGTGCAGAAATTGGGCCAATTTGTTTTCCAAAAAGCAGTGTACGGTGTATCAAACCTCATGACCCAGTGAATCCACTTGGACAAATGATTTTCAGTAAATATGATGAAATGGTGCGCTTCTTGCCTATGCATACATGTATATTAACAGGCGAGAAGGAGCGTCGCATGTCAGCATACGCTGTTCAACAACTCAAGTGGTTTCGCTAGGTTTCGCAGTTTGAAACAAATTAAAAGGCCCATGAAATTGTTAAGCTTGTCCAACTAGCAGACCTACGACGTCGTTATTTACTGTTAACTAATTGTTTTACCTCATCATAGGTCTGTTACACGGACAAGTTGTTAGCGCAGAGTGTTCATGAAATGTATCGGTTGTATCGGATTTGCCGACAAAAAGTTATTTGGTCCGATAAAAACTCATGTTGTATCTATTATTTGAAAAGATAAAAATTCCCAAATGTCTTACCACAGGAACCTGTCGTTTTATGAGAGAAAATGTTTTATTATTCACAACCTCAGGCCTCTGTGTTCCTCTTAGAAATACTATACATACAAGATGTCGAACACAGTGGCTTAAGGTTGTGAATAATAATTTATTTTCTCTATTAAAACAACAGTTTCCTGTGGTCCAACATTTCATTGGAAGAATTCAGGAACTCTGAACTGAATTATTTATTTTCAAGAATTTTAGATATTAAATGTCCTATGCATTCTCAAAATCCAGAGGAAGAGATTACTCATTAGACGTTTCTTCAAGAAATCAGTCCGTAAATTACTTCATCTAAGAGAGTCCAAGTCAGAGGAAATTCGAGCAAACTTTATACATGATAACACGTATATGCAAGTGTTCCAAGTATACATGAATGATAACCATTATGAAAGTGTTAATGCATATTAAATAAAAATCTATTCCGTTTGCACTGTATCTCCTGAAATATATCGCAGTACTAAAGGGTTGTTGCGAACCCCGTCGGGGGTGAGCATATTGGAATAGTCCAAATTGCTGTAATTCGCATGTCAAGACTCCATGTGCGTGGCATGCTGGGAAAACTGAGTCTCAAGAATGTTTGTAAAATGAGTCTTGAGAACGTTCGCGGAGTGTTTACTTCCTCGGCGCTACTTTGCATGTGTACACTACACACACCTGTTCTATATTTAGCGCTGTTCTATATTTAGCGCTGTACGAATAACAAGAATTGTTCAAAGTGGTTTGCATTATGTTTGCAGTGGCGAATTTAATGGGGCCTTTTGGGCTTACATGTACGATAAATGCAAGTTTGCTGTGTATTGCACACCCATAACAAAACACAAATTTAAAAGACACTTATTCTCTATTTGAGCTGAATCAGGAAGTAGGACACACGTGATCTGATGTTCGAGGAATTTTTCATGCCCTAATTTGTCAGGAACCCCCTCCCTTGGAATTTGTTTATTTTCCAGTTTTTAATTTTTTTTTTTTTCAAAATCATAGGCTGGATCTCCCCGAATGCTGGCTGAACTCCTGGATAACTTTTCCTCCCGTTTTCCTAAGAGAAATTTGAATTTATATTGACACTGAAGGAAAAAAAGGAAATGGCTAGCATTAAAAATGTCAAAATTGATATGATAACAGGTTTTACTTTTTTTTCAGTAAATAACTCATCGTTTGCTGACACTAGTTTTTATGAATCGCTTCTAAATTCATTTCATATATGGTCCACATGGTCCAGAAGCCACCAATTTGCTTCATTTTTTTTTCAAAATATTCTCGGGGCAGCCCCCCCCGAATCCCTATAAATGTGAGGGGGAAATCCCCCATACCCTCCCCCACTCGGCCCTTCGGGCCTCGCCAGTCATCCATTTAAAATAATGTATGGGCGTTAAACGGCCCAAGTCCCCCTGTCTAGATTGATTTGAGTACACATAATTTCTACTCTGGCTACGCGCCTGAATACAACTGCTATGGGTTCGCACCCTAAGCTTTTTCGAAGGCTAAGCTTGTGGAGGAATTGAACCGATCAAATCTAAAGTACGGCGACTTTGTTTACAGTTACAGTTAAAGGTCAGAGACCACTAAAAGGTCGGTTCTGATTGGAGAAAAACCTGTAGGGTGAGGGGGCCTATTATTTTAAATGTGACAGAAGTATCAATTATATTTTCTTTTGGTATATTGTTTGAATATGATATATATATAAGTAAAGAATAAGTGCAATTAAAATGTCTATACCCGGATTTTTCCCTAGCTCCCGATCCGCTAAAAGGGACGGGCGCGGGAAAATTTGAAAATTCTCTGCGGGGTACCTTGTGACGCAAATAGTGCGAAAAAGAGCATGTCATGCTATATTTTTAATTTAGTTTTGTATAAAACTTTAATCAATGAACAAATCGGTGTATAACATGCATGGCCAGCAATGTTAGTATAGACGTTATAAGGCATTTCGTTAACATTACGGCCTATGGAAAATGATTTGGTTGTCTCTGACCTAGAAGGTGTATCTACAGGAAATCATTTTAGCAAGGAATCCCTTTCCTTTGGACTGGTGATTCGGGCTGAATAAAAGGTGTCACCTCATTGGTCATAACTATTGAAAATTTATAAATAGCACATTCGATTGATGTATGATTCCCTGCTGCCTGTAGAAATCAAATTTTGAACATGATTTTGCCTTTTATTTAATCAATCGATCGATTTGAAAATCTATGAAAATTAGCAAATTTTCAATTCGGAAGGAGGGGTCGTGTAAAAAAGTGAATTTTACAGAAAAGGTATGCATGACCCCCTTTATGCGTACCAAAAATGTCCTATGTCAAAAAGACCAAATTTATAAGCTTTGAAGCATTTGAAGTCACCGAAATCGAGCTAAATGATTAATCATACAAAGAAGGTTTTTTTTCCTGTAGTTACACCTGAAACATTGGGCATGGAAAACATACATTATACCTATGTACAATCTTAAAAAATATTCCTTAAAAATCCAAAAGTGGATATCTTGACAAAATTCTTTCACTTGTAGGGTACCATGCATGAGTACCTCATACCTACAAATTGTCATGACAATCTGAAGAGTGGTTATAGAAAAGAAGCAGAAAATGTATGAAAATCAACCCCCCCCCTTTCCTTTTTACATAAGAAAAATATTCATAAACAAGAGCCCCAGGGGGCACAACGCTCACCTGATACCCATGCACGCTCTAATTGACATACTGACATTGAATACTGATAGTGCCAGTACCAGGATTTTAGCCCACAACCTTTCTAACAAGATTTTTGCCGGATGCTGACAAGTTTTTTTTTTCAACAACCTTTAAAAGTACAAACAAGAGAAAATAGTCACATTTCAAAACAACAACTTTTTTTTACTGATTTGAAAAGATGGATTATGCGATCCAAAGTCATATGCCCAGCTAGTATAGTTCGATTATGCAACATCAAAAATAAAATCATTTTGTAAAATTCCACATTAATGTGCAACAGAAACAGAATAAAACAATGAAATGATTTCATAAATTAAGTTTATTTAAAATTGAACACCAAACCTTTCATTATTAATAGCTAGTATGCCAGAAAATAATAAAGCCTTAGTATGCCAGAAAATAATAAAGCCTGTGTTTGTGAAACACGAATGCATCTTTGTTGGTATAAACACCATTTTCTGTTAAGTATGTGAGAGGTCAGGGTCAGAGTAATGTTGGTATCAATGGAAAGATCTTGTCACAAAGAATACACATGTACAATATGAAAGCCCTATCACTAACCATTCAAAAGTTATGCCCAATGTTAATGTTTTTGAAAAGTAGGTCAAAGGTCAAGGTCAAGGTCACGAGGTCAAAAATTTTGGTATCAATGGAAAGGTATTGTCACAAGGAATACACATGTGAAATATGAAAGCTCTATCACCTTCCTATCAAAAGTTATGCCCAATGTAAAGTTTTTCGGACAAACAGACAGACGGACAGGCCAAAAACTATATGCCCCCGTATCTTTGATTCCGGAAGCATAAAAAACAAAGACTTTTCGGTTTTGCCTTTATTCATATTAAATTATACAGAAATCTATGAATGAGAGCTTTTGAATAGTATTGATTTCATCTTAATACATGTAACGTACAGTCAAAATCGTGTTAATCCAATTAACACAGACAAGTTGTTAGCGGACAATATTAATTCAAGTGAGTTGTGCAGAAATTGAGCCAATTTATTTTCCAAACAGCAGTGTACGGTGTATCAAACCTCATGACCCAGTGAAGCCACTTGGACAAATTTTTTTCGGTAAATATGCTGAAATGCGGTGCTTGGAAATGTATTTTTAGCATATTGAATCAATAGTCGTGATAAATTTAACTTCGAACTTGATCTTGTCTTTTATGCAATCTACAGATAGGTTTGAAAATATGCAAAATTCGGATCATTTTCGACGCAGAGTTCCTGTAAAAAAAGTGAAATTTGCGAAATAAGGAAATGCATGACCCCCCCCCCCCCCCCCTTTTTCTTTACATTTTTATGCGTGCCAAAGATTCGCAATCAAAAAAGACCAATTTTACAGACTTTCGGGCATTTCAAGTCAGTCAAAATTTTTAGTGTGCACCTTTTTATTTCCTGTAGTTACCCCTACTAAAGGGGCAAGGAGGTATTGAACCAATCAAATCTGTAACACAAGATATATGGCGACTATGTTTACCATAGATACAGAAATAAGACAGAGAAAATAATCATTAAATAGGGAAATTGTTCTGAAATATGCATGTAGGAAAAAAAAGCAATCCAAGGAATGCTTGTGTCGCCTGCGTAGCGGATTTTTTTTATTGAAATTAGGTCAAATATCAAGGGCAAAGTCACTAGGTTAAAAATTTATGGAATGTTTAGAAAGGTCTTTTCATAAGGAATACAAATGTGAAATATCAAAGCCCTATATCTTACCACTCAAAAGATATAGCAAATCATAGATTTGTTGAAAAGTAGGTCAAATATATAGGGCAAGTGCACGAGGTAAAACATAGGTAATCACAGATTACGAAGCTCACCTCGTGACAGCAAAATTCAATTCAAACATATTTCTTAGTATATGTATATGTATATTGGCTTTTAAAGGCAAAACCACTCAAGCAGAAAAAGTAGGTCAAGGTCATTTTATGAAAGTTTGATCAAAGATACATCCAATATGCAAGTTTGGTACATGTAGCAGTTATACTTTGCTCAATATTGGCTTTTAAAGGCAAAATCACTCAAGCGGAAAAAGTAGGTCAAGGTCATTTTATGAAAGTTTGATCAAAGATACATCTAATATGTAAGTTTGGAACATCTAGCACTTATACTTTGCTCAATATTGGCTTTTAAAGGCAAAATTACTCAAGCGGAAAAAGTAGGTCAAGGTCATTTTATGAAAGTTTGATCAAAGATACATCCAATATGCAAGTTTGGAACATGTAGCACTTATACTCTGCTCAATATTGGCTTTTAAAAGCGAAATTACTCAAGTGGAAAAAGTAGGTCAGATGCTGCATCCGATGCATGGATCCATCTCGGCATCCAAAGATGAATCACTTGTGCAAGTTTGGTTACTGTAGCATTAGTACTTTGTCAGATACTGAGCTACCCCAAACTTCTTATCCAAATCACTCAAGCGGAAAATGTAGGTCAGATGCTGCATCCGATGCATGGGTTCACCTAAACATCTAAAGATGAATCACTTGTGCAAGTTTGGTTACTGTAGCATCAGTACTTTGTCAGATACTGAGCTACCCCAAACTTCTTAACCAAGTCACTCAAGCGGAAAATGTAGGTCAGATGCTGCATCCGATGCATGGGTTTACCTCAGCATCCAAAAATGAATCACTTGTGCCAGTTTGGTTACTGTAGCATCAGTACTTTGTCAGATACTGAGCTACCCCAAACTTCTTAACCAAGTCACTCAAGCGGAAAATGTAGGTCAGATGCTGCATACGATGCATGGGTTCACCTCAGCATCCAAAGATGAATCACTTGTGCCAGTTTGGTAACTGTAGCGTTAGTACTTTGTCAGATACTGAGCTACCCCAAACTTCTTAACCGGACGCGGACGTGGACACGGACGCGGACGCGTGGGGTTATAGCAAAAGCTCACTCAACTTCGTCGAGGTGAGCTAAAAATGATGGTATGTGAAGAAAGGTCTTGTTACATGGAATGCACATGTGAAATATCAAAGCCTATCACTCAGCAATCAAAAGAAATAGCCAATCTAAGATTTTTTGAAAAGTAGGTCAAATATCTAGGTCTTGATCATGAGGTCAAAAGTTATGATATGTGTAGAAAGGCCTTGTCACAAGAAGGAATACACATATGAAATATCAAAGCTGTATCACTTACCAATCAAAAGATATAGCAATTCTTAATTTTTTTGAAAAGTAGGTCAAATATCTAGGTCAAGGTCATGAGGTCAATTATGGTATGTGTAGAAAGGTATTGTCAAAAGGAATACACAAGAGAAATATCAAAGCCCTATCACTTGCCAATCAATAGATATAGCCAATCTTGGTTTTTTTAGCTCACCTGAGCCATAGGCTCAAGTGAGCTATTGTCATAGTGTTGCGTCCGTCGTCCGTCGTCGTCCGTCGTCGTCCGTCGTCGTCGTAAACTTTTCACATTTTAAACTTCTTCTCCAGAACGGCTGAAGGGATTTTGATGAAACTTGGTAGGTATGAAGTACTCATGGTCCCCTACAAGTGTTGTTGTTTTTCGTCCGGATCTGTCAACAGGTGGCGCCACCACAGCCAAAAGTAGGTCACGGGGGTACCCTCCTTTGACAAACTTCTTCTTCAGAACCGAAGCATGTATCGACAAACCGAAAGCATCAGGATGATCTAGAGAGATGTATCAAGAAGTGTTGTTATTTTTGGTTCCACTTCGAAGTCAAATTTTTGACGCGTTTTTGACGTCTTTTCGGACTTAGTCAGAAATGCACATTTTTGCACTATTTCTTTAAATAACTCAATAAGTGTATGATTTTACACACTCATTTACTACATATTTATCATATTTAACTTACTTAATGCTTTGATATGTATTTTATGCATAAATTTTATTTTTTGGATTTTTTATGAATTTTTTTCTTATGTAAAAAGGAAGGGGGGGGGGTGATTTTCATACATTTTCTGCTTCTTTTCTATAACCACTCTTCAGATTGTCATGACAATTTGAAGGTATGAGGTACTCATGCATGGTACCCTACAAGTGAAAGAATTTTGTCAAGATATCCACTTTTGGATTTTTAAGGAATATTTTTTAAGATTGTACATAGGTATAATGTATGTTTTCCATGCCCAATGGACCCATGGAGAGTGGCTTCAAACCCCGGCAGGACCCCAACAAAATTTTTTTCCCTTTCTAGCTCACCTGAGCCATAGGCTCAAGTGAGCTATTGTCATAGTGTTGCGTCCGTCGTCCGTCGTCGTCCGTCGTCGTCCGTCGTCGTCCGTCGTCGTCGTAAACTTTTCACATTTTAAACTTCTTCTCCAGAACGGCTGAAGGGATTTTGATGAAACTTGGTAGGTATGAAGTACTCATGGTCCCCTACAAGTGTTGTTGTTTTTCGTCCGGATCTGTCAACAGGTGGCGCCACCACAGCCAAAAGTAGGTCACGGGGGGTACCCTCCTTTGACAAACTTCTTCTTCAGAACCGAAGCATGTATCGACAAACCGAAAGCATCAGGATGATCTAGAGAGATGTATCAAGAAGTGTTGTTATTTTTGGTTCCACTTCGAAGTCAAATTTTTGACGCGTTTTTGACGTCTTTTCGGACTTAGTCAGAAATGCACATTTTTGCACTATTTCTTTAAATAACTCAATAAGTGTATGATTTTACACACTCATTTACTACATATTTATCATATTTAACTTACTTAATGCTTTGATATGTATTTTATGCTTAAATTTTATTTTTTGGATTTTTTATGAATTTTTTTCTTATGTAAAAAGGAAGGGGGGGGGGTGATTTTCATACATTTTCTGCTTCTTTTCTATAACCACTCTTCAGATTGTCATGATAATTTGTAGGTATGAGGTACTCATGCATGGTACCCTACAAGTGAAAGAATTTTGTCAAGATATCCACTTTTGGATTTTTAAGGAATATTTTTTAAGATTGTACATAGGTATAATGTATGTTTTCCATGCCCAATGGACCCATGGGGAGTGGCTTCAAACCCCGGCAGGACCCCAACAAATTTTTTTCCCCTTTTTAGGTCACCTGAGCCATAGGCTCAAGTGAGCTATTGTCATAGTGTTGCGTCCGTCGTCCGTCGTCATCGTAAACTTTTCACATTTTAAACTTCTTCTCAAGAACGGCTGAAGGGATTTTGATGAAACTTGGTAGGTATGAAGTACTCATGGTTCCCTACAAGTGTTGTTGTTTTTCGTCCGGATCTGTCAACAGGTGGCGCCACCACAGCCAAAAGTAGGTCACGGGGGGTACCCTCCTTTGACAAACTTCTTCTTCAGAACCGAAGCATGTATCGACAAACCGAAAGCATCAGGATGATCTAGAGAGATGTATCAAGAAGTGTTGTTATTTTTGGTTCCACTTCGAAGTCAAATTTTTGACGCGTTTTTGACGTCTTTTCGGACTTAGTCAGAAATGCACATTTTTGCACTATTTCTTTAAATAACTCAATAAGTGTATGATTTTACACACTCATTTACTACATATTTATCATATTTAACTTACTTAATGCTTTGATATGTATTTTATGCATAAATTTTATTTTTTGGATTTTTTATGAATTTTTTTCTTATGTAAAAAGGAAGGGGGGGGGGTGATTTTCATACATTTTCTGCTTCTTTTCTATAACCACTCTTCAGATTGTCATGACAATTTGTAGGTATGAGGTACTCATGCATGGTACCCTACAAGTGAAAGAATTTTGTCAAGATATCCACTTTTGGATTTTTAAGGAATATTTTTTAAGATTGTACATAGGTATAATGTATGTTTTCTTACCAAAAATAGGAGAAAAATTCTCAAATCGCACCGGGTTATACACATTGATACTACTTTTGAATGAAGAAATTTTATTTGAATCACAAAAAAAAAATGCCGTAAAGATTAAAAGTACACAACATTTTTAATATTTTTTCAAAGCCATGCACCTGGTTCCGGACCGGAATTATTCGAATTTTATGATCTGAGGACCCATTTTCACACGTATTCTTCCACACATGTAGATGTCTCACACACTTTAAACTTATATTCAAAATTTTATTTCATCTATCTAGTAAACAATCACGGGAAGACAATTCAAGATAAACATTGTGTGTATTTTCCACCAATTGTTGAAAATAATAAGAAAATAATCGGAACTATTTGACAGGACAATGACCTAGAAGTCTCACTGGGGTAAATAAATCCCTATATGTTTCTATAGTAACTTGTCAACTTTGATCGCCGATATCTCAGCTCAGAGGAAAAAGAATAAAAAACGCTTTCACACATGCATAGTCAAGATTTCAAACTTTTTTCTCATATAAGTCTGCAAAAAAAGTCACGCTGCATCTTTCGAGCAATTTGGCCTTGAAAATTGAGGACTATTTTAAAAGCACCTCTCAGTTTCACCCAGTGCTCTCATACTACCCTATACATATCGCATCCTTCCACGAAATATAGTGCCTCATTCTGTATCAAGTATAGTTCATTTGATAGAATATAAAATTTCCTCAAACATGATATAAAGTTTACGCACAAAAATAGTTGTTTTCATACTTTATTTGTATTCAAAAGCGCCAGCGTTCTATCCCTTAGGAACTATATTCCCCTATTACAGGCTTCCGCGAAGGCGATTTACCCCAGTGAGACCTAGATATGCATCAATTCATCAAGGCGCATCGTATTCTGCTAGGCGCTTCATTGCAATACCAACCGCAAAGTAGTACTGCGATATATTTCAGGAGATACAGTGCAAACGGAATAGATTTTTATACTTAGAACACTTTCATAATGGTTATCATTCATGTACTTGGAACACTTGCATATACTTGTTATCATGTATAAAGTTTGCTCGAATTTCCTCTGTCTTAGACTCTCTTAGATGAAGTAATTTACGGACTGATTTCTTGAACAAACGTCTAATGAGTAATCTCTTCCTCTGGATTTTGAGAATGCATAGGGCATTTAATATCTGAAATTCTTGAAAATAAATAATTCCGTTCAGAGTTCCTGAAATCTTCCAATGAAATGTTGGATCACAGAAGCTGTTGTTTTAATAGAGAAAATAAATTATTATTCACAACCTGAAGCCACTGTGTTCGTCATCTTGTATGTATAATATTTCTAAGAGGAACACAGAGGCCTGAGGTTGTGAATGATAAAACATTTTCTCTCATAAAACGACAGGATCCTGTGGTAAGACATTTGGGAATCTTTATCTGTTCAAATAATAGATACATGATGAGTTTTTATCAGACCAAATAACTTCTTGTCGGCAAATCCAATGCAACCGATACATTTCATGAACTCTCTCCGCTAACAGCTTGTCCGTGTAACAGACCTATGATGAGGTAAAACAATTAGTTAACAGTAAATAACGATGTCGTAGGTCTGCTACAAAAATGTAGTTGGACAAGCTTAACAATTTCATGGACCTTTTAATTTGTTTCAAACTGCGAAACCTTAGAGAAACCACTTGAGTTGTTGAACAGCGTATGCTGAAATGCGACGCTCCTTCTCGCTTGTTGAAATATGCATAGTCAAGAAGCGTCGCATTTCAGCATATTTACTGAAAATTATTTGTTCAAGTGGCTTCACTGGGTCATGAGGTTTGATACAACATACACTGCTTTTTTGGAAAACAAACTGGCACAATTTCTGCACAACTCACTTGAATTGATGAATATTGGATCAAAACGATTTTAACTTGGGTCCCTGTAAAGTGCGAAACGAAACAAAAACGAAACGAAACGAAACAAATCGAAACGAAACAAATCGAAACGAAACAAAACGAAACAAATCGAAACGAAACGAAACAAATCGAAAGGAAACGAAACAGATCGAAACGAAACGAAACAGATCGAAATGAAACGAAACAGATCGAAACGAAACAAAACATTAAACTTAAAGAAAATGAGAAAAAGAGGAAAAAGCGCCGAGAACGAATATTTCAAGACAAGATCAGCATGTAATATTGCCTTAATTCAAGAGTTCTACACTTGTAACTAGTGCCGAGAGGGTTTCTTGAAAGAGTCAAAGTTGACAATTAAAAAAAGTAAATGTCAAATGCTATTCATGTATTTAAGAGGAAGAAAAAAGAGGGGATAGAAAACCACACCATGACACCATAATGAGATCATAAAACGGGGTGGGGGCACATTTCAGGAATTCTGGGAAAAAAATCTTATTTTTTTCAAACGAAATGTGCCCCCCCCCCCCCCCCCCCAGTTTTTAATTGTTCTCATTTTTCTGATAAAATTTTCAAATACACATAATGGAACAGTTCCGTTTCCTCTGCACTAGACTCCCCCTGCTAAATAATATTTTTCCGTCTATGACGAGGTTCTTCATCCCATTCACTCTCCTTTAAAATGCAATAGTGCATATACTGTATATATTATGTTTTAATCGTCAACTTTGATTCTTTAAAAAAACCCTCCAGTCACAAGAACTAACGGTTGAAGGCAATAATGAGAGGGTGGACAGGGACAAAGGGAGGGGAGAGAAAGGGGGCGGGAGGAGGGAAGAAGGGGGCGAGAGGAGGGACAGATGATTGGGAGGGTAACAGTAACCCCCAAAAAATAGGAAATTACTTTTAATATAAATAATCTTGCTCTTATGCGTTCATGCACATAATCTCAATTTTAAAAATGACCACGAAATTCATCTATATAAACCTTGAAAATGTTTTCCCGATCGCTTAGCTCGCCGCAATTTTCAATTCATTTTTCAAATACTTCAGTCTCGCTTCGCTCACCTTAGTTTTTCATCTAAACAGGTCTATTTCCTTTTCAAGGTTTAAAAAAGGAAATAACCCAAATAACTTCACTACTGCACCAATTTACACTTTAAAGTTTAAAAATTTGTCTTGACCACCCAAGACCCCCTCCCCCCACGGGGAGGGGGCGACAGGAGGAGAGTGGTATCCCTGACCCTTCAATAAGATATATAAGATAGATGAAATATTCGTTCTCGGCGATTTTTCCACTTTTTCTCATTTTCTTTAAGTTTTATGTTTTGTTTCGTTTCGTTTCGTTTCGATCTGTTTCGTTTCGTTTCGATCTGTTTCGTTTCGATCTGTTTCGTTTCGTTTCGATTTGTTTCGTTTCGATTTGTTTCGTTTCGTTTCAATTTGTTTCGTTTCGTTTCGTTTCGTTTTTGTTTCGTTTCGCACTTTACAGGTACCCTTTTAACTGTATGTTTCATGTATTTGAGATGAAATCAATACTATTCAAAAGCATAATTCATAGATTTCAGTGAATAAAGGCAAAACCGAAAAATCTTTGTTTTTTATGCCCCTGGAATAAAAGATTTGGGAGCATAAAGTTTTTGGCCTGTCCGTCTGTCTGTTTGTCTGTCTGTTTTCCGAAAAACTTTAACATTGGGCATAACTTTTGAATGGAAGCTGGTGATAGAGGTTTCATATTTCACATGTGTATTTACCAAAATTTTTGACCTCATGACCATAACCTTGACCTTTCACGTACTTCTCAAAAACTTCAACATTGGGCATAACTTTTGAATGGTTATAGTGATAGGGCTTTCATATTGTACATGTGTATTCCTTGTGACAAGATCTTTCCATTGATACCAATATTACGCTGACCCTGACCTCTCACATACTTAACAGAAAATGGCGTTTATACTAACAAAGATGCCGCCAGGGGCATTCTCGTTTCACAAACACAGGCTTTATAATTTCTGGCATGCTAGCTATCAATAATGAAAGGTTCTGTGTTCAATTTTAAATAAACTTAATTTGTGAAATCATTTCATTGTTTTATTCTTTTTCTGTTGCACATTAATGTGGAATTTTACAATATGATTTTATTTTTGATGTTGCATAATTGAACTATACTAGCTGGGCATATGACGTTGGACCACTTTATCCGTTTTTTTCAAATCAGTAAAAAAGTTATTGTTTTGAAATGTGACTATTTTTTTCTTTTTTGTACTTTTAAAGGTTGTCTGAAAAAAACACTTCTCTGCATCCGGCAAAAATCTTTTTAGAAAGGTTGTGGGCTAAAATCCTGGCACTGGCACTATCAGTATTCAATGTCAGTATGTCAATTAGAGCGTGCATGGGTATCAGGTGAGCGTTGTGCCCCCTGGGGCTCTTGTTTAAAAAGTAGGTCAAATATCTAGGTCAAGGTCATAAGGTTAAAAGATATAGTATGTGAAAAAAGGGCTTGTCACAAGAAATACACATGTGAAATATCAAAGCCCTATCACTTACCAATCAAAAGATATAGCCAATCTTAGATTTTTTGAAAAGTAGGTCAAATATCTAGGTCAAGGTCACGAGGTCAAAAAATATGGTTTGCGTAGAAAGGTCTTGTCACAAAGATTACACATGTGAAATATCAAAGCCCTATCACTTGCAAATCAAGAGATATAGCCAATATTTGATTTTTAGAAAAGTAGGTCAAATATCTAGATCAAGGTCACAAGGTCAAACATTATATGTGTAGAAAGGTCTAATCACAAGGAATACACATGTCAAATATCAAAGCCCTATCACTAATCAATCAAGAGATATAGCCAATATTAGATTTTTAGAAAAGTAGGTCAAATATCTAGGTCAAGGTCAAAAGGTCAAAAATTATGATATGTGTATAAAGGTCTTGTCACAAGGAATACACATGTGAAATAGCAAAGCCCTATCACTTACCAATCAAAAGTTATGGGGTGTGACACCCAAGTGTGACAGACAGACGGACAGACGGAGGGACGGATGGACGGACAGACGAACAACAGACAAAGTGATCCCTAAGTGTCGCTGTGCTTCGCAGGCGACACAAAAAGTCAACATCTTAAAAATAAATTCAGCGTATATTTGATAGCGTATGTGGCCAAGTTAATTCGAAGTATGAAAATAAGTACACAAAGCCAAACTAGCTATAGCTTGTCTTATTTAAAAAATCATAAAAAAATCAAAAGTTGATATTTTGACAAAATTCTTTCACAGTTTCATTTCTAGCGATAAATATAAAAATAAAAAGAGAAAAAAAAAACTGAAAAAGGGAAAAAAATTGTTGGGGTCCCGCCGGGGATTGAAGCTACTCCCCATGGGTCCATTTGGCATGGAAAACATACATTATACCTATGTACAATCTTAAAAAATATTCCTTAAAAATCCAAAAGTGGATATCTTGACAAAATTCTTTCATTTGTAGGGTACCATGCATGAGTACATCATACCTACAAATTGTCATGACAATCTGAAGAGTGGTTATAGAAAAGAAGCAGAAAATGTATGAAAATCAACCCCCTCCCCTACCTTTTTACATAAGAAAAAAATTCATAAAAAATCAAAAAAATAAATTTTAAGCATAGAATACATATCAAAGCATTAAGTAAGTTAATTATGATAAATATGTAGTAAATGAGTGTGTAAAATCATACACTTATTGAGTTATTTAAAGAAATAGTGCAAAAATGTGCATTTCTGACAAAGTCTGAAAAGACGTCAAAAACGCGTCAAAAATTTGACTTCGAAGTGGAACCAAAAATAACAACACTTCTTAAGACATCTCTCTAGATCATCCTGATGCTTTCGGTTTGTCGATACTTGCTTCTGTTTTGAAGAAGAAGTTTGTCAAAGGAGGGTACCCCCCGTGACCTACTTTTGGCTGTGGTGGCGCCACCTGTTGACAGATCCGGACGAAAAACAACAACACTTTTAGGGGACCATGAGTACTTCATACCTACCAAGTTTCATCAAAATCCCTTCAGCAGTTCTGGAGAAGTTTAAAATGTGAAAAATTTACGACGACGACGGACGACGACGGACGACGGACGACGACGACGACGACGGACGACGGACGCAACACTATAACAATAGCTCATTTGAGCCTATGGCTCAGGTGAGCTAAAAAATCAAAAAAAAAAGATTTAAGCATAAAATACACATCAAAGCATTAAATAAGTTAAATATGATAAATATGCAGTAAATGAGTGTGTAAAATCATACGCAACACTATGACAATAGCTCACTTGAGCCGTTTACACAGGTGAGCTAAAATAGGATAACTGTACTGTGAAATAATATCAATTCAAGAATTAACCTAGGAGGACATTTATCAGAAATATTTAATCCTCAGAGGGGCTGCCGTCAGGGGTATCCTGTCTCTTCGTACCTATTCATACTCTGTGCAGAAATATTATCGATTAAAATAAGAAATGAACCAAATGTTAAAGGAATAATTGTAGACAGATTTGAGTTTAATATATCACAATACGCTGATGACACTTCTCTCCTATTAATGACTCTAAGGAATCTCTTAATACTTCCCTAAAAATTTAAAAAAGGTTCGAAGATATATCTGGACTTAAAGTAAATTTTGAAAAAAAAAACTCAAGTCATATGGATCGGTAAAAAGAAATAAAGCAATGAGAAGTTATGTAAAAATTGGGGACTAAAATGGGGTGAACACAGATCTACTCATTTATGGACAAATTTTGATGTTGATTTAAGCAACATATGTGAAATCAATTACAGAAATAAACTGAAAAAGATTCAGAGTATAATTAAACAATGGGAAAAAAGAAACATCACTCCAATAGGGAGAATAACTCTTATAAAACATCTTCTGATATCCTAAATGAATCACTTATTTATGTCTCTGCCCAATCCAAAAATGAGTTTATGAAAGAATTAAATAGTACAGTATTTAGTTTCTTATGGAATCAAAAAACTGATAAAATTAAGAGGGAATGAGCGTGAACAAATCAAACGTAAACCGTATCGATGTCGTAAAGAAAAGAAAATCTGAAAACTTATTGAACTAATGGTTGAATATACCTCTAGATTAAAGAGCAATGTATTTCGAATGACGAGCAATACATATCCTTGTTAACATCTATCATACGCTTCTGTCACGACATCGTTTTACCGTTGGCATATAGTTTACGTCATCAACGGAAGTTTATTTGACGTCATACTGAATTATGACGTTGTAATAATTTTCTGAGAATTATCATGAAAGCGCATTGTGCTTGTTCTTTAGAAGTCCGGTAATTCAGTTTGTCTTATATTATTTCACGCCATGACAACTTTACGGAGCGGAATAATTTGATTGCGATTGAATTGAGTAAGTTAATACTTCAAATTTGTTCTTGCATAAAAAAGAAGAAGAAATTCAAAAGAATAATTATATTTTATAGTACAAGTTGACGATGCGTCGTTACTGACCACGCAATTTACCCCAAATATTGAAAACATGTAAAACGAATATATCTTGAAAGTATTTTTCTTTCATTTACAAAAGGTATGTGTTATAATGATTTAGCTAGAATTTATATCACGAGGCCTATTGATTAGTAGTTTTAATAAGCGAGCATGACGACCGACTGACAAATCATCAAAAGGACCAAAGATCACATACATGTACGTTGTAAAATAAATGGATCCGAAGGACTCTGTAAACACACTTCCCGTGATCTACGCCCTGTTGAAAAGGGAATTATTCTGTTTCAATTTTACTTATCTATCATAGACTATGATATAACGACATTCATTGAAGAGAACATGTGCAGGAGATCAATGCGGAAGACAGGGTGTGCGTTTACAACCTTTCCTATCATACCGACCCCCCCCCCCCCCCCTTCTAATCCCAGCACTTAGTAAAATGAAACTAGAAATGTGCCTAAGCTAACTTTAGATCAATTTCAAAGCAAACTTATAAAGAGTTTAAGAGATCCTTCGTATCGTTGTTCAACTAAAGGTGCTTCATTCTTTTAAACTGGTACAATATGTACGAATATCAAAACTAAATGTACATGAACACAAAAATAAATGTAAATAGATAAGTGCAGCTGCCGCAAAATCAATTTTGAGAGAAATGATATACAGAAGAAGCATACAGATTCTAAAACATCCATTTTTTCTCATTCACTGAGATTAACAGTATACAATATCGCCGAGCATTACCTAAAGTGAGCGTCATAATGTGCACTACGTCACGTTACGTTGTCGGTGCTTAAACGCGCTAAGTGTTGGGAAAATGAAAAAAAAATTGATCAGAATATGACTCAAATTTTTAGCCTGAAGTCCAGATTATAAAAAATCTCAGATAAAATGTATAGATATATAACAACTTTCCATTTTCAATCATAAACAACGGATTTATCATATCCAGAGGTTGGTCAGAGGAATTCTAAGCTAAATATCTTCAAAACGGCTACACTCTTTTTTCTATAAATTATTTTTTCATCTTTAGCATGCATCACTAGATGATAAAAGAAACATTTAATCAAAATTCTATTATGCCAACTACATGTACTTCGAAAACTAATGTTTTTAAACTTTTCATACAATTTGTACTGTCAAAAAATGGATGAAATAAATGTCCTTCTCCAGCATGGTTACCATGGCAACAAAAATATTTCTTTCGAAAATGATAAATTTACTTCATTTGCTAAAAAAGTCCAAAGTTGGGACATTGTTTTAGAAAAAATGTGCAGAGTTACTTTCCGTTTTTGTCGGTATATAGGGGAAAACAGTTACACTCTTTTTTTATGAAATATTGTAATCGATGAAGGAAGGGATATTCTTTTATATGTAGACAATTATTTTCAATTTCTATTATTCCCTGAAAATGCGGTTCACACTCATACCTCCTTAAACGTAACATAATCACTCAAGAATATGAAAAGGGTGGTTTAAAAATGTTAGACATTAAAGCTTTCATCATTGCACTGAAAAATACATGGTTCAGAAGAATTTTAGATACAGAGGGACTTTGGCACACTATTATTTCACTATTTTCCGATATCAAATTACTTTTGAAATTTGGGGCAGCTTATGTAGACAAAGTTATAGATCGACAGACAAAATTATTTTGGAAAGATATTTTAAGGTGGCTCAATAATCCAAGAATTCTTTGTCAGAGGAGAAAAAAATACTCTGTTTAATTAACATTGATATCTGATGATTTATATTTGAATTTAAGATTACATATCATCGACCATTTGACTGACCAGTGGTCCTCTGAATATACATATGTAAAGCAACCCCAAGATATGTCGCAAAACAATGAATTTTGATAGATAAAAACATGATGTATTGATAATGATTCCAGATTGAAACCATTCTTGTGATCATTTTCACCATAATATCATCAAATAGGTATATTTCTTTATAGATAAGGCTTTCAAAGAGTGAAATAGGTAAAACTGTTCCAGAAAAGTACATTTTGGGTACCCCCCACCCCAAAATGAGAATCTAAAAAAAACGTACTGAGTACCCTTATTTGACATCAAAGTGATAAGAAATCTTTGTCAGAAGTTATTTTCTTTTACATATTTCTCGACGACAAACTCTTTCCTTCGAAAAGAAATATAAAAAAGTACATGTTATCGTTCATTCTGATTTAAAATATTTGGTTGTCATAGTAACGATTTTGTAACAATTTGCAACAAGTCAAATTAAAACGCCCTGTTCCCTAAGTAGACATTATAAGGATGAAATATTGGTTAAAAACTATTATAACTGACATATTTTTCAAGATCAGACTCTAATCTTTTAAGAAAAGTACAAGACATTCCGTTTTACTTCGTTTCCATATTGTGAAAATCTACTTGGTTTATTCCGGACGGACGACAGAAGACGGACGGACGGCGCGCTATGACAATAGCTCGGGTGAGCTAAAGATCAGACAATCCGAGTCGAGATTATTCTTTCCCAACATTCAGTGAAAGTTTCAAATTCTGATACAAGGAAGAATACTTACACAACTATCATTTATCATCGATATTAGATAAGAATATACAAGTTTACAAATGATTTATCGAAAAAATAAATAAGAAAAGGAAAGTAACATGTGTACCTCTAAATATCCTTATTTATTCGACCTTTTCTTTGATAAACTCACCTTTCGTGTTTTGTTAGTGTCAGTTAAATGAGTTTTGTCAAATAAAGTTCAAGTTCAAGTCAAAGCTTAAAAAAATGTTTTGTTTAAAATTTCATATCTGATTCCATCAATCTATTTAGAGATACGGAAATATATATAAGACAAATAGAACTAAAGTAAACGGAAGCGTTTTTAAACATTTTGACGTTCAAGGTCAATAAGTGGACGTCAAACCATTCCCTCGTTCTCGATAATGCGTGCAATTATCTGTGAAATTGATATATCTTTAAACAAAGCAGGGTTAAAACTTAAATTCATTCGCTTAAGTTTTTCAAATAGGGAAACTTTATTCGATAACATCTTGTTGCACAGGACGAAAGTTTACAAAATTGAAGAAAAATTCTTTAAACCAAAGATTATTAGAGATACCAAACTTGAAATATCTTATCTATAATATCGCTAAAAACTCCAAGAAATATCTTAATTGTTTTATCATGAACTTAAGTCTACCTTCTTGAATTTGTTCAAAGGCAACAGGCGGTTGAATTTCCGCCGATGACGTTCTAAAAACGATACGTTTACGGCGTTAGCCAGGGTGTCTCACTTACGGGATATTTTTGTATATATAAATTAAACGATACATTTGACTAAATATTCATTACACTCAGATTGTAGATGATAATTTTCTGTTTCCGTCGATACCAAACATGTCGAAATCCGTCAAGAAACAAGCGAATTACGGAGGAGTTTGTAGGTCGAAAACTAAAAAAGGCCAGATATGAAAGTACTGCACTCGATATTTGATGACGTCAAACGATTATTGAGCCCCCTTAATAGCTTGGAAATTACTTCAACAGAAAAGTTATAAAATTTCAGATAAATCAGTAAATTTGTTTCATATTCCTATCTGGTATAACAACAACATTTTGATTAATAATAAAATTGTATTCTCTAAACACTGGATAGCAAAAAATATTTTCTTTATAACTGACATTCTTAAAGTTGTTAACAATTTTTATACATTCCAAGAATTTCAAGATATTTTTGATATCAATTCTAACTTTTGGTAGTATCATGGGATTATTATTGCCATTGAATTATAATATAAATGTAGACAAAACAACAGAAATATGGCTTCCTAGAATGACAAGGGTCCTATGTAAAAGAAAAATGGGATGTCAAGACATGTACTTTCTCTAAATCTATGAACGGAATCTCTTCCCAGTTGAAATGGCAAATTAAATTGTCTGAAACTAATGAAATTAAATCTAACACTATTTATAAATCGATTATAATGTTTAAAGATAAAAAATTACAATATTTTCAATTTAGAATAAACCATTACATACTTACCATGAATAAACTGCCCACAAAATAGAAATATGTGACAGGGTCTTGTTGGAGATCCCCTCCCTTCCCCATTATGTATATTTTGTGGTGATGAAATTGAAGATATAACGCATTTGTTGCGGGATTATGAAAAAGTTCAAATTCTGCTATATGAGATGAATATGACATATGTATGTAGCTAAAAATAACAAAATTTCCAAATAAGTTCAATTCCAGCAATAATTCGACTATTGCTGGTCACTCCAGGCTGACAATCTGACAATGTTCCTCTCATTCAGACTCGAACCAAGGTCCTCCCGTATGGTGACTACAGTTCTACCCATTTTAAGTTTGGAAAATCGGAAGTCTTCAGTGTGGAGATTTCTTTAAAATTCTCGTCTTAGGGAGGCTACTGAAACGCGTGTGATATTCCGTTAAAGCTTTACTAAGAATTTCTTTCTTTCTGTACTTTAATTTTAATATGCCTTTTTTAAGAAAATGGTATGTTGAATTTTAATACGCCTTTTTTAAGAACATGGTATAGTGCTGTCTGTCTGTTCGTCCTGTGTCTGTTTGTCCGCCCGCTGTCTGTTAGTCGATCTGTTTGTACAACTCCTTACATTGTGGGCGCGATACAGCGTAAAGCCGCATTCACATCAACTGTACGGCAGCCATACGGCTATCTGTGATCGACTTATTGATTAAAATCACTAGGTTTCGTGCGGCTGCCGTACGAAATGTTTTCTTCGCAAGCTCGTCGAAGACCGAAATCTCAGCTTGCACATTATCATTTCGATTTCTAGACAACATTTCTAAGAAGTAAGGCTGCCATACGACTGTTGTACGAAGTACGAAAAACAGAAACTAGAAACATGCCAGCGGAGCAGAGGACATCATGGACTGTTTTCGTATGTCATGTACATTTTAAGATTCTACCGCCCTGTATCTTACTATGTTACTTTTAATTGTGAAGCCGACATATTTTTTTTTTATTTCTCTCTTTATACCTCAGTCTGTTCATCTGAAAGGTAGGAGGATTTGTGCACGCATTACATAGCATAATCCTCCTCCTTTCTATTCGGAACCGACATTATTATTCCCATTTATGGGTCATCATTAAGGATTCCGACTTCTGTTATTGTATTGTCTTTTCTTTATTCTTATTATTCTTATTATCATTCTTACCCCCAAACGTACCAGACACTTTACAAAAAAGTACCGCAATATATGATTAAGTGGAAAATATCATGTGAAAGAGCATATGAAGTTCTTAATTCATATTTTTTTTCTTGTCGAAAAGTTCACATATGCCTCCGCTAGAGGTCATCAAAGATCAAATCTTTAAACTTTGATAACTCCTAAACTAACCGTACGATTTGAACGAAGTTTGTTTTATATTGTTCTTTGGGAAGTTTGCAGACTTTTATACCTTACATGCTACATGAAATATTTATGGTTTTCGCGCTATTTCGAGTTAAAAATGGAATTTTAAATTGGCACTGTGCCAATTTCTACATTTTTTGAGATTTTTAGTTGAAACTTGGATGGTTGGCTACTTATAGGTAGTAATTTAATGCTTACCCAGTTTCAAGGTCAAATTTTGATTCTCAAGGTCACAACAAACTTTAGCCTATAGAGCAGAGACGGTTTGACCTTGAGAGATCAAACTCCATACATATTATCGTTGAGCCAAGCCCTTTCACCTTGACCTTGATCCAAGGTCAAATTCTCCTTCTCAGGGTCACAACATACTGTTGCCTGTAAAACAAAGACTGTTTGATGTTGAGAGTTCAAACTTTACACAAATGTTCCTTGCATCAAGCCCTCTCACCTTGATCTTGATCAAAGGTCATTTCAAGGTCACAATAGACTATGGTTGATGAAATATTTTAAATTTTGATCAGATTAAGATCAATTTTGATGAGAATAAACTCTAATGCTTATCATTTATCCATGACCTTGGTCAAGGTAAAATAATCTTTCTCAAGAGCAAAACAAACATTTACTCGTGTAGAATTCATAGGATTTTGTCCTAAACCATTTATTCTTCACACATTTGAACTTTACATAGTATAAGAAAGATAACTCTTTTATTCTTGTTCACTGTTTCTTTTTTCTTAGTAGTATTACTTGTCTGTATTTTCATGCTATTGTCATTTTCTATTCATAGTAATTTTCTCATTGCAAAATCACGGAGCAATTCTGTTTTAAGCTAGTACAATGTAACTTGAAAGGATCTAAAATGGATAGATCAAGGAGTTTTAAGCTTTCCTAAACATGAAAGGTATTTATCATCTTTTTTTCTAATTTGTTGATAGATTAATCAGAGTCCCAAGTTAGACATAAGCTATTTTGACTCATTTGCTAATAAGGTACAAAGTGAATAAGGTACTAAAGCAACTATTCATTTTTTCATCTTCTTTATTCGGATTTTAACATTTCAGTTCCAAGGAAGATCTAATAAAGGAGGAATTCGTCTGTTGCTTGCAACAGTAGCCATCTAGTTTGTTTCATGTTTTCGCATGTCAGCTTTGATATGTTGTTGTTGTTAGCGTTCATTTGGATCTCGTGCTTCCCATTTGTTTGTCGAAAAGAAATTTACCATGTAGGTTGCCTATTTAAGGGCAAAGAACTATTTTGATTTTGAGGGTCATGGGTCTATGGGTAATTTTATTTTGTGCAAAAATTTGCGCTTTGAGTATCACCCATATGTTAAAAGCCAAGGTAAAAGTATAGGTCCATAAAACTCAATAACCTGAATAAGCGTCAACGGACTTCCATGATATTCATTCAATTTAATCAGACAGTGAAGAGGAAGCCTCCTTTTGTTTTTCTGGTTCATCCGATTTGTCGTGACGAAGTTATGGGACTTAGATTTTTTTAATACTGTGAATATAAAGAAAAATTGTGAATTGTTTTAAACATATTTTTGATTGAAATGTTTAACAACTTTATGTACTGCGAGAAGAAATGATTTTATCATGTGTAATGGGTTTTTAATTTTTTCACTCATAATTGAGGAATAAAGTGTAATAAGAAGGGGGTTTATGCGCATACATGTTAAGCAAAGGGCAAAGTATAGGCGCATGGGACGCAATAACTTGAATATGCGTCAACAGATATTCATACTATTTTAATATATATTTTGATCCGACTGTGGAAAGAAAGCCACCTTTCGATTTTAGGTTCATCCGATTTGTTGTTCAAGAGTTGTGAGATTTATTTTAACATATTGTCAAAATATACACCCCGTCCGCTTTTAGTGTTACCTTTCGTCGATCGTAGCAATTAGAAATTACGTCAGACATAGGGGTGATTAAAGTTATACTCAGTCAAGCCAGACAGCTATGAAAGGTAAACCACGTGTCGCCGTGTGCACAAAGCATGTCGCAACAAGTACAAACGCTTTTGATTAGGTAGCATTTACTATGATAGTAAAATTGTCCATTGGGGTGTGATTGTCCTCAAAAGGAGATATTGTCTCCGTGAAAATTCAAATTGCAGAGAAACGAAGTGTACCAAGGATGGCAAAGTATGACAAGATCACAATTCTAAAGTACTAACAGGTTCTTAAGAAAACGGAAATTTCCTTTTTAGTTGTAAACGACAAAGAATAATTACAAGAAAATTTAAATGGAAATGCAGAAGGAAAAGCACTATTAAAAAAAGTAGCTTTTTTAACCATATAAGACGTAATTTTCGGTGTACCCATATGAAAAAGCAATATTTTACGCCTAGTCAGTCGTTTTTCTTAACAAGGGTCGAGTATATCATATAAAACGGCAATACCTATTCATACAGGTGGATACTCACTGATCATTCAGGCATAAATCAATGTGTACAACTGTGATTATGGCTATTGCATTAATCAAACTTGACCTGTAAGTTTTAATGACTTAGTGCATGGAAAATATGATTTACCGTGCTATATTCATATGTGTAGAGGGGAAATGCCAAAATGATACAAAAATAAAATTTCATTTTTAAACAGTGCTCTAATAGTTGAATATTTCTCTCGATATTCATATGTGTCTATCTCAAAGCGTTTTCACGTAAAATCAAAATTTCCGTTTTCTTAACTGGCTGTTAGCACTTAAGATTCGATTGATATTAATGCAAAATACTTTTTTCTCAGTTTAAAAGAGTATAAAACGGGATCGCGGGAGGAACAAATCTCAATTTAACTACCTCTCCTTGATTAAACATCAAACTGTTATCATTTACACACTTCGTACTCACAGTAATCGAAAAAAAAATTACTATTCATCTAAAAATATTTTCAGCAGTATTTCAATAAACCGGCATGCTACATTGTTTATTTTAAATGCCTCGATCGACGAAGGGTTCATAATATTAATTCACTGTGATTAGAATGTGAAGAGGAAGCAACCTTTTCACATTAACCTAAATTTTCGTTATGGAGTTACAATACCTCGTGCTATTAAAATAAATCCCGAAGGGCATATCTTGCTGCATTAGCGTTACTTTTTGTTGTGAAAATTCAATTAAATGCATATATTGGTATTGCGATTTTAGATTTTTGGGACAGAATACTGATTTGGTCTCGTCCCCAAATAAATATATCTAAGATTGAATGTCAAATTACTTCATCAAATTTAGACTGAATAAATCCTAATTTTCTTTTACTCCTAGCTGGTGATCTTTCCATAAAAAGAGTATAATCTAAACTCAGTAATGAAGCATTAACAGGAATCACTGACATATGACAAAAATGATTGAATTTCTTCTTGCATCACAAGAACAATTATTCAATTTTTTAAACAAGGGTCCCAGGGGGGCCACATCACTCACCTGAGTTGCAAACAAAAGAATGATAGGAGACAATATGGTAGAGGACCTTGAGTACTTGCTTCCCCTAAGGTTTCGTGAAGTTCTGTTCTGCGGTTTTAGAGGAGAAGTCGAAAACATGTCATCCAATCAGAGCCCTGGGCGGCCATATTTGTTGACCGATTGGCACGAAAACCCCAAACTTGGTAGAAGACCTTGAGTGCTTGCTTCTTGTATGGTTTCATGAAATTCTGTGCGGCGGTTGCAGGAGAGAAGTCAAAAATATGTCAACCAATAAGAGCCCTCGGCAGCCATATTTGTTGACCGATCAGCTCAAAAAGCACAGACTTGGTAGAGGACCTTAAGTTCTTGCTTTCTATAAGGGCATTTTTTTCTTATAACGCTTTTGTTCGCATACGTTTTCACAAATTGAACTCATAAACACAAATAAAAGGGATAGAGGACACCTTTTGCTTACATACTCAAACGTGATTGTTCAGTCTGATATATATATATTTTATTCTTAATTGTAACCAATACAGTTAAGTATTCTTTGTCAAAGCATGTGTTGCAATATAGAATTCTTTCTTCTCCATTTATTTCAGGTTGAAAGAAATTGTCCACTTTGTAGGGCCTTTACACTCTATTTTTTTTCAAAACATGAGCAAATCATTTTGGAAAGAGACTGAATTTTTGATAAACGAAAAATTGGAAAACTTATCATAGGATATGGTAATTCGCATAACTTATTTGTTTTAGCAGTAGTCCGTAATCATTGTTTGATGGATGATACTACACCATAGTAGTTAGCTTTAGATGAAAAAGCGATGTATAATACGGTAATTTGTAGCGACATCGTAAAACTCTTGAAATTCGTAATAGCTATAAAAGTTGCCATTTATGTCTATTATGTCATTAACATAAAATATTTATTTATCTGCCTTAGATTTAAAATATATGCATTTGTTTATATTTTGATATTTTTGTTTAAAAAATTGGCGTCAAAGTAACATACTTACACTCAGATTCAACTTTTTCACCAAATTCCCCAATTTTTTTTTAAAATATCTCTACAGAAACAGTTAGAAATGGAATTAGATTTCTGGATGGCATATTCAGGTCCAGGGTTTATTCTTTTCCAAGATTTGTTTTTGAAGAGAAATCTCTTACCCATGATAATTCTAATTTCTTTATAAATGTAGAAACATGTATCATATTGAGTGCAACATCCGAATAATCTTTAACCATAATGTTCCTCTTTATCCGGTCTTGTTTCCCGTTCCATATAAAAAAACAAAGATGTTTTTCAATGTCCTTAACACGAGAAGCACTTGATGATGAGAGTGATATAAAAACATGAGTGAAAATAGACAATGCAAGGGACTTTATCACAACAATTTTTCCATATGGTGTCAACTTTCTTCTTTTCCAATTATTCAAAATATTTTTCATTGATATCAATTTTGAATCATAGTTAAGATCAATCATCTTTTTCAGGTTAAAATCAAATTTGACTCCAAGTAATTTAAAGTTTGACTCACCCCATTCTTAAGAATAATCATGGCACAAAGATACTGTACATACTTTTTTGCAGTCTATCCGAATTACCTCAGTTTTCTCATAGTTTATATAAAGTCCATAAATTTCTGAAAAACGATTGAAGGTACAAAGACTTTCTCTTGGGGACTTTTCACTTCCATTCAGAATCAGTGAGAAATCATCTGCATACAAAGATATTTTCATTTCTTTGTCATTAATACCTACCCCTTCAATCCTTTTATTATTCTTATCAGAATGGATAGAATTTCTATGCAGAGTATGAAAATATAAGGTGAGAGAGGGTCCCCTTGATGGCAGCCTCTAAATATTCTGAATTGTTCAAGAAGATGATCCCATTGGTTTATCATAGCACTACTATCATTATAGAAGATATATGTGACCAATTTATACTGCAATATGTGTCAAAAACCCTATTCACTTACGTTACGTTTGCTTGACGGAAATGTATTTGGTATGTTCAACGTCTTTAAATTCATTAGCATCATTTAAAAGCAGATTAATTAACGGCGTGGACCAGACATGCACGTTTCGGGTATTTAACCCTCGTCAGTGATCCTCAATCTTAAGATTCCGTGCAAGCATTGATTATGAAATACTCAGTTGTGTTGTATCAGCTTATGTTCTACGTAACTGACGTAGCGACAAAAATAAAGTCGTTTGAGTGGATACGGTACCCATACGAAGACGTAATTTAAAGTTACAAAAAGTCTCGAATATATAGATCAAACCATGAATGAGTATTTTGACATTTTTGTTTTGCATGGAAGTGACTCTGGCATACTTACAAAGTAGCAGATAACACCAATCACTTTTTCCCTCTCTACCAAAATATGCTAAATTATTGCTTATAAAATGGGTATCCTAATATAACCCAGTTTCCTCCGAAGAAGATTGAATGGAACATGTGTTAGCATATATTTGCATATGACTAGTACTGTAGCAAAACAAAACAACAAGGCGGACAGATAACACATAGAACAAAAAAGAATTGACAATCGGTATTATCAGAATCTGAGAAGAGAAATGTAATAAACAATAAAAAGAGAGAATTTGTATTAGGCAATTGGACAGATGGAGGCCTGGACGACCGTGCATTGAAACGGAAGACGGACCAGAAATTAACTAATAAAGGATCTACATTCTACATGAACATGTACATGTAGTTCAATTGTTATATTTATAAGGTGTATAGATATCAGTTTGATGCGTAAACATATAAATTCACAGTATTTTATTACGTATACACATATTCAAAGTTTATATCAATTAATGAAAAACCTTGGAAATAATAACCAAGTAAAGGCAGTTCTCCATTCAGGATTTTGTGAATAAACGCACAATGTAATTGTGCGTACACTTGACGTCCATCCAAAATAGTTGTCAGTCATTTGAAAGTGTTTGATTTTCCACGTCAAACATAGTTATTTGAACATATGATAATGTCGACATACGAGATCAAAATTTTTATTACAGTTCAACAAGATATCAGTACGAACTCAAGTAGGTAATTTGTAATTTTTGCTATCGTGAGAATTTGAAAAAGACAGTGAATAGATGAAAGTATACACGTGGTTTACTACATGTACATATTTCGTAGTAATCCCTCGATACAAAGTTCATTCCAGCGATTGGCTGATCAAGGTAGCGTGCTCATATCTGAATAGGGGACACATTTTTACATGTTTCTGCAAATGGCGATTTCTGTAGTTTTCCGAAATTGTGTGGACCCGAGAATAAAAACTTCTATTAAACTATAATTTGATACAAGATTTATGCAAGAACATGTATTATATTGATGTTATAATGGTAACATTTTAAACCCATTTACGGTGAAACGTCGTTATCTACAGAAAAATTCCCGTGAAACCATTTGTAACTTTTACAGGCTTGTCAGTGCAATAACCGCTGTTTATGTTACACCTGGCATATTTAAATCGGCAGTTTATTGGTAAGTGATTAAAGAAAGAAAGAAAGAAAGATTGTATAAAATGAAAAAAAAGCAACTTATTCATGAACCCATGCACACACACACATTTTATAAAATAATGTTCTAATTGAACTAGTAGAGTCAACACAATTTGTCTGCCAGTATGTATACTTGTGCCATCGGAGAGAGATAGAAAACAAATTTCAAATTTATTTTCGATGTATGCACATAAAACTATTTCAATACAAGTCTTCATAGACACATTTATACAATCAAATATAATGTACATTTTTCATAAAGACATTTTATGTTTAATAAGTTTCTTCCGGTTTGTATTGACTGTGACGATGGTTGGCTGAAGTAAGTCGATGTTGGACAGAGTTTTGGACCACAAATCTTTTCTCATTATTAATAATTCTGACTGAAGTTTGCTAATATTTTGTAAGCATTATTGTATTTGAAAAAAAAAACATAATATGAACAGAATATTTATAACCAAATTCAGCTACGAGGTTTTGTCCTATTAGATGAATGATTCAGAATAAGTTTCCAAGCAGTTTCTGAATTATTTATCTTAAGTGGGCGGAGCGTCACTACCGATTAGAGTCGATGTATTAGATTATAACGGGACTCCAACAACACTTTCAAGCCGCCACAGACACAACAGTTACGACACATACATAAAACGCCATCGACGAGGAAACTGCACAGAATACATTTAGGCGTAATAATAATGTACCTGCTTTTTGTTAATTTATCCGAGGTTCAGATGAAGAACAATACGGAAGTGTAAAACGGAATTTATAAATGCGTTGGTCAATTCTATCTATTGACAGTCGTCTTGTTCAATAGATCGGATCGAAACTTAAATTGAAGAGGACCTTAGCGACCATAAACTTGTTTGTTTGATGACCTTGAGTATATGATATCTTTCAACCTTCATTAAACTCTGGGCGGTGGCTGTGAATAAGGATAACCCCCCCCCCCCCAAAAAAATAGCTAAATAATCAAACCGATTTCTCCTGAATCATTTCACTTGATCACTTTTATTCCATTAATACACAGGAAATCTCTCCTTCTTTGATTTTCAAAAATATATATAATTTTTACAAATTATTCACAGAAATAAGTGATTTTTGCACATAATTAAGTTTTCTTGCCCCAAAATAGCATCGAAATTGAATTTCAGTTCTCAAATGACATCCCTAACCACTTCTAATAAAAACAGTATCCTATCAAATGTTAAACTTCTTCAAATTCATTAGCATCATTTAAACACATATAAATATACAGCATAGGCCAGACATGCACGTTTTGGTATTTAACCCTCGTCAGTGATCCTAAGCTAAAATGTGTCATATTAGGTAGACTAAGAAGTAATTATTATTTTTTTCAAAATAAGTGATTTTTGCCCCAAAATGAAGTAGAAAATATACCAATTTTGTTTCAAACATGTAGTTTATGAATGAATATTAACAATTACAGCTGAAAATACATTCCTGTTATCATTTTAAACAAATCCAATGAATTCAATAAATATTCTCCAATAAATAAAATAGAAAAAATACCTTTTTCCCCAAAAACACTTCAATTATGGATAAAATGTTAGTGAAACATATATAATCTCAAAAAAGTATGATAGAATACAGAAGAAAATAGCTTTCAATCATTGATTTCATTATGGATAAGGTCTGCTTAAAATGATATGCAGAAATCTAAGATTTTTAATTTATAACACAGGTTTCTGTATTAAAACGAAAATTTCGATGTGTTTGAAAAAAATTAAGAATTTAGAATATATGTCATTTGATAGGATACCTTACAAATATCTTTAAATCATCATTGAATGAATATATGCATTACTGGGGAACTAAGAAGCAGGAAGAAATTAACCTTTCCTCAAATTTCTGTGAAAGTTTGCAAGTTTGCAAAAAGTCGACTTTTTTACCCCAAAACACACAGTAAAAGTAGGATCTGGAATCTGAAACTTATATCATCTAAAAGAGCAACAAAATGCTATATATTCACATTTTCTAATTTTTGAAATCATCTTTCATTAAAAAGTTTCACCTTTTCCCTATTTTCAGCGTTTTTTGCACAAACAGACATGTTTTTCTGAAAATAAGTATTTCCCCTAGATTTTTATATATCATTAAGTACATATAATTTAATCATTTACAACAAAAATAATTTCTGTTGCAATTTGTTCAGGGTTTAATTGAAATTTTACTGGACTAACAATAATTGTATTAAGTTTAAGTGGTACGCGTTAAGTCGAAAATATTGAAGTTTAAACGACAACGTACGAAGGACGACAGGCTGAAGCAGATTCATTATTTTGTGGGTAAAGTACAAAGATCAAGTCACCCGTTAACATGTAAATCAGTCTTCCGTGTGATAAACTTAATTTAAAAAATAGTATCTCACCTTATCTTTAAAGATTTTCCTTCGGATTGTACTGAACGCTAAAGCCAACAAGGCAGTAAATATCCCAAATCCTATAATTAAACATGCAACTTCTTCAGAGTATAAATGACCTCTTATTCCAACACTCAGAGCGGTCAGGTTAAGTTTGTCTACAATTAATTTTCTACACTCAGAGTTATTGATATACAGTGAAGCCATTTTATAGTCTCTTGTATATTCAGAAAAAAAAACCAAGAAAAGTAAAACGATTAGAACGGAATGGCAATAATATAGAGTGATCTCTACCCTGTCATTGCCATTACTGTAATTGTCCTCTGCGTCAGGTAAACGTATTTATATATATATACGGATACGTGTAGGCCAGGATAGCTTAACGTCTATAGAATCATATTACGAAATTTTGTGACGATTTTGTGGTAATGAAATATTAAAGGATTCTCCAAGCACTTTAAAATTGGTAAGCAGGATAATCTATAATTTGTGAATAGATTGTGGTAATCGATTCCATCCTGATGTCTACTTGTTGTATAATGTTAGTCGACTGTTGGATCTGAGACCATTGTGACAGGAAACCAATAAGTCTGCAATCTAACAATTAAAGGCAAATGACATAAAAACTCAGAAACAATAGATAAAGTAGGAAAATTAAACTGCCACTGTTCAGAATCAGTGTTTGTACCCCACGCGAATGAATGTAACCGGGAGTTTTCGTGTAAATCATGAATATTGCAGTAAGGAGGGGTGATTGATACGTTTTGAGCCTTGTATCGATGGATGTGAATTTTATCAGACATTTTGTATTATTTTTCTAAATAATCCCATCCAGTATCTATACACTTTTGCCACCGGTGTTTAAGGGCCGCAATACCACTTTTAAAGAACTCCTTATCTTGACTGGTCAGAAAGCAACCCACTGCAATTACATGTACGACTTCATCATCGGGCTTAAAGTGGGTGCAAGAAAACGCTGCTTTCAGTTTTGGGAATACATGAAAGTCTGATGGGGCAAGATCAGATGGATAAGGCGGATGCTCAATCGAATGAAAGCCACAGTCATGAATTGCAGCGATGGCAGTGACAGACTTGTGATCAGACCTTAAAGTAACGAGCTTTCCGCGGCGCTTAAGTTTAGTATTTTCCCGTTCTTTGTCAGAAGTAAAGCATATAATATGTAGTATGTACCATTGATTGTTTATCCTTTATGGGGATAATCTATCAGCAGTATAACCTTCTAAGTCCAAGAAAACCGACATCGCAATCAGCCCTCGTATATGTACGTTGGCTAGGTATTTAGATAGTAAAGAGTAAAGAGATAATGATTATGAAATACATAAAATTTAGAGAATTTTTACACTTATTAATTTTCCAAACTCATTTCGTTTTATTTTTAATAATATAAAGGAATCACTGAACCTTTTTTGGTTGATCGAGGTAAAACACCAAAACTTGAGGAATACGGCATCGTACATGTACGCATGTAGTGCAAGATGCATAAGAATACCACTCAATATGTCGATCAACCGGGAAAAAAATACATTTTTTATCATTTCTTTTCATTGCTTTTCAACGTTTATTTGCAACTTGAAAATTGTGTTGCTAACGACGTTGGTTATGACGTTGCTAAGGGGGTACTTCCGGTTTATGTTGATACAGGTAACAAACATATTTCTGGACGAATCAGAATCTTTTGTTTTTTGGGGTTTTTTTTTTGGAAATTGAGTAGTATCGTTCAAATAGTTTCTTTCATTTATAGGACTATGAGGCACCAACATATTTGATATTTAACTGTGCATTGTCGGTATTTAGAAACCGCATTGAAAATAATCAGTATAAGCAAATCCATAATCCTTTAATATTCGTCGTCATTTTTGCTAAGAGTGATATGCGTCTTTCCTTTCCCGAAATATGAGTAACTTGAGACCAAAAATTACGTATTGAAATTTTTCTCAGTATACGAGTACATATCAGTATTTATGAGATTTGTTAATATGTATGTGATATCATTGTTCTTATTATTATATGTACATTGATTAATGCCGTGATTGGTGATTAATAAATTATTTGACTTGATCTGATGTGAAACCTACATATATATCTTATGTAATTAAAGGAATCAAATAGTGAAATAATACATATTTTATGCCTGGTATCAGTCATACATACTATTTTTATCTATTTGAATGAGATAAAGAAGATCCTGACAACAATCTTAACAGCACTTACTATAGAGCATCGAATTTAGCATCGACGGACCTAATACAAGCTATAGGTGGGACCAGGTGCACGGGAAGAGTAAGCATCCCCTGTTTTGGTAGCCGCACCCGCCGTCGATGTTCATGCATGAAAATGAAAACAATATCTACAGAATATGCAATGTCCGAGGTCATTTCTGTATAGAAATGCTATGGAGACCATGTCAGGGACAAAATTCATAACACCTACCGTCAAACCCCTCGCGGGGAACTTTTACGAGCTCCACACGGCAAAGCATGAGTGTGACATAAGTGATCACTAACAATTATTATCATTTATTCATCATAGTGTACTATAATGCCCAATCAAATGTCAATGAGTTAATCAATTTATTGAGCAAAAGAGGGGATCTCCAACAACACCAGGTTGCAGCTACCACAGTAAAACCCCTAACACCCAATGCAAAAACACAGAGCAGACAAGCACAGCAAGAGTTGCAAAAGAGACAAGGATTGTCAACGCACAACACAGGAACATCAAACACAAAGGACTACACAAAAACAAACGAGACCAATGGGCTACCGGTTCCGACTTAGGGCGGTCATCTGCCACGGAGATAGCAGAAGGCCACGGGAATAGCAGTAGGTGGGGTTTTCCTGGATTACGTGCGCACAACCCTGCCTCTTTTCAGATTACCCAGAGGTCTCGAAGAACGTACAATTGTGGTGTAAAACAACCTCTTCACTGTCAGATTACCACACATAAACAAGACCGCGAAACGCAGGAGCCCAAGCAACACATATGAATATGTAAATTGATATGAAAAGAGGGCGTACGTAATACAATCCGTGTTCTGTCTCCGCGAGCTCATGTATGTTATCATCCGAGAAGTCCGACTGACATTCAGAGAAGACAGGTGGTCGGGACCCTGTCTTCTCTAAATATGTTTGGATAGGACCCGTCATGAAGTCCCGTCGTACTTTACATACTTCTGGACTTACTTGGGAAATTCTTAGTTTCTAATTTTCCGTGTTAGTAAGATACTTCTGAAATCTGAAAATTAGGCAATGTTACATCAATTGACGATAGATAGATACAAAAATGGAAGGCATTTAATATTGAATCAGGTATCCGATATTGAAGATTTCACGTTTCACCTGTCCTATTATGAGTTGAGGTAAATAAGTGCAATTCGCTGGAGTATAAACCCCTCTTTTGGAACCCCTATTCACACCCCCTGCTATCTGTTGATTTGACCCAGAATAGACCCTTCTATCAATACAACAGGTCAAGACATATAATTTTAAAATTCACTATGCGAATGCAACGTCTCCTATATAAAAATCATAAATCAGAGCAATAGGGAGATAAAGAAATTACGATATAATTAGCCAATGAGCAGGAAAAACAAAATACAAGTCATTTCGGTGGTTGGATGGTTCAAATGGCAAGCTTGGTCGACGACATAGTTGTTCTGAAGACCCATATATCACATATCCTTATAGAAGGAAGCATCCACTTAACCCGTCGCGGGGGATCAAGTCCCTAATAGATGTCCAGTAAAAATTGAAACAGCTGTAGAGAACCAAATAAGAACAAAAAAAAAGAGTTCAAATTATAGAAGTACACGAAAGCAAGATTTTGTCTATCCTGAAAATTTACTTTTTTCATACATCGGGTTGCAGTTAGCAGGGTTTTCATCGGCGGTATTGTGAACCTCATTTAGCGGAAATTATCCTAATAGCGTAATAACGACTCAATATATATTCTACATGTGGATTATCATGCAGGGAATATTACATTTTATACATTACGTTCTGGTAGCACGCACGATGCTTTTCATAAACAAGCGAAAACTTGATTCTATGTATTATGAGACAATTGATTTTATGTGAAATGTAAAATAACATAACTTATAATTTATCATTAAGTTGAATTACTTATTATCAAATGGATTGCATAAATCAAATTACATGTATATATTATTCATAATTTGTCATAACATTAATTCATAAATTTGTCATATCCATCGCGGCTGTACATTGCCAAAGAATATATAAGAGCATTGCAAATCTCTTTATTTAGAACAAAAATATATTAGTAGGGCAATCGATTCGCTTAAATTTTAATCAACACCTCTCGCAAATTTTATATCAAACGAAAGAATATAAGATGGGTCATCAGATTTGACCTGTCGTAAAAACATTCGTATGATAAGAATTTCTGTAATTATGGAGAAAAGCGGAAAAACTTTTTATAAATGAATAGTCCAGGTGACCGAAATAAATGTCATTATGCTTATTGAACTCGAAACAAATTTTGGGGTCAAATTGATTTTTCTAATTTTAACTTCATGGATGAATGAGCACAAATTCTAACATAAATTGGTAAAATTGAAATTTTCAATTCTTTCACTTGACTTTTGAGAAAGTTAATTCGAAAATAAAGATTAACGAACCAAAACAATATTTTGATATGTGAATGTGTTTTAAGAAAGTTTGATAGAAGGCAAATAAATTGCTCAATCCAACTTTGTTATCAGCGATTCACTGCATTTCACACTACTGTCCTCTTCACTAAATCCAGAGCACCCTGTTTGGGCGATTTATACTGTCGTCTGAAAAATTTGGCTATAGATTATTGTTTCCGAGAATTGACATCCTTTAGTCGTAATTAGAAATGAACTTCAACTTACCCTATCAGCTGCCTTCAAACCACAATATGAAAAAATAGAATGTCTACGGGAAATTTCCATGTTAATTTCAAGCCGCCGCCATATTGTTCGCCGTGTCAACAATAGTAAACAGTGACGTCAAAGCCTCCGACGTCACACATTTTCAGCGATTTTACTATAGAAAATTCCCGTAGACTTTTTATTTTCCGTCCTATTTCTAACTTAGCTAACGCACAGCCAAAACAATGGTATTTTCTGTTACGACTAAAAGAGTACTATAAAATTGATATCTTTTTGGAAGATGACATTATCATATTTTAGAGAAAACCGGGAAAACAGGGTGATCTGGAATTAGTGAACAGGACAGTAGGAGATGTTTCGTCGATACTACAGAGTAAGACTACATAATTAGATTAAATTTAACATATAAATATGAATTAAAAGTATCATTTTATCTTCATGAAGATGACAAATTTCCATTAATAATATCGAAAAAGAACTTTTGTTCTTTCTGTACTGTAACGGTTGTCAACACTGAGATTTTTATGCTATTTGTGTATTCCGACTATTTGTTGACAATCAGCTGATCACGTTTTATGTGTATTTTTATGTTACGACCTTTGTATTGTTTAAAAATGACTTTTATTTGTTGTGACTAAGTTTCAGAACCACAAGTAGCTTACCTCTTTGTTAGATTCATTTTAGAGCGGTTGTATATGTGTGTATTCCTTGTAATGTATTGCTACACGTTGTGTATTCGTCGTACTTGCCGCCATGTTTTCACGATCTCACTTCGTGTTTACATTCGTTACGTGTTTATATTTTAATTACTTTTTGTATTTATCAGTATAGAGAGTTATTATTTTATTATAGAAGTATAATGATATTGTTTGATAATTTTTGTAATTAACGATTAGGAAAACTTAGGAATAATCGGGCGTGGGAACACATTCCAGCAAAGGTCATTCCCACGTATCTGATTGGCTGGCGAGTTTCGCTGGAAAGGTCAACGCGATATGATTGGTGCACGTGCTACCGGCGTATTACGTCAGGATATAAATGTAGGTTACTACGAGTAGCAGTGCCTTTCTCTGTAGTATTGAATCTAGTGAAGTACGTTCCGTCTCAGAGGCGTTTTAGACTTTGGTTAATTTGGCGATTTAGGTTAGCATTTTACTTCGTTGATCACATATTCAGTTTTATTTATTTACTGAGTGATCTTCTGAGTTTATTTACGTATTTTCCGTATATATTTTAGAGTTTTATTCCGTTTGACAAAGTAGGGGCAGTCGGTCATATACTTGATCTCTTATCAAGTGACCGACTGGTTAGGACAGTAGGAAATAGATATAAGAATACTAGCGTTAGGAATAAGTTAGGAGTTTTATTTTTAACAGAGTGATCAGCTGGGTTGGGTTCCAGTGTCATATTGTGTGTTTTGTTATTTTATTGTTGTTATCATGAGTTTGTTAGGAGGAATCCTGTGTGTTAAATAAATTAAGAAACTGATTCTAAGTGGTCTTTGTCACTTTTATGAGAAAGTGTATGGCATCCCCATATACTGTAGTAATATTACAGTGGGCGAGCAAAGGTGTCAACGTATAGAATATTGAGTCGAGAGTCTGTCAGTGCTGTGTGTACTCTGTGTGTCAATAGTCGTCAGAGTGTGTCGTTCGTCGTCACCCTTCTCTTTACTATATAGCTGCGTTACAGTACTATCTGTGTTCTGATAATTTCAAACAATATGGTATGGAAGCATTTTTCTGCCTACTTTCAAGAATAATAAGGTAAAATAAAGATTTCATTGTCAACAAAACAAGGAAATATGCCATGCATTTTACTCCCTCAAGCTTTAAGTTGGATAAGCAGCGTACATGTAGCTGCCTACAATGCCCCATCACATTTACGGTTCTTTCTCTGTTTGACGGTGTGACAACACTTGTCGCTAATACGTAACTTCAAGGCATTGTACTACATGCAGATGATAATGAGGATATCCTCTGATTTCTAGTTCTGCTTTCCTAGTTTCTGATTGGGTGATCGTTGATTGCCATTATACGATATCAACGATATTGTATGTTTTTGTAGAGGTTGAGTTTTCAATGTCTGCGCATCGTTTTTCGTGATTCATCCTGGTCTAATGGACATATTTCTCATTTTCTCAGCAAATCGTTTATATTTAAATGAAACGGAAAATACAAACAAATAATGTGTCGTTCGTCGTCACCCTTCTCTTTATTATATAGCTGCGTTACATTTTGGCATCCCCGGCGGGATCCAAATAAACAATTGGATCCAGTGGTCGAACACAGGAAATAAGAGAAAATCTGAGACATTCTTAGTTGTTCTATTAAGTTTATTTTTATTTCACAACATGGGTAGGAAACAGAGGAAGGTCAGAAGTAGAACATTAGTCCTTAGTCGGGATGTGGATAAACAGGGTTCAGACTCTGAAGTCGGTAGCTCTCGTCAGGAGACCCCTGAAAAGAGAATTCCGGATTTAAACTTAAATGTTGTTGAAGTTACTTCAAATTCAGATGTTGAAGTTACTAGTACTAATTCTACAGGTTCTTATGCTAGTCTCAATACTAGCTCATTACCTGTTTACACTTCTTTGACGGAGAGCCCAAGAGTATCAACAGGTCTACCACCTTTATATTACTATGGAGGTCACCTACCTGAATATAAGAATAAACATGGTATGAATGTTGGACCATTGCAGACCCAAGTAACTGGTTATTTACCAGTTGGCCCAAGTTCAAGTTCATTTACTGGTCAAAATTCATTTACTGGTCATTTACCAGTTGCGTCTAGTACCAATATGGGTCAAAGTTCATTTACTGGTCATTTACCAGTTGCGTCTAGTACCAATGTGGGTCAAAGTTCATTTACTGGTCATTTACCAGTTGCGTCTAGTACCAATGTGGGTCAAAGTTCATTTACTGGTCATTTACCAGTTGCATCTAGTACCAATATGGGTCAAAGTTCATTTACTGGTTATTTACCGGTTTGCCCAAGTTCAAGTTCATTTACTGGGCATTTACCAGTTGCGTCTAGTACCAATATGGGTCAAAGTTCATTTACTGGTCATTTACCAGTTACATCCAATGTCAGATCAAGTCAAACTTCATTTACTGGTTATTTACCAGTTGCGTCAAATGACAACAGAGGTCAAATTTTATTTACTGGTCACTTAACAGTTGCATCCAATCAATCTCCATGTACTGGTCATTTACCAGTTGCGTCAAATGACAACAGAGGTCAAAATTTATCTACTGGTCATTTACCAGTTGCATCCAGTCAGACCCCATTTACTGGTCATTTACCAGTTGCATCCAGCCAAGCTTCATTTACTGGTCATTTACCAGTTGCATCCAGTCAAACTCCATTTACTGGTCATTTACCATTTGCATCCAATTTCGGATCATGTCAAGCTTCATTTACTGGTCATTTACCAGTTTCATCCAATATCAGTATAGGTCAAGCTTCATTTACTGGTTATTTACCGGTTTCATACAATAGCAGAGTAAGCCATATCGGTTCCCCACTTACCGGTTATTCCCAAGCTTCATCCAGCAATCCAACCCCTTATACCGGTACTGTACCGGTTAATCAAAATATAAACTCTATACCGTGCGGACATAATGGCTCAGATGTAAATCCAGGTACGGGCAATACTAGTATGTCTCAGCCAGCTGCTGATAATATTGCAACCTTAATACAGCAGGAAGTGCAGCGAGCAATACAGGCCTCAACAATGGTAAACCAAACGCAGCAGAATGATACAAATGCATATCATAAACATACCAGTTCTGAATCTGAAACAGACATTCCGTCAATTCCAAGACGCAGACGTAACAACAGTAAATTACCACGAATACCATCATTCACAGGAAAGGAGGACTGGAAAATTTGGCTCGGACGATTTGAAGAAACTGCTGAAAGGAGAGGCTGGGGAACAGAAGACCGTTTGGATCACCAGCTACCACTTATGCTAGACGATGCCGCAGACTTTGTTTATGGGCAACTTTCAAAGGCAACTAGGAGGGATTACTGCAAACTGATATCAGAATTAGGCAATAGGTTCAGAGTTGTAGAGACCAGAAAGACATATGCAGTTAGATTTTCGAATAGGCAACAAAAATCAGGAGAAAAACCAGAAGCTTTCGCCGCAGACCTAAAGCGTCTTTATGATAAGGCTCATCCAGATAGGAATAGGGAAACAAGGAAAGAGGACTTACTAAGACATTTCTTAGACGGTCTGTCAGATCCAGATGCACAATTTCATGTAGAGTACATAAAGGACCCTACTACAATTGATGAAGCCGTGCTGCAAGTCGTAACTTTTGAGGAATCAGGGAGACAAGGACACAAAAAGGGGAAAGTTGCAAGGCAAATAAAAAGCGAGATCCAGAAAAGTGGCACACACAAAGGGAGGAATTCTCATTCTCAAAACATTCAAAATCAGGGCGGAAATTTCAAGAATGGGAAGAAAGGAAACAATCACAATGGAAATAGCCAGGTTATACAGCAGCTGAAAGCTGAAATTGAAAGCCTCAAGAAGGAGTTGATTAAGCAGAAAACAGACACTGATCAAATTGGCAGACAAAATGTTCCTGACAAGAAGGGAGGTAATCCTAACAATCAATCCCCATCTGTAGGACAACAGCAAGAACAAAGAGAATGGACTAATCCAAACAATGGACTCCAAAGATACCCGCAAGGACAAAGGGAATGGTATAATCAAAACTATCCACCCCAAAGACAACAGCAAGGAGGATTTATTTGTTATAAATGTTACCAACCTGGACATTTTGCTAGGGACTGCCCAACAAACAACCAAGCATTTGAGAATGACCAGACTGCCAATGGACAACCTTTAAACCGTTAGCAGCTGTCTCTGAGGGTCATGGGGCAGCTGAACAGGAAATTGGAATAATGGACCCAGCTATGAACAAGGACAAGGATGAGGAATTCGAATTGTATATAACAGATAGATTACCATATGCAGATGGATTGTACATAAAAGGGACCGTGGGTGAAATAGAAGTGCATTTCACCATGGATACTGGATCATCAAAGACTATTTTGTCTTCAAGAGTATATAACCAAATGGAGCAACATAGGAAACCTAGCCTTGGAGGGAAAATCAAACTTAAGGGTGCAGGGGGGAAGGATATACCTGTGCTCGGAGCAGCAAATTTTGAGATGACAATGGGATCATTGAAAATAAGCTGGAGAATGATTGTTGCGGACATAGAAGATGATGTCCTTCTAGGAATTGACTTACTCCAAGCAGATAAAGCTGATTTACTATTAAGCCAAGGGATTGTCCGGATACATGGACATTCAATACCATATTATGGATCGAGAAGACGAGGAACTCTTCGCCTAGTGGAGACGTGTATAGTGCCATCTCTGGGTGAGGTGGTGGTCCCAGGCTTTGTGGATAGGGACATGGAGACATGCGATCAGGGAAGGGATCTGGTTTTTGAACCTTCAACAGAATTTATGGAGAAAAATTCTGTACTGGTAGCCTCGGCCATTGTAAACACAGTTAACAGGGTGACTGTTCCCATTAGGATACTCAACCCTACGGAGCAGGACGTAAAACTGTATCCGGTAACTATGATTGGAGAAATGGAGTCATGTTAAGTATTTGATTTTGATGATGTCAATAAAGAGGAGATAACTGTGCAGACAACAAAGGAAGATAATGTTCCGGAGCATTTGAAAGAGCTCTACGAGGAGTCAATAGTCAACTTGAAAAAGGAGGAACGAGAAAAATTTCGGGAATTTTTATGGAAGTTTCAAGATACATTTTCCAGGCATGAATGGGATTTGGGGCAAACCGCCCTAATAAACCATGAAATGAACACAGAGGGTCATCGTCCAGTTAAACAACCCCATCGGAAAGTACCGGTCGCATTAGGCAAAGAAACAAGGGAGATCATTCAAAATCTACAAGATAAAGGAATTATTAGACCCTCAAATTCACCATGGTCATCACCATTAGTTTTGGCAAAGAAAAAGAATGGCAAACTGAGGCTTTGTGTCGACTATAGGAAGGTGAACAGTTTGACAACAAAAGATGCATTCCCTTTACCTAGAATCCAGGATTGTTTGGACTCAGTATCAGGTGCGAGATGGTTCTCAACCCTAGATTTAACAGCAGGATACCACCAGGTCAAGGTTAAGGAATCTGATATACCGAAGACAGCCTTTGTTACAAAATACGGACATTTTGAATATACCACCATGCCATTCGGCTTAACGAACGCACCTGGAACCTTTCAAAAGTTAATGGAACTTGCCTTAGCTGGACTTCAGTGGAACACTTGCCTAATTTACCTTGACGATGTAATCATTTTCAGTCGAGATGCAAAAGAACATCTCACTAGGCTTGAACATGTAGTGGAGAAAATAAAACAAGCAGGACTCAAGTTGAAACCAGAAAAATGTCAGATGTTTCAGGAGGAGGTCATATTTTTGGGTCACCGGGTCAACAAAGATGGAATTTTGCCTGACAAATCAAATATACAGAAAATAGTGGATTGGTCACGACCGACAACTCCAACAGAAGTAAAACAATTTTTAGGCACAGCATCCTACTATAGGCGATTCGTAAAAGGTTTTTCTGCAATCTCCAAGCCTTTGACTGAACTGACCCAGAAGGACAAGCCGTTTCATTGGACAAGTGAATGTCAGCAAGACTTTGACAAATTGAAGAACGAACTAATAGGACCAGAAATAATGGGCGTGCCAGACCCAGAGCAAGGGGACTTCATACTTGACTGTGACGCTTGTGATGTAGGGATAGGGGGTGTATTGAGTCAGATTCAGGATGGCAGAGAAAGAGTACTTTATTATAGCAGTAGGACTTTAAACAAAAGCGAAAGAAACTACTGCGTCACTGACAAGGAGCTTTTGGCAGTTCGCTATTTCGTAGATTATTTTCGACAGTACCTATTGGGACGCCATTTTTGGTGCGCACGGATCATCAAGCCTTGGTGTGGCTATTCCGTTTAAAGGATCCAAAGGGACGTGTAGCAAGGTGGATCGAGATACTGTCAGCTTTTAACTTTAGCATAGAGTAGAGACCAGTTAACCGTCATGGAAATGCTGATGGGCTGTCAAGATGCCCAAATCCATTTGACTGCACATGCCCGGACATGGATAACTTAGAAAAACTTAAATGTGGCCCTTGCAGCAAATGTAAACGAAAAGCAGCTGTCATGGACGAACAAGTCCGCAAAGTTAAAACCAGGAAGCAGTCTGCTGTAAAGGAATTACCTGGAGAGACAACTGTTGTACCAAGGCACAGTCACGCCGACATAAGGAATCATCAGAATGACGATGAGGATATTGGCCAAGTCTTAAGATGGAAAACTGCTGACGAAAAACCTGCAACAGAAAATGTAGTACAACATTCTCAAGCCACTAGACATTACCTTACGATATGGAATCAACTTTATCTTAGGGAAGATGTACTGTATAGGAAACACATTTCAAAAGATGGACAGACATTTGAGCAGCTTATTACACCCCAGGCATTCAAGGGGGAAATTTTGAAAACTTGTCATGACGACTTATCCTCAGGTCATTTTGGAGTTAAGAAGACCAAACATAGAATTAGGGAAATGTTTTACTGGTACAACATGAAGGAAGATGTCAAATGCTATGTAGGAAAATACGAAATATGTGCTAAGTGCAAACCTCCGTTAAGGCATGCTAAGGCAGGCCTCGGCCACATTTCCGCTGGTGCACCATGGGAGCGGGTTGCAACAGATGTAATCGGTCCACTACCAGAGACTGAAAGAGGAAACAAATACATTATTGTCTTTATCGACTACTTTACCAAATGGGTGGAGCTTCAAGCAGTACCAGATCAGACTGCCAGTACTACAGCAAAAGCGTTAATCGAGTTAGTTGTATCGCGTTTCGGATGTCAATTATCAATACATTCTGATCAAGGAGGGAACTATGAGTCCCAAATATTTACTGAGCTGTGTGTTATGTTGCAAATTAAGAAAACAAGCCGTCGATGTTTAAGTACGAAAATGAAAACAATATATAAAATTCATGCACTGTCTGACGTTATGTCTATATAGAAAGTGCTATGGCGACAATGTCAGGGAAATATATTCAAAACACTTACTGTCAAACCCCTCGCGGGGAACTTTTTTACGAGCTCCACACGGCAAAGGGCATAAGTGAAACAAAAATGAGTTAAAGAAGATCCTGACGATAATCTCAACAGCACTCAAAATAGAGCAAATTAAGCATAGACGGATCCCCGGCAAGCCAGAGGTGGGACCAGGTGCCCGGGAGGAGCAAGCATCCCCTGTTGGCTAGCCGCACCCGCCGTCGATGTTTAAGTACGAAAATGAAAACAATATATAAAATTCATGCACTGTCTGACGTTATGTCTATATGTACTATATGTTAATTTACATATTTACATGTCACATAAGAAAACTTAACTAGGATGATAATTTTACATGCCATGTATGTTAATATACATATTTGCATGTTCCATAAATAGGAGAATTTACATGTTAAATATACATGTTTCTTCCTATTCTATTTTCAGAATGGAGAACCTTAAGAGAGGATTGGCATACTTGTGCGGGTCTTGTGACTACAGGGGAGAGAGGAGGCGGGTACTTGAGCATCTGTACGAGTTCCATCTTACTGTGGAGGAATTGCCGTACCTGTGCGATGCCTGCGGATTTGGTACCTCAGACATCACCAAATTCAGAAAACACCCAAAATGGTACTTACCTCACATGAAGGTGTCTGGTTCACATGAGATGTTGCCACCACAGGAACCCAGGCAGGAGTCGCTCGTAGCCCATAACATGATGTCAGCCTTGTCAAGGGAGGAATCGGCAGCATTCTGGGAGAGCCGAAGGAGGGTCACAAAGAAGTAAGGAGAGGTCCCATCTGCTCCAGTACCTCCACCCCCGGAAAAAGATTCTTCTATTGCAGAAATTCCAGGGTTGAGGAAGATCTTACCAAAACCTGCCCCCACTGCCCTGACTGCTGCCACTGCCCCGATTGCTGCCACTGCCAATGCCACTGTCACCTGCACCTTAACCAAAGAAGAAAAGAATGTTTTAGGGGAATTTCTATGCATGGAGGATCTAGATTACGATGAGCTGGATCTGGATCTGCCGGAGAAGAGGGACATTGGGACCATGACAGAAATGAACCACCTCACTCTTCACAAGAAATGCTTAGAGCAGGAGGAAGAGATCAAAAGGTTAAGGAGCCTCCTATTTGAGCACAAAATCAACCCGGATGCCCAGGTGAAGTCAAAGCATAAAGGAGACGGCATTGGGGAGATCCCACGCGTGAGCAGGACAGCAGTTTCACCACCCAGACCAGTGCTCAAGAGCATTGTTTATCAGATGCCACGCCAGAGCCGGGCATCCGGGGAGAGGAGGCCCTTGTGGAATTCCGGGAGGAGGCACCACAATGAAGATGATGAGAACCAGCTTTTCCGCCCCGACAGATCCAGGTCCAGACATTAAAAAAAAGAATTAAGTATGAATAATTAGGTATAATTAATTGTTGTTTTATTTGTAATTTTGCAGGTGGTAGCTAAAATTGTAAAATTTGTACATTGAGGTAAATATTAATTGTTAATGTAATTCACTATTTAAATACTTTAGATTATTTTTGGGTAAAAGTAAAAATATTGTACTTACCATGTCATGGAGGGAGGACGGGTGATTTTGCTGTTGAAAATTCCGAGTGAACATGTTAAATTTTAAAGTTCAGGAGAACTTATATGCTAAGTGGGGGAGAGATGAAGTAATTATTTATATGTGCTAATTATTTATATTTGCCATTTATAACTGAATACAATGTATATGTGTACATGAGCTCAATCGGATATATATATGTCAAGGTCTAGATCTACTGATGAGTATTTTGACTATACAGTTTTTGTTCTCATCATAATATGAGAGTTGTGTCGAAAACTACATCTATTTTATCAATGATTGAAAATCATTATTGTCAAGTGCTATTGTGACAATTTGTATAAAATGTTTTTGAGATGAGATACAAGGGAACATTTCTTGTTTGTCACTGGCTATAACTTACGTGAGTCAACCTTTATTTGAGTGAGTATACTCAAATTAATTCATTAATATGCTTTGGTAAATGCATTAATTGTTTAATGTCATTATTGAAAATGTTGGCCAGTTATATCTGATGAGGTTTTAAGTTAATATAATCCATCATTATTTTTTTTAACTTTGGCTCAAAGTAATTTGTGAATATTTTGATTCAAAATTCATATGCGTGAACAGAAATCTTTTAACTTTTTGCACTCTTTGACTTTTGCATACCTTTATTATATGTACGCATGTGCCAAATTATTAATTACATTCTAGTCATGCAACTTGATCTCAATTACCTGTGTGTTCAGACATGTCAATTATTGATGTTGTATAAAAGTTAAATTTTGTTATTTATTCGACTCACAGATACAAAATGTATGCATCATTGTGCATGTGAGTTGAATAACCTAATTGTTGATGCCATATACCGTAATATGGTGTAGTGAAATTCCATTATCAATATGAATTTTTGAAGTATCTCTATGCAACAATGCGTGGTGAATGGATTCATGTGCATGTATGGTACATATATGTTATGATGTAATGTATGGTGCATAATGGGTTATGAAGCAGTATGTAGTGGTACAAATACTTATGAAGCTATATATAGTTATATATAGTTATATATGGTACATAATGATGATGTTTAATGTAGCTATTGCCTCATTTGTTGGAAAACATGTTTACATATTTTGAGTAATACTGTGTGGTACTCTGTGCAGCTGTGTGGTGCATAATTTTGAAGTTTTAAGTAAGCATGGTTTAACTGTTTGAATTACATCTGCTATCTTTGAAACATTATCTGTGTGGTAACCCTGTGAGGTACTTAACATTTATGAAGTTTTAGGTAAGCATTGTTATAACTGTTTGAAATACATGTGCTATTTTTGAAACAGTAACTGTGTGGTGCACAACATTGATATATTGTATATTATTATATGCATTTTTTTTTTCAATTGTTTACAATATACATGATTGTTTGACGTATTAATGTTGAGTGTTCCAAAGGGACTTGAAATTTAAGTAGGGGAGAATGTAACGGTTGTCAACACTGAGATTTTTATGCTATTTGTGTATTCCGACTATTTGTTGACAATCAGCTGATCACGTTTTATGTGTGTTTTTATGTTACGACCTTTGTATTGTTTAAAAATGACTTTTATTTGTTGTGACTAAGTTTCAGAACCACAAGTAGCTTACCTCTTTGTTAGATTCATTTTAGAGCGGTTGTATATGTGTGTATTCCTTGTAATGTATTGCTACACGTTGTGTATTCGTCGTACTTGCCGCCATGTTTTCACGATCTCACTTCGTGTTTACATTCGTTACGTGTTTATATTTTAATTACTTTTTGTATTTATCAGTATAGAGATTTATTATTTTATTATAGAAGTATAATGATATTGTTAAATAATTTTTGTAATTAACGATTAGGAAAACTTAGGAATAATCGGGCGTGGGAACACATTCCAGCAAAGGTCATTCCCACCTATCTGATTGGCTGGCGAGTTTCGCTGGAAAGATCAACGCGATATGATTGTTGCACGTGCTACCGGCGTATTACGTCAGGATATAAATGTAGGTTACTACGAGTAGCAGTGCCTTTCTCTGTAGTATTGAATCTAGTGAAGTACGTTCCGTCTCAGAGGCGTTTTAGACTTTGGTTAATTTGGCGATTTAGGTTAGCATTTTACTTCGTTGATCACATATTCAGTTTTATTTATTTACTGAGTGATCTTCTGAGTTTATTTACGTATTTTCCGTATATATTTTAGAGTTTTATTCCGTTTGACAAAGTAGCGGCAGTCGGTCATATACTTGATCTCTTATCAAGTGACCGACTGGTTAGGACAGTAGGAAATAGATATAAGAATACTAGCGTTAGGAATAAGTTAGGAGTTTTATTTTTAACAGAGTGATCAGCTGGGTTGGGTTCTAGTGTCATATTGTACGTTTTGTTATTTTATTGTTGTTATCATGAGTTTGTTAGGAGGAATCCTGTGTGTTAAATAAATTAAGAAACTGATTCTAAGTGGTCTTTGTCACTTTCATGAGAAAGTGTCTGGCACCCCTATATACTGTAGTAATATTACAGTGGGCGAGCCAAGGTGTCAACGTATAGAATATTGAGTCGAGAGTCTGTCAGTGCTGTGTGTACTCTGTGTGTCAATAGTCGTCAGAGTGTGTCGTTCGTCGTCACCCTTCTCTTTACTATATAGCTGCGTTACAGTACTATCTATGTTCTGATAATTTCAAACAATATGGTATGGAAGCATTTTTCTGCCTACTTTCAATAATAATAAGGTAAAATAAAGATTTCATTGTCAACAAAACAAGGAAATATGCCATGCATTTTACTCCCTCAAGCTTTAAGTTGGATAAGCAGCGTACATGTAGCTGCCTACAATGCCCCATCACATTTACGGTTCTTTCTCTGTTTGACGGTGTGACAACACTTGTCGCTAATACGTAACTTCAAGGCATTGTACTACATGCAGATGATAATGAGGATATCCTCTGATTTCTAGTTCTGCTTTCCTAGTTTCTGATTGGGTGATCGTTGATTGCCATTATACGATATCAACGATATTGTATGTTTTTGTAGAGGTTGAGTTTTCAATGTCTGCGCATCGTTTTTCGTGATTCATCCTGGTCTAATGGACATATTTCTCATTTTCTCAGCAAATCGTTTATATTTAAATGAAACGGAAAATACAAACAAATAATGAATATCAAACAACCAAACCTACAAGAATCAATAACACTCATATAAAGATAACAACCGAGAAGCAAATCTTAAGAAATACATGTAACTACACATTAAAAAATGCTCCATTCTAAAGACGGTCACCTGCTAAGCTCATAGTAAATAGCGTACTTATCCGAAATACGTCCTCTCACTTTTTCGAATATAATGCCAGAAAAATATTTTTGATTTGAAAAATGGAATTGCTTGACCAAACTATAAAACAGAACAGATCACTCCTCGAAATGATAAATGAGTGTAACCCGGGAAAATTAAATTAAATTAATTTTTCTGCCGGGTCCATGTATTAGGACATTCAAATCACTCAATATGCACCCATATTGCAAATGTGTATTGTCTACTAAGGCAATTGCAGTCTTGAGGCTATAACACAGGAAATTTAGGCTTTTGATATAATTCGTTTTTTTTTTCAATCTGCCATTCATTTTATCAAGGTCTTTCATTTTTTATGGGACTTTCTTGTTCCCTTTAGAGTGTATAATGATATTTCAAAATTAACGAAATCTTCTGTACCCAAGTAAAACAATCCCTCAAAACGACCATTAGAGAGATAATTTCTGAAAGTAACACATGGATGCTAAAATGATATAATAGTATTTTAAAGGTAGACAGGGGACTATATAAGGTGACCGGAAAATTTTCTGTCACTTCCTCACAGACAACTACAGGGTGAACATTTCTAATAAGTATCTGACTGGTTCCTTTTAATCCTTCTACCCCTGTCAATTTTGAATTGACAGCTAAAACAGACGAGACTCACTCGGTATCCCATTAGCAGAATAAATGATTACCTGTCGGTATGTCTTTGGTGTAACACGCCGCTCGCATACGGCGTTTTCTTCAAAGACGGTTTACCACGCCTACCAAGACTACGCCACTTAGGTATGTATATTAATGACCGGATGGTTGCCAACGTCGGCCTTTAATCCATTTTAATATGATAAAACTTCCTTATCGAAGGAACTTCCTTATCTGAGACCATGTGCAAGGCAACACCATTCTGCCAATTATGATTAAGTTTCGAAAAAAAAAATCCATTATTCACTAGTTTGAATGACATTTTGTTTAACATACACCAGGGTTCTACAGTTAATGAATAAAACATCTACATCACATCAAAACAACCAATTTATTCATTGTTTTGAAATACAATGTACAAAGTAGAATAGACGGCATGAATATTTCATAAAAAAAAATTCTGGAAAACTGGCTTTATGTAACCAGAATTACTATGAAATAATATTTTCCTATTTAAATTGATAATCGATCGATGTGCCCATTTCAATTTATTTTACATTTTGAATATAAATCATTTTTTTGATTGAAGGATCTCGATAAAAACGACTTGCATGATGATATTATACACGTATGCGGACCACCTAGTCATTCTTTCCAGAGCAGATAAGCCCTGGTGATTGTTTTCAACCCCTTGCATCACTTGCTCGTTTCTTAATTTTCTCTGCTTTTCTCTCGCAATGTTTTAGCCATGGTAATAAGGCAATTATTAAAAGAGGTTAAATGGATTTAAATGACATTCAGCCATTTTTAAGACGAAGAAAATAAATTTGCCCATTAAGTTATTTTAAGAAATAAATCAGACAGTTGCTGAATTCCTTAATTCCATGCAGGTTTTGATAATTCGTTAATGAAACATATATCCTCTTTTCGATTTCCATCTAAATATTCAAAACTGAAACCAATGGAAGCTTTTAATTTGTTTTTAAATACTGTTCCTCGCATTATTACATGATTTCAGTCGTACTAGACTTTTATATTGGTAAGAGGATAGAGTGTTAACAGCATAAGTTGGACTTTTGATCGTTGATCGTTAACAGCATAAGTTGGACTTTTGATCGTTGATCGTTGATCGTTTCTTCCGAGCATTCTAAATTTCTGTTATCAAAAATTCTTGAAATTTCTAAAAAGTGGGTCCTGTAGCATCATTTCCAACCCATCCAACCCATCCTGCTACGTCTTTCGGTACACTTTTTCGACATAGTAACTTTGCTTATTTTCATTTAAAATCCCGGCTGGGAATGATTGGGAACAATCAAATGTAAACTTTATATATTACTGAAGTCATCAAAACCAAAAATAGTATGCCAATCTTTGTCCTAAGGGGTCTGTGTCACCTTTCAAACTTCGATATGCTCTTCGGTCGTCCATCGTCCTTGTCATCGTATGTATCCTCGTTTGTAAACAGAGAGTACACGGTACACATGTACCCAAGTCGGTTCTGATAAGTGGTTAGATTTCCCAAAATGAAACATGACATTGGTACAAAATAATCTCCATTGCCACTTAAATTTGGTGTATTAATGAATTTTATTTTAAATCTGGTACACGTAATAACGTTTTAATTGCCAAAGTTTTAATATGGTATCCGATTTACAATAGGGCATTTTTCCGTGCCTGGTAAGGTACTATAAACTATATATTTTCTGAAAGGTTATAATACCAACAGCTCAGAAATAATAATTTTTGGGCCATAAAAACAAAGGGGAAGAACTGATGAAGCTTTTAAAGTGTCTATATTCTCTATATAACATATGCAAAATAATGCATATTTAAAATCGAAGTCACGTGACAAAGGTTTTGAATATGATGACATTGTACCACGTCATCAAAAACGCGTCATAACGAATGTGCTGTATGTGTAAACAAAAAAATGCAACAAGTGATTTTGATGGCAATAGAGATACCGTTTCAAAACCTAACACTAAATCAGGTAAATTGTGTGGCATTTTGCAATAAATCGGACGTTTCATCTAAAGGGCATATTTTCGCCAGCGATATGATTACCTGCATTTTATTGCTTATTTTCATTTAAAATCCAAGCTGGGAATGATTGGGAACAATCAAATGTAAACTGAAGTCATCAAAACCAAAAATAGTATGCCAATCTTTGCCCTAAGGGGTCTGTGTCACCTTTCAAATTTCGATATGCTCTTCGGTCGTCCATCTTCCATGTCAACGTATCTACCCTCGTTTGTAAACAGATAGTACACGGTGCACATGTACCCAAGTCGGTTCTGATAAGTGGTTAGATTTCCCAAAATGAAACATGACATTGGCACATAATTATCTCCATTGCCACTTGAATTTGGTGTATTAATGGATTTTGATTTAAATCTGGTGCACGTAATAACGTTTTAATTGCTATTTATGGAGTAGTTATTGACTAAACTTCTACACAGGTATCAAAATTGGGATTCTGTTGAAAAGATTATCATTGAATGTTGGTCAGAAGTGCAAAAGGGAGCATTTGTGTCAGCTTTTAAAATCAATTGGTGTAAGCACAATTTTCGATTGATCTGTAGCAGTGCTGAAAAATATCAAAAATCCCTTTCAGAGGAATTTCAAATATCTGTAGTAAATTATATCCGAGTATTATTTGTTTTATAATAATATTTCAAATTTGAGATAAACAATTAAAATCGTTTACCCCAATTTATTCTTATTCTGCTTCTTTGTGCTTCAAGAGTTATCTGCCCCTTTTAGAAACAATGCTTTCAACCGTCAAAATAGGAATTGGCGTTCCGGCTGATGTATCTGTTGCCATTTAAAACTATATTTGGAGGATGTACTTCAATTTTAATAAAGCGTTATATATATTACCCTATATGATATTCTGAGCAGAAAAGGAAATTCAAAATGACAGATAACAACATATTATCATGAAGGCATGGGCATGCAAAATGGTTATTGACATTGCTTTTGTTAAAATTCCTATAAATGTTTGGTTTGATTTTTTTATTTCTTTATATATATTGAGGTGGTGCCCTCAGCAAACTTTTCTTTTTTCTCTCACTGGCAAAGTTTTAATATGGTATCCGATTTACAATAGGGCATTTTTCCATGCCTGGTAAGGTACTATAAACTATATATTTTCTGAAAGGTTATAATACCAACAGCTCAGAAATAATAATTTTTGGGCCAGAAAAACAAAGGGGAAGAGCTGATGAAGCTTTTAAAGTGTCTACATTCTCTATATAACATATGCAAAATAACAAAGTTGTAAAAGAGCTTTTCCCCTTTTGATTTTTAAGACCCGGAGTCCTATATCTGTACTCGGGGCGTCATTTCCTTTCGGAAAATATATAGTTTATAGTACCCTACCAGGCATAAGATTTACCATACTCTACAATGAAGATGATTACAACGCTATGTAAAAAGACTCTTTTGCACAACGGATACCTTAATTAACTGGGTTGATCTCCTGTAAACTCGTGCGAAGTTCCTTATCCTTCTTATCGTCTGAAAATTTGCAACGACAACCCGAAGGTTTTGAAAGTAAAGTTTGCAATATACTTACCTTATTCCTGTAGATTTTACGTCGGATGATACTGAAACATACTGCTAAAATTGAAGCAAAAACGCCAAATCCAAGAATGAGTAGAGTTACGTCTACCAAACTTATTTCTTTCCGTAAAGGCACTGAAGTTCTGGTCAAATTCAAATTACCAAAAACTAACTTATGACATGCTGAAGTATTCTTAACAAGATCAAACATTTTTGTTCTATATGAATGATTGAGTGTAGAAGATGATCAATACACCCATCACTTTTTATATAGTAATGACCAGTTCTTGTCAATACTCATGGGAATCGTATCTAATGATGTTAATTACAGGGACTATACCAAGTTGCTGAGATGTAAAATTCTCATTAGAAGTTAACCATAATACCTTTAAGAAAAATTGCCATTTTAAGGATGAGTCACTCCAAGTTATAATCTTAATATGAACGGAAATGAGAAGTTTAATAATTGATAAACGTGTATAAAATGAATTTAGTTTAATTTAGTTTACTCATGATGCTCTTTTCATGAAATACGTTCGTACATGGAACGGATACAAACAGACATTTCGCCACCTGATTTAAAGTAAAAACACATTCTCCACATTTGTATGCAGGTTGTGAGTGATATTGATTAGTACATGTACATTGATAATGAATTTCATCTTTCATTTAAGGAGGCCGAGTTAGGTTTCATATCTCAAACATAGGTAATCACAGATTACGAAGCCCACCTCGCGGCAGCAATATTCAATTCAAACATATTTCTAAGGTCATTTTATGAACGTTTGACCAAAGATATATTGAACATGCAAGTTTGGTACATGTAGCACTTATACTTTGCTCAATATTGACTTTTAATGCAAAATCACTCAAGCGGAAAAATAGCATTGTGTCGCCTGCGAAGCGGCTTGATGACTAAGTATTCTTCTAGTAAGTGGATCAAAATTATTGGTATCAGTAGAAAATTCTTGTCAAATGAAATTCATTTGAAATTTCAGACCTCCTAATAACAAATTACAAGATATGGTCATTCTCAAATTTTCAGAAAAGAGTGTAAATCATCTAGGTCAAGGTCACTACATAAAAATTGGTAACAAAAAGGTCTCATCAAATGAAATATTAAAGACCTATCACCTACCAATTAAAAATATATACAACCTTAATTTCTTAGAAAAGAAGGTCAAATAGCTAGGTCAAGGTCAAAAGGTAAAAAATTATGGTATGTGTAGAAAAGCATTGTTACAAGGAAAATACATGTGAAATATCAAAGCCCTATCACCTACCAATCAAAAGATATAGCCAATTTTACTTTTCTTGAAAAGTAGGGCAAATATCTAGGTCAAGGTCACAAGGTCAAATATCATGGTCTGTGTAGGAAGGTCTTGTCACAAGGAATACACATATGAAATACCAAAGCCCTATCACTTACAAATCAAAATATATATACAAACTTCTTCTTTTTAAAAAGTAGGTCAAATATCTAGGACAAGGTCACAAGGTCAACAATTATGGTATGTGAAGAAAGGGGTTGTTACAAGAAATACACATGTGAAATAGTAAAGCCCTATCACTTACCAATCAAAAGATATAGCGAATCTTATCTTTTTTTTCAAAAGTACTAGTAGGTCAAATATCTAGGTCAAAGTCACAAGGTTAAAAATTATGGTATGTGAAGAAAGATCTTGCCACAAGGATTGCACATGTGAAATATGAAAGTCCAAACACTTACCAATCAAAAGATATATCCACTTTTAATTTCTTTTAAAAGTAGGTAAAATATTTAGGTCAAGGTCACTAGGTCAAAAATAATGGTATGTGTAAAAAGGTCTTGTCACAAGAAATACACATGTGAAATATCAAAGCCCTATCACTTACCAATCAAAAGTTATGGGCTGTGACACCCAAAGTGTGACAGACAGACGGACGGACGGACAGACGGACAACGAACAAAGTGATCCCTAAGTGTCGCTATGCTTCGCAGGCGACACAAAAAGTAGGTCAAGGTCATTTATGAAAGTTTTATCAAAAATACATCCAATATGCAAGTTTGGTACATGTAGCACTTATAATTTGCTCAATATTGACATTTAAAGGCAAAATCACTCAAGCGGAAAAAGTAGGTCAAGGTCATTTTATGAAAGTTTGATCAAAGATACATCCAATATGCAAGTTTGGTAAATGTAGCATTTATACTTTGCTCATTATTGGCTTTTAAAGCCAAAATCACTCAAGCGGAAAAAGTAGGTCCAGGTCATTTTATGAAAGTTTGATCAAAGATACATCCAATATTCAAGTTTGGTACATGTAGCACTTATACTTTGATCAATATTGGGTTTTAAAAGCAAACCACTCAAGTGGAAAAAGTATGTCAGAGTCTGCGTCCGATGCATCGGGTCCATCTTGGCATTCCAAGATGAATCACTTGTTTAAGTTTGGTTGCTGTAGCATCAGGACTTTGTCAGATACTGAGCTACCCCAAACTTCTTAACCAAGCCACTCTGAGCTACCCCAAACTTCTTAACCAAGTCTCTAAAGTGGAAAATGTAGGTCAGATGCTGCATCCGATGCATAAGTCCATCTCGGCATCCCAAGACGAATCACTTGTGCAAGTTTGGTTACTGTAGCATCAGGACTTTGTCGGATAATGAGCTACTTTACTCCCTAACCATGCCACTCTGAGCTACCCCAAACTTCTTAACCAAGTCACTCAAGTGGTAAATGTAGGTCAGATGCAGCATCTGATGCATAGGTTCACCTCAGCATCCATAGTTGAATCACTTGTGCAAGTTTGGTTACTGAGCATCAGTACTTTGACAAATACTGAGCTACCCCAAACTTCTTAACCGGACGCGGACACGGACGCGGACGCGGACGGGTATAGCATAAGCTCATTCCACTTCGTCGAGGTGAGCTAAAAACTATAATAGAAAAATTGATTATTTCACACGAATTATTACTTTTTTAATTATTCACATTTTGACGGATTTCTTGAAAAATCGACCGATTGGTATAGTTGTAGGGGCCGTCTCAAAATAAAGCCCATTTTACTATGGGGGTATATGGCACTAATCGATTTTTCCTATAAAATGCTAATTTTCAAGAATACTATAATAGATATTTGATCAAAATTGCAATATACTATTACTTTATGAATGATTAACACAATATATCGACAAGATAAAAATTGACCGATTGTTATGCAATTGGGGGCATTTCAAAGTATGAAAATTTATCAAAACTGTAAAATTTTGATAGAAGATACAGAAAGTGGCAAGAAAAGATGAAGAATTTTCCTCAAAATACTGTACTAGTACTTGTGAACCCTCATTTCTGGCTTTAAAACTATGAAACACACAAAAGCAAAGAAGAAAAATATGTGAGGAAGGTGGGGGTATTTTGATGGGTCTTCATGACTCAAAAACCATAATAGAAAAATAAATCCCTTTATTACTTTATATGACTTTCTAAATCAAATGGTAATCATTTTTAGAGATTTTCAGAAAAAAAATCCTTCGTCTAGATTACTTGCAGGGGCCGTTTCAAAACAATGCGCAATTTACAATTGGTGCGAGAAATTTGATGTCACGCACCGAAAATAACGTTCGCCCATACCGCAATGTGTAAAAGAGCAGTTACGCTGCAGGACAGGGACGCTGCATTTAATATTTGATTTTTTTCTTTAAGTTGAATAAATGTAGAAGATAAAGATATATACAATGTTTTAATTAATGAATGTATATTTGGATTTGAATGTAACGGGAAAAGATTCCCTGAGAGACATCAAAAGCACATAGAACGCAACGAAACATGTAGAAGTTATAAATCATTCTTTTTGTATATTTTATATACACCGCGTGGGATCGAAACGTATGATGTTGTGATTCTTTACGGAGAATTTTGATGTTTTCTCATCATTTAAGTGATACTGCACAAACGTAATCAGACGTTGCAGTAGAGCAATGTCTAAGAAGTAAGTCCATATCAGTTATATATCTGAAAAGTCTGTAGTTTTTGCAAACACTTCAAGAGTTCGTCAAGAGGAGTTATTTTCTATCGTCGTTAAATTATTGAAGTGTTTGCGAAAACTATGAACTTTCCATATACCTGGACGATATGGATTGATTTATAAGGTGTTGCCCTACTGCAACCGCTGTTCAGTTTTGTAAAGTTTAATATAGAAAATGAGAAAATACCAAAAAACTATGTAAGGAAGCACAACACCATACGTTTTGATCCCACGCGGTGATATATCTCCTATAGATGACGCTGTCATACATTTGATATCATCACATGAAATTGAGAGAGAGAGAGAGAGAGAGAGAGAGAGAGAGAGAGAGAGAGAGAGAGAGAGAGAGAGAGAGATTATTTCATTTTATTTTTTCTAAAGGTTGCGTTTCGTTTCGATTTGTTACGTAAAGTTTCGTTTCGATTTGTTTCGTTTCGTTTCGTTTTTATTTCGTTTCGCAGTTTACAGGGACCAACATATCAGTCGTTATGAGTTTATAAGAACAATTGTACATAAACGAATTATACGTTCTTTTTATCTACAACATGGAAACAGAGTTAAAGAATTGCAATGAATATGTGTTTCAGGTTTATTTACTTTGAATATTATCCACTTTAGATTGTCTTTTGGTACTCTTTTAACTGAAGAAACTTATGTTGCGACCGGAGAGTTCCCTCATCTGAATATGCATTATTGTACATATCCTTTTATGACCCCCCCCCCCCCCTCAAAAAAAAAGAAAGAAAAAGAAGGGGGTTAGGAGTCAGTGACTCCGATTCGAGATTTTTTTTCAGTGAAACATAAACATTCTGGTACAAGCATGATCCATTAATACTTTTGATTTTTTTTTCTTATAAACACAAAGTTCTACAATAGTTTATCATCGAGATAAAATGAAAATAAACAAGTTTAAAAATGATGTATTGAAATAATAAATTAAAATCTAAATCCCGGGTCAAGCATTATTCGCCCTTTTCATTTATAACAATTTCTGGTGTCAGCTTTGCACCCCACCCCTAATTTATTTTATTTTATTTATTACATGTATTGTTATTATCTTTTGTGTGAGTTTATGTGACAAAAGTTCACATCTAGCTCCATGAATCAATTTAGAGATACGTAAACAAGAAAAAGAGAGATAAAAAAGTAAAGGTTAGCGTTTTCAATTTTGACGTTACAGGTCAAGAAATGAACGTTATTCATCTCGCTCGTTCTCGATTATGCGTGCAATTACCTGTAGAATGTTTAAATCTTTTAACAAAGCAGAGTTGATACTAAAATTTACTCGCTCAAAGTTTTCAAACAGAGAAACTTTATTCGATAACATTTCCGTGCAAAGTACGAAGGTTTACAAAATTGCAGAAAAAATCTTATAATCAAAGATAATTAGAGATACTAAACTTGAAATTTCTAATCCATTATGTCGCTAAAATCTTCAAGAAATATCCTGTTAGATCGTCAAAAAAGATTCCGGTTTGATTTTATTCCCAAGCAACAGACGGTTGAATTTCCGATGGTGGCGTTATAAATATAATACGCTTACGGCGATATCCCGGAGGTTTCATTTACTTGATATTTTTGTATATATTAAGTAAACGATAAATCTTACAAAATATTAATTACTATAGGATTGTGATGATAATTTTCTCGTTTCATCTATACCAAACTTGTCGAAATCCGTAAAAAAACAAACGAATAAGATTGCCTTGTGCGTAACCATGCGCAATGCACTATAACTCGTACCGAACTCGGTCTCGTTAATCATGAATTGGGAATGAATAATTAAATATCGATCGATATTGAATTTATTGTTCAAAATGAATTTCTGGATAAAAGGAAAGAAATACAAGAGAAAAATTTAATTGTTCCTGCTCATAACCTTCTTGAAAAAATTCAAACTCATGTTAATGCACCATACACGTGCTTTGGATTTGCGAGGTAAAATAGGATCAGCGTATTCGTCATTTCACAAGGACTTTACATGTAAAATAAACGCAGATATACAAGATATCAAAATGCATTGAAATTGCAATGAAATGATTTTAACTATGTATAATTTTATTGATCAGTTTTTGCCCCAGTTATGAGGCAAGGCCTAAATGGCCCTATATCTAGGGACCCTTTCATTCGAAAGCTATAATTTCACATGATAAAATTGTTCAAGAGGCATACTCCAAGGTAATGGTTTTGTGGTAAAAATGTTGTATAACATTGTTTAGATTGAGGATCACTGACGAGGCATGTCTGGTCCATGCTGTAAATTTATCTGCTCTAAAATGATGCTAATGAATTTAAAGACGTTAAACATTTTATAACTTAAAGCAGTCTCTTTTTACAAAGAATAATATTAACCGCAGAAACGACCAACAAAACTCATGCGTCAGGCCAAACATGTGACACATCGATCCATACATATGGAGGTTGTTATGGAAACAGCCTCAAGGTGTCACATATTTGACCTAACACATGAGTGTAAACTTACAATGTGACGTTTGAGTTCGAAGAGACGAAGCGGAGGCAAGTGGAATTCCGGCCGTATTATTACGACAAAAGCTGAACAAGGTGAAAAATGATTGCTGATCGTTTAGTTTTGTTTGATTAGGGTCAGAAATAATCAATAATCCCATGGAAGATTTGCCGATTCGTGAATTTGGGTCACGAATTCATCATATAGAAGGCAATGCGACCAAAACACCCAAACCAACCATACAGCCAAGTGTCGGCCAGTTTTGCAGCAAAATTATATGTGAAATAAGCAAAGGCTTTTCAAAACATTTTGAAGGTCAAACTTTCTATATTTCTATCCATATCGATGTATCATAAAAGAATGACCATACCGTTGTGTTCTAGTCCAGGTTTACAAAGAAAAACAGTTCGCAGAAAATGAAACGTTACACGTAGTCGTTCCACGTAATTGAATCTTTAAAGTGTGATAGTTAGTTGAACTCTGTCCAGCGCTGTCACCTACAATATCTTGGCCCTTCATAATTTTGACATCATATATAGATATATATATTATATTTTGCTATTTCTGAAACTTGTTATTTCATCCAATAATATTGTCGATATCAAAGGTGGTTAACGTCGTAGCACCATCCCTCCAATGCTAGTTTGGTCATAGATTTCATTTAACTATGCCACTAAATCGACACTACAGGACAGGAAATGTGGAGGTGCGCGCTCATTGCAAAGAAAAATACACATGTTAAAGCCTACGCTCACGCAGCAAGATACGCCCGTTGGGATTTATTTTCACAACACCAAAATATCTAAGTCCATTAACTCCATAATAACATATCGGAGGAACCTGACAATCGAAAGGCGGCATAGTCTGATCACAATGTACAAATATTATATGAAAATCCATTGATGCATATATTCAAGTTACTGCGTTCCATCTGCCTACGAAGATCATCTGAGTTTAGGCCAAAAGATCAGAGATACGGAATTCAACGATTTTTTTCAAAAACACAGTAAAATGTGCTTCAAAGAAAGCATTTTCAATATATTGAAAAAAAATATATGTCCGTGTTGAAACAAGAGAGAACAAACGCTCAAGAACAGTGCAATTTTGTGGCTTTCTTGACAAAGTGTCAACGTGGTAAAGTTTGCCTTAAGTTTGGTAGAATTTAACAATTTATATTTTTTCTATTTCCATCAAGTCTACCTTATAAGAAAGCTTACATGTATGTCAGTAATATCCCATTCGTAAAACGACATTCATGGGTCATTTCTTACATAAGAGAAATCCGAACTGTTCAAAAGAGTACCTCCAGCTATATTTTTATAGAAATTCCCGCGAAGTATTTTCTTACGGATAGTTCATTCAGATTAGATTAAATTTTCAAACTTATTCGCTTTAAGGTATGTAATGAATGTAGGTCTTCTATAGAGTCAGAAATGATACATTGGCCATAATAAATTGAAATATCTATATAATTCAAGCTCAATAAGTGCTAAAACAGGATATGCACAAGAATCGTGAACAGTGACGCATCTTAACATGTATGTGCATATTACCCCTTCCATTACATACAATTTCTCAATTATGAGACAAAAAATAAAAACCCGTTACATATGTATAAGAAAATTCTTTCTTCTTGACGTATACAAAGTTTGAGTACATTTCACCCGGAAATAGATTTCTAAATAATTTCAAGGTCTGATCACAATGTAGAATTATCGTGAAAATCTATTGACGCATATTCAAGTTATTGCGTTCCATAAGCGGACGGACAGACAGACGTATAAATATTGATCGGTTTGAGAAAAAGATGTCCCAACTTGCGGATGATTCAGCGCTTCTTTTGGACGATACAGAAAAATCTCTTAAGCTCTATGCACATTAAAATGGTTCGAGGAAATATCTTGACTGAAGGTCAATTTTGAAAAAAACTCAGGTAGTTTTGAAAGGGAGCAAAAAGTACAGTAATATAAAAATTGTGAAAGGACTGGGGCTTTCATTGTATGTTGGGGAAAAACATGAATTCAAACTATTAGGCATAAATGTTGATGTCGATTTGTCAAACATATGCGAACTTAACTATAAACATAGACTTAAAAAGTGGACGTTTTGTTAAAACAATGGAATAACAGGAATTTCACCCAATTAGGCAAATTTCAATTATCAAATCACTTGCATATCCCAATTCAATCACCTGTTTATTGCTTTACCAATCCCTAGTGAAACATAGGGCAATCAAAGATTATATAGCTCGCAGGTTTTTGTCAATAACTTCCGAAGTCAAAAAGTACTGTCAGGAGGATTCTATCCATCTAATTTTAGTCTCATTCCTTAGAGAGATAAAGATACAGCCAAAGTATAAGTAATTAAATAGTAGGTTAATGGATAAAGTCAAAGTCCAAGGTCAATGTCACTGGGTCAAAGGTCATGGTCTCAAATGAGAGGTCCCATCACAAGGAATCTACATATGAAATATCAAAGCCCTACACCTTATAGGCCAAGAGATATAGCCCAGGTTAACGTTTTTGAAAGTAGGTCAAATTCCAAGGTCAAGGTCACTAGGTCAAAGGACATGGTCTCAAATAAAAGGTCTTGCAACAAGGTATCTACATGTGAAATATGAAAGTCCTACACCTTATGGTTGAAGAGATATAGCCCAGGTTAAAGTTTTTGAAAAGTAGGTCAAAGTTCAAGGTCAAGGTTACTAGGTCAAAGGTCATGGTTTCAAATGTAAGGTCTTATCACAAGGTATCTACATGTGAAGTATGAAAGCCTTACCCCCTTATCGTTGAAGAGATATAGCTCATTATAACGTATTTTTAAAGTAGGTCAAGGTCAAAGATCAAGGTCACTAGGTCAAAGGTCATGGTCTCAAATAAAAGATCTTACCGCAAGGTATCTACATATGAAACATAAAAGTCCTACATCTTATGGTTGAAGAGATATAACCAAGGTTAAAGTTTTTGAAAAGTAAGTAAAAGTTCAAGGTCAAGGTTACTAAGTCAAAGGTCATGGTCTCAAATGTAAGGACTTATCACAAGGTATCCATATGTGAAGTATGAATCCTACCTCTTATCGTTGAAGAGATATAGCTCAGATAAACGTTTTTTCAAAGTAGGTCAAAGACCAAGGTCAAGGTCACTAGGCCAAAGGTCATGATCTCAAATAAAAGGACTAGTCACAAGGTATCTACATGTGAAATATGAAAGTCCTACATCTTATGGTTGAAGAGATATAACCAAGGTTAAAGTTTTTGAAAAGTAAGTAAAAGTTCAAGGTCAAGGTTACTAGGTCAAAGGTCATGGTTAAAAATGTTAGGTCTTATCACAAGGTATCTACATGTGAAGTATGAAAGCCCTACCCCTTATCGTTGAAGAGATATAGCTCAGATTAACGTTTTTAAAAGTAGGTCAAAGTCCAAGATCAAGGTCACTAGGTCAAAGGTCATGGTCTCAAATAAAAGGTCTTACCGCAAGGTATCTACATGTGAAGTATGAAAGTTCTACCCTTTATGGTTGAAGAGATATAGCCCAGGTTTTAAGTTTTTGAAAAGTAGGTCAAAGTTCAAGTTCAAGGTTACTAGGTCAGAGGTCATGGTTTCAAATGTATGGTCTTATCACAAGGTATCTACATGTGAAGTATGAAAGCCCTACCTCTTATCGTTGAAGAGATATAGCTCAGATTAACGTTTTTTTAAAGTAGGTCAAAGTCCAAGATCAAGGTCACTAGGCCAAAGGTCATGGTCTCAAATAAAAGGTCTTACCGCAAGGTATCTACATGTGAAATATGAAAGTCCTATATCTTATGGTTGAAGAGATATAACCAAAATTGAAGTTTTTGAAAAGTAAGTAAATGTTCAAGATCAAGGTTACTAGGTCAAAGGTGATGATCTCAAATGTAAGGACTTATCACAAGGTATCTACATGTGAAATATGAAAGCCCTAGCCCTTATCGTTGAAGAGATATAGCTCAGATAAACGTTTTTTAAAGTAGGTCAAAGACCAAGGTCAAGGTCACTAGGTCAAAGGTCATGATCTCAAATAAATGGTCTAGCCACAAGGTATCTACATGTGAAATATGAAAGTCCTACATCTTATGGTTTAAGAGATATAGCCCAAGTTAACGTTTTTGGAAACTAAGTCAAAGTACAAGGTCAAGATTACTAGATCAAAGGTCATGGTCTCAAATGTAAGGTCTTATCAAAAGGTATCGACAGGTGAAGTATGAAAGCCCTACCCCTTATAGTTGAAGATATATAGCTCAGATTAACGTTTTTTAAGTAGGCCAAAGTCCAAGGTCAGGGTCACTAGGTCAAAGGTCATGGTCTCGAATGAAAGATCTCGCCACAAGGTATCTACATGTGAAATATGAAAGCCCTCCCCCTTATCGTTGAAGAGATATAGCTCAGATTAACTTTTTAAAAGTAGGTCAAAGTCCAAGGTCAAGGTCACTAGGTCATAGGTAATGGTGTCAAATGAAAGGTCTCGACAAAAGGTATCTACCTGTGAAATATGAAAGCCCTACCCCTTGTGGTCGTAAAGAAATAGCCCAAGATAGAGTTTTTGAAAAGTAGGTCAAAGTCTAAGGTCAAGGTCACTAGGTCAAAGGTCCTGGTTTCAAACAAAAGGTCTCATTACAAGATATCTACATGTTAAATATGAAAGTCCTATCCCTTATCGTTCAAAAGATATAGCCCAGGTTATAGTTTTTGAAAAGTAGGTCAAAGTTCAATGTCAAGGTCACTAGGTTAAAGGTCATGGTCTCAAATGAAAGGTCTTATCACACGGTATCTACATGTGAAATATGAAAGCCCTACCCTTTATGGTTGAAAAGATGTAGCCCAGGTTAATGTTTTGTCTACAATAAGACGACAATGACGACGACTACGCCGAGGGTATGACATGAGCTCTTCGGACTTTAGTCCCTGCGAACTAATAATTAATTATATTCTCCCTTACTTCGTTCGTCCGAATATAAATTAATTAAATGATAAAAGAAAACAAACACATGAATGGAATGCCGCTCGCTAGCAATTTATTGATGGTACAAATGTTGCAAATTGTACGATGCACATCAAAGCATACAAAAAATCATTAAGCATTATGAAAATATGTCCACATAATCATCTGATATTCAACACATAATTAGAGACTAATTCCCTAAATAAAGATCGAAGATAGTCGAGCCTTGAATCCACATGTACGTGTATAAAAGTAACGTTTGAAAAATCGTAACATTATTTGTAAAATTGAAAATTTTGGTATTCAAGTTAAACTAGAAAATTAAAATTCAATGAATTAACATGCAAACCTCTTAATACCAACTAGCGAGCGAGCTAGAGTGCCGCAAAGAACTAAATTACAAACTATATACTGGACATTCACGTGACTTACCGATACACGCCCTCTGATACTCGAACACTCGATTACATACTATTACCTTTTGATTGGTCAGTTAAGAAAAAATACATTCGAACACTCTTCTAATGGAAACGCCCCCATATAATTTCAATTAGTCAGCTTAAAGGTACTATCTATAAATACCTATGGTATTCTAAACCCGATAAAATAAAGAGAGATATTATTTGTCAAGAATATGAATGTGGCGGATTGAGAATGATAGATATTGAAGCTTGTATTTACTCTTTGAAAACAACATGGGTTCGTCGATTATTGAATTCAGAAGGTATATGGCAGAATCTTATTCTTCAGAAAATAAAGATTAAATTTCTCCTTCATTGTTGAAAACAAAAATCGCATAATTTACTAAGAAACGTGAACAATCTTTTTTGGAAAAATGTGTTAAAATCCTGGATCCACTTGATGGAACATGAGGAATCCAATGACAAAACAGAAATTTTAAATGTAGCGGTGATACCGCTATGGTTCAATAACAATTTCAAAATAGATAATACGTATGTATTTAATTTAGAATGGTTTGATCGGAAGATAACTACTTTTAATGATGTTTTGAAAACAGACGATTTATTTTACTTCATATGATGAATTTATTTCTACCTTCAATATTCGAACAAATAACTTAGAAGACTTGGTTTCGGTAATTAAAATGTATATACAGACTCATAAATTAAATTCAAATAAAATCATAGGACCTTGTATTCAAATATCTATCAAATCAATTGCAAAATACCAAAAGGGAGCACAGGAAATGTATAAAAAATTAAAATCAAAGAAATTAATTATCAAATCTCAAAAACAATGGAAAGATAAGATAGATGGACTAGACGAATCTAATTTTCAACAAATTTATAACTCAATTCGACATATTAAAGAAGCAAAACTACAGTCACTGTGATTTCAATTTAGAATTAACCAGTATATACAGACAACAAATAAATTTGCACGTACAATCGGTATACGGAATTCTCCGAATTGCTATTTTTGTAATTTAACCGAAGAAAATACTGAACATTTGTTATGGCATTGCATTAAAGCTCAAAATCTACTATGGGACATAAAAACAATTTTTAACCAACATCAAATAAACATCAGTTTTACAAAAAAAAAAGAATTTTTTACTCGGCCCATATACAAAAAATACTATGGCAAAATCTGCTCTAATCCTAGGTATCAAATCTTATATATACAAATCAAAATGTTCAGAAACTTTATCACTGCAATCTCTTCTGAACCATTTGAAACGTATGTATTAGACTTACAAATACATTTATACACAAAATGGGAAATTAAACTCATTTATCAATCATCGGAAAATTTGGGGACCTATCCCTGGCGATCAAAACCAAATTACACTTGATTTACGATAAATAAATGAGGAAACCACAATTTATTTCTTTTATTTGGCTTTTCGATCTACTAGAATACCATATTTTCGTCATTCCAAAATCATTATCACCCTATGTAACGTGCGACTGCGGGAATTCATTTTCTACGGTAATCGCGACATTTTTTTACGGTAGATCTTTCATTTTATTGAGAAATCGGGTGATAAAATACAGATTCCGACCTTTTTTAAAGTTTATTTTGTAAAATGATTTCGAATTTTCTTTTATGACTATCAAATGCTTAGTACATATTTGGGAAATTAAGCAATTTAAATCGCGTTTCTGACGACAAAAACCGCAAGAAACATAAATTTCTAGCGATTTTAGTGTTAATGTCCCCAAAACTCAGTATCAAAATGAAAATACTGATGTAATCAGACTAAGATACGTTTTCATGTAAGAAATATACCAGAATAAAATATATAAAACTCTTTATTTCATCTATAAGTCTTCTTAAGAATTAGTTTACTTGTCCCGTGATGCGACACTTTTTTACGGTATAGAACCGTATTAGGCGACACTTTTCTATTGTAATCGCGATAGTTTTTTACGGTATAGGCGACTGTTTTTTCAGGGAATATATTACTTTCTGTTCATATAATATCGTCCATAAAACGTGCAAACTTTTTTATTTAGCACTTGAAATACATGGTATACGTATACGAGATATGCTGATAGGCAGAGGCATGTATCCAGGTGCTGAAGCAGTTGTACAGCAGACTTATAGCTCCCCGATCAGCCCCGACTTAAAATTTTGATGACGTTGGGGAAGTTGGCAATGTAATATCCTTATTGACCGTAACATCGACTCTGTCCCGATCTCAATACGACTTGACAACGATCTACCACAATCTACCTACGACTTCACGCCGACTTAGGTCAGGTCTACCTTTCCGATTTAGCTACGACCTGTCCCGACTCACCACGACTTGAGTAGACTGAGCCCCGACATAACTACGACCTACCACGATTAAACAATGACTTCCGCCGACATAACTACGATTTGTGTTGCAAATTGATATACGATAATCATTCTTTTATAGTATCAGTCATTTTGGAACCTGTTTTGGAGCTCCTTTCTCTTTTTAATGGCATGGTGAAATTAAACTGGTCAACTACTAGACATAATGAAATACTTGCTCAAGTCAAGGCTTAGTCGGGACTAAGTCGGGCAGATCGTAGCTCTGTCTTCATCAGCTATAGTTATGTCGGCGTCAATCGGGAAGGTCCAGGCGACCAGCGGTAAAGTCGTGGCTTAGTCTTGGTGAATCGGGGCTAAGTCGGGGTGATTCGTAGCTCAGTCGCGATGATCTGTTCCCGATGAGCCTCAACTGAGCTACGATTTACCCTTGCTTAGATCCGACCTCCCCGACCTTGCTTCGACTTAAATAAGTCGGGATTGAGCCCTAAAAAGTATTAATCCCCAGTCACAAAGTGCCCGACTTGTGAAGTTGGTGTGAATCGGGGCTCTGTCGGGCGATTCGTAGCTTGGTCAGGGCGAGTCGGAGTGGGTCAAAGCTAAGTCGGGAAGGTCGGGGAGACACCCCGACAAATGTATACATGTGCTTTGTCGGAGCTCAGTTCCGACTTATTTAGGTCGGGGCTAGGTTGCACAGCAAGGTCGGGACTACGTCGGCGTAAATCGTAGCTCAGTCGGGGATAATCGGGAACAGACCTTCTTCGCGAATGAGCTAGGATAACAAATATTGAAAATGACTATATCCCTCTATACATCACAAAATCGATAATTCAGAAAAATCATTCACCCCGACTTAGGCCCGACTCACCAAGACTAAACACTGACTTTTCCACGAGTCGCCCCCACCTTCTCTATTGACACCTATCTAACTACTGTCCTATGGCATATATACAACTGATGAAGACGATCTGCTCGACTTAGCCCTGACTTGAGCTAATATTACTGGTACTACGTAATTTCGGTAGAAGTCGTTGTTCAATCGTAGTAGATCGGGGATCAGTTCGGGCTGTTTTCGTATTATGAAATATTAAGTAAAAATCACATTTACAGCATCATTGTTGTTACAGTACATTTCCGTCATTTTTATGCGAAACCGGGACTTTCATTTTCGTTTAGCCTCCCCCAAGAATATTAACCTGTTCCGAAACCTTTTAGCATTGTGCAATACGTTTTCGTTGATTTCAGATCACCGAGCAGATAATATGAAAACCTTAAATTACTAGTACATTGTAAATCATGCGCTTTATAAAAACGGTATAGATAACATGTTCTTCATTAACACTCAAGTCTAACAAACAAGGGTATGATACAGGAGCATGTTTTCTCTCATCCTGGACAGAGATTTCTCCCACTTGAGACTGAGAACTCTCCAATTTTCCTGGGATGAGATAAATCGATCTCACCCTCTGACGTCATCGATCTCACCCTCTGACGTCATCACTACCAAAGCGACGTTATGGAAGTAAGGCAACAAACAGGTGATTTTAACGGACACTCTAGTTGACGACGTAGAAGAAAAACAATCAAACACCACCATGAGGGAGGGATGGCTATTTCTCGCACATTGGATAGGCTGATTCCCCTTTTCAGCGGTGCTGGAGAATTCGATCCGGCACCCCTGATCCGGCACTGTTGATTGTTCTTTTATGACGTCACAGACAAACTGACGTACGTTATTTCACGTGCACATACATTTAGCATAACGTTCATTAATTGTGATGCGTATACTAGAGGACTTTGAAGGTTTTGTAATGTTTTTTTTATCTTTAAATTGACGGGATCGGTGTATGTGCTAATGTGTATCCGTCCAGTATATAAGGAAGCGGCGTCCGTCGTGACACACTTTTTGTCAAGCTACCGAGGTGTAAGGTTCTAAATATAGTAACGCTAAACATTACCTGCATATGGTTGATAGCGATCGATAGGTAGCATTTGGTAATAAGGTATTGTGCCAGAGGCAAGGTGCGTGCCAGAGGCTATACAGTAACCTGTGGCTATTGTCAGAGGCGAGTGTCAGAGGTACTGTGTCAGAGGCTATACAGTAGTCAGAGGCAAGTACCAGAGGCAATCGTCAGAGGCAAGAGCCAGGTGACAGAGTGTCGTCATTGTCGTGTAAATAATCTCCCCTCTGTAATTATACATTTGATTTGTTTCATGTACCAATCATTTGTTCCAATCATTGGTCAATCATTTGTCGAATCGTCTAGTCAGTCAAGTAACTGAAGGAAAGTACTTTGATATTTGAATTGGTATTGTTACAATGCGCAGATCCTCTGTCCCAGATGCCCGTGGTACCAACAGTCAAAGTACCAGGCGCAGAGTTGGTTTTGCAAATTCTGATAATGTTAGTCAGTTATCTAGTGGTGTCACGTACAGGCGCAATACGAACAGACAACAAGGTAATGTAGGTAATAATACACCTGCTGGACAGTCAACAAGCAATGTACAGACACCTACTGTAACAAACAATGTACCGACACCAGGTCAGGTAAATAGTCATGTACAATCTCCTGCCTTTGACAGAAGGAGAGAGGTAAAACCTGCCACTTACGATGGTAGTGGTAACTGGCTTGATTACAAATCACATTTTCAGTCGGTAAGTAAAATTAACAGGTGGACTGATGATGACAAGGGGCTTTACCTCGCAGCATCATTACGGGGTCATGCTCAAGCTGTACTTGGTGATCTCCCTGACTCCAAGAAGGATGACTACACGTCGTTGATCAAAGCTCTTGAAGATAGGTTCCTTCCACCTAATCAAACAGAATTATACAGAGTTCAACTGCGAGAAAGGCGTAAGCGTGCGACAGAGACCATCCCGGAACTTGGTCAAGCTATACGTAGACTTACAAATTTAGCTTACGCAAGTGCACCGTCAAAGGTAAGAGAAACCCTTGCTAGGGAACAATTTCTTGATGCCTTACCAGACTCTGACATGCGAATTAGAATTAAACAGGCTCGTCCCAAGGATCTGAATGATGCAATAAGGCATGCAGTAGAGCTAGAGGCTTTCCTTAGAGCAGAGGATAAAACTGGAAGTAAGGGCTATCAGCGTCAGGTTACAAGTGAAGCAAACGAGTCAGAGGACATGAAACGTCTGATTGAGAGATTGCAAAGTTCTGTGGAAACTATGGGTAAGGAAATACAGCAGTTAAAAACTGCAACGTCTCAGGCAAAAGGTAATCAAGGTCAACAGTTTCAGAGACGCAGGAAGAAGCTAGAGGGCCTAGAATGTTACAATTGTCACGAGAAAGGGCATGTGAAAAAGAAATGTCCTAAGGCTATCAAAGGCCCAAATGAACACAAGGACGAGTCCAAGGCTCCAACACCAGGAGTAGGTAGTAACAAGCACGCGTCTGCATCTCTAGGTAATTGTTCAGGTGGTGCTGGTATATACGTAGACGTCCTTATAAATGGGGTCCCTGGTAAGTTTCTAGTTGATTCAGGTTCAACTGTTACAATCATTTCTAGGGAACATTTCGAACAACTGAACCTGGTATTGCATGACACAGATATGAAGATATTTACTGCAAACGAAAATGAAATGCCGATAGATGGTTTCACAGAAGTTACCATAACACTTGGCCAGAAACAGGTAAAGATACAAGCAGTAGTATCTAGTATTCTAGCACAAGGTATATTAGGGTTAGATGCTCTTAAAGAGTGTGGCTATTTACTCGATATCAGTGATGCAAGATCCATTGCCAAAGACATGAGTCATACATTACCTTTGACATTTGAAGGTAGGGTAGGTTGTTTCAGGATTACATCTTGTCAGACGGTAAGCATACCACCAAGGAGCGAGATGGTAATTCAAGGGAAAATTGACAAACAACCTAATGAGACATTGCCTTTGGTAGGTATTATCGAGTCGTCTGTGAAGTCACTGACAAGTTCTAGACCACTAACTGCCAGAGTACTAGTGGCAACTGATGATACGGGAATAATACCGGTGAGACTTCTCAATCTCGAAGATACATCTAAGGTAGTATACAAAGATACTGATATAGGGCAATTGGAAAGTGCTGAAGAAGTACAGGTGCCCCAATGCCAAGGTGAAATCTTAGACGAAGAGCTAGAGAAATTGGCAAGTGAGTCGTCTCGTAATCTGACACGGGATGAACAGTCACAAGTAAAAGATTTCCTTTACAAGCATCGTGCCATGTTTGCTAAAAGTAATAAAGAACTAGGTAAAGCGACACTGGTCAAACACAAGATTGACACCGGGACGTCAAGACCCATTAAGCAACCACTCCGTAGAGTACCCGTACATCTCACCAGTGAAATAGATAGGAATATTGACGAGATGCTTGAATACAATATTATAGAGCCATCGACTAGTCCCTGGGCCTCAGCTGTTGTCCTGGCGAAAAAGATAGACAACACGTTCAGGTTTTGTGTCGATTATAGGCGGCTGAATGCATGTACAGTGAACGATGCCTATCCCCTCCCAAGAATTGACGAGGCGCTAGACCACATGAAAGGGTTCTCTTGGTTCTCCACTCTCGATCTCTTCTCAGGATACTGGCAGGTTGAGCTAGATCCAAAACACCAAACAAAGCTCAGATGACACAGAGCAAGGTGACGATGTCGCAATACCGTCATCTGACACCAGTAACAAGGAGCAAGAAGGCTCAGATCAAGAATCTGTTGTAGATTCTGTGCCGATGGACACTGGCAAACGCCATCGACGTCCTCCTGTCTGGATGACAGACTTTGTTACCGCATAGAGTGGTAAGCAGTGTGTAAATATGTAAATAAATTTGTCTTATTGTTAGTGTTCACTGGACTTTTTGGTTAGTATAATTGTTGTCTTCATTCGGGACGAATGAAGCTAAGAGGGGAGCAATGTAATGTTTTTTTTATCTTTAAATTGACGGGATCGGTGTATGTGCTAATGTGTATCCGTCCAGTATATAAGGAAGCGGCGTCCGTCGTGACACACTTTTTGTCAAGCTACCGAGGTGTAAGGTTCTAAATATAGTAACGCTAAACATTACCTGCATAAGGTTGATAGCGATCGATAGGTAGCATTTGGTAATAAGGTATTGTGCCAGAGGCAAGGTGCGTGCCAGAGGCTATACAGTAACCTGTGGCTATTGTCAGAGGCGAGTGTCAGAGGTACTGTGTCAGAGGCTATACAGTAGTCAGAGGCAAGTACCAGAGGCAATCGTCAGAGGCAAGAGCCAGGTGACAGAGTGTCGTCATTGTCGTGTAAATAATCTCCCCTCTGTAATTATACATTTGATTTGTTTCATGTACCAATCATTTGTTCCAATCATTGGTCAATCATTTGTCGAATCGTCTAGTCAGTCAAGTAACTGAAGGAAAGTACTTTGATATTTGAATTTGTATTGTTTTCCTACCGTAAATTTTATATATCAGTTGGTGACCCCTACCTCGGTCACGTTACAGTTTTAAAGTGCGAGAAAAATAATCAAGCACCACATTTGAGTTCCGGATAGAAATATATCAGTCTCGGGTGGGATGATCAACGTCCCAACCTCGGCTAACGCCTCGGTAGGGATTCGATCAATCCCACGTACCCTCGACTGATATTTTTCTTTCCGGAACTCAAAGTGTGCTAGATTCTATTATTCTTTTATATGTAGATGGTTAATTTCATCTCTTAATGACAATTGGTTTCGTATTATTCTATTTTCAAACTTGGATTCCATGCAGTTTATCTTTGTAACAACACAATTTATCATCATGTAGACCATTTATCCCTTTGTTTTATGCCCTTGTAGTAGTATGATGTTGTATTTTTGTTTACTGTTTAAGTGCATAGGGGCTTGTCAGAAGAAACTGTTGTTCCAATGAGATCTCCGTCAGATAAATGATATTTCGCCTGTAGAACAAATATCTAGTTACCGTAAAAATAATCGCAGGTCCAATATTCTCACCATAGAAAACAGTCGCTATACCCGTAAAAAAGTGTCGCCATTACCGTAAAAAAGTGTCGCCTGAATGTATGTTATTTGTATTTTTCTAGCAGAAAGCATACCAAACGACATTCAAACTATTAGGTTTCTTTTATCCTATCAAACCGAACATACACATGACTGAAGCATCGAAGATTTGTTCGATTTACGTTTAAAAATGGCAAAAATGCATAAAGAGGAAAATCTGGTAAAAAAAACACTGCTTACTTATCTTTTATGCTTTGGAGTTATGGATGTAGATATTATAAGCACATATTGATACTTATTTTTTATAAAGTAACTAAAACAGATACATTGTAGAGTTTTTGGGAGAAAACTCTAGAAACACAGTAAATTACCCATAATGCATCAAAAACCAGCAGAAAATAGTCGCGATAACCGTAGAAAATGTTATATCGCAGTCGCACGTTACATATAGTGATTATGTAATCAACCCATCCGATACCATTCTCAATCCTATTCCCTCCTCTTCCCCTTATCTGTCTAACCTTTCCCTCCCCGTGCACCAGAAGATTAAAAAAAAGTGAGCCTTCTCAGATTTTATGTCTTTATTGTGATTTTTTTGACATGATATAAATGAATATGAAGCTCATTAAAAAAAATTAAAACATAGGTAATCACAGATTACGAAGCTCACCTCGTGACAGCAAAATTCAATTCAAACATATTTCTTAGTACATGTATATTGGCTTTTAAAGGCAAAACCACTCAAGCAGAAAAAGTAGGTCAAGGTCATTTTATGAAAGTTTGATCAAAGATACATCCAATATGCAAGTTTGATACATGTAGCAGTTATACTTTGCTCAATATTGGCTTTATAGAGCAAAATCACTCCAGCGGAAAAAGTAGGTCAAGGTCATTTTATGAAAGATTGATCAAAGATACATCCAATATGCAAGTTTGGTACATGTATCACTTATACTTTGCTCAATATTGGCTTTTAAAGGCAAAATCACTCAAGCGGAAAAAGTAGGTCGAGGTCATTTTATGAAAGTTTGATCAAAGATACATCCAATATGCAAGTTTGGTACATGTATTACTTATACTTTGCTCAATATTAGCTTTTAAAGGCAAAATCACTCAACCGGAAAAAGTAGGTCGAGGTCATTTTACGAAAGTTTGATCAAAGATACATCTAATATGCAAGTTTGGAATATCTAGCACTTATACTTTGCTCAATATTGGCTTTTAAAGGCAAAATCACTCAAGCGGAAAAAGTAGGTCAAGGTCATTTTATGAAAGTTTGATCAAAGATACATCCAATATGCAAGTTTGGTACATGTAGCACTTATACTTTGCTCAATATTGGCTTTTAAAAGCGAAAGTACTCAAGTGGAAAAAGTAGGTCAGATGCTGCATCCGATGCATAGGTCCATCTCGGCATCCAAAGATGAATCACTTGTGCAAGTTTGGTTACTGTAGCACCAGTACTTTGTCAGATACTGAGCTACCCCAAACTTCTTAACCAAGTCACTCAAGCGGAAAATGTAGGTCAGATGCTGCATCCGATGCATGGGTTCACCTCAGCATCCAAAGATGAATCACTTGTGCAAGTTTAGTTACTGTAGCATCAGTACTTTGTCAGATACTGAGCTACCCCAAACTTCTTAACCAAGTCACTCAAGCGGAAAATGTAGGTCAGATGCTGCATCTGATGCATGGGTTCATCTCAGCATCCAAAGATGAATCACTTGTGCCAGTTTGGTTACTGTAGCATTAGTATTTTGTCAGATACTGAGCTACCCCAAACTTCTTAACCAAGTCACTCAAGCGGAAAATGTAGTTCAGATGCTGCATCTGATGCATGGGTTCACCTCAGCATCCAAAGATGAATCACTTGTGCAAGTTTGGTTACTGTAGCATTAGTACTTTGTCAGATACTGAGCTTACCCAAACTTCTTAACCGGACGCGGACGCGAACACGGACGCGGACGCGTGGGGTTATAGCATAAGCTCACTCAACTTCGTCGAGGTGAGCTAAAAATAGTATTAAAATAGTTTTTTAACTATTTTTGTATATTTTCACAGTATTTTAAAGATCAACGTCCCATAACGCTGTAACGACAAATCGGATGAACCTGGAAATCGAAAGGCGGCTTTCTCTCCACAGTTCAATCATAATGTATGATAATCATTAAAATCCGTTGACGCATATTCAAGTTATTGACTTCCATTAGCGGACGGGCGGACAGACGAACGGAAGGACGGACAGAAAGACAGACGGACGGACATCGCCATACCATAACACGTACCGTCAAATGACGGGCATATAATAAAGCTAGAGGGCGCTACTGAAATACATTTGGCTTTCTCTGAAAATCACTTCGGCATTTTTAAATTAAGTAACACTGATTAGGATTTACTAGCCGAAACACGTGTCTGGTGCACTGAAATTCGTTTGAATTGTTCTTCAAGAAGGTAACACTTCCATTAATACTAGATTTTTTTTCATTTTTTTCACATTATTTCTTATCAATTAATTCAATAGATAATCAGTGGTTTGTTTTTATGCCATTATAAACAGCGATAGAAAACATTTAAGACATATACAACCTTTCACTCACACTTTCAAACCATAAATACAAGTTGCAAAAAAATAGTTTTCATGTCAAGATAGAAAATGATATACATATATATATAACTATATTTCCTCATAACAGGACGACATAAATTTTTCCAAATTAAATTGGAATTTATCTATTTTATTTCTCTTTTTTGCTATATATTTACATGTATCAGTTTTCGTTTTGAATGATTAACAGCACTTCTCTGTAAATGTCAACCTTTCTATAATAGGGGTGTGGCACGCATGGTCTCTGAATGTGACTAATTTGTGCAAGTACCTTTGTTTTAAAGAAAAGGATGTCCCTTGATATCCATGCTCACCGGTTGCCATGGCAACGGCTCAAGTAAATTTCCCTCCAAAATCAAAAAATGTTCTGAACCATCAGAATTAGTTCATTTTGAGGCAATTATAAATATTGAAATAAATTCATTTTTTAAATTTGATTTTATATGATTGTTAGGTTACTAAAAGAGAATTATTCAGTGTATTACAATATTTCAACTGATGAGTAGTTTTCTGCCCACCGGCATACTTAAACAGGGTTCGAAAGGAGGTCTCAAAAATGTTAAAACAATGCAAGTTTTGAAGCGATTTTGTTCTCTTTTGCAGCCATACTGTTAATGGGCATTATATTGTCTTTAAAGAAGACACTCTATAGTATCACTATATACAATGAAATTTTGGGGCTATTGAGTATAATAGTAGTATCCATGGAAAAAAACCGCTGATTTTCGATAATTAAATAGACAAAATCGACAAAAATGGTTAATAATCATCATTAAATTTCTTTAATTATTTACAATTATTATTCTCGGTGATCAATTATTCATATTATATGTTAAACACAACATTTTGATTCATAAAAGTGTGGTTGCCTTGGCAACATAAGTCAATTATGGCCTATTTTTTTAAAAAAAATAATACTAAAAAGCCGTCAGTTTCCTGATTGAAATACATTAAATGACCTTGACCTTTTAAATGGCATTGACCTTTTACATATTTTCAGAAGTATGATTATCCATGAATGTTGTGTCAATTTTTGAATAATGATAATAATATGAAATAATTATTTAACACTAATTCAACAGTCAGCAATTCAACAACGTGCTTAATCCCAAGCCTTGTCGATTATTTCCTCACTTTCTGTGAGTTTTTTGTTTAGATAAAAATATATGGTGGTTTTCATTTTGTTATGTTTGAAAGGACATCAAACATGATAAAAAATAAAACTAGATGTTTCCCCTTAAGGAGAAGATACCATAATGGTAGTTGCCAGAGGTCAAGGTAAAGGTCACACGGACAAATGTCTTGATCTCAGACATAGTACATGTACTATAAAAGGTGAGCAGACGCCAGAAAATTTATCCCTATATGTAGCTCTTGCATTGTAGGCAAAATAAAAACTGTACAGTGATATTACAGTGATACTGATATATTTAAAGCATCATGTATATGTTAAGAGTTCATGGTCAAATAGGGACAAGCTCTATGTTTGTGAAACAAAAATTAATACCCCGGATAGCAGCTTTGAGTATCATAAGTCAAAGTCACAATGTCAAACTATTGGTACTTTCAAAAGGAATGCAAAGGCCCTATCACTTACTATTCAAAAGTTTGAGAAAAGGTCAAATTTTAACATCAAGGTCACATTGTCAAAGGTTAAGGTCTGAAAAGAGTGGTCTTGTCAATTTATATATGAAATATTTAAGACCTACCATTTATAATTCAAGAGATACAGCCTAATATAAAAGTTTAGAAAAGTAGGCCGAACTTCAAGGTCAATGTTACATTGTCCCTATTCTAAGATGAGTGATCTTGTCATAAGTAATGTACTTGTGAAATAATAAAGCCCTCCCACTCATGCTTCAAAAGGTAATGCCAAGTTTTAAACTTGCAACCTCCCCCTTCCCCTTCTCTCTTTTTGCTGTGATGTCTCGAAACCGAGAAAATATTTTATATTATAACATACTGTATATAGCACTTGAATTATATGAAATTTAAAGGCGTTCAGGGTGACAGATTTTATATGAATTCTTTTTAGTATTTTCCCTGAAAAAATGAAAAAAGAAGATCAAAGGTCAAGGTTAATGTCAAAAGGTAAAAAATTAGGTATCAAAAGATGTGCCGTCTCAAGATACATACACGTGCTAAATTTTATTATCTCTACTATAATTCTATTTATTTTCATACCCTTTTATTGAAAGCAGACGGGTAAACAAATCGCTATCACAAGGGCGTAGGAGAAGGAGAGGGGGGGGGGGCAGCCAGGTCATATGCCTCCCCCCACTTTGAAAAATGGGGGCACAGCCATGTTTACACCCCCCCCCCTCCTACACACACGCAAAACTTTTCAATCACAATATTTTATGAAGCATTAACATTGTTTAAAATAGCAACATTTTGTACCATAAATCTACAATTTTTCTGTCAATTTTCAAATTATTTTGTTGGTTCGCTACCGCTCACAAGACATTTCTTCATGAACGTATATAAACAGATCCAAAATTTAAAACTGCACCAGATGTATCTAAATTTGTGAATACAGAACATGACACCCAGTGGCGGATTCAAGGGGGGGGGGGGCGCGTAAATTTTGCAAATCATAGGTAAAACGATCATTTTCCATAAAAAGGAGTAAATATTAGTATATATTAACCACCTATTAGTTAATATGATTGTAAAGTGCATCAATTTTAATTCAATAATCAATGTTAGTCATGAAAATGGGCCCGAAAAAGCTGACAGCGTCCGTTGGGCTTCGCCCCCTGGTCCCCCTACCAGGACTCTGCCCTGGACCTGGGCGGTCCCCAGACCCCTCGCCATTTTTTACGCCCCCTCTAACTCAAATGCTGGATCCGCCACTGAAACCCCATTCTTTATCCCCCGCTTTTTCTTGCTTGTACATTTAAGACATTTTTTGGGATGTTATGCCCCTCCACTTTTTCAGGCAGACCTACGCCGTTGTATCATCTTCGCCAAAAGACCATTGATGTAAAAAGATAAGTCTGTACCCTGCAGGTATTCTTTCAGCTCTTTATAAGAGCGCTGATATCACAATCTTTTCATAGTCAGATACATAATTATCAAAATGACAACTAAATGGGCACACATCTTTTCAAGCAGAACAAGATTTACTTTGTACATTGTACTACAGTACAGTACAGTACAGTAATTGACAGTACAGTACAGTGCAGCAAACTCTGCAGGTGGTATAAAGGAAATTCGAGCTACCCACATTACCAATGCAATATTTGTACTTTGGAGCTATTACTCAGTAATCGTATTGGTAGTTTTGTTCTAATAATATGATTGTCACTAGGTTTGTCAAATCTAGCAAACAAGCAGCTGTCAATTTTCTAAGCCTCGACATTGAACAATGTGTTCCAAAATATCTGTTTCTTCCTCTCTGTATAAGTATTCCCCTTTGTTATTTGGAGTTCAACGAAGGTGAATAATTTGACAATAAAAAAATTAAAGGTTTCAGCATGCATTTAAATATCAATTAAGGTGGCTCCACAGAGTATCCGAATATATATAGTCTTTTCGGAGGCTCTCTTACCGAGGATATTGACGTCATTATGATTATGACGTCATGATAACGCGCCAAATAAATATTGTGAACTCGCCGATGAATAGTGTCCAAAGCACTCAGAATTTTCGGCGTTCAAACTCTTCTATCTCGCTTATTTCAGAACGGATTTCAGCAAGTTTGGTATCGATAATATACAAATATGGACTTGGTCGAGGTCATTATGTCATTATAATGACCCGATAATATTTGTAATATTGACCGAGGCCGAAGGCCGAGGTCGATATTACAAATATCATCGGGTCATTATAATGACATAATGACCGAGGCCAAGTCCTTATTTGTTATATTATATAAGGAAAAGTTAGACTATATATGATTGAAATAATGATTCAAAACAATATATACACATAAACTCTAATCAAGAATTCAACAATTAATTGCACGTTTTTGTGAAAAGTATATCTAAACTTTTAATATTTAACAAAATAACAAAAAAAAATTTTTTTTTTCGAAAATACTGAAATCAGGACAAATACCACACCGAGTCATTATCTTCCGTCACCGGTCATCATCGGAAAATAATGACTCGCTCGTCAGCCAATCAGAAGAGACGTTACATCCTAGTTATATAATATAACAAAATAATTATCGTCTTCAATCTGATAGTAATTAATTTTAGCTAGATTTATCTTTTGATCTATATACGTACAAAAATATCCATGAATGAGACCCTGGCTATCGTTGTAAAAGTTTCCTTTTTATAACGTCATCATCGGAAATTCAACAACTTGTTACTTTGAAATAAAATCGAATAGGGGAATATTGGTTCAATTATCTGACAGGCTATTTCTTGGAGATTTTAGCGATATAATGGATCAGATATTTAAAGTATTGTATCTCTGATTATCTTTGATCAGAAGAATTTTTCTGCAATTTTGTCAACTTTCCTACTTTGCAGCGAAATGTTATCAAACTAAGTTTCTTTATTTGAAAACTTAAAGCGAACGAATTTTAGTATCAATCCTGCTTTGTTCAAAGATGTATCCATTATGCAGATAACTACACGCATTATTGAGAACGAGCGAGGTGAATGACGTCCATAAAAATAAGTTTTCGCATACTTTTTCCCTTCTCTCAGATTCATACTGCCGTATATCTCTGATTTTGTTAAATTTTACACACTATTTTAAAATATTTTCAGCCATAGATAAAAAGCAAACAAAAGAAAACAAATACAAGCCTCTTAATTGTTTATGCGTTAGAGAACTCTCTCTCTTTCTCATGTGAAGCCCCTCTCAGGAAATATTTTTGACGCACTGTTTATTTCCCTGCGTAATAAATTAGATTGTCCTCGAAGCTTGTTTTGATTTTTTCTATGTTAATGGTATTTCTAGATGTTGCAATATGAGCTATATGTTGATAATATCAATATCCTTCAATGCCCTCAATCCTCCTAGTATCGTAAGTCATCAAATTAACAGTTATATATGTGCCCACTGTAATTGAGTTTCTGGATGCGCTCCTGAATCTGACTTTAACATATAGCCTGACCTTTTAAAATTTCTTATTCATAAAAGTCAGAGAAAATTATTTCTTCCCTATCCCGAAACGTATTCGAAACAGCGCCTAGCCCCCCCCCCCCCTCCCCATTTATAAGTCGGTACCCGATTATTTGTCACGACCTACTTTGAGGAAAACTTACGCCTACTTTCTTAGTAAAGGCACTCTGATTAATCGCAAAATCTCTTTCAGAATCGCCCCCTTCTCAAAAGATTATTGAGAACTCTGCCCCTGCCTCACCAAATAAAAAAAAATATCCGGATGAGAGTGCATTCGTTCTTAATTCTGAGTCTTTCTCCCTCTAGATTCGCGCTTTTTACTCTCTCTTTTCCTTAATTTCTGTGAGGGGGGGGGGGGTTGGCATTCCGTTTAAGACATATCAAGAATCTCGTATGTATGGACACACACTATGAAAGCTTTGTAATGTTTCCGTTAAGGCTGTTTCGTCCAGAATTCCTACAAATTCCTGCAGTCATACGCTCTTACCTCTGACGTCACTATAACGTCGAATGAATATGGATTGCAACGTAGAAATTAAGGGGGTGGGATTACAAAAATAGTCATAACTTCCGTTCTCTAGGTTCGATTTTGTTCATATTGCATAGAAATACTTCATATACAATAGTTTATCATTTGATATTTGTTTCAAGAAAATTAAACGATAGAATTTCATGCAATAGGCATATAACGTCAAAAAATGTCGATCGAAACACGAGCTTTTAACCTCCTAGATGATCTTAAATTTGTAATAATTCCTCCATTTTCTTAGTTTATTTCAATATCTTTGTTTAAAGATGAAAAAATAGTTTGAATATAAAAATAAATCATAAAAACATTCATAAATTCAGCAAAATATTTTGAAAATCAGCATACTTTCTTCAAATTGGCAACGTTGGCAAAAATAGAAGAAAAACCGCAAAACCACCAAAATTCAAAGCTTCACGAAAACAGTTACGTAGGTTCGATTTTGTTCATACTTTGCAAAATTTAATCTTGTATACCAATTATCAAATTCCGAGAGTTTCAGAAAAATTAAACGAGAGGCTCTTTTTTGGGGGGTAGGTGTGTGGAGCCACCTTAAAACAGACAAAAGTACAAAAAATAAGATTTATATAGGGGAGAAATTCACATTGATAAGAGAGAAAAAAGGATATTCCTAAGTAATACGGATAAAGGATGCATAAAAGTCCATTTTGATGCAATATGCATGGGCATTTCTTAAATTGCTTTTTTTTTATTCATTTATCTATTATCTAATTTTTTTTACTTTTTTTATTTGATTTATTTACTTCACAATTCACAATATTTTCATGCAATGTATGGTCCAGCGGAGAGTACATGTCAGTTAGACAAGCAAGCAAACGGGATCTTAAAGATGTTTATGTTTCTTCAGTCACGATACGAAATCGCAATTAATCGACATTCATGGTGGTTTTTTTTTAGCTGAAAATTATTTCAAAATGGTGAAAATATGAGTGTGAAATTTGGTGCATTTCTATCCTTTGACACATTTTTTAAACACCCATCCCTCCCCATCTCCTAAATCAACTTGTGGTTGTTTCACTTCTCCATTGTTTGCGAATATCAAAGGCGGATCTATGAATCTTTGAAATTAAAAGGGAGTTGAAGTTTTTTTTTTTTGGGGGGGGGGGGGGGGAGACAAAGGATTAAATATATTATAGCCTGGGAAGGTTTTTAATCGAATATTTTAATTTTGCTTTTTGATCATCTTAATCTAATATATAGACTATCTAGTGTAGTGAGTCGGAAAATATTACGATTTATTATGCTTCCAGTGAGTTTCTTCTGTGATAGGTTCTACACATACTGTGACAGAGAACGGTTTAGGTGTACACTATCACCTTTCTAAGTGTGCACTATCACCCTAATAGTGCACCCCTGTCTTACCGCGCTCGAGGGAAATCCTTCCAAAAATCTTCCATAAATTGACCAACCAGGCACCTGATGCATGTCACATGTCTTCCATAAATTCTTCCAAAATTCGCCATATTGTTTACGTTGGTTATCACATCGCTTCAGTGAAAATCGAGATTAATTGACAAATACACTTTCCTCTTGTGTATTAAAGGTAAGTTTTCGGTGACATTGTCGTTAATCAAGTAAATACAAGTCAGTAATTGAATTATTTACTCGTCTTGCTTGTTGTCGAAGCTCAATAACACGTCTGTTTACTTGAGAGGAAATTCGGGCTAAAGTTCCGACATTATTCCTTGCAATATTTCAAGCAATTAAAGCCATGTTCTCGCTGTACAGCGATGAAAAGTGATGTAAAAGTTCATTGTTAACTAATGTGTATGTTGCATTGTATCCATTTGTGTTTCACAAGTGTAATTTGATAACTTTTATTGAGTTGATTCGAGCTAACACGGAAATGGTGAAAATACATTGATTTCATCTAGATTAAGGAATGTCATGCCTTTATATAGTAATCTTTATGTGAATTGATATGTACATAATGGATTTTCAATCCTTCAAGTGTGCCCGGCTCCCATCTTTACATGTATACATACGCATTTGCCTATTGTCCGAAACCAGAAAACTGAAGTTTTCTCTAGATTGTCGGCAAATTTTGCATCTAAAATTTTATAGGGGATAGATCTCAAACTCTAATAAATTACAGTGTATGAAATATGTACTTACGACTAAAATTTCACTCACAGTGAAAGAATATAGTTTTAGATAGGGAGTTTTCTATGTTTACTTTAGCACGACGTCTCCGATGTTGAACACTGAGTCTATGGAGAACGTCGACGACGTCATGCTAAAATTAACATAGAAAAATCCCCATCTAAATCTATTTTCCTTCACTGTGAGCACAGTATTGGTCGTACGGACATATATCATACACCGTTAGTTATTAGAATTCGAGATCTATCCCCCTATAAAAATTTTAATCTGAAAATGTGCCGACAAAGTAGAGAAAACTTCAATTTTCCGATTTCTGAAGTGAATAAGAAAACTACTACCTGATCATAGCACTGTACGTACTAGGTTATTTTCTCTCATACCCTCGTATGTGTTACAGAGTAGGCCAATGAAATACCAGCTATGTGCGCTACTTCTGTATCACATATCACGTGACAGCTGTATCAAATATCATGTGACGCTATTGTTTCGATTGTTTACGCTATTATGACTAGTGATGAAGCAATTGTCGCCGACAATCGATTGTCGATCCCAAAAACTCTTTTGATTCCGATTATCGATTTCATTTTCTTACAATCGATTGTCGCTGAAAGGTATTTTGTGTAAAGGTATTTATTTTCCTCTTTTCACATGTAACATAAACCGTTACTTGTTGTCTTGCGCATAAACAGGCAGACACTTTGATATTGAATGCTTTATATTTTGTTTTCAGCAAAGTTTTCTGAATATTACGCAGAAAAATTCAATTTTTCTATCTTTTATATTCCATTATTCATGGGTAATCGATTGGTTTACTCTTTCCGATTATTTTCTGATAATCGATTCTTAAAAGTCTTTCGATGTACAACACTAATTATGACGTCATGATTTCAGCCCGCAAAACAAACAAGCTAGCGGCTACGTCGCAATAAAACATCAATTTGAAGATCATTTTTCAATATACTCTTGCGTTTTATTTTGAAAAGCCTAAAATTCTTAGTTTATTCTTATAGAATAAACCATTTTCGAGGGCACTGAATTCGAATATCACAAAATTCTCGCGATTAGATCAACTTGACATTTTTCAAATTTCGTCCCTTTTCTTTCAGTTTTGTCTTGACCCTTAGATATGAGAGAAAAATACTCTTTCACGTTCTTCTATGAAAGATAGATCGAATGGCCCCCAACTTCCGCGCAGTGTTCTTAACATTCTGTAATACTGACCTGCTTATATATACAGACATGTCGTTTTCATACAAGATATTTAATTAAATTTGTTTGCATACCCAAGCAATGTTCCTAGATATTTATTTTTTCCTTTAAAATTAATGCAAAATTATGTTGCTATATTTTTTCTTGTTATATTTTGCCTATACTAAACGACCACACTATAGATCTTTTACAGTCAAAGAGGGGTATCTCCAGAATATGCTTGTCTTTAAAACAGGATTTTTTGAAAGAGAGGTAACTCGTGCAATCAATGTTCATATATCTTGAAAACGTTTTCTATGAAAGGAATACCAGGTATACAAATGTGTTGCTGTACATTATCAAACATCAGTAACCATTAAAAAAGTGTCCCTCTGTCTGTATGTATACCAGTAATGATGGTAGAAGAAGGCAAAGACTATCAAAAAGCAGTCTGTGAAAAAATAAGTGTTTGTCAGACGCAGTATGAAATGAATCAATGGATGTACACTATCAAAAACAGTCAGCATAATAATAACAATAGCGTTCGGGTCGTGCACTATTTGCCAGAACCCTGACTTCTATTTCGGCATAGTGAACACTTAACCTAACACTATATAAATGGAGTATAAACATCCGTGTTTAAATTCAGTCATGTTAGAAAAGAAGGGAGGGGATCTCCTAAAAGATGAATGATACTCAAAAAGACTTATATCAGTTTCATTTTATAAAGTGGCTAATAGAGTAAGCTTGATAATTTTTGGAATGTAATTTAAAATTATAGTTTGTCTAAATACCTAGAAATTATGAAATCAAATACTGCATAGGAAAATAATTTACAAATTACTTGTATCATAAACAGCAATCATTACTACTATTTCATCTCTCACCCTTACCAATAATCCTATCTTCTCTCAATATATTATTTTCTTTCAACCGCCCCCCCCCCCCTCAATCCCATATTTACCCGCTCACTTTAAATCCTACAAGCCAGACTGTCAAACTCAATTGAATCAGGGTGATACTATATAGACAGTCTACTAGAAAAAGGTTTAGATTTTGATTTTGATATCAGTTCCTTTCTCATTCATATTTATTGTGTTCAGAGACATCCCCCTCCTCTTATCCACCTGGCAGGATCCGCAGAAGATTTGATTTTGACGTTATTTATACCTAGTAATTCTTTTTTTTAATTCATCTCTTAAAGATATTGTTTTATTTTCACTTAAGAAACAAGATTAATATTACATTTGATTTAACAGTAGAATCTGGATCAAGATAATACAGGGACATTTAGGGGATCAACCATGGGTCGGATATTACAGGGACATTTAGTGGATCAACCATGGGTCGGATACTTTTTACAATAATATTTCTCAGTATTTCTCAAAGCTGATTTTTTTCTCTGGCCCTCTTGGTTGGATTTTTTTCCAAAATTAATACTGTCGTAGCAAAATGCTTTATTTTTTTCGCCGACGCTTTAGGCCAGAATATTCTGTTTGACAAAAATTCAAGCAAAGATTTCTTAACCTCCCCCCCCCCCCCCAATCATTTGGCTACTCCTTATCTTTTCAGAGAAGAAGAGGGATCCAGAGCATGACCTCAAGGGGGTTTTGGATCATGGACCCCCTTTCCCCCAATTTATAGGGTACATGAAATGGTCTTGTATTCACCCAACTCCCTCCACTCCCCAAAGGTACATTTACACCCAATTCTTTCGAATATCAAAGATTAAAAAGAAGAAATGTTTCAACATATTCAGTATGGTCATTGAACCTAATTTTCCCGATCCCGCGAGTAGAGATCGAGAGAAAGAGAGAGAGAGAGATCAAGTGCGATAAGAAATATAGGCATATGTATCAAAATAAACAAATAATAAACTGTAGATGCAAAATTTCCCTCCATGTTGATTGTTGCTAAACGTTTACTTCCTCCGTCCTAGAGAGTTCTCCTATGGGAATTCCCCTTTTCTAAAATTTGTAAGTTTTATGGAAATTGATTTTTGATTTTCGGAGTAATTGTAAATAGCCCCAAAAATGTTTTTAAACATTTTGAAAATATACTATTAGATTGATTACATGGTAAGTTTACATTTTACAGGCATGGCTGCGTTTTTTGATATTTGCGTCAGGAAATAGGCTTAGAATTACACATGCAATTACAATTTTTTCATTATTTTATCAAAGTAGGGAGAATTTTTTTTAAGGTTTGAGTATAAAGACCTGAAGAGCTCATGTTGTACTATAGTATTTAAAACAAATCAAATTCAAGGAATTGTGGTCCCCCGCTTTTGGGTGTTTGTCTTTAAAGAAATGCTTACAGACATCCCCCCATTCTTAAGTTTTAATAATATATCTCATATATTATCAACAATCTAAATATGAAAGATTAACTCCAAGAAAAGGTCAAAAGGTACAAACTTTTGTTTTGTTTCCAAGGGACAGGGCTTATGAAAAGGTATGCACATGTGAAATATTTAAGACCTATGGTTTAAATTAAAATCAAAAACTTATGGTCGAGGTTGAAGTTTTTAAATGTGGGTGAACCTCCATGGACAAGGTCACAAGGTCAGAATGTTGTTACCAACAGAAAGGTCTCATCACATGGAATACACATGTGAAATGTGAAAGCCCTATCATTTCCCATTAAAAAGTTATGGACAAGGTTATAGTTTTTTGAAAAGTAGGTCGAACTCAAAGGTCAAGGTCACAAGGTCAAAAATTTTGGTATCCATGGAAAGGTCTTGTCACAAGGAATACACATGTGAAATATCAAAGCCCTATCACTTTCCATTCAAAAGTTATGGTCAAGGTTAAAGTTTTTAATAAGTCGGTCAAAGTCCAAGGTCAAGGTCACAAGGTCAAAAATTTTGGTATCCATAGAAAGGTCTTGACACAAGGAATACACATGTGAAATATCAAAGCCCTATCACTTTCCATTCAAAAGTTATGGTCAAGGTTAAAGTTTTTAATAAGTAGGTCAAAGTCCAAGGTCAAGGTCACAATGTCAAAAATTTTGGTATCCATGGAAAGGTCTTGACACAAGGAATACACATGTGAAATATCAAAGCCCTATCACTTTCCATTCAAAAGTTATGGTCAAGGTTAAAGTTTTTAATAAGTAGGTCAAAGTCCAAGGTCAAGGTCACAAGGTCAAAAATTTTGGTATCCATGGAAAGGTCTTGTCACAAGGAATACACATGTGAAATATCAAAGCCCTATCACTTTCCATTCAAAAGTTATGGTCAAGGTTAAAGTTTTTAATAAGTAGGTCAAAGTCCAAGGTCAAGGTCAAAAGGTCAAAAATTTTGGTATCCATGGAAAGGTCTTGTCACAAGGAATACATATGTGAAATATCAAAGCCTTATCACTTTCCATTCAAAAGTTATGGTCAAGGTTAAAGTTTTTTATAAGTAGGTCAAAGTCCAAGGTCAAGGTCACAAGGTCAAAAATTTTGGTATCCATGGAAAGGTCTTGTCACAAGGAATACACATGTGAAATATCAAAGCCCTATCACTTACCATTCAAAAGTTATGCACAAGGTTAAAGTTTTTGTGACTGACGGACAGACGGACAGACAGACGGACAGACGGACGAACCGGTTTTAATGTCCCCGCGCTTTCGCGAAAGCGGGGGACAACAAATAAGTTCTGTATAACATATAGTTCTTTTTAGAAGATACCATAAGTTAAAATCCCCATATATTGAAACTGTGTTTCCATGGTAACAGATCACCGTATGGCATTGTCCCCATTAACTTTTTTCGTATCTGATTACAATAATTATGTATATAAAATTTCATCACGATCGGTCACCATGCGTGCCAAATTTAGGTTGATGGCTACAGAGAATTGGTGTTAAATGCAAGAAGGCCGGTGAAAGTTTTAAAAGCTCTTATTCTGTTTTAGGTTCAAGTAAATATATTGCTTAGTAAACATGATAGACAAATTAGCAATTGAAAATGGTTTTCTAAACATAACACAGAATGAGACAAAAACAACGAAATTTTGCGATTTTTGTTCAATATAGGCTGTCAAAACTGAAAATAATTATACAATTTTCGTGCAAGAGAAAAATACATGTTCAACATTTTCTTAGATAGAATTACAGAAATAACAAATATCGTTTGCAGAAATTTTTACTTTCTTCCGATAACTGCCCACTGGCAATATTCTTTGCAAAATGCGAAACTAAAACCATTATAATTTAGAATCTGTAGAAGTTCCAGAACATGTATGAAATATTTCTCGAGTACTTATATTCACAGAAGTGTATATGGCGTTCCATTTTGATATTGAAGTTGGATAAATGTCGATGTTATTCAAATATTCATTACTACCTTTTAGTTTTGAAATCAGAATATTGATATGAAATGGAATATACGGATGGTTTAAATGCCTGCACTCCTCATCTGAGATTTTTATGGAATTACCGTTAATATTAGATCTTATGAAGAAAAACCACTAAAACCAACTGAAGTTTACATGTTTTTGGTGGAGACGTTGATGACGTTGACTCGCTATTTGTTTTGTTCGCTGTCATTCTTTGTGACGGACACTTTACCGTTTTAAAACATTATATGTAGTGAGCTCTAGTCATCCACCTTTCTTTAAAATAAATTTGTTTTTATTCCATCTTATTTCTTAAAGATTCCACGCATATTTGACATTTCATATGTTAAGAAATGATAAATTTTGTTTTTAACACATGTGTCTTTCTTTACCAAAAGCAGAGAACAAAGCATACAATCTTAATTATATTACATTGTTTGATGTAAGTTAACCAACTTGAGTGCAGAAAACTTGCACTAATTCATTAAGTTATTTTCACAAAGTCGATGTGGCCGGTCCTGTTACGTACTGGTCAGTCACAAACTTGCAGAAATTATCCACCTAGAACAATGAGATGAAAATATTACTGAATTTTATTTGAAAACTAAAAATCAAAAATATTAATATTTTACTTTACACAACACTAAATTAAGGTATATGTTAATTCAAATATTGGATAAATTTGATTCTTATTGGCATTCCGGTAAACTGAGAACATTTTGAAAAAAAAATGTGGTAAATTTTAAATTCTTATTAATTCTGTTTGTTTCACACATTCTGATTGGTTCACAGCATTTCCACAAGCATTTATAACGACGATATACATGCCGGCAAACCGATTCACTTGACACACTTTAAAATGTACTTCTATATAAACTTACAGGTTACAAGCTTTCACACAAATTGTACTTATGACGTCATCATCATCTGTGCTCTTCAGATAAAATGACGTCATCGTGTGACGTATAGCTTTAGTCATGGGCTTGTAAACAGCGTTCTACACGTATAAGCAACATGACAAGTAAGTTCTTTTAAAACGTCCACGCTTATTATTGTTCACAATCTGATTTCTCGTCATTGAGATAAACACGGATCAGTTTATGCATTTTAGATTTTGGAGCGCAGTCTTTTCTATTGGTCGTTGCTCGTCATCCTTAAATGTCACTTCTAATGAGCGATAAAAGTCGATACTTTTTAAGACTGCGTAGTCACAAAATTTAATGGGAACTTTTTAGAAGTGTCCCCTAAGTATCCGTTAAATTCTTTTCCCAAAATTATTATATATCGGAACTCTCCGCTTTTCCCGCGAATATACAGAAAGGCTTTTCATTGGCCAAGTTAATTTGCGTTATAATGGAACTAGCAATTTATGAATGAATTTGAAAATTTCTGTTTACAAAATATTCTCAAATTTGTAAAACCTTGGTCCTGTAGCATCATATCCCAGCCATTTTGCTATGTATTTCGGTATATACAGGACTTAGATTATGGTCATATAACATTGTTTAGATTGAGGATAACTGACGAGGGTTTAAAACCCGAAACGTACATGTCTAGTCCATGCAGTAAATTTATCTGCTCCAAAATAATGCTAATGTATTTGAAGACGTTAAATATCTGTACCACTTGGTGAGTGTCACCGCTAGTGGACCAAGGGTCACCGAGGGCAAATGTAGCCTAGTTCAATCAATTTCGGTTGGTTGTTTCTTCAAACACATTTGAAAAATTCTGTTTACAAAATTTTCTCAAATTTCTAAAACTCTGTCTTTCCATATATTTAGGACATAATTTTTAGAGATGTTGGTCATATTACATTGTTTAGATTGAGAATCACTGACGAGGATTTACCCGAAATGTGCATGTCTAGTCAATGCTGTAAATCTATCTGCTCTTAAATGATGCTAATGAATTTGAAGACGTTAAACATTTATACCACTTGGTGAGTGTCACTTCTGGTGGACCAAGGATCCCCGAGGGCACATGAAGCCAAGTTCGATCAATTTCGGTTGGTCGTTTATTCAAACGCATTTGAAAATTTCTGTTTACAAAATTTTCTCAAATTTCTAAAACCTGGGTCCGGTAGCATCATATCCCAGCCATTTTGCTACGTCTTTCGATATATTTAGGACATAATTTTCATACATTTTAGTCATATTTCATTGTTTAGATTGAGGATCACTAATGAGGGTTTATTACCCAAAACGTGAATGTCTGGTCCATGCTGTAAATTTATCGGCTCTAAAATGATGCTAATGAATTTGAAGACGTTAAACATTTGTACCACTTGGTGAGTGTCACTGCTGGAGGACCACGGGTCCCAGGGGCACATATACCCAATATTTAACGTCTTCAAATTGAATAACAACATTCAAGAACAGACAAATGTGCATCACTGACAAGACATGCACGTTTCGGGTACTCAGTCCTCGTCAGCAATCCTCAAATCCAAACAAATTAATATGCCAAAAAGTTACTATGTCAAAAAAGCGTACCAAAGACATGGCAGGATGGATGGGATATGATGCTACAGGACCTACATTCTAGAAATTTCAAGAAATGTTGACAACAGCGATTTTAGAATGCGCCGAAGAACCGATCAACTGAAATTGATCGAACCTGGCTACATGTGCCCTCGGGTACCCCTGGTCCACCAGCAGTGACACTCACCAAGTGGTATAAATGTGAAACGTATTTAAATTGAATAGCATCATTCAAGAAAAGACAAATTTGCATTATGGACCAATCATGCACGTTTCGGGTACTCAACCCTCGTCAGCGATCCTCAAATCCAAACAATGCAATATTCCAAAAAAGTTTGAAAGTTACTATGTCGAAAAAGCGTACCGAAAGACGTAACAGGATGGATGGGATATGATGCTACAGAACCCACACTTTAGAAATTTCAACAAATTTTGATAACATAAATTTTAGAATGCGCCGAACAAACAATCAACCGAAATTGATCGCACCTGGCTACATGTGCCCTCTGGGACTCGTGATCAACCAGCAGTGACACTCACGAAGTGGTATAAACGTCTTCAAATTGAATAGCATCATTCAAGTTCGATCAATTTCGGTTGGTCATTTCTTCAAACGCATTTGAAAATTTCTGTTGAAAAAATGTTCTCAAATTTCTAAAACCATGGTCCTGTAGCATCATATCCCAGCCATTTTGCTCTGTCTTTCGTATATATATATATATATAAACATAATTTTCAGATTTTGGTCATATTACAGTTTTAAATCTGAGGATCACTGACGAGGATTCATTACCCGAAACTTGCATGTCTGGTTCATGCTGTAAATTTATCTGCTCTAAAATGATGCTAATGAATTTGAAAACGTTAAACATTTGTGCCACTTGGTGAGTGTCACTGCTGGTGGACCAATGGTCACCGAGGGCACATGTAGCCAAGTTCGATCAATTTCGGTTGGTCGTTTCTTCAAACGCCTCTTAATTGATGCTAATGAATTTGAAGACGTTAAACATTGTCAATATTGAAATATATAATCTATAGTACGAATTTCGTTGTACTAGACATGTGTTTCGGATATTTTAATCCCCGTCAGTAGTATTTAATGCCAAACAGTTTAAATAAAGCCAAAGTGAGTTTTCCGGGCGCCATCTACAATACAGAGCTTTAATTTCCTCTTGTCGAAATGAGTGGCTCCAAATTATGTGTAGGGTTTATTCAGAAGCGTATTTAAGTGAAAAATATGTCCAAAAATCGTTGGAGGATAGGCGCAAGGAGCTTAATTCTACACATGACCGAAAAAATATGCCGAAACTCAGCTAAGGACAGAGCTATGCAGTGAGGGAGATATACCCCTTAGTTTTAGAATGTTAGGTCTAATTTGATGACAGGAAATTTAGAATACATTTTAATGCAGATGGATAATAATAGCTTTAAATCTATAGTTTTCCAGGTAAACTTAACATCACACGAGAGGAGAAAACCGCTTTTTATTCGCTGTTGGAAAACCAAGATATTGTAATTCGATCAACTGATAAAGGTTCGAGTATATTGAAGAACTCCTAGAAGAAATAAAAGAGAGCAAATCTTACGAGGAAACTAAAGATGAAATAACGAGTGAAACAATGAAGAAAATTAAGAAACTTGTGAACAAAATGAATAAAGAAGGGACGATTTCTAAAGATCTCAAACAGTATCTAATTCCAAAATACCCGACTTCCGGTAAATTAAAAGATAACCCGAAATTACACAAAGGTGGCGCGCCCCTGAGGACGATAGTGAGCGGAATAAACACGCCGACGGAAAGACTTGCAGAAGTTGTGGAATACGAATTAAACCAGTACGTAATTCAAAGCCCTACTTCCATTCGAGACACGACGGACTTAATTAAATTAAGCAATTTATGGTTTTGTTTTGACGTATGTAAATTTTACCTATTAATTCCGAGAAAGGAGTGACTCGCAGCGTGTAGAGAAGCATTTGATAGCAGAGCCAATCCTTTTCTTCCGACTGAAAACGCGATCGAAATGGTAGAAATGGCTGTTAACTTTATTGTTTTCAGTTTCGGGGAGGAAAATTACAAACAGGTTGAAGAAGTGGCGATTTGATCGAGACTATGTAGGAATTTCGCGTGCGCATATATGCGCAAGTTGGACGAGAACTTTTAAGACAAGAAATAGTCCCTCTTTTCCACAAAAGGTATATCGACGATGGATTTGGAAATTGGGACGCAGACTTAGATTTATTACAGAAATTTGCCGAATACGCGAACAAAATACATGAAAACATCAAAATTGACCTACGATGGAATAAGAACTGTATAGAATTTCTCGACATCCTGGTTAAAAAGGAAAAGTGCCATAATTATAAAGATTTATATTCGAAACCAACGGATAAGCAACTATTCCATAGATCGGATTCTTGTCACCCGCTGCACACGAAAATAAAAGCCTAGCATATGGCCTAGGATTAAGATTAAAACGTCGTCTGGAACTTAAGGGTCAATTACGGAAACGCGGATACAGCAGTAAAATAAATGAAGAACAACTAAAGTCGATAAGCTGGACAGAGAGGATTTATAACGCCGCAAGGATGGTAACAACACGAAATCAAAGGGTATGCCCCTAGTTTTAACTTACTTTAAACTCTTGCCGGATGTGCGTAATATTTTAAGGAACCATCAGAATACACTTTTCCGAACCGTACGAATGCGCTAGATTTTCCCGGAAATCCCTATTCTGGCTGTTAGACGCGATTAAAACATATGTGACACACTTGTGCACAGGAAAACATCGAATGCTTTAAAAACAAGTGAGAAAAATGTGATTCCACAGTGTGTTAAATTATTAAAACGTGTGAAATTGAAGATACCAAAGGATCTTGAATCTTCAAAGTAGATATGGATGCGAAATGTACAATTTAATATACGCATTGATTTGTGATAAATGTGCGAGGACGGTATATGTGGGCGAAACCAAACACACACTAAAGTAGAAGATCGAGAAACATAGACGTGACATAAAGTACCAACGAGATAAACCGATAATGAAACAATTCAAAGATCATGATGCACGCGATCTATGAGTGGCTGTGATGTCTAGGACTACGCGTGAGGATAAAAACAACAGACTAGTTGTTGAAGAAAACTGGATAAAAAATCTCGAAACTTGAACACCAAGTGGTGTAATTTTAAATAAAACCTCTGAATACATGCAAAACATAATTTTTTTTAAATATGAAGGGTGTACACACAGGATAAGGCGGGTGTCACTCTGTGCGTGTATTTTTTTTTTCAAATATACACCGCCATCCATAAATTAGTATACACCATTTCTAATTACGTAGCTGATAGAAAATGCAAAGTTTCAAATCCATTGCTGTATAAATCTAAAGATGAACCTTATAGAAATCATTTGTAACAAACTTGACCAAAACATTTGCATTTTTTAAATTTTTATTCTTTTTTGTATAAAAATGACAATTTTTGGAAAAAAATTGTGCTGATGAAAAAAGTCTCTATTTACATTTTTGATATCAGAATACATAATTTTGCACTATGTGAAGCCAATTATTATTGGTCTTTCAAGTTCAGAATGGAAAAGTTTGGATAAACTATTAAAGAATTTAGAGTCATTTTCTTGTTTGTATAGTTATTTATGGATGGCAGTGTAATTTATCATATTAATAATAAATTTAATAAGACAATAATTTAATCATATAACTAAATCTGATTGGCTTTACTAAGCATGTCCATAATATGAGGGAATACTTGTATATGTTTGTCCCCCTTCTTTTCTGCTCTCATCTCAGCCAACTTTACTTCCAAACAAACGTTTGTATGTTTGTCTGTAACATGGTCTGTCTGGGTATCCTTGCAGGCATCACATATGCGCTTGTATATCACAATTATTATTGGATATGTTTAAATAGGTTTTGTATATATGTGTAATATTTTGAATTCAATGTTATATATATATATATATATAGACAGCACAAAAGAGGTGAAAACAACCACGTTCACTATTCAGACAATGTCGGATCAGCCCAACAAAGGGCGAATGCACGTCGCTTGGAAAAAAAAAAAGATATAAAAGCACAAAAAAGGTACAAGCGACCACGACACTAAACGTGTTTAAATCCAGCGGAAGGGACAGTACATCCCTTGAGCCCTCTGGATCCACGAATATGTACTTGTATCCAGACGGAACAAGGGACAGTACGTCCCTCATTCCGTTCGGACACAAGTACATAAAAAAAAAAAAAAAAAAAAAAAAAAAAAAAAAAAAAACATACACACACTCTCATGCTAGTCAGAACCTGTACTATACTGAAGCTCGAAAGGCTATAACTAGTAGACAGGTAGGTAATATTCTCAATTCATGAACCAAAGCAGACCCCGCGAGGGGCGAGACCAGGTGCCTAGGTAGAGTCAGCGTCTCCTGTTTGCATGCAACACCCGCTGCCAAAAAGTCTGGACGGACTGATCGATAGAAACACGTCCAAGACTTCTATAGGTTCAAAATAAAAAAAAAAACCTGAAAAGATGCTCCCTGATTGATTAAGTAACATATTATCAAGGGACTCGATTGACTAAGTAAAATGAAACGAAAATCCCCCAATTAAAAACACGTCCGTCCTGAAGAGAGATACTCACTTAACTGACAACGCGCGGGTCAGTGTGAATAGAAAGTCATATCACGAGAGGCCCACATAAAGGAGGTTAAAAACACAAACTGTAAAAATGAAAAATTATAAGGTGTAAAGAACGAATCTAGCTACCGTCGTCGGTTTCGGAGATTGACCTCCGTATCCAATCAGAATAAATAGGGCGTGTTAAGAAATAGTACCCGTGAGGGAAGATCAAGCAGAACCTATCTCATAAACATAGCAAGTAAAGACTCTAAAAATTGACAGAAGTCTGAAACTTCTTGAAAGTACTCAAAACCCGACATCATAATGTTCAACGGCGACCCGAATTTTCATATATTTAACGTAATTAATACATAGCTATAAAACATGGAAAGAGCTGTCTCAGAGGACCGGTGCGACAAGTTTGAGTTCATGATACAACTAAACTGACAATACATATATATATAAATTATGATTTACTTCTCTAAAACCATCTTCTTCTAGATCGTTCATTATTACAAAAAATTGGAAGTTTTTGTGGATGACGCAAAATGCATGCATGTGCCGCGAATATTATGTCGTAGACTAACGTAAACATTTGCAATGAACGCCAGAGAAGCAAGGATGGATTTTACTTAAAATCATTAAAGATCGTCGTTTTCACACTTGATAAAGTGTAATAAACGGCCAAGGGGCCGGAAATTTGTGTATTCGAGTGTTTGTGTTTTATCTGTATCATCCCTTCCCGCTGGAAGAAATATTTTTAATTATCTGATATCATAGTTGTCGAAATATGTAAAAAAACAAGCGAATGAGATCGTCATGCGCGTAACCATGCACAATGCGCGATAACTCGTACCGAATTCGATTTCATTAAACAGAAAACTTTGTTTACTTACGTGCACCATATCATAACACGTATAAAGGACTTTGTACGCTAACCCCTTAAATCGGCCCTATTATTTCGACGAAAAATGCTTTTGATAAAAGAGCAATTAATTATCACTTTTTGCAATGTTGAATGTTTGAGAAGATACCGCGTCATATTTTTAAGTCCACGTAACGTCACGCGCGTGATGTAGGACGTCATGTTCTGACGTCATTTGCCCTGAATGACGCGAAACAAAGAAAAATCATCGTGTTTAACATACAAATCTTCAAAATTCATCTGTGATCCAGGCCTCGCCCACGAACTTTTTCATGCAAATTAAAACGCCGATCAGAAATCCATCGATTGGTACAAAAATTATCATTGGCAAGGCCTGGATCGATACTTTACTTCATAGATTTATATCGAAATGTCGCTCATCATTTATAATATAATTATTGATATTTTCAATGATTTCAACGTTTTTAGACGTTTTTAGCGACGTATTATTCAGCATAGGACTGTGAAATCAAAGTAAGCTTTCCAGATATGGATTCACCATACATTTGACATTTTAAAAACTAGAATATTATGGATTTATGAACAACTTTGAAAATAGGGCCGATATGGCAGGTTACCGCACCTACTTCATTGACAATTTTCTGTTTAAATGTTCTTTGATTATACCTCTATTCTTGACCAGAATAGATTACCATCATGTAAATAATAATGAATTTATATGATAGGCCTAAAATAGTTTCATATAAAGTCGATTTAGACATTGTTTACCTTGTTTGATTGACGGAAATTCCCGTGCAAGTGATTAATTAGCATGTCACGCGATTCATTGCTGTGGATGTTTACTATGTGATTAAATTGCAATCTACAAAAATAGCAATCCAAAAACTACCTGTGTCGCCCAAGAAGCGGCTTATTCCAAAACGTGGATCAATATTGTTGTTACCAGTATAAAAGCCTTGTCAAATGAAATTCAAATGTGAAATATCATACCTCTTTATTCACCATTAAAAGATATGGTCAAATTCATATATACAGAAAAGAGTGTCAATCATCTAGTTCAAGGTCACTACATAAAAATGTTGGTAACAAAACAAAGCCCTACCGTTTACATGGATCAATCAAAAGATACATACAATCCTTTCTTCTTAGAAAAGAAGGTCAAATGTCAAGGTCACTACATGTAGGTCAAATATTATGGTAGGTTTTATTACAAGAAATACACATGTTAAATATCAAAGCCCTATCATCTACCGATCAAAAATCTATAGTCGATCTGAACTTTTTTGAAAAAGTAGGTCAAATATCTAGGTCAAGTCACTAGGTCAAATATCATGGTATGTGTAGAACATGTAAAAAGGTCACAAGGAATACACAAGCGAAATATCAAAGCTCTATCACTTACAAATCAAAAGATATATACAATCTTATTTTTTAAAGTAGGTCAAATATGTATGTCAAGGTAAATGGGTAAAAAATCGTGGTATGTGTAGTTTGGTCTTGTTACAAGAAATATACATGTGAAATATTAAAGCCCTGTCACTTATCAATCAAAAGAATGAAAAAATATAATTAATCTTTATTTTTTTAATTAGGTCAAATATCTAGGTGAAGGTCACAAGGTAAAAAATTATGGTAGGTGTAAAAAGTTTCGTCAGAGGAAATACACGTGTGAAATATCAAAGCCCTATCACTTACCAATCAACAGATATATACAATCTTACCTATTTTGAAAAGTAGGTCAAATATATAGGTCAAGATTACTAGGTCAAAAATTATGGTGTGTGAAGAGAGGTCGTTTCACATGAAAAACACATGTGAAATATCAAAGCCATATCACCTATCAATCAAAAGTTATGGGCTGTGACACCCAAAGTGTGAGAGACAGACAAACAAACGGACGGACAGACAGACGGACGGACAACGGATAAAGTGATCCCTAAGCAGGCGACAAAAATATATCCACGGTAGATTGTTCTTTGGCATTTCTTTAGTTCAGATTTGTCCGTCAGAAATAAATCTAGTATTTAATGTAAGAAATAATTCTCTTGTTCAGTCTTTTGATTCTCTTTTCCCTTTGATGTAATTGTGAGTGATCTATATTGGTATGAAGTAATAATCTTGAGTCCCCTTGAGCGTTGCCGTTAAAGGACTAAGAATAAAATAAGACGATTATGACTGGATTTTAATTTCCGATTAACTTGAACTATTATAATAATATTTCATATTTGTGCATCGTCTTCAATAAATTCAGTACTTCGTGGGTTTTTAAGAAAATTTACCCATTGCATGTATATGTTTTGACGGTATTTTGACAATAAAGGAATATTTCCTCTTCCCTTACATTTTTTGAAAATAAATCTTAGACGAACAATGCTGCTTTACTAAAATATCACCACTTCATCAAATACTTGGATAAATGTTTGGAATGTTCTGCCGATGAAGCCAATGAAATGTGAAATTTCAACTATTTTTCTCATTTATACATTTTTGTAGGTAAACCAATTATCCCAACTGATCGTACCTTCGTTATCTCCTCACTGTGACATCTTAATGTACTGTATGTTTTCTTTGCATCTGTAATGTAAATCAAAATACTTTCAAATATTTTGAAATAATTGAATATATCTGTCATTTTCTAATGATGTTGTGTCAATTTTTTAAACAACTTAACATAACAACCTATGTAATGACTACACAAAACAGTTTGCACTGCACCTACTGATTGAGTTGTTTCATTAATCAATCGATAGTTAGAGACATTCAAGCAAATATATCTTTGACAGTCTTACTTTTTATCTGGACATTTTTATTTAATGAGGCTTTTAATTCCTTTGACTGTTCAATAACTATCTGAGAAGAATTCAAGTCATCTACATGTTTTGTGTATATAAGGTAATAAATGAGTCCATGTATATCCGACAAAAAATGAAACGCACATCATATTATATATAGTGATTTTTTTTTCAATTGATCATATATAGTTGATTAGACATTTGATTATCGTTTTCTTTTTTCAGCATTCCTATTACCGAAGATTAAACCTATGTCGATCATTTTTCTTATATCACAATGATACTTCCGAATTAAGCGTGTTGTTCCTAGCTCTAGGCATGGCCGCTGATTTGGTATCCTTCTAAAAGGAGCTCCAATGATTTGTATTGAATTCCGCTCAGTTCGGACCGAAATTTTTTTTCTCATTAAAAGAAATTAAAACTCTGAATTCGGTAAGAATTTTGCTGAATTTTATCAAAATGGTTATATTTCAAACGTGCGACCTATATTTTGTGTATAATTTGGGTTAAAACAGTCGATTTTAACACTAAAACCTATGGAAACTGGAAAAGTTTTTTAGAGTACCTTGCTACAGGATTTCCTTTTAATAGAAACACTTTAGTTTGACATCTTCCAGCATGGCGAGTAAGATCCTGTAGCAAGATGGGGAATGATGTCAACCAGGCGATCGAAATATAAAGAAGGGGGGGGGGGGGTGAGAAGGCTCGAAATCTTGACTTATTATACATAAATCTATCACGTTTTCGTTCGATGGGTTTAGAGTAATGATACTTTGCAATTATATATAATATGTTAATTAATTCATTACTTTTATGATGTTATTTTATGGATTAAGTGAGCAGTAAAGATTTTGCGACTACATTTTTTTCTTTTGAGATACACTTCCAACAACGAACGTTCTCGATTATATTTTATTTTCCTCTATTTATCAAACACTCTATTATTTGTTTTTACGAATAACCGAGAAAAAAAAATTTTCGGATAGTTTTTCGCTTACATGTATCATTTCGTAATGTAAGCGCATTTAGCGCATCCATCCGTTGTGAACTATTGAGAGTATAGTGATGAACCAAATATGTAGTTCTGAATACGGAAAAGAAATAATTGTTTTTGAAGGAGTACAACAATTCTACCGTCTATTTAATCACGAAATGTATGATAACGTAATATAACTCAGAGTAAAATGATTTTCTCAATTTCATCTCATCTTATTGAATTTTATAACGTAATACCACAGACTCTAGATGGTGGACCCCGCGTTGCTTCGATTTCGAATAAATGCCAAGTAGGTGATGTAAATGAAAAACATTTGAGTAAACATTATAGATTATAAGTTTTTCTATCCATAAATATATATTTTATACCTCAAAAAGTTTTAGTAACACTGGAGGAGATTTTATTATCTGGGTGGATTTCCCGCCAATTCGTGCGAGATCCTTTTGTTGTTTGACCACTTTCAGAAAATGTTCAGTACAATTGTGGATGAATATTGGTTTCTATATTCAAAACATGCCAATAAATCTAAAAATTAAATGTTTTAGTGGAAATTTCCGTTTATAGGTTTATGTTACAATAAAGGATATCATTATTCTGCAATTCTGATCCCAAAAGAACACTAATTTTTTCTTCAGCCATTCGTATTTATCTGTTGCAGATTTAAGTTCAACCTCGCATTGAAATAATAAAATGAAATTCCAGAAAAACTTAAAACTCACGTCCAAAACCATAGAAAATACATGTAAAAGATGACCTGTCAAGATCGAGGTATTGTTTCTGAAAACTATGCTTGCGGAAAAGGGACAGATTTTAGATACATTCCGGTAATTTTGTGCTTTGCGGCACATTTAAGAGCGAAAAATATGAAACCAAGGACTTAATTTTCAAAAAAAGATTATGTTTGGAATGTTTTTATTAAGTTTAGATTTTCTGTTTGATGACGTCATTTGCAGCAATAAAATGAATTAGTTTTCAAGAAAAATTGTTAATAATAATTGAAAAAAACAAATTGCAATGCCTTATAGACCAATTTGGATAGGTTTAACAGCTTTAATAATTTCTAAAAAGTGGACGGAATTCTTAAAAGCCATTTTGTGACATTGCGTTTTGAACCAAGTGTCTTTATCATGGCGCTGCGTCTGATTATGAAGACGGATTCGTTTGGCGTTTGACTGAATAAGTTCTGGCATTTGACAGAATAAATCACTCGTATACTTACAAATGTACGATTTATGATGGAAAGGAAAAGAATACATATTCATTTCATCATACATTTTATCGAATGAAGATTGAGTGGTGTGTTTCTTTTTTTGTCGATTGTATAACGATAGTTTTTTTATTTTCCACGTCATAAGATATGATTTTCTTCTATGTTAAAAATTCCTTTTTTCCCCGACTCCATCGCTTGAAACCGTGCGTCTTGATGAATTTAAAAATGAGCATACGAAATCACAGATCTCGCGGTAGCGTGTTACTATGGCAGCAAAATTCAATTTAGACGTTCATTTATATGGGTATATATTTATTGGCTTTTAAAAACAAAATACTCAGGCTGAAAAAAATAGGTCAAGGTCATTCTATTATATTTTGAAGATACATCCAACATGTCAGTTTGGTACATGTAGCATTTCAAGTTGCTTAATATTGGCTTTTCAAGGCAATATCACTAAAGTGGAAATAGTAAGTCAATGTCATTTTATGAGAATTTGATGATTTGCAAGTTTTATCTCTGGTCCATGCTGAAAATTTATCTGTTTTTAAGGAGGCTTTGAACACTAAGATGGCAGCGGCATTATTTCTTTTCTCATTTCCTAGGAAAAGTACAGTCTTAACTTCCTTAAAACATTTGATACCTTGATTGATATACACATTTGAGTACCTTGGTGAGGTTTGTATAATTTCCAGCGTCATTTGAAGAAATTATGGAGATTTTCAAAATTGTGGACTTTGGAAGTTTTATCAACGAGCAAACCACAACGTCATTTCGACGTTATCGTGGAAAATGGCGTCACAGACCTTCGCATTTAAAATGCAATAAAAATATTAATACCAAACGTATTGCATTGCAACTTTGCATGTATAAAATAGAAAATTCAATCTTCATCAGTAAATTCGTTGATAAATAAACATTACATGAAAGGGGATGTCACTTTATTGAAAATTGACGATTTTCGAAAGAAAAATTAGAAAATATGAAGCTTTGTAATATTTTTATCCAAAATTCAATTTTTCTCATTTAATCATGAAATCGTCTCTGGACATTGTCAAAAACTAACAAAATTATCAACAAAGATTCCTACACAGGATTCCTAATAATTAAGTATCAACTACAGTCAATTGGCTAGAAATCGCAATTTTGAGCGACAGTGTTATCTTTTATTCCCAAATCCAGTCTTTGCTTATAATACAATTCACCTCATCTTTCCATATGTAAGGGCAATACATTTATGAAGATTTTGTAAGTTTAATCAAAATTAATTTCCGATAGCTTTACGAAAACCGGAATAACACTTTCATTATTATGACGTCATCAAGAAATCCACGAAAACGTCAACTAATGCATATTTCAAAGTCTCGTAGAAAATTTTCATGTGGATAGAATCAAATGTAAGTCTGCATAATCAAGGACAGACAAGAAATATATAATTTCAGAAATTTTGAGAAAAATTGAAATTGGTGTCCACGTGTTCAATACCTCCTTAAATGATGCTATTGAATTTGAAGACGTTAAACATTGGTACATATAGCACTTATATTTTGTTTAATCTTGGCTTTTAAAAGCAGATTCACTCAGGCTGAAAAAGGAAGGCTAAGGTAATTTTATGAGAAATTGATCAAATAATACAAAAGTGATCCAACTTTATACCTTCCGAAGAAAATTTCAAACAAATTAATTATGCACCAGACACGTGTTTCGCATATTAAATCCTCATCAGTGATGCTCCCAACTAAAGTGATTTTAGACACAGCCAAAATTCATTTCAGTAGCGCCCTCTGGTTATATGTACATGTAGCACTTATGCACTCAATCGTGGCTTTTAAAAGCAAAATCACTCTGGTGGATAAAGAAGTTCATATGCTGCATCATCTCAGCATCTCTTTCTTTGCAAAATACAGAGCTACCCCAAATTTCTCAACAGAGTCATCCCAAGATGAGTCTTTTTGCAAGTTCGCTTGCTGTAGCATCAGTCATGAGCTACCCCAAACTTATTGTTTAGATTGAGGATAAATAACGAGGGTTAAGTACAAAAAACGTGCATGTCTGGTCCATGCTGTCAATTTATCTGTTCTTAAGTGACGCTACTGAATTCGAAGACATTTGACATGCGTACCACTGGGTTATTGTCACTGCTGGTAGACCAGGAGTCCCCAAGGGCACATGTAAGTTTTTTTTACGCATTCGAAAATTTCTGTTCTCAAACTTTATTGAAAGTTCTAAAACGTGCGTGGGTCCTGTAGCATTTCATCCATCCTGCTTCGTCTTTCGGTACATTTTTGGACGCAATAACTTTCACACTCCTTGGTCATATTACATTGTTTAGATTGAGGATCAATAACGAAGGTTAAGTGCCCGATACGTCAATGTCTGGTCCATGGTGTCAATTCATCTCTTCTTAAATGATGCTATTGAATTCGAAGACGTTTAACATTCTTAACCGGACTCAGACACGGACGGGGACGCAGACGCGCATGGTATAGCATAAGCTCACTCGTCGTAGTCTAAGTGAGCTGAAAACACGATTGTTGTCCGTAAAGTTCGTGGATTGCCTTGATAAAAGCTAGCAAACAATGATATAATAAATGAAAGTATCATTTGTATTGAATTCAGGTTTCATATTTATATAATACCAAATTTCATCACAGACAAAGCAGAAATAGTTATATTTTTATACCATGTTAAAAGGACACTTTCTCATACCCGGAGCACAAGCATGAGAATCCTTGACGTTATCCGTTATAAACTATTTTACAAATTCTACTCTCCTCGCTAAATTTAAATTTCTAAGAATGCTCGGAACCCATCCAGCATAGACATGACTTGTAGGATCATGGGATAAGATCTTATGCACGATTGTTTTAATTTCACAGTTACCTTCAATTTCCAAAACTGTTAGTCGCCGATCACTGTGAATCACGTTACATGTACGTTCTTCATTTAAAAGAACTTCTTTCTTTGATAGAAAGTCTTCCCTAGCGCGTATCGTCCTAACGTCCAAAAATCCCCTTTGTCACTTGAAGACATGCAAACAGCTAGTTTTATCATGTTTTTCGACTGTTTAAGGAATGAACGTATGGGTCTCTGTCGGTGTTTTTCGGAAGCCTACGCAAAATTTTATCACTGCTCTCTGCTCCGCCTTTTCCTGAGGTAACTTCTTTTTTTCCGAACAATGAAGATCACGTCTTATCAAATTCAGATCCTGTTTTCTCTGTTATCTTGAAACATTGAACGTTCACATTTTGCATGTGTGATGTCATCACTATTGCCAACATCACAATGTAAAAATCATCGTTTTATTCGCGGAAGTTTACAAAATGCAAATGAAATTAGTAAAATGATTAACTACATATTTCGGTAAAAATTCACCGTGCTCCGGGTCAACATTCTTTGTGTTATAACGAAGTCGTAGTTCTAATAATGAAATCAAAATATGATAACTGTTTACATTTCGTAATTCGCAAATAGTATATGATAATAAATATACCAAAAATAAATATGTTTGACGCTAATTTTTCTTAATTTAAGACTTGACCACGAACTTTACACAGCCCTCGTATAATGAGTATGTGGATGGGATTTAAAAGCAACTTTTAACAAATAACATTATAAAGTGTCAAAAAATAAATAATGGATAACTAATATGAAAAATTGCCAGAAGTATTATGGCATGTCTATTGACAATAAGGAAAATACATGTTAATATCGTTAATATTTGTGTTACCTTCCTTTTGCTCTCCAAAACCACAGAAGTTTAAAAGTCTCTTTAATCTCGCCATTAAGTGTTCATTCAGTTCTGCGTCATAATTTTCATCTGATGTTAGTCTTTTTCCTTTGATAGTCGTTATTGCCTCATTCAGGATACTGACTAGTAAATTGATTAAGATATAGTTGATGATTAAACAAAATAAGATGAAAACAACATTGTTCATTTGGTCTTCATCGGCAGAACTGTTCAAACTGAGCTTTGCCAAGGACACAGTAGATGTGACAAGGGAGAAGAAGGCGCTCTCTAGTGATTTGTACGCAAAAATGTTTCTTCCACTAATGAGATATTCCAAAGAGGCAAACGCAAAGATCCCTATCCCGATCAAAGCCATACTGCTCATTAAACTGCTTATCGAGCCCGTTATTGATGAATGCATCAGGTAGAGATGATAATTGAAGGAGAGGTGCTTCAACAAGCCAAGAATGTGGATAAATATCAACAGTCCCAGACAGATTCGGTATATATCGTCCATCAAAGATAGGTCATCGAAGGAAATAAATTTGTCTGTAAAAGTATGGAAAGGAATCATCAATGTAAGTCAATGTGTATCTATCAAAAAATAACCCCAGAAAATTATGATTCCTTAGTAGAAAAAAGTTAATTACAGAGAAATATATCATAATTACCTTTGTCATTAAATACTGTTTCTATGGTATATATAGTTCGATCAATCCTGTATATGTAAAAAGAGACTGCAACAACAGAAAAAGTCAATGACATTAAATCAAAAAAAAGTGTAATAACTGAACCTTGGCGCGCATACACACGCAAAATAGTATAGATAAATAATAAAATGCGAATCATAGTCATCAATAGAAAACAAATTTGAAGTACCAATATAAAATAGTCAAATGGAATGGTATACGGATACAGTCGTATGGAGGTAATACTGATCATTGGTAAAGTAGGACCATTAAAGCTAAACTCCCATCTAAAGTTAATCATACTGAAGAGGCCTGTAGCAGGATTCAATATTGTAGATTCAACCGAAATGAAAATACAATTCTTATCTATCCATCTCATATTTTCTATATGTCTAATGATGTCTGAGATATTTTCAGTTTCCAAATGTATATCAATCACATATCCACTTCCATCATAAATCCCGTATTCTCCGTAAGCAGAAGATGATGATGATTGTTGATAACTGAACCAATCATGAATAGTGCAATTATTTGGGATTCTCCAGTCTGCAACGACAAATGACAATGAAAATAATTAGAGAAGGAATCTATAGAGAATTCAATGCTTTAACATCGTATTTCAGACCAAAGCATGCTATTTGGCTTGATTTGATAAGTACACCAACATCAATTCTCTGTAAGCACCTGGAGATTTTAAGTAATTTTCGTTACTTTCGTCGTCAAATAAGAGCTTAAAATGTTTTTCACTTTACATATTGTCCTGTCTAATAATTTTCTACATACAAAGTACAAATTCAAAAACAAAACATCTCGATTTTTACTTTTATATGATAAGTAATAGGCGATCAAGCGTTACGAAAATTCCTTAAATTTTTCTTAAGACTTAGTATTTTTATAAAACAGGCACATTTAGTATAGGAGCCTGGCAGGCTATGTCAAAGATCCATACGGTGTTTCTACATATGAAAGACCATAATTTTAATATTTGGAATTGACGAATAAAAATCTCATATATATCATATGCAGGTTGCCTTTGAGGGGGTTGTAAACACTGAAAAGTGCAATTTATAACTTTTTTAAAGCCTCATAGGATCTAATTAATACGTATTCATCAGAGATGTTATGTGAACATGGCAACAATTCTACCATAATCTGAATATCTGATAGCGATTTTTCATTTGTAACTTAAATAATGTTAATTGGAAACTTATCAGATGGGAATCAATGAATTGTAATTTTTCTTGGTTGCCAAGATAACATAGACGGTATCTAAGGAAAACTACTCATTTTACTTCAGATTGTAGACTTTATTTCTGGCAAAATCAAATGACAAAACATGAAAAAGATTCACTTAATTATATTGAATATATTGAATAAATATAATGGACTAAACTTTTTTTAAACGCCCGTCATTTGACGGGTCGTATTATGGTATGGCGAAGTCCGTCCGTCTGTCCGTTTGTCCGTCCGCCAATGGAACGCAATAACTTGAATATGCGTCAACGGATTTTCACGAAATTCATACATTATGATTGGACTGTAGAGAGGAAGCAGCCTTTGGATTTTCAGGTTCATCCGGTTTGTCGTTATAGAGTTATGGGACTTAGATTTTTGAAATACAGTGAAAATATACTAAAATAGTTAAAAATTATTTAAAAATCTATTTCTGGTCGAAATGTTTTGAAATTTTGTATACTTCAAGTAGAAAGGATGTTCTTTGACATATGTAACGGGTTTTTTAATGTTTTTGTCGCATAACCAAGATATTGTGTGTAATGGGAAGGGGGGGGGGGGGGGGTTATATGCACATACATATTAAGCTATAGGCAAAATATAGGCGCATGGAACGCCATAACTTGAATATGCGTCAACATATTTTCATGATATTCATACATTATGATTAGACTGTTGAGAGAAAGCCGCCTTTCGATTTTCAGGTTCATCCGATTTGTCGTTACAGAGTTATGGGACTTAGATTTTTAAAATACAATGAAAATATATTAAAATAATCAAAAATTATTTAAAAATCTATTTCTGGTCGAAATGTTTTGAAATTTTGTACACTTTAAGTAGAAAGGATGTTCTTTGACATATGTAACGTTTTTTTAAATTTTTTTGTCGCATAACCGAGATATTTGTAATGGGAGGGGGGGTATATATGCACATACAGGTTAAGCTAAGGGCAAAATATAGGCGCATGGAACGCAATTACTAGAATATGTGTCAACGGATTTACATAATATTTGTACATTGTGATCAGGCTTTAAAGAAGAAGCTGACTTTCGATTTTCAGGTTCATCCGATTTGTCGTTACGGAGTTATGGGACTTAGATATTTTAGATACAATGTAAAAATATACTAAAATAGTTAAAAATTCTTAAAAAATCTATTTCTGGTCGAAATGTTTTGAAATTTTGTATACTTCAAGAAGAAAGGATGTTCTTTCACATATGTAACGGGTTTTTTAATTTTTTTGTCACAATATCAAGAAATTATGTGTAATGATGGGGGGGGGGGGGGGTTATATGGACACATATGTTAAGCTAAGGGCAAACTATAGATGCATGGAAAGCAATAACTTGAGTATGCGTCAACAGATTTTCATGATATTTGTACATTTTGATCAGACTTTGAAGAGGAAGCCGCTTTTCCATTTTAAGGTTCATCCGATTTGTCCTTATGGAGTTTTGGGACTTAGATATTTTGGTGTTGTGAAAAAATCCCAACGGGCGTATCTTGCAGCGTGAGCGTAGGCTTTATTGTGTTATGTTTAAGCAACCCACATTAAATTTCACTTAGATTTTTTCTTTCAATTGTAATGTAATATCTAAGTTAGCTAGTCACATGATTAATTAGCATCTCATCTGCATGCATGCCAACGTGCTGGTCAGTCTGCCAGCAAGCGTGTACCTCTGTGCATCTCATAGTTCCATATATATATGTAAATAAATATAGAACTTAGAATTCAGCCTAGTGATGTTTTTACGCAAATCATGACTTTATATTGTCTGTGACAATATAACATTTGGTGACGACAATTGGATGGATTAAAAGACAAACTCGAGTTTTTTTTTTAAACAACAGTGTTTGTTGTTTTAATGCCGGAAGTTTCTCTTCCAACGGTTCCAAAATTTGACATTCATTCCGATGAAAATTCTCTGGGAATTAGATGGACAAAATGCGTAAATCAACTTGAGAATTTTTTCGTTGCTATGGACATTTCTAGCAAAAAGAGAAAAAGGTACTACTCTTACATTATGCAGGAGAAGATTTTTTTTCTATATCCATCAGACCCTTCCAGATATAAGTGCAGAAGACGGATATAATCGGTCAAAAACAGCTCTGACAGACTATTTTCAACCACAAGTAAATCACGAGTTTGAAGGTTTTTAGTTCCGTCAAATGAAACAATTACGAGAGGAAACCGTGGATTAGTTTGCGACCAGACTTCGACAAAAATCTAAGCACTGCGACTGCGGACAATGACGGAGAAATCAAGAGTCAGATAATTCAAAGCTGTACTTCAACAAACGTTACAGATACAGAAACACCATTTCTGGACCTTGTAACCGGAAAAATTCATACAAGTGTATATGACAAAAGGGATGATTTTGGATTCAACATAGTAAATTTCCCCTGGCTTGACGGTGATGTTCCAAGATTACCGTCATACGGCATTTACATATCACAGCTCATCCGGTACGCATGTACTGACATTTCGGATTTTCACAGTAGAAATTTACAAATTACCAAAAAATTTTTAGGTCAAGGTTTCCGCTTTCATAAACTAGTTAAGACTTTCTGGAAATTTTACAAAAATTACAGTTACCTTCTTTTAAAATTCGGATCTATACACGCAACAGAGTACATAACTTCGGGTATTACACAACCTGTCTTTTATGGTGATATGATAAACAAGATTAGAAGGATCAAAGGTAGGCAGCATAATCATCGAAAATGCGTCAGAGTCGCCAAACGCCTTTTATGATCCTAATGTCACCAGACGGACACTAGGCTTGGTACTTGACCAATCTACAGTCTTGTACCAGCGCATCCTTGAGACTTCACTCTGACTGACTGTGACGACGGGACTTCATGACGGGTCCTGTCCAAACCTCTTTAGAGAAGACAGGGCCCCGATCATCTGTCCTCTCTGAATGTCAGTCGGACATTACATGATTACATACATGAGCTCGCTACAGCCGGCAGAGCACGGACTGTATTACGCACGCCCTCTTTTTATATCCATTTACATATTCATCTGTGTTGCTGGGGACTCTAGTTTTGCAGTCTTCTTTGTGTGATGTCATCTTACAGTGAGGAGGTTGTTTTACACCACAATTGTAAGTTCTTCGAGACCTCGTGGTTATTTGAGGAGTGATAGGGTTGTGCGCTCATAATCCAGGATAAACACACCATTTGCTACCTGCGTGGCAAATGGCCGTCTAAAGTCGGCACCGGTTGCCCATTGGTCTCGTCGTTTTATTTGTAGTCTTTTGTGTTTGATGTTTACATGTCGTATGTTTCTTTTTCATCTCATACTATGCTCGTCGTTTGTGTTTTTGCATCGAGTGTTTTGCTGTTGGTGCTGCAACAGGGTCTTGTTGGAGATCCCCTCCTTTCTTTCAAATGATCTGCGACGCAAATCTCTTAGTGACAACTTGGATTTATCAAAATTATTATCAACAGCAAGGGCCATGGAAATTGCAAATAAACAAGTGGACAAAATGAAGACATCAGAAGAAAGGAATGTGGTAAGGCAAAAACCTTTTTCTAAACCTAACATTAGGCAATGTACTTCTCAAAGCTAAGAAAAAAAGAGGCTAAAATGTAGGAACCGTTGAGGACGCTATCCACATCGCTCGCCATGTCCTGCGTTTGGCCAAATCGGCAAGAATCACTTTGCCTCGCAATGCTTGATACGCAAAAATAGAGAAATACAAATGGTACAAAATGTCGAGGAAAACAGCGCATCAAACAGCGATGGTGAAAATTCGTCTACATCCTCAAGAAGCGACAATGAAACTACGACGAAAGCTGCATACTCATTCGGAGTTCAAGCCAAGGTCCGTCAAATAGGAAACTACCTATATCAGAAATCTGTCTGAACGACAACAAAATGAAAATTATAGTCGATACGGGTAGCTCAATCAACATCGTAGAAGAACACGCTAACATGCTAAACAAAACACGCTAAACAAAATGCAAAATCAAAGTACTGAAGGTACTGAGAGCGCATAGCTAAATATCAGAATATGACATTGTATCATTTATGCTGTTTGTCATCAAACTTTCCTTTGTATACAAGTTTATGCAACTTGCAACAAATATAGAATAATACTGAAATGCTAATCCATAATTATGTCATTAGAATTAAAAGATGACCGTCCTCGAATTATCATATTCAAAATTATATGTATACAGAAATGCATCAGTCAATTAATTAAAGGAGTTTACCCAGCTAGAGGCTTTCATGTAGTCCTATGTAGAAATATTTACAGATTTGGTATGACATATAATGAAGACAGACGTGAGAGAGAGAGAATCTTGTACTGGTAGTGTCTTACGTTCAATTTAAGTTTGTACGTCCTTGTTACATTCTTCTTCATTTCCAATCTTAAATCTTAAACTCCATACATATTCTCGTTGTCTGGAATGTATCAATGCCTATAAACTGGCGACGTTTTTATGTTTATTTTAAAAAGTCTATGCATGACGTGGGGTAGTCGTAATTATTATCTCCTAATTAAAAGTTTGCTCGTTGGAAGGATTTATTAGAGAAAGATCTTTTTGATATATAAATAACTAATACAAAATGTACGTATCTTCTCGATTTTTTTAGACTTAGATCGAGAAAGGGGAAACGGGACGGGACGTAAAAATGATTCTAAATATCTTTGTGTTTTACATTTACTTTCTGAAAATGATATGAAAACTGGCGAGGGTAACAAGCTGAAAAATTTTACGAATAAAGAATAAATAGTGTCTTAATTCAGTATTCTGTAAAAACAGTTTTATTTCACGAAGCGGCGAGCGGCGCGAGTCAGTAAGTTTTTGATTATCTGTATATCGGTTTTTTGCAAAGTTTCTAGAAAATTATATGGTGTACGTACAATGTAATAATGAACAAATATTTTTTCTCAATTTTTTTTAACTTCGGATTTTCTGAAATGGTAAACAACAATAAGACGTCTCCCGTAGAAATAGTTTACGATGAATATAGTTCTCTCTTACTTCACATCAGGAACTAACATATGTATACATGCCTGTTCAGATGTTCAATTTTCGGTCCAACATAAAAAGGACAGGGGATTAGATCAGTACAGTTACTTATAATGAGTTATGAAACGTATCTCTGATTAGTATCAGGTTCATGTTATACTTAAAGAAGTTCTCTAGTCGTGGAGATTTTCATGTATATTACAGTTCATATCAAACTAAATTCCAACAAGAAATTTCCTCATTATTTTATCTCTTTCAGAGCTGATATAGACCAATTTATATTTTACCACCTTTTCCAATTTCTCAAAATAGCTGTACACACCAGTACGTCAGAAGTGTGTAAAAGGGAACCACGTTTCAAAACGCTATATACAGAAATGTACATGCATGCTGTGGATACATGTACTAATGTACTCTTATAAATGCCAAAATAAAGGACATATCAAATGAGAGTGTATTAGTGATAAATATGATAAGTTTTTTTAAGAGCATTTAATAATGAAACCTAAATATTTACATTAAAACTATAAGGTAAATATTTATAAGCTCAACTAATGTACATAATTTATTTATATACGTACGTACATGTGTTGATATATTTTAAACGACCTCCAGAATCATAAAGTTTATCTCAGAAAGGGATTCTAAGGCATATATAGATAAAAACAACTCTAAAAGTTAATCTATCCTTCCTTTCCCCAGAAAGAAAAGGGGGGTGGGTGTAAGGCGTTGTCTATTTCGGAAAAAATACTAGTAAAACAAAGAAAAAATCTAGCTGTTGCAAATCCAAGGGGTCATGACGTCCTAACCGTCTAGATCATGCTTGTAAATGGTTTGGGTCGGGTAGAGGGTATCCTGTTTACAAAATTCTATAATTTCCCCGCCAATCTGACTTCCTCCCGTTCAGCCTATTGATACCACCCTCCTTCGTTGACATTTGTACCTCCCCACTTCCAGTCGGCACGTACGTACTTCAATATTACATTCTTTATTAGAAAAAAGCATGCCATGTACATGTTTAAAGAGGGAGAAAGTAGGTCTGTGAAATATCGGTGAGAATTAAATGTAAAAATATTAGTCATAGACATGTTCAATGTACTTATTTTTGTGAGCGGGAAAAAAAAGAAAGAAGGAAAGATACAAGCTAGATTTTTTACATATATACAGGCCCCAAGTGCCGACAAAAGACTCAGTATGCAACGACTGTTTAAGAAATATATTACCCCCCCTAACCCCCCCCCCCCGAACTTCCAGACATAACTCTCGTCTCCAGACCCCCCCCCCCCCCCCTTCATTAATAACATCGATGTTTGGTGATTGTTGTCGTGAAAAACAAAATTTTTAAATGAATGTAAACAAATAAATGTCCATCAAATATCTCATCAAACGGATCCTCTTGGAATATCGAAATACGTAAGAACGTCAGTTTTCAATATGCAGAGCATAACCTGTTACATGTTTACACATTTTTCGATAGATTAGGGTGGGGACGTAAATTTAACTGCGGAAGGAGTTGCAACTGAATTTCGAAAAAAAAAAATATATATTTGATAATCATAAACAAGAAACCATGTCAAATACTTGTATATGTATTCCGGGTATTTATTTTCTTATTGTTCTGGGAAACACGGTGATCTTATTCTTTTGGAGCGGAGATATAGTATTATTAATAAATTAAGTCTGTCGTGAATTCTTCTAATGTACCTCGGAAATGAAAATGTTTCTCTCTCGTACTGAGATAGTTGACGAAGAACGGTTGTTACTTTCCGTTTAATTCTGAGACGATGAGAATTTCATTTTATTCGATATACATTACATGATCACTTCTCCCGGTGTTGAATTTCAAGAAAGTCAGGTTTTTTCCCTGATGCCCTGTTTACACGACGGGTTTAATGCGCATTAAATCGATTTTAATGAGCATTAGATTTTAGCTGCGTTCACACGGAGAATCTAATGCGCATCAGTTTAATTTGCATTAGATTTAATGCGCATTAGATTTTGTCGTGTGAACGCAAAGCGAATCTAATTCGCATTAAATCTGGCGCATGCGTATATGAGTTACTAGAATTCTACAGTTCATTTCCATCATAACTGGGCACTTTTAATCACCCTTGGACCTTGAAACACAGAATAAGGGGTAAAAATACTTGATTTCATTCACAATGAACACTAATAAGTAAGTAGATGCGTCTCTTTACTTGCGTAGAGTGACAATATATTATGACGTCATTTTATCTCACAATGATGTCATGCAATGCATGCATAAGCCCAACTTACGAAGAGGTAAATTATTATGAGCAAAACAATATACATGTTTGTACAGGCATGCATACGGCTCCCAGTGCAATTGTACCAAAATCTAATGCGCATTAGAATTTGTCGTGTGAACGCAATGCGAATCTAATTCGCATTAGAATAAAGCGCATCAAATCTAATGCGAATTAGATTTAATGTGCACTCGTGTGAACAGGGCATGAAATCCGCGTTGAGCGGAGCTAGCAGACAACATTTAATTTTTTGTCGACCCATATCATATATTTTTTTTTACCTTCATTACTTTATATAACATCAGAAAATAGATTTCATATTATCTGAAACGACAAAAAAATGTGTCATTAATTTTCATCTGTCACCCTCTTCCTAATACATTTGTGCCCCCCCCCCGATCCTATAAGCTGATTAGAATATCAATTTGAGATCCCATCTAGACAGCTAGGAAAGGCTTTACTTTGGATATCATATCCTATAAAGTTTCGATCTCTCATCCTCCCTTCATTATTTAATATTTTCCGTGTTCATGTAAGTCTTCCCAGGAATGGGGAAGAACCCCCCCCCCCTCTACACCTGGATGGATCCGCCAATGAATATGTAAAGGTCTTTTAAAAATACTGATGTCTTCATGTAATTTATTTTAAAAATGGTTAAACCGAAAAATAATTATAAATGTACCATATAAACAAAGAGACACGTGTACTATATTTTACATTACGTCATCGTGTGATGTGTAGTGTATACACACTTCTGACGTCACGAATTTGTACTTTCAATTTCGGCGGAAGTTGCAGACTAGTTCTGTGCTAAATCGCTAGCTTGTGGATATGGGCTTATAAATCGCTGTTTCATGGATGAATGAGACAATATATTTTTATGGAACTACAAATACTTTGTAATTTGAGTTTGTCCGAGTAAATGTAAGTGAAAATACCCACGAGTAGAGAACTTCTTTAATTATACCTTTCTCGTCAACGACCCGTAATGCTTTGGCCCCTCCCTGAAATAAACACGTATCCACATATGTACATAGTTCTATTTTTCGTGTTTACATGTTTATAAGCTCACTACATAAACATGCGCTTCTACGTAACAAAACAGCTTGATTCTAAAGTAAACAGAGTTACATCGTTTATACATAGAAGCAGCATCGGTCCTTTACTTTAGATTGGAAGATTTAATACGTCACGACGCTGAAAACCCTGTGATTTGATTGGTTCGTGCTTCAAGTCAACATGTACGGATTTGGCGCCTTCTAACGTGACAAAATTCAGGCGATCGACTTTTTATGCTTTTATGCATTTTACATGGTAATGAGAAATTTGAATTTTGCCCAAGTCAAAGTTCATTGATACCCATAAAAAAATTTGACTTAAACTTCTTCGGGTCACTTCCGCTTTAATGCAATGCATGCTTACAATGTCCGATGCCATGCGCTTGAACATTGCGACGTGATCGAATGACTCTCATTTGTGAGTAATACTCAGTAAAGTTCAATGATCAAAAGGTCAAATTTAGAAGACTTTTCTCTTTACGAAACAAATTTCTCTCGGTAAAACTGATGCGCAAATTTAAGGAATGCGACGAACTCTGGATGACGTCCTAGAATAAAACTTCATCATGCGTAGTAATGCCGCCAAATGTTATGAGATTGTCGCTGCTTAGTATGGTGTATCTGTTTGTCCATCGAATCAAAACATTTTTAAATGATATGGCAAACAGGCGCATACGGATCTCCGAAAAAAACACAATTTGGCCTCTAAAAACATCATATTGTTTTTGTGTCATTTTAACTAACATTTTAAATTACTACAGAGGTTCTCGTTGAATGCCTAGGGTCTGAAAATTCCATTTTATACATTTGATTTGATTTTGTCTATTAAAATGATAAATGTGATTATTTTATATGTGCACTAAGGATGAAATGAACAAATACTATGCGTTACTTTTTTGATGAGTATATATTAATCGATCGTTTAAATTGCTTGTGATATTTTTTTAAATTCAATTTTTCTCTGTTAATCACCTGTATGTATAAAAAGCATTTCAGTAGTCTCTCTGTGGGTTGATTTAATTTTTAAAGTCTTGATTTTGAACATCTTATATCATTCATCAATTTATCAAGTGTATCTCGTATACACAATACAATGATCTGACACCTGCCACTTACCTTGATTTTTGTCGGCTGTCCAGGTAGATTTTTCACCCAGGCGCCGTGGCGGAACCAATGATCCGCATAGGAGAGAAAGCCACTGAATATGAGCTATCCATTTCATATATCAGTTTTTGATATTTTGACACCGATGAAACATCTAAACCATTTTTTTCTTTTTTTCGGTAAATACTTACATTTCATTTGTCGTTTAGTTGAAAGAAGCAAAAAGGAAATACAACCCATTTATATATCGATCATACTCATTTAAAAGTTGGAACAGTGGATCGATTTTTTAATATTTCTCATATATATCTCAAGATTTTTTTTTTCTTATTTATTTATTTATTTATTTATTTATTTATTATTTATTTATTTATTTCAACGGGATAATTGTTGAAAATTAGATTGATGGAAGTCCGATCTATCCTTGATATTCTTTTCAAATATCTGATGTTTTAACAGTCGAGGTGCAATTGATGGAAATAGAATGCTAGGATTTTATATGGTCCAAAATCCCTCTCTTTAATTAATATTAACATTTATCATAATTTCATTTTTATTGTGTATTTCAATCTTATCTTTCATTTTAAATTCGTGAATTTCTCTTTTTATCCCAGCGATTTTAAATTTTTGGGTATAGTAATCTAAAATTATAATCTTGAGACCCCCCCCCCTTTCTCCAGCAAGCAAAAAGTTAAATAAGGCATGTCATTTTGAAAAAAAATATCCAAAGTAAGAAAATTACTTAAGGAAGAGTAAAAGAGAAAAGAGAATTTGTGCGTGTTTTCTTGTTATTACTATGACCGGCTTTATCTATAAATTGGACAGTCTTGAGAAAGAAAAAAGAAAATTAGTTCTCTTTAATCTATTAAACGTTGTCTGTGAGTTAAATTAATGTTTTCAAACAGTTCGACATTAATTTTGGTCAAACTATTTCCCTCTATCAATCCCGTTCAATTGCTCCGCCTTAATCATCACAACGTTGCATGTTTGAGGGATAGGTGTGTACTTGTCAAAACAATTGGTAATTAGTCGGGTATGTTACACCTAATACAGGTGCATAAAAATGTAGGAGCATAAAAATGGGATACGAATTAAACCGGCTTCTTTGAAAAGCAAAATTTGAAGAAAAGAAATGGGCAGTTTATTGATTCTTGTCCCCCTCCCCCCAGTATAACGGCAGTCCGATATTCTAATAAACTCAGCGGGATTTCTTTATTGTTGTGATTAGAATGGTCAGTGTCACAGCAGGACTTATCAATAAAATAATAATAGGAAAGTAGCGCATATAAGAGCATAAATTGTCGATTTATCCCCGGGTATCAATTTATTTCCCTTCAGCTGCCAACCGTTTTTGCCAACCAGCCTCGTTTTCGCGAGACCCATGACGTCACGGCGAACATCCCTATAAGAGGCAAATTTTCCGCATCCGTTGAATCCAGGGATAAGATCGTAACCGCTACATGTTACGTTGTGCCGACAGATTATGGAAATATGTTACGTTACGCAACAGCAGTGGACCTTGATATTATAATGGTCATCCAGAAAGTTAAAATCCCGAAAAAGGTATTGACAAAAGAATATCGCGATCTGTTCGAAGGCTTCGGAAAATCTAAAGATAAAAGGATCAAAATACACATCGATGAAAAAATCGCAACTGTAACAGAGCCTCACAGGAGAATTCCGTGCGAAACCAAGTAGAAGAGGAATTAAGAACACGATGTCATAGAAAAAGCCACTGGACCGGCACCCCGTGTATCGCCTATCGTTGTAGCACAACGAGCGAAACATCCGAATCAAATAAAGATATGTCTTGATATGAGAAAAGCTTCCAACTCTTTCAAACGTGAGCGTCATCTTACACCGACTATAGATGACCTGATAATGGATCTTAACGGAGCTAACATTTTCCCCAAAGTGGATCTTAGAAATGGCTTTCATCAGAGCTGGAAGTCGAACTCAGGTATGTAACTACCTTCTCTACACATGTAGGATTATGACGCTATAAAAGACTTAATTTTGGTATTTCTTCAGTTCCTGAATTATTCCAAAATGAAATACGTCAAGCGCTACAGGGCCTCAAAGGAGTCCGTAATCTAAGCGATGACATTATAGTATTTGGATCCGACTAGAAAACTCACGATGCAAATCTCCATGCCATTCTTCACAGGCTCAGAGAAAAGAATCTTGCACTCAACAAGGAAAAATGTTCGTTAAATCAGAACAAGATTTCTTTCTTTGAATTGACGAGTAAACATGATAACGCATTCGAGAAAGTAAAAAGTAACCTCACAAGCGACCGTGTAATGACATTCTTCAATTCTAGAAAACAAATAGAATTACACGTGGATGCAAGTCCAGTAGGTCTAGCCGCAGTGATGAGCCAAGAAAATAAAATAGTCACTTACGCAAGCCGTGCGCTAACTCCTGTAGAACAAAGATATAGCCAAACCGAACGCAATGCACTTGCAATTGTTTGGGGATGCCAACATTTTCACTTGTATCTATTTGGAAAACCGTTTACTTTTATCACGGATCACAAACCTTAAGAATACATTTTCAGAAGCCGAAAGCGAAACAAAATCTCAGACTAGAATGGTGGCGTTTAAGGTTAGCAACATATAACTTCAAAGGTTTCGTCAAGATCGAACCATGAATCATTTATTTTTTGTCAACATTTTAACAACAAGACCGTGGCTGATTCGTGTTGATTTTTTTCATTCGCATCACATTCTCGTCACATTCGCATCACATTCGTGTCAGATTCTTTGTTGTCGGGGCTCTATCGGGGCTCTATCGTGGCTCATACTCCTCCACATTGGGAACAAGAATGCACGCGAATGTGAGGAGAACGCGCTGCGAATAGAGGAGAATGCAAGGCGAATGCGCTGCGCATGTGCCGCGAGTGTGAGGCGAATAAGAATTCAGACGCAAATGTTTTAAACAGCTTGAAGCATTCGCGTCGGTGCCGCAAACAGAGGAGAATGTAGGAGAACATGACACGAGAGTGACACTATGAGACGAGAACGCCCGCAATTGAGAGGAGAATGCGCTACGATTAAACAAAATCACATAATCGTAGCTCTATCGCCTCTGCATTCGCGACAGGGGAAGCGAGGCTTTAGATCTCGTTTATTTCTATCTATGAGAAGTATATCTATAAGTTTGACGTGTATATATACCCACAGTAAATTTTAATATGTATATATATAATATATACATTCAAGGTCTAAATCAAATATTAAAAATACGAAAAAAACATCAGAACTAGATAAAGGTTACTGTTCATTCAGGATTTGGCAAACAAACGGACATGTGTATAGCAGACTACACCTGCCTCCGATTCAAGCCGTCATATACTATTACACGTTGTTTGTCATTTGAAAGTGTTCGATTATCCACGTTCAAAATGGTGATTTGAATGGAACATGATATCTATACATGATATCAACCTTGTATTTGCAATTAATGAAATATTAATGAGTTATTCTTTTTTTGAGAGAGAGAGAGAGAGAGATAGAGAATTTCAAAAAGATTGTATACGTGGTTTACTACATGCTTCGTAGTAATCCCACGATGTGAAGTTCATTCAAGCGATTTGCTGATCGTGGTAGCGTGTTCACTTTGACCTTGGAAAACGTGACATATTTCTACATACTGTATATGCTGATAAGAATTTCCGCAGTTTACCGAAATTGTGTGTACCAGAGAGTATAAACGTCTATAAAACAAAAATGTGAGAGATATTTTATGTAAGTAATATATACATGTAGATGTTCAAATGGTGCTACTTACTATTTACGATAAAACTTCATTCTTGACAGTTTAATCACTGTTAGACTATTTGTACCTTTAAGATCAAGCACATGCCTGGGATTATAAATGCCGCCGATTACTTATCTAGACACCAGCTGACCGAAGTGAAGGAATGTTATCCAGATGAACATTACATATGGTACGTTACCGACAATGCCGTACCAAATTCCATGCAACTGGATGATATCATCAATGCATCCCAGCATGATCCCGTAATTCCGCTCGTTATCGAGGTCGTGACCTCAAATCACTGGGACCCCAAAATTTGAAAAGATAATAAATCTTAACATTTGTTTCTCGAAAATAATAAATCTTACAATTGTTTCTCGAAGATAATAAATCTTACAATTGTTTCTCGAAATTTGGAGAAAATAAACTAACAGTCTTCAGCATAAAAGATAAGCAAATACTTTTACGAGGAACAAGGTTTGTTATTCCAGAATCATTGCAACGACGAGTAATTAGAATATTAGCTCATGAGGGTCACCAGAGAATCACAAAGATAAAACAACTACTGTGAGAAAAAGTATGGTTTCAGTATATCGACGATCTCACTGAACAAATGTGCAAATCGTGCATAACTTGTCTATCATTGTCACCTGCAAACACACCAGAACCAATAACCATGAGTGAATTACCGTCAAAATCGTGGGAGGAAGTTTCTGTTGATTTTTTCGGACCAATTCCGAATGGTGGTTACATCACGGTTGTAATCGACGATTATTCTCGTTTTCCTGTCATTGAAATGATTACATTTATCTCTGCGAGAACTGTCATACCTAGGCTAAATGGTATATTTTCTACATTCGGACTACCGTCAGTATGTAAGAGCGACAATTGACACCATTAAACAGTTCAGAATTCAGCAAATTTACAGATTACCTGGGATTCAAACACCGGAAAATAACTCCGTTACATCCAGAAGCGAACAGACATGTTGAAAAGTTCATGCAACAGTTTCAGAAAATCATAAAAGCAGCAAACATTGAAAACAAAAATTTCAGTCAGGAACTACACCAATTTCTCAGGAACTACCGTGCTAAATCGCATTCAACAACAGGAATTTCAATGGCAGAAATTATTTTCTCCATAACAATATAAACTAAACTACCAGAAATGCCGAAATCACCACCAAACAGCCCATTGCGAAACAAAGATGCATCAGAAATAAAAAAAAAAACAAAAAACAAAAAGCAAAGGACGAGAGTCACCTATCAAGCTAGGAGTGCGATCAAGTACTTATAAAACAACAGAAAAGCGAAAATAAACACCTCCGTTTCATCCGAAACCGGCCGAAGTTACTCGAAGGAAGAAATCAAGTATAACCGTAAATCACAAAGCAAAAGAAATAAGCCGAGATGATTCACATTTCAAACCGCTTTCAACTGGAATTAGCGCACCAGACAATCAAACACCGTATCAATCGCCAACCCCGAGCATTTGAAATGTGAAATGTGAGAAAAAGTGAAAAGTCAATCAAAATCATGTATTGCAAAATTTGAATTGATCATGTATACGAATCTTTGATTTTAATGATACAAATTATTTTTGCTGATATTTCATTGCATTCAGCTGTTATATCAATCCTGTCAAACTCGTGGAGGTATAATTGCTTTTCAGGGACTCGGATATCATTAAATTTTACACTCGTTGTTTTATATTGCTTTCTCTTATCGTATAGTTTAGATTAGATGAACACGTGCATTGATTCTATATGACACTTTATTCTGAAATCAATTGAAAGACTTGTTACACTTTGTAGATATTCACAGTGACTCTAGATTTCGTATTAATTGCTTTCCTTATCTGCTCGTGTCGAGACGTTATCTATGAACGCTATGTGCCGTGCTCGACACTACTTTATAAATTTTAAGATTACTTTATTACATGTGTATTTTAATCATCAGTAATAACATTTTTTAATCTCTAAAGAAAAGGAGGAATGCGATATCTAAGTTAGCCAGTCACGTGCTTATGTAGCATCTTATCTTTATGTACGCTCACGTGCTGGTCAGTCTGCCAGCTAGCTTGTACCTCTGTGTAACTCATAATACCATGTATATATGTAAATAGATATAGAACTTAGAATTAAGCCTAGTGATCTTTTTAAGCAAATCATGACTTTATATTGTCTGTGACAATATTACAGTAACCTTATAAAATATTTGATTTCAAAAGCTTTAAAAAAAGTCCAAAACAAAAGCATTTTTGTGTAATTCGGTCTTGCTTCCATAGTAACCACGCAATACATTCTTTTGATCAGGTATTTCTTATGAAATAGAAAATATTAGTATACAAACACTTTGTTTTTAAAATTCATTATTTTAACAGGTAAAGGTAAAAGGTAAAGTTAGGGGTTTATAGTCTCGTTTGCTTTAGCCTCATGCGACTTCCACAATTACCTCCCTGGCGAGACCTGTACAATCCAGTGCATTCTCAACTCCCTTGGGAGTATACATGTACAAGCAGAGCAGCCGCCAGGCGCTAATGCTTTTCATTCACATTGCCAGCTCGTCTCATTTGCCAGGTACCCGGTTTACTCCTGGTTAGAGAGAGTGCAACGTAGTGTGAAGTAACTTGCCCAAGGTTACAATGGTTGGCAATGTCCGGCGACGGTGAGATTCGAACCCACGACCCATGGATTCGTAGTCTACCGCGATAACCACTACGCTACCAGCATTAGAATGGTTGCCTTGGTAACGTTTACCACAACAATTTTATTTCAGTTTTTGAACCAATGGATAAAATTGCGAATTATTATTTTTGTGTTATTCGGTCTTGTTTCCATAGTAACCACGCAATACATTCTATCGATAGGTATTTCTTATGATATTGAAAATATTAGTATACAAACACTTTGTTCTTAAAATTTATTATTTTAAAATTGTTGCCATGGTAACGTTTACCACATCAATTTCAGTTTTAGAAAAAGTACATTTCATTTGATATTATGAGGTTATCATATTTTATCGATCTAGTGGATCTTTTTATTTATCAGCCTCAGAAAGTCCAATTTATCAATATTTCATATCCATGGAAACGGTTGCTAAGGAAATTTATATCCCTTTTTTGTAGCTCATCATCATATAAATCAACAATCATGATTTAGTAAAATCAGTTAGAGCTATTTTTGGATATATATAGCACACATACACACAAATCATTCATATGAAATAATAAAAATGTTTTCAGTAAAGTTTTATCTCATAATCAATTTTCTATCACAATAAGACCTACTCAATGTCTGATTATTAATGGAAAGTAAAATATATGAACAAACAAGCCAGGAAAAAACTATGTATCAAGAGCCGTATGAAAAGACTGCCATTTCTTGTCAAATTTATTTTGAGACTGATAAATTATAATTTTGAGTTTTTCAGTTGCATAATGAAATTTTAAATAACGAAGTACTCCTGGTATATTTTCTTTTCTTGAACATGAAAAAATAAAATATTTAATAAGAAGTATGATATTGTTCAAACATTTATTATGAATATTTTGTGAACCAAAGATAATATCATTTATGCCAAAAGTAATATTAGAGGAAGAGTGTGTATTTATCCAAGCACAAGTATCATTCCAAAGGTTGCAAATAGAAGGACAATGAAAAAATAAGTGCTCTATAGATTCTTCCTCATTTTTACAAAAACTACAGTGTGGGTTGGTTCCAATATGACATTTAACAAGAAATTGTTTCGTTCCTAGTATTCTGTATATGATTCGATAGTGAAGCCAAATGAGTTTGGTGTCTTTGGTACATGTATGAATTGATTTATAATTTTTCAATTTCCAATTGAAATTATCTGGTAAGTTAAGGTTCATGGATACACCATCCGAACAACATATCACTTCGGAGTCTCTCTCGTCGCCAAAATCGACGTCAAGTCATCTATGACGTCACGAAAAACGCGCCAAAATTGCATCGGCACTCATATTATTTGACGCTGACTAACCTACGTCCTGAAACATGAACTAGTATTTTAGGGATTTTGCAAAATAAAACTGCTGTATTTTGATTAGATTGAGAACTCTATCGTTTTCCTAAAAATATTGATTAAAAATGGGTTTAAAACAATTCTTTGATGGGTGTGTTCATTCAGAGAAAAGGCTGACAGCGCATTCTGCCGCTCGCCGTTATCTCTATGAGAAAATCGCAAAAAATATAAATAAATGCTTGTTTTATTTGTGAACAACCGTTTGATTAAAACGCAGGGTTAAAATTGTATGTGTAATAATGAAACAAGCTTTTTTTAACGCGGGTTAAAATGAGCTAGATCTCACAGAATTGTCCATTTTATTAGGAAGCTGATTATTATTAGAAGTTTATACATGCGGGATTTGGGTAAAAAAAAAGATATGAACATTTCGCGCACAATTTCTAGATCTAGGAGTGATATTTAGAACAGCAAGCATTGCCCAGAGAGGAATGGGGTGGTCATGCTGTTATGTCGCAATTTCTCTCCGTTATGTGTACGATTTACGTTGAATTTATCGAAAAGAAGAATTTTTATGACGAGTACGAGTGATATGCGATATACGAATTACGTAGTACATGTACTAGAAGCAGAAGTCAAATCTTCTGAAAGTGAATCCTCTTTTTGAAAAAAAAATTCTTTTTTACATTATTTTTTCTCCTTTTCTTACAATGCGAATATTCATGGACCTATTATGAATCATTGATTTCAGTATCAATTGCCTTAACCCTCTCCCCGACAGTGTACGCAGGATGCTTTAAGTTAGTATACGTGTAATAAAGGGATGGAGAGTACATACACATTTTAAAATTATCCAAAGGCTATTTTATCCTGAATAAGTCACACTGACCTTGAGGATGACCTTGACCCATGTTGGATGTCATAATGCTGGAAATATCATAACATGTTTGATGAAAAAATATGATCACTCCATAAATCCGTAAATGCAAGGCATGCTGTTTTTATCTTCTTACATTGTACATATAAAACTATTTTACAGTCGACGTCAAGAAAGAATTTGTCATCTGGCGACTAAAATGGTGACATGAAATATGTTCAAGTTGACCAGTGAAACGAAAAGAAACGATATTGAACGTCATGGGCCGGACCCCTCCCCCGACCTCTGGATCCGCGCTCGAACGTAAATAATATTTACCGAAGATAGAACTCAGTTGCAGGATTTTGATATAAAAAAGCTAATTGCATTTTACATTGTCTAAATGAATTAATTGTACTTCTTTTTTTTTTTTATTTATTTTTTTTTTATTTTATTTTTTTTTCTGTTAAGAATATAAAATATCCTTTGAAATGTTTTCTGTTTTGAAAACCAGATTTTTATCTCTATAACTACAAGGCGACGTCGTATTGTATACCCTTTTCTCGGCTTTATTCTTAGAAGAAAACAGATTTCATGCGGAAATAATTATGATATTTCAAAAATATAGAAATTCAATTTTTTTTATCATTTCAAAAAGATATTCAGAAGTCACTAAGCCGATTTTAGACATTGTCGGCTTTTCTCATCCAAAACTATAATGGATAGCAACATACAAATCATATTTCATATATAACGTGTGATTGAAGTATTTGTGATTTTCTTTGCGTATTAATTTGTCTGAATACATTCTATACATTTATAATTCTATTCTTAAGATAAACATCTTGTTTTCATCGCTCGATTTCATTCAGGACCGTTTTTCTTTATTAACGTGACGTTTTGACGTTTAAATAGCCAAATGCATCCCGTGACGTCATTTGCGTAACACTGTTGCAGGCGTATAATATATCTGATATAATGGATAAATATTATAAAATGGTTTACAGATTTCACTTTTTTAATCACTTCTATTTCCAATTGATATATGGATGAAAAAAGGAGTAATTTAGATGCACGGTTCAGAAAATATTAATCCAAATAGAGCACGGACGGAATCTCTTGTCGGCATTTTTTTAACAAAATCTGAGAGGGGGGGGTAGGTTCATAATTTTGTATCAAACTTGAGATTTTGCGCGATGATTGCTACATTTCTTTTTTATTTTTGAAAGATGTGTTAACTAAGATTAAAATAGCAAATTTTCCTTACACTGGCATGTTAACAAAGTACTTAAACCCGCCATTTACCAGTTGGACTCTAAAAATAATGATGTCAAGAAAAGAGCCACAAATGTTACAATATTTACTATTTCATAGAATTTGACGTACCAGCATTGTTGTATTTCCTATTCTTTATTTGTTTTAGACCTTTTTTCGTTATTAAAAGAATGACCATATACATTCATACATCAAGTTTAAAATAACAGGGGTCTATTGATGATATGAAGCAAATTTTGGGAAAATTCTTGAAAAAATTGACATGTACTTCTTTGGAAGGTCATAAATCCATTGGAAGGTCGTTGACATATACTTTTTTCATCGAAATTCTATACATTACATTGTTTTCTTCCATTAAAATTAATAAAACTTAACCTGTGATGTTTAACAGTGTCTTGGGGAGTTTTGGAAAGGGTGTAACTATGAACCTTAAGAAGAGATTTCCATTTAAGTTCTGATTTTTTAATGACTATTGCCATGTGCTGGTAAACAGTGTATATATTCTGTGCTCCTTTTTTATCTTTACAAATGGTTTTAATGACATTTGGTTGAGAAGTGAGTTGTATACGTTTGTCACTATTCATTTCTTTCAATATTGGCCATGCCTTTGTTACTGAACTCCTTAAGCCCATAAAAATTGTAAAAGGAATATTAAGTTCATAGAGCGTGCAAAAATCTTGATATGATAGAAATTCACCATTATATAATGTAAAAGATTTTGTACTATCATAATTCCAATGTCATAAAGTTGTTTATAAAACAATTTAATTCCATCTACAGTAATCGAAGGATTAAACCATAGAGAAGAGTTTAAAACATCTGAAATTTGATCTCTATTACTAATTTTAATGAATTCAATTAATGTTAAGAAAAATTCTTTCCAGAATGAATTTGTCGTTTGTTTAATTCTAGACTGTATATAATTGGTTCCTAAGTATCTACCAATACATTTTCAATATTAAAGATGATACGTCTTAGCCAAGTTAACTTCAGGAAATTTATATCCTTGGTTACCCAAGTGTTTATTTTAAGTTCTTGTAAACCAATGGATAAAATTGCGAATTATTATTTCAAAGTAATTAAAAAACAGAATATAACATTTAATATTTTGAGGAATTTTGTTTGAATAAGCAATATTTATTGCCATGGTAACCATGTATATTGATAGAATATTTTAAAAAAGATAAACGTAATTGGTCGAATATCTTATAGCCTCTATTTTTGAAGTTTTCAACGAATGGAATAATGAACCACTTGCATGAGACACAGTAAGGCTTCAAAGTTGTATAATGTTCATATTTGGTATGTTACTTTGCAATATGTCGATGATTTTCTATATCTGAAATGTTGCCCTACCCATTTATGAGGTTCTTGAAAATCGGAGAACATGCTTGGCCAAAACTTTTTGGTGCTTATCGAGAATTGGTGTTTAAAAGAAATCATTACATAAAATTAAACAATGCTCCCTTTAATCATTGTCCTGTTCCTTCACTCACTTCATTTTACAATCAACTTTATATGCCTGATGGCAAATAAATTTATCTTGCCAACCATGATCTGCAGTAGAGAAAAGATTTCGTCAATCTGAAAGTTAGTAGGGCTTAACGATTGATCGATTATGGGATTTATTCAGTTATAAAAGAACCGATTTGTCCTATGGAATCTGATAACTCCTTTATATATATCCCCTTCAATGTATGGTCTATCAATGACGGACTTGTCCTATGGAGTCTGATAACCGTTTTATATATTGAATTTGAAGACGTTTAACATTACAGATGTCGATGTAATGTCTAACAAAGGCGGACTTATGTTATCTCTGATAACCGCTTTATATATATATCCCCTTCAATATATGGTCTATTTAAGACGGACTTGTCCTATGGAATCTGATAACCGCTTTATATATATCCCATTCCATGTATTGTCTATCAGTGACGGACTTCTCCTATTGGGGTCTAATAACCACTTTATAAATGCCCCATTCCATGTATTATCTTTCAAAGAACCGACTTGTCCTATGGATTGCCGGATCTGATGAACGCTTTATAGATATCGATATATTGTCTATCAAAGAAGGGACTTGTGCTATGGAATCTGATAAACGCTTTATAGATATTGATATATTGTCTATCAAAGGCGGACTTGTCCTGTGGAATCTGATTATCGCTTTATAAATATCCCCTTCAATGTATTGTTCATCAAGGAACAGATTTGTCCTATGGAATCTGATTACCGCTTTACAGATATCCCCTTTGATGTATTGTTAATCAAAGAACGGACTTGTCCTATGAAATCTGAGGAACATTTCTTACCTTCGCAAAATTTTCTTTTCTCTTTACTAATGACTTCATTCGTACATACAGGAGAAAATAGCTTGTATTGATCCAGTTTAAGACAGCTGTTAACATCTGTAAAAATAAGACACTCAGAGTCTCTATTCGATTTATTCTGTTAACAAGATCAGATAGACGTATTTCGATACTTGTACTTTGGAATACGACGACTTACCTTGGCGTCTCTGTTGACGTATTCTAACCTGACCGATAGGAAATGTAGTACCGTCAGACGCAACATTATCATCATTTTTATAGCCAAAATATCCACTAGAACCGTTCAGAAAAGGAACAAACGTTGAAGATATCCACTGTAAAACGTCTGCAGTGTTTATCTGCATCGAAAAACAAAAATAAGTAATCTAAAACATATTTTCAGAAAATAAAACAGATGTCTACCCTCTCCCTCTAAGGTACTTTGGCCTTGGTCACATGACCGTTGGCCAAGTTGATGTGAAACCTTGATGTGAGTCATGGGCAACATCATACAACAACATGAAATTGATTCATTACATTATTTTTAAGAGTTATATCCCTATCATGATAAGCATATACTATTCCATTATAAGAAAATGGATGACCTTGACCTTTGTCAAATTACCTTGGATATAGGTGATCTGAATCCCATGGATCACGAGGAACAACAAAGTGAATTAGTGATCACACAATTCAAAAGATATAGCCTGGAGCAACAACATACTAAATATGAAAGCCACCAGGTAACAGTTCAAGAAATATAGCTAGGACAGGAATGTATGTAAGATGAAAATGTACTAAGTGACTTCAACCTTGGTCATATGACCTTGGGTCAAGGTGATGTGAGACCGTTGGGTCATAAGCAACAACATACTAAAAGATGGAAGCAATCCGGTGAACGGTTCAAGAGCTATAGCCCAGACAGGAATGTACGTGCAATTACGTTACCAATGTACTAAGCGACCTTGACATTGGTTAAAGGTGACGTGAAACTTTCGGGTCATAAGCAGCAACATACTGAAAAATGAAAGTGATCAGGTAAACAGTTCAACAGATCTAACCCGGACATGAATGCGTGCACAATTTCACTAAAAATGAACCAATAGACCTTGACCTTGGTCACATGACCTTGGATCAAGTTGATGTGAAACTTTTGGGTCATAAGCAACAACATGCAATATTATACAAATATGGACTGGGTATGAGTTCAATATTAAAAAGTTATGCATGGCTACGTCATATTATATTGACCGAGGCCGAAGGCCGAGGTCAATATACTGTGTAGTAGCCGTGAAATATATTTGCATATACCCAGTCCATATTTGTCATATTATAAAATCACAATCCTTCTGTTAAAATCTAAGTCTTACTAGAGGTCTATGTTACTATCTAAACTATAATCACTTAAAATATTTCACTACAAGATCAACTTATGTTTTTATGTGCAAAAAAATGAATCATGGATCCGTCATCTCTCACTATTATTAAAGAATTCATTCCACAAAAGTATTTTCGTAATATCGTTTCTCATTTGGCGCCGTATTTGACGTCATTGATGTTACGACGGCATAAGATCATTTGACGTCGAATACACATCAAAATGTACCTGTTGCACGAATTTGGTTCACCAAACATCTTTATTTCTCATAATTTATCGGAATCATTACCCAATTGGGAGTAAATTATTCATTTCCTCCCGATTTTAGAAGTAAAATCGAAAGCGAGGCGCACAGCTGTGCAATATCGTAAAATACGGAACCGCTAGCTAGCAATCTGATTGATTAATACAAATCACTTATATAATATATTAAAATGTGAATTTGTCATTGGGTAATCGGTTCAAGAGATATAGCCCGGACAGGAATGTATCAAAATTTCATTAAGAATATGATAAGTGACCTTGACCTTGATCACATGACCTTGGTTCAAGGTGATGTGAAACCTTCGAGTCATAAGTAACAATATACTAAAATGAAAAATATCCGGCAAACGATTCAGGAGACAAATTTTGAACTCGATGTGTGGCAGACGGACGTGAAGGCAAAAACAATGTCTCCTCCCAGATGGGGGCATAATTGTTCAAATAATTAGAAAAATAGACAAGTTTAGAATACAATATTAATACCAATTCTTTGTAACCATTTAAAACAAATTCGGCAAGCATTGTCTTCAATTGTCATGAAATTTCACACATAAGTAGGGACCAACGTAAAAAGATAAATTTGACCAAAAAACATTTCTGTGTCTACATGGCAATGGCCTATGAAGTTGAAAACATGGCAAAATAGAGCATTTTCGAAGCTCTATAATTTATTTATGACATTAATGGAAGATTTGTAATGAATTCTAAAGATTAGGACCTAAATTTTAAATAATGTTCTCACTGAGAGTGTCTGATATGGTCAGAAAGGCTGGATATCATGACAACAAAATTAGCTAATTTTGATATACTTGATTTTTTTAATAAAATGAGCAAATTCAATATCAATCCACTTGTTGTTATGTGCATAAGTTTCCTTGGAAACGGTAACTACGGTATATAATATTACTAATTTTGCAACTTCAGAGTTATTTTCTTTAATTTTTGCATCATGATGAAGAGATAATAACTGTTGGAATAAATCTAACACAAAGATTCCTTTAAAAACCATGAAAACGTTTCTGGGAACATATGTTACGCTGACAACCATTTTTTATATCTTTATAAAACAGTTATTTTTGATTCCATCAAGTTTAAATTCGATATGAATAGAGATCAAGTAAGACTCTTTCAATAAACAAGAGACCAAAGGGGGATACATTGCTCACCTGAGTTGCAAACAAAATAATGATATTTTACATTTTGGTAGAAAACCTTGAGTACTTGCTTCCTGTAAGGTTTCATTAAATTATGTGTAGCGGTTGCAGAGGAGATTTCAAAAATGTGTCCTCCAATCAGAGCCCTGGGCGGCCATATTTGTCGACCGATCGGCACAAAAAAAAAAAACTTGGTAAAGAAGTGTGAGTACTTGCTTCCTGTAAGGTTTCATGAAATTCCGTGTAGCGGTTGCAGAGGAGAAGTCAAGAATGTGTCAGTCAATCATGGCCTTCGGCAGCCATATTGTTGACCGATCAGCACAAAAAGTAAAAATTTGGTAGAGGACCTTAACTGCGTGCTTTCTATAAGGTTTCGTGAAATTCTGCGTAGAGTTTGCAGAAGAAAAGTCGAAAATATGTAATGCAATCAGAGCCGTCAGCGGCCATATTTGTTGACAGATCGGAACGAAAAACACAAACTTGGTATAGGACCTTAAGTAGTTGCTCCCTGTAAGGTTTCATGGAATTCTATATAGCGGTTGCAGAGGAGAAGTTGAAAATGTATCAGCCAATCACAGCCATCGGCAGCCATATTTGTTGATCGATCGGCACGAAAAACACAAACTTGGAAGGGAACCTGGAGTACATGCTTCCTGTCAGGTTTCATGAAATTCTATGCAGTGGTTTCAGAGGAGAAGTCTAAAATTTATCAGCCAATCAGAGCCCTCGTGGCCATATTTGTTGACCGATCGGCACGAAGTAAACAAACATGGTAGAGGACCTTGAGTACTTGCTTCCTGTAAGGCTTCATGAAATTCTATATAGCGGTTGCAGTGGAGTTATCGAAAATTTGTCAGTCAATCACAGCCCTCGGCGGCCATATTTGTTGATCGATCGGCACGAAAAACACAAACTTGGTTGAGGACCTTGAGCACTTGCTTCCTGTAATATATCGTGAAATGCTGTGCAGCGGTTGCAGAGGAGAATTCGAAAATGTAAAAAGTTTCCGTCGGACGGACGACGGACGCCAGACGGCGAGCTATGACAATAGCTCACTTGAGCTTGAGCTCAGGTGAGGTAAAAAAAACTAAAGGGGTAGGGTCACGAAACCCCTTAATCGGCCCTGTTTCTTAACATTTGAATTGATGAAATATTTTTATTTATTTTGATACTTTGTCAAGTCCTTCACTCAATTATGTTTTGACATTTTGTAAATAATGCATTTATAGAAGCTTTTAGCCCTATGAAAACCCCGAAATCGGCAATTTTCCGTGAAATTGCTGCGAAACCTACATTTTTCTTTAAAATACGCATTGGCCACATGTATCGAGAAACATTAAAATTTAACAAATGAAAGATAATCATCATATCTCCTTGTCCTAAAAGTTTCATGTTTCTCGACGCATATGGCCACATCGACATTCTCAACTAAAGACACATTTTCGAGCATTTTTGACCATGATTTGTCAATTATGTCAAAATGACGTCATTTGATGACGTCACAATACCTCCTACGGTACTTCAGTAGGTGATATACTCCTTTCATTAAAAGCGGGAAACATTCATTATATTTAACGTGATATATCAAGTATTTTTCATTAAGTTTAATTTAAAGGAAAATTGCAGGGCCGTTTTAGGGGCTTCGTGGCCCTACCCCTTTCTGTTATCAAAAAATCTTGAAATTTCCAAACGTGGGTCCTGTAGCATCATATCCCATCCATCCTGCTACGTTTTTCGGTAAATTTTTTGGACATAATAATTTTCAAATTCTTTGGCCATATTACATTGTTTAGATAGAGGATCACTGACGAGGGTTAAGTACCCGAAACGTGCATGTCTGATCCATGCTGCGAATTGATCTGTTCTTAAATGATGCTATTGAATTAGAAGACACTTAACATTTGAACCACTTGGTGAGTGTCACTGCTGCTGTACCAAGAGTCTCCGAGGGCACATGTAGCCAAGTTCAATCAACATCGGTTGGTCGTCTGTCTCTTCAACGCATTCGAAAATTTCTGTTATCAAAAAATCTTGACATTTCTAAAACGTGGGTCCTGTAGCATCATATCCCACCAATCCTGCAGCGTTTTTCTGTACATTTTTCTTTTTTTGGACATAATAATTTTCAAATTCTTTAGCCATATTATATTGTTTAGATTGAGAATCACTTACGAGGGTTTAGTACCCGAAACGTGCATGTCTGATTCATGCTGCAAATTGATCTCTTCTTAAATGATGCTATTGAATTAGAAGACGTTTACATTTCAAATAGACAATGGTTTCTATACTTATTTGGCCATACAATGTAAGATCAGCAAATTTCATTGTTTTTCGAAGCCTTTTCCTAAAAAAAAACCGAAACAGGCTAATACAGGCTATTTTTAATATATGCTCAAAGTCTTTTTTAAATTAATTTTTTTCCGAAAAGCTAATAATTCGGATTCATACAAGCAGCAGAGTATATTGCTTTGCGTATTTTACAACCAGCATTTTATGGTGACATACTTACCAAAAAAGGATGGAAGAGGACAGAATTACCATCAAATTGTGTTAGATTTATCAAACGCTTTTTATACCTTTTGATATGATCCTTCTGTCACCAGACGAATTCTAGTGCTAAATAAGCACTAGACCAACTACACCAATTTGCAGCCTTGTACCAGAGCATCTTTAAAATGTGCACTCTGACTGACTGTGACGACAGGACTCCATGACGGGCCCCGTCCAAATCTCTTAACGTAGCTCGCGGGGAAGCTTTCATCACAATCAAATGTGTACGCAAGTTTCAGCCTCGAATTTTTTTATGTGCACATCTACGCTATGACGTCATAAACCTTACTTGATCGTAACGTCACGCTACGTTGCGCGACATTTATCGATAGGGCGCAAATTATGGCGTATTTTTTTAATACTTATATTTTCTAGTAAGCGTAGCGAGCCGAAATTTTTAAACATAAACTTTACATTGTGTCTAAATTCAGTCAATGTATTTAGACACGCTTGCAATGAGAACCGGAAACTTTGAGGGATGTTTGGTTATATTTTGACTATTTCTAGGGAATGGTATACATGTTTGAATGCAATTTTTTCTTCAAATATTACGTTGGAAATTAATGTTCTTTCATCCATCCTGCTCCATCCTTATCTAATTTCTTTATTGTACCATATAGACGGACGGAGAAGGCTTTACTTTTTTATTGTTTTTATTCACCATAACTTGTATGCTGACATAAAAATGCACATATATTCTATAGATAATGATAACATAATATTCCATATACATGTAAGACATTGCATGAAATATACAAGGTTATACGGTATTGTATATAATTTGGTTTCATCTCAGGATTATACAAGAGTATATCCTTAACATTTCTATCGTGATAAAAAATTATTGAAATTCAAAAGCTGTCGTGATTAGTTTTCAAAAATCAAATTTAAAGTTTCCCATCTGCTTTTAATTCGTTTACTCTTTTGTTCTGACACAAGGTACAATAAATATAATTCCAAATTTCTATAGGATCTGGTGAAGGCTTTACTTTTGATCAGTCTTTTTCTCGCTCTCCTTGTTGCTTGTTTCTCAGTGTGCACAATCGGGGAAAGCGGGGGGGGGGGGGGGGGGGGGGGGGGGGGGTTGTCCGACAGAAAAGGAGGAGGGGCTGCCTTATAAAATAAAATTAATCTTCTCAATACTTTTCAAATGATATGCAAAGCGGTGATTTACATTAAGAATTTAGGAATACATAGTGTCTGAAAGTTCGATTATGACAAAAGGCAAAGATTTGTATATAAATCAGAAAGCAGAGCGAACCGGAATTGTTTTGTAGGGGGACGACCAATTTGATCCTGAGGGGGGGGGGGGGGGGGACTGGCAATTTTTTTCGGGTCAGATTATTTATTTTCAACGCAGGGCCGGCCGGAATATTTATTTTCCAGTAACTAAAGATCAGAATATTTATTTTCAACATGTAACAATCCTGACAAGCAAAAAAAAAAAGGGTCATACTTTGGAGTCAAGGTCAGTGTTAAAAATTTGTCAAAGAGGCTACATATGTGCAAGTTGTTTGTTTGTTTGGATTTTTATTTTTATTTATTTATTTATTTATTCATTTATTCCTTTATTTTTTTCTTATCGGAAAAAAAGATACTGTACTGCCTTCTTGAAGAATTCCTGAACTCGGAGAAATAGAAATTTCATTTTAATGATGCAAATGTATATATATATAACGACAATCGAGGCGGCTGAACGTAATGATAGAAAACTTTATTTTTATTTAATTTACTTAATTTTATTTTTACATTAAGATATAAGGTCTAGTTCGAATACAGCCCATGTAATTGTTGATTAATTATCTTTAAAAAAAAAAGGGGGGGGGGGTCTGGATGTTTTAAAGAAGACCGTTACAGAGAATCAAACATTCCGCATACTCCTTGACGTCATGTTGACATATGCGATCTGAACACGCTGTGACTTTGACGTTGCGAGTAAAATTGACGCCGAAGCCACGCAAAACAAATTTTCAATCTTAAATTGCAAAAAATCTGCCGAGAAGACCTATCCATGTTTTTATATATTCGAATTCAGCTCATTCTCTACTTTTACGTGTAAGAAGGGCTTTAAGGACCTCCACAACTTAATGGAGAAAATGATAATGAAGCAAGCCGTGTTTTGCCTTTTGAATGAGTGCGGATTTTTGAATAATAAGTTGCAAAATGGCGATAAAAATTGCAAATTTCCCCTTAGAGACACAATAATCCGTAGAAATACAATACTCAACATGGCAACAATATTTTCGATCTCCCTTTTCACCCTCCTTGGTCAATTTCTAGATTAAAATTATTTTAGTTCAGAAAATGCATATTTTCGAATTAGAACGTCAATGCCGTCTTTGAGGCTTAAAATCTCGAAAAACTTCGTGAAATAATTACATGAAAATTATATCAAAGATTGATCAAATCTTAAATTTCATGTAGACAAATTTTCAGGCTATGTCTTCTCGCAAAATTTTCCGTGCCGTAACGCCGCGATGTACCTTAAGAGGCAAGGGCGGCGACAACCTGTCCTCTTTGAATCTTAGTCAGTAGTGTAAGGCGCCCCGATATGTTGGTCGGAAAACATCACGCGCAAATATGACGTCATGATGACGTCAGTACGTCAAGATGTCGTCAGTATTATGAAAACATACAATGGCGTCAGGTATACAATGACGTCAGTAATATGACGTTGTCTTCACTATGATGTCAGTATTATGACGCCAGGTACACTGACGTCAGTATTATGACGTCATGTATGCAATGAGGTTAGTATTTTGACGTCAAGTGGACAATGACGTCAGTATTATGATGTCAGCTTTACGTTGACGTCAGTATTATGACGCCAGCTGTACAACGCCGTCAGTATGATGATGTCGGGTATACAATGACGTCAGTATTATCACGTCACCTTGACGTTAGTATCGCATGCACTAGAACCTGGTCGTGTAGTTGAATTTATTTATAGAGCACGGGAATTCCAGATTAATTTATGGAATTTGGATATTCCAGTTATTTATAGAATGTGGAAATTTCGGAGTTATTCATAGAGTTCCACAGATATTTATATTACTGATGTATTTTTAGAATAAATCCAAATCTATATATGGGATTATTTCAAGGATATTCCCAAACTTTTTACAGGTGTGGCATTTTACCACTTCTATATTTAGAATTTTCACAAAATTAGGTACATACTGTTCACATTTTGATGCAGAATGTGCATATTAGGGTGCAATATATGTATATTTAGGTGCAAGAAGTACACACTAAGTTGCAGAATATGCAGGATATGCATATTAAGGTGCAGAATATGCACGTTTGGGTGCACGGTGTTCACATTATGGTGCAGGATGTACACATTATGGTGCAGGATGTACACATCTGTGTGCAGTATTTGCAGTTTTGGGTGCAGAATGCGCATATTTGGATGAAAGTACACATGAAGCTGCAAGGTGCAAGGTATGCATAGGGATGCAGAATATGCACCTGAGGGTTTCAAATTGTGTTGTGAAGGGTGAAGGACGTGCACATTTAGGTGCAAATTATGCAAGGTGTGCAAAATATGGCGCAGAATATGTAAATTAGGGTGCAGAATGTGCACAATTAGGGCACATGAGGGTGCGGCATTTGCAGTTTAAGGTGCCGAATGTGAACATAAGGTGCAAGATGTGCACAATAAGGTGCAGAAGTGCAAATTTAGGTGTAGATTGTGCACATTTAGGTGCGTGACGTGTACATTTCGGTGCAGAATGCTCATATTTAGGTGTTAAATGTATATATTATATGTAAAATGTGAATATTTAGGGTGTACTTAAATACAGAATATGCAATTTTACGGTACAGTGTGGTGCTGAATGAGGCTTGTGTACTATTATACATTTAGGTGCACATAAGTGTACAATGTGCACTTTTAGGGGATACTTAAGTGCTGAAAATGCACATTATGTTGTAAACAGGTGCTGAAATTGCACATTAGGGTGCATTTAGGTGCTAAAAGTGCAAACGGACAAAGGTAAGACGACGTGCTCTGCACAAATTCTTCGTTAAAGATTAAATAACCACCTGCGTATTCTGCTAAATGAAAAGTGACTATTGAGTCTATACATATATAAATAAGAAAAAGGTCATGTGACTTGTTTGGTCGGTTTATCCGCAAATTCAGAATGGCCTCCCAAGTGTTGGTTCATTTGTTCTTGATATTTCATCTGTTGTTTGGTATCGTATTTTTGTTGTTTTTCACGCTTTTGACGATGATATTTTCTTGGCATCTCCAAAAAAGGATCATAGACACCGTTCACATCTTTGTCTTGCATCATCATCATCAGCAGCAGCAGCAGCAGCGCTCTCTGGATACGTCTGTCCCATTCTAAAGTTTTTTGTCTGAATGAGGTTAAGGACGTTTCAACTTAATAAAAGGAACTTTGCTAACGTGTTACATCTTGCAACCCCAAGTGCACATTTTACACCACAAAGTGGTGAGCACATTCTGCACTAAAATGTACTTATTCTGCACCCAAAGTGTACAATCTGCACCCAAAAGTGCACATTCTGCACCAAAATGTGCACATTCTGCACAAATGTGTACATCCTACACCCTAATGTGCACATCTTGCACCTGAATGTGCACATCCTGCACTCAAATGTACACATTTTGTACCCTAATGTACACATATTGCATCCACATCTGCCCATTCTACATGTACACCTTAATATGCATATATTGCACTCAATTGTGCACATTCTATATCCAAATTTGCATATTCTGCACGAAAATATGCATATCTTGCACCTAAATATACATATCTTGCACCCAAATATGCTCATTCTGCACCCAAATGTGCACATTCTGCTCCAAAATGTGCACATATTGCACATTTATATGCACATTCTGCAACTACGAGGGCTGTTCGATAAATTCGTAGACAAATTAAATAAAACTTATGTCGTTATCGTCGAACATTTTGTTCATATACTAAATTATTCCTTTAGATTGGTTATTGTTGTTGTACAAACTTTAAAGCAATCGATCAATTATGATAGAAATGCGGTGTTTTTTCTTTAGGAGCGACTTCGGAAAGCGGCGTAGTAAATGTCGTTCAAAGCAACGTCACGCAAATTACGGAGTACTTATCATTTTTTACCTTTTGTTCTGTCTCTAAATTTGAAATCATATTGGCGCATAAGTCATTACACAAATGTAATTGTATGTCAATCGGCTCAAAAATTCATACTACAGAATGAAGTAGGCAATCATGCGATCAAATTATTCCCTGGTCCTATTCTATCGGTTCAAAGAAGACGCATTAAGAATTGCATTTAAGAACGTATGGATCACTCGGTTTTGCTTTCTCAGGTAGTCCAAACCATCCTCTTTGAATGATTTTTATCAAATTATCATCTTCTGTGCAAATTGAGGGTATATTGACGTGCGCTCGAATCATTTTCTTGCGTTCCATAGACTTTTTTCTCATATATAATGTCTTTTGTGGAGGTTGTATCAGCTTGAATAACAGATCAATGATTTCACGTTCTTAAAAATTGCAGGAAAACGTCATTATTTCAACGTATACGTACATGTATTAATGGCGCTTCTTGTAACAGTGATATCTAAATATCAATGCATCGTAAAACGTTCAAATTTCAGTATGATAACTTTAACTTACTGTCGAATAATAAATATATAGATTGACTTTCACGGCGTCCGCATTTAGATATAATAAAGGAATTATGCGCGTGTACACAATTTTCTATATCCCAGTTTTCGTATTGCGCCGCTAAACGTCACAACACTTAATTTAAGATAATTATTCAAATGACATATTTTTTCAGTAATCTTGATATTGTATGAATTGATTATAGTAAACCTCATGATTGTATTGTGAGAAAATTGTACGGTTACTGTCACGCATTTCTTAAATATTGCGATTGTCTACGAACTTTTCGAACAACCCTCGTATATGTGAACAATATGTACATTAATGTGTACACTCAATGAAAATTCAAAATATAGAAGTGGTAAAATGCCACTGTGACACCTTTAAAAATTTGGGAATATCCTTGAAATAATCCTATAACATAGATACATCAGTATTATTCGGTGTTCATAAGGGGACATCGCTTCTTCAAATCTTCGCCCTACTATATATCACAGGTCGAAGAATTGAAGTAATGATGCAATGATGCGAAGAATTAAAGTAATGATGCGAAGAATTGAAGTAATGATGCGACGAAACGATTATTTCTTCAAATCTTCGCATCATTTCTTCAAATCTTCGCATCATTACTTCAGTTCTTTGCATCATTTCTTCAATTCTTCAATTCTTCAAATCTTCGCATCATTACATTAAATCTTCAAATCTTCGCATCATTACTTTAAATCTTTAAATCTTCGCATCATTACTTCAAATCTTCAAATCTTCGCATCATTACTTCAAATTTTTAAATCTTCGCATCATTACTTAAATTCTTCAAATCTTCAATTCTTCGCATTTTGACTCTCAGACTGTTAGAAATAATCATTTTTGCGCTTTATCTTTCAATAACTCAATGATATATATATATATGATTTAATGAAGTGATTTACTGTATATTTAAGAAATAACAACTAGCTAGCCGTGGTTTATTGTCCAGTAATTCCACGTGTCGCATGAACCAATCAAATTATCACCGAGCCGCGAAGCTGCGAACGAGTGGAATTACTTGACAATGAATCACGGTTAGCTAGTTGTTATTTCTATTCTAATATAGAACGTGGATGGGCGGAGCTTAGCGCACTGGAAGTTTGTTGGAGATTTTACACCAGACGAGTTCTATGGTACATATAAGAAGAAAATTACAAGTCATATTAGAATAATCATTTTAAGTAACTTAATGCTTAAATATATATCTAATGCTGGAATTTTATTCATGTTGAATCTTAATGAATTATTTCCTTATGTAAAAATGGAGGGGGGGTCAATTTACAATTTCTTAAGAGGGTGACACGCCCGTATGTGAACCCGATTCAAAAATCTTGAATAGAAAAAAATATTGGATTTCTTGCTCAAGAGATTTCTTGATGTCCCATTTATAATAAAAGAAGAAAAAGCAACCAAAAGAATGAAAATAACAATACAAAATCACTCAGAAATATATTTATAAAAACAAAAATTATGGATTAATCACTTCGAAGATATCTCAATTTTTAAAATAATTATATTGTACAGTTGAAAAAGCATCGACTTACAACACGTTATTGTACATTTGATGCATTTGGGTTCCCACTCTTCCGAGTGTTTGTGGAAAAGAAGCTGAAAATGTATGACAATCACCCCTTCCATTTTTGCATTAGAAAATAATTCAGTAAGATTCAAAATAAATATAATTCTAGCATAAAATATATATTAAAGCATTAAGTTACCTTAAATGATAAATATACAGTAAATCAGTTCATAAAATCATATATATTTCATTGAGTTATTGAAAGATATAGTGCTAAAATGATTATTTCTGACAAAGTAAAAATGCGAAGAATTGAAAAATTTAAGTAATGATGCGAAGAATTAAAGATTTGAAGTAATGATGCGAAGATTTGAAGTAATGATGCGAAGATTTGAAGATTTAAAGTAATGATGCAAAGATTTGAAGATTTAAAGTAATGATGCGACGATTTAAAGATTTGAAGTAATGATGCGAAGATTTAAAGTAATGATGCGAAGATTAGAAGATTTAAAGTAATGATGTGAAGATTTAAAGATTTGAAGTAATGATGCGAAGATTTAAAAAATTAAATCAATTTTTTTTTCAGAAAAAAACTTATGTCTCTCCCCTCCCTCTAAGGGCCAAGATGATGTGAAACCTTTGAGTCATGGGCAACATCATACTCAAACATGAAAGTGATTCATTGTATTGTTTGAGGTAAAGCCCAAACATGATTAGCATATACAATTTCATATTTAGTGAAATTGACTTTGGTCACATGACCTTGGATATCTATGGGTGATCTGAAAAATATATTGTATGGATCATGCGCAACAAAAAACTGAATTAGTGATTGGATACACGATTCAAAATATAAATCCTAAACATGATAAGCATAACAATTTCAGCCTGGACATGATTAGCATATACAATTTCATTACCAAAGTAAGAAGTGACCTTAATCATGTGACCTTGGGACAATGTGATAAGAAACATTTAGTCCTGAGAAACAACGGATTAAAATATGAAAACAATTGTAAGAAGGGTTCAGCAGATATAGCCCAGACAAGATTAGTACGTACAATTTCATTAAAAAGAACTAAATGATCTTGACCTTGGGCACATGACCTTGGGTCAAGATGATAAGAAACCTTGAGCAACAGCATTCTAAAGTATCAGAGCGATCCAGTATACGATTCCACAGATATAGTCCAGATTCAATAGTATTTACAATTTCATTAAAAAATGTAATATTTGACCTTGACCTTAGTAAATGACCTTGGATCAAGGTGGTGTGAAACCTTTGGGTCATCAGCACCATCATACTAAAATATCAAATGATCCGATTACAGTTCAAAAGATTAAGCCTGGACATAATACACATAACAAATACAATTTCATTTAAAATACATGTATACTAATTGACCTTGACCTTGGTAACATGATCTTGAGTCAACGTGATGTGAAACCTTCGGGTCATAAGCAACAACATACTAAAATATAAAGTGATCGTGCAAACGGTTCAAGAGATATAGCCCGAACAGGAATGCATGTACAATTTCATTAAAATTGTACTACAGTACATTACCTTGGTCACATGACCTTGTGTCAAGGTGATGCAAAACCTTCGGGTCATAAGCAACAACATACTAAAATATGAAAGTGATCCGGCAAACGGTTCAAGAGATCTAGCCTGAACTTGAATGTATGCATAATTTCATTAAAAATGCACTAAGTGACCTTGACCTCGGTCACATGACCTTGGGTCAAGGTGATGTGAAACCTTCGGGTCATAAGCAACAACATACTAAAATATGAAAGTACTCCGGCAAATGGTTCAAGAGATCTAGCCCGGACAGGAATGTATGCATAATTTCATTAATAAAACACCGCTAAAGACGGTATGGCCGGATTGCAAAGAAAGTTTTTGTCACTAACTGGGACAAGGTCAATAGGTCAAATAACACAGCATAAATTGAAAGGTGTTGTCAGAGGTACATAGTAACCTACATGTATCAAATAAAGTTTCTACTGCATACAGTTCCATACATTTTGCTTAAACCAGGAACTTTAACCAAAATCCTTAACTAGGTCAAAGTCCAAGGTCAAGGTCACTAGGTCAAATGTTACGGCATAAATTGAAAGGTCTTGTCATGGGCAACCTACATGTATAATATAAAGTTTCTACTGCATACAGTTCCATAGATTTTGCTTAAACCAGAAACGTTAACCAAAATCTTTGAGTAGGTCAAATTCAAAGGTCAAGGTCACTAGGTCAAATGTTACGGCATAAATTGAAAGGTCTTGTGATGGGCAAGCTTCATGTATAATATAAAGTTTCTACTGCATATAGTTGCTTAGATTTTGCCTCAACCAGAAACTTTAACCAAAATCTTTAACTAGGTCAAAGTCCAAGGTCAAGGTCACTAGGTCAAATGTTACGGCATATATTGAAAGGTCTTGTCATGGGCAACCTACATGTATAATATAAAGTTTCTACTGCATACAGTTCCATAGATTTTGCTTAAACCAGGAACTTTAACCAAAATCTTTGAGTAGGTCAAAGTCCAAGGTCAAGGTCACTAGGTCAAATGTTACGGCATAAATTGAAAGGTCTTGTGATGGGCAAGCTTCATGTATAATATAGAATTTCTACTGCATATAGTTGCTTAGATTTTGCCTCAACCAGAAACTTTAACCAAAATCTTTAACTAGGTCAAAGTCCAAGGTCAAGGTCACTAGGTCAAATGTTACAGCATAAATTGAAAGGTCTTGTCATTGGCAAGCTACATGTATAATATAAAGTTTATACTGCATACAGTTCCTTAGATTTTGCCTCAACCAGAAACTTTAACCAAAATCTGTATTTAGGTCAAAGTCCAAGGTCAAGGTCACTAGGTCAAATGTTACGACATAAATTGAAAGGTCTTGTGATGGGCAAGCTTCATGTATAATATAAAGTTTCTACTGCATTTAGTTGCCTAGATTTTGCCTCAACCAGAAACTTTAACCAAAATCCTTAACTAGGTCAAAGTCCAAGGTCAAGGTCACTAGGTCAAATGTTACAGCATAAATTGAAAGGTCTTGTGATGGGCAAGCTTCATGTATAATATAAAGTTTCTACTGCATATAGTTCCTTAGATTTTGCCTCAACCAGAAACCTTAACCAAAATGTTGACGGCAGACGGACGGACGGACAGACGGACAGACAGACAGACGGACGGACGGACATCGTCAATCTATAGACCGGAATTGCTTTGCAATCCGGCCAAAAATTGACTAAGTGACCTTGACCTTGGTCACATGACCTTTGGTCAAGGTGATGTGAAATCTTTGGGTCATAAGCAACAACATACTAAAATATGAACGTGATCCGGTAAACGTTTCAAGAGATATAGCCCGGATAGGAATGTATTCATAATTTCTTAAAAAATTAAAAAATGCACTAAGTGACCTTGACCTTGGTCACATGACCTTGGGTCAAGGTGATGTGATAAGCAACAACATACTAAAATATGAACGTGATCCGGTAAACGTTTCAAGAGATATAGCCCGGATAGGAATGTATTCATAATTTCTTAAAAAATTAAAAAATGCACTAAGTGACCTTGACCTTGGTCACATGACCTTGGGTCAAGGTGATGTGAAATCTTTGGGTCATAAGCAACAACATAATAAAATATGAAAGTGATCCGGCAAACGGTTCAAGAGATATAGCCCGGACAGGAATGTATGCATAATTTCATTAAAAATGCACTAAGTGACCTTGACCTTGGTCACATGACCTTGGGTCAAGGTGATGTGAAACCTTTGGGTCATAAGCAACAACATACTAAAATATGAACGTGATCCGGTAAACGTTTCAAGAGATATAGCCCGGATAGGAATGTATTCATAATTTCTTTAAAAATGCACTAAGTGACCTTGACCTTGGTCACATGACCTTGGGTCAAGATGATGTGAAACCTTCGGGTCATAAACAACAACATACTAAAATATGAAAGTGATCGGGCGAACGGTTCAGGAGATATAGCCCGGACACGATGTGTGAGAGACGGACAGACGGACAGACAGACAGACAGACAGACAGACGGACGACGAAGGCAAAACCAATATGTCTCCTCCCCGTTGGGGGGAGACATAATTGAAGTAATGAGTGGAAGATTTGAAGAATTAAAGAAATGATGCGAAGAATTGAAGATTTGAAGAAATGATGCGAAGAATTGAAGTAATGATGCGAAGATTTGAAGAAATGATGCGAAGATTTGAAGAAATAATCGTTTCTTCGCATCATTTCTTCAAATCTTCTCATCATTACTTCAATCTTCGCATAATTACTTCAATTCTTCGCATCATTACTTCAATTCTTCGACTGGTGATATATATATTAGGGCGAAGATTTGAAGAAGCAATGTCCCCTTATGAACACCGTAGTAATAGAAATATCTGTAGATTTCCACATTCTATGAATAACTACGAAATTTCCACATTCTATAATGAATCCAATAGAATTTTATTTAACAAATCGGTATATGCTCACCCTTAGAGACACTTTTAATGTGCTTTTGGTCTTTGACATCGCGCATGGCCGACTGTTGACTTCCGGTGACGTTAAAGCTAAATTTTCTTGAATTACAATCTATTTGACTGATTTATGGATAATCAATATAAAAATCTTATTCCGTTTTTAAAAGGAGAAATCTCCTGCGCTTATTTATACAATCTGTTCTTTCGAAAGCAGTCAACCAGAACAAAGAAACAGAGGACTTTTCCTTAGAAGGTGAAATCACTTTGTTTCGTCACGCATCATTGCGTTCAATGTCTGAGTGATGAAAAGATAATTTTGGAGTTTTAATTGAGTGAATTTTACTATTTCGAGGGTTATAACGTTTTATCTGCACAAGCGGTAACCTTTCATTATTAAGGACATAACATTTTTGTTCAGTATATGTATTATTTGATTTTAATCATTAGTACAGTTTTGTCAAGTTTGGTATACTATAAGTGATTATCTTTGTATAGCAGGCTCTGTTTGGATCACTCCCTTTTTCATTATAAACTTCCTTTATCATTGGTAAATGTGCTACACTTGTAATTATGTTCCCAGAAACGTGTGTTTTTAAAGATTATCTTTACCTTATCCAAGTTCGGTCAATCTACATCCGTGTACCAGCGCATTTGTAAGAGTTGAACACTGACTTTATGTGACGACTGGAGTCCATAGCGGGCCCTGTCAGCACTTAGTAAGAGGAGGCAGGGTTCCCTGACCCCTTATCCCATTGGATTTGCCTTATGTTTTGATGTCACAACTGATCTGTTACTTGGGGGCCATGCATTTAGCAGTCTTGTTTGTGTCATAATCTTATTAAGTGAGGTGGCTATTATGAATCTGATATCAGGTTTCGTGTTTTACTTTCATCCACTGTGTAAGCCATTAGTGCACTCTTTGAGACAGCATGTAACTTAACAAATGCGCACTTAATCCATTAATTATACCATTTGTGTCTTACGTGATAGATGACCACCTGAGTCTGCAACGGTTGTCCATTGGTTTCATCATGTAAGAATGAGGTAAGCTAAAGACAATACTTCCAAGATATCATATTAGAATAATGTTTCTCATCTCTTATCCAGGATCTAAGCTTGATATAAAGTGAATATTCTGTTTAAGGAATATTTACTCACCTCTGATCATACATATAAGGTATGTATATGGTGAGTGTTCTATTGATAGGGTGTTTACTCATCTATGATCCAAGATAAAAGGCATGTATATGGTGAGTATTCTATTGATAAGGTGTTTACTCATCTATGATCCAAGATATAAGGTATGTATATGGTGAGTGTTCTATTGATAGGGTTTTAACTCATCTATGATCCAAGATATAAGGTATGTATATGGTGAGTGTTCTATTGATAGGGTGTTTACTCATCAGTGATCCAAGATATAAGGTATGTTTATGGTGAGTGTTCTATTGATAGGGTGTTTACTCATCTATGATCCAAGATATTAGGTATGTATATGGTGAGTGTTCTATTGATAGGGTGTTTACTCATCTATGATCCAAGATATAAGGTATGTTCATGGTGAGTGTTCTATTGATAGGGTGTTTACTCGTCTATGATCCAAGATATAAGGTATGTATATGGTGAGTGTTCTATTGATAGGGTGTTTACTCATCTGTGATCCAAGATATAAGGTATGTATATGGTGAGTGTTCTATTGATAGGTGTTTACTCATCTATATTCCAAGATATATTGTATGTATATTGTGAGTGTTCTAATGATAGTATGTTAACTCACCTCCGATCAAGGATCTAAGGTTTTCATATTTGAGTGTTTTATTGATAGTATGTTAACTCACCTCTGATCAATGATATAAGGTATAAATATGTGAGTAGCTGGAAGCATCTTTGTTCAATCAATCAATCAATCAAATTCTTTATTTTATGAAAGTCTCTCGATAAGCAGTAAGCTTTCCTTGGTTAAGGCTTTCTTTCGAAATAGCATATACATTTCTCACACATGGATAAGAAAAGTTCCTTCTTGTATAAAACCCTCTCTCTCTCTCTCTCTCTCTCTCTCTCTCTCTCTCTCTTGTTTACAATAGTCATTTTAAAATAGCCACTGATCTTTACGTTTTGAAATAATGAATTAAAGTACTAACGTCTTAAAAATTTCAACGCAGTACCTGCAATTCTAATAGACACAGGTTTGGGATTCTATAAACGCGGTTCTGAATATTGTAATGATTTCTCGAACATTTTTGTATTATGTCTTTGAATTGTCATATCATTGTTCGAAGCAAATCTGAAATTATAGTTTTCTGTAGACTGAAAAACAAATCACTTATAATATACAATATATAAGCCGGTGTCATCCCTTGTTTAGCTTTGTAAAGTGTAATACGTTTAGTAAATTTGAGTCTTTCGTATATATATGGTCAGTCGTCCAAGTTGTTCAAAGAGTGGCATAGAGGGAGAATCAGGAGGCAAATCGAGTATAATCCTTGCAACCCGTTTATGCAGTTTGAGTAATCTATCTAATTGAGCTTTAGTTTTAAACTGTTAAGCAGTAGTCATTCACCGAATTACTCAGAAATCATGAGGTATTTTGTAAAATAAAACACATTGGCAGAAAAACATAAATCAAATGGAATGCATTTGTTACAAAAGCGATAATAAGCAACAAGCAAATAAAACTAAACGAATTCGCCGTTAAATGGCTGCGTGCACATATATCTTGTGAGTGGTGCGTAAAATGAGCTTCCATTGACCCAAGATATTTTATTAGGCTTACTTTTCATAAATAGTGGCATAACGCAGGAGAAAATATTGCACCGCATTCGCAGAAAATGCTTCAACACAAAAATCCTTACGAGGTATATCAATGATACCGGAACCTGCTATCGACTGGTTACGCATCAGGAAATCAACCACCAATATTTCAAAATTCAAAAACGAATCATATGATTATCAGAATTTTTCTTTTGTAGACGTTTTCAGTCAAGAGACACAGTTTTCTTACAAACCAGAAGCGGATGATTCTTTGCTCAAATGCTGTGGAATTTGAAGATACACATAACAGGATGATCACTTTTTGATTTACACTTGAAAAAAAATTCGCTGTTTTAGTAAATGTACATATTTAATAATTGATTTCTATCAATCGTAATATTCAAGTAACTGATAAAATTATAAGTTATAAATTTTGACTAGTATATCATGTATATATGACAGTCAAACCTAAGTGAAAGTTCAGTCAACTTCGGTTGATCGTTTCTTCAAGGCATTCGAAAATTTCTGTTACATGTATCAAAATTTCTTGAAATTTCTAAAACGTTGGTCCTGCATCATATCCCACCCATCCTGCTCGTCTTTCCGTACATTTTAGACATACTAACTTTCACACTCTTTGGTCAAATAACATTGCTTAGATTAAGGATCATTGACGAGGGTTAAGTACCCGAACGTGCTTGGCTGGTCTATGATGCAAATTTACCTGTTCTTAAATTATGCTTTTGAATTTGAAGACGTTTAACTAAAATAAGATGAAAAATTAGCAAAAATGCAAATTTTAGCAAAATTGGAACGCATATTTTGAATTGACCTTAAACTTAGAGTCAATGATCTTAACAAATTTTGGAAATGCTAAAACAAAGAATAATTTCTTCTGTTGTCCCTACATAAAGTTCAAGTAATATAAGTAGTTTTTAAAAGATGCTCAAAATCAATTTGAAAAGATGTAGTCTTCATGCATCGAATGAAAAATTGACATGACAACCATTTTTGACCTAAAATGTAGGAAAGCAAAGCAAGGTCCCACTTATTTTTTTCATTGAATCCATTTATCAGATAAAATATATTTTGTTCCGACAACAGTGAAGGTGTTATCAGCCTGACATTTTGTGTTATTTTGCTTAGAAATAGTAAATATTGACAAAATAAGCTTTAATTTTGACTGTATTTTTGCCAATTTTTGACTGATTTTGATTTGATATGATTCGGCTAATTGAAAGAACTATATAACAAATATTCAATTTTCTAAAAGTAGAGTTTTTAAAGATTATAAGTTGTTAAAAACAATAAGCTTTGACGATGGTTTCCATAACAACACCATAACCAAAGATGACTTATATTACTATTGTTTTGGTGCTATGAATAAATAGACCTTGTTACCATGGCAACCGTAATTGTTATCTTCGAAAAATTGGTATTTTTGTATCCAGTGCATTACAATACCAATATTAGAGAAAATCATAAAAATCCATGGCATGCTATTTCCAAAATATTTTGGACCTTATAGAGAATTGATATTAAGTTCTGATCATTATGTACTCCGAGGAGTTACTTATATGAGGTTTTAATATCGGAAACCCATGTCTGATGCATGAAAATTGGTTTGAAAGTTTCTTCAAGGAGGAGAAAAGTTCTTCTGTTTTATTCATATTAACACTTATTTCTTGTTGCAGTGTGGAGCAATCAAAATTCGTTTCCCGCAACTTGATGTTTGATAAGTGTCTTACAGTAATTACTTCTTTCTAGCTCTGTCACCTAAAAGAAGCTTTGCTTTGGCCATTTATAAATTTGACATCATATATAATTTTGTTTAGTTTTTTGGGGGGATAAACTTGCCATTTCATCGAAAAATATCATCGAAATTAAAGGATGTTAACATCTTACAACCTTTTCTCCGATTCTATTTTGAACATAGATTATATTTGGATATGCTCACTCTATGTAACGTGCGACTGCGGGAATTCATTTTCTACGGTAATCGCGACACTTTTTTACGGTGAATCTTTCATTTAATTGAGAAATCGGGTGATAAAATACAGATTCCGACCTCTTCTTAGGTTTATTTTGTAAAATCATTTTGTATTTTCTTCTATTACCATCAAATGCTTACATATTTAAGAAATTAAGCAATCTGAATCGCGTTTCTAACGGCAAAAACCGCCAGAAGCATGAAATTCTAGCGATTTTTAGTCTTTATGTCCCCAAAACTCAGTATTTAAATGAAAATACTAATGTTATCAGACAAAGATATGTTTTCATGTTAGAAATATACCAGAATAAGATATATAAAAGTCTTTATTTCATCTTTAAGTCTTCTTTAGAAAAGTTTACTTGTCCCGTGTTGCGACACTTTTTTACGGTATAAAACCGTATTAGGCGACACTTTTTTTATTGTAATCGCGATAGTTTTTTACGGTATAGGCGACTGTTTTTTAAGGGAAGAAAAAATATAAATATTGTATGAAAACATACTTTCTGTTCATATAATATCGTCCATAACACGTGTAAACGTTTTACTTAGCATTAGAAATACATGGTATACGTATATGAGATATGTGAATAGACACAGAGACATGTATGCTTTTAATTTATCCAGGTACTGAAGCAGTTTTGCAGTATCTTGCTCCCCGATTAGCCCCGACTTAATATTTTGATGACATTGGGGAAGTTGGCACTGTAAGATCCTAATTGACTGTAACACCGACTCTGTCCCGATTACAATACGACTTGCCTTCCACAATCTACCCACGACTTCACTCCGACTTGGCCCCGGTCTACCGTTCCGATTTAGCTACGAACTGCCCCGACTCACCACGACTTGAATAGACAGCTGCAGTGCTCCAATTTATACGACCTACCACGATTAAACAACGAATTCTGCCGACATAACTACGACTTGTGTTGCAAATTGATATATGATTCTTTATAGTATCAGTCTTTTTGGAACCATTTTTGGTAAAGTCGGGGCTTAGTCTTTGTGAATCGGGGCTGAGTCGGGGTTAATCGTAGCTCAGTTGCGAGGGTCTGTTCCCGATGAACCTCGACTGAGCTACGTTTTACTCTTGCTTACCTCAGACCTCCCAGACCTTGCCCCGACCTAGATAAGTCGGGGCTGAGCCCTAAAAAGTATAAAGCCCCAGTCACATTGTACCCGACTTGTGAAGTTGGTGTGAATCGGGGCTCTGTCGGGTGAGTCGTAGCTTGGTCAGGGCGACTCGGAGTGGGTCATAGCTAAGTCGGGAAGGTCGAGGAGACATCCCGACAAATGAATACATGTGCTTTGTCGGAGCTCAGTCCCGACTTATTACGTCGGGGATAGGTTGCAACAAGGTCGGGTTTAAGTCGGCGTAAATCGTAGCTCAGTCGGGGATTATCGGGAACAGACCTTCTTCGCGACTGATCTAGGATAACAAATATGGATCGTGACCATATCCCTATATACAGCACACACTCGATAATTCAGAAAATCATTCACCCCGACTTAGCCCCGACGCACCAAGACTAAACCTCGACTTTACCACGAGTCGTCCCTACCTTCTTTATTGAAACCAATCGAACTACGACTGATGAAGACAGATAGACAAACTGCTCGATTTAGCCTTGACTTGTGCAAATATTACTGGTACTTTAAAAGAATCGTATACATACATTTTGTATCTACATATGTAAATGAATTTGCAACGCACGTAGTAGTAATGTCGGTAGAAGTCGTTGTTCAATCGTAGTAGGTCGGGGATCAGTTCTGGCTGTTTGCGTACATTTTTGTAACGGCTTAAGATTATTCATATTATGAATATTTTAATAAGTAAAAATCACATTTACAGCATCATACTTTATAGTAGTTATACATTTCCGTCATTTTATTTTTGCGAAACCGGGACTTTTATTTTCGTTTGACCTCCCCCCCCCCCCCCCCCCAAGAATATAAACCTATGCCCAAACCTTTTACCATTGTGCAATACGTTTTCGTAGATTTCAAATCACCGAGCAGATTATACGAGAACCTGAAATTACTAGACTATGTATCATGCGCTTTATAAAAACGATATAGATAACATGTTCTTTAAGAAAGGAGGGGATCTCCAACAACACCTAGTTGCAGCACCAACAGCAAAACACCAAAACACCCACTGTAAAAACACAAAGAAGACACACACAGAAAGAGACTTAATGGTACAAGGAATGTCAAATTACAGAGAAATATCAAACACAAATGACTACACATAAACCAACGAGACCAATGGGCAATCAGTGCCGACTTAGCAGACGATGTGGCTATCCTGGAGTACGTGCGCACAACCCTCCCAATTTTCCGATTTCCCAAAGGTTTCGAAGAACGTTCAATTGTGGTGTAAACAACCTCCTCACTGTTAGATGACCACACACAAACAAGACAGCAAAACGCAGGGGCCCAAGCAACATAGATGAATATGTAAATCGATATAAAAAGAGGGCGTACGTTATAGTACGTTTATTTACACTCAAGTCTTTCAAACAAGGATATGAAACAGGAACATGTTTTCTTTCATATATAGATGGTTAATTTCATCTCTTTATGACAATTTGGTTCGTATTATCCTATTTTCAAACTTGGATTCTATGCAGGTTATCTGTATAACAACACAACTTATCATTATGTAGACCATTTATCCCTTTGATTTGTACCCTTGAAGTCGTATGATGTTGTATATTTTTTACTATTTGTGTGCATAGGGACTTGTAAGAAGTTACTGTCCTTCCAATGAGATATCTGTCAGATAAATGATATAATTATTTTTTCACCTGTAGAAAAAAAATGTCTAATTACCGTAAAAAATAATCGCAGGTTCAATTCTATCACCATCAAAAACAGTCGCTATACCCGTAAAAAGTGTCGCCATTACCGTAAAAAAGTGTCGCCTGAATGTAAGTTATTTGTATTTTTCTGGCAGAAAGCATAACCAAACGACATTCAAACAATTGTGTGTCTTTTATCCTATCAAACCGAACATACACATGACTGATGCATCGAAGATTTGTTCGATTTACGTTTAAAAATGTCAAAAAGGCATAAAGAGGAAAATCTTGCAAAAAACACTGCTTACTCATCTGTTATGCTTTGGAGTTATAGATGTAGATATTATGTACACATATTGATACTTATTTTTAAAGAAGTTACTAAAACGGATAGAGTTTTTGGGAGAAAACTCTAGAAACACACTAAATTACCCATAATGCATCAAAAAACAGAAGAAAATAGTCGCGATAACCGTAAAAAATGTTATATCGCAGTCGCACGTTACATATAGTGATGCTACTGAATCGACCCTACAGGAAAATTAGAGCCGCGTATTCCTTGTAAAGTAAATAAACAAATTTGAATTCAAAAAAATATAACCAGAGGGCGCTAGAGAAATGAATGTGGGTGGCTTATATGAAAAGCACTTTGGCTGGAAGCGTCACTGATGAGGACTTAATATCCAAAACACGTATCTGGTGCATGAAAATTGGTTTACTCTTCAAGAATGTATAGAGTTGGAACTCACCGTATTATTTCTATTGATTGTATGTTAAATGACCTCTGAGACAGGATCTACGGTATTTTATACTATTACACTCCGATCCAGGATCTACGATAAGTGTTCTGTTAATAGGATGTAAAATCACCTCTGATGCAGGATCTAAAGTTAGTGTTAACTCACCTCTGATCAAGGATATAGTAGGATGTTAACTCACCTCTGATCCACGATATAAGAGGATATTAACTCACCTCTGATCCAGGATCTAAGGTATGTATAAAGTCATGGCTCTAGTGATAGGATGTCAACTAACCTCTGTTCTAGGATCTAAGGTACTTATTAAGCGAGTGTTCTGTTGATAGGATGTTAACTCACCTCTGATCCAGGATCTAAAGAATTCATCAAGTGAGTGTTCTGTTGATAGGATAGCTGAGTTCGACCTTGTGGTGTCAAAAGCCATATGAGAAGAATGAACCCAATGCTTCCAAAGATATTTCGTAAACATATCTGAAGTTTTCTATCTAGCTCACGTGATCGTCCACTCCCGTCAAGTTCAAATGCATCAATGTTGTTCCATGTACTTTTCGGTCCACTTCCTATATTGAATGAAATGTTCAACACGATTATTAGCCACAGAAACGGCCCACGTCACTTGGCTATTTGGTTGGTTTGAGTTCGTTAGCCGCGGTACCTTCTATATGATAAATCTGGGGTCCAAATTAAGGATATGGCCGGCACGAAACGGCAAGTTTTCCAGGGAATAGCTGATTCTGTCTAACTCGCAAAAACTAATCGATCGGCAATCATATTTTACCTTGATAAGCTTGAAAAGGCCGTAATTCCTCTTGCCTCCGCAATCGTCTCCGTTTTCACTGCGTCAGGTCAAACACGTGACACCCCGATCCAAACATATGATGCCTCATATGAATGACATCTGACACGTGACACCTCGATCCATTCAAATGACTGACACCTGACATATGACACTTCGATCCATTCATATGATGCTTCGTCGCCGTTTCACGGGTGTCACGCATGAGTGTAAATTTGCCGGTCATATCTTGAATTTGGGTCCCGGATTTATAAGTAATAAGATTCTACATAAGAGAAAATATAATTCTAAAATCGTGAGATAAATAGTGTATCATGTACCTAAAACTTATCATTTAGAATTCATTTTAATTGATAGTCAGTCTGATCATACCTGTAAAGGAATATTGTCTTTGATGATTTATTTCCAACTCTGGAAGCTTCATGACATCTTCGTAAGCCTTTGCTTTTAAGAAATGAGCAAAAATTGCAGACATAAACAGTACCTATGAAAATATGAAAAAATCAAATTAAAAAGTATTAGGTTATATAAAGTAGATGTGTAAAAAAAAACCTCGTACGTAAGAATGAATCTATGCCGTTGGGGAAACCGTTTTACGACATGTCGACATACATGTAATAAGGTTGAATAATATTATCAAATAAGTTGCCGAAGAAGAGGTCGTAACGCTCATCTATGCACCCTTTTTGTGCACTGATAGCATTTGACCTAAAGACATTTAGCTATATGTACCCGCCTGTGCCCCATACAACCTGACCGTTTTTGTTGTTTTTGTTTTCTATAATTGTTTATTTCATTCTAACCTTCAACCAGGCATTAATTTCTAGCTAATAAGAAGTAATGAGAAAAAGAAGATCATGACGACAATCTCAACAGCACTCACAATAGAGCATCAAACTGAGCATCGATGAACCCCTAGCAAGCTAGAGGTGGGGCCAAGTGCCCGAGAGGAGTAAGCATCCCCTGTTTGGCTAGCCGCATCCGCTGCCGATGTTCCCGCACAAAACTGAAAAGCAATATCTACAAAACATATGCCTCAGACATAACCTTAGACACTGCGTCTGAGGTTATGTCTATATAGAAAGTGCTATGGTGACCATGTCAGGGAAAGACATTTAACTAACAAATACGCCTACCATCCTCTTGAAAGATTATCTAATATATCATATTACCTTTAGTGGACCGAAGAAGCAATCACTCAAAAATCCAAATAAAATTGAGAGCAGCCATTGGTTTGATAAAGCTCCGCCCCACTGAAGGCTGTACAGGAAGATGAAGAATATACTGCACATCATAACACATATAACCAATAGCCAGTTAAAGACAATCAAAATGGAATATTTATTTCCTCCTGATGATCGGTGTTTACGGAGTTGAGGCGCATCTGCTCTACTTTGCCTGCATCTTTGAAAACAATATGTAATCAGTGCTATCGGCGGAACGACGATAAGTGCACTTACAATCCCTGTCAGAATCTGCTGGTAGTTTATAGAGATTGGCCCGATTGTTATTCCGTATACAGGAATGTTTTTCACAGAATTATACCACATAGCACTAGCAAGCATTGAAAGAAGTAAGGATGTTACTAAGGTATACAACCTTCTGGTTCTTGTAAAGTGGTCATATTTTGGCAGAAAGAAAACTGAAAGTAGAAGAATATCGTCGAAGAAGCGAACTTTTGTGACTTGACTGAAAAGCACATGTTCCTCTCTAAATATGACATTTGAGGGCCTCAGGCACTTGTATCGAGTTCCAGTTAAATTTCTTCCATCAACATTGCTGTCCGTCAGAAAAACGTACCTGAAATTAGTATAAATACATCATGTAAGTTATGCTGACGAGGGATGATTTTTTGTTCTATTTGTCCTGCATTTTTGTGTACGTCATGGATTTTTTTTGGTGCTTTCGCACGTGGATGGGATAGACTGGACTTTGCTATAAATGCTGTTCTCATTTGAAAGTATACTTTTGCTCGGAACCATGGGCTGGATCCCTTTCTGATAACTTGGGAACCCCCCCCCATCCACTCCGCGAATATTTTTTCTAGATCAGCCATGCGTATGTGAATGTAATATGGAAGTTATACCATAGATGGTGTACACAGCTTTTTCTTTATCATCGTATATCATCATATGATGATATATACACATCAATTTATCAAATAATAAGAAATGAAAATTTCCAACAAAAACGTCTTTTGGAAGAAAATGGTTCGAATATAAATAAAAGGATAATTATCCTGCCCGAGATGTTCAGTGTGAGAGACGGTCTCTCTACTTTCGCGGCTATTCAGGCACTCATCAAATGAGCGAAATAGTTGTCGCATACTTGTTAGTATATTACAATATAACAATCAGCGAAGTCAAAATTGAAAATCGGCAGAATCATACAGTGAACTCTTCAATGTAGAAATTTAAAAATTTTGACTCCTGTCACTGTCCTTGGGTATAAAATATTTTTCAAAGCCATAAGACGGATATTTACTGATGATGGACTTGACCCAAACTGAAAATTCTAGATCCGCCTGCATTTATTTAACCAAGAAAATATGGTTCGACACCCCATGGCCTCGATCAAGGTGAAACTTATCTAATATCCGGACAATTCACGAAATTAAATGCTTTATTTTATTGAATTGATATTTAAAGAATAAAAATAATATACTTTACATTTTACATACCTGCCCCTGCTTTAATGGCGGATTTTTTATTCGCCTCGTATTGCTCACTATATCAAGTTTTTGATTAAATGCCTATTTTCAGCTCACTTGGCATTCAAATTTCTGTACTCATGTGTTTGAATGGATCACTGCCGAATCTAGAGGTGATTCATAGTGTCATCAAACCTCCCCCTTTCCCCCCTTTGTGGTCATAATTTTTTTTCTTATATCATGAATCTGCGTTGAATAATTGATGATTATTCAAACCATTTCGCTGGCTCGCTGCCTCTCGCCAACTTTCAAGACTTTTGCACCACTATTCCAAAATGTGCATGGGCATCGGACTAAATGTTTGAGAATCCATGATAGCAGATATAGAAAGTAATTCTGAAAAAAAAATAGTTGGCTCCCTTTCGCTCGCTAGTCATCTAATTAGAACCGTCGGAACGATATGAAAAAATCAACATGTCCGCTAAGAGGCACCGTAGAAAAGAAAGAAATAAAGAAGAAAAAATAGCTGCATATAAACGCTTTCACTTCGTTTATACTAACTTAAAGGAATACATCATTTTATCAAAGTAAATGTCACATGAGCCGATTTGACTAAAATATTTCCTCTCTTTTCAAACCTATTGAAAAGTATTCTAAAATACAAATTAAAGTAGAAAATGTTATGATCGCTGAGCGATATAGTCCCCTACCGGCGGCATATATTTATGTCCTGCAACTCTGCCTATGAATTACTCTTCAATTAAACATATATGAGTTTAAATTAAACTTACTGTCTGTGCAGCTCAGTTCTGAGGTTTTATCTGCTTAATCTATTCGAAAAAGAGGTCAAGCGTGACGAAAGTTGAACTTGCTCTGTAGCTATCCAAGACTAAGCTGAGTATCAAATTTCACCTGAATATCTCTATTTGCTGCAGAAAGAAGTCTGGAAAACTGACAAAAACTGAATTTTCCAAGTCATCAAGGGGCATAACTCCTCGAAAAATGGGTCAAGCGTAATGAAAGTCAAACTTGCTCTGTAACTATCCAAGACCAAGCTGTGTATCAAATTTCATCTGAATATCTCCATCCGTTGCAGAAAAAAGTCCGGAAAACTGACAAAAACTGGATTTTCCAAGTCATCAAGGGGCATAACTCCTCGAAAAATGGGTCAAGCATGACGAAAGTCAAACTTGCTCTGTAACTATCCAAGACCAAGCTGTGTATCAAATTTCATCTGAATATCTCTATCCGTTGCAGAAAAAAGTCCGGAAAACTGATATTCGGACAGACGGACAGACGGAGGGACAGACGGACGGACAGACGGAGGGACAGACGGACGGACAGACGGACGGACAGACAGACAGACGGACAGACAGACCGAGAGGAAACTAAGAGTCCCCTTCGGCGTTGCCGGTAGGGGACTAAAAATCCAGGACATCACACAGAAAATACAGGACTAGATACACTAAAAACTCAACTCTTTCATAAAATGAAATATATAATAATCTTATGAAAAATAAGAATTTTTCGTCAAAACTTAAAGTCTAATGACCTTGTGATATATTTTGAAGGACATCTTTATATCAAAACGCCCCTGATAGATGTATACATGAGTTTCTGATCCAATATCATGCGTAGATACATGTAGTTTGATAGAGGTTGTGTTTAAATTCATCGTATGGAAACCTTTCAGTCGAGTGTTGCCTTGTTTGAACTAAATTCGATGCTGCATTGCATATAAAAGGACAAATTAACCCAATTATCTTCTTATTAATGTATAGTTCAAAGATGAACCAAATTGGATAACTAGAATTTTGACTTCAAAAATTGGTGCTTTTATGAAATTGCCAGCCCTGTAAAACAGTAAAAACATGCAAAAAATGTCTTTAAGTGCCAAATACAGAGCCTTTTGATACCCTGTTTTGGCCCAATCTCTCATCTAGTATACAAAAGGCATCCGAGATGAATGTAAAAAACTTCACAAATTTGCATAATAATAAGGATTGAAAGAAAATAATCAAAGCAATTTCAGATTAAAAAAGTAGAAGTTTCCATGGTAACGAAGCCTACATTATGCCTCGTCCTATAAATTTTCCAGATTTTTTGAAAATTCATACACGGTTACCATAGCAACAACAACCTTTTTGAAAAAAAAAAATTCGGGTGGATTTACATACTAGTACTTCATATTGAACTTCCATACCAAAAATCTCTAAAATCCGTGACATGCCGTGCCAACATGTCATTGACATTCTTTGGTTCTTACAGAGTATTGCTGTTAAATTCAGACATGTTAAGGGTAGTAAAAGTGAATGCAAGTAGCGCCCTCTAGTTCAATTAGTGAATATTGAGTATCAATTTATCAAAGAGTAAGAGGCTCAAAGGTTCTTTTGGGGTCGATTCAGTAGCAAAATGATTAATTGAAATCTCTGCCCATTCGATGGATGGTGGTAAGACTTAAACCTCTTTTAATTTCTTAAGAGATCAGGTGTCAGGATGGATTTCAGTACACAGATTTTTACCAGCATCACTCCTGATTGCACATTGACCAAACAATAATAAGATCGGCAATAAACACAAACTTGGTAGAGGACCTTGAGCTTCCTTCCTCCTGTAAGGTTTCGTGACATTCAGTGCAGAGAAGATGTCAAAAAGGCTCAACGTTAACTGACAGCGCGCGCTATGGCAATAGTAGGTCGCTTTATCTTCGCTAGGTGAGGTAAAACCAAATACAGCTCTGTATTGCACTCTAATATTTGGATCCAATCGCATATTATCGGGCTTCTCCGTTTCCAAATATGATTCAAAAGAAAGGAGGGAAGAACCAAGCAGACTCGGTTGCAGCACCTACAGTAAAATAACAAAATACCCGATGCGAAAACCGAGCAGACAAGCGCATCAATAGACGTAAAAGAGATATATAAACATGAAACGCAAAAGGCTGCACATAAAACAACGAGACTAATAAGCAATCGGTGCCGACTTAAATCACAAGTAGCAAATGGTATGATTATCCGGATTACGTGCACAAAACCCTCTCACTTTTCCGGTTGAAATGAAAATGCCCGAGAATATACAATTTTTCGAGGACATATCGTACGAAAATACATCTATACTATATGACTTACCACTTGGTGAGAATCACTGCTGTTAGACCAGGAGTCCCCGAGGACAAATGTAGCCAAGTTCGATCAATTTTGGTTGGTCGTTTCTTCAAACGCATTTGAAAATTTCTGTTTTTAAAATTTTCTCAAATTTCTGAAACCTGAGTCCTGTTGCATCATATTTCAGCCGTCTTGCTACGTCTTTCGGTATATTTAGGATATAATATCACACATTTTTGCCATATTTCATTGTTTAGATTGAAGATCACTGACGAGGGTTAACTACCTGAAACGTGCATGTCTGGACCATGCTGTATATTTATCTGTTCTAAAATGATGCTAATGAATTTGAAGACGTTAAATGTTTCAATAAATGTTTCAATTATCTGCTCATCTAGACCCTTATGCTGACGTGATGAAAGAAGCTAATGTACAGAATCTGAATGAACGAGATGAATATTTAGATTCCTTGTAAATACATGTATCAACCAATCATACTGCAAAGAAGTGGGTCATAAATGATAACAGTTTTGGCATTGTCTAAAATTCGCTAGAGATCAAATGGCAATGATAATTTGACGAATATCTTAGTTGACTGATCAAGACTTCTCTTCTGAAAGCATTGCGCGGGCTGTTAAAGCATTGCGCGTATGTTTTTAATGACTTTTCATTTCTTGATTTATTTTTCTGAAAGCATTGCGCGTATGCTTTAAATGGATTTCCATTTCTTGATTATTTTGTTATTGTAGTCAACGTTTTGCTATTTTGACACAGAGAAGTTGAACTTCACTGAGTTTAAGAAAATTAGCATGAATCTAGAAAATATCTTAATGACGTTTCGAGTGGGGAAATTTTCGCAGTGAAAAGATTTTCATTTGTTCCCATGTTTCTATGAAAACAAATAGAGAGTCAGGAAAAAAGTAAAAGTTAGCAAATACTTGATAATTAATAAAGGAACCCCTGTCCAAAGAAATTGTTTATTAGAATATTAATTCATTGTTTTTATTAACGTCATGAATCATTCATTCAGACTGCTTCTCCATCTAAACACGAATACACAGGAGTTCGATGTCAACGAGCCACAAGAATATCCGCCTCTACTTTCCTTATATATAAAGGATATTCACTATCCATCTTTGATTGAAATCTATCTGTCTCGCTTGAACATCGAATTTCTCGAAATAATTCTATTTTGCAAATAATTTTTTTTTCGTATTTCTTATTATTTTAAAACCATCAGAATAATTATAAAACTTTTAAATATATCAAAGCAATACACCCTAAAACTCTGTAAAACAGGCCGTCCGAGCCATTTTCTTCTCTGTAAAGTCAAAGTAGACCGGAAGTTTAGAAACAGATACAGAGAGGGGATTTCCCTACCTTGAATCTAATTTCTATTTGTTATATATTCTTTCCTATGATAAGGTCCATATTCTTCGTTAATTGAACGTAAAGAATCGATCTACAAATACGTTTCTCGCCAAAGAATACATGTATGCCATAAATTGACATGTCTCATGTATTGAAATTTTCTATTCTATATTTACCGCTTCCTACAAATACTTGACCAATCAGAGAAAAAGCTTTTCTAGTTACATTACGTATGTCCGGTCCACTTCGACGTTGCACATGAAAACGGTGAGTCCGTTAAAATATGTTTTTTTTTCAGAAAAAACAGATGTCTCCCCCTCCCTCTAAGTTACTTTGACCTTAGGCCAAGATGATATGAAACCTTTGAGTCATGGGCAACATCACACTAAAACATGAAAGTGATTCATTATATTGTTTGAGGTAAAACCCAAACATGATTAGCATATACAATTTCATTATAAGCATATTTAGTGAAATTGACTTTGGTCACATGACCTTGCATATAGGTAATCCGAAACCTACATTGTATGGATCATGAGCAACAAACAACTGAATTAGTGATTGGATACACCGTTCGAAATATAAAGCCTAAACATGATAAGCATAGACAATTTCCGCCTGGACATGATTAGTATATACAATTTCATAACCAAAGTAAGAAGTTACCTTTATCATATGACCTTGGGACAATGCGATAAAAAAACATTTAGTCCTGAGAAATAACATACTAAAATATGAAAACAATTGTAAGAAGGGTTCAGGAGATATAGCCAAGACAAGATTAGCACGTACAATTTAATTAAAAAGAACTAAATGATCTTGACCTTGGGCACATGACCTTGGGTCAAGATGATAAGAAACCGTCCAATCCTTAGCAACAGCATACGAAAGTATTAGTGATCCAGTATACGATTCCACAGATATAGCCCAGACTCAATAGTATTTACAATTTCATTAAAAATGTACTACTTGACCTTAGTCATATGACCTTGGATCAAGTTGGTGTGACACCTTTGGGTCATCAGCACCATCATACTAAAATATGAAGTGATCCGATCACGGTTCAAAAGATTAAGCCTAGACATCATACACGTAACAAATACAATTTCATTTAAAATATGCTAATTTACCTTGACCTTGGTCACATGACCTTGAGTCAACGTTATGTGAAACCTTTATGTGGTAAGCAACAACATACTAAATTATGATCATAATGATCTAATATATAGTTAAAAGACATTCAGCCCACACCAGATAGCATGTACAATTTCATTCAAATGTACTTAGTAACTTTTACCTTGATCAAATGACCATGGCTCAAGTTGAAACCTTTTGGTCATGAGCAAATACATACTAAAACGTGAAAGCAATCAGGTAACCGGTCAAAGGGATAAAGCCTAGACAGGAATGTATTTAAAATTTTATTACAAATGTCGTAAGTGACCTTGGCCTTTATCACATTACCTTTGGTTAAGGTGAAGCCATCGGGTCATATGGAACAACATACCAAAATATGGTTCAAGATTTATAGCCCAGACAGGGGTGCATGTACATTTCATTAAAAATGTACTAAGTGACCTTGACCTATTTCACATGACCTTGGATAAAGGTGATATGAAACCTTCGGGTCATAAGCAGCAACATGCTAAAAATGAAAGTGATCCGGCAATTAGTTCAGGAGATATAGCCCGAAAAGGAATACATGTACAATTTCATTCAAAATGTACTAAGTGACATTGACCTTGGTCACATGACCTTGGGTCAAGGTAATTTGAATCTTCAGGTCATAAGCAACAACATACTAAAATATGAAAGTGATTCGGCAAACGGTTCAAGAGATATAGCCCGGACAGAAATGTAGTCATAATTTCATTAAAAATGCACTAAGTGACCTTGACCTTGGTCACATGACCTTTGGTCAAGGTTATGTGAAACCCTCGGGTCATAAGCAACAACATACTTAAATATGGAAGAGATACGGCAAACGGTTCAAGAGATATAGCCCGGACAGAAATGTATTGATAATTTCATTAAAATGCACTAAATGACCTTGACCTTTGTCACATGACCTTGGGTCTAGGTGATCTGAAAAATTCGGGTCAAAAGCAACAACATACTGAAATATTAAAGTGATCCGGCAAACAGTTTAAGAGATCTAGCCCAGACATACTAAAATATGAAAGTGATCGCGCGAACGGTTCAGGAGATATAGCCCGGACACGATGTGTGACAGACGGACAACGAAGGCAAAAATCAATATGTGTCCTCCCGGTTGGGGGTGGAGACAAAATTCCGTTAATCGATCACGTTAAATGACTTGTTTACGCTGATTTGCGTTGGAATATTTTGAAGCTTTGTACAATTTTTGAAAGTTTAAAGATGAGAAAGGATATAGCAAATACGATTTCTTTTGCAAAGTTTACTTTGTGTAATCATATCGATCAAGTTGGCCACTATATTTCCGAATGAATCGTGATATTCCTTGAACTCTGACTAGAGAGAGATGGAAAAGGGCGGGTGTCATTGAGGGTTGTTGGCTTCGAGCTCTGTGCGCGAAAATTACATTACTACCACGCTAAAATTCCAATCTTTTGAAGATTACGATTATTCCTTTCACATCAATATTTCATCTACCTAACAAATAGAAGTCAAATTCAAATAGACTTTTTAATTGTTCTGAATCCGTATGGACATGTGCCAATATTTGGACTGAAATAAAAGTACTAAGAAGGTTTCAGGCCTTACAATGATGCTATATAAATAATTAATATGTTAAATATATCAGACAAGATCAGATATGCAGATTAGCGAACAACATACTTACGAGCAACCGTTATCTCCGTACTCCTGGATTATTATTTTGTTTATTGCAAGTGTGGCATCCGGGTCGTCCACCCAAATTTTCAGATTTTGTATTGGACCAAGATGATTTTTCGTGGTAAATATCATATATGCTGTTCTCCATCGTTGAAGATTGACTACCTATTTGATACAGAAGATTATCACTTAGGAATGATTTCTGACAAAATACTGTCAATATGACAATGCCTGAGAGGGTATGGACGTTTAATATCTACCAATCAATTCATAAAGCCATCTATTAAAAGGAGTGACTAAAAGACAGACTGACTGACTGACATACACGTATTTGTAAACTGAAACAGTGTCCTTTTACTCCATGAATGAGTATAAGGAGATCCTGACAATTATCTCAACAGCGCTAAATAAAGAGCACAAAATTGAGCATCGATAGACCTCTAGCTAGCTAAAGGCGGGACCAGATGCCCGGATGTAGTAAGCATCCCCTGTTTGACTAGCCGTATCCGCCGCCGATGTTCATTCACGAAAATGAAAACAATATCTAAAATAGATGCACTGTCTGAGGTTATATTTATATAGAAAGCGCTATGGCGACCATGCCAGGGAAAAGTATTTAAAACACTTCCTGTCAAACACCTCGCGGGGAACTTTTTACGATTACGATTTTATTCGCACTTTCCTCAATTATTCAAAATTAGTGCACCACCAAGACATATCGAATTTCAATGCATTATACTTAGATTTCTCAGTTCGTACTTAATTTAAAAACAGAACAGAAAAAAAATAACTTTAAAAAGCTTAAGATTTAAATTGAATTTTTGATACGTACTATGAAAACAATATTTTGAAGTTTAAGTTTGAATTTAAATGATTTACATAAAATTATCTAAACATTATTGAAATAATTGTTCATTATTGTATCTTTTATCTCTTTCTATGTCCGTAGACAACAAATGTACTGACTCAGTAAATTTCTTACAATGTCACAACAATAGTTAACAGCTTTAACTTCAGTTTCTCCATAAAATCCTTGTATTTGCATAAACAAAGGGAAGATAAAGTTTGTTGGTGACGTCATTCCTGTCTGGATTCCTATGTAGTAGGCAACAGTATCAGCGCCATCTACATCACGCACACAGTGATATTGATTCTGAAACAAATCAACCGAATTAGATAGATACCCAGATAGTATAATGATAAAAAGGCAACACAAGCGCAGCATCCCACGCAACTGCATGTTCTATGCTATCAGCAAAAGAATTTTACAATAAATCCCAGAGTTACCTTGACCTTTGGTCCTCAAACTTTAAAATCAATAGGGTTCATCATCTCTCAAGAGGGAGGGGGGGGGGGCATTTCCGGAAGATTTGGTGATCATATGATGATTGCTATGTCTTCTATGCTGTACACAATGTTTTTAAGTTTTAGTCCACTGTGAGCTTTATATTTATCTTTGACCTGGAATATCAAATAGGGCTCATCTTTTCCCCGGCGGCAACATTTGTAAAATGTTTGATATTTCTATGAAAAATTGCTTTAGCCTCTATGCTGTTTGTAATTATTCTGAGCCTATATCTACTAGGGGTGTAACAATATATCGATATATTACGATATTAGATAAATTCGTTTCGTATCGCGATACAAATGCGTATCACAATATATCGCACCCCTATAGATGATACGAATAAATCATTGAATCACTTTGATTTTAATCAATGTATACGTAACAAGATAGTTCACAATCGAAATGTATTAAGACATAAGAAATCAAATTATTCAACGAATTGAATTGTTTTTCTTTCAAGAAGATGACATTGACAATGTAAAATGCAATCAGAAAATACTTGGTGAGTGGCACTGCTGGTGGACCAAGAGTCCCCGAGGGCACATGTAGCCAAGTTCGATCGACTTCGGTTGATCGTCTGTCTCTTTAACGTATTTGAAATTTTCTGTTACAGAATTTCTTGAAATTTCTAATAATGGGTCCTGTAGCATTATATCCCACCCATTCTGCGACGTCTTTTGGTACATTTTTGGACATAATAATTTTCATACTTTTTGGCCATTTTACATTGTTTAGACTGAGGATCACTGACGAGGGGTAAATAACCGAAACGAGCATGTCTGGTCCATGCTGTTAATTCATCAGGTCATGAATTATGCTATTGAATTTGAAGACGTTTAACAAATGTACAAACACTCAATGAGGAACCTGGCTTTACATAATCAAAGCATTGAAGGTACTGAGTGCGAATAGCCAGAATATGTATCACTTATAATGTATGACAAAATATTGTGTTTACAAAGATATATTTGTTCCTGAACACCATTGTAGGCCAGTTTATGGACGTATAAAGATAGAACTAAAATGTAAATCCATAATTGTTATCATAATGAATTGAAAGATTATGTCTGACATTGAACATGAAAATTATATAACATCAGAAAATCCTTTTTTACATTAAATCTACCCCCCCCCCCCTCCTCAAAATACAATAATCCAATATGACTATCGATTGACGATACCATATACAAGGAAAGAAGAAGAATCTGATTTGCTCTACACTCTCTCTTTAACCTTTCATGTTCAATGAAAAGCGTACATGTATGCTAAGAATTTGAAGGAAAATTTTTTTAGTATATAAAAATATGATACATCCTAAGCAGGAATGTTTTGATCTTATATTTTTCATAAGAAAAAAAAATTATATGATGGAAGTTCCTAATTTTTCCGTATACAGATTTTATTTTGTGAAGCAGGGTACAATAAGCCTACTTGAAGTTAGTATTACGTTTCAATGATTCAACTTAATATCTTTATCGCTAGCACTGTTTCATTCGTTTCATTTATATAGTGTCCACTAAAACGGGTAATGGAAAGGGGTTTCCAACACACAGCCTGTGTTCATCCAAATACATACAGATGCAATATTTCATTAGGCCATGCATGTAAATAACACGACAGCTCGATTCAAAAAGATAGTTTATTGATTCAGACAATGATCAGACCGATCATGACGCTAAAGCAGTCCCAATGTACATGTAAACAGAGTAACATCGTTTATACATACTTAGTAGACGGGGCACCCCTGAGTGAAGAAATCAGGCAATCGCTATGTGCTATTCGCACAAAATTGAAGTCGTAAGTACGTACAACGCACTTACTTTTTGCGCAACATATGATGCATGTAACCACCAATATAACCGTGCATGCGACGTGCGTTGACGCACTCCTTCCATACCCTTGCCACTTCCTTCTTTGATTCTGCAGAAAACGTAGCGCACGTAGCCTTCACAAACACGTACGTCAAAAAAGCACGCACGGCGGCTTGTGACTAGAGCTAAAGTGACTGTAAGAGACCATTCTTGGCCAGGTTAATTCCTCAAATTATTTAGAAGAAAAAAAGGGGTTGTAGGGGAAGTTTTTTTGGGATTTTATAAAATACCTGACCTGTAACTAAGATGAACCACCAAATGTACTACCAAGGCCAAAATTTGTATGTGACTATGTTAATTATGAAATCGTACGGTGTATTAAAATTGAATAGAAAAAAATATAGCATCTCATTCTGATATGCAATTGTAAATAAGTTTTGAAGAAGGTAGATCTTAATCTCTTTTCCTATTGGACTACTTTTACAAAGCCCCTCCGGCACTTTCCCTACCCATTTCCTTTTTTCGCATCACAGGGCAGGGAATAATCACCCTGTTTTCACAAGGCGTCTGTAAGTCACTTAATGGACTGTTCTTTGCCAATATTTGGAGGGGTACAAATGTAATACGTATTGTGTACCTACTCTATATGTAAATGAATATCACCCCCCCCCCCCCCCCAAATTTCCAATAAAAAGTCAAAGGGAGAGTGCCTATTCCGTTCAAAAATGTACAGCTACTGTCTATACATTAATTGAGATATTGTGTTTAAACACAAAAGTTTTTCCTGTCAGTATGCATGTTAACAAATCATCTTACCTATCTTTCATGTTAAGTACATTTCTTTTTTTTCTTATTAATATTCCATTCCATGATACACGTGCAAGCACGGATGATTGTCTGGTAATGATATGAAGAATGTAATTTAGATTTTAAAAAAATGTTTTTCAGAAAACAACAGATTCTCTCCCTCCCTCTTAGTTACTTTCACCTTTCGCCGAGAGGATGTGAAACCTCCCCCCTCCCTCTTAATTACTTTGACCTTGGCCGCGATGACGTGAAACTTTTAAATCATGGGCAACATCATACTAAAACATGAAAATGATTCATTATATTGTTTTAGGTAAAGCCCAAACATGATTAGCATATACCATTTCATTATAAGCATATTTAGTGAAATTGACTTTGGTCACATGACCTTCGATATAGGTGATCTGATACCTACATTGTATGGATCATGAGCAACAACAAACTGAATTAGTGATAAGATACACGGTTCGAAATATAAAGCCTAAACAGGATAAGCATAGACAATTTCAGCCTGGACATGATTAGCATATACAATTTCATAACCAAAGTAAGAAGTGATCTTGATAATGTGACCTTGGGACAATGTGATAAGAAACATTTAGTCCTGTGAAACAACATACAAAAATATGAAAACAATTGTAAGAAGGGTTCAGGAGATATAGCCCAGACAAGATTAGTACGTATAATTTCATTAAAAAGAACTAAATAATCTTGACCTTGGGTACATGATCTTTGGTCAAGATGATAAGAAACCCTCCAATCCTGGGCAACAACATAATAAAGTATCAGAGTGATCCAGTATACGATTCCACAGATATAGCCCAGACATAGTAATATTTACAATTTCATTAAAAATGCACTACGTAACATTGACTTTGGTCGGATGACCTGGGGTCAAGGTGATGTGAAACCTTCAGGTAACAAGTAACAATATACTAAATTATGAAAGTGATCCGGCAAACGGTTCAAGAGATAAAGCCCGGACAGGATGTACTCATAATTTCTTGAAAAATGTACTAACTGAACTTGACCTTGGTCACATGACCTTCGGTCAAGGTGATGTGAAATCTTCGGGTCATAAGCAACAACATACTAAAATATGAAAGTGAATCAGCAAACGGTTCAAGAGATCTAGCCCGGAAAGGAATGTATGCATGATTTCATTAAAAATGCACTAAGTGACATTGACCTTGGTCGGATGACCTTGGGTCAAGGTGATTTGAAACCGTCGGGTCATAAACAACAACATACTAAAATATGAAAGTGATCCAGCAAACGGTTCAAGAGATATAGCCCGGACAGGAATGTATTTATAATTTCTATAAAAATGCACTAAGTGACCTTGACCTTGATTACATGACCTTGGGTAAACATGATGTGAAACCTTCAGGTCATAAGCAACAACATACTAAAATATGAAAATGATCCAGCAAACGATTCAAGAGATATAGCACGGACAGGAATGCATGTACAATTTCATTAAAAATGTACTATGTGTCCTTGACCTTGGTCACATGACCTCGAGTCAAGGTGATGTGAAACCTTCGGGTCATAAGCAACAACATACTAAAATATGAATACTAAAAATGATCGGGCAAACGGTTCAGGAGATATAGTCCGTACACGATGTGTGACAGACGAACAGACGGACAGACGGACGACGAAAGCAAAGCCAATATGTCTCCTCCCCGTTGGGGGGAGACATAATTCTCATCAGTGATGCTGGAAGCATCACTTATGAGATTTTAAACACGTTTCTGGCGCATGGAAATTGGGTTGGAATTTTCTTCAAGAAGGTAAAGAGTTGGAACCCTTCGACATTATTAAATCCCGAATTCCCATTGACATCCATTATAAGTGTTATCCAAGTTGGGTTTCCATACCTCTGTGAAAATAGGCGATTTAAAATGACTCATTATCATTAGACAGAACAAAAATTCATCTATCATTTCAGGTATTCAATGCATGAGTAATGATAGAAATTATGCCAAAAACATTGGCATTAGGTATATCCATCATTATATATTTTTCTGAGTCATATATCTTAAAAACATTTAGATACCATCCCAGTAGATATTGAAATAAGAAATATATTGATGGGGTCATAAGTTATCTCCCCTTGATGAAAAATATGGAAAACAATTAAATGCAGAAAAAGATATTTGTTAACTTTTTAATGTTCAGCGTAATTGTTTAAAAAAAATAATAATTTCTGAAGCTCACTTTTTTTCTCCAATTTTTATAATTATACACAAGTGTATACTCATATAGCACCTATACTTTGCTCAATCTTCTCTTCTAAAGGCAAAATCACTCAAGCGGAAAAAAGTAGGTCATGGTCATTCTATGAAAGTTTGATCAGAGATACATCCACCGTGTAAGTTTGGAACATGTAGCACTTATTCTTTGCTCAATATTGGCTTTTTAAAGACAAAATCACTCAAGCGGAAAAAGTAGGTCAAGGTCATTTTATTGAAGTTTGATTAAAGATACATCCATCATGTAAGTTTGGAACATCTAGCACTTGTAATTTTGCTTAATATTGGCTTCAAAATGCAAATTCACTCAAGCGGAAAAAGTAGGTCAAGGTGATTCTATGAAAGACTGATCAAAGATACATCCACCATGTAAGTTTGAAACATGTAGCACTTATTACTTTGCTCAATATTGGCTTTTAAAGACAGAATCACTCAAGCGGAAAAAGTAGGTCAAGGTCATTCTATGAAAGATTGATCCAAGATACATCCACCATGTAAGTTTGGAACATGTAGCACTTATACTTTGATAAATATTGGCTTTTATAGGCAAAATCACTCAAGCAAAAAAAATAGGTCAAGATCATTTTTTGAAAGTTTGATCCAAGATACATCCACCATGTTAGTTTGAAATATGTAACACTTATACTTTGCTCAATATTGGCTTTTAAAGGCAAAATCACTCAAGCGGAAAAAGTAGGTCAATGTCATTTTATGAAAGTTTGATCAAAGATACATCCACCATATAAGTTTGGAACATTTAGCACTTATACTTTGCTCAATATTGGCTTTTAAAGACAAAATCACTCAAGCGGAAAAAGTAGGTCACGGTCATTTTATGAAAGTTTGATCCAAGATTCATCCACCATGTAAGTTTGGAACATGTAGCACTTATATTTTGCTTAATATTGTCCATTAAAGGCAATATTGCTATCTTAACATTGACCTTATCATCTTATCATTTGCCAAACATTTACCTTATCATCTTAACATTTGCCTTATCATTTGAAATAATTTTGAAAATCCCCACCCCAGGGGCTACATCCCATCAGGTTATATTCAATAAAGTATTACTAAACATTTACAACAAAAATTCTTGATTTCTTGTATACAACTACTTTTTTGTTCCAATGTTTATATTTATGTACTATGTATTATGATTATGATCTAGAATAACTTAAAAAAAAACAATTGTTATCATAATTTTCTTTGTCACAAACAAAAAGGGATTTAAGTTCAGTTTGGTCTCAGTGATAGTTAATCTTAATTGAAGAAGTACAGTACAGCAATATAAAATCATTTAAAATTTAACCCTCCCTTTCCTCTCCAAAAAATTTTAGGGATCTATTTTGTAAAATACAATTTTTAATCCCCTTTCACTTAAACATGTGCCTTATTCGAAACTGGGGCGAATATCCCCTGTAGTGCAAAATTACTCGGTGTGAAATTACCTGGCGCGAAAACGTTTTGGTGGTAATATTCTCGTAACCAACGAAATGAGCGGAATACCAAAATGGCTGACTTTCAAAACGAGAAAGACGGCCAACATTATGTTGATATTTTGTATTCTAAAAATTCTTTGATTTATTCTCTCATTTATGGATGTGAAATTAAGTTTGATTTCTATTGATAAGACATTTGACTAAGTTTTGCCATTACCGCGGGATTATTACGAAGGTTTTTGATCGGGAAGTATATACGAAATTATTATTTACATATATTTACATTCCTACTGCGTTTCCCTTATATAAAGGTACCAAACCAACTGTTGCTTTATTTCTCGATAAACGAAAGAGCCTATCACGTGACTTTAGAACTTACACGGATTAATTTCTGATAAAATGCCCATTTTATTTATTACTTTAACACAGATTCAAAACATGTATCCATTATCAAACGAGTCCGTCTACCCCCAGTGATTAAATGTGTCAAAATCTAGGTCACGACACCCACATGTACACTTCCAAGAGGTGTGACGTAGTAAGTCGATCACGCGTCAGTAGAAGAAGTTCAAGGACGAACTGCATTGCTGTCTGCAGAAAGATGCCGTGTTTTCAGGCATAAGTGGATCAAATATTCAGTATTTTGGACGAGGATTTGATTCACTTGTGTCATTTATCAACAGTGAATTTATCTTTGCTTCTTTTGGATTCTATGCATTCATAATATCAGAAATATTTCGAGTATCAGCGAATCTTTAGCCATGATGTGGAGGTAAGTCATGAAAATACCGAAAGTTTTCGCGTTTTCGACGGCTGTACTCGACTTTTGCATTATTCTAATTACTTCCAGGTGAAATAGGGTATTTGCAGAAGTCTGTATACAATAATACCGATTGATTTCATATGTCTAAGCAGTTTAACACTTGTGTTAAAGTGAGTTTTCAAACATTTTCCCTTCAGTTCTGTGAAATTTCTACAGTTAAACTTTCCGCTATGTCTGAATTATGTTGGACAAAAGTCATGAATTTTCACGATTCAATTTTTTCTGTTTTAATTGAAATGTTCAAAATACAGTCAAAGGATAAAATTCAGTTTCTCATTTGTCAACAACGTTTCCGTACAGAAGGTACTTCTTCGAATACAGCAAAAAACGTCGGAACGTTCGTTTGCTGTTACGTCAAGTGACGCAATGATATTTCAAATGTAAAGAAACGGTATGAAAAATTGGCAGATGTAACTCAATTAACACTAGGGCTGGGTCAATATATCGATATACCGGTACGTATCGTTACTGTTCATCGATACGAGTATCGATATTTTTGCTCCGATACATTTAGATACAGTTGTTTTTAGCACAAAACATGCTTTTCATGTGAAATCTCAAGTATGTTTAATCATAATTTTAAAATTGTTTGCAAAATGCAGATATATGTTCTTCGTCTTATCGATCATTGTCTTTCATGCTAGCTATCCAAATCATTTTATGATTCGAAGTCTACAAATAACAAGTTGAAACATAGGGTAATCAAAGATTACATAGCTCGCCTATACATGTTATTGCCAGAAACCAGGTTAAAGTTTTTGAAAAGTAGGTCAAAGTCCAAGGTCAAGGTCACTAGGTCGAAGGTCATGGTCTCAAATGAAAGGTCTTGGTCTCGTCACAAGGTATCAACATGTGAAATATCAAAGCCCCTATCCCTTATAGTTCAAGAGATATAGCCCAGTTTAAAGTTTTGTCTACGGACGACGACGACGACAACGACGCCGAGGGTATGGCATTAGCTCTCCGGCCTTTTTCGTCCCGGCGAGCTAAGAATGATAAAGGAATATTATATGTAATTTTAATTGGAAGGTCAGCATTTGCGGTAGGTTATATTTTTGTCATTCAACATGATTCATTTAAATTTAGTATTATTAACTTAATCTTTAGTTTCTAAATATTCCAGAAACTTTGAAATACGAATTGTCCATACGTGTTCGTTTTCTCTAAAACACATTTCTGAAACTTCTGTAAAAGGTTTGACAGCTAGGACCGACTGAAAAAATATTGATCAATGACTTAAGGGAAAATAAAGATAAGACCCGCCAGGCAATGGAATCATATATAGAATATAAAAAGATGCGCGAGAAATATAACTTAGACCTAAACTCCAGGAACCCGTTTGACTTAGTGTTGGGGGAGAGAATATTTATTAGTATATGAAATTGTTAGTTTGTAAGTTTTACAAAATAGAAATTAGATAAGATATATCGGATATTGGTACTTCTTGTATTGTATTGTATCGTATCGAAAATTTGGTTTCAATACCCAGCCCCAATTAACATGTGAAATGTAAATATAAGGATTGTTTTTCATCTTTTGCGCTTTATTGGTGTGTATTGGCAGTAGGGAATGAAAACAAAATATGTAAAGCACGAAGTGCTTTTCATGAATTTTGTTTCAATTCCCTACTGCCAATACACACAGATAAAGCGCAAAAGCTGAAAAACAATCCTTAAATATACGCGCTTCGCATAATAAACAAGAGGCCCAGGGGCCACAACGCTCACCTGACAACTACGTAAACTAAGCATATCAAACAAAAAGAAGTTTGTAAGAGGAAAATAACCAGACTTCAGAGTGGAACAAAAATTAACAACACTTCTTAAGACATCTCTCTAGATAATCCTGATGCTTTTGGTATGTGGATACGTGCTTCCGTTCTGAAGAAGAAGTTTGTCAAATGAGGGTACTTCCCATGACCTATTTTTGCCTGTGGTGGTGCCACCTATTGACAGATCCGGACAAAAACAAGAATACTTGTAGGGGACCATGATTACTTCATTCCTACCAAGTTTCATGAAATTCTGTTCAACGGTTCTGGAGAAGAAGTTGAATATGTATGAATATCATCTCCCCCCTTCTTCTTGAGTAATCTAAGTAACCTGAGAGAGACAGTTATACAGAAGCTAAAGCAAAATCCTGCTAATAGATTACAGCCATCTCCCGCTCCTTTCACTACATTATGTAAATGTAGAGTTCTGCATGTTTTTACATTAATATTTTGAGCTGCTCTCAATATTTTAATTTCAAAGTTATATATCTAAGTCTTCACAAGATGAATTTGAAAATACTTATTCATCTTTTTTGAATTATTTAGTTTCCTTTTGCATACTTATTTAATAATTTGAAATATATAACATTCAAATGAATCGATAATCCAAGAATTTAAACCTCAAAAACATATATCGATATCAAAGAAAGACAACTCTTGCATACATGAGTTCTGCTGTTATACATGTACCAACTATATGAGTTCTCCCCCTCTTATACGAAACTAAAGTTACCAGGGTACCAGGGTTAAAATTCCTGATATAGATAAAAGAAGTACCAGAACTTGAACCCACAAGCCTTGGGTCCATGTGCACAGTAAACATATCTATTCATGATTGAAAAATTACACATAAAAATCTGTTCAGCAGTTCTGGAGAAGAAGTTGAATATGTATGAAAATCACCCCCCCCCCCCTTTCCTTTTCACATAAGAAAAAAAATTCATAAAAGATCAAAAAATTAAAATTTTAGTATAAAATACATATCAAAGCATTTAGTAACTTAAATTTGATAAATGTGCAGTAAATGAATGTGTAAAATCATACACTTATAGAGTTATTTAAAGAAATATAGCAAAAATGTGCATTTCTGACTAAGTCCGAAAAGACGTCAAAAACGCGTCAAAAATTTGACTTCGAAGTGGAACCAAAAAATAGCAACACTTCTTAAGACATCTCTCTAGATCAAACTGATGCTTTCGGTTTGTCGATACATGCTTCGGTTCTGAAGAAGTTTGTCAAATGAGGGTACCCCCGTGACCTACTTTTGGCTGTGGAGGCGCCACCTGTTGACAGATCCGGACGAAAAACAACAACACTTGTAGGGGACCATGAGTACTTTATACCTACCAAGTTTCATCAAAATCCCTTCAGCCGTTCTGGAAAAGAAGTTGAAAATGTGAAAAGTTTACGACGACGACGGACGACAGACGCAACACTATGACAATAGCTCTAAATTTAGAATGAATAAACAAGCGACCCAAGCGGGCGATGATCGCTCACCTGAAAACTACGTTAACTAAGCATATTAAACAAGAAGAAGTTTGTCAAAGGAAGGCATATCAAACAAGAGGAAGTTTGTCGAAGGAAAAAGACTTTAATGTGAAATCAAAAATATAGTCCAGCTGATTCGTACAAATAAATGGATGAATTGTGCAAATTTTCAGGAAAGCATGAAACTTGGCACAATTGTTCCTTAGACTATTCTTAACGATATTAGCTATGGACCCACCTCGAGAAATCAAAATGACCGCTATTTTCAAGATGGCCGCCATTTTTAGGAAAAATGATCAGTATTCACTTTATAATTCAACTTTTTTGACCGTTTAAGTAAGGGCCAATGAAAAATTATTTATGAAAATGATAGAATCTGCATTTGTGATATTTTTTATCATCGAGAGGTCAACATGAAGCGTGATCTATGACGTTACGTAACTTTATTCTGTACAAAGCTGTGTTCCATCTCTGCTGTTACTGATCGTAGAAAGTTAAAATTGGTTTCAAATGAAATAAATAGAGAACTCGTGTGTGTGTGTTTTCAATTTAGTAAATAATTTTGTTTCGAATTCAGAGTACTGTTATGGTAGTTATGATGTATATTTGCATCCTTAATATCCATTTATATGTAAGATTCTTGTAGTTTTTACATGTATGTCCTTATTCAAAAGAATAAGAATATTACCGAGTTTCTTACGAGAATTGACGATACCCCATCCCCTCTTCTCTAATTGCTCAGACGTTATATTATTCGTTAGAAAACATTTATTTACATTACGTTACGTATTATCAGTATGATTAAAATTTCAGATTCTTTGGGTCATTCCGACTGAATGGTGAAATAATTGTGCAAATTTTCAGGAAAGCATGAAACTTGGCACAATTGTTCTTAATGCCATACTTTACAATATTAGCTATGGATCCACCTCGAGAAATCGAAATGGCCACTGTTATCAAGATGGCCGCAATTTTCGAGAAAAAATCTCATTTTTCATTGGATAATTAATCCCTTCTATACCGTTTATGTTACGATCAAGTGAAACTTATTCACGAAAATGTTAGATTCTCCATTTAAGATATTTTTGTCATAAGGAGGTCAACATGAACCGTGATCACGGATAGATCGTGTCATATGACGAAACAATCTATTGATAGGCTTGCAGTATCAGGACTTTATAGGAAATGTATGAAAAATGTGGCGAAATATGGTCTTTTTTCGATATTTAGGTCATGAATAACCATATTTGTGTGGAATTCTTGTTTTATAGATGTCATTATTCTACAAGTAGACATCTTAAATGAATATCCTGTCAAGTAATCGTGAATGACCATCCCAACCCCTCTTTCAGACGCTATATTTGTTAGAAATCATTTCCTATTTACTTTATGTCATATTGAATAATCATTACTGATTCCCGAAGTCATAAATGTCTCTAAAGGATTTTTGCTCACTTTTTTCATCAAACAGATTTCAAAGTTTTGGAATAATTCTAAAAATGACAATAGTTTTAAATGAATAAAGCACTTTTAATGGCAAGGTGGACTATTTGTCCTTTAAAATGAACACATGCATGCAGCATAAATAGCGATCAATAATAGCAAATTGACTTGATAGGACCTATCATTATAGAATATTCAATTGTCTATAGTTATATTGGCATAAATTATGCAATATTTACAACTGTTATAACAGAAATACCAGTGGGAACCATAATTTTGTAATAACTTAAAGGCAAAACCTTGTTTTCTGAATGTTAGTGTGCTTCTAAGTTGCCTTCAAACGATTCAGTACAAATTGTAGACTATCACATTTCTATACTTTTGATGTCTTATAATCTTTCGTCTTATTTGAAAATGTCTTGATGTCGTCTCTGGTGTTGCGCCTTCCTTTTCATATCTTGTCTCTTGTTTTGCTCTTGCATTGGTGTTTTCGAGTTTGGGTGTTTGGGGATTTTTTGCTGAGGGTGCTGCAACAGACATTGCTTCCTTTTTTAAATTCTAGTATTAAAACCTATTCGGTTCTACTACAAAACCATCTTATTTCGATAAGAAAGACCAATCCCAACATATTAAACTTTGGACAAAGAAACACATATACATGTATATGATGAAAGGATGGTCACTCCAGAAGCTTAACAATTTAGGATTTGCAAAATGCTTTATGTATGATTCATAGGGATGAAAACAATACTTTTTTACGTCTCGTCGCCTCTTCTATCCATTATGAAAATCAATGACGAAACTGTGAAGAGCGGATTAGGTTTATAAATTAATCAGAGAAACAAGGGAATATACAACAGAATTAGGTTGTAGCACCTGCAGCAAATCACTGAAACATCCCTATGAGACGCAAATGGGACAAGGAACTAAGAACATTAAGCTTTAAACATGAAAGGCTACACACAAACCAATGGGTTATTCTCCTTTCTTTAATATACTTATCTCAGAAGTTTGAGTTAAAGAAGATCCTGACGATAATCTCAACAGCACTCATAATTGAGCACCAGTTTGATCATCGACGGACCCTTTGTAAGCTAGAGTTAAGACCAGGTGCCCGGGAGGAGTAAGCATCCCCTGTTGGCTAGCCTCAACCGCCATCGATGTTCACGCAAGACAAAAATATATGAAACATGCACTGTCTTAGGTTATGTCTATATAGAAAGTGCTATGTCGAAAATTTCAGGAAAAATAATCAAATCACTGTCAAACCCTTCCCGGGGAACTTTTTAACGAGCTCCACACGGCAAAGGACAAAGTGACCAATGGATTAAAAAATATGAGCGAAAAATGTTCATTTAAAACATTTGTCACTTCAAAAACCCAAAGAATCTGAAATTTGAATCATACTAATGATACGTAACGTAATGTAAATAAATGTTTTCTAACGAATAATATAAGGTCTGAGCAATTAGAGAAGAGGGGATGGGGAATCGTCAATTCTCGTAAGAAACTCGGTAATATTCTTATTCTTTTGAATAAGGACATACATGTAAAAACTACAAGAATCTTACATATGAATGGATATTAAGGATGCAAATATACATCATAACAACTACCATAACAGTTCTCTGAATTCGAAACAAAATTATTAACTAAACTGAAAACACACACACACGAGCTCTCTCTAAGTTTTCATTTGATACCAATTTCAACTTTCTACGATCAGTAACAGCAGAGATGGAACACAGCTTTGTACAGAATAAAGTTACGTAACGTCATATAACGTCAGATCACGCTTCATGTTGACTTCTCGATGATTGAAAAATATCACAAATGCAGATTCTATCATTTTCATAAATAATTTTTCATTGGCCCTTACTTAAACGGTCAAAATACTTGAATTATTAAGTGAATACTGATCATTTTTCCTAAAAATAGCGGTCATTTTGATTTCCCGAGATGGGTCCAGCTATTATCGTAAAGAATAGTCTAAGGAACAATTGTGCCAAGTTTCATGCTTTCCTGAAAATTTGCACAATTCATCCATTTATTTGCATGAATCAGCTGGACTAATAACAAAACTTATTAAGACGTCTCTCAAGATCATCCTGATGCTTTCAGTTTATCGATAAGTGCTTCGATTCTGAAGAAGTTTGTCAAAGAAGGGTACTCCTGAAACCTACTTTTGCCTGTGTTGGCGCCACCTTTAGAACTTCATACCTACCAAGTTTCATTAAAATCTCTTCAGCCGGTCTGAAGAAGAAGTCGGAAATGTCCTTGTCCGTTTGGTGTCCCTTGTTAAACTTGATGACTCTGTGATGTTTGGTGTTTGATGTCGTCATTGGTCTTCTTGTTCGTTTGGTGTCTCTTGTTGAGCTTGATAACTCTTTGATGTTTGGTGTTTGATGTCGTCATTGGTCTCTTTTGTCCGTTTGGTGTCTCTTATAAAGATTGATGTCTCTGTGATGTTTGGTGTTTGATGTCGTCATTGGTCTTCCTTGTCCGTTTGGTGTCTCTTGTTGAGCTTGATGACTCTGTGATGTTTGGTGTTTGCTGTCGTCATTGGTCTTCCTTGTCCGTTTGGTGTCTCTTGTTGAGCTTGATGACTCTGTGATGTTTGGTGTTTGATGTCGTCATTGGTCTCTCTTGTCCGTTTGGTGTCTCTTGTTGAGCTTGATGACTCTGTGATGTTTGGTGTTTGATGTCGTCATTGGTCTCTCTTGTCCGTTTGGTGTCTCTTATAAAGATTGATGACTCTGTAATGTTTGGTGTTTGATGTCGTCATTGGTCTCTCTTGTCCGATTGGTGTCTCTTGTTGAGCTTGATGACTCTGTGATGTTTGGTGTTTGATGTCGTCATTGGTCTTCCTTGTCCGATTGGTGTCTCTTGTTGAGCTTGATGACTCTGTGATGTTTGGTGTTTGATGTCGTCATTGGTCTCTCTTGACCGTTTGGTGTCTCTTGTTGAGCTTGATGACTCTGTGATGTTTGGTGTTTGATGTCGTCATTGGTCTCTCTTGACCGTTTGGTGTCTCTTGTTGAGCTTGATGACTCTGGGCTGTTTGGTGTTTGATGTCGTCATTGGTCTTCCTTGTCCGTTTGGTGTCTCTTGTTGAGATTGTTGACTCTGGGCTGTTTGGTGTTTGATGTCGTCATTGGTCTCTCTTGTCCGTTTGGTGTCTCTTGTTCAGATTGATGACTCTGGGCTGTTTGGTGTTTGATGTCGTCATTGGTCTTCCTTGTCCGTTTGGTGTCATTTCTTGAGCTTGATAACTCTGTGATGTTTTTGTTTGATGTCGTCATTGGTCTTCCTTGTCCGTTTGGTGTCTTTTGTTGAGCTTGATGACTCTGTGATGTTTGGTGTTTGATGTCGTCATTGGTCTCTCTTGTCCGTTTGGTGTCTCTTGTTGAGCTTGATGACTCTGTGATGTTTGGTGTTTGATGTCGTCATTGGTCTTCCTTGTCCGTTTGGTGTCTCTTATAAAGATTGATGACTCTGTAATGTTTGGTGTTTAATGTCGTCATTGGTCTCTCTTGTCCGATTGGTGTCTCTTGTTGAGCTTGATAACTCTGTGATGTTTGGTGTTTGATGTCTTCATCGGTCTTCCTTGTCCGTTTGTTGTCTCTTGTTGAGCTTGATAACTCTGTGATGTTTGGTGTTTGATGTCGTCATTGGTCTCTCTTGTCCGTTTGGTGTCTCTTATGAAGATTGATGTCTCTGTGATGTTTGGTGTTTGATGTCGTCATTGGTCTTCCTTGTCAGTTTGGTGTCTCTTGTTGAGCTTGACAACTCTGTGATGTTTGGTGTTTGATGTCGCCATTGGTCTTCCTTGTCCGTTTGATGTCTCTTGTTGAGCTTGATAACTCTGTGATGTTTGGTGTTTGATGTCGTCATTGGTCTCTCTTGTCCGTTTGGTGTCTCTTATAAAGATTGATGTCTCTGTGATGTTTGGTGTTTGATGTCGTCATTGGTCTTCCTTGTCCGTTTGGTGTCTCTTGTTGAGCTTGATGACTCTGTGATGTTTGGTGTTTGCTGTCGTCATTGGTCTTCCTTGTCCGTTTGGTGTCTCTTGTTGAGCTTGATGACTCTGTGATGTTTGGTGTTTGATGTCTTCATCGGTCTTCCTTGTCAGTTTGGTTTCTCTTGTTGAGCTTGATGACTCTGGGCTGTTTGGTGTTTGATGTCGTCATTGGTCTTCCTTGTCCGTTTGGTGTCTCTTGTTGAGATTGATGACTCTTGGCTGTTTGGTGTTTGATGTCGTCATTGGTCTCTCTTGTCCGTTTGGTGTCTCTTGTTCAGATTGATGACTCTGGGCTGTTTGGTGTTTGATGTCGTCATTGGTCTTCCTTGTCCGTTTGGTGTCATTTCTTGAGCTTGATAACTCTGTGATGTTTTTGTTTGATGTCGTCATTGGTCTTCCTTGTCCGTTTGGTGTCTCTTGTTGAGCTTGATGACTCTGTGATGTTTGGTGTTTGATGTCGTCATTGGTCTCTCTTGTCCGTTTGGTGTCTCTTGTTGAGCTTGATGACTCTGTGATGTATGGTGTTTGATGTCGTCATTGGTCTTCCTTGTCCGTTTGGTGTCTCTTATAAAGATTGATGACTCTGTAATGTTTGGTGTTTAATGTCGTCATTGGTCTCTCTTGTCCGATTGATGTCTCTTGTTGAGCTTGATAACTCTGTGATGTTTGGTGTTTGATGTCTTCATCGGTCTTCCTTGTCCGTTTGTTGTCTCTTGTTGAGCTTGATAACTCTGTGATGTTTGGTGTTTGATGTCGTCATCGGTCTTCCTTGTCCGTTTGGTGTCTCTTATGAAGATTGATGTCTCTGAGATGTTTGGTGTTTGATGTCGTCATTGGTCTTCCTTGTCAGTTTGGTGTCTCTTGTTGAGCTTGATAACTCTGTGATGTTTGGTGTTTGATGTCGTCATTGGTCTTCCTTGTCCGTTTGATGTCTCTTGTTGAGCTTGATGTCTCTGTGATGTTTGGTGTTTGATGTCGTCATTGGTCTTCCTTGTCCGTTTGGTGTCTCTTGTTGAGCTTGATGACTCTGTGATGTTTGGTGTTTGATGTCGTCATTGGTCTTCCTTGTCCGTTTGGTGTCTCTTGTTGAGCTTGATAACTCTGTGATGTTTGGTGTTTGATGTCGTCATTGGTCTTCCTTGTCCGTTTGGTGTCTCTTGTTGAGCTTGATAACTCTGTGATGTTTGGTGTTTGATGTCTTCATCGGTCTTCCTTGTCCGTTTGGTGTCTCTTGTTGAGCTTGATGACTCTGTGATGTTTGGTGTTTGCTGTCGTTATTGGTCTCTCTTGTCCGTTTGGTGTCTCTTATAAAGATTGATGTCTCTGTGATGCTTGGTGTTTGAGGTCGTCATTGGTCTCTCTTGTCCGTTTGGTGTCTCTTGTTAAACTTGATGACTCTGTGATGTTTGGTGTTTGATGTCGTCATTGGTCTTCCTTGTCCGTTTGGTGTCTCTTGTTGAGCTTGATGACTCTGTGATGTTTGGTGTTTGATGTCGTCATTGGTCTTCCTTGTCCGTTTGGTGTCTCTTGTTGAGCTTGATGACTCTGTGATGTTTGGTTTTTGATGTCGTCATCGGTCTTCCTTGTCCGTTTGGTGTCTCTTGTTGAGCTTGATGACTCTGTGATGTTTGGTGTTTGATGTCGTCATTGGTCTCTCTTGTCAGTTTGGTGTCTCTTATAAAGATTGATGTCTCTGTGATGCTTGGTGTTTGAGGTCGTCATTGGTCTCTCTTGTCCGTTTGGTGTCTTTTGTTAAACTTGATGACTCTGTGATGTTTGGTGTTTGATGTCGTCATTGGTCTTCCTTGTCCGTTTGGTGTCTCTTGTTGAGCTTGATGACTCTGTGATTTTTGGTGTTTGATGTCTTCATCGGTCTTCCTTGTCCGTTTGGTGTCTCTTGTTGAGCTTGATGACTCTGTGATGTTTGGTGTTTGATGTCGTCATTGGTCTCTCTTGTCTGTTTGGTGTCTCTTATAAAGATTGATGTCTCTGTGATGTTTGGTGTTTGATGTCGTCATTGGTCTCTCTTGTCCGTTTGGTGTCTCTTATAAAGATTGATGTCTCTGTGATGTTTGGTGTTTGATGTCGTCATTGGTCTTCCTTGTCCGTTTGGTGTCTCTTGTTGAGCTTGATGACTCTGTGATGTTTGGTGTTTGCTGTCGTCATTGGTCTTCCTTGTCCGTTTGGTGTCTCTTGTTGAGCTTGATGACTCTGTGATGTTTGGTGTTTGATGTCGTCATCGGTCTTCCTTGTCCGTTTGGTGTCTCTTGTTGAGCTTGATGACTCTGTGATGTTTGGTGTTTGATGTCGTCATTGGTCTCTCTTGTCCGTTTGGTGTCTCTTATAAAGATTGATGTCTCTGTGATGTTTGGTGTTTGATGTCGTCATTGGTCTTCCTTGTCCGTTTGGTGTCTATTGTTGAGCTTGATGACTCTGTGATGTTTGGTGTTTGATGTCGTCATTGGTCTCTCTTGTCCGTTTGGTGTCTATTGTTGAGCTTGATGACTCTGTGCTTTCGCATTTGTATGTTTCGGTTTTTCAATCAAATGGATTTGATTAAGACATACCAAGTGTTTAAGCATTTTTTGTTCTAGATTTCCTTTTTTAAGGGTTGAACAAAGATGGAAAGTGCATTTGAATGTATATTCCTCTATGTTTTTATATAAATGTAACATTTTTACTCTATGACGTGTACATATTTTATTAACCTATTTCCGCTTGTTTTATCTCAACGATAATACAGTCTGCATCTTTTTCTCTTGCACCTTGTCTTTATTCGAAATGCAGAATATTGATAGTATATATGGTTGTTTCTAAGTGAATGTTTGAGAAAAGACGGTATTATTGAGTAAAGCCACTATTACAGTTAGGCGAATTGGAGCTACAAGTTTTGTACGAGTACAGGCGAGTTATACCTCGCTGACAGTTCCACGAGTTGACCTTGATCTTTTGTGATAACAACATGTGTTTGATATTTGTTCGAGGTCTCTGCGAGAACAGTACGACGCGGGTAACATATGAGTTTAAGCAACGTCTCTACGATTTTTACACGACAACTCCTCAACAATCGAAGACTTTAGTACGAGAAATACTAATTTCGTCCGAGTTCCATATGAGTTTATACATGTACGAGATGTAACGACATGCATACGAGTTAAGCAAGAGTAACGTACGAGTTATGACGAGCTCCTTACGTGAATTATACGAGCTATGTCAGCACATTATGAATTTAGTATAGATTTGTCTTCAAGTCTATTTAGCTCACCTTTACAAGAATTGATATTATCATTATGAAAGAATTTGGAGCGTAGACTAGATTTCTTCCTTTTGCATGTTTAGATTCATTCATATTGATTCTTCATTTTCTTCCTCAAACTTGCTTAACAATTTGAATGACTTTGTCTGTACAATGTACAAGATTATGTACGTAATACGATACAATTCGGCGCAGATTTATACAAGGATTCTCCATTTTTTAATAATCTTAGCTTCTTACAAGGATTTATTCTGGACGGTACAAAATCTGTTGAAAAAACTGTTCTAGAAACTTCAAAAAGAATTATGAAAACGATTGTTGAAAAAGGATACAGAATATTCCAGATTGTTCTTACAAATAGACGATTATCGCATGTACTCTTTTGACTTGAATTATGTACATTCTAAATTTGATATCTTCGTCATTCTTTTTTTTTTTCTTTTTTAAGTACTCTTTTCTGTTATTGTATTGTCTTTCTTTATTCTTATTCTTATTAAGGATTCCGACTATTCCGTCGGAATCCTTTCTGTTATTGCAATGTCTTTTCTTTTTTCTTATAATGATTATTTTTATAACCCCAACACTCTGGACACTTTACAAAAAAATACTGCATCATAGTATAAAATGAAAGTACCATGTGAAATAACATATAAAGACTTTGATTTAAATTTGTTGTTGTCGAAAAGTTCACATATGCCCCCGCTAGAGGTCATCTAAGGTCAAATCTTAAAACACTCCTAAACTTACCGTATGATATGAACGAGATTTTGTTTTATATTGTTCTTTGGGAAATTTACAAACTTATACACGCTTACCATCTCTATCAAATATTTACAGATTTCGCGCTATTTAAGTTGAAAATGGAACAGTGCCAATTTCTACAATTTTAAAATTTAGAGTTGAAACTTGGATTGTAGGCTATTTATAATAGTCATTTAATGTTTACTCAGTTCCAAGGCCAAATTTCGATTCTAAAGGTCAAAACAAACTTTTGACTATAAAACAGATACTGTTTGACCTATAGAGTTCAAACTTTATTCATAGAATTGTTGAATCGAGCCCTTTCACAGTGACCTTGACTCAAAGTCAAAGGTCAAATTGGAATTCTCAAGGTCATAGCAAACTTTTGCCTATAAAACAAAGACTGCTTGACCTTAAGACTTGATCTTAAGAAAAATATTCCCTGCATCAAGCCCTTTCACTTCGACCTTGATCCAAGGTCATTAGTTCGATTTCAAGGTCACAAATGACTTTGGTTGATAAAATATTGAGCCTTATTCAGATCAAGATCAATCTTGATAAGAATAACCTCAAATACTTATATTTTATCCGTTACTTTGGTTCACGTTCAAATTATCATTCTCAGAGTCAGTACAAACATACTCTTGCAGAATTCACCGTTTTTGTTCTATTTATTCTTCACACAAGTAGTCCTTCTTATTTGAACTATGTTTCCTTTTTTTCTTAGAAGCATTACATGCTGTTGTCTTTTCCTATTTATAGAAATTTTCTCTTTGCAATTTAATTGTGCAATTTTGTTTGAAATAGTAATTCTAAAGGATTTAAAATTGATAGATCATGGAGTTTATAGCTTTCGTAAACATGAAAGTTATTTATTATCTTTTTCTTCCTTTTTGTAAATAAATAAGAGTCAAAAGTTAGACATAAACTCTTTTGACTCATTTGCTGAAGTAAATAAAGTACTAAAGCAACTATTCTTTTTTCCATATTTTTATTTTAGGATTTTAACACTTCAGTTCTGAGGAAGGTCTATTAAAGGAGGAATCCGTATGTTGCTTGTAACAGTAGCCATCTAGACATCATTATTTCCATAGAACCTGTGTTACCCGAGGTCGCTAGGTTTAAACATCTTGTTTGTAATATCACCTTACAGTGAGAAGTTAAATGTTTATACAGCATTGTGTTTCTATGGAAATCCCTGTGTATACAGATAAGTGATAGGGTTGTGTGCAAGTAATCCGGATAAAAATACCATTTGCTAAAAGCAGATGGTCGCCCAAAGTCGGCGCCGGGTGCACATTGGTCTCTTTCCATTTATGTGGTGTCATTAATGTTTGATGCTTCGCTACGTCTGTGTCGACTGTGTTTGTCTGTTTTGTATGATGTTCTAGTTCATATTGTAAGATGCGTCCTATGACGGGTTGTAGTTTTGTCCTATTTCATTTATGTGTCGCGTTCTTGTGGGTTTGTTCCGCTGGGTCAGTGCAAGGTGACCATGCTGGAGATCCTTCCCTTCTCTTTAAATTGTACAAGTAGTAGATGTTCAATGCCTTACACCAAGACTAATCTTTCATAGACCAAAGCGGTGTTATACAGTAGTCTTTCCCCCTAGCCATCTTTCCCCCCGGAAAAATGGCTATATAGTGGCTTTTCCCCCGGTAAATCTACTATATAGTAGTTTTTCCCTCGGGGGAAATTCTGCTATATAGTAGACTTTCCCCCAGTTATAGTAGATTTTCCCCCTGGGAAAAACTGCTCTATAGCCAGTTTACCCCCCTCGAATGAATTCCGGAATTTTATTAAATCTATGTTGTAAAAAGGCACGAAAATAGTCCTCCATTCATAACACAGCATTACTTGGGAGAAGATTTGAAATCAGATATTGGCTTTGATATAGACCTTGAGATTTGACAATGTCCTTGAAAAATGTAACTTTAAGTTATGAAATACATGTATTTTATTTGCTTGATTAAGGAATATAATAAGTTGACTTGATTCAAGTAATGACCTTCACATATACCTTTGGCCTTGAAGATACAATTTTGACTATATCGTAGTAATGTACATATAAAACATTCCGTTTAAGGAAGTTCGTACCTCTGGTCGCGAGAGCTTATCTTCTACGTATGATAACTATTTGGAATTTTCGTGCTTATCATCTTTGAACATTTTATGAAAATGTCTTTCAAATAAATCCTAGGTTGTAGGGCTATATTTATCGTCTATAAATTCAAATGACCCCAACTTTAAACAATTTGGATTAACAATGGAAAAAATCCAAAACATTAAGTTTTTTACATTGTAGAAATATTTCATTTGAGACATGTAGTATTAGCTTTACCCGATGTGCAATAATATGAATAGAAAATAAGGGGTATCAATGTATTAATTTCCCGATTTTGGACCAGAGGAACATATATCTACCTTAAACATGGCGATATATCTAAACAGATTGACCTGATTTCGTATTTTACCCTGGACCTTAAGATTGGACCTTGACCTATTGTATAATACTTAATTGTACTAAAACTGTATGATATATTACACTGACATCAAAACTTTACATAAAAAATGTAAATATTTCAAGTAATGACCTTGACCAAAAAATTAAACTTCATTTATTTTACAACGTTTAACAAAGAAGTAACACAACTTATATTAAAAGAAGGGAGGAGATCTCCAACAAGACCCCGTTGCAGCATCAACAGTAAGACACCAAAACACCCGATGCAAAAACACAAAAGACGAGTACAGCACGAGACGGAAAAGAGACACACGACATGTAAACATCAAACACAAAAGACTACACATAAACCGACGAGACCAATGGGTAACCGGTGCCGACTTTGGACGGCCATCTGTCACGCAAGTAGCAAATGGTGTGGTTATCCTGGATTACGTGCGCACAACCCTCTCACTTCTCCAATTACCCAGAGGTCTCGAAGAACGCACAATTGTGGTGTAAAACAACCTCCTCACTGTAAGATGACATCACACAAACAAGACCGCAAAACGCAGAGGCCCCAGAGACACAGATGAATATGTAAATAGATATAAAAAGAGGGCGTGCGTTATACAGTCCGTGTTCTGCCGGCTGTAGCGAGCTCATGTATGCAATCACCCGAGGAGTCCGACTGACATTCAGAGAGGACAGGTGGTCGGGGCCCTGTCTTCTCTAAAGAGGTTTGGACAGGGCCCGTCATGGAGTCCCGTCGTCACAGTCAGTCAGAGTGCAAGTCTCAAGGATGCGCTTGTACAAGACTGTAGATTGGTCAAGTACCAAGCCTAGTGTCCGTCTGGTGACATTAGGATCATATCCACGGTATAAAAGGCGTTTGATGATTCTGACGCATTTTCGATGGTTATGCTGCCTACCTTTGATCCTCTTTATTTTGTTTATCATATCACCATAAAAGACAGGTTGTGTAATACCCATAGTAATGTACTCTGTTGCATGTATAGATCCGAATTTTAAAAGAAGTTGACTGTAATTTTTGTAAAATTTCCAGAAAGTCTTAACTAGTTTATGAAAGCGGAAACCTTGACCTAAAAGTTTTTTGGTAATTTGTAAATTTCTACTGTGAAAATCCAAAATATCAGTACATGCTCTAGCGTACCGGATGAGCTGTGATATGTAAATGCCGTATGACGGTAATCTTGGAACATCACCGTCAAGCCAAGGGAAATTTACTATGTTGAATCCAAAATCATCCCTTTTGTCATATACACTTGTATGAATCTTTCCGTTTACAATTTTGATATTTAGGTCCAAAAAGGGTGTTTCTGTATTTGAAAGGTTTGCCTTGTTAAGGGTCAATTCTTGTGGATAAATTTCATTCTTATATAATTCAAAAGCAGGATTGTCAATGGTTAGAATATCATCCAGATACCTAGAAGTATTATTGAAACATTTCAGCTCATCAAATTTTCTTTGCTTTTGAAGATTTTGGATAAATTCTTTTTCATAAGTGTATAAAAATAAATCTGCAACAAGAGGCGCACAGTTAGTACCCATAGGAATTCCTACAACCTGCTTGTATAGATCCTCACCAAATCTAACATAAATATTGTCCAAGAGGAAGGACAAGGCATTACACAGGTCACTACATGTCCATGATTTGTATGATTTGTAGTCTGTCGAGGAAAAGAAACCCTTCGATTCAGATGTACAAATGTAAGTTTTTCGCTCTCGATCAAAACACCATTTAATGAGATTAGATAATCGATCATTAATTTTGTCATGAGGAAGTGTGGTGTACATATTAGAGAAGTCGTATGAAGAAATCGTATTGGCTTGGAAATTTCCAGATTTCATTTTTTCAATCACATCCCCTGAATTCTTCATAGACCAAAATAAATTTACAAAAATAAAATTTAGAACCGTTTCACAATATCTAGTTATGTGTTCTTTAATAGCAGTAAGTGCTGACGTCAGATTTCTAGACAAAATTGTAGTGGAGCAGTTACTAGAATTAGCAATAAATCGAAATTTGTAAGGAGACTTGTGCAGTTTCGGTATGCAATATAGTGTTGGGAGATCCAATTTAGAAATAGAGATATTGAATGAAGACAATTCACTGTTATGCTTGCCTAAAATGTTAGATGCACTTTCATTGCTTTTGATATATGTATTAGTAGACGAAAGTTCCGAAATCAAAGTTGATATGTAGTAACGTTTTCAAATGATAATGGTGTTGTTGGCTGCTTTATCAGCTGGTGCAAAGACATATTTTTCATGTAATTTACTTAGTTTGGATTTGAAATATCTTTCTGATTTGGAACGTGGATTTTGAAAAAGATGAGGGTTTTTATGGAAGTTATATATTCGAATATCCGTTATATCTAAAATGAGGTTTTTCCAGTCATAAATCTCTCGTTGGCTCAGATATTGGCGTGATGGGGTCCAAGGAGCAGCAGGAAACCGGAAACCCTGACCTATTGGATTAACCGTAACTTAGAGGTTTAAACTGTACCCACACATTTGTCCTTGGCCGTTTAGAGCTATTTTTGAGTTATAGTTATTTTAAGACAGACAGTCTGACTGGAAGAAAGGCGAATACATATAAAAAAAGTCAGACGGACTGGTTTAAAAACAGTAAATCTGACAGATAGATCGACAAAAGCAGACAGACAGACAGACACTAATAGGCACACAGATAGGCACATGAACAAATTGAACAGAGGGACACAAAGACGGAAAAAGACAAATATGCAAGCAGATAAAGATAAAGAGTCTGACAGATACAAAGCGACATACAGACAGAAAAGACAAGCAAGCATGAGACGGATAAATACAAAGTCAGAGATGTATACTATATGGCAGTAACAAAGACAGACACAAAGAAAGACAGATAGACACAAACACACATACAGAAAATCTCACAGATAGACAGACATATAGACACAAACAGACGTACTCACTGGAAGACAGTCATGGACATGTTGACATTAAAAATTATGAATCGCAAGCGATATATGTCCCCTACCGGTGTTAAATTATGTCCTTCAACTCTGCCTTAACCTTTACGTACACGAAAAGATGAATCCAACATCAAAATAAGTTCAATATGTGTATTAGAAAAAGGTCTGGAAAACAGGAAAATTTAATGAAATTATCTATGAGGCAATACCTTTTGTAAGAACAAATAAATCAAACCAAACTTCAACTTATTCTTTATCATACTATGATGTATCTGCATACCAAAAATCAGCTCAATATCTACAACAACAGACACGAAAAGACTGGAAACCGAGAAGTTCATAAAATTTGCTAAGTCGAGGGCCATAACTCCTGTAAAAATGTGCCAATCAAACTGAAATACGATATTGATTTGTATCACATTGAGATATACTCACATACAAAAAATAATTTTCAGCATCACCTCAATTTTCAACAGCATTTCAGAAAATTTTCATAGACAGAAGAAGGACCGACTAAGAGAGATATTGACACCTAAATATCCAAAAATGAAAATTTGCCCCGACGGGACGAAAATACCGCCCGCAGCAATATTTTTTGAAAAGTCATCTTGGGATTAAGGTCATGCGTCGATTGTGACCTTGAACTTTGACTTATGATCTTAAATCAATGTCATAACATATATGTACCCTGAGGCATTAAGGAACATTTCTGTGAAATATTGATATCATTCTACATTGGAAGGAGTTATGCTCTGGACTAGGTTTTACTAATTATGTCTTTTGTGACCTCGACCCTTGACCTATGACTTTGGTTCAAGGTCATGACATATCCTTATCTCCTAAAGAACATTACTGTGAAATATTGTTGAAATCCATCCACAGGGGGAGGAGTTAAGCTCTGGACTAGGTTTTAGTAATGATGTCTATTGTGACTTGACAATTGACCTATGACAATGGTTCATAGTCATAACACACCCTTATGTCCTAAGGAACATTTTTGTGAAATTTTACTGAAATCCATTCACAGGTGGAGGAGTTTTTTTTTATCCGAACAATGTTTTTCTAATGATATCTATTTTGACCTTGACATTTGACCTATGACCTTGGTTTTCTGTGAAATATTATTGAAATTCATCCACAGGGGAGGAGTTATGCTCCGGACAAAGTGTGATGGACAGAGAGACGGACAGACAGGGTGATTCCTATATACCCCAAAACTTTGTTTGCGGGGGTATAATTAGAGACGGACTCAAACATAATACCTTTCACATATACATACAAGCAAAAAGGTAAATACATACAGAAAGATACATGCTGAAAAACTTACAGATACAGACAGAAACACAAACAGACACAAAAAGATATACAGAGGCACTCACAGACAGACAGATATCAACTAATAGACATACACAGATAGACAGATAAGACAGACATACAGACACACACAGAGACACAAATACGACAAACATAAAAACCATTAAAGACAAAGCACAGATACACGTGCACTGTCAGACACACAGACGGACGGAGAGTCAGACGGACATACTGATATAGGGATACAGACATGTTAAAGACAAACGTACATACAGACAATTAAAGTTATTATTGAAAGAAAGGAAAGGACATACACAAAGACAGACACAGACAGACAGACAAAGATAATATAAAACAAAATGAGTGAGCTTTTCGAGTTGGGTCCGGATCATAACCAATCCTAAAGGTCACTTCTAAAGGTTTTTAAATGCTAAAATAACTTTATTATATTTTACTTATTCATACTAGAGAAAAAATTTCAAAAGAATTATATTTTTCCAACCGTCCGTTTTCCTGTAAATCGACACGAAAAGTCTAATCATTGAAGCGGCGCGACTGAAATATCTGCCCCTTTGTGTGACGTCATGTGCACCCAAGCGAGTGTTAGAGGCTAGCTGAAGGCAGTGAGGGATGAAACTCCCCAATCTTGTTTACTTGAATAATAGGTACCAAATACGTTTTATTGATTTATTTATTTTTATATTTCATTTATTTATCTATATTTTTTCTCTTCTTGGGGGGTTTGGGTGTTGTTCTTCTAAAACAACTTTACAGCGTATTCGGAATTAAGCAAGTATGACTTTTTCCTATCATTGAGCCTTTGTTAGCCGGGTATAAGTGTCAATTCATATATGGCACAATATAAAAAAAAGTGCATATTTTTGTCCTTTTGAGCCTGTTTCATATTTAAAAGAAAAAATACAGAAATAAGTACTGGGAATGTTTTGCCTCATCCTATTTTACCTATCCATGATGAAAATGTATGAAATCCGACACAAATATGCAAGTATGAGAGGTTGATATACCCATTATCTGTCAAAATCGGATGTCCCTAACTATGGGTACTTTAGTTTTACATTGGTATTACTTTTATTCCACTGAAATTTAAACTTGATTTTTTTCATGGGATTTGTTTATTATGTGAAAGAGATTCTGTAAATATCTGATATACCCTAAGTATATTTAGGATGAGCATTTTTTATGATTTATATCACTGTCACTGATTATTTTGTCAGTTGTGTTACCTTTACATAAAGGAAAGAAATCACACAATTAATTCAAATATATTTATTAGGTTCACATGTTACAATGTTTTACAATGATTTATCAATTTATATATAAAATAAATTTTAATATTCTGCCATCTTCAACTTAGATGTTTAAAAGACTTTGGATAGCACTGTAAGGTTACCTTTTGCACATGTCCATTATGTTACCGTTATTGTACGATAAATGGTGGCATTTTCTGTCTTTTCCTTTTGCTTTTGAAATGAAAGTGATGAACCATGTTTACGAAGGCAAGAATTTTGAACAGTTTTGCATCTCAGATTCTACAATGTGTCTATTTGTACGAAAAATTCAGTTGTGTTACCGTCATTTGTGTTACTTTTTAAAAAGTAACACAACTGATATAATTGGTAACATAACTGACACTTTATTGGAAACACAATGGACATTTGACTATCTAAATTGAAATCCTCATCAAAGGAATATTAAGATTCCAAAGTTTTATTGATCTTTTGCTCAAATTACTTCTTACAAATCTATTTATGTTTCAATTTTCTCTGTGAGAAGAAAATGAATGAGTTTTAATTAAGTGTTTCTTCACTTATTAACACAACTGACATTTTATGGTAACACAATGTACATTTCATGTTTTATATGGTAAAATAAGTTCAACTAAGTGATTGTGCATCAACTTGACAATATTTTTGTGTGATTCGTTTCGAATAGTGCCTATTGGAGAAGCATAATTCTTTTATTGACTAAAAGAGAACAATTATCATATCATTTCATGAAATGATAACACAACTGACATTAAGGGGTAACACCAATGACATAATTTTATGCCAACTTCTGATACTAGTGTGGTAGAAAGGATTAATTTTGTTAACAGTACGTTTAAGGTGACATACCACTTCAGAATAGGGTCCTTTCAAAAACATAAAAGTAACCTACAAGTTAGACTGTACAAAACACAGATTCCTGGATGAACATTATGGACAATGACAAAGAGTTAATCGTAACATAATGGACATCTGATGAAGACACAACAGAAAACTTTTTTTCTGAAATATAAAGAAGTGACAAGATTGAATGGTGTACAACTGATCTTCTCAAAAGTGTCTTATTCTTTTCTCAATTTGTGCTTTTCATTTTCAATTTATTGATTGATTACAACTAGTTAATGATTGGTAACACAACTGACATGATATGATGATTCACAATATTTTGAATGCAGACTTTGTTGGCCTTATGGTATAACATATGAAAAAAATGAAGACAAATTAGCTTCCAAAATTTGTAAATACACAATTTTCATTGTTTTTGTGATAAAATCAGTTACATTGATACTCGGCAATATTCATTTCAGTTGACTATTATATGCACCAATATCAACAAATGCTCACATCATGAACAGTAAAGTGAAATGGAGTCTATATCGTGCTTACACTCTAATAGAGTTCATGAAACTAGCATTTCGGTATCACAGAATATTCCTTTTCATTATTTTCTGATTTGCATGCATAAGTACACTTGAAACAATCGCTTTTTGATAAAATATCCAAAGCAAGCATAAAGCTAGATGACAAAGCAGGCTAATTCAATGAATGTATTACTCAAAACATCTATAAGTAGAAAAAAAGTCAGAAAATGATTGTTAAGCTGAGCTAAACAACAAAAGAAATCGAAAAAAAAATTCAGAATATTGATTAGAATTACAAAATCAAGATCATGATTGATATGGATCCATAAGATTGCTTGTTTTGAAATAATTCAAGCCTGCATTGCCTGTGTTACAGGCGTTTGGTACACTTAAATGTTCATTAATTTTGTTTCCAATAGTTAGAGCACTAGTCTGATTAACAATTTTGTTGCCTTATTATTCTGAAATATTCTTATCTGCTTTTAAAAATAATCTTAAAATAGATGTGATTCTGATTATATATTTAAAGTGATATTAAAACTATAAAAAATATATGTTGTGCTTTGATTCAGTTGAAAATTGCTAAAGATTTCTTCAACTTCTTATCGCCTTGTTGTATTATTTTCCTATTACTTTTGTCTATGTTCTGTTGAGATGATAAGTACATTCTTAATTACTTCTGTTTTGTATAAACTGAACATCATTTTATGGAGAAAATCTAAAAGAAAATGAAGTGAAGTTGTGAACACTATGATGCATATCATCATAAATGTCATTTGTGTTACTGTCTGTCAATTGTGTTACCATGAATCATCTCTACTACGCATTAATCGCTCATCAACAATTCCAAACAGATTAAATAGTCTTAGAATTAAGTTATATTAAAATAACTATCATTTAATTTCCCTTTCATCTTAAAATGAACTTCATTTTGCTTATATACATCTGTATATGTCATTTGTGTTACCATTTTGTCCGTCGTGTTACTGCTTAGTCATTTGTGTTACCTTCAATATTTTGGGGGAAAACTAATGAAGTAGAGCATATATCCTTTTTAAATTTGCTTTAAGTAATTTTGTTTTCTCGCAAATAATTAAGTACATGAAAGAAGTTAAGGAATTTCATATTCAAATTATCTTAAATGATGATTTCCAATTATCCCAAAACTAAATTTTCGCAAACAATGCTCTATGTTACCATTTATCTTGAGAAAACCTTATAATATCATACATTTTCTTCAAGAGGCTGATAAAATCAATACATTTTTAGAGAAACAAACATGTAATAAATTGGAAAAAAAATTATTGTAATTTTTATGACAATTTTTTGTTTGGTAACACAATGGACATTTCAAATCAATGCCATGTATGTATTGACCTCCATCTCAATATCAAAACAAGTTTAAGCTTACATATTCTAGAATTTGGCCCTTTGGATGTTTACAAATTGATATTAGAAAGAAAATTCATTGAAATCGAAAATCAATTTCTCAGATTTATGGTTTGCAAAATGTGTACTTTTTTTGATATCGTGCCATATAGAGGTTGTATATTCAAAACAGAGTGATCGCAGGCGTGTCATATACAGGCAAGCCTATAGATTTCGTAATATTTGACCCCCTTATACAAGGTGTGAACAAGAAATTAGACCACGACGACAGGCATTTGTTGGGAAATAGGCGGTAGATGCTTTTACATTTCGGCAATGTTCGTCTTGATGGAATTTTAGAAAAAAAAAACAAAGTTACCAATAACAGCTTCCAATTTGATTTGACCAATTCCATATGGTCAAATTGCTTTGAGTGTTGTTAACAGCCTTTATCTAACAAATTTATCAATGATTTAGATTTCTAATCTTTTATTTCAGCACACATGTATTACACTGCAAAAACAAAGAAAAAGGATTCCATACAAAATCAGTTATAAATTTCAGAATCAGAGTTCCTAACAACTGGTTGTCAAGATAGACTACATTCAGTGCTTCACAAGTACATGTACCTAAAAGCTTCATTTTAAATGCATCACAATGAGAGTCAATTTGTATCACTAACAACTGGTTGTTAAGATAGCAATGTGTTTCGACTATAGAACTACATGATAGGTACATGAGATAAACTTCTTGACAATCAGTTGTTAAAGTTAAGAAGCTAACAAGCGATATTTTCTTAACAACTGGTTGTTAAGAAATCTATCTTATTTCAGACAAGGTGTACTTTCCTAACAACTGGTTGCTAACTTGACAACTGTTTGTTAAGACAAATTGTGCTATGACTTCCATTTCATACTTTAAATTTGCATTTTCAGTACACATTTTAGTAATTTAGCATATTTGACCGGTAGATAAGTATGTGAGTGTCCTAATGTCACATTTTGAATTTTTTTATCTCCTAATTAGGAGATACTATCACCTAATTAGGACTTAGCTATCAGCTAATTAGGACATACTATCACCTAATTAAGACATACTATCACCTAATTCAGACATAATATCACCTAATTAGGAGATACTATCACCTAACAAGGAAATACTATCACCTAATTAGGAGATACTATCACCTAATTAGGACTTAGATATCATCTATTTAGGACTATCTTATAAGGACTTAGCTGTTACCTAATTAGGTGATAGCTAAGTCCAAATTAGGTGATAGCTAAGTCCAAATTAGGTGATAACATAGTTCAAATTAGGTGATAGCTAAGTCCAAATAAGGTGAAAGTATCTCCTAATTAGGTGATAGTACGTCCTAATAAGGTGATAGCTTAGTCCTAATAAGGTGATAGCTAAGTCCTAATTAGGTGAAAGTATCTCCTTATTAGGTGATAGCTTAGTTTTCATTTGGCGATGGCTAAGTCCTAATTAGGTAACATTATTTCCTAATTAGGTGATTTTATCTCCAAACATGGTGATAATATCTCCTTAAAAGGTGATAGTATTGCCTAATTAGGAGGTAGATAAGTCCTTATCAGGTGATAGCTTAGTCCTAATTAGGTGATAGCTAAGTCCAAATAAGGTGATAGTATCTCCTAATTAGGTTATAGTTTGTCCTAATTAGGTGATAGTTAAGTCCTTATAAGGTGAAAGTACCTCCTAATTAGATGATAGCTAAGTCCTTACTAGGTGATATTATCTCCTAATAAGGTAATAGTATCTCCTAATAAGGTGATAGCATCTCCTAATTAGGAGATAGCTAAGTCCTAATTAGGTGAGAGTATATCCAAATTAGGTGATGATTAAGTCCTAATTAGGTGATAGCTAAGTCCTAATTAGGTGTTAGTTTCTCCTAGTTAGATGATAGCTAAGTCCTAATAAGGATATAGTATCATCTCATTAGGTAATAGTATATCCTTATTAGGTGATAGTATCTCCTAATGAGGTGACAGTTTGTCCTAATAAGATGAAAGTTCAGTCCTTATTAGGTGATTGTATCTCCTTATTAAGAGTAAAAATTTAGAATGTGGCATTAGGACGCCTCCGGAGGTAATTAATGACATTTATAAAACAAATACAAAGAATCTCCTACATTTAGTTATGATATGTAACGCTGATTCCTTTCTCCTTACTATATTCTCTCCATAGCAAGTGTCTTGTACAATATGTTAAAGAAATGTTTCCAATTCCTCATTATGATGTCTTGCCATCGTAATTTTCCTCACTCACACGGATTTTTTAATGGTTCTTGGCATCCATTTTATATATATATATATATTATTTTGTGAATTTCAGCTCAACTGATGTCCTATGTGTCTTCACTTTTGGGCCTCTTTCATTACTGCTGAGACACTATTTGTTGAAATGCCTATATCAATCACGAATACATCATGAATGTATTATTGTTACATTATTCTTTAGAACTACTTGTTTGGTACTCCAGGTGTTTGTACCTTAACTCCTTTCTTTTTGCCTCCAATTATGTTCACACAAGATAAAATCATCCAGGTAATATTTAGTTGATAAATCCAGTGCTTACAATTTGTAATATTTAAGTACTCATTAAGGTACTATGTTCAATCCATTATTCTGAAGACTTTCGCAAAATTCAAACGGTCTCCTCAAAGAAATTGAAGTGAACCCCAGATGTACTCCATAATCGTCTCTCCAGTTGTTGTTCTCCTGAAACATTTAGTTTAATCATAATATATTGAAAATTAAAGCATCTGTTGCAAATTGGTTGTCAATAAATATTTAGTAAAATCTTCATGTTTTGTTATCTCATATATTAAACATTATTCTCATTATATAAAGATACTAATAGTACGGAAGCGTATTATTGCCATGTTGATTCTCTTTTTTAATTTGATTTTTTTTATATATAAAAGTGTACATTTTACACTTTTATGTGTAAATCTTACGCCTTTTTTCTGTAAAATTTAGATGGTCAACTGTAAATTTTACACTTTTCCTGTAAATTATGCACTTTTGTCTGTAAATTTGACACTTTTTTCTGTTCAAATATTACATATTTAACTGTAAATTCTACATTTTTTTCTGTAAAGTAGGTCAAAGGTCAAGGTCATTAGATCAAAAGTCATGATATAAGATGAAAGGTCTGGTCATGAGGATTTTACAACTGAAATATCAAAATTCTACCTCTTATAGTTTAAAAGAAGGTCAATGTCAAGGTCTCTAGGTCAAAAGTCATGATATCAAATTAAAGTTCTGGTCATGAGGAATCTATATGTGAAATATCAAAACCCTACCTCTTATAATTCAAAAGTAGGTCAAAGTCAAGTTTCAATTTGCTCCTCCAAATATTTTTCTCTCAACGGACTTAAACGCAACACTTTAACCAAAATGTCGACGGACGTACGGACGGACAGACAGACAGACAGACAGACAGACGGACGGACCTCGCCGTTTCATAGACCGGATTTTGCTTCGCAATTCGGCCAAAAATCTAGGCTGTATCTCTTACAGCTCATAAAATACATGTATATCCTAGGTTAATTTCTCAAAGTAATGTAGGTCAAAGGTCAAAAGTCTTGGCATGAAAGCTTTGGTCATGAGTAATCAACATGTGAAATATCAAATTCCTTTCCATCTATAGGCTTTGGTCTTGATTCTAATGAAAACATTTTGAATCCTACATCTAATTAAATGCAATTATGACATCATACATTGCCATATAATTTTTCGCTGCTACACTCAAAATTGTGTCACATGTATCTTACCTCAAAGTGTGTCGTAATTCATTTATTTTCTCCTGTACATGTACTATTCATCCAGGCAAGGAAGATTCTGTTTCAAAAGAAAAAAAGATACGTAAGGAAAACTCTATGACGATTTCTGACAAGACAGTAAGACTATATGCTTCATCATATTTTTCACTTTACCAATCAATGCACTTGTACTGCTATCAAACATTGTAGAATTTTACGTGTACAATTTCAGTTACAAAGAGCAACATAGCAAATTCTGTATATGACCAAACTATTAAAATGCTGATAATATTCCATTTAGAATATGAATTTAAAATTACTTACTTCTTTTTACATGCTATCAAGAGGTTATAATAAATAATGCTTTTGTTTAAATCTGCAGTGAAGGATTTTGAATGTTCGTATCTAATTTCCTTATTTATAAGGCTTTTAAACGAGCCTAATGAATGTATCATAGAGATGTATCATAGATAGAGAAGACATTGTGCAGGAATACGGGGCTATGTCATTCCCCCCCTTTCCCACACTTCCCGACCTCTACCTGATGAATACTACATTATTGCAAAGTTTAAATGATACATGTAATATTATGTGGATACTGCAAAAAAAAAATCGTAATATCTTACCGAACTTCGCTCAATGTTTTCATAAATATATTTCATTTCGCCCTAGTATCCTTGTATTATCGTAAACTATTTTTTTAATATATCTATTTCACTTCGCAAAGTACAAAAGAATATTTGATATCCCCTCTCAGGCTATTTTTTTTTGTTGTTGTTGCTAAAGTCTTCCTTATTCATATGAATCCATTTTATAACATCCCCCTTCCGCATTCGTATTCTATGATTATGCGTAAAATTCATTTCTTTAACAATCTTGCCATGACACAGTATCGCGATTACGAGGAAAATCAATCATTGATATATCGAAAATTGTCGATCGTGGTTTCTTCAGATTCCCGCTAAATCACCCTTGTGTTAAAGATTTATAATGCATGTATTCCCTAAGTGGCATATTGAAGTTCCTCTCCGTTATCGTCCCATGGGTGAAGCGAATGAACTATCCCGAAGTAAGGAGTGTCTAAAATTTGGGAAAGAGAGAAGCGAAAATCCACCTTGGATGAAACTTATCACCTTCACCTCGTTTAAAGTGTCAAATGATGAAGACACGATGAAATTCAATGATCTTTTTAAGGAAGTTGCGAGGGAAGCGAAGGACAAAGTAGTGAACTCAATGGTCCAGTTCCTGGATAGAGAGATAACATCCAAGGAAGAAAAAATGAAAAAAGTGAGAAACGAAGTCTTTGAAAGCTTTCCGCCGGCAACAAAGGGGTGGCGTGAAGCCAAGAAAGGATTTGACAAGGAGATACAAGAACTCACCAATAAACATGCTCGAGATCTGGTACGCTACAGAGATAACTTAGTAGAAAAAAGCGAGCAGAAAAAGGAAAGAAGACCAAATGGTGGAAAGAAACATCAAAGAGGAAGAGGATACTATAGGGGAAAATTCCGACCATACTAAAAGAACAATACAAAAGAAACTATCCATACTAGACTCATAAAAAATGTGAAGTGAAAGTGAAATTATGATAATTGGATTATAATAGAATAACTAAAACAGTATGTAACTCTGTTAAAGTTTTGTTTTCTCTTCACTCAAGAAATGTTAATCCAGTAGAAATTACATGGCTGTATTTTTCAAATAAATTTTGAGTCTTAAATTGCGTAGTAATGTCTTGAATACAACAAACAAAACACTGATACTGTGCGTAGACATATTAGACTATACATGTAATTGTATGTACAGGTGTATCTTAGAAATACAAATACTGAGTGCTATATTAAGCTTTAATTCATCAATTAATAATGAAATAATTATACAGGGAGAAAATCACCAACAAGATAGCAAATTAATTCATCAAAATATTTTTTTCTCACTTGTTCGATTGAAACGTAGTTGATTTTCCAGCTAACCAATCAGAGGCTGGTTATCATTTTAGACCACGCCTTATCGTTCTTGCCAGAATAGCATAATTTCCCCAGTGTTGAATTAACACTCGAATGAAAAACAAAGTCAGTTGAAATGACTCGAAGATTTAAAAGAAAAAATAAAAGATCAAAGTCATTTAGAGCGGGGCTCATTGAACAATATAAATTTCGAGAGCAGGTTGAAAAAGAAGAGAAAGCGAGAAAGTATGTTCTTAATTTATCGAACCATGAACTTAATAATGAAGAGGTGCTCCTTTTGTCGAAAGGGTTCAAATTTATACCTACACCTAAAACCAAAAATGCTAAGAACCAAATCATGCTCTCATTCAACGAATTTGCCCGGAAATTACGTTGCAAATACCACTTTGGGGGGCAAGAGAAAACAAACAATCTTCATCCGTTCAGAATAAAATCTGGTTTTGAACCTGACCGAGGCTGTGAAAATCTTGAAAAATACATCGAACTAACAAAGCTAGAGTTATCGTCTATACAAATGAGACAAACCCATGATAATCTCTCACTGCGCGAAAGGTATGCAATAAAACAATTGAAAAAGTTTGAAAGATGTAGTAATTAAGAAAGCCGATAAAAGCAACACAATAGTAATTCTTGATAAAGAAATGTATAAGAGAGAAGGAGAAAATATGTTAAATTCACCACATTATGAAGAAGTTGAACAACCAAACTTACACGAGATTGATAATGCAATCATGAAAATAATTGGTGAAATGAAAATGAATAGCATGTTTGATAAAGAAACGATCAAGTATTTGACAAGTGGCCAGACATATCGTGTAGGGAGGCTATATCTACTCCCTAAGATACATAAATTAAATGAGCAATTGATAACAAATGTCCGACACGGCGCATGCAATGAACTTCCAATTATGCCACCTGGCAGACCTATAATCTCTCAAATCGGAACACCAGCAGAGAGAATCGGTCATTATTGTGATTACTTTCTGGTACCTATCGTCCGAATGCAAAATACATACATAAAAGACACATCAGACTTCATAAACAAAATTGAGTCGTTGAAACTAAATCCCGATTGTCTTTTGATAACCTATGATGTAACAAGCATGTACACTAACATGACATTTGATAAACTCTTAAATGCTGTGGGTAGATCATACAACGAGCACACACTGCAATCACAATTAGAACTTAATTGCCCAACAAAACAAAATATGCTTGACTTACTCAAAATAATTCTTGAAAATAACTATTTTGAATTCAATGGTAAACACTACAGACAGCGCATAGGCGCTGCTATGGGTGCAGTACCAAGCCCTGAAATATGTGACATAAGAATGTATGAAATCACAAATGCTATGATGTCACAATTCCAATACAGAGAAAAGATTGCATTTCATGGGCGTTATAGAGATGACGGATTTATAATATACAACGGAACACTTCAAGAAGCAAATCATTTATTCGAAATCGGCAATGCAATCCATGACTTATTGAAGTTTACATATGAAATATCTGAGACAGAAATGACGTTCCTTGATACAACAGTATTCAAAGGAAATAGGTTCAGTACTCAAAACGTTCTGGACATAAAAACACATATGAAAAAAACAAACAATTTTCAATATTTACACAGAGAAAGCGCACATCCTACGTCAGTCTTCAAAGGATTCATCAAAGGCGAATGTTATAGACTATTGAGCAACAGAAGTGACAACTCTGTCTTAGATTCTGCATTGCAATCATTTAATGATAAATTAATGCTACGAGGCTACTGTGAAACTGAAACAATCCCGATCATCCAAGAAGTTAAGCATAAAAACAGAAAAGATTTACTTAAACCGAAATCAGCTAAACAAAGAAAAGAGAAACATATTCTTGTTACGAAATTTGACCCCAGAATAAAAGGAATAAAAAAGCGACTTATGAAAAACTGGAAATTGATATCAGAAGACTCACTCCTTAAAACAATATTTCAGTCAGCGCCGATGATAGCTTACAAAAAGCACCAAAATCTCGGAGACATACTAACTTCATCAATTGTCTATTAATGAACAATTAGCAAACTATAAGGTTGGACCCCTGATGAGGCAGGACCGTGTTGATAATTAACAAACATAATGCCACATGTATTTAAGCAAAATACTGCCGAAACACTCTATAAAAATGAATGTTGCTCTCAAGTAAAAACGATACATCATATCAATTAGAAACACAGAGTGTCGGGTCCTTTTGATGAGACATGCGTGGCTGTAAGGTGCCCAATAATGTGCAATTTGTGATTTCCAAATATTTCAATTATTATATGATGAAATAAAGAAGATGGCATCCATGCAGCCATGTAAATGTATAGTTAAAAGACAATTGTGAACGATGGCCGTAAATACATAACTTTTTTGGTGCATTACTTGATTTTACCAGTAAGTAAATTGTCTAGTAATTATTATACTTCGATGTTTTACCATAATTACATTTACATGTAGTGCTCACCGGGACATTCAAAAAGTACGCAAACGTACATGACATGTATTCTAGAGCTTCGAAAGAACACTGATTCAAATATCAAGATTACTTACACTTAGGAAGTTCTATAGTCGATATAGGGAAATGGAAGCACACTATAAAGTCTCCTTGTCCAGAGTCATAAATGATATTCTGACGTCGACCTTCTGTGCCATGACTTACCAATTTATACGTTTGTCTTCCTTTGTGGGAGTTACCGATTGTGACCTTTCTACTGAATTGAGGTGGCGGGTGTTGCTCACTCTTCCTGTGCACATTATCTCAGTGCTCTGCAAGGAGTTCACTTCTCTTCATATGGTAGATTTTATTTTTGTGTTTTATTTCTGTTCCTTTGCCTTAGTTCCGGTTTTATCCTGGTTTTGATGCACTTGGTTAGATGATTTTTCGATTAACGATTTTGTTCTTCTTAATAGGAATGTTTTTTTTTTCCATATTTGTCATTACTCACATCTTAACAACCAGTAGTAACCGACATCAGATATTATGTTGAATTGGCCGATTCTTAACAACTGGTTGTCAAAAATATCAAAAGTATTACATATCATTATTCAAAAAATATCATATCTATATATTACATCAATATATCTTTTGTATCATAACTCAATGTAGGAAATTCTTTCTATTTGTTCTATAAATGTCATTAATCATCTACGGAAGCGTCATAATACAACATTCGCATTCTTTTATCTCCTTATTAGGATATACTTTCTCCTAATTAGGAGATACAATCATCTAATTAGGAGATAATATCTGATAATATCTCCTAATTAGGACTTACCTTTCATCTATCACATAATTAGGATATAACATCACCTGATAAGGACTTGGCTATCACCTATTAGGGGATACTAACACCTAATTAGGACTTAACTTTCATCTAATTAGGACATACTATCACCTAATAAGGAGATACTCACACCTAATTAGGACTTAGCTGTCACCTAATTAGGCGATACTATCACCTTATTTGTATTAAGCTTTCTCCTAATTATGAGATACTATCACCTTATTATGAGATACTATCACCTATTTAGGAGATAATATCACCTAATTAGAAATAATATCACCTAAGTAGGAGATACCATCACCTAATTGGGACTTAGCTATCACCTAATTAGGAGATACTTGCACCTAATAAGGACTTAGGTATCACCTAATTAGGACTTAGCTATTACCTAATTAGGACTAAGCTATAACCTAAATTGGACATACTTTCACCTCATTTGGACTTATTTGTCACCTTATTAGGAAATACTTCCAACTAATTAGGACAAACTATCACCTAATTAGGTAATAGCTAAGTCCTAATGAGGTAATAGCTAAGTCCATGTTAGATTACAGCTAAGTCCATGTTAGGTAATAGCTAAGTTGTAATTAGGTGATAGATAAGTCCTAATTAGATGATAGTATGTCCTAATTAGGTAATAGTATGTCCTGATTAGGTGATAGCTAAATCCTAATAAGGTGATAATATCTCCTAATTAGGTGATAGTATCTCCTAATTAGGTGATAGTATCTCCTAATTAGGAGATAACAAATTTCAGAATGTGGCATTGGGACGTTTCCGTACTTATCTACTTGTCAAATATGCTAAATTACTATAATACATACTTTAAATGCAAATTTAAAGTATGAAATGGAAGTCATTGCACAATTTGTCTTAACAAACAGTTGTCAAGTTAGCAACCAGTTGTTAGGAAAGTACTCCTTGTCTGAAATAAGATAGATTTCTTAGCAACCAGTTGTTAAGAAAACATGGCTTGTTAGCTTCTAAACTTTAACAACTGATTGTCAAGAAGTTTACCTATCATGTAGTTCTAAAGTCGAAACACATCGCTATCTTAACAAGAAGTTGTTAGTGATACAAACTGAATCTCATTGTGATGCATTTAAAATGAAGCTTTTAGGTACATGTACTTGTGAAGCACTTTATGTAGTCTATCTTAACAACCAGTTGCTAGGAACTTTGATTCTGAAATACATAACTAATTATGTATGGAATCCTTTTTCTTTGTTTTTGCATTGTAATACATGTACTGAAATAAAGAATAAGAAATCTAAATTATTGATCATTTTGTTTAGATAAAGGCTGTTAACAACACACAAAGCAATTTGACCATATGGAATTGGTCAAATCAAATTGGAAGCTGTTCAATGCCATATTATGAAAAAAATCTGCATGACGTTAAAATTCGAATGTCCGCTAAAATATGCTGGAAGTTATATAATGCCCGCTAGTCTAGTCGTCTTTTTGTTTGAAAAAATCAATTTATAATACCAAGTTTTTCTTGAGGATCGATCTTTATATCCCTGATGAAATAGTTTGACTATTGTCCATCTCTTATCATGCTTATACACCCAAAAACTATTTGGAACTAAGATATAATCGAACGAAATATACAAAATCAGCAAGACTATGTGCTATGTTTATTTCTCCGCCGACTTTTCCGCAATAAACATGGTAAAAAGCTAATTACATTGTACGAAGCTGTTGAATTTTTTTACATACGAATCGCCATGCAGAAGAAATACGGCATAAGATTCAGTGCCAAGATCGACCCTTATCTTCAGGTAAATTGTATCTCTGGTCCAAAATCGGTGAAAATTATGCATGGATACTCCATATATTCTTTTCTTTTTATTGCACTTTTGGTAAATCTAATTAATACAGGTTTCAAATATTCAGATTGCACCATTTGCATATATTTTTCGCAAAATTTACCGAGGGAGGCCCGGACCGCCTCCCGCACCCCCCCCCCCTCTCGATGCAACTCCTGCACCCTCTGGATCCGCCACTGAAAACCAAAATACTTTTTTTCAATATTTGTATTTACTCGATAATAATTAATCATTCAATTTTTCTGAATAATTAAGCCCGATTGTGAAAAAAAAATCTCCCGAATTTACAACATTTTTCGATAAACAAATGCACAGATATTACAAACATTCATTCCATAGTCTGTTTATTGGCGTAAGTATTTGTTACATTTGAATTTTAGTAATCAAGTTTGCATGTTATATATGTTAAAACAAGATAAATGTGATAACATCATTAAAAATATATCTTCAATTTTTCACATTTTTTTTCTCAATTTTGTCTAAAGTGGTTGTTAGTAAACATAATTAACAAACAACAATAACAACTGGCCAAAAGATACTGTGTACACTGCATGTAATCAGTAAACGTAGTTAATAGGCACTGTACAGACGGCATAATTTTATAATAAATTTTCTGATAAAGTAAACTTAAATATTTCGATACCAAAGACTCGATGTGTATTCATTTGCTTTAATTTCAAGATTGTGCAGATTTGTCAGAAAACGTTCTAGAAATCGAAATAAAGATTTTTTTTTTTAAATAAACCAACCCTCCACTCATCATTACGCTTTTTGCCGACAACTTTTATACCGTTATTCGACAACGATCGCCAAGCCTTTGATTCAAAGACAAACTCGGCCGTAAAGATACAAATTATTTGTTTCAACATTATTTTTGCATTTCCTTATCATCTTCCTCTACAGCACTTCATTAAAATTCATTTGATACCAAACACGACCACAATACTCCAATTAAACGCATAGAAATAAATCTACACACAACCAATTTTTTTGGCCATCAAAGTTCTTTTTGCTAATAACATTTTTGTTTTAAGTCCGATTTAATTGAAATCATTTTCAAAATCGCCGTCTCGGAGAGACCTTTTCAAGAATATATACATTACATTATTATATAAGGGTTGCTCGAACAATTCAATCCATAAAATTTCGCCCCGGTAGGAAATCTTGAAAGCAGGTGAAGCCACTTTCTATGGGAAACTTATAATCGCACAGTCGTCAACTTATGATATCAAAACGATTGTTAATGTGGTGAACAAAATTAATTCGATAATTGATGAATTAAAAAAAGAAAGAAATATATACTCGCATATATCGTTCTTTTTAAGCTGATACAGTGATTACAGCATAGTATATGCGGGCTTGGGTGTACCTTACGTCATCGCCACGGGAGGTTATCCGGGCAGGCTTTTTTTAATTTTAATACGGGACGTATTTTCACACGCTTTATTTGCTAACCGGGACGGAATTTGGTCAAACGAAAAATTGGAATGTGTTATTCTTGATCTACTTGATCAAGTGAACAAGAAAAAATGAGATGAGTGAGGGATCTTTTTGCGTGACCTTTAAATCGATATTGAATGCAAAATAATAAAAAAAGATAAATTCCAAACCAGTAACGGTAAGGGGGGAAATCTGATATGGGGGAAAGACTACTATATAGCAGTTTTTCTGCCTGGGGGAAGTCTACTATATAGCAGTTTTTCCGGGGGGAAAAGCTACTATGGGGGAAAAACTTCTATATAACACCGGGACTGTTTCATGATTTCTTTTTTATTAATTAGGACAAAATGATGTAATATGTTATATAAACAAACTTATCATGGTTGATTGCATTTTTCTGGAGTTCGTACAAATGTGCAATATGCTCGTGTAAGCCTTCCACACGTCAGCCCAAGTGTCTCGTTTTACCTTTTTTCTACTTCATTGATATACTATCGAAATGAAAACATCAATTAATGCTGAAGTGGAAGACAGGTGGCGGTAGTGTTGAAACGATTATCGCCGACATCGGCGACATCATCGCTAATACCCATCGATTTCGATTAATCGATTATAATCGGAAATATACAACATAGAAAAGGATGAATAGTTATCGGTCGAATACGAAAACGAAAGTAGATGAACGATCGTTACCACGAGTTAAAGTTACGGTCGTAGCGTAAATAATTAGAAAGGGATACACTGTCTAAGGCATACAGAGGGTGGAATCAGGATTCTCATTGAATTTAATAGTAATGACAGGTACTCTAAAAGAAAGCTTCAACGTCAGATGCGATAGGTTAATATCTACTCGACTAGAAAAAAAAACTATTTACGCCGAACTTCAGAGCTTTTTAAGGCATGATCCATTTGATATTCTGGGGGGGGCTTGGGTTTTTTTTCGAAAAAAATAATTTTGCTCTCAATTTTGATGAAAAAATAAATTTGCTTATGGTGTGATAGAAAAAAATAATCTTGCTCTTACAAATAGTCTGAATTTGAAGAATTACCATAAAATTTCGCTTAAATTCTTGAAAATTTTCCGGCTCGCTTCGCTCGCAGTTTTCAAATTGTATCATATTTCATGTTCTTGTAAAAATTTGTCTAGGAGACCTTCCCCTCAGACCCTCTTATATACCCTCCGTTATATCAATGATGTACCTTGTATGAAATATTGAGAATTGTATTGTAAAAATCTTTTATCTCTGTTTAAAAGTGAATTAAATCCTTGCATAACTATAAACTAATATATCAATATTTAGAGTTTTGAGTAAATATACAAATAATTTCTAATGATAAAACACATCACTTTGTTGAAAAAATTTCCTTGCTCCAACTTTGCAAGAGAAAAATAATTTTGCCCCGGTCTGGGGCAAAAAAAAAATCTTGCTCCGACAAAAAAACCCAAGCCCCCCCCCCCATCCCCTTGGTCTGAATATCAAACGGGCCCTGCCTACGAAGGACAAGGCCAGGTCAGTGAAGTTCACAGAACTGTTAGCTTAAATTCCACGAATATATTTCTTGATTCCCCACTGAATGAGCAAAATCTAGCTCTTGGGTCGAACGGAGACCTCTCTCCTCCCCAACTCTGCATCTGCCTGGTAAAGTTGCCAACTATTAGTATTGCAATCTCATATTTGTTTCATCGTCGGAAACCCAGAGCTTATTGCCCTAAGATTATAAAGTAGAACGATGACGGTGCCGTGGGTTTCCGACGATGATTTGTTTAGGCTAAAATCTGCTGTGATCTTGACAGGATTTTATCATTCTGTGGTTAGTGCTTTTTGCAGACATTTTGCTGTGTGTATTAGCATATGACTTAGTGAAGTTTTACCATAAATTGTCATATTCTTTTTCTGTAAAAGCAAGTAAAACTTATTTCCGATTAAATCAAAATAATCGATTAAAATCATCTCCAATTATAAACCGATAATCGATTATGATTTTTTTCCGATTAAACAACACTAAGTGGTCCCTAACGAAAAAGTACTATAGTATACTATAGTATACTATAGTATACTATAGTATACTATAGTATACTTTACTACACTATACTACATGTGTAGTAAAGTAAAGTTTCGTGTAGTATAGTAAAGTTTTGAGTAGTATAGTAAAGTTTTGTGTAGTATAGTAAAGTATCGTGTAGTATAGTAAAGTTTCGTGTTGTATAGTAAAGTTTCGTGTAGTATTAGCGCTAGATATACGCTTCTGTATGTAATATACAGAGCGTTAGTGCAACAGGTTCGTTTGGTTGGAAGTTTATTTTTTTGAGGAATATTGTGCCCTGCATTCTTCAAATCAGCTCATCAATTTACTAAACTTTACCTAGGCATGGATATTTTTAACTGTTACTGTTTTAAAACTTGTAAATCCACGAACATTTGTTTTTGTCTCAGTTCTAAACAGAAATGTCTGCCATTTTTCCGGATGTGCAAGATCCGATCAATTCGACCGTTGCACATTTCAATCTGTATAAACCTCTCCTTTGTTGGTGCTCTCACCCTATGGGATCATATATTTCGCATGTACTGGCATTATAAACCTGAAAATGAAAAAGAAAGAACTTGGAACAGTTAAATTAATGATTTGTATACGTTGCCTTGTTTCGACCTTGATCCCTTGGGGTGAGTGCTCCTACAAAAGAGAGGTGCTTTCCCATTGAAGTATGCTTAGGTCGAATTGACTAGATATTGTACATCCGGTAAAATGGCAGTCATTTATGTTTAGAACTGAGTCTAAAACAAATGTACATGGATTAACAAGTTTTAAGACATTAACAGGTAAAAATATCCATGCCTAGGTTATGTTTAGACCACAAGAGAGTCGTCTTGAAACAAATGGGATGTATACTATTTTTCTTTTAGCAAATAATTTGCGCGCATTCATGTCTGCGCTCACCTTCCCGTGAACATTACAGTTTTCACCAAAGCGATGATATTTAATACATCGCTTTTGCATCTAAAGCTAGTGTAGTATAGTAAAGTTTTGTGTAGTATAGTAAAGTTTTGTGTAGTATAGTAAAGTATCGTGTAGTATAGTAAAGTTTTGTGTAGTATAGTGTAGTATAGTAAAGTTTTGTGTAGTATAGTAAAGTTTTGTGTAGTATAGTAAAGTTTCATGTAGTATAGTAAAGTTTTGTGTAGTATAGTAAAGTATTGTGTAGTAAAGTATCATGTAGTAAAGTATCATGTAGTAAAGTATATCAAAGTATCATTTAGTATTATTTCGTATAGTATTGTTTGGTATTTATTAGTGGTATACCACTAGAATTATCGCTAATTATCGATTATGGCTCAATCATTGCTTTCGATACCAAAAATAGATTTGACTCTCAATAATCATAATAATTGATTATTTAGTAAAATGATTTAAAGAATAAATATCATGAAAATGATATTTTAACTATGACGAGAGACAAGATTTAGTTGGAATGAAGGTATGACATCATAATTGGAAGACACAAAACTTGTAGATCTATATACAAACTGATATGTACACCGTAATATATCCTATTGTTCTACAACATTGTAATAGCTGTACTGTGATATTATAAATGCATCATGTATATGTCATAGGGCTGCAGTGATTCATGATGAATCACGGTTCTTGTTGACAATTGACGGGTTCAATTCACAGTACCTAGCATACTGTCTCCATATTGAGCTTTCATCAATTCATTTTAAAAATACATTAAAGACATTTTTGCAAAGTTTCTGCACAGATTATTAAAACAGAACTTTCTTAAAGTAATTCAAGATATACACTTCACTTGACACTTCAAAGTATTGCCCTCTTATTAGGATTATTCTTTTACACCAGTAGAAAAGTGCTTAAAATCCCATTCATAAGTGTGATAACATCGAAAAAAAATATCGTGATTTATATCATATCTAAGTAAAGTGTATCGTAACTGCCCTAATATGTCTCGAGTGGAACAAGGGAATTTTTACCCTGGCCTTCAGGTAGGTTCTTCGCACTTTCTCTGTTTATGCAAGAACTAAATAAGCGATGAAGGTAACAACTGATTCTTTCATAATGTTACACGATTATCAATTGTGAAAAGAATTGTAACATCTCAATGCACACAAATTAAATATCATGTGGAACAACTACTGTACCTGTAGTGTACCGACTACATGTATGTGTCATAATTGTAAAAGGAAATTCGAGCTACGTATGTTGTCTATGCAACAATAAAAATTCGCAGCTATTACTCGGCAATCGTATTCACAATACTTTTAAAAATACGATGGTCAGTTTTCATAATTTCAGATCAAGCATACCAGTCTAAGCTCAGCTGATCTTCTTCCTTCTTTTATCTTTATTATGAGTTTGACTTCGTCATCGTACAATTCGTTCCAAAATGTCTTCTCCTTCAAGTATTTCCCTCTGCTATTTGGAGTACAATGATAGGGAATATCAAGAGAAAGAGAGAGAACGCAGGAATCCTAGGTACAGCGTATAAATCAATGCGGACCCCGAGTCCCGAGATGGAGGGGAGGGTTTCGAAGCAAACATCCCAAGCAGTGGCGGATTTAGAGGGGGGCCAGGGGGCCCGCCCCCCCCCCCTTTTTCACCCAAAGTTATTGATTCAGAGTATTCTTTTTATGCTTATTCTCTTTACTTTTGGGGAAATTTTCGGCTCGCTTCGCTCGCCGCACTAAAGTCATTACATGTAGTTGTCTAATTTTTCGTCTTCACTTTGTCTTCAACTTTCTTTGTCATCGTGTTTGAACGGATTCATATGTCATAAACACATACAAAATTCAAAATCAAATTAACACTTGAATAATTACCAAATGCTTCATTTTCATGGGCTGATCTAACCAGGTTTGACAGGTGGATAGTGGGGTTGTAATGTCCTAATCTTCCAAACCTTCCCCAATTGGTCAAACAAAAATGGAGCATGGAAAATGAGAGAGAGATTGTATTCTTATAACAAAAAGTAACCATCTATTCCAAAAATTTTACGGCTCGCTCCGCTCGCCAATATATATAGAATAAAGTTGTAGTTGTATATACATGTATGGATGACTAAGTTTGAAAACAAATGAAAACTTCATATCTAAAAAAAAAATTCCGGCTCGCTACGCTCGCCAGTCTACCTATAAACTAAAGTAAATGAATCAACTCCTCTCCCCCTCCCCACTTCTTAATTAGATCATCAGTCTTGAGGTTCACGCTTTTCTTTTGCTTGTCAGTTTTTACGTGAACAATTTTCTTCGAGCTGAAAACTTGCCCCCCCCCCCCTTTTCTGAAATCCTAGATCCGCCACTGCCAAGTGGTCAACTCTAGGCGGATCCAAACTCGGAGAAAAGGGGGCTTAAATATCGGCCCGATCTCCCCAGGAAAAAAAGTTGAAAAAAAAAAAATCACGGGTGAATCTGGAGTATGTTTTCTCCTTTTCCTCTCGCATATCAGGGGCATTTTCTTACTCGTTTAAAAAAAGCGACAAAGAAATGGATACCCAGGGCAGGTGCATCCCCTCCCGAACCGATAGGACGAGTCTTTGACCTTTCTGAGAATCATTTGGAAAAAGACACATCAATGTCTTGAGTTGATTTTTTTTTTACCGTAATGCAAATATGTTAATTAGATTACACAAACTTCTGATGAAAGAAGATAGGTTGCACAATAATTTTCCCGTTACTTTACCCGAGGCTTGTTTTGCAAATCATTTTTCATGTATATGATCGTAAATTTTTTGTGAAATTCAGAAAAAAGATATGATTTACTATTTGAAATAATGATAGTTTTAGATTGAGCAGAAAATCCCGGGGCCCTCTATGACTCATGCTATAAATAAAGTTTGTACGAACTATTGGATTTGATCAATGTTCATGATGATGGTTTCGAGTCAATATATATAGACAGTGATAGAAGGTACATGTATGTATAATAAATTTTGTGTATATTATTTCAACATTGTGAAATTCTGGGGAACAATTTGAGAATTCTATTTAAATCTGTCACTGAAAAAAAATGGAAACGGGGGAGGGGTTCCCGGCCGGACCCCACCCCTAACTCCGCTCATGTTAAATAACAAAAGATGACTCTGAGAAAGTTTTGATTTTTTTATGCTTTTTGATATTGAATTATCAAGTTTTTGTTCTGATATCTTTAAATAACATGAGCATTTTCTCGGATAAAAAATCGAACTGGGTCCGATGTGGGTTTTAAAAAAAAAAATCATTTTTGGTAGTTATAATATTTATTTGTTCATTTTACCTTTTAATCTAATTATTTATTGCCATGTATACTCCAGAGAGAGAGAGAGAGAGAGAGAGAGAGAGAGAGAGAAGGCCTCGTGTTTTTGTACCCCTGTATATAAAGCGGGAGGCGTGTCACATTACGCAACATGATGTAACTGTATATTAGCTCGGGGTGTCATCCGTCGCGAATCAGGTCCTTTCTATCAGGGGAGAAAAAGGGGACATTGAAGGGATGTCGTAGGGCAGGGAAAAATACATCGTGTTGAGGGAGGAGGTTCAAGATAAATGAAACAAATTTTCGATAATGAACCTAGAACGGTAGAATTTCGGATAAAATGTTTGATTCTGACCTATCGATGTGTTATTTCATACATCACGGATAGGTTTGTTCTTTTTTCATAACTTTGGTGAAAGTTATTTGGCGATCAGGGGCAAAGAACCTCAACTGCGGGGGACATATACTTTTCTTTTGAGAATTGTGAGGCTGGAGGATACCCCCCCCCCCCCTCCTATCGATGGAAGCCCGGGCCTTCCGTGAAAATTAAGAAAAAATGAATCAAATAGGTTCCTCTTGAAAGTATTTGAACTTGATTCAGTTTTAGCAAACGATGTACTATATATTTATCAAGGATCAATTAAGGAGCAGAGTATGTATAACTATATCGGATTCCTTACTTTGAATACGATGAATACTATTGTTGAAATAAATATAATGAATAAACATTGTTCAAACTAATACAATTATTTGACATTCTCTACACCTACTTCTTTTAAGTAATCGCGGCTCTAGAGGGAGTTACCGGCGCCAGGACTTTGCCCCCCCCCCCCCTCTCTCTCTCCTGATTTTTATACAAGTTTTATTTTCTTATGCACATGTACATATATTTACTACATATGGATTCCCTGATTGGTTGCATCCCCCTTGAAACAAAATCTAGATCCGCCCAGAGACGTATATACAGCCCCGACCAGTCGAAAGTTTAACGCCGAGATGACGAAATTTTGAAAGCTATAAATTCGAAAGTTTCGTTAACTATTCGTCAGCGATTTTTTGAAAGCTACTGAGATGACAAAATTTTGAAAGCTCTAAAAAGCTTTCGAAAAATCGCTGACGAATAGTTAACGAAACTTTCGAATTTAGCTTTCAAAATTTCGTCATCTCGGCGTTAAACTAATCTTAGTTAACGAAAAATTAGAAAGCTATGAGCTTTAAAATTTTCGTCATCTCGGAGCTTTCAAAATATTTGAAAGCAATCGCTGACGAAATTTTGAAAGCAATGTCTGACGAAAATTTTGAAAGCAATCGCTGACGAAATTTTTGAAAGCTATCGCTGACGAAAGTTTTGAAAGCTATCGCTGACGAAAATTTTGAAAGCTTTTTGAACGCTCGGGTGCCATATTGTTTATACAATGTCTGCAGCACGCCTCGGGCGAATTCCTCTGCATAGTTTAGAGGATGAAAGAAGCCGTCTCTTTCTCGGCGTGGCACTTTAAAAATTGTGAAATATCTTTCAAAGCTTCCGACAGTTACAGAGAAGCCAGGGTTTCACTGTTATAAATTCCCCTCATTTAGTCAGAATTTGGCCGGTCAGATGTAAATTTTCTGGTATATATATATACATTTAGATTTAAGATGAAATTGAAGTTGTTCACATATACACTTAAAGATGGAATACCTTTACAGGTAATACAAATACAGGTAAATTCAGGTATTTAATTAGTGCAAAACATACCCTTTTGATGGCCCAATTCACCCCGAATTAACATAATGTTATTTTAACCAAGTAGGTGTATGGGGAACACACCGATCTGGGAAACACGGAATTTCCAAATAAACTTATAAAAATAAACAAGATACAATATTTAATTTAATCCAGGAATATATATTTTCATAATTTAATCTGAATAAACACCATACTTAATACTATTTCATCAAGCAAATTATGAAGATGATTGCTTTGATTTCGGCCATCTTGGTTTTCTCGATACAAAATATATAGCTTACGAGAAAAGCTTTCAAAAATTTTGAAAGCTAGTTAACGAAATTTTCGTCAGCGATTAGCTTTCAATAATTTTGAAAGCTATAGTTAACGAAATTTTCGTCAGCGATTAGCTTTCAAAAATTTTGAAAGCTATAGCTGACGAAATTTCGTTAACTATAGCTTTCAATTTTTTTTGAAAGCTAATCGCTGACGAAATTTCGTTAACTATAGCTTTCAAAATTTTTGAAAGCTATCGCTGACGAAAATTTTGAAAGCTAGGGAATCGCTGACGAAAATTAGTACACGAAAAATCGCTGACGAAATTTCGTCATCTCTTGAGTATTCAACATTTTGAAAGCAATCGCTGACGAAATTTTGAAAGCTATAAGCTTTCTAAAAGCTTTCAATTCGTTTACGAATTGAAAGCGAATATTAAACTTTCGACTGGTTTGGGCTGTACGTCTATGATCCGCCCTTGTATAAAGTCAACAATTTATCATTCAAAAAAAAAAATCTAAAATAGATAGATAATTAATTAATACTTCAAAAAACGCAATATGATACATCTTCTATTTTTCACCATAACTTACAATTATAATGATAATATCTTTGCCGTGAAAGATTAAACGGTTGATGTGACCTTGAAGATACCGACAAGCCGAAAGCATTCGTACGGAATACCTTTAGAATATACAACAGGGTAAGTAAAATAGATCGATACCATTAATCGAATTTAAGCGCGGACCTAGAGGAGGTATGTGGGACACCCCGACTTGAAGCTTTTTTGCGTTTTTACACAAACATATGCTGGACCCCCCCCCCCCCCCCCCCCTCTCTCACGCCCGACTGGACTACATGTATATATAGTCCAAGGACTAACTTTGTTTATTAGAAGTCCTTGTATAGTCTTGTAATTTCATTCGCTTCGCATCTAATTAAGTCACCTCTCTCTCTCTCTCTCTCTCTCTCTCTCTCTCTCTCTCTTAAACTTAGAACTTTTTTTTAGTATCTATTACTTAGCGAGGAGCTTAGATTAATGATACGCATTTTCTTCATGTCATATAATATAGGTTTGTTTCTATGTATTTTATTGTTACATGTTAGTTTCTCATTTTGTTTTGTTGTTTGTTTGTTCTTTTGAACTTTTTTTTTATCCCTCACTCGCCTTTGAATTCTCAAAGAAACGATAAGAAACGAAACGAAAGTTGCAAAATCAGTGGAAAAATTCCTCAGTACAACCTCTTCTATGCAGTATCGGTAAAAGCATAATTTATTTTGTAAATTAAAATTAGTCTATATGAACACAGTGGTGGATCCAGAACCTCAACCGCCGGGGTCATTTGGCCCCATTCCCAATGAAAATTAGTAAAAAAAAAAAAAAAACAAAAAAAAAAAAAAAAAAACAGTATCTTTTTTTTCCAAACTATGGCTCTAAAATTTTCCAATCACATGTAGGTGGAATTATCACCACAATTGGTTAATTTTACTGGTTCAAAAGTAGCAAATTTACTATTAATTTGCCATAATTTATGTAATAAAATACTAATCATTATCGTAATTAAATCTAATTCAAAAGAAAATCATTTGATTTAACATTTATTTCTGATCTTTTGATTGTCTAAGCAGTCATTTACTTTCTAAGCTAGTACTACCACAAATATTCCCGAACGTCGTAATTTTTCCAAATTGCACAGACCCTGGCCCCAAATTACTGGGGAAAACCCTAGCCCTTTGCGAAATAACTTCGGCTTGAGGTTTAATTATGCATTGCGTGTGACTTTTTTTTTCCAGATCCAGCTCTATATATGTTATGCATCTATAGATTTTTCGTCGCCTACATGTCCACACCGACAACTCCCCCTCCCCGAGAAAATTTTGAGAAATCGACTAAAATCGGCGTTTTCTGTAGTGTCTTTGGGATCTTTCTAATAAATTACCCTATATACTTTTATGTCGTAAAAGATATTATTTTTTTTTGTCTTCGCTGCCGGGGGGGGGGGGGGGGCGCTCCAGCCCCTAAAGCCCCCCCCCCCTTAAATCCGCCACTGGAATAATTTGAAAAGTATTAATTTTTCTTATTTTAAATCGGACATTATATGATGATCTGAACCCCATCCACCATGCATGTTTCTCCGTCCTATGAATACTTTTCTTAGAAGAAAGACCCCCGAATATCTACCCACAGGATTTGGCGTTACCCCCCCCCCCCCCTCCCCCGCTCGGTACTCGGCCCTTTTCAAAATTGGTTCATATGACTCTGAAGGGTACACAAAACACCCCCTCCCTCCTATCTCCTATGTGCTTCCAACCCTGGACCCGCCCTTTCATCGCTTTCGAAATACGTTAAGGTTCCTCGCTGCAACCCCTCTTCCCTAGGTCTTGTCTAGCCCAGCCCTAGTATCACGTCCCTGCAAGTACTCCTATTATAGATTTGACTGGTGCTATATTTAGACCAAGGACATCCCGAACGAGAAGGACATCGTGTCGACGAGGAGTTTGGTGAAAATATGTTAGAAAAAAAGGTATACTTAGTACTCACAATCATATTTTACAAGAAATTGATATGGAATATGATTGATGGGAGATAACTTCGTTTCAGATATTCTTTTAAAGTAACGTAATGTTACAGTAACGTTTTGAAACTCGAGTTGCCTCTGACTGCTACTGCTATATTATGTGTATTTGTGTTACATAATTCAAATGTATGCCACTTACTGAATTTATTTTCAATCTAAGAAATTTTAGCATGTTAAGTAAGACACATATTTAATTGAAAGTATTTTTTTCTGAGAAACAGAATTCAAACATGTGTATGTTAGAAAGGTGGGGGGGGGGGGGGAGGAAGGAAGTGCATCGGTGCAATGATACAACTGCCAGTGATTTAAATTTTCCCTGTGTTTTGTGTATTTTACGCATTAGATTCGTTTAATACCCATTGATATCTATCGAGTGTGTCACAAGTATACGCATAAATAGAATCTGTGTTTCCAGTTTCTATTTCTATCGCTCTAGTTCTAAGACATACAGAGATTTTATCTTAAAAAGACTGGAAATCTAAACAAGCTAAACGTAAATCCAATCATAATCTACATTGCTCGCACAGAATTTTGCAGATGTGCATACGTCTTAATCAATGTATAATAAAATCTAATATTATATAAACGGGATGTAACGTCAATTCTGATTGGCTGGCGCGCGAGTCATTATTTAAGAAAAAAAAATGACAAGTCAGGCTCTATTGTCTCATAATGTCCGAGCGTCCTCAGCCAATCACATTTATTACCGAGCCTCGTCAGTGGCAAGGTGATAAATGTGATTGGCTGAGGACGCGAGGGCATTATGAGACAATAGAGCCCGGTTTGTCATTTTTTATTTCTATTCTAATGATGACCAAACTTAGGCCTTTTGATTCTTGGTAAAAACCAGTTCCTGCCGGTTTATCTGCTTTCAGAAAATGGGTAGGCGTGGCTTATCGCTATAGGGCCTATATTGGAGAATAGAGCCCGGCTCGCGTCTGTTGTCTTAATAGGGAAAAAGAATCAAGTCATATTAGAATTTCCATTAATGACCGCTGACGGAAGATAATGACTGGGTGTGGTATTTGTCCTGATTTCGGTATACATGATAAAAAATAATATAGTTATTTTGTTAAATATTAAAAGATATACTTTTCACAAACCAGACTTGTCAGAATGACAACATAGCTCGCCGGTGGCAACCATATGTAAATTGCAACAACAACAATAAAAAAGGTCTTATCACAAGGAATGCACATGTGAAATATCAAAGCCCTATCACTAACCATTCAAAAAATATGGCCAAGGTTAAAGTTTTTCAAAAGTAGGTCAATCATCTCCAAGGTCAAGGTCACAAGGTCAAAAATTTTGGTATCCATGGAAAGGTCTTGTCACAAGGAATACACATGTGAAATATCAAAGCCCTATCACTTACCATTCTAAAAATATGGCCAAGGTTAAAGTTTTTCAAAAGTAGGTCAATCATCTCCAAGGTCAAGGTCACAAGGTCAAAATTTTGGTATCCATGGAAACGTCTTGTCACAAGGAATACACATGTGAAATATCAAAGCCCTATCACTTACCATTCCAAAAATATGACCAAGGTTAAAGTTTTTCAAAAGTAGGTCAATCTCCAAGGTCGAGGTCACAAGGTCAAAAATTTTGGTATCCATGGAAAGGTCTTGTCACAAGGAATACACATGTGAAATATCAAAGCCCTATCACTTACCATTCCAAAAATATGGCCAAGGTTAAAGTTTTTCAAAAGTAGGTCAATCTCCAAGGTCAAGGTCACAAGGTCAAAAATTGTGGTATCCATGGAAAGGTCTTGTCACAAGGAATACACATGTGAAATATCAAAGCCCTATCACTTACCATTCCAAAAATATGGCCAAGGTTAAAGTTTTTCAAAAGTAGGTCAATCTCCAAGGTCAAGGTCACAAGGTCAAAAATTTTGGTATCCATGGAAAGGTCTTGTCACAAGGAATACACATGTGAAATATCAAAGCCCTATCACTTACCATTCCAAAAATATGGCCAAGGTTAAAGTTTTTCAAAAGAAGGTCAATCTCCAAGGTCAAGGTCACAAGGTCAAAAATTTTGGTATCCATGGAAAGGTCTTGTCACAAGGAATGCACATGTGAAATATGAAAGCCCAATCTGTATTGGTTTAAAAGTTATAAGCAAGGTTAAAGTTTTTGTGCACGCGCACGCAGACGCAGACGCCAACGCCGACGCCGGGGGTATGACAATAGCTCTCCGGACATTCGTCCCGGCGAGCTAAAAAGTGCAATTAATTGTTGGATTCTTGATTAAAATTTTTGTGTTTATATTGGTTTTAATCATTATTTTAATCCTATATAATCTAACTATTTGTTATATAATATAACAAATAAGGACTTGGCCTCTGTCATTATGTCATTATGATGACCCGATAAGATTTGTGATATCGACCGAGGCCAAGTCCTTATTTGTATAATGATCTTTAATTAACGTTGGATATATTTTTAACAATGAATATTAAAGCTGTAAGCAGAACTTTTGATCGACAAACATTTTTTAAGAACGGGTAAAGAACATATCTACATTATTTATAAGGCTTGGGAGAAGATGTTCAGCCCAAAAACATCATTCCGTGTCAATAGTCGATGAGGATCGAAGATGCACGCGACCCTCCTGTCACTACTATTTCGGCATAGTGAACACTAAACCTAACACTATTATATAAATAATAATTTTTTTATATTGATATTGTAACTCATTACGTTGGATTGTCAAAATCTTCTGAATTTTCTCTAAATCAGTATGATGATAGGCATGTTTAAAAATTGTTCCGGACATTTCGATAGTTTCTATTATTTATCTAATAGTTAGTCTCGGATCCCATCATACTTCATAGTGCACAGACAATGGATATTAAAATTTTACCAATTGCTCATCTATGTACATTAAAGTTCTGTGCAGTTCGACTGCTTTCAATAACTAATCAACAAATAGATTTAGACAGATTTTTTTCAATAAAATTTTATGAAATATGAAAAAAAGCATTGTGAAGGTCCATGCAGTTAACTTTTATACACCTATCATTTGACGGGATATATTATGGTATGACAATGTCCGTCAGTCCATCTGTCCGTCTCCTAGGGCTGAGCGGTTTTATCGCGGTACCGGCATATCGCGATACGAGGCTTCGCAATACGTACCACTGTATTTGTTTTCAAAAACCGGTTTTTGACGATATTATTTATCTTCATATTTTTATGTTGTCTCTTTAAAACTTATGGGCAAAAGCGATTATTTCTGCAATTTTCTGACTAGCCACTTTTAAACATGACGAGGTCTCCGTTCTATGCTACACAGCAAAACATATTTCAAGAAATAGGTAAAATAACGTTTCTTCGACCTTTAGAAATGTTCCGCAACACACTGCACATTGGTATACTAATTTGCAAGAAAGACTATCATGTTAGATTGATTCTTATATTTTGTTTATAGTACATGTATATATTTAGTTATGATTGTTTAAACATACAATATAGTGGTGTCATTTTAAGTTTCCTAGCGACTTTTTGCACTGTCTGTCCGCGAGTGTCCGCTGATGTCTCAGCAGAATTATCACATTAATAGCTTAAAATAACTGGATGGATATTATTTTTGTCAACCGGATATTCATGCATGTACGTATGATTGGTCAAATTTGTCTGCACGTGTGCATCCGTAATATATCATGATGAAGACATTCTAAGATTTTAAAATAAAATTTTGAAAGGAAAATTGAGGTAGGGAAAAAAAACCATAAGGGCTCTTGATGTTACCGTATAAAAATATTGCAATATATATCGCAATATTTTTCCAAATATCGCTATATATCGCGCAATACACATTTGACCCGCGATACTCAGCCCTACCGCCTCCGTCCTCTTATGGAACGCAATTACTTCAGTATGCGTCAACAGATTTTCATGATATTTAAAATTAATGATATGCACTTTGATCAGACTGTGAAGAGGAATTAAGCTGCCTTTCGATTTTCAGGTTCACCTGATTTGTCGTTACAGAGTAATGGGACTTAGATTCCTTTTGTTAATATATGAAAATATAAAAAATTAGTTAAAAATTCATTAAAAATCTATTTTTGGTCAAAATTTTTTGAAAAATTGTATATCTCAAGGAGGAAGGATGTTCTTTCATATGTGTAACGGGTTTTTATTTTTTTTGTCTCATTATTGAGAAATCGTGTGTAATGGGCATGATGGGAGGGGGGGGGTTATATGCACATGCATGTACATGTTTTTAGCTAAGCCTAAGGGCAAATTACAGGCACATGGAACGCAATAAATGAAATATGAAGCAATGGATTTTCATGATATTTTAAGATTTAGATCATAATTTAGAGAGGAAGCTGCCTTTAGATTTTCAGGTTCATCCTATTTGTCATTACAGAGTTATGGGACTTAGATTTTTTTTTAAATATTGTGAAAATATACTAATATAGTTAAAAATTCATTAAAAATCTATTTTTGGTTGAAATGTTTTAAAAATTTGTATACTTCAAGAAGAAAGGATGTTCTTTTGTATATGTAACGGGTTTGATTTTTTTTTGTCGCATAATTGAACAATTATGTGTAATGGGAGGGGGTACAAATTATAGTAAAAGCAATATGCATCCACAGATTTACATGATATTTCTACATTGTAATAAGACTGTGGAGAGGAAACCACCTTTCAATTGTCAGGTTCATCTGTTTTGTTGTTACAGAGTTATGGGACTTAGATTTCTTTTTGAATACTGTGAAAATATACTGAAATAGTAAAAAAATTCTTTAAAACTCTATTTTTCGGTGAAATGTTTTGAAAATTTGTATACTTCAAGAAAAAAGGATGCTCTTTAATATATGTTTCGGGTCGTTCGTCTTTGTTGTCGTATAATTTAGAAATAATGTGTAATGATGGCTTCCTCTTCACATTCTTATCACACTATGTATAAATATAATGAAAATCCATTGGCGCATAATCAAAATACATTGTATTGTGTTACATGCACCTATACTTTGCCCTTAGCTTAACATGTATATCTCTCCCACTATACATTATTTCTTTGAAATAGTGAAGTTCCATGAAGTTTCGAGTAGTATAGTGAAGTTTCATAAAGTTTCGTGTAGTAAAGTTTCATAAAGTTTTGTGTAGTAAAGTTTCATAAAGTTTTGTGTAGTAAAGTTTTGTGTAGTAAAGTTTTGTGTAGTAAAGTTTTGTGTAGTATAGTAAAGTTTTGTGTAGTATAGTAAAGTTTTGTGTAGTATAGTAAAGTTTCGTGTAGTATAGTGTAGTATAGTAAAGTTTTGTGTAGTATAGTAAAGTTTTGTGTAGTATAGTAAAGTTTCGTGTAGTAAAGTAAAGTTTTGTGTAGTATAGTAAAGTTTTGTGTAGTATAGTGTAGTAAAGTAAAGTTTTGTGTAGTATAGTAAAGTTTTGTGTAGTATAGTGTAGTATAGTAAAGTTTCGTGTAGTATAGTAAAGTTTCGTGTAGTTTAGTATAGTAAAGTTTTGTGTAGTAAAGTATACTATAGTATACTATAGTATACTATAGTTTACTATAGTATACCATAGTACTTTTTCGTTAGGGGTAGTTCTCGACTTGGCAGAACTCCAGGGAATATCGAGAAAGTGTCGAGCAGAACTCGTGTGATGTTGAGAATAGGTCGCTACAACTAGCAGGATGTCGTGCAGACATCGTACTTATGTCGTACAAACTCGTATATAAACTCGGCGCTTCTCCCTTTTGTTTAATTTATGACGAGAAAGGGGGAGAAGTGTGCACAATGCCTGTACGAGTTTGTACGAAATGTCTTCGATATCTCCCCGACATGCAAATGAGATGAAAACTCATACGACAATTTTAAACCGTTTAAAAGTCTCGCGGCTTCATACCGAGTACTTGCGACTTGCAGTGATATTTCTCCGATATGTGAAGACATTTGTCGAGTTGTTGCAAGTTGTTACTCGCAATAACTCGTAGCTGATACTCGTGACAGCGTAAGAAAGGGTTTCATTAAATATATATTGTAAATAAACTTATTTCGTCTTGATAACACTAGCGTTTCTATTGAATAGATGATACATGTATATGTACTCCCTATAAGAGGCCAAACAATAGCCAAGTCATTTTAAGATATCGATTACTTACTCTGAGAGCGTCTATTCTATCATAATGCCTTGTAAGCAGGGTGCCGAATATAAGAAGTAGTATCAAAGATAACAGAACAGCTAACACAACGTAGGAATCTAATAACTTGTCCCCAAATTTTGAGAAAATTGCATCGTAGTTTATTGGATTTGGCAGTATAATAAACAGGTTAAATCCATCGGTGTTAAAGAATCTACTCCGAAACATTATCTTCCCATTTACTATTCCAAGAACCTGAAAGCAAAACCCAGTGCTTCAAATAATATCCATCCTGATAATAATCGTTAAAATCAGTCCTACAGGCAAAAGATGTATAAGATAATGAAAAGATAAATTTACAGTTGTACCATCAGATAATGAAAAGCTCATTTGAATAATTTATGTCAGGTTCGTTAGGTTTACAGAAACATAAATTTGCGTTTTGTTCAATGTCAAAATGTAATTCCGAGGTCACATTTTAATAGATATAATGTACCAACACATTCGCTTGAAGAATAAATTTAATTTTTGTTTTACTACAATGAAATCGATAATCTTTCATTTCTTAAATAAAATGAATATACGTATATTTACCTTTTCTTTGGCATTGAGATTCCATCCTCCGTCACTTTTATTTAATACTTTAGACTCTGGAGTTGTTGTGACAAGTCCATAATTATCTGAATTAGAAAGAACCAATCCAATGATCCATGAACGCTTAAAGCTTACTTGTTCACCGATGGTTTCTTCAATGCTCAGTTGGTCAGTCATTGTGGGAAATGAAAGTTTTCCTTGCTGTAAACTCATTGTTCTTCCTCATTGATAGTCTATGTTCAAATGATGTTTGAAGGAGGTATTGAACACTTGGACGCCAAATTCATTTTTTTCAAAATTTCTGAAATTATATACATGTATTTCTTTCTGCCTTTGATTATGCAAACTTACATTTGATTCTATCCACAGGAACATTTTCTAAGAGACTTTGAAATATGGATAAATTGACGTTTGTGTGAATTTCTTGATGACATCATAATATTGAAAATGTCATTCCAGTTCTCGTAAAGCTATCGGAAATCAATTTTGATTTTACTTCCAAAATTTTCATAAATGTAATGCACTTATATATTGAGAAGATGAGATTAATTGTGTTTTAAACAAAGACAGAATATTGGATTAAAAGTTGACACTGTCGCTAAAAAATTGCGATTTCTAGCCAATTGACTGGAGTTGATACTTAATCATTAGGAATCCTGTGGATGAATCTTTGTCAAAAACTGACAAAATTATCAACAATGTCCAGAGATAATTTCATAATTAAATGAGAAAAATTGAATTTTGGATAAAAATATTACAAGGCTTTATATTTTCTAATTTTTGTTTCGAAAATCGTCCATTTTCAATGAAGTGACATCCGCTTTCCTGTAATGTTAATTTGTCAACGAATTCTCTGTGATGAATATTGAATTTTCTATTTTATACATGCAAACTTTCAGTGCCATACGCTTTGTATTAATATTTTTTTTAATGCATTTTGAATGCGAAGATTTGTGACGCCATTTTCCCCGATAACGTCGAAATGACGTCGTGGTTTGCTCGTGGATAAAACTCCCAAAGTCCACAATTTTGAAAATCGCCATAATTTCTTCAAATGACGCCAGTAATTTTTCAAACTCCATCAGGATACTCAAATGTGTACATCAATCAGCGTATCAAATGTTTTAAGGAAGTTAAACTGTACTTTTCCTCGGAAGTGAGAAAACAAATAATGCCACCGCCATCTTGGTGTTAAAACCCTCCTTAAGGCAGAATAGGAAAGAATAAAAAGATAATAAATAAGTCATAGTGTAACAGCACAATATTTTTTTATTTCATCATCATCATTGAATTGTGAAACTGTGACTAAATAGAGTCATGAAACAGCTAGTCATCATCCTAAAGACGTAATCTCTCCACGGACTATCAAAGAGGAGATATAGACCGTCACCTGCATAAAGACGTTACCTCTCCAAGAACTATCATAGAGGAGATATAGACAGTCATTATCTTAAAAACTTTACCTCTTCACGGACTATCATAGAGGATATATAGACAGTCACCATTCTAAAGATGTGTCTCTCCACGGACTATCATAGGGGTTATATAGACCATCTCCGTCCTTACGACGTTACCTCTCCACGGACTATCATAGAGGAGATATAGACAGTCTCTATCTAAAAGACTTTACCTCTCCACAGACTATTATAGAGGAGATATAGAAAGTCACCAATCTTAAGACCTTACCTCTCCACAGACTATCATAGAGGAGAAATAGACTGTCACCATCCTAAAAACGTTACCTCTCTACAGACTATCATAGGGGAGATATAGACCGTCACCATCCTAAAAACGTTACCTCTCCACAAACTATCATAGAGGAGATATAGACCATCACCCTCATTACGACGTTACCTCTCCACGGACTATCATAGAGGAGATATCTTAAAGACTTTACCTCTCCACAGACTATCTTAGAGGACATATAGAAAGTCACCATTCTTAAGACTTTACCTCTCCATAGACTATCATAGAGGAGATATAGACCGTCACCATTCTAAAAACGTTACCTCTCAACAAACTATCATAGAGGAGATATATACCGCCACCATCCTAAAGACGTTTCCTCTCAACAAACTATCATAGTTGAGATAAAAACCGTCATCATCCTAAAACGTTACTACTCCACAGACTATCTTAGAGGAGATATAGACCGTCACCCTCCTAAAGACGTTACCTCTCCACGGACTATCATAGAGGAGATATCTTAAAGACTTTACCTCTCCACAGACTATCATTGAGGAGATATAGACCGTCACCCTCCTAAAGACGTCACATCTCCACAGACTATCATAGAGGAGATACATGTATAGACCGTCACCCTCCTAACTACGTTACCGATCCACAGACTATCACAGAGGAGATATAGACAGTCACTACCCTAAAGACAGGACCTTTCTACGAACTAATATAAAGGAAATATAAACCGTCATATCATAAAGACATTACCTTTTTACGGACAATCATAGAGGAGATATAAAGCGTCAGCACCCTAAGGACGGACTTTTATTTAGGAGATATTCAACGTCATCAATATTGGACGTGCGGGGGGAGGGAGTGGGCTACTTCCAAAATTGATGAGCGACTAGAATACCTCTATACATACTTCAAACTTATGCAAATTACAAGCCAGTACTAAAAGAAATGATATATAAGCAATGGGAATTTGCCTTTGGACCGCATAAATCGCTTGCAATGATATGGAAGTGTTAAACGTCTTCAAAATCAATAGCATCATTTAAGAACAGATAGATTTGCAGCATGGACAGACATACACTTTCGGGTAATTAACCCTCCACAGTGATCCTCAATCTAAACAATGTATGGCCATTGAGTGTGACAGTTATTATGCCCAAGATATACCGAAAAATGTGACAAGATGGGTGAGATATAATGGTACAGGACCCACGTTTTAGAAATTTTGAAAAGAGAAAATTTCGAATGCGTTTAAGAAATGGTCAACGAAGTTGCTCGAACTTGGCTACATGTGCCCTCGGGGACTCCTGGCCCACCAGCAGTGACACGCACCAAGTAGAACAAATATTTATCAACTTCGCATTCAATAGCATCATTAAAGAGCTGATAAATTTGCAGCATGAGCCAGAAAACTATTCATCGACTGTCAAACAGAAGATATAAACCGTCACCACCCTAACGACGTTACCTCTCCACGGACTATCATAGAGGAGATATCTTAAAGACTTTACCTCTCCACAGACTATCTTAGAGGACATATAGAAAAACACCATTCTTAAGACTTTACCTCTCCATAGACTATCATAGAGGAGATATAGACCGTCACCATCCTAAAAACGTTACCTCTCAACAGACTATCATAGAGGAGATATATACCGCCACCATCCTAAAGACGTTTCCTCTCAACAAACTATCATAGTTGAGATAAAAACCGTCATCATCCTAAAACGTTACTTCTCCACAGACTATCTTAGAGGAGATATAGACCGTCACCCTCCTAAAGACGTTACCTCTCCACGGACTATCATAGAGGAGATATCTTAAAGACTTTACCTCTCCACAGACGATCATCGAGGAGATATAGACCGTCACCCTCCTAAAGATGTCACATCTCCACAGACTATCATAGAGGAGATACATGTATAGACCGTCACACTCCTAACTACGTTACCGATCCACAGACTATCACAGAGGAGATATAGACAGTCACTACCCTAAAGACAGGACCTTGCTACGAACTAATATAAAGGAAATATAAACCGTCATATCATAAAGACATTACCTTTTTACGGACAATCATAGAGGAGATATAAAGCGTCAGCACCCTACAGACGGACTTTTATTTAGGAGATATTCAACGTCATCAATATTGGACGTGCGGGGGGAAGGAGTGGGCTACTTCCAAAATTGATGAGCGACTGGAATACTTCTATACATACTACTAACTTATGCAAATTACAAGCCAGTACTAAAAGAAATGATATATAAGCAATGGGAATTTGCCTTTGGACCGCATAAATCGCTTGCAATGATATGGAAGTGTTAAACGTCTTCAAATTCAATAGCATCATTTAAGAACAGATAGATTTGCAGCATGGACCAGACATACACGTTTCGGGTAATTAACCCTCCACAGTGATCCTCAATCTAAACAATGTATGGCCATTGAGTGTGAAAGTTATTATGCCCAAGATGTACCGAAAAATGTGACAGGATGGATGGGATATGATGGTACAGGACCCACGTTTTAGAAATTTTGAAAAGAGAAAATTTCGAATGCGTTTAAGAAATGGTCAACGAAGTTGATCGAACTTGGCTACATGTGCCCTCGGGGACTCCTGGCCCACCAGCAGTGACACGCACCAAGTAGAACAAATATTTATCAACTTCACATTCAATAGCATCATTAAAGAACTGATAAATTTGCAGCATGAGCCAGAAAACTATTCATCGACTGTCAAACAGAAGATATAAACCGTCACCACCCTAAAGACGTCACGTTCCTACGGACTATCATATAGAAGATATAAAGCGTCACTACCCTTAAGACTTAACCTTCCTCTTCTCATAGAGGAGATATAAAGCGTCACCACTCTAAAGACGTAACCTTCTTACGGACTATCTTAGAGGAGATATAGAGCGTCACCACCCTAAAGACGTTCCATCCTGCAGACTATCATAGAGGAGATATAAAGGGTCACCACCCTGAAGACGTTACCTTCCTACGGATATTCATAGAGGAGTTATAGAGCGTCATCATGCTAAAGACATTACCTTCCTTCGGACTATCATAGAGGAGATATCGAGCGTCACCAATGCTGAAAACATTACCTACCTACGGACTATCATAGAGGAGATATAGAGCGTCACCATGCTAAAGACATTAGCTTCTAACGGGCAATTATAGAGGATATATAGACAGTCGCCACGAAGACGTTACCTCTCCACGGTCTGCCATATAGGAGATAAAGAGAAGACATTACCTTCATGCGAACTATTACAGCGGAAATATAGGCCGTCATCATCATAGAGACATTACATCGTACGAACAAACTATGTATACTTCAAAAAGAAAGAATGTTCTTTTATACATGTTATGGGTTTTATAATTTTTTATCGCATAATTGAGAAAATTGTGTGATGGGAGAAGGGGCAATACACATGCACCATAAATGTATAAATGATAAGCCAATGGAAAAGTATAGGTATATGGAACGCAAAATGTCTTGAATATGCATCAATTGATTTAAATGTATATACTGTGACTAAAGCAGTTTTTCAATTTTGACGTTACTGAGTTATGGTACTGCGTTATTTGTTAAAGTGAAGATGAAAATAAAATAGATACCGAATTCGTGAAAATAAATCCCGACAGGCGTATTTTACTGCGTTAGTGTACGCATTATTTCATATGCTGTAGAGAAATGATTCATAGACAACATACTCAAATTTCGTGTTTTTATGTGTGGGGCCATTTTTCTAAACCAAACCCTCTCTTTTTACTGTCAACGTTCAGCTGATCGCCTCAATAATTGATTTTGTTTCGTTTGAATTCAAGAGGAGATCGAAACTTAAGAAACATCACATTTATGAAAAATAACGAATGTTTCTCATTTTTGTTCCCTGTTTGACGTTTTCCGACATTTGTAACCCTTCCTCTTCAAACCGTAATTATAAAATCTTACAAAAAATCTTTTTCAATAAAAAAAAAGACTTAGAAGTAATCTGCTAATACATTATACTCTATCCTCACTAACGTTTACCTTCAAAGGAAGGACAGCGCACTAGAATTATTTCAGGACTAAATCCAGCCCTTATTCTTACGGTTTTTCCTTTTAGTTTTTTATTTCTTATTCTTAATCAATGTTTTAACACCTATCTATGTATTGACTATGACTTCGATGCATGTTTCCATTATTCAAAAAGTAAATTTTATTTTATATATTCGGATTCTAAACTTCTCCATTATTGGTTAGCATTCCGGATTACGTACCCTAGGATAACAAGACCTGGTTGCGTCCGTTTTTTATATTTGGAGCGTGTAAGTGATCTTCTAATACAGTATAGTTTTATAGAACATATATTTCAATACTGACAATTTATCCCAACCAACCTCTTCCTTCAAAGGAGAGACTGCATAAGAGAAATGATCAAGCTTTATTATAATACTTCCTTAAAATATTAAATTAAAGTAACAAAAGAAAAATAAAGTTTCTAATTAATAAACAGAGGACATTTCAGTTGTAACACAACATAGAAATTTGTACTTAAAGGAACATAGTATTGAACATAGCATTTTTAAAACAATTTTAGATAAAGAATGAAAGATGATTTTTACCTGAGCAAGATTCATCCTTGAAAATTGTGGAATTGTGGATACATGACATCTCTAACGTAACTGCCTGAAGTAAACCATCGTAGAACACGTATGCTCTTCCGTTATAAATTGATACTGACGTAGTTGAAGAGTTTAAAAGGGTAATCGTGTTGACGAATGTATCAATGTCTATCACATAGTCTATGTCATCATTTTCTATGCTTGCGCTGCATACATCATTTTCAGGAACACAAAAGCTGACAATGACAAGACCATAACTGCCGTCGCCAGAGTAACGGTACGTTGTGTTATCACGGTCTGTCTTATTATTTATAATATCATTTGGATTAATGAGTACATCAATATCATTTAAGATTGGACAGAAGTTTTCTTGGAGAATTTTGACTTCTGTTGAGACGAGTCCCAGGTTGAACCAATGGTATTGACTTCCATCGGGGACCTCCGAATGGTAAATAACCTGAATTGTAAAAAAATGATTACTATATATAGATTTGGGTAAGAATCCTTTACATACACAAAAACATAGTGCAACCAAAGGTTACAAAGCTCACCTCATGACAGCATTTTACAAGGACTGATTGATATGTTGTGAACATCGGTTTTCTAAGTTGCAAAAGGTATTCTGCTTATAAATTTTCTCCAAAAAGGAGAGCAATCAATGACCCATACTTTGCTTCGCTTCTGACACAGTTACGGGAAAATATTAAACTTAAGCACCGCGAAAAGCTCACTAGTTAAAGGTGTGTTTTTCCCATCAGGACAATGCTCCTGTTCAACAATCTGTCACTGTCATGGCTGTCATTCATGATTGTGGTTTTGATTTGATTGGGCATCCGCATTATTCACTTGATCTTGCTTAATCAGACTTTCATCTATTCCCAAAACTGAAAGTAGCTATTTCTGGCACCAACTTTCAGTCGGATGTTGATGTCATACTTGGCGTGAACGGCTTTCTGACCAGTAAAGATAAGGAGTTCTTTGAAAGTAGAATTGAGGCCCTTAAACACCGGTGGCAGAAGTGTATAGATACTGAAGGCGATATTGTTGAAAAAACAAAATGCAAAATGTCTGATAAAATTCAAATAATTAAATACGAGGCTCACAACATATCAATCAGCCCTCGTACCATGGCAGCAAACAGAGAGAAGTAAAAGATAAAGCAGTTTTTTTAATTTGAGGATTTGTCTTTTTGAGGACAAACGAGGACAAATGGTAACTACCAAACAAAACAGAAATGGGAAGTAAACATTTGATACAAAAATATCCGTAACATGTGGATTCGAAGAGGCAATATAGGTAATGTCGTACGTTTAAATGTAGATTTGTGATCTACAAACTAAGATGCAATAACAATTTAGCTATATTCAAGGATTTTGACCATTTACAATCTGTGACCATAACCTTTAACAATCAATAGGGTGCTTCCTCTTGTCATAAGGAACAATCGTATGAAGTTTGGTAAGATCCAACGAAACCTACAACCTTTAGGCTAAATACATGAATTTTGATCATTTCCAATTAGTAACATTGACCTTGAAAAGAAACAGGGTTCCTCTTGCCATACGCAATAAGTGTATAAACTTTTTCTTAGGGTTATATGGTTATAGGAACAATATAATGGAAAAGCTAGAAATAATGTACTTTCATATCTAACATATTTTTATATATTGGAATTTTTATAATTTCGTCATGAAAATGTATGGTCCTGAACATTGCCGAAATCGCGTGTCTTCGGCCAACATCGTGGTATTCAATTTTTCTTTTATCAATGAAAGGGGATCTCCAACAACACTCGGTTGCGGCACAAACTACAAAACCACAAAAAATCCACCGCAAAAACACAAAGGAGATAGGCACAGACTGAGAAGGAAATGGTACAATGAACGCCAAATCACATAGAAACATCAAGCTTAAATGACTACACATAAACTAACGAGACCAATGGGCAATCGGTGCCGACTTAGGACGGCCATCTGCCACGTTCGTAGGAGTCGATGTTGTTATCCCGGATTACGCGCTCAGAACCCTCCCACTTTTCCGATTACCCAGAGGTCTCAAAGAACATGCAATTGTGATGTAAAACAACTTCCTCACAGTTAGATGACCACACACAAATAAGACTGCTAAACGCAGGGATCCAAGCAGCACAGATTAATATATAAATGGATATAAAAAAAGGATAGGTGGTCTGGGCCCTAAAAAGGTTTGGACAGGACCCGTCATGGTGTACCGTCGTCAAAGTCAGTTAGAGTGTAATTCATAAGAATACACTCTTACAAGAATGTAGGTAGGTGAAGTACAAGCCGAGTGTCCGTCTGGTGTCATTAGGATCATATCCACCGTATAAAAGGCGTTTGATAATTCTGACGTACTTTCGATGGTTATACTGTCTATTTTTCCCTTCTTATTCTGTTAATAATGTCAACATAAAATCTTGTGAAATATCCAAAGTAATATACTATGTTGCTCGTATGGGTCCGAATTTCAAAAGAAGTTGAAAATAATTTTTGTACTCTTTACTAGTAGGTGAAAGCGAAAACCTAGACTTGAAGTTTCTCCGTAATTTGTAAATTTCTATCATGAAAATCCATAATATCAGCACATGCTCTAGCATACCAAATAAGCTGTGAAATGTAGCTATCGTATGACGGTAATCTAGGAATATCACCGACAAACCAGGGAATATTTAATATGTTGTGTCCAAAATCATATCTTTTATATATATTTTGTCATACACACTTTGTATGTATCTCTCCAACAATTACAATTCTCTAACAAATTTGATATTTAGTTCCAAAAACAGTGTTTCTGTGTTTGTAACGTTTGCCTTAATTAGAGTCAATTCTTGTGGATAAATAACATTTTTATACATTTTATAAAACAGGATTGTCGATAGTAAGAATATCATCCAGGTACCTAGAAGTGCCGATGAAACATTTCAAATCATCATGTTTTCTTTGTTTTTGAAATTTTTTGGATTAATTCTTTTTCATACGTGCATAAAAATACATTTATGAATTACAAGCGATATAAATCCCATACCGGCATTAATCCATGTCCTTCAACTCTGCCTTGACCTTTACTTAAACCAAAAGATGAATCCAACATCAAAAGAAGTTGAATATGTGTATTAGAAAAAAGTCTGGAAAACAGGAAAATTTAATGGAATTTTAAGAGGCCATTCCTTTTGTAAGAACATATAAATCAAACCCAACTTCACCTTATTCTGTATCATATTATAATGTATCTGCATACCAAAGGCATGAAAATGCGGGAAACTGAGAAGTTCATGAAATTTGCTAAGTCCAAGGGCCATAACTCCTGTAGAAATAGTTCAATCAAATTGAAACACGAACTTGATTTACATCACACTGAGATATATTTACATACCAAAAATGATTTCAATATCTGCAATACCATGGAAGAAAATCCGGAAAACGAATTTCATGAAATTTGCCCAAGGGTCATTTCTCTTCTGAAAATAAGTCAATCAAAAGCACACTCGAACTTGATATGTATAACACTAAAATGTAACCACATATAAAATATTATTTCAATATCTAAAACAACAGCCGAGAAAAATCCGATAAACTGAGAGTTTCATGATTTCCTAAGTTCAGGGGCCATGTAACTCTTGTAAAAATAGGTCAGTCAGCACCAAAGTCAAACTTGAGCTGAATAACACTAAAATGTATTCACATATAAAAAATCATTAAATCAAAAAATCTGCATACCTTGGAAGAAAAGTTCAGAAAACTTGGAATTTCATGAAATTTGCTAAGTCCAAGGGCTACAACTATTGTAAAAATAAGTAAATCGAAGCCAAACTCGAAATTGATCTGTATCACATTGAGATAAACTCACATACCAACAATGAGTTCAATATATGCAACGACAACGAAAAAAAGTCTGGAAAAGTTAAGTGTGACGGACAGACAGACAGACAGTCAGACGGACGGACGGACGGACGGACGGACAGACAAGACAAACGGTGTGGAAACTATAAGTCCCCTCCGGCGAGCCTTTAGGGGACCAATAACCTGCTTGTAGATATTCTCACCAAATCTTACATAAACGTTATCCAAGAGGAAGGATAAGGCAATTTACAGGTCACTACATATCCATCATTTGTATAATTTGTATTCTTTAGCGAAAAAGAATTTCTTTGTTTCAGATATACAAATATAAGTTTTCTCCGCTCGATTAAAAACCATTTGATAAGTTTGGACAATTAATAATTTATTTTGTCGCGAGGAAGCGTGGTGTACATACTTGAAAAGTTGTATGAAGATTTCATTGTGTCAATTACATCCCATGATTTTTTGATAGACCAAAAGAAATTAACATCATTCCTGAACGTTGAAGAGACGATCAACCGAAGTTGATCGAACTTGGATACATTTGACCTCGGGTACCCCTGGTCCACAAGCAGTGACACTCATCAAGTTGTACAACGTCTTTAAATTCAATAGCATTATTTTAGGACAGATAAATTTGCATCGTGGACCTGACATGTTCGTCTCGGGTACTTAACCCTCGTCAGTGATCCTCAGTCTAATTAAGGTGGCTCCACAGAGTATCCGAATATATAGTCTTTTCGGAGGCTCTCTTACCGAGAATATTAACGTCATTATGATTATGACGTCATGATAACGCGCCAAATAAATATTGTGAACTCGCCGTTGAATAGTGTCCATGGCGCTCGGAATTTTCGGCGTTCAAACTCTTCTATCTCGCTCATTTTAGAACAGATTTCAGCAAGTTTGGTATCGATGAAACCAGAGAATTATCGTCAATCTGATAGTAATTAATTTTAGCTAGATTTATCGTTTGATCTATACGTATTAAAAGATCCATGAATGAGACCCCTGGCTATCGCTTTAAAAGTTTCCTTTTATAACGTCATCATCGGAAATTCAACAACTTGTTGCTTTGAAATAAAATCGAATAGGAAAATATCAGTTTTACTATATAACAGGCTATTTCTTGGAGATTTTAGCGATATAATGGATCAGATACTTAAAGTATTGTATCTCTGATTATCTATGATCAGAGGAATTTTTCTGCAATTTTGTCAACTTTCCTACTTTGCAGCGAAATGTTATCAAACTAAGTTTTTTCATTTGAAAACTTAAAGCGAACGAATTTTAGTATCAATCCTGCTGCATCCATGCATCCATTATGCAGATAACTACACGCATTATCGAGAACGAGCGAGGTGAATGACGTCCATAAATATAAGTTTTCGTTTACTTTTTCCCTTCTCTCAGATTCATACTGCCGTATATATCTGATTTTGTTAAATAATACACACTACTTTATAATGGTTTTAGCCATAGAAAAAAACCTTTTATATGGGGGTAAATTTCTCTGACAGGAGGGGAAAAATATATATTCCAGGGAGGGGGAATGGGGCCGAATATCGCCGAATTTGTTTGAAAAAAAAGGAAAAAGAATAAGGGCGTCCTATTTTGAATTTGAGCAAATAACAAAAAACAAATCCGAGCCTAATAATTGTTTATGTGATAGAGAACTCTGACTTTAACATATAGCCTGGTCTTTTAAAATTTCTTATTCATAAACGTCAGAGAAAATTATTTCTTCCCTGTCCTGAAATGTATAAGAGACAGCGCCTAGCCCCCCCCCCCCCCCCCCCCCCCCCCCCCACAATTTATAAGTCGGTACCCGATTATTTGTCACGACCTACTTTGAGAAAAACTTACGCCTACTTTCTTAGTAAAGGCAATTTGATTATTCGCAAAATCTCTTTCAGCAGAATCGCCCCCTTCTTTAAAGATTATTGAGAACTCTGCCCCTGCCTCACCAAATAAAAAAATTCTCAGGATGAGAGTGCATCAGTACTTAATTCTGAGTCTTCCTCCCTCTATATTCGCGCTTTTTACTCTCTCTTTTCCTAAATTTCTTTGACGGGGGTGACCTTTTGTTGTTTAGACATACATGTATCAAGAATCTCGTATGTATGGACACACACAATGAACGCTTTGTAAGGTTCCGTTAAGGCCGTTTCGGTCCAGAATTCCTACAAATTCCTGTAGTCATACGCTAATTAACTCCTACCTCTGACGTCACTATACTGTATAACGTCGAATGAATATGGCTTGCAACGTGGAAAGTAAGGGGGTAGGGTTACAAAAATAATCATAAAATCCGTTCGCTAGGTTCGATTTTGTTCATATTGCATAGAAATACTTCATATACAATAGTTTATCATTTGATACTTGTTTCAAGAACATTAAACGATGGAATTTCATGAAATAGGCATATAACGTCAAAAAATGACGATAGAAAAACGAGTTTTTAACCTCCGAGATGATCTTAAATTTGTCATAATTCCTCCATTTTCTTAGTTCATTTCAATTTCTTTGTTTAAAGATAAAAAAAAATAGTTTGAATATAAACATTTATAAATTCAGCAAAATATTTTAAAAACAGCATACTTTCTTCAAATTGGCAACGTTGGCCAATATAGAAGAGAAACCCCAAAACCGCCAAAATTCAAAGCGTCACGAAAATAGTTACGTAGGTTCGATTTTGTTCATACTTTGCAAAATTTAATCTTTTATATCAATTATCAAATTCTGAGAGTTTCAGAAAGATTAAACGGGAGGATCTTTTTTTTGGGGGGGGGATAGGTGTGTGGAGCCACCTTAATGTAATATGGCCAAAGCGTAGAACTCGTGGATGTGATATCTCTTCCTTTTTATTTGTTCGGATATTCAGAAATTGATCCAAGGATCAATGATACCCCCACCCCGCGTATTTCACAATATCTATAGATATTAAAGATTCTGTAAGCATCTCTCAGTAAGTTCAGTGTATTGAAGGTTTAAGGAAACTGTGTAAAGTGTGAATATTTTGTACAATTCAAATGGAGACATTGCGATATAAAACCCTAGACAAAAACAAGAGGTCCAAGAGGACCACAATCGCTCATCTGAATCTGAAGACTACATAAACTTAGCATATAAAACAAAAAGAAGTTTGTAAAAGGAAAATAACCTGACTTCAGAGTGGAACAAAAAAATAACAACACTTCTTAAGACATTTCTCTAGATCATCCTGATGCTTTCGGTTTGTCGATACATGCTTCCGTTCTGAAGAAGAAGTTTGTCGATTGAGGGTACCTCCCATGACCTATTTTTGCCTGTGGTGCCACCTGTTGACAGATCCGGACCAAAAACAACAATACTTGTAGGGGACCATGAATCCTACCAAGTTTCATGAAAATCTGTTCAGCGGTTCTGGAGAAGAGGTTGAATATGTATGAAAATCACCCCCCCCCCCTTCTTCCTGAGTAATCTAAGTAACCCGAGAGAGACAGTTATACAGAAGCTAAAGCAAAATCCTTCTATTAAATTACAGTTCCCCCTCCTTTCACTACGTAATTGATAACAGTGATGTAAATGTAGAGTTGTGTTTTTACATTAATATTTTGAGCTGCTCTCAATATTTTAATTTCAATGTTATATATCTAAGTCTTCACAAGATGAATTTGACAATACTTATTGTCTTTTTCAAATTATTTAGTTTCCTTTTGCATACTAATTCAATAATTTAAAATATGTAACATTAAAATGAATATCAATATTAAAAAAGACAACTCTTGCATACATGAGTTCTGCTGTTATACATGTACCAACTATAAAAGTTCTCCCCCTCTTCTACGAAACTAAAATTACCAGGGTTAAATTCCTGATATAGATAAAAGAAGTACCAGAACTTGAACCCACAAGCCTTGGGTCCATGTGCACAGTAAACATATCTATTCCTGATTGAAAAAATACTCATAAAAATCTGTTCAGCAGTTCTGGAGAAGACGTTGAATATGTATGAAAAACACTCCCCCCCCCCCCTTTCCTTTTCACATAAGATAAAAAATGATAAAAAATCAAAAAATTAAAATTTCAGTATAAAATACATATCCAAGAATTTAGTAACTTAAATGTGATAAATGTGCAGTAAATGTATTTGTAAAAGCATACACATATTGAGTTATTTAAAGAAATAGTGCAAAAATGTGTATTTCTGACAAAGTCTGAAAAGACGTCAAAAATGCGTCAAAAATTTGACTTCCAAGTGGAACCAAAAACAACAACTCTTAAGACATCTCTCTAGATCATCCTGATGCTTTCGGTTTGTCGATACATGCTTCCATTCTGAAGTAGAAGTTTGTCAAAGGAGGGTACCCCCGTAACCTACTTTTGCCTGTGGTGGCGACATCTGTTGTTGGATCCGGACGAAAGACAACAACACTTGTAGGGGACCATGAATACTTCATTCCTACCAAGTTTAATGAAAATCTGTTCAGTGGCTCTGGAGAAGAAGTCGAAAATGTTGAAAAGTTTACGACGGACGACAGACGACGGACGCCGGACGGTGCGCTATGACAATAGCTCACTTAAGCTTTGCTCAGGTGAGCTAAAAATGATTCATAAATTCAGCTGACCGTATGTAAGGAGGTTTTGCATAATTGAAATGACATACTGTTGTGCAGCATTCTCCTTCACATTTACTCAGTAAAACACAGGTCTTACATAAAATTTATTTTATATTTCAAAAGTAGAACAAGGTTAAGAACTTTCTTTCAGAGTAAACAGGGAGTGATGATCTTCGTGACATAATATTGATGTATTTTAACTAACATACTGATAAAATGTCAGTTCTAAAAGTGACATCTATGAATTGTAGGGGTCTTGGGGATATGAAGAAAAGGAAAGATATTTTTGACTACATGAGAGGGAAAAAATCATCTATTTACTGTTTGCAGGATGTTCATCTTACAGCTTCAGATAATGAGATTATACATGCACAGTGGGGATACAACCACTTGTTAAGTCCGGGAAGAAGTAATTCTAGGGGTGTACTTAGTTTGTTTAATAACAATTTTGATCATAAAATTGGAAAAGTAAAGACAGATAGTATAGGTAATTATTTAATTTCAGAAATTAAAATACAGGATAAATTTGACATCACGCTGATCAATATATATGGACCAAATAATGAAGAACCAAACTTTTTTAGAAAATTAGGTGAAACTATCGAAGAATTTGAAAATGAATTTGTTATAATATGTGGAGATTGGAATTTACCCCAAAACTATGAAATGGACTGTTATAATTATGTAAATCAAAATAATAAGAAAAATAAAGAAGAGGTAGAGAATTTAAAGTCAAAATTTAAACTGGTTGACCCTTGGAGAATATATTTCCCTACAGAAAAAATTTATACATGGCATAGACAAAATCCAATCAAGAAAGCTAGGTTAGACTATTTTCTTATTTCAGAGGAATTAATGACAATTGTTGAAAAGGTATCTATTTTACCCGGATATCGAACTGATCATTCGATTATAGACCTTAGTATTAAATTCTCAAATCATTCAAAAGGTAAAGGATTTTGGCGATTTAACAATTCTCTATTATATGATCCTGAATATGTCAATAAAGTAAAGCAAGTAATTGTACAGACAAAATGTGAATACTCACCATCTCCAATAAATAAAGAAAACATTGAAAACATACCAAATGATGAGTTGCAACTAACTATTGAGGATGATATTTTCTTAGAGATGATTCTTATGAACATAAGGAGTATGAGTATATCATATTCAAGTCATAAAAAGAAAGAAAGAGTTGAAAGAAAAGAATATACAGAGAGAGAAATAAAACGAATGATGGAAAATTACGATAGAACAAATGATCAGTATTATAATGACAGAATAGTTGAATTACAAAGAGAATTAGAAGAAATACGTAATTATGAATTGAAAGGATTATTATTAAGGTCACGAGCCCGTTGGATTGAACATGACGAGAAGCCAACAAAATATTTTTGTGGATTAGAAAAAAGACACTATGTTGACAAAACAGTTGTTAGACTGATTAATAATGAAGGTACAGTAATAGAGAATCAACAAGACATTTTAGAAGAATTAAAATCATTTTATGAAAATTTATACGAAAACAAAGATTATTTACTGGAAAATGTTGACTTAAATGAACTATTAAAAGATTGTGAAGTACCAAAATTAACAAATACTGAAAAAGAATCTTTAGAAGGAGACATAACAAAAAGTGAAATTTTATCCGTACTTAAGGCATCCAAGAATGAGAAGGCACCTGGTACAAATGGTTTTACAGCCGAGTTCATGAAATTCTTTTGGAAAGACTTGTCTGATTTTCTACTGCGCTCTTTTAAATGTAGTTTTGAAAAGGGAGAATTATCAGAAACCCAGAAACTTGGTATTATTTCTATACTGCCTAAAGAAAACAAACCTAGGGAATTCATTAAAAACTGGCGACCCATAACATTATTAAATATTTCCTATAAACTTCTTTCCGGTGTTATTGCTAATAGAATTAAAATATATCTTAATAAACTGATTCACGAAAATCAAAAAGGCTTTCTAACTGGGAGGTACATAGGTGAAAACTCTAGACTTCTATATGATATCATACACGAATTAAAATTATTAAATAACCCAGGTTTAGTACTACTCATTGATTTCGAAAAAGCATTCGATTCGGTATCTTGGAAATTCATTCAAAAAGTCTTACATTTTTTCAATTTTGGTATGGATATGCAAAAATGGATAAAAATTTTCTTTAATAATTTTAAACTTTCTGTCATTCAAAATGGAATTTTCTCGCAGTTCTTTAAAATAGGGCGTGGCTGTCGCCAAGGCGATCCAGCCTCGCCCTACATTTTTTTGTTATGTGCAGAGATAATGGGTATTCTTATCAGGAATAATAAAGATATTATAGGGATCTCTTTAAAACAAAAAGAATATAAGCTCCTACAATATGCAGATGACACCGCTCTCCTATTAGATGGATCTGAAAAATCACTTAGAACAACCCTGACTTTGATTGACCAATACTCTAAATTTTCTGGCTTAAAACCAAATTATTATAAGACACTTTGTATAAAAATAGGCTCAATCATAGATTCTGATATAAATTTTTGTGATGATTATAATTTAAAGTGGACATCTGAACAATTCACCTTTTTAGGCATAACATTTACTCCAAATTTAGATAACATGTTAAACCTTAACTTTGACAAAAAAATATTGGAGATAAAAAAAGACATAAGCTCATGGAAGAGAAGACTTATTTCGCCTTTAGGGAAAATCACTGTTGTTAAGTCCATATTACTTCCTAAACTTACTCACTTATTTATTAGTTTACCAAACCCTTCAGAAATGAAAATTAAAGAATTGGAGAAAATGTTTTACAAATATATTTGGAATGAAAAACCAGATAGAATTGCAAGGAAAACAATTGTACAAGAATATGAAAAAGGAGGCCTAAAAATGACTTGTATAAAAACTTTTATAAATTCTTTAAAATTGACTTGGATAAGACGAATTTTAGATTGTAATGAATCTGCATGGTACAAATTACTATGTGATAGCTTGCCACATAATATCAATTATATATTTCAATTTGGTAGAGAATATATAAAATTTGTATATGATAAAATTCAAAACCCCTTTTGGAAAGATGTTTTAAATGCATTCTATTCAATTACTATTCAATTACAGAAATTACACAAAAAGAGGAAAATATTTATTCTCAACCTTTATGGTTTAATGAAAAGATCAAAATAAATAACAAAACATTATTTATTACAGATTGGATTAAAAAGGGTATTTATTATATTGGTGATATATTGAATGAGAATGGACAATTTTTGACATACGTAGATTTTTGTAACAAATTCAATTTGAAGCCGGTCTTTACACTCTATTTTGGTATTATAAATATTGTAAAACAACTTGTTGATAGGTCATCAGAAACATTTGTATACATTTTACCTCATAGACCAGAGATAACGAGAACCATTATGAAAAACAAGAAAGGCGTTAAAGATTTTTATCAATTGTATATAAATAAGATTTATTGTAGACCTGTTAGCCAGCAGAAATGGGAATCAAAACTGAATTTAATATGTGATGAAAAATGGTGGGAAAACAAATACAAAATGATCTTTAAATTAACACAAGATGTAAAGATAAGATGGTTTAATTATAGAATTATTCATAGATTATTAGCAACGAACGAATATTTACATAAAATAGGTATAAAGGAATCAAGTGTTTGTGATTTTTGTAATGATGACACAGAAAACTTACAACATGTGTTTTGGGAATGTAATTTAATAAGACCAATTTGGGAGGGACTGTGTAATTGGGTGAATGAAGAATTAAATTTAAATATGTCTTTAACCTTAGAGGATGTTCTATTTGGAAGTGATATTGAAAAAGAATTTAATAATATAATTAGTGTGTTCAAATCATTTATATACTATAGTAAGATAAAACAGACAATTCCATCTTTCAGCGGAGCAAAAATATACTTTTTAAATTACAAGAAAATTGATAAATTCATATTTAAAGGAAAATCAAAATTAGAAACTTTTAAGAAAAAATGGGGAGTTTTCCATAATTTATAAGATATACAGAAGCTCATCAATCTCTAAATCTCTTAAGACTTATGCTATCAGTTCATCATACTTATCGATATTTTTAATCAAGACTTCATGTAGCTAGTATTATTAAATGAATAAGTGGTGTGAACATGTGAGTGTGAAAGGTGTCCTTGTCTTTGTTGCAAAAAAAAAACCTCATATTATTATTATCAGTATATTACTATACATGTCATGTGAATGAATATGAGAACAAAAAAATAAAAAAAAAAAGAACAAGGTTAAGAGTAAATCAGTGTTTTGGTCAGAGTTGACAGGACTCTGCAATTATATTTTCCTGACTAATTCCTGATTTTTCACTGACATAAACCAACAATCATCCAAACGGCCTCCACCTCCCCATAACTCTGCACGTAATTGAGGGACATGACCTATATTTGAAGTTGACTTGTATTTCTTGGTGTAAAAGGTATATGCAAGAAATGAATTGATTATTTGTATCAGTTTTCTTTTAAATGCCTGGAAACCGCAAAATTTTGATTTTTCCTAAGTTTCAAGGGGCATAAACACTGCACGTAATTGAGGGACATGACCCATATTCGATCTTGACCTGTATTTCTTGGTGTAATAGCTAAATGCAAGAAATGAATTGGTTATCTGTAATGGTTTTCCTTTAAACGTCCAGAAACTGCAAAAGTTTTATTTTTTCTAAGTTTCAAGAGGCAAAACTCTTCACATAATTGAGGGACATGACCCATATTCTTATTGACTTGCATTTCTTGGTGTAAAAGCTATATGCAAGAAATGAATTGATTATCTATAATGGTTTACCTTTAAATGTCCGGAAACCACAAAAGTTTGAATTTTTCTAAGTTTCAAGGGGCATAACTCTGCAACAGATTGAGGGACATGACCCATATTCGAATTTGACCTGTATTTCTTGATGTAAAAGCTATATGCAAGAAATGAATTGAATTATCTGTAATAGTTTTCCTTTAATTGTTCGGAAACCACAGGTGGGATGGACGCACGCACGCACGGACGGACACATGGACGGAAAAGTGCATCACTATATACCCCCACCATTATATGGCGGGGGTATAAAAAACGAATTATGTATCCTAATATAGTCCCCGGTTTATCACTCTGTATGCCCTAAAAGTCTTCACGAAGGTAAATAACTCATCCCCTACCCTGATTTCAAATTTTGATGGAAGTAAACAAGCAGAGAAATCATTCGCAAAATTCCAACGTGTTAAGTGCTCAGCGAGAATGGAATGTCAACGAGAAACAAAGTTAGTTCATACCTGAAATATTCAAATCGTATGAACATTTTAACAATTAACATCAGAAATCACATTCAGGAGTATATAACAAGGGAGCAACTATGTGTTGCGATATGGAAAGGGGGAATGGTAGAGGACTTTAGAGGACCGATGTCCTTGTGCGGATCTATAGCGGGGGACCGAAAGTCCGGAACCCCCCCCCCCCCCCCTCCTGAATTATTTAAGAGGGGATCCGAAATTTCATATTTTAATGAAAGAATTTGATATATAACTTTTTCTGAAATTCGGCTTGTTTTGCTTGCCAGCGATATATGAATAGGTCTTTCTCACATATTCCGTGCACGAATATTTTCCTATTTTGTACTTAAGTCTGATACTGTAAACAACATGGTACACGGTAAAGCATTACGCCAGCCATGTATCAAATATCATGAAATGTCTCTTAATCAGCGTTGGGGGAAGACATAATTTGCTAAGGGACAATAACGTTTGTAAAAACAGGTCAATCAAAACCCAACTTCAACTTAATATGTATTATACCGTAGTATCCATATACATTTTGTACCAAACATCAGTTCAATATCTACAACAGCAAAGGAAAGTCCGAAAAACTGAGAATTTCATGAAATTTCATGAAAAGTCCAGGAACCATAACTTCTGCAAAAATAATTCAATCGAAGCAAAACTCGAACATAATCTATATTATACTAAGATATATATATATGCAGATAGTATCTTTTTCAAAATGTTCAGTAACATGAAAAAAAAAGACTGGAAAATTCAGATATTCATGAAATTAGTCCAAGGGCCATAATTCCTGTGAAAATAGGTCAATCGAATTGAAACGCGAGTTTGATCTGTATCGATCACACTGAGATGTGAAAAAATTCAATGTCAGCAATTTGAAGAAAATTGCAAAAAAAACTGAGAATTCATGAAATTTGAAAGTCAAGGGCCATAACTCCTAATGGATCAATCGATATCAAACTAGAACTATACACATGTAACACTAAGATGTATTTACATATAAAATCATTTCAATATCTGCAATGACATTGAAAATAAGTCCAGAATACTGAGAATTTCATGAAAGGCCTTAACTCTTGTAAAAAAAAGGTCAGTCGGAAGCAAACTCAAACTTGATCTGTATAACATTGAGATATACTCAAATACCAATAAACCATAAACCGCTAAAGGCGGTAAGACCGGATTGCGAAGTGTTTGTATCAGATGACGTATACATTTTTGTGAAGACAGAAAGGTCAACGGTCATTAATATTATAGTGCAATGAAAAAAAGCTACGGTCATAAGGAATATATACGTGAAATATCAAAGCCCTACCCCATATAGTTCAAAAGTAGGTCAAAGGTCAATGTCAAGGTCATTTGATCAAAAGTCATGATATGAAATTAAAGGTCTGGTCATGAGAATTCTACAACTGAAATATCAAAACCCTACCTCTTACAGTTTAAAAGTAGGTCAAAGGTCAATATCAAGGTCACTAGGTCAAAAGTCACGATAATAAATTAAAGTTCTGAACATATGGAATCTATAGGTGAAATATCAAAACCCTACCTCTTATAGTTCAAAAGTAGGTCAAAGGCCAATGTCAAGGTCACTAGGTCAAAACTCATGATATCAAATGAAAGGTTTGGTCATAAAGATTCTGCATTTGAAATTTCAAAGCCATAACCTCTATCGTTCATGAGATAAAGCCCAGATTTACTATTTTTAAAAGTAGGTTAATCTCCAAGGTTAAGGTCACAGGTTCAAAACTTTTGGTATCCATGGTGAGGACTTGTGACAAGGAATACATATGTGATATTTAAAAGCCCTATCACTTACCATTCAAAAGTTATGGCCAAGGTTAAAGGTTTTCAAAAGTAGGTCAAACTCCAAGGTCAAGGTCACAAGGTAACAATTTTTGGTATCCATGGAAAGGTCTTGTCAAAAGAAATACACAAGTGAAATATGAAAGCCCTCTCACTTACCATTCAAAAGCTATGACCAAGGTTAAAGTTGTTCAAAAGTAGGTCAAACTCCAAGATCAAGGTCACTAAAGTACTAACAGCCAGTTAAGAAAACAGAAATTTTGATTTTATGTGAAAACGCTTTAAGATAGATACATATGAATATCGAGAGAAATATTCAACTAATAGAGCACTGTTTGAAAATGAAATTTTATTTTGGTATCACTTTTGCGTTTCCCCTCTACACATATGAAAATAGCACGGTAAATCACCTTTTCCATGCGCTTAGTCATTAAAACCTACACTGGTCAAGTTTGATTAATGCAATAGCCATAATCATAGTTGTACACATAGATTTATGCCTGAATGATCAGTGAATATCTACCTGTATGAATAGGTATTGCCGTTTTATTTTACATACGCCACCCTTGTTTAGAAAAACGAGTTGGACAATTTCTGAGGGTAAAATATTGCTATTTTCCTATGAGTACACCAAAAATGATGTCTTATTTGGTTAAAAATGCTAGTTCTTTGAATAGTGCTTTTCCTTTTGCATTCCCATTTAAATTTTCTAGTTATTATTTTTTGCCGTTTACAAATAAAAGGTAAATTTCCGTTTTCTTAAGAACCTATTAGTACTTTAGGTCAAATTTTGTTGCTGTGTTCCATTCGTCTCATGATGGTCTATCACTATGTCAAGTTTCAAGTTGCTCCTCCAAAAAGTTTTCTCTCAACGGACTTAAACGCAACACTTTAACCAAAATGTTGACGCACTGACGGACGGACGGAAGGACAGACGGACTTCGCCATTTCATAGACCGGATTTTGCTTCGCACTCCGACCAAAAAATGTGTTCAATATATGCAACAACAGCAAAAAAAGTCTGGAAAACTTTAGTGTGACAAATGATGCTATTGAAGAAGAACACGTTTAACATACAGATGGACAGACGGACAGACAAACGGGGTAGAAACTATAAGTCCCCTCCGGCGAGCCGGTAGGATAATTAGAAGGTCGCCTAAATAGTCTAACATTGCCTACTGAGGACTTTACTCCATTGTTTTATTACGTCTAAGGTATGAATTTTCAGTGAAGAATTGGACGTTTCAGCGTTTATTATCATTCCTATCTGTTTTATCGGAATACACTCAAAATATATCATATCATTTCATATTAAGAAAAAAAATTAATTTTCATGTACCTTACTGCTCTAAAGTTGGGATTTTTCTTTTGAAAAATCACTAACCCATCTATTACGCATTTTTTCTCAGTTTTACGTTGTTTCAATGAATCACAAACCATGCTTCAAACTGATATCCGCCCTTGTTGAAAGTGGTATTCTGTTTCTCGCGAGGCGTAACAATGTACAAGCCTACCTTGTTTTCTATCCGTTTCTTCTTTAACTCATTAGTAATACTCATGATATATTGGTCGTATTCACTTTTTACTGCTTTGCAGAATGTTCTGTATTATTTATGTTTTATTACTTGTGTCTATTGTACTTTTTCTGTGAGTTTTGTATTCTATATTCAGTTAGACAGATTAATTCTCATTATATATAAACCATAAGTTCCTTTAAATGTAACTCATTGCAAAGAAAGAAAATGTAGGACATGTAGAATAAGAATACTTACAGATATAAGGTGACTTGTGTTCCTTAGTGTCTGGCATGCAACATTAATTGACTGAGGTGGTACACGGAAAAAGTCCTGAATTATACCGACGTCCATGAAATCGTCAATAAGGCCCCCTACACTTTCAATCTTCATCAAGCCATCCTTAGTTTCCTTTTGAAAGAAGATAATACAATAATAATGATAACCCGAAACATTACCTTTCTCAACCTATACATAACATTCTTTCTTATAAAATCGGCGCCATGGTCTAATGGCAAGGGTGTCGGGCCAGTGTTATATTCTAATCAAAGCTCTGAAGGAACTGATGGCGAGTTTCGTTTATTCATTTTAGAATGATATCAAACTATTTTATGGGATTTTTAAATATTGTATTAGCAGATGGAACAATCCATTTTCCAATGTTCGGAAATAAAACATTTATGAACCCAGGGACGGAAATTGGCGGTCGCCCAGTCGCCCATGGCGACCAAATTTTTAGCTGGGCCCCCAAAACATCATGTCCTACTCGCCCATTTGGCGAATGAAATAAAATACATAGTCCATATTTAATTTTAAAAAAAGGAATTTCTTTCGCTTCTATGTTAGGCCCCATTCTTCGTCAATGAAGCTCTTTTAAAATCAGGGGCTTATATTAATACATGTACGTACCTGTTTACATACGCGAAATTTACGTTTTCTCATGTGTCACTGTGCGAAGCCCTCGTTCAAAGTTGCTATTAAGATAATTGGAATTTGGATTACCGCATGTTGTTCGCACGACACAGCCTTACTGCATGTACATGTTTTCGAAGGCATTCGTGTACACCTTTACCGATTTATTGAAAGGTAGTGATACTTTGCACGGCCGAAATCAAAACTAATTTTCATTATTCATTTATCGAAAATCTTAAAGTCGTTCGCCAAATTTACGCCCAAAATCTCATTTCAACTGATTCAATCCATGCCATAGGGGACGGTATAACGGCGTGAATATATGTAATGAATGTGCCGACCAGAAACTCACTTTTTACATCTCTCTCTCTTATGTTGACGTTTTAAAAATATCTATACGAACCGTGTATTGTTCTAGCTCCCCCCCCCCCTCTCTCTCTCTCTCTCTCTCTCTCTCTCTCTCTCTCTCTCTCTCTCTCTCTCTCTCTCTCTCTCTCTCTCTCTCTCTCTCATTATGTCGTTGATAACGTACATCAATAAGCGTGAAACGTGAGACTGTACAATACTAAAGTGACGTTTTATTCAGTAGAAACCTGTCGGATTAAAAAGACCCCCCCCCCCCAAAAAAAAAAAAAAAAAAAAAAAAAAAGGTAATCGCAGATTACGAAGCTCACCTCGTGACAGCAAAATTCAATCCAAACATATTTCTTAGTACATGTATATTGGCTTTTAAAGGCAAAACCACTCAAGCAGAAAAAGTAGGTCAAGGTCATTTTATGAAAGTTTGATCAAAGATACATCCAATATGCAAGTTTGGTACATGTAGCAGTTATACTCAATATTGGCTTTATAGAGCAAAATCACTCAAGCGGAAAAAGTAGGTCAAGGTCATTTTATGAAAGATTGATCAAAGATTCATCCAATATGTAAGTTTGGTACATGTATTACTTATACTTTGCTCAATATTGGCTTTTCAAGGCAAAATCACTAAAGCGGAAAAAGTAGGTCGATGTCATTTTATGAAAGTTTGATCAAAGATACATCTAATATGCAAGTTTGGAACATCTAGCACTTATACTTTGCTCAATATTGGCTTTTAAAAGCAAAATCACTCAAGCGGAAAAAGTAGGTCAAGGTCATTTTATGAAAGTTTGATCAAAGATACATCAAATATGCAAGTTTGGTACATGTAGCACTTATACTTTGCTCAATATTGGCTTTTAAAAGCAAAATCACTCAAGTGGAAAAAGTAGGTCAGATGCTGCATCCGATGCATGGGTCCATCTCGGCATCCAAAGATGAATCACTTGTGCAAGTTTGGTTACTGTAGCATCAGTACTTTGTCAGATACTGAGCAACCCCAAACTTCTTAACCAAGTCACTCAAGCGGAAAATGTAGGTCAGATGCTGCAAACGATGCATGGGTTCACCTCAGCATCCAAAGATGAATCACTTGTGCCAGTTTGGTTACTGTAGCATTAGTACTTTGTCAGATACTGAGCTACCCCAAACTTCTTAACCAAGTCACTCAAGCGGAAAATGTAGGTCAGATGCTGCATCCGATGCATGGGTTCACCTCAGCATCCAAAGATGAATCACTTGTGCAAGTTTGGTTACTGTAGCATTAGTACTTTGTCAGATACTGAGCTACCCCAAACTTCTTAACCGGACGCGGACACGGACACGGACGCGGACACGGACGCGGACGCGGACGCGGACGCGTGGGGTTATAGCATAAGCTCACTCAACTTCGTCGAGTCGAGCTAATAAAACAAAACAATAGGCAAGCGTTTGGAAGGGGTGTCACGACCCGCAGAAAGAAAAAAAAACGATCGTGAAAATGATTTCAAAAGAACTACACCAGAGGTTTTTATTGTTCTATTAGAGGCTATTAAAATGTGTAGAACTCGACATTGTACAAGAGTATCTGTACCTGGAAGAAATAAACGTATCTTCTTTACAAGTTTAAGATTAGATGTGTATTTTTTCTGGGCCCCAAAATTTTAGCCTGGGCTCCTAAATTTTAGAGTTTAGGGGCCCATTTGGCTCCTAGGATATTTTCGTAAAGGTTTGTCCCTGTGAACCTATGTCAGCATGACTGCTAGTCAGTGACAGATTCAAGGGGGCGTAGGGCCTCCTTTAATTTTCCAATCATGGGTAAAACAATCATTTTAAATCAAGAAAGAGTGAATATTAGTGAATATTACTTACCTTTTAGTAAATATAATTGTTAAATGCATCAAATCCCATTCTTTAATTAATTTACAGTCACGAAAATGGTCATAAAAAGGCTGAAATTCAAGAGATTCCAGGGGGCTTCAACCCCCTAACAGGGCTCTGCCCTGGACCCGCTGGGGATCTAGGAAGTCCCCAGACCCCTTGCCAATTATTTACGTCCCCCCCCCCTAAACAATAAGGTGGATCCGCACTGATAGTACAGAAGTTTATTTTTTCTTCATGTATAGCACAGGGGTGAGGTATTATCGCTTGGTCACAAACCCTTTCCTCTATACGTACCCTTTCTTCTATATGTCTATATTAAAAAAGCTATATATATATATAGACAGAAGGGTTTGTATTGAGGAAAGGGTTTGTGACCAAGCGATGATACCTCACCCCTGTGGTGTATAGATCTGCATATCTTTTCCACAGGCCGTAAAAGTGCCTGGTATGTGTACGACCTGTGTATATATTGTTTAAGGCTAGTATCTCGCAGATACACAGTCATGTCAAATTTCTAACTTCAACCATTGCAAAATTCGCTATAGAGGTTCCAATAAGATCATACTTTCTACGATTGTACCTATACATTTTATCTACTATGTCACCAAATTTCATTACAAAATTCCCCGTACTTCCAGAGATATCGTAGGTACCATTTCTTCAGTGACCTAGTTTTTGTTTACTCGAATTGTCCGTTCCAGCCCTGGCTCGGTGTTCAGTGAGTCAGGGCATTCTATTTGCGAGATGCGACAGATCAATGCGCTATGAACGCTTGATTGTCTGTGAATTCTAAATTGATTTCTATACCTAGAAGTGTAATAATGTATTACCGTAACTCCTCGTTAATCGCTTAAACACTCGAACTGCTACGACTTGAACATCAGCGCCTTCCTTTTATTTACATAGTGTCACGTGGTACAGTATACTAAAGGGTAGTTTAGTAGGAATTACCGAAAAGACAGCATTTACCGAAAAGACAGTGGTTTTTACCGAAAAGACCCCAAAATGTACCGAAAAGACACTTAAATTTCAAAACTAAACACATTTTATGATTGGAAATGTGTTTATAAAATACAATTAAATGTATCACCAAAACCAAAAATAAATATATCTGTCTATTCGGTAAATATTACTGTCGTTTCGGTAAATGCTGTCTTTTCGGTAATTTCTAGTACCGCAGTATAGCCGATAAACTTATAAGCAATCTCAACACACGTGCACACGAGACAGTTGATGTTTACTGCATCCTGAGTATCTTTTTTAAAATAATCTCTAACTTTTTTTTGCAGTAACATTATGAAACAACTGTTAAAACGCGGAATGCAATGTACGCTGTCTTAAATAAATATGGGTAATAATGAGGTCCAGGGTCATCGGGCCACACGATCGGAGTTGAGAAAAACTGTGAATATATATTTATCTTCACTCAATTTATACATTTTGGGGCCCGGGATGGAAGTGGTGTGACGTCATGAAAATCGTGCGATCACTATAGCCGAGATCGCTACGCGAAACTCGCCTAAAAATGTTCTTGTCTGTGTATTGTTTACATGGCTGTGATGATTTTTAAATGAATAAAAAGAAATATTTCTCCAACTTGAAACTGAGAACTCTAATATTTTCATGGGGTGAAATATATTAATCTGAGGTCTCGATCTCACCCACTGACGGCATTAATACCAAAGCGACGTTATGGAAGTAAGGCAACCGACAGGTGATTATAACATACACTGTAAGCTGTATTTTCTAGTTGAGGACGCGGGAGAAAAACAATCAAACATTACCATGAGGGAGGGAAGGCTAATTCTCAACCCTTGTGTTAAAGTTTTGCTTGTCCATGACTCGACATGGACTTGCAAAATTTGTACAAGAGGGTTGAGAAATCTCCATCCTCCATCACGCTGGAGTAAGATTCTATTATTCTCATATTTTGGACAGAAAATTTGCTTGGAAAGAATTTTCTTATCTCACCCTACGTTATCTCATCCTCTGTTATTTCACCCTCCCGGAAGTTGATGATATGATATTATTCCTCTGTCATTTTTTATTTATAGGGGTATATGTAACAAAAAACATAGGGTAATCAAAGATAACATAGCTCGCCTAAACAGGTTTTTGTCAGAAACCAGGTAAAAGTTTTTTCAAACGTAGGTCAAAGTCCAAGGTCAAGGTCACTAGGTCAAAGGTCATGGTCTTAAATGAAAGGTCTCGTCACAAGGTATCTACATGTGAAATACCAATACCCCTTATAGTTCAAGAGATATAGCCCAGGTTAACGTTTTGTCTACGGACGACGACAACGACGACGACGCCGAGGGTATGGATTAGCTCTCCGGACTTTTTCGTCCCGGCGAGCTAATGAATTGAAAATTTCACGCGCATCATAGGCTACATCATATCTGCTCTTTCTTAACATCAATTTTAAGCAGTCCCCTAGGGCACATGTAGCCTTCTTCAAACGCATTCAAAAATTTCTGTTAAAAAGTGAGTACTGTAGCATCATATCCAACCCATTCTGCTATGTCTTTCAGCATTTTTATAACATAACTTGTTGATAGTTCGAAAATTTCTGTTATCAAAATTTCTTGAAATTTCCAAAACGTAGGTCCTGTAGCATCATACATGTATCCTATCCATCCTGCTACGTCTTACGATATATGTTGGGAGATAATAATTTTCACACATTTTGGCAATATCACTTTGTTAAGATTGAGGATCACTGACGATGGTTAATTATACGAAACGTGCATGTCTGATCCATGCTGCTTTACCTATTTTTAAATGATGCTATTGAATTTGAAGACGTTTAACATGAGTGTCACTGCTGATTGACAAGGAGTCCCAGAGGACACATGTAGCCAAGTTCGATCAACTTCGGTTGATCCTCTCTTCGATGCATACGAAAATATCTGTTATCAAAATGTCTTGAAATTTCTAAAACGTGGGTCCTGTAGCATCTTATCTCATCCATCCTGCTACGTCTTTCGGTACATTTTGGGACATTATATATCACGGCTCCCAATGTTATTGTCATTTAAATTTTTTTGAACTTTGCTATTTAAATATTCAAGCCATGGATAATTCGTTACTGCACTGAAGAATCACGAATTTCACTTTTTATAGTTCGTTTCAAAGTTTATCGTTGCGGTTCGTTTACCCCGCTTCGATTGAATACTGAGCGATTCTATACATTATCAATTTTGCATACATTTGTACCCATAAGATTTTAATTTTATATTTCTCGATAACAGCAGGAAAACACTGATAATTTCTGATACATTAGCCCCCATCCGATTCAATAGCGCGGGGAGAGGGGGGGGGTGCACACGGCGGCACCTACATCTAAAATTCTCTAACAAGTTTACTGTTTCTATCCTGATTTTTGCCTACCAATCCTCTGGCATCCCCCCCCCCCCTCCCCTCTCCACTAAAGTCGTCAAAATAAGGAATTACTTGGGCTCAAACACCACGACTCAACCTTTATTTTTATTTTTATTTTACCGGTCTGTTTCTGATATATATTAAAATAATTGATAATTGAAAAAAATTCGCTGGCTCACTATATACATTACATATCATGTGAGATAATTTTCCGCTGGGGAGTGGGGTTCCCCAAAGAACCTGCTACAGGACTTTGAGGTATTCCGGCCACGCCCCCTCTAAACTCAAATCCTGTAATCTACAAAATTGTCTCGACCAAAAGGAATGATATTCTGAATTTTTCCAAAATTTTGATGAATTTCAATATATTAAATGAATCCCCCAACCACAGCAAACTAACATATTTTTTTCATCTCATAGAATCACGATACTTTATATAAATAAATGTAATTTCATTAGATTCTGACCGTTTTAACAAATACATGCATGTACAATAACGGAAATTTTTTCCCTCTCACTCATACGAAGTGTATACATTGTATATGCATTCATCTTCAGGCGCTTAGCTAGAGTACTTTTCAAGTGTAAGCAGCCTCAAGTGGGTCTAGGTAGAAGCCCTTGTGGATATTCAAGGGGCAAAGTATCAGAATCTAATGAATTTTGCTCATTTACAGGGCAGTATTCTACGTCAATGTTTCTTTCATTCTTTTTTTTTTTTTGGCAAAACGACGTGGAAGCAACTGCGTTCTAAGTTTCTAACGGTACGCCTGGTTATGCGCATGGTTTTCTCTCTCTTGTCCATTCTTGTAAACATGTGCAACCATTTGGTTTTTAGGGAGGGGGGTTTTTGTAAATCCAGCTCGGAATATTTTGCAAAAATATTCTTCAGCATGACCGGCAGAAAAATCTAGCATTTTCTGAGGAATGAAAGGAAAAACGTCTTTCTCCAGCACCTTAAGCATTAGACGTGAAAATAGACTATCTCAGACATTTCACAACTGCCAATGATTCAGTTTTGTCAGGATTCTCTGATACTTCATGTTTCAAATTCTTCAATATATATATACATCACTCTCCAAGTTCAGATTCTTTAATTCAACGAAAAGAAGGTCAAACGTGTAGTTCAAGGTCACATATTGAATCAAAATCTATCTTGAGTAATTTCTTGACACAATCTGACAATGCACTTACATGTATATACCATATCATCTATCTATCATTTGCCAGACCAGTGTTGTAGCAAATCCAAAGTATTAGGAAAGTAGGTCAATTGTATACATGAACATGTAGGTCAAGGCTACTAGATATTCTTACACAAATGTATACTGTGTAGCAGAGTAATGAACTTAAAGTATCAATGTTTTTATTCATGATTACCAGTATGGGGTAAGACACTCTAAACAGTATTGATGAAAGGATGATCAACCAAGTTTGCTATGCTTAACAAGAGAAAATTCATTATTTCATATATGACAATGTTCTCACTAGATTTCTTCATCACAGTGTTCTAAGAATATTTGTGTTCTAGTCTCAAGAAGAATATAAGTATCAGTTATAAGATTTATTAAGTTTAAATGTAAATTTTATTCAAACTCTGAAAGAAGAATCATTATACATGTAACTGCAATATATATATAAATGTAATAGTACCGGTATCATCAATTTACAACATAATGTTTTTGTACTTGTGAAAGGATATTTTTCTTTCTCTATAATTTATCATAGTATTTCTTTTCGAAATTAATATTTTATATGAGTTTACATGTCTAGTCTATATCAGGGAAGTATTTAACTTTATATACAATGTACATCCCTGTCTATACTGGTATGTACCTAGAATTTAAAGTCATAAATTGTTGCTATGAAAATAATGAAATAAATAAAAAAAAATATCCCCATTCAACAGGTGCAGGTCTATTCTCAAGTAAAAAGTTTTCAATGCATTTATAACCTAGTACATACATGTACATGTACCGGTAAGCACATGAAAGTAAACACAAAACATGTTCAAAATTCAAATGTTCTAGACATCAAACAGTGATTTCTCTAGTGTCTATAGTAAAACTTAATGACGAGGTAGATGTTCAATCTGATACCAAGAAATGAGGAATGAGAAATGAGCCATCATGTATGTACAGAAGATGCTGTCAGTCTCACTCTGAAAGTAAAAGATGTAATGAATTAATATCTTCATTTTGATATTAAATAAGCTCTAAAATGAATGAATTTTGCATACATTTATCATTATGATGTACATGTATATTGTAAAGTTTCTGTAATAGTAAAAACATACAAATATAATTACAGGGCTTTCAATCGGTCATTCTCAAATTATGCAAAACAGTATAATTTTCCCTATTTATTGACCAATTTTACCTCATAGAAAATTCTTTAAAAAAAAAGAAAGTAAAAAATGCTAAATTTAAAATGAAAAGGCATCCAAATCTAACATATTCAATTTTGAAGAAAATATTGCCAATTTTCCCAATATGAAAGGTCTAATCCAATCCAAACCAGAAGTCTCTGACGAGACTGTAGCTCTCCTGGTTGTTTTTTAATTCACTTAATGACAAGTGAATTCTAATATGGCCACATCCATTTTCTTAGTCACTGGGGGCCAGGAACTCAAACAAAATATCAGGTGCACTACTTGAACACAGACTCATTGTATTGCAAAAAGAATCAAGTCTCCATCATTTATAGTGTCAGAGAAGTTGCGAATACAAGATTACATAGGATCATACAGGAGAAAATGACCACATCCATTTTCTAGGACCCTGGGGGTCAGGGGCTCAAACAAAATGTCAGGTGCACACTGCACAACTAGACCACTGACCAAGTCTCATGCAAAAAGTCAAAGAGTTACATTTCTGTCTCTTATAATTTCAGAGGAGTTGCAAGCACAAGAATTGTTTACGGACAGACGCCGGACAAGGGGGTACCGCATAAGCTCGACTATGACCAGTATCTCGAGCTAAAAATGTGTTTCACGTGTAAGAGCCCTACTTTATGTCAAGGCTTAGGACTAAGAAAAATTAAACCCATGTTTTTTTGTGGAACATGAATCCCCTTATTGTCAGATATAATGTAGAAAAGTATTTCATACTCCAAGGTCACGGACTCAAGGTAAAAATTCAGGTATTGATGTGAAGGCCTTACCACAAGGGATACACATGTAAAATATGATAGCCCTATCACTTGCAATTTATGTTATGACCAAGGGCAAGGTTAACATGGTTAAAGTTATTCAAAAATTGATCAGTATCCAAGGTCAAGGTCACAAGGTCAAAATTTTGGTATTAATAGGAAGACCTTATCAAAAGGAATACAAAGCCCTATCACTTAAAAGCATAATATTACTTTAGAAAAATAATCGTGAAGTAGGTCAATCTCCAAGTTCAAGGTCACAAAGACAACAATTTGGCATCATTGGAAATTGTCACGAGGAAAGCACAGGTCTATATTTCACTCAACATTCAAAAGTTATGGCCATGGCATGTGGTGTAAGATTTTAAAAAGTAGGTCATTTTTCCAAGGTCAAGGTCACCAGGACACAAATTTTGGTATGCATGAGAAGGTCTTGTTTCAAACAATACATGTACACATGAAATATGAAAGCATGTAACTTACTATTAACCAGACTTGTCAGAATGACAACATAGCTCGCCGGTGGCAACCATATGTAAATTGCAACAACAACAAAAAGTAGGTAAAATTTCAAGGTCAAGGTCACTAGGTCAAAATTTATGGTAAGGCATGAAAGGTCTTATCACAAGGAATGCACATGTGAAATATCAAAGCCCTATCACTTACCATTCAAAAAATATGGCCCAAGTTAAAGTTTTTGAAAAGTAGGTAAAATTTCAAGGTCGAGGTCACTAGGTCAAAATTTATGGTACGGCATGAAAGGTCTTATCACAAGGAATGCACATGTGAAATATCAAAGCCCTATCACTTACCAATCAAAAAATATGGCCAAGGTTAAAGTTTTTCAAAAGTAGGTCAATCATCTCCAAGGTCAAGGTCACAAGGTCAAAAATTTTGGTATCCATGGAAACGTCTTGTCACAAGGAATACACATGAGAAATATCAAAGCCCTATCACTTACCATTCAAAAGATATGGCCAAGGTTAAAGTTTTTCAAAAGTAGGTCAATCTCCAAGGTCAAGGTCACAAGGTCAAAAATTTTGGTATCCATGGAAACGTCTTGTCACAAGGAATACACATGTGAAATATCAAAGCCCTATCACTTACCATTCAAAAAATATGGCCAAGGTTAAAGTTTTTCAAAAGTAGGTCAATCTCCAAGGTCAAGGTCACAAGGTCAAAAATTTTGGTATCCATGGAAAGGTCTTGTCACAGGGAATGCACATGTGAAATATGAAAGCCCAATCTGTATTGGTTTAAAAGTTATAAGCAAGGTTAAAGTTTTTGTGCACGCGCACGACGACGCAGACGCCAACGCCAACGCAGACGCCGACACCGGGGGTATGACAATAGCTCTCTGGACATTCGTCCCGGCTAGCTAAAAAGTATTATCCATTTAAGGTGAATCACAAGGGATACACATGTAAAATATGAAATAAATACAATGTCATTTGTACTTGTATTATCAGATTTACAAAATTATCATAACATGTATATTAGTATACATGTATATGTACAACTTACCCTTCAGTGCTATATCAGCATGTTTACTGCAAGAGGCTGTAATACAGTTCCATCTGTCGATCTCGCAATTCTTCTATTGATGATGAATTCCTCTACATTATAACACAAATTCTCATTTCATACTGGATCATAGTTTCACAAGGAATATGTGGTCGATGTACACATTGAATATGTTTTTCATGTACATGTAGAAATATGCACTTGAACAATTTTCTTCATTCTCCTTTCACAAGTGAATTATTTTCACACCATGGTGGCCAACATCATATATGGTAGTACAATTGCAATATCATATTCCACAGTATTTCTTCAACTTTACAAGTCAGTACTAGTAGCACTATAAGCATTCCACTATTCTTATGCACTTTCTTTCATTGGATCTGATGCACACATGCGCATGAAGACTTTCTCAGAGTATATTCCTTCTTCTGTCTGGCAGTTAAGGTTATGTTACTGTAAAGAATAAATAAAATATTCAATTGATTTGAAATTCATCCCCTTTAAATAATTTTAAACCCATTCAAATACTTTTTCACCAACACTAGTGACTACAACACTAGCTAGGCTACAGAACTGATATTTGATACTGATTATAACTAACACTGACATCAAATTTATTCAAATTCATGGTGTGCACTTAAATTTAGAAGTTCATGAAGATGTAATGAAAGACAGAAATGGCTTTAAAGAACAAATATTTGTGAGATATTCGATTACAGCGATAATTAATCATGAAACTCATTCACTCGAAAACATGGAGCACTCCCTGGTCGAGTATTTCTGATAAGAAGAAGAATTTAAAATCCCATCATATGTGTTCCACGTGATACATAAATCAATTTAAAAACATACCTTAAGATGAGCCATGTGTCTGTACTCTTGAACAGTTGGTTTACTTGCATGAAAGAAGCATTTCTACGTGTTCAAATTTCGAACGGAAGTCCACGAGAGAATGTTTTAGACGAGACTACTATAAAATTAGAATAGGAACGGACTTTCTTTTCCGTCGTGTGTAAGGTAAAATCTTGACTCGAGATTCTTCCGATTTTATGCATATAATTTGCATAATAAGGTTCGGAGCCGTGTATATAATCAAAACCCATGTTAAATAGGGGCCCTCTAACCTCTTATGTTAAAATGTCTCGCCTCAGTAGTACCAAGATAACGAAAAAAAAAGACATTTGTCACCGTTACGAACTTCGCACTTCGTACCTCGAACTTCGCACTTTAATTATGATAGAAAGTTTTATACATTGGTTACCAGTAGTACAGGAAGTCCAATATGCCAATTCCATTGAGTATACTAATCAAAATGTAGATGACTCCGCTTATTAGTTTATGTGCGGCTGATACGCTACTTATTCTTCGATGTTCGAAGTGCGAAGTAGGAAGTTCAAAGTGCGAAGTCCGTCACGGTGAAAAAAGTCTAATAGTACCAATATCTGGCGTACGGCTATACACAGTGAACTAGCGAAGAATTAAATTAGAACATTGTATGTCAATTACAAATATTCGGACTATCTAATTTAACAGCCCCATACTTCTTTTATATGACCCCTTAAGTGCGAAATCAAAGTCTGTCTACTTGTTCAGTATGTACCTACCTCTAGACAGTCCAGTGTCTGAGCACCAAGTTCTCCGTTATAATTTATTGAGTCCGTGCACTTTACAGTTGATGTATCATTCACATTCATATAATGTTTTTGAACTTCTGGATCCACTAGTACAGGAAAGAAATACATATTGAATTTCATTGAATTGAATTATCTTAATTTTACAGTTAAGTCGGTAAATTTCCTTAATCTGTCCCTTTTGACCTGAGTTTAGGGACGGGACAAAGCCGGAGAATCATTGACTTACGTGAACGTTATTCTGTGATACAATGTACCAATCTAACTGAAATAACTTAAGGAAGAAAAGCTATAACATAAATGTTATAGCTGTGGAGTACGCACTGCTTTTAAATACTTTGCGTAAGAGTTCATTTTTATTGTGAAATCTTGCTGTTAAGGAGCGACTGAAATATTACTGAATGTTTATTTTGTGTGAATAGTTCATAGTTCAATGAAGTATATAGCAATTTGAATTGAATACTTCATAGGCAATTTCTGGATTTACAGTTAGTGGGTGGAAGGTTAAATTTTACTCAAGTAGATTAAACTGCAAGGTAAAGGTCACAAGGTAAAAAACTTTGGTACCCATGGGTACGTCGTGTCACAAGGAATGCACATGTTTAATTTGAAAGCCCTTTCACTTACTTTTCAAAAGTTATAGCCAAGGTTAAAGTTTCACAAAAGTAGGAAGAACTTCAAGGTAAAGGTCACAAGGGAAAAAAGGTTAGTACCCATGGAAAGGTGTTAAATATGAAAGCCCAATCATTTACCATTCGAAAGTTATGACCAAGGTTAAATTTTACGTAAGTAGGTACTACTTCAAGGTTTAGGTCATAAGGGAAAAAATCAGTACCCATAGAAAGGTCATGAAATTTAGGACCCCTCGTGAGAAAAAATCCTGGATCCGCCCGTTGAAATAGTGATAAAACGTGCATTTCTGACAAAATCCTTAAAGAGTTAAAAAGCGCTTTCAATTTTGAGTAGAATCAAAAATAACAATTTAAGAAATAACTGTCTGAATAAATAATTCTGCACAGAAAAAGTAAAAGTAAAAATAAAAAAAGTTATTTGTCAAGGGATCAATGATACCCCACTCGGCATATTTCACATATACATGTATGCAATCTATAAAAAATCTGAGGAGGCATAACTCAACAGAAAATTGTACAACATGCACAATTTTTGATCTTGACCTGTTTTTCTTAATATAAAGGTACATGTATATCATTCTTAGAAATGAATATATTCCCTGTGATAGTTTTAATTTGATGTCGTTTAACCACGAAATTTTGATTTTCTTCCAAGTTTCAAGAGACATAACTTTGCATAAAATTGAGCGACATGACCCATATTTGACCTTGACCTGTACTTCTTCATGTAAAACCCATATCAAAAAAATGATTTGATTATCTGTAACGGTTTTCCTTTAAATGTGCGGAAACCACAGAGATATTTAAATTGTTTACGTTTAAAGAAAAATACCTCTGCACAACATTGAGCGACATTACCAATATTTGAACTTCACTTGTATTTCTTAGTGCAAAAGCTATATTCAAGAAATAAATTGGTAATATGTAACGAATTTCCTTTAAATGTCCGGAAACCACAAAACATTGAAATTTTATAAGTTTCAAGGGATATAACTCTACACATAATTGAGCGACATGACCCATATTTGAACTTGACCTGTAAAAGCCATCTAAGGAATGAATTGATTATCTATAGCGTAATTCCTTTAAATATTCGAAAACTACAGGTGAGGCGGACGGACACACGCAAGGACATGACAAATCAAATTTTCGGTTTCTGACTTTAAGGAAGTGTTAAAGACCCCTTCTCCCTCCTGGCTTTTATAACATATATTATGCATAAAGCACAACCATGCATAAATCAAACAACTGAGATTAAGGTCTCAAGGACAAACAGTTTGAAACTTATGGAAAGGTATTTCACGAGGGATACACATGTGAACTATGAAAGTCATATCGCCTACCTTTAAAACGTTATGCGTAAAGCTAGGGTTAAAGTTTTTGAAAAGCATGGCAAACTCCTAGGTCGGTTACAAGGTCAAAACTTTTATTACCGATAATTAGGTCTCGTACAAAAAAATGTAAGGGATACACATTTGAAATATGGGAGCCCTATTACTTGCTGTTTAAAAGAAATGCAATAGCTTAAAGATTTTGAAAGTAGGTCAAACTCCAAGGTCAAGGTATAAAATAAAACACCGCTAAATACAGTATGACCGGATTGCAAAGTAAGTTTTTGCCACTAACTGGGTCAAGGTCAATAGGTCATATAATACGGCATAAAATGAAAGATCTTGTCAGAGGCAACCTACATGTATAATATAAAGTTTCTACTGCATACAGTTCCATAGATTTTGCTTAAACCAGGAACTTTAACCAAAATCTTTAACTAAGTCAAAGTCCAAGGTCAAGGTCACTAGGTCAAATGTTACAGCATAAATTGAAAGGTCTTCTGATGGGCAAGCTTCATGTATAATATTAAGTTTCTACTGCATATAGTTCCTTAGATTTTGCCTCAACCAGAAACTTTAACCAAAATGTTGACGACAGACGGACGGACTGACATCGACAATCTATAGACCGGAATTGCTATGTAATCCAGCCAATTAGAAAAAAGAAAATGGAAACAATGAAAATGTCATGTCGCAAGAAATACACATATGAATATGAACGGCTGCAAATTTATCTGATTTTAAATTATGCTATCGAATTTGAAGACGTTTAACATTTGAACTACTGGATGAGTGTCACTGCTGGTGGACCAGGAGTTCCGGAGGGCACATGTAGCCAAGTTCGATCAACTTCGGTTGATCGTCTGTCTCTTTAACGCATTTGAAATTTTCTGTTACAAAATTTCTTGAAATTTCTAAAACGTGGGTCCTGTAGCATCATTTCCCACTCATTCTGCTACGTCTTTCGGTACATTTTTGACTTTATATTTTTTACACTTTTTGGCCATATTACATTGTTTAGACTGAGGATCACTGACGAGGGTTAAGTATCCGAAACGTGCATGTCTGGTTCATGCTGCAAATTTATCTGATTTTAAATGATGCTATCGAATTTGAAGACGTTTTACATACTATCCCTGATCATTCCAAAAAGTATTCCAAAGGTGATTAATTCAGGAACTTCTTCATACTTACTTTCGAAATGTTTTTTAATCAACAGTCTCTGATTGTAGCTCTCCTGGTTACTTTTTGTATAATTCAATCATTGACCAGTGAATTATATGATATATAATATGATCACATCCATTTTTCTAAGTCCCTAGGTGCAAGGAACTCAAACAAAATATCAGATTTACAACTACAGTACAAACCCATCACATGGTAAAAAGAATTGTGTATCCATTATCTTTGACTTGGGAGGAAAAGATTCACATAAAGGTTAATATCAGAAAATGACTACACCCATTTTCTAAGTGCCTGGAGGTCGGGGATCAAACAAAATATCAGGTTAACAACAAGACCACAGATCCATCATATCGCAAAACGAATTAACTCTCCATCATTTATAGCTTCAGAGGAGTTGTGAGTAGAAAATGACCCCACCCATTTTATATAAACCTGAGGGTCAGGGGCTCAAACAAAATAATAGGTGCACAACCACAGTACAGACCCATCATATTGCAAAAAGAATATAGTATGCATCATTTATAGCTTCAGAGAAGTTGTGAGCACGATATTTATAGTTTAGAGTATAGTTATATGAGATGACCACACCCATTTTCCAAGTCCCTGGGGGTCAGGGGATTAAACAAAATGTCAGGTTCACTACTAGACCAAAGACCAATCAAATTGCAAAAAAGTATTATATCTCTATCATTTAAAGTGTCAGAGCAGTTGTAAGTACAAGATTATAAAATGACCACACCATTATTCAAGTCCCTGTTGGTTATGGGATCAAACAAAATATCAGGTTCACAACTATACCCCAGACCTATCATATTGCAAAAATAATTAACTCACAATCACTTAGAGCTTCAGAGGAGTTCCAAGCACAAAATTACATTGCCTCATATAGGAGAATATGACCACACCCATTTTCAAAGTCCCTGGGGGTCAGGGACCAAAACAAATTATCAGATGCACAACTAGACCACAGACCTATACTATTGCAAAAATAATTTATTCTCCATCATTTATATTGTCAGAGGAGTTTCGAGCAGAATATTAGATAGAATAATAAAGGGGAAAATGAACACATCCATATTCTACCCTTCCACCCTTGGGTTCAGGAGCCCAAAGAGATCTAAATCGACACGATCGTACTACTAATATTACTTTGTGTTACGTATGCGCAAATTAAGCAATCAGAGACAAGGAGTTCACCAATACACAAGGACATGCAGTTGAAATAAAGAGCATGATTCATGAAAAGAAAACAGATGCTAGAGTCGCCTAAAGGTCGACTGCATTGCATAATGTCTTTAATGATAGCCAATTTCCTAAGCTCACTTTTCCCCCAATTCATATGATTATACACAATTGTATACTCATGTAGCACCTATACTTTGCTCAATATTGGCTTCTAAAAGCAAAATCACCCAAGCAGAAAAACTAAGTCAAGGTTATTTTATGAAAGTAAGATCAAAGATACATCCACCATGTAAGTTTGGAACATGTAGAACTTACAGTTAGGTAAATATTGGCTTTTAAAGGCAAAATCACTGAAGCAGAAAAGAAGGTCAAGGTCATTTTATGAAAGTTTGATCAAAGATGAATCCACTGTGTAAGTTTGAAACATGTAGCACTTACACTTTGCTAAATTTGGCTTTTAAAGGGAAAATCACTCAAGAAGATAAAAATAGGTCAAGGTCATTTAATGAAAGTTTTATCAAAGATAAATCCGCCATGTAAGTATGGAACATCGCAGCTACGTTAAGGCACTCCTCGTTTTTACGTTGCAATATTCGTGGCATTTTAAAAGGATATTTTCAATAATGAAAAAGGACATCCTCCAATAAAATTTCTTTATGTATTTGGTATCAGTGTTTAACACTAAGCTTGTTCTACACATTCAGCCAATAGTGATATCATGTGCTACTTCACAAGTCACGTGACAACTATTTATAACATGCAAACAATGTATTGTATAAAACGAGCTGGCGCAACGCCATTCCTGCAATAATAGTCTTATGCTTACTACTAAAATACCTTGTAGGTATTGCTATTAATGAGTTCAAGTGCGCACTTTTCTTCTTTTTTATATCTTTGGAATAAAAGACGATTTTTATCTAAAGAATGACTAGAACAGCACTAAACTCCCTGCATTGTCATACATTTTAAATAGTCATAGATAGAATCGTCAAAGTGCCTACTTAGATCATGGATGACAATCATCTATCGGACTAGTTTAACGCGATTCCAACACATATCATTGTAAATTCAGCCTGCGCCATGCAATTTTATAACATCACCCTACGACGATATCTTTTTCAAACGTAGCGAAGGGAACCAACTCGTAGTTTATAACAATCAAGGTCGACTTCGCCGATTTCGTTTTCACAGTTTTGTGGCCTTTAAACACAAATATTTACCTGAGAAGATGAAATAAATACTATGTTGGTTAATTGAGGTATATTTCATTGTATTGTAATAAAAAAGTGAAAAGATTAAATCTTTGGCAATCAGTGAAATCAATTCTACAATTTCATCTCTCTGACGCAACGGTGTGGTGGCGTAGTTGTGATGATGCAGGACTGCAAACACCAGAGTCGCGAGTTCGATACTGGCCGTGGGCACTTTATTTTTCAAAATTTTTACGAAGTTCTTGCTTTTTTAATTGTTGACTCAGTGAGAGGCACCATGATATCAATAGGCATCGTTTCCGTATATTGTATGTGCTTGTACTTATTAAAAGAGCTTTGTACAGTACAGATAAAATATGTGAAACTAGGAAAGAGTAGATTAATTCTGTAACTTTTCGTTACTAACATATTTATAAATTATAATTTTTATTTTAGCTTGTGGTATTCAATTAACGTGGTCTAAGAGAGATAGGGGAAAAAACAGGGAGACGTGAAAATTCTCTATCATAATCATTTTTTTTTTATTATTCTAATTATTAAGAATACCACGAAGAAAATGCATGTCGTACAATTATTCAGAATGACAATGTCCAATCTGAATGTTACGCACGCCACCTTACTTAGAAACTTCCAGAATAGACCAACATCACCGCATTTTAGTTTTTTAAGCCTTTTTTTTCTTAATTTGTCGTCGCTAGTATTTCCTCTCCCTTTTTCAAATTTGGCCTTTATAGAGAATTTATAATGATCTTATCATTATTATTTCCTTGCTTTCACTTTGTTTAGATTGAAAGGCTGTATCCTCAGTTAGTTTAACGTCAGTTTAAAAATCGAATCATCTATGTAAAAAAAAATCCATAAAGCCTTCAAGCTTTTCTAAGACTTTGAGTAACATCCGCACGTGGTTTCTAGGCAAGCATTTTCATCAAATATTTGTATAGTACGTTATGCCATTCAAGTATTTTTACTATATATAAAATTAATATTATACATGTATTCAGCGAAAAATTCAACCATGTATAAAGATCTAACTCGATGATAAATGACAATAAAGAGTATCATAATTTGCAAACGACAATAGACTCAGTGTTGATGACGTCAAAATCTGAGGTTGACGTCATTTCGCGCCATATTTGAAGACGTCATTTTTGAGGAGTGCCTTAACGTAGCTGCGATGTAGCAATTATACTTTGCTTAATATTTCCTTTTAAAGGCAGAATAACTCAAGCGGAAAATAAGGTCAATGTCATTTTTTTTAAAGTTTGATCAAAGATACATCCAACATATAAGTTTGAAACATGTAGCACTTATGCTTTGCTCAATATTGGCTATAAAATGCAAAATCGCTAAAGCGGAAAAAGTAGGTTCAGGTCACTTTTTGAAAGTTTGTTCAAAGGTACATCCACAATAATTATACTTTCCTCAATATTGACGTTTTAAGGCAAAATTATTCAAGCGGAAAAAGTAGGTCATGGTAATGTTATGAAAGTTTCATCAACGATACATATACCATGCAAGTTTTTGTATCTCAACTAATACGGTACGCCAGAGAATGTTCTAAATATGAAGATTTCATCATTAGAGCCAGACGGCTGGCTTGCAAGTAAGCTACTTGTTCAGGGTTATGTTGCAAAACGAATGAAATCAACATTGAGGAAGTTCTTCTGTCGTTAGGGGATGTTATACATGTAAAAGCATATGAGATCCCCCTTTCCAGAATGATCAGTGACATTCTACATTGTGATTGAATGGCTGTCATCATCACCAAACAAGACTTACTTACCTGATATGTACATCAAAATGTACACCGAGACAAACACCGAATTAGACAGTTTCCCATGGAGCTGTTGCGACGGGTGTTGCATGCTATCAGGAGACGCTGACTCTCCCCGGGCACCTGGTCTCACTTCGGAATGTAGTTCATTCCGGGGTTCGCAACCGTTTTGATGGAAATTCTCACGAGTTTGCCTTACCTTCTCGACGTTGAAACTGAATAACGGTTAGGTACTTCTTTGATGTTTATTTGGAACATGTAGCACTTATACTTTACTAAATATTGGCTTTTAAAGTATTTATTGTTCAGCTAAATCGCTTAAGTAGAAAAAGTAGGTCACGGCCATTTTATGAAAGTTTGATCATAGACACATCCAACCTGCAACATACATGTAACATTTATACTTTGCTTAATATTGGCCATTAAAGGCAAAATATTGCTATCTTATATGTAACATTTACCTTATCATCTCAACATTTGTCTTATCATTTGAAATAATTTCAAAAATCCCCACCCCAGGGGCTACATCCCATTCTGGTGATATTAAACAAAGTATAATTAGATATTAACAACAGAATATGAATACAGGAAAAGAAATTGTGTGGTCTTAACATTTACCTTATCATCTAGTTCGGACAACGCCGATGCCGACGATATTGCAGCAGTTCTTTTACGCTAAAGTGCAGTCGAGCTTAAAAGGATAACTTTAATGTCAAACATAAGTAATCACAGATTACGAAGCTCATCTCATGGCAGCAAAATTCAATTCAAACATATTTCTAAGAATATGTTTATTGCCTTTTAAAGACAAAATCATTCAAGTGGAAAAGGAAGGTCAAGGTCATTTAATGAAAGTTTGATCAAAGATACACCCAATATGCAAGTTTGGTACATGTAAGCCTTATACTTTGCTCAATATTGGCTTTTAAAGGAAAATCACTCAAGCGGATTAAGTAGGTCAAGGTCATTTTTTGAACGTTTGATCAAAGATACATCCAATGTGCAAGTTTGGTACATGAAGCACTTATACTTTGCTCAATATTGGCTTTTAAAGGCAAAATCACTCAAGCAAATAAAGTAGGTCAATGTCATTTTTGAACGTTTGATCAAAGATCCAATGTGCAAGTTCGGTACATGTAGCACCTATACTTTGCTAAATATTGGCTTTTAAAGGCAAACTAACTCAAGCGGAAAAAATAGGTTAAAGTCATTTTTTGAAAGTTTGATCAAAGACACATCCATTATGCAAGTTCGGTACATGTAGCACTTATACTTTGCTCAATATTGGCTTTTAAAACCAAAATCACTCAAGTGGAAAATGTAGGTCAGATGCTTCATCCGATGCTTGGGTCCATCTCGGCATCCCAAGATGAATCACCTGTGCAAATTTGGTTACTGTAGCATCAGTACTTTGTCAGATACTGAGCTACCCTAAACATCTTAGCCAAGCCACTCTGAGCAGCCACTCTGAGCTACCCAAAACTTCTTAACCAAGTCACTCAAGCAGAAGGTCAGATGCAGCATCCGATGCATAGGTTCACCTCAGCATCCAAAGATGAATCACTTTTGCAAATTTGGTTACTGTAGCATCAGTACTTTGTCAGATACTGAGCTACCCCAAACTTCTTAACCAAGCCACTCGAACTACCCAAAACTTCTTAACCAAGTCACTCAAGCAGAAAATGTAGTCAGATGCAGCATCAGATGCATGGGTTCACCTCAGCATCCAAAGATGAATTACTTGTGCAAGTTTGGTAACTGCAGCATCAGTACTTTGCCAAATACTGAGCTACCCCAAACTTCTTAACCGGACGCGGACGCGGACGCGGAGACGGACGCGGACACGGACGCGGACGCGACGCACGGGGGTATAGCATAAGCTCACTCAGCTTCGTCGTGGTAATAAACAAAATTAGATGGCAATTTTTGAGCTGAGCCCATCACAGGCTCTCAAATTGATCTTTTTATTTGTGAAAAATCTGCGAAGAAACCGTCTTCACGGTCGTCATGGAGCCTGCAATATACAAAAGCTGAACAATAAATACTTGAAAAATATGTTACGTGAGTGGGGCGCAAACTCAAGTCCTTAAGCGTGCTCATCAGCATGCTTACATGGTGCGCTATCCACTACGAAATCGGGGCAGTTGCCATCTACATTGTAACTCGGTTATTTTGACGTTTGTGTATTTTGAAGTATTTACATGAAAAAGAAGGGGCTTCGAGCGAAGACAATGCGGACAGGCATTAACGGAGACTCGGCGCATGACCGGAAATATTACATAACGATGTTGTGTAACACTTACCTTAAAACAAATATACAGGAATATATTATTCATGAATAATATTCTTGAGAATCGTCAACAATGAATAGATATTTCATGAATGTTAATCCACTACTGTCATTCCGTCCTAGAATCTCTGTATTTTGTAAAGTGCATAGAGGTCGATAGTCTTTGGATGTAATCAATGAATTCCTCGATTATTATTATTAGATAAAAGTGCCGATCGGTTAGATTTGCTTTGTTCAAGCGTTATTCTAATTCATTCTATTTGTATCACGCATTCTGATTGGACCACAGCATTTCCAAAAGCACGTATAACGACGATTATATACATGCCGCAAACCGATTCACTTGACAAACTTTAAAATGTATTCCTACGTAAACTATTAGGTTACAAACTTTCGCGCAATTTGTACTAATGGCGTCATCATTCACCATGACGTATGACGTTCACTCATAGTTATGGGCTTGTAAATAGCGTTCTACAGGGTACAAGACAATTTGGCACCAAGTTGTTTCGGTACCCGAAACAACCTATAAGAAAATGAAGTTTTCGACATTCATTTGAATATGAAAGTACGGACATACGAAGCCGATTAATGATGAGAATATAATTGCCATTTTCTCAATTAAAATGCGAAGAAACATGAAACAAATTATCATATCACGATGTCCAACCTGTGTGTCCACTGCAAGGAAGAATGCAGACCAAAACAGCACGCTGTCCAGAGTAACGACTTCGAACGATTGGCCCACCGATTCTGTGAAACTGGTAAAAGAAGGGAGGGTATCTCCAACAAGACCCTGTTGCAGCGCCAACAGCAATAATGTCGAGGGGTTCCAACTCTCTACCTTCTTGAAGAAAATTCCAAACCAATTTACATGCACCAGACACGTGTTTCAAATATTAAATTCTCATCAGTGATGCTTTCAGCGGAGCCACCAAAAATAATTTCAGTAGCGCCCTCTTGAATTTTTGAAGTTAGATTTTTATATTTACATTACAGTGAACGCGCGGCTCCAGGTAGATTCAGTAGCATATCGAAATACAATCTATGTTCAAAATAGCATTGGAGTGATGGTGCTAAGCTTTAGTTTCGATTATATGGTTTCGAAATGGCTAGTTTCCGAAAACACCAAAACACCCGACCGATGCAAAAACACAAAAGACGAGCATACTATGAGACGGAAAAGAGACATACGACATATGAACATCAAACACAAAAGACTACACATAAAACGACGAGACCAATGGGCAACCGGTGCCGACTTTGGACGGCCATTCGCCACGCAAGTAGCAAATGGTGTGGTTATCCTGGATGTTTACAATTAATTGTTTAATCAATACGCCATTCTCTCTCGTCTTTTACCCCCCCCCCCCCCTCCTTTGCACAAACAAATGGTACCCGACTGAATGATGTGGTTATCCAGATAACACGGATCTAATAATGACATAATGATCATCTTATGACATCGTTTTTTAAACCCCCATCCTCTTGCACAAACACACAAAAAATTGTATGATAATTATGAATAATTTTAATGGCATCGTACATAGAATAAACTGAAAGAGAAAAATATATATTGGTACTAAAGCAAAGAAAACAATAACACATTAAATACATGTACCTTTCATGAACAAGGTGCCGAATGTACATAATAGGTGCAAAACTACGTAGCAGGTACCGAAACAACCTATATGTGCCGAAACATCTTGGTGTCGAAACAACTTATAGGTGCCGAAACAACCTATAGGTGCCGAAACATCTTGTGCCAAAACAACCTGTAGATGCCGAAACATCTTGGTGCCGAAACAACCTATAGGTGCCGAAACAACCTATATGTGCCGAAACATCTTGCATAACTCGTTCTACATGTATAAAAACATCACAAATAAGTTCTTTTAAAACGCCCCGCGCTTATATTGTTCAAAATTTGATTTCTCGCCATTGCGATAAACACGGAGCAGTGTATAAATTTTAGATTTCGGAGCGCAGTGATTTCTGTCTTTCGTTGTTGGTCCTTCCTAGCAACGTCACCTCTAAAGTGATAGTTGCGGCCCTATGAGGAGTTAACAGAGTTAAAGTATGTTTCATAAATAAGAATAGGGGGTAAACGTACTGTGTTTTGTTGTTCTGACAGGTATATTTTGGATATACTGTATTGTTATATGCTTAGGAACGATAATCTCAACAGCACTCACAATCGAGCATCGACGGATCCCTAGCAAGCTAGGGATGGGAACAGGTGCCCGGAAGGAGTAAGCATCTCCTGTTGGCTTGCCGCACATGCCGTCGATGATCACGCACGAAAATTATTAAACAATGTATAAAATACATGGACTGTCTGAGGTTATATCTATATAGAAAGTCCTATGGCGACAATATCAAGGAATATATTCAAAACACTTACTGTCAAACCCCTTACGGAGAACTTTATTTCGAGCTCCACACGGAAAATAGCATAAATGTGACACAAATGAGTTAAAGAAGACCCTTACGATAAAGTCAACAGCACTCACCATAGAGCATTAAATTGAGCATCGACGGACCCTAGCAAGCTAGCGGTAGGACCAGGTGCCCGGGATGAATAAGCATTCCCTGTTGGCTAGTCACACCCGCCATTGATGACAAAGATGGATAATGACCATATCCCAATACACAGTACAGAATCGATAATTCAGAAAATCATAAACCGAAGGCATACACAATCAGGATAAAACAAGAACCAAAGCATACAAAGAAAACCTCCACCATATGAAAAGAAGCCCAAAATAGGAGTGAGACTAGGTGCCAAGGAAGAGTAAGCATCTCCTGCTTGCATGCAACAACCGTCACTTGAATTAGGTAGAAATGTCACAACCGATCGTGTTTTTTTCCAATTATCATTATACAACCGATAATGTTAATTAACGAAGGATTCGAAGATAGCGCGCGCCGAAAACGTTTTAAGTTGCAAATAGTTAACAGATTTTGGTATATGAATAGGCCTTCGTGTTATACAGATCATGTTCAAAATAAGTACAGTTTGACCTAGTCTACCAGAGTTATGGAACGTGGGCATCGAGGAATTTAACGTATTCTGTACTTCTTTAGCTATAGTTGAGGATATTGAACTTTATCTTCAAATCTTCTAAGTGGGTGCCGTTTTGATACAGATAAATAAACAAAGTTGTCAAACATTGTATATATCATTAAGATCTGGATGTGTTTTTTATTCAGTAGACATTTTAAAGGAGGGTATCTCCGTAACCTACTTTTGCTTTTGTAGGCGCTACCAGCAAATATAAATTTACGAAAACAAAACGGTTGCAAGAGTCGAGAGTACTTCATTTATGCAAAGTTGCATTTGAATCCCTTCAGATCATTTTGAGACGTTGAAAATGTGAACAATTTAAATATAAAAAAAACAGACTACATACAATGAAAGATAGCTCACTTAAATTTGGTAGGTTTGTTGTAAGATTAGCTTAGTCCATGCTGTAAATTTGTTTGACGAGGGTTTAGTACCCGAAACGTGCATGTCTGGTCCATGCTGTAAATTTATCAAGTTTTAAATGATGCTATTGAACTTGAAGACGTTTAACATTAGTCATATGTATTTCACTACAACTGTTAACTATCTTTAAAATCATTCGGAGTTTTACATTTGACACATAAAGATTGAATAAAAAATAAAAGTGAGTGCTACTTACACATATGACAATTATCTCCTATATATCCAACAAAGCATTCACATGTATAGTTGTTGATCAGGTCTCCGCAGCCTCCGTGTTTACAAGGATTGGACATACACTCGTTTGTCTCTGTGAAAATATTACTCCATTATTACAACAAAATTTGTAAATTGGTGTTGGGCATATCGAACGACTAGTTCTTTGACAGATCAAATATGGTAAATGCTTTAAGAAACATTGTCATTAAGTATATGTATACGGAATCGGCGGAGAGGTCACATTTTTAAAGTGTATGTCTGTATACACAAACATGCATACAATAAAAGGAGAATGTCATGTGTAAATCCTGAATTCAAATTGAGGGGCGTTTCAACTTATTCTAGACACTTAGATATGAATAAAATGCAATTAATGAGTGCAGAATATCACACAGTTATTGAGTTATTTAAAAAATTTTTTCACAAATGAGCATATCTGACATTGTCCGAAAAGACGCCAAAAACGCGTCAAAAATTTGAATTCGCGGTGGAACCAAAAATATATACACGTCTTAAAATATTCTTCTTCACCTTCCTGATGCTTTCAGTTTGTCAATATGTGCTTCAATTCAGATGAAGAATTTTGTCAAAGGAGGGTACCCACTCTGATCTACTTTTAACTTTGGTGGCGCCATCTACTGATGGACTCCGACGAAAAGCGACTGCCACAACACTTGTTGGGGACCATGAGTACTTTGTTCGTACCATGTTTCATTAAAATATCTTAAGAGGTTCTGATGAAGATGTCCAATATGAATGAAAGTATCCCCCCTTTCATTTTTGCACAAGTCTTAGAATAAAACGCATGATAAAAACAGATAAATAGAATTTTCAACAAAACTCAATATAAAACCATTACATAACATAAATATGACTAATATGCAATAAATGAGTGCGCATAATCACACATATATAGAGTTATTCAAAGAAACAGTTAAGAAATAAGCATTTGTGACAAAGTCCGAAAAGACGTCAAAACGCGTCAAAAATTTGACGTCGTTGTGGAACAAAATATAACACTTCTTAAGACATCCTTCTACAATACAATATCCTGATTCGTCAATATGTGCTTCGGTTCTGAAGACTGAAGAAGTTTGTAAAAGGTGGGGTTGACCCGCTTTTGGCTGTGGTGGCGCCACCTGTTGATTGATCCAGAAGAAAAACAACAACACTTAGGGGACCATGAGTACTTCATTAAAATCCCTTCAGTGGTTCTGGAGAAAAAGTCGAAAATGTGAAAAGTTACGACGGACAACTGAGGACGGACGGACAGACGCCGGACGAACAGACGCCGGACGAACAGACGCCGGACGAACAGACGCCGGACGAACAGATGAGTTATAATAGTAGTGATCGCCAGATATTTTCATAAGTCACTTATTCACATTCATATACATTAACATAATACATTGATTTAACTGGAAGTAATTGTTGATTTATTAGAAAGTAATTTCATTTTCTGTTATCCACTGTAAAGTTAATAAACCATAAACCACTAAAGGCGTTAAGGCCGGATTGCGAAGTTTTTGTATTAGATGACGTATACATTTTGGCGCAGACAGAAAGGTCAAAGGTCATTAAAATACTATTGCGCAATGAAAAAAAAGCTATGGCCATAAAGAATCTACATGTGAAATATCAAAGCCCTACCCCTTATAGAAAAAAAGTAGGTCAAAGGTCAATGTCAAGGTCATTTGATCAAAAGTCATGATATCAAATGAAAGGTCTGGTAATGAGGATTCTACAACTGAAATATCAAAATCCTACCTCTTATAATTTAAAAGTAGGTCAAAGGTCAATGTCAAGGTCACTAGGTCAAAAGTCATGATATCAAATGAAAGTTCTGGTCATGAGAAATCCATTTGTGAAATATCAAAACCCTACCTCTTATAGTTCAAAAGTAGGTCAAAGGTCAATGTCAAGGTCACTAGGTCAAAAGTCATGATATCAAATGAAAGTTCTGGTAATGAGGAATCCATATGTGAAATATCAAAACCCTACCTCTTATAGTTCAAAAGTAGGTCAAAGGTCAATGTCAAGGTCACTAGGTCAAAACTCATGATAGCAATTAAAATATCTGGTCATTAAGATTCTGCATGTGAAATTTCAAAGCCATAGCCTCTATAGTTCATGAGATATGGCCTAGATTTATTATTTTCAAAAGTAGGTCAATCTCCAAGGTCAAGGTCACAAGGTCAAAACTTTTGGTATCCATGGTAAGGTCTTGTGACAAGATATACATATGTGAAATATCAAAGCCCTATAATTTACCATTCAAAAGTTATTTCCAAGGTTAAAGTTTTTCAAAAGTAGGTCAAACTCCAAGGTCAAGGTCACAAGGTAAAAATTTTTAGTATCCATGGAAAGGTCTTGTCACAAGAAATGTACAAGTGAAATATGAAAGCACTATCACTTACCATTCAAAAGCTATTGCCAAGGATAAAGTTTTTTTTCAAAAGTAGGTTAAACTTCAAGGTCAAGGTAAAAATTTTTGGTATCCATGGAAAGGTCTTGTCACAAAAAAATGCACAAGTGAAATATGAAAGCCCTATCACTTACCATTCAAAAGCTATGGCCAAGGTTAAAGTTTTTCAAAAGTAGGTCAATTCCAAAGTCAAGGTCACTAGGTCAAATTTTGATGCGGTGTTTGATTCGTCTCATCATGGTCTATCACCATGTCAAGTTTCAAGTTGCTCCTCCAAACAGTTTTCTCTTAACGGACTTAAACGCAACACTTTAACCAAAATGTTGACGCACTGACGGACAGACAGTTGGACAGACAGACGGACTTCGTCATTTCATAGACCGGATTTTGCTTCGCAATCCGGCCAAAAAATTGAGGACGCCATGAAGTTATAAAATGATCAAAGAGAACGAAGTTTCTAACTTTGATGCCAGAGAGAAGGTGTCATCAAAGTGCTCTGTAGAGTCATATTATTATTGTAACGTTTCGTCTATGTAAAGACACGACAATAACATTCTGGCAACCTATAGATGTGTATCTTCAAAGTTATCTTGTATAAATGTACCCTTTTCTTATTTCTTTGGAAAACTTGGAATATGTTGTTGTTGTGGAGGAGAAGACTTTGTATCAAAATGGCTAAAATGTGTGCCTAAACTTTGTGTTAGGATGGATTTGTAACATCTACAACAAATCAATTATAAGAGGCTATATTTGATTTATGCATTCCCCTGTATTACCTGTGGGAAGTAATAGTACAGATGGGACTGCGTTACCAAAATACACCGCATTTGGAATCTTTTTTGTACAGAATGATGTTTGCAGGCAGAAGACTTTATATATTTCATTGCTTTACTGTAAGACAACAGTAAGCAATTTATTTAAAATTGTTTTGAAAACACGGTAATGGTCAAACATGTTAAATACTGCTAGTAGACAACAGGATTCGCACAGTCCGGATATGGATTGCGGATTTCCGGATGATTGGATCCGTTTCACACTCTGCACGTCTGTCTCCTGAGAAATCGCACAGAATAATACAAATTCCTGAGTAGTGAATTCAGTAAGAGCAATAACAACTGTGCATACATATATATATACAATTTATAAACATAGGTAATCACAGATTACGAAGCTCACCTCCTGAGAGCAAAATTCAACATATTTCTAAGTGCCAGTATCTTGGCTTTAAAGGCAAAATCATTTAAGTGGAAAAAGAAGGTCATGGTCATATTATGAAAGTTCATCAAAGACATCCAATAAGCATGTTTGGTACATGTATCACCTATACTTTGCTCAATATTGGTTTTTAAAGACAAAATCACTCAAGCGGGAAAAGTAGGCCAAGGTCATGTATGAAAGTTTGATCAAAGATACATCCAATATGCATGTTTGGTACATGTAGCACTTATACTTTGCTCAATATTGGCTTTTAAAGGCAAAATCACTGAAGCGAAAAAAGTAGGTCAATGTCATTTTATGAAAATTTGATCAAAGATACATCCAACATGCATGTTTGGTACATGTAGCACTTGTACTTTGCTCAATATTGGGTTTTTCAAGCAAAATCACTCAAGCGGAAAATGTAGGTCAGATGCAGCATCCGACGCATGGGTTCACCTCAGCATCAAAAGATGAATCACTTGTGCAAGTTTGGTCACTGCAGTATCAGTACTGAGCTAATACTGAGCTACCCCAAACTTCTTAAGCGGACGCGGACGGGGACGCGGACGCGGACACGGACGCGGACGCACGGGGGTATAACATAAGCTCACTCAACTTCGTCGAGGTGAGCTAAAACCGGGCAAATCAATCATAAACAGTAAAGCTTTATATTTAATGTCACCATCTCTAAGAAGTGTATCACATTGTACTTACCTATTTCACAGTATGTGCCTTCATAACCGGGATTACAATGGCATGTGTAACCATTCACATGATCTTGACAGGTTCCATGGTTACAAGGATTACTTGCACATTCATCAATCTCTGTTGGAAATCAAATAATATAAGTAATATTTTTACTATCTGTTGTTGTATTTAAAGGATGTACCCCAATTTTCATTTGCATTGTAAATGTCATCTTGTCTCTATCGCATTTCGAGTACTACTTTCTCTAATTGTGTTTATATTGCAAGTGTACCAGACCCATTTTGTGCGTTAGAAAAATCTGTTGCACTTAACATTTTCTGTGGAATGTCAAAATGGTACATTATGTAATACAAGATCTCGAATAATGTTTCAATTCCAAACAATTTCTTTGAAATTCTTTGTGTGATTTTAATCCTCTAGCTAAGGCAGGGCTATGAAGAAACACACATCTCTTATGAGAAATACCATTTGAAATACAAAATTAATGTAGATCTTGCATATATATTTTACACTGCAATATTTTCATTTCACCATATTAACAAATAATGCTCGAGACCCATAGCGAGAAAATCAGAGAAGCGAATAGAATTATTATACATGTATATAAAAAGCGAATTCTTTACATGACCCTAAACTATAGATCCAGCTAAGGACAGATTTATGCAGAATAACTGATCAAGTTTAATGACAGAAAAATGTGAAAAATAGTTCAAAGATAAGAAGGGCATCCAAGTCGATGCAGTAACATTAAAATGGGCTAAACATATCCTCAGTGATTGAAATCATTAGTACATGTATAAACTATAACAGCATTACAAAATAAAGATAAAATAAATATTCATTAAATTTTTAAATGCTTAACTCTTTATATTAGAAATATCAAATCTGGGAGAAAAATACCTCTAAATTAGATAACTTGTGTCCAGTTCCTTTGATGTTTTTTATCAATAAAATATGTAATCAGACTACACAAGGAACATTTTATTATATAGAGCAAGAGACCATATTTCGCCGTAATTTTCGTACATTTCTTTCTCAAAATATGGAGGCCAATTCAATAATTGCTTTTCCTAGAAATTAAGTTAACGCTATTCTACAAGAAGAATTTATTTTATGTTTCCTTATAAAACATTAAAATATTTCGTTTCCATGTTTTCGGGGTGACCATATTTCGCTGTTTTTTGTTGATATGTATCCTATTTACACGCAAACGGACAAAATATGTTATTTCATATTCAGGAAATGTTTCGTCACCACTACTTCTATGAAATCATGCCAAATCAAATGTTTTCTCGATGTTTTCTCGATAACCAGTGAGAATTAATTAACTATGAAATGGCGAAATATTGTCACCGGCAAAAAATAGTTCCTCGCTCTATATTGCTTTTAAATGTATAATTTACCTGTCTCACAATGTATGCTGGTGTATCCTGCCGTACAAGTACATGTGTAGTGGTTAAAGTAGTCATTACATGACCCATGCACACAAGGATCACTAAGGCATTCATTGGTTTCTGAAATTAAGGATGCTTTTGAACAATGTATGCTTCGTTCCTTTCATTGCTAAATTATTAATATATAAAAAGAAAATGTTATAACAGAACATCTAGATACTTACATTTTTCTTCTCTTTCCATTTTAAAATTGAGATAATTTTATAATGATAGTTCTTTGCTCTTTAAAGCGAAGAAACAAATTACATGGCTATGTTGAAATTATGTTCAAATCAAAAACCGTTACCGGATACATATCGATTTCTATCCTTTTCTGTTTCAGTGAAAATTTTTGTGATGTTTCTGTGTCTATTATGATGTTTCTGAGTCTAAAAAAACAAATTAAACACATCCATCGAAAATAACATTTTCTACTCGGCCTTAGTGACGGGTGATGCTAGCAAACAGGATATACTGAAATTGAAAATGCATTATTGAGTTACAATGAAAGTCTTATTTCCACCTTTTACGGTAAATTCTGGTAGTTTTCTTGTTATCAATTCTATAACCGGGACCAGAGTGTGACCCCCTTGTTTTTGACGTGGAGATTGTTTTTTATAGCACAGTGAGAGACATTGATTTTGGATAGCACAGTGAGAGAGATTGTTTTTGGATATCACAGTTAGAGAGATTGTTTTTGGATAGCACAGTGAGAGATATTGATTTTGGATAGCACAGTGAGAAACATTGATTTTGGATAGCACGGTGAGAGAGATTGTTTTTGGATATCACAGTTAGAGAGATTGTTTTTGGATAGCACAGTGAGAGACATTGATTTTGGATAGCACAGTGAGATACATTGTTTTTGGATAGTACAGTGAGAGACATTGATTTTGGATAGCACAGTAAGATACATTGTTTTTGGATTGCACAGTGAGAGACATTTGGATAGGCATGGTTCTGCTTTTACGTGTAACAATATTCGGGTGATATTTGACTACGTTCAAACTTACGACTTTTTAAGACGCGTTATTTAACATGAGTATCTACAATTAATTTTGTTTTTTTCACTGGACTCCATTGTGCTGTATGAGACTGAATTTACCTGTGTCACACTGTACACCCGTATATCCCGGAACACAGGAGCAGACAAAACCATTGATGATATCAGTACAGTCACCATTATCACAAGGATTCGTCTCACATTCATCTATTTCTGGAAAGAAGGATGAGGCATTATGTAAGGACAAAGATTATATCATCAACTGTAGTGAAATTAAAGGGATGTGAACAAGAGTTTACCGGCCATATTGGATTTGACTTGGAGCACTTATGAAAATCTGCCGCTCTGCAGAATTAGGACTCCCATTTTGACCGTTTTAATAATCAGTTTTCCGTATCTCAGCATCTTCATTTTCCCATCTATCTCAACAAAACAGGCATCAATATTTTTCATGACGACCAATCGAACTTTGCACTTTGGACAGTTTTGCAGAATTCATTATTAGTACTAGAACTTACCGTAACCGTTACTATGGTCATGATTATGACTACACATATCTGTCCTCCAACATTGATAATACTTTCTCATAATGCTGGATATAATCACGCGGGGGTGTAGCCATATTAAGATAGAGAGGATTGCAGAGGCGGATCCTCGCGAAATGCTGCACATTTGCAATTTGTCACTAATAATTCACAAGACAATCCCACTTTACTAAGTAAACATACCTGTATATCACCTGTATATCATGTAAATTATTAATAAATAAATCGCATAAATGAATTCTTCTGAGCTGCAGCAGTGCAGTTCGATGCATAAAATAAAAAACTTCTCTAGTGTTAAAATATAAGTGCAAATCTTGGTTTTAAAAAGATGGGAAATTGTACATATTGATGGAGAGAATACTTAGGTAAAGTTTGAGTCTTGATTCAGTTAATGGAAAGATTTTCAATAATCCAATATGGCGAATAACATTCAGTCCATATCCCATAATGTGAACCTCACACTTAATCTGTATATCGATTTTTTATAAATATTTTTATTTTCAAAATGACAAATATGGATAATGACCATATCCCTGTATACAGCACAAAATCGATAATTCAGAAAATCAATAAAAGATCAGGATAAAACAGGAATCAAAGTAAACAACAAAAACCACCACCTCAGTCATGCAATCGACTTATAATAAGTCTGATAAAAATTTATCGAGTTTAGCTAGGACCAATGTTGAAGTTTTTCAAAAGTAGGCCAAAGGTCAAGATCACATGGTCACATGGTCAATCATCTTAGTAACAAAAAACGTCGTGTTACAAGGAATACAATGTACACATGAGCACAGATAATATCTTATCATCTACCATGCTGAAAATTTATCAGTTTTTAAATGATGCTATTGAATTGGAAGACGTTTAACATTTGAACTACTTGGTGAGTGTCACTGCTGGTGGACCAACAGTCCCCGAGGGCACATGTAGCCAAGCTTTGGTTGATCGTCTGTCTCTTCAACGCATTTGAAATTTTCTGTTACAAAATTTCTTGAAATTTCTAAAACGTGGGTCCTGTAGCATCATATCCCATCCATTCTGCTACGTCTTTTGGTACATTTTTGGACATAATTTTCATACTTTTTGGCCATATTACATTGTTTAGACTAAGGATCACTGACGAGGGTTTAGTACCCGAAACGTGCATGTCTGGTCCATGCTGAAAATTCATCAGGTTTTAAATGATGCTATTGAATTGAAAGACGTTTAACGTTCAATACTTATGGCCAATGTTTAAGTTTTTTATAAGTAAGTCAAAAGTCAAGATCGAGGTAAAAGGATGAAATATTTTTGTCTCAATGGAAATGTTTTGTCACAAAGAATACACATTTAGAATAATTATACGAAAGTTTTATCACCTACCATTCAATAGTAATGGCCCATGTTAAAGTTTTTTTTCCAAAGAAGGTTAAAGGTCAAGATCAAGGTATTTGGTATTGATTGAAAGGCCCTGTTATGTCCAATGTTAAAGTATAAACCATGGACAAACAGATAAACAGGCAGACAGGCAGATAGAGAAACAGATGGACAGGCCAGAAAGTATATACCCCAATTTTTTTATTCCGGGGGCTTAAAAATATGTCATATAAATGAATTTAATATTATTCAGAAGCTTAAAAATGCAGAAGAAGCTCAGGAAATAAAACAAGAGGCCAAAGGGGGCCACCTCGCTCACCTGAGTTGCACACAAAGGGTTAAAAGTCACAAAAATACTTCTACAGACCAAAGCCCTTGACAGCCATATTTGTGTTGACCTATCGACAAGAAAAACACAAACTTGGCAGAGGACCTTGCTGCAAGGTTTCGTGAAATTCTGTGCAATGGTTGCAGAGGAGATTTCGAAAATGTGTCAGCCAATCAGAGTCCTCGGCGGCCATATTTGTTGACCGATCAGCACAAAATACACAATCTTGGTAGAGGACTTTGAGTACTTTCTTCCTGTAAAGTTTCATGAAATTCTGTGCAGTGTTTTTTTTTTTTGCAGAGAAGATGTTGAAAATGTGTTAGCCAATCAGAGCCCTCGGCGGCCATATTTCTTGACCAGTCGGCACGAAAAACACAAACTTGTTGCAGGACCTTGAATACTTCCTTCCTGTAAAGTTTCATGAAATTCTGTGCGGCGGTTGCAGAGGAGATGTCGAAAATGTGTCAGCCAATCAGAGCCCTCAGCAGCCAAATTTGTGGAACGATCGGCACGAAAAACACAAACTTGGTAGAGGACCTTGAGTAATTCCTTCCTGTAAAGTTTCATGAAATTTTGTGCAGTGGTTGCAGAGGAGATGTCGAAAATGTGTCGGCCAATTAGAGCCCTCGGCGGCCATATTTGTTGAACGATCGGCACGAAAAACCCAAACTTGGTAGAGGACCTTGAGTACTTTCTTCCTGTATAGTTTCATGAAATTCTGTGCAGCGGCTGCAGAGGAGATGTTGAGAATGTGTCAGACAAGCAGAGTTCTCGGCGGCCATATTTGTTGACCGATCGGCACAAAAAAACACAAACATGGTAGAGGACCTCGAGTACTTCCTTCTTGTAAAGTTTTATACAATTCTGTGCAGCGGTTGCAGAGGAGATGTCGAAAATGTGACAGCCAATCAGAGCCCTCGGCGGCCATATTTGTTGACCGATCGGCACAAAATATCACAAACTTGGTGGAGGACCTTGAGTACTTCCTTCCTGTGAAGCTTCATGAAAATGTGTCAGCCAATCAGAGCCCTCGGTGGCCATATTGGTTGACCGTTCGGCATGAAAAACACAAACTTGGTAGAGGACCTTGAGTAAATTCCATGCAGCGGTTGCAGAGGAGATGTCAAAAATGTTTAAAGTTTACGCCGGACGACGACGGACGACAACGGACGACGGACGGCGCGCTATGACAATAGCTCACTTGAGCTTCGCTCAGGTGAGATAAAAAGGAAAAATCGTTATTAAATAACCATTACTAGGATTTGAACTCTTGGGTAAATGGCCAAAGAAAACTTAAAACATCGTCCAAAAAATGATATTTTGAAAAAAAGATCACTTTTGACGTATCCGTAACCGTATAGAATTCAGTAACGTACTGTGCCTATTCTCCAGTCCATAACGGAACAAAAATCGCGCAGATACAGTTTTACATGTAATACATGTACGCATAGATCATATATTAACAGAGTACGGCATTCACATTTCTTACTCAGTACAGGATCCATATACACAAGATATATGAAGTTTTAGACCGTTTATAAGTATTCGTTTTGAATGCTTTAGTACTCAAAGTGTATAGTTTTGAATTATATTTATATCACGTATCATGTCGTATTCCGCCCAGAGCAAATTCTTTTTCCAACAATCAAAGAAAATGAATTAATCAATACAAAGCTGAATGCAGAATCCGGGCATTTACTCCGTTACAGTAAGGATATTAGACATAATATGTGCCTCGATACGAAACAGATACGGATGAGTGAAAAGTGATTTTTTTCTATAAAGGATTAAAAGTAAATAATTAATTTCAGGGGAGAAGTTGAAACTTTAAAAATGACCAACTTTTTCAAAGCATTATTAAAAGAAGTGTCGTTTTTTTTAAATAAGAATGCCCCCGCGTGTATCTTTCTCAGTAAAACAGTTGTTATATCAAACGTAGGTCACATTCCGAGGTCACAAAGTCAAATATTTTCGTATCAATTGAAAGGTCTTGTCACATGGAATATACTATTGAAATATTCAAGGCCTATCACTCAACATTAAAAAATATGCCTAAGGTAATATCTTTTCAATAGTCAGTCAAACTCAAATGTCAAAGTCACAATGTCAAATATTTTGGTATCAATGGAAAGATCTTGTTACATGGAATTCGCTTATGAAATATGAAAGCCCTACTACATATCATTCAAATGTTATGTGCAAACTAACAGATACACAGATAGACGAACGGACAAACCAAAAACTATATGCCCAGAATCACCAATAACGGGGGCATAAAAACTCAAAAAATCAAATTCAAGGAATTGTGGTCCCCCGCTTTTGGGTGTATGTCTTTAAAGAAATGCTTACAGACATCCCCCCATTCTTAAGTTTTAATAATATATCTCATATATTATCAACATTCTAAATATGAAAGATTAACTCCAAGAAAAGGTCAAAAGGTCCAAACTTTTGTTTTGTTTCCAAGGGACAGGGCTTATGAAAAGGTATGCACATGTGAAATATTTAAGACCTATGATTTAAATTAAAATCAAAAACTTATGGTCGAAGTTGAAGTTTTTAAATGTGGGTCAACCTCCATGGACAAGGTCACAAGGTCAGAATGTTGTTACCAACAGAAAGGTCTCATCACAAGGAATACACATGTGAAATGTGAAAGCCCTATCATTTTCCATTAAAAAGTTATGGACAAGGTTATAGTTTTTTGAAAAGTAGGTCGAACTCAAAGGTCAAGGTCACAAGGTCAAAAATTTTGGTATCGATGGAAAGGTCTTGTCACAAGGAATACACATGTGAAATATCAAAGCCCTATCACTTTCCATTCAAAAGTTATGGTCAAGGTTAAAGTTTTTAATAAGTAGATCAAAGTCCAAGGTCAAGGTCACAAGGTCAAAAATATTGGTATCAATGAAAAGGTCTTGTCACAAGGAATACACATGTGAAATATCAAAGCCCTATCACTTTCCATTCAAAAGTTATGGTCAAGGTTATAGTTTTTAATAAGTATGTCAAAGTCCAAGGTCAAGGTCACAATGTCAAAAATTTTGGTATCGATGGAAAGGTCTTGTCACAAGGAATACACATGTGAAATATCAAAGCCCTATCACTTTCCATTCAAAAGTTATGGTCAAGGTTAAAGTTTTTAATAAGTAGGTCAAAGTCCAAGGTCAAGGTCACAAGGTCAAAAATTTTGGTATCCATGGAAAGGTCTTGTCACAAGGAATACACATGTGAAATATCAAAGCCCTATCACTTTCCATTCAAAAGTTATGGTCAAGGTTAAAGTTTTTAATAAGTAGGTCAAAGTCCAAGGTCACAATGTCAAAAATTTTGGTATCCATGGAAAGGTCTTGTAACAAGGAATACACATGTGAAATATCAAAGCCCTATCACTTTCCATTCAAAAGTTATGGTCAAGGTTAAAGTTTTTAATAAGTAGGTCAAAGTCAAAGGTCAAGGTCACAAGGTCAAAAATTTTGGTATCAATGGAAAGGTCTTGTCACAAGAAATACACATGTGAAATATCAAAGCCCTATCATTTTCCATTCAAAAGTTATGGTCAAGGTTAAAGTTTTTAATAAGTAGGTCAAAGTCCAAGGTCAAGGTCACAATGTCAAAAATTTTGGTATCGATGGAAAGGTCTTGTCACAAGGAATACACATGTGAAATATCAAAGCCCTACACTTTCCATTCAAAAGTTATGGTCAAGGTTAAAGTTTTTAATAAGTAGGTCAAAGTCCAAGGTCAAGGTCACAAGGTCAAAAATTTTGGTATCCATGGAAAGGTCTTGTCACAAGGAATACACATGTGAAATATCAAAGCCCTATAACTTTCCATTCAAAAGTTATGGTCAAGGTTAAAGTTTTTAATAAGTAGGTCAAAGTCCAAGGTCAAGGTCACAAGGTCAAAAATTTTGGTATCCATGGAAAGGTCTTGTCACAAGGAATACACATGTGAAATATCAAAGCCCTATCACTTACCATTCAAAAGTTATGCACAAGGTTAAAGTTTTTGTGACTGACGGACAGACGGACAGACGGACGGACAGACGGACGGACGAACCGGTTTTAATGTCCCCGCGCTTTCGCGAAAGCAAGGGACAATAAAATCCAAATATCATCGAAAACCTCCAAGTATTAACATAGGAGAACATGTATATATCACAATTTCCATTCAATTTTAAACACCAAAATGGACATGAATGGCTGGTATGATTGTAGCCAAGAACAATAGGAATATCTTGATCCCCGTTTTCCATTCCATCTCATAAGTTTGTTTATTGCGATATGTTTTTCTATTTGAACCCTATTAGCATTACGATGGTTCCGATCATTGACTTTTGTCACTTACCTGTTTGACATACGGATCCTGTGTATCCCGGATTACACGTGCATTCATAGCTACCAGGTATGTTAGAGCAGGTACCTTGCACGCATGGATCTCTGTTACAGTATCTGAAATCTTTGAAAAATATTTTTTTAAAGGGGATTCTAATTTTGAACAATCACTAATGCATCATTCCGAAGATACATTCATCAATTACAAATTAAGGTTGGTCTTAAGCATTATGGTTGAAATCAAATATTTTTACACTAAATATTCGCCAATGACCAATATACATTGTTTTTCATAACAATTATGTATATTGAAAATTATTGAAAATTTGACTGAATTTCCATAACTGATTATGTAGTGACTGTATACCAAACATCTTTGAAAGTTTTGGGGATACCCTTATGTATTATCCTTAATATCTTCCATTAGGAATATTTAGACTTTGTTTAATCTTTCCCTATAGGTTACACTTTAATTTAATTTATTGAATACATTTTGACCTGTTTTTTCTGTTAAATGTTTGCATGTATGTGTACTTGAGGAAATAGTACATCAAAACTTCACAAAAAGAACTATGGGGTACATTGTACCCTTATCTGTAGAGCCATATCTTGATCCTATACAAAATTGGATATTCGAATAGATTACTTTCACAAAAATCATCATCTTTTTGAAAATCCAAGTTCTATATCTGAAAGATATTTCAAATCCAAATTACGTAATTTACATGAAAAATATGTCTTCGCGCCTTCATACAAAGCAGCCAACAACACCATAATTATTTGAAAACGCTAAGACATATCAATTTTAGTTTCGGAACTTTCCTCTACTAATATTTATATCGAAAGCAATGAAAGTGTTCCCAATATTTTGGGCAAACAAAACAGTGAAATTTCGTCTTTTAACATCCCTATTTTCTAAATTGGATCTCCCTACAATATACTGCATACCAAAACTTAAAACGTCTCCTTACAAGCTTCGATACATTGCTAATTCTAGCAACTGCTCAACTACATCTGACGTCAGTACTCAGGGCTATAAAGGTACACGTGGCCAAACACTGTGAAACTGTCATGAACAGGAATGGTGTAAACTCTTTTTGGCCTATTAAAAGTTCAAAGGATGTGATTGACAAAATGAAATCAAGAAATTTTGAAGAAAATACGATTTCTTCATACAACTTTTCTCATATGTACACCACGCTTCCTCATGACAAAATAAATGATCGACTGTCCAAACTCATTAAATTGTGTTTTTATACAGATGGGAAATCTTAAATTTGTACATCTGAATCGAAGGGTTTCTTTTCCGCCACAGACTACAAATCATAGAAATCAGGGACATGTGATGACCTGTGTATTGTCTTGTCCTTCCTTTTGGACGATATTGGGCAATGATTTCGACAGTATATTCTCGCAATTATATCAACCAGATGTGAATTTTAAAGAATTCGAAGGAACTTTTAGAACATCTGAAATCCACTCATTTTAGTTGAGTCCATTCGATCAAAGCCTTTGAGTTTTCGACACTTTACACTATAATTCCACATTCTAAATTGAAAGAAAGACTCGCAAAAATTATAAGTTATGCGTTTACAAGTAAGACCGGTAATCGCAACAACATATTTATTGTTTTCAACCATTACAAAACCTTCTTTGTAAAAGAAAAGTCCTATTCTAAAAATAAGTACACTGAAACAGATATTATTCAGATGTTAAACTTTCTGATCGACAACATTTTCGTGGTGTTTAGAGGAAAGGTGTTCCAGCAAATTGTCCGAATTCCAATGGGGACCAATTGTGCCCCACTCCTTGCCGACATTTTCCTTTACTCGTTCAAAGCTGAATTCATTCAACCTTTGGTCTCTGGAGGTAAAAGAAACTTATCTTCTGATTCAACTTCACTTACAGATACATAGACGATGTGTTGTCCACCAATAATCCAAAATTCGCGGATTACCTGAGCAGTATCTATCCTTCGGAGCTTGAAGTCAAAGAAACTACAAAGAAAAATAATTCAGCATCCTATTTGGAAATTATGTTGTCCTACGACTCTGATGGTCACATAAACACCTCACTCTATGACAAACGTGACTACTTCAATTTCAGCATTACAAACTTTCATTTTCTGAGTAGCAAAATCCCTTCATCGCCTGCTTATGGCATGTTCATATCTCAGTTGATACGCTATGCTAAGGCGTCTTTCTGATAAACTTCTCGGTCAGTGATATGTTTGTGACCGTCTAACATCGTCACTGAGGAAGTTCTACGGTCGATATGGGAAACTCGTCATACACTATGATGTCCCACTCTCCAGAATGGTGGATGATATTCTGTCATATACCATTTGAACCATCCAACCAAAGATTGTACTCTGTCTTCCCGAAATGGAAGTAACCGGATGTAACAGTTCTACCAAATTGAAAGGGCGAGTGTTGCATGCAAGCAGGAGATGCTTACTCTTCCTGGGCAATTGGTCTCACTCCCATATCGGGAGTTCGCTTCTTTTCATTTGGTGAAGGTTTTTGTTTGTTTGCATTGTTTTCTGTTTTATCCTGATTTTGTATGCCTTCGTTTTCTGATTTTCTGAATTATCGATTTTGTGCTGAATACAGGGATATGTTCATTATCCATATTTATCATTATGTTAGATTTGGTAATAAATTCTACATGCAGGTTGTAGGGATTCATATGGGTACTTATTGTGCGCCTCTTGTTGCAGACTTATTTTTATACACGTATGAAAAAGAAATCATCAAAATCTTCAAAAGCAAGAAAAAATGATGATGTGAAATGTTTCATTGGTACTTCTAGGTACCCAGATGATATTCTTACTCTCGACGATCCTGTTTTTGAAAAGTATAAAAATGTTATTTATCCACAAGAATTGATTCTACACGAGGCAAACGCTACAAACACAGAAACACCATTTTTGGACCTAAATATCAAAATTGTTAATGGAGAGATTCATACAAATGTCTATGACAAAAGAGATGATTTGGATTTAACATAGTCATTTCCCCTGGGTTGACGGTGATGTTCCTAGATTACCGTCCTATGGTATCTACAGTTCACGGCTCATCCGGTATGCTAGTGCATATACTGATGTTTTGGATTTTCATGGTAGAAATTTACAAATAACCAAGAAACTTTTATGACAAGGTTTTCGCTTTCACAAACTAGTAAAGACTTTCTGGAAATTTTACAAAAATTATTGTCAACTTCCTCTGAAATTCGGACCAATACAGGCAACAGAGTATATATCTTTTGGTATTTCACAAATGAGTAAAGAAGATCCTGACGATAATCTCAACAGCACTAACAATAGAGCACTATATTGAACATCGACGGACCCTAGCAAGCTAGAGGTGGGATCAGGTGCCCGGGAGGAGTAAGCATCCCCTGTTGGCTAGCCGCACCTGCATTTTATGGTGACATAATTAACAAGATAAGAAGGATCAAAGGTAGACAACATGACTATCGAAAATGCGTCAGAATCATTAAAACGCCTTTTATACCTTGGATATGATCCTAATGTCACTAGACGGACACTAGGCTTGGTACTTGACCAATCTACAGTCATGTACCAGCGCATTCTTAAAACTTGCACTCTGACTGACTGTGAAGACGGGACCCCATGACGGGCCCTGTCCAAACCTCTATAGAGAAGACAGGGCCCCGACGACCTTTCACCAAATCTGACATAAATGTTGCCCAAGAGGAGGGACAAGGCACTACACAGATCACTACATGTCCATAATTTGTATAATTTGTATTCTGTAGCGGAAAGAAACCCTTTGATTCAGATGTACAAATATAATTTTTCCCCTATCGATTAAAGCACCATTTAATGAGTTTGGACAATTGATCATTAATCTTGTCGTGAGGAAGCGTGGTGTACATATTTGAAAAGTCGTATGAAGAAATCGTGTTGGCTTGAACATTTCTAAATTTCATTTTGTCAATCACATCCCTTGAAATTTTAATAGACCAAAATAAATTTAAATGATTCCTGTTAAGAACAGTTTCACAATATTTTGCTATTTTGCTATTTTGCTACATGTTCCTTTACCGCCGTGAGTGCTGACGACAGATTTCGAGACAAAATTGTAGTTGAGCAGTTGCTAGAATTAGCAATGTATCTAAATTTGTAAGGAGATTTGTGCAGTTTTGATATGCAGTATATTGTAGGAAGATCCAATTTAGAAATATGGATGATGAATGAAGAAATTTCATTTTTATATGATTATACAAAATTTTGGGGACACTGTCATTGCTTTTGATATAAGTATTTGTAGACGAAAGTTCCGAAACTAAAGTTGATATATAGTAACGTTTTCAAATGATTATAGCGTTGTTGGCTGCTTTATCTGCAGGAGCGAAGACAATTTTTCATGTAAATTACGTTATTTGGATTTAAATTATCTGTCAGATTTAGAACTTGGTTTGGAATTTTCTATAAGAAGGTATATAGTTGGAACCCTTCGACATTATTGTATTTTCAAAAAGATGAGGATTTTTGTGGAAGTTCTCTATTTAAATGTCAGTCATGTCCAAAATTAGGTTTTTCCAGTCATTCAGATATTGCGATTCGACTCCTTCTGATTTACACCATCGTACCATCGTTTAGTATAGTTACCTGAGGCTTTCTTTAGTACTTCGCGACATTTTATAAAATCTTTCTTAGATGGAATTCTATACTAAGGTCCTTTTTTGAGGAGACCACAGAGTTGCCTGTACTGGAGAATTGAAAAGTCACCTGTTACAATATGACCAGCTGGTTTAAATAGGTATTCAGACGTTGCACATTCCCAAGAAGCAGGACTTGATTCAAGTAACTCAGGATCTGATATTACTTAATTGTAGTTAAATACATAAATTCCAACAGGTTTCTTATATTTATAACAAATAAGAGAAATTTTTAAAATCTCAAAATATTAGCGAAGAGTACTTTGTACGCGATGATCCCGAAAAATATATGAGACGTTTCGAAGATCGAAACCTTTGTTAATTGATGATTTTTTTTAATGAATCGTCTATTATAGGGGGGGGGGTTAATAATGTGATAAAGTTTATTCTGTGCGAAAGTCTGAATTTATTAGTATTTCTGAAGAATACATCCAGTGCTTCATCCAAGATAGATTTCAATTGAACGGCTGTAACTGACGAGAGAGCATAAAGCAGTTCATGTCTGCCGCCGTTGCGGGCAATTATCAGGAGATCGTTGGGGGTACGGTGTAATCTATCTCTTTTTCTGAGGTTTTGGTTTCGTCGTCTTCCTTGAGACCTTTGCTTCCGTGTATTGTTCGGGCGGATTGAAAATACATAAATATCACTGTAGGTCGAGGATATGTTTTCTTGTCCTTAAATTTAATCGTTTAAACCAAGGGGTTACCCATTTTAAGGTTTCGTGATCCAGGTAATGTCAGCTTGTAGTCAGCGTTTTTTAATCCAGTTTTACTTAGATTTTTGAGTTTTGCAAATGACTGAACCGGAGTGATAGTTATATCCGAAATGGAATGGTTTTACTTAACGAAGTAATTGTAAACCAAGTTTCATCAAAATGACTTGGGTGGTTCTTAAGAATATGTCCAGTTTGTATGAAAATACCCCCTCTCCCACTTTCTTTTTTGGATATGAAAAAAATAAGAATGATTCAAATAATACGGAATGTGTTTCAAATCTTTAACTTCTTGAAGAAAAAATTCAAACCAATTTCAGTACATCAGATTCGTGTTTCGGATATTATATCATCATCAGTGATTTTCAGACACAGCCAAAATCCATTTAAATAGCGCCACTAGTTGGATTTTTCTTTTATTTCAAGAAATATATAAAAAAAATTCGCTTCAAAATTTGACTTCGGAGTGGAACAAAAAATAACAACACTTCTAAAAATATCCTTCTAGATCCTGATGTATCGGTATGTCGATATGTGCGTCAGTTATGAAGAAGTTTGTGAAACGAGTTCACCATCCGTGACATATTTTTGCCTGTGTTGGCGCCACCTATTAACAGATCCGGACGAAAAAAATTCAACACATGTAGAAAACCTGGAGTACTTCATTCTTGCAAGGTTTCTTCAAAATCTCTGCAGTTGTTCTGAAGAACTTGCAAAAGTGACAAGTTTACGTCGGACGACGGATGGGCGGATGCCGGACGGCACGCTGTGACAATTATATAGCTCACTTGAACCCCAGATCAGCTTAAAGATATGATAACCAGTAATTAAAATAGATTCTTTAAAGTGCTGTTAGAACACATGAGATAATATTTTCCCTGAAACTTTCCCCAAAAATAAACCATTACACACCAAAAATAGTTAACAGCTCTTACTACATACATACGTAAATCAGTTTTGAAGTTGCTATTTTTAGCCATTTTCAGAAACCCTGATTCTATAAATAAGCACTTCCGGTAAATATGATTGAGACACTGGTGACGTAGAAAGATGTACATTAAAGACGAAATTTGTGTAAACAATGCAATGTACCGTTGAGGTACTGAAGCTGAGTTCGCATTTATTTGCTCAGTTTAACATCTTTTGATAATTTCTTGATCATGTCGAGTATTAATATGTAAATGTTTAATGTTAGTAATTTGCATACGACAGAGCATCTGTCTGTGAGAGGAAAAAGGGGGAAGGGGGGAAAGGGTCTTCGGATGGACGATTTCTCACATGATGTCACATCATATTTTCTGTCTGTCCTATTTTACTATTTGTTCTAAACACGCACGATTTGAAACAATGGTTAAATATACAGCCCGACCTGTTTCAAACACAGAAAGGTGGGGTTAACTTGGAATGCGTGCGACTGGAGTTTCAGACCGAGAAGCCCCCTGTCCATCCTTTCATTGAGCTTAGTGTACAACATACTGGTGTCAGAACAGTTTCCGGACAGTCGCCCTTTTCAAGTACTTTGAAAGATATTATTTTCAAAATTTTATGACAATTATGTAGGTTTTTAAATGCAGAATTCAAATCACTAATCATATAAACAAAATTTTGCATCCAAGTTGTTTATCACACCACCTTTTTACCCCTTTCTGCCCCATTTAATATCGCGCACGGGGGAAAGTCGCCGAGAACCATACTATTTTAATTTTTGTGATTAGAGAAGTTTCGGTTCTATTTTCAAAATCATTTTTAGAGTCATTTGAAGTATGGATTGAAGAAAGCAATATCCAAAAATCATCCAGTTTGGGCTTAAATTGATCGAGATTCACATATTTAAAATCAGGTGTCTGGAACCTGTTCCAGTGATTTTCGAAAAATGGCCAAAATCCATATTTCTTGGGAGATTTAATATTATCTTTCAACATGAGTAATTGTGGGAAGGGCATAGCATTATTTGAGAGAAATTTGAATCTTTTCCATTAATGGACGGTGGAGTTATCTCCGAAAAACCTTAAAAATCGTCCGGAAACTGTTCCGACACCAGTAGTATTACCTATATATATTGTCATATACATTCACTTTCATGACAAATGACAAATGGAGATATCTTTGGCATAGACGGATTCAAGAATCTAAAATAGGGAGGGAGGGCGGATCAAAGTGAACATTGATTTCAAACAATCTTTCTGAAAAGCGTAGAAAGGGGGTGGGGTATAATGACTATAATGACTAAAGCAAAACTTAATTCATTTATTTCTTTAATTCATCTGTTATCATACAATTAATCACCTTGTGTGAGGTGGATATAGCAGTATAGCAACCCGAAGTATATGTTATTTACCGAGGCCGCAGGCCGAGGTAAATGACATATTCTGAGGGTTGCCATACTAGTAGATCAGCTTGACAACATCCATATTTGTAAGGAATTTATCACTATTCATTCTCTGATGGCGCCAAATATACGCATATGGCGCTACTATTATAACGTCACAACTACACTACTCATTTTAGAAAGATACTGTGGGAAATATGAGCGTTTATCTAAATTTAGCTCTCTGAAGGTGGTTATAGCGATATATTCAGAAGCTCCAGACATGTTTTCAGTCAATCAGCTATGGGCATATTTTCTAGTCATACAATAAAAATAATTGTTTCAAAATTCACCTGCATTAGTGCAAGGAATATAGGGTAGACCTTACATGTATTTCAATTTCACGAGCTCCCCGGCCCCGTGTTTAAAACACTCAGTAAATTTTAATATTATTCTGAGAGGGTCGATGACACTGAATCTATCTTAATGAAAATAAGGATCAAATATTATATACTATCAATATAAATGGTCACAATTTTAGGGATTAACAACGAAAAACGATTCGACATTATTCTTTTTTTTTCCAAATCATTAAATTATGGTCACAGCTAGCTGTTTTATGGAATAACATAATAATAAAAGAAGCAATAAATTTATATCTGAAAACAATTTTAAAATACGTCAGAGGAGAAGAAAACAAACCGTCCTTTCATTAAAGTAAGATTTGCAAACAAAGGTATTGATAAATTGAATCTTGGTCGAATTTTGAATCACAAAACTGTCACAGAAAAAATCCCACCATATTTCAAAAGAATAGAAACTCCTTGTATTTCCTATAGCTACACACCAACAGTTGCATCTTAAATTTAGAATTACAAACTATTCTTGCATTTTATTGATTTGAGTAATCCCTAACTACATCCACTTCCTTGTTAATGTTCTTCATCGGATTTCAACTGCTCTCCTTGTGGACACATTATTGGTGACCTTAGTATAGTTAAGAACTACAAGTTGAGAGAATTATTCAAAAAAAAGGTCCCAAATACATGTCCTTTACATGGAACCAAAATGTCAAAATTATCATGGACTCTTGTGAGGAATATGCAAGACGTTGGGCGAAGAAAGAGGATGTACAGCTCGACACCCTTTCCGAATGGATTAAATCCATCAGAGGATTACTTTTATCTAGAATTTACCGATTAAAATCAACTGTGAGTAAATGATTCGAGTCTATATTTAAAGACCCTGATGTTATCACAGAGCTTACCTACCTCCAAGAACATTATGTCATCACACCAGCGGACAAAGCCTCAAATAATTACACATTTACTTACAAAAAGTACTGTTTCGACAGTCTAGTTAAAGAGTTGGGTTTAAATTCGACACTTGGAAATCCCACTTACACCCCAACAAACCTTTCTGCCTCTGAAATAATAGATAACAACAAATCAGCTTTTGCTTCCTTTGGCTTCGACACGAACAATTTAGATTTAGATTTACCATACTTACACTGCATATCTAAAATGCATAAGAATCCGTACAAACAACGTTTCATCGCTGGTTCCTCAAAATGTTATACTAAATCTGTATCGATCTTAATCACTAAAGTTTTATCTGAAATCAAATCTGGACTTCAAAAATATTATTTGACAGTATAATCTCGCAGTGGTATCAACTAGATGTGCATTTTAAAGAATTCGAGAATCTTTGAGAACATATTAGTAGAGTCCATTCGACCAAAGCCTTTGATTTTTCGACACTTTACACTACAATTCCACATTCTAAATTGAAAGAAAGACTCGCAAAAATTATAAGTAATACGTTTACAAGTAAGAACGGTAATCGCAAATACAAATTTATTGTTTTAACAATGACAAAACCTACTTTGCAAAAGAAAAGTCCAATCTGAAAATAAGTACACTGAAACAGATAGTATTCATATGTTAAGCTTTCTGATCGACAACAATTTTGGGTGTTTGGAGGAAAGGTCTTCCAGCGAATTGTCGGAATTCCAATGGGGACCAATTGTGCTCCACTCCTTGCCGACATATTCCTTTACTCGTACGAGGCTGAATTCATTCAATCTTTGGTCTCTGCAAGTTCTAGATCCATAATTCCATTTATAGATACAGAATCTATCAGAAATATTGGCACGATATGTTTTCTTAATCAGAACATAGACGTATATACGTCTATGATCAGAATATAACTATGTCAAACTTCTTCTGTCCTGAATCTACAGGTGATCGCCAGCCATGAGCATGTTTAGAAATGGTGCGCCCTTTATCATAAATTATTGCTCAATAAAAAAAATACTATGTTTTATATATTGATTGTTTTATTCTTGAAACGGTAACCACATACGTATACACATATGCGCCTGTGTACAAGCAATCACTTTGTCGTGTACAACTTCTGACGTCATTTACCAAGACCCACGAAGAATACAGTCGAGCCCGAAAATGTATTGGATTAATTGACAAAAATGTCGATTTCCTCTAAAACCAGGATTTTCTGTGGTTACGTTACAGCATCAAAAATTTGATTTCTAAAGAGCTAATGCTATATACTATTTTCACAGATGTTCTAATAACACTTTGAAGATTTTCACCAAAATATATTTTAGCCTTAAAATGACCTTAACTTTTGACCCTGACCTTGATAATCAATAGAAATATTATGCTAAACCCAATCAACATGACAAATAAAAAGTTCCAAGTTATCATGGTTATAGCGATCGGCTTCTATATTGTTTACAAGGGAACAGACGGACATACATCAAAATACATCGTATAAAGACGAGTCTTGTCGCAACCGGATTTGTTATAACGACCAGAATTGTAATAAACTAGATTTATTATATTTTTGGTCCCTTTTTTTTGCCTTGAATTTTTCCTTTTAATCAAGTAAGACGACACTTTTAATCCTTTAAAATTATTACTACATGTTCTTCAATATCTGTATGGATTTTATTGGATTCTTAATTGTATTCCTGTTTATGTCCGTTCGTTCGTCTGTCTGTGAGCGCATATGTATTTTGTGTGTGTTTGACTGCATGTGTCTGTCGTGTCTGTCAGTGTGTATGTTTGTGTGTTAATCCATCTGAGATGTTTGTGTATGTCTATCTATCTATCTTTGTGTGTGTCTTTGTGATTTTCTGTATACATGTTTGTATTTTAATTTGTCCGTCTTTACTTTTGTCTATCTTTGTGTTTTTCTATTTGTCTGTCGCTGGGTGTCTGTACGACCCCTTATCTCTATGTGCTTGCCTATTTGCCTTTCTATTTGTCTGTCTTTGTGTCCCTTTGTTCGCGTGTCTGAATTAGTGCACATTTATTAATGTACCTGTCTTTGTGTCTATAAGTGACTGTCTGTGAGTCTTTCAGTGTCTGACTGTGAGTTAGTCTGCGTATGTTTATCTATCTGTCTGATTAAGTGTTTGTCTGCCAGTCTGTCTAACATTTATATATCTGTTTGCCTTTCTGTCAGTCAGACTGTCTGTTTTTAATCAAAATTAGCTCAAGGTCAAATGTATGTGTACAGTTTAAACTCTAATTTAAGGCTCATCCTCAAGTCAATACCTGCAATAATTGAAATTTATTATTTTGTCTAAAGTTTTTATGTCAATGTTTCATAAAGTTTTGTTACAATGAAGTGCAATACAAAAAGTCAAAGTCAAATCTCAAGGTCAAAGGTAATATCTGAAATCAGATCAACCTGCTTAAGTATAAGGTAGATTGTACCTCTGGTCCAAAATTAGGGAAAATTATGCGTGGATACCACATATTTTGAAATTGAATATTATTGTATATTGGGTTAAGCTTATATAGGTTAAAAATATTTTTTGGTTAAAAACGTTTTTACAATGTAAAAAAATGTGAATTTTTAGATTTTGGCTTTTTTTTGGGGGGGGGGGGGGTTGTAATGTAAACGTTGGGGTCATTCGAATTTATAGACGATAAATATATCCCTAGGGTTTATTTGAAAAAAAAATTACAAAAGGTTCAAATATGATACGTGTCTTTTGTGACCTCGACCTTAGACCTTGGCATACCCTTAGGCCCTTAAGAACAGTTCTGTGAAATATTATTCAAATCCATCCACAGGAGGAGGAGCTATGAATTGGACAAGTTTTTACTAACGGTGTCTATTGTATTCTTGACTTTTGATCTAGGTTCCAGGTCATGACACAACCTCAGACCGTCAAGAACATTTCTGTGAAATATTATCGAAATCAATCCACAAGGAGGGGGGCAGTTATGCTCTGGACAAGGTGTGATGGACAGACAGACGAACAGTCGGACAGACAGGGTGATTCCTATATACCCTTTCCCTCCAAAAAAAGGTTTGATTGCGGAGAGTTTTAAAAAAGTTATAGAGAGTAATAAGCTCTCACGACCGACCAGAGGCACGAGCCACCTTAAACAGAATATTTGATATATTATACAGTATGAACATTACCTAGCTATGGTCCAATTTAAAATTGTATCTTCAAAGTCAAATGCCAATGTCAAGGTCAATACTTGAAATCTTGAAGTCAACTCATAATTTTCTTTACCCAAGCAAATATAATATATGTATTTCATGTCTGAAAATAACATTTTTCAAGGACAATGTCAAATTTCAATGTCAATGTCAAACCAATCTCTTATTTCAAATATCCTCCCTATGTATGCTATGTGTGGTCGGGGCTCTGTCTTCCTAAAGATAGGTCAATTATGTCGGATGGGCAACCATTAGCTCTCTAGCTAAACATGTATCTGAATACTTTTAATCAGTCATTCTGTTATTTTCAGCTCTTGCTCATTAACTAATTCGATTCAATGTTTTTCAACTTAGATCTCGAACCTCCTACAGATTCCATGCAAGCTGCTGAGTGCAGGTACATATTGATACGGAAGTGTTACAACTCTTTGCCTTCTAGAAACAAATTTCAAACCATTTAATGCCCCAGACACGAGTTCCGGATACAAAATCCTCATCAATGATGCTTTCAGCCAATTTGAAAGTGATTTTCAGACACAGCTTAAATTCATTTCAGTATTATCATTAGTAGTATTATCATTAGTAGTAGTATTATCATTAGTAGTATCACTAAATCATGTAAATCTTCAAGTAGATTAATTGTGTGCAACAAATTTCCAAGTTTCAAGGTGAGTAACTACGCACAAAATTGAGCAGTTTAATCCATGTTCAAACTTGACCTGCATTTCTTGGTGTAAAAATGACTTCAATCTCTATAGCGGTTCTCCTTTAAAAGTCCAGAAACAACGGAATATTGACTCTTTCCACGTTTCAAAGACATAACTCAGCAAAGCTTGAGCACATGAACAATATTCAAAATTGACCTATATTTCTTGATGTGAAAGCTACGTACAATAAATGAATTGATTATGTCATTGGTTTCCTTTAAATGTCCGGAAACCGCCTTCGGGACGAACGGCGGATGCATGAACGCACACACCAACATGTGTTTCCCACTGTGGACTAGGATATCCTTGGAAACGCTTGGAATAGCCTAATTTAAGACTTAATTGTTCAATTTTGACTGTTTAATGAGTATGAACTTTGGTTTGTCGCACCACAAATTGTGTAATACCACGTAAGGTAACGTTTATAATAGTCAGTTGTATCCTTGATAGTTGCATGTGATTTATCATGTGTCGAATGTTGCCATGGTAACTATTTCGGCGATATCCAGTGAAAATCATATTTTTCGATGTTGCAGAATATATACCAAAGAAGTACTAATGACTGTTCAGGAGTCACAGATCCAGAGGAATATGGCATAATTGTATAAGTCTCCATGGAATATGGCATAATTGTGTAAGTCTTCATGGAATATGGCATAATTGTATAAGTCTCCATGGAATATGTCATAATTGTGTACGTCTCCATGGAATATGTCATAATTGTGTAAGTCTTCGTGGAATATGGCATAATTGTGTAAGTCTTCATGGAATATGGCATAATTGTGTACGTCTTCATGGAATATGGCATAATTGTGTAAGTCTTCATAGAATATGGCATAATTGTATAGGTCTTAATGGAATATGTCATAATTGTGTACGTCTTCATGGAATATGGCATAATTGTATAAGTCTCCATGGAATATGGCATAATTCTCTAAGTCTCCATGGAATATGTCATAATTGTGTAAGTATTCATGGAATATGGCATAATTGTGTACGTCTTAATGGAATATGTCATAATTGTGTACGTCTTCATGGAATATGGCATAATTGTATAAGTCTCCATGGAATATGTCATAATTGTGTACGTCTTAATGGAATATGTCATAATTGTGTAAGTCTTCATGGAATATGGCATAATTGTATAAGTCTCGATGGAATATGGCATAATTGTCTAAGTCTCCATAGAATATGTCATAATTGTGTAAGTCTTCATGGAATATGTCACAATTGTGTACGTCTTCATGGAATATGGCATAATTGTATAAGTCTCCATGGAATATGGCATAATTGTATAAGTCTCCATGGAATATGGCATAATTTTGTAAGTCTCCATGGAATATGGCATAATTGTGAAAGTCATCATGGAATATGGCATAAATGTATAAGTCTCCATGGAATATGGCATAATTTTGTAAGTCTCCATGGAATATGGCATAATTGTGTAAGTCATCATGGAATATGCCATAATTGTATAAGTCTCCATGGAATATGGCATAATTGTATAAGTCTCCATGGAATATGGCATAATTTTGTAAGTCTCCATGGAATATGGCATAATTGTGTAAGTCATCATGGAATATGGCATAATTGTGTAAGTCATCATGGAATATGGCATAATTGTATAAGTCTCCATGGAATATGGCATAATTGTGTAAGTGTCCATGGAATATGGCATAATTGTGTAAGTCTCCATGGAACATGGCATAATTGTGTAAGTCTCCATGGAATATGGGATAATTGTGTAAGTCTCCATGGAATATGGCATAATTGTATAAGTCTCCATGGAATATGGCATAATTGTATAAGTCTCCATGGAATATGGCATAATTTTGTAAGTCTCCATGGAATATGGCATAATTGTGTAAGTCATCATGGACTATGGCATAATTGTATAAGTCTCGATGGAATATGGCATAATTGTATAAGTCTCCATGGAATATGGCATAATTTTGTAAGTCTCCATGGAATATGGCATAATTGTGTAAGTCATCATGGATTATGGCATAATTGTGTAAGTCATCATGGAATATGGCATAATTGTATAAGTCTCCATGGAATATGGCATAATTTTGTAAGTCTCCATGGAATATGGCATAATTGTGTATGTCTCCATGGAATATGGCATAATTGTGTAAGTCTCCATGGAATATGGGATAATTGTGTAAGTCTCCATGGAATATGGCATAATTGTGTAAATCTCCATGGAATATGTCATAATTTTGTAAGTCTCCATGGAATATGGCATAATTGTGTAAGTCATTATGGAATATGGCATAATTGTATAAGTCTCCATGGAATATGGCATAAATTTGTAAGTCTCCATGGAATATGGCATAATTGTGTAAGTCTCCATTGAATATGGCATAATTGTGTAAGTCTCCATGGAATATGGGATAATTGTGTAAGTCTCCATGGAATATGTCATAATTGTGTAAGTCTCCATGGAATATGTCATAATTGTCTAAGTCTCAATGGAATATGGCATAATTGTGTAAGTCTCCATGGAATATGGCATAATTGTGTAAGTCTCCATGGAATATGGCATAATTGTGTAAGTCTCCATGGAATATGGCATAATTGTATAAGTCTCTATTGAATATGGCATAATTGTGTAAGTCTCCATGGAATATGTCATAATTGTCTAAGTCTCAATGGAATATGGCATAATTGTGTAAGTCTCCATGGAATATGGCATAATTGTGTAAGTCTCCATGGAATATGGCATAATTGTGTAAGTCTCCATGGAATATGGCATAATTGTATAAGTCTCTATTGAATATGGCATAATTGTGTAAGTCTCCATGGAATATGGCATAATTGTGTAAGTCATCATTGAATATGGCATAATTGTATAAGTCTCCATGGAATATGGCATAATTGTGTAAGTGTCCATGGAATATGGCATAATTGTGTAAGTCTCCATGGAACATGGCATAATTGTGTAAGTCTCCATGGAATATGGGATAATTGTGTAAGTCTCCATGGAATATGGCATAATTGTATAAGTCTCCATGGAATATGGCATAATTGTATAAGTCTCCATGGAATATGGCATAATTTTGTAAGTCTCCATGGAATATGGCATAATTGTGTAAGTCATCATGGACTATGGCATAATTGTATCAGTCTCGATGGAATATGGCATAATTGTATAAGTCTCCATAGAATATGGCATAATTTTGTAAGTCTCCATGGAATATGGCATAATTGTGTAAGTCATCATGGATTATGGCATAATTGTGTAAGTCATCATGGAATATGGCATAATTGTATAAGTCTCCATGGAATATGGCATAATTGTGTAAGTCTCCATGGAATATGGGATAATTGTGTAAGTCTCCATGGAATATGGCATAATTGTGTAAGTCATCATGGACTATGGCATAATTGTATAAGTCTCGATGGAATATGGCATAATTGTATAAGTCTCCATGGAATATGGCATAATTTTGTAAGTCTCCATGGAATATGGCATAATTGTGTAAGTCATCATGGATTATGGCATAATTGTGTAAGTCATCATGGAATATGGCATAATTGTATAAGTCTCCATGGAATATGGCATAATTGTGTAAGTCTCCATGGAATATGGGATAATTGTGTAAGTCTCCATGGAATATGGCATAATTGTGTAAATCTCCATGGAATATGTCATAATTTTGTAAGTCTCCATGGAATATGGCATAATTGTGTAAGTCATTATGGAATATGGCATAATTGTATAAATCTCCATGGAATATGGCATAATTGTGTAAGTCTCCATGGAATATGGCATAATTGTGTAAGTCTCCATGGAATATGGCATAATTGTGTAAGTCTCCATGGAATATGGCATAATTGTATAAGTCTCTATTGAATATGGCATAATTGTGTAAGTCTCCATGGAATATGGCATAATTGTGTAAGTCATCATGGAATATGGCATAATTGTATAAGTCTCCATGGAATATGGCATAATTGTGTAAGTGTCCATGGAATATGGCATAATTGTGTAAGTCTCCATGGAACATGGCATAATTGTGTAAGTCTCCATGGAATATGGGATAATTCTGTAAGTCTCCATGGAATATGGCATAATTGTATAAGTCTCCATGGAATATGGCATAATTGTATAAGTCTCCATGGAATATGGCATAATTTTGTAAGTCTCCATGGAATATGGCATAATTGTGTAAGTCATCATGGACTATGGCATAATTGTATAAGTCTCGATGGAATATGGCATAATTGTATAAGTCTCCATGGAATATGGCATAATTTTGTAAGTCTCCATGGAATATGGCATAATTGTGTAAGTCATCATGGATTATGGCATAATTGTGTAAGTCATCATGGAATATGGCATAATTGTATAAGTCTCCATGGAATATGGCATAATTTTGTAAGTCTCCATGGAATATGGCATAATTGTGTAAGTCTCCATGGAATATGGCATAATTGTGTAAGTCTCCATGGAATATGGGATAATTGTGTAAGTCTCCATGGAATATGTCATAATTTTGTAAGTCTCCATGGAATATGGCATAATTGTGTAAGTCATTATGGAATATGGCATAATTGTATAAATCTCCATGGAATATGGCATAATTTTGTAAGTCTCCATGGAATATGGCATAATTGTGTAAGTCTCCATGGAATATTGCATAATTGTGTAAGTCTCAATGAATATGGCATAATTGTGTAAGTCTCCATGGAATATGTCATAATTGTCTAAGTCTCAATGGAATATGGCATAATTGTGTAAGTCTCCATGGAATATGGCATAATTGTGTAAGTCTCCATGGAATATGGCATAATTGTGTAAGTCTCCATGGAATATGGCATAATTGTATAAGTCTCTATTGAATATGGCATAATTGTGTAAGTCTCTATGGAATATGGCATAATTTTTTAAGTCTCGATGGAATATGGCAGAATTGTGTAAGTCTCCATGGAATATGGCAGAATTGTGTAAATCTCCATGGAATATGGCATAATTGTATAAGTCTCGATGGAATATGGCATAAGTGTGTAAGTCTCCATGGAATATTGCATAATTGCGTAAGTCTCAATGAATATGGCATAATTGTGTAAGTGTCCATGGAATATGACATAATTGTCTAAGTCTCCATGGAATATGGCATAATTGTGTAAGTCTCCATGGATTATGGCATAATTGTGTAAGTCTCCATGGAATATGGCATAATTGTGTAAGTCTCCATGGAATATGGCATAATTGAATAAGTCTCTATGGAATATGGCATAATTGTGTAAGTCTCCATGGAATATGGCATAATTGTGTAAGTCTCCATGGAATATTGCATAATTGTGTAAGTTTCAATGAATATGGCATAATTGTGTAAGTCTCCATGGAATATGTCATAATTGTCTAAGTCTCAATGGAATATGGCATAATTGTGTAAGTCTCCATGGAATATGGCATAATTGTGTAAGTCTCCATGGAATATGGCATAATTGTGTAAGTCTCCATGGAATATGGCATAATTGTATAAGTCTCTATTGAATATGGCATAATTGTGTAAGTCTCCATGGAATATGGCATAATTTTCTAAATCTCGATGGAATATGGCAGAATTGTGTAAGTCTCCATGGATTATGGCATAATTGTGTAAATTTCCATGGAATATGGCATAATTGTATAAGTCTCGATGGAATATGGCATAAGTGTGTAAGTCTCCATGGAATATTGCATAATTGCGTAAGTCTCAATGAATATGGCATAATTGTGTAAGTGTCCATGGAATATGACATAATTGTCTAAGTCTCCATGGAATATGGCATAATTGTGTAAGTCTCCATGGATTATGGCATAATTGTGTAAGTGTCCATGGAATATGACATAATTGTCTAAGTCTCCATGGAATATGGCATAATTGTGTAAGTCATCATGGATTATGGCATAATTGTGTAAGTCATCATGGAATATGGCATAATTGTATAAGTCTCCATGGAATATGGCATAATTTTGTAAGTCTCCATGGAATATGGCATAATTGTGTAAGTCTCCATGGAATATGGCATAATTGTGTAAGTCTCCATGGAATATGGGATAAATGTGTAAGTCTCCATGGAATATGTCATAATTTTGTAAGTCTCCATGGAATATGGCATAATTGTGTAAGTCATTATGGAATATGGCATAATTGTATAAATCTCCATGGAATATGGCATAATTTTGTAAGTCTCCATGGAATATGGCATAATTGTGTAAGTCTCCATGGAATATTGCATAATTGTGTAAGTCTCAATGAATATGGCATAATTGTGTAAGTCTCCATGGAATATGTCATAATTGTCTAAGTCTCAATGGAATATGGCATAATTGTGTAAGTCTCCATGGAATATGGCATAATTGTGTAAGTCTCCATGGAATATGGCATAATTGTGTAAGTCTCCATGGAATATGGCATAATTGTATAAGTCTCTATTGAATATGGCATAATTGTGTAAGTCTCTATGGAATATGGCATAATTTTTTAAGTCTCGATGGAATATGGCAGAATTGTGTAAGTCTCCATGGAATATGGCAGAATTGTGTAAATCTCCATGGAATATGGCATAATTGTATAAGTCTCGATGGAATATGGCATAAGTGTGTAAGTCTCCATGGAATATTGCATAATTGCGTAAGTCTCAATGAATATGGCATAATTGTGTAAGTGTCCATGGAATATGACATAATTGTCTAAGTCTCCATGGAATATGGCATAATTGTGTAAGTCTCCATGGATTATGGCATAATTGTGTAAGTCTCCATGGAATATGGCATAATTGTGTAAGTCTCCATGGAATATGGCATAATTGAATAAGTCTCTATGGAATATGGCATAATTGTGTAAGTCTCCATGGAATATGGCATAATTGTGTAAGTCTCCATGGAATATTGCATAATTGTGTAAGTTTCAATGAATATGGCATAATTGTGTAAGTCTCCATGGAATATGTCATAATTGTCTAAGTCTCAATGGAATATGGCATAATTGTGTAAGTCTCCATGGAATATGGCATAATTGTGTAAGTCTCCATGGAATATGGCATAATTGTGTAAGTCTCCATGGAATATGGCATAATTGTATAAGTCTCTATTGAATATGGCATAATTGTGTAAGTCTCCATGGAATATGGCATAATTTTCTAAATCTCGATGGAATATGGCAGAATTGTGTAAGTCTCCATGGATTATGGCATAATTGTGTAAATTTCCATGGAATATGGCATAATTGTATAAGTCTCGATGGAATATGGCATAAGTGTGTAAGTCTCCATGGAATATTGCATAATTGCGTAAGTCTCAATGAATATGGCATAATTGTGTAAGTGTCCATGGAATATGACATAATTGTCTAAGTCTCCATGGAATATGGCATAATTGTGTAAGTCTCCATGGATTATGGCATAATTGTGTAAGTCTCCATGGAATATGGCATAATTGTGTAAGTCTCCATGGAATATGGCATAATTGAATAAGTCTCTATGGAATATGGCATAATTGTGTAAGTCTCCATGGAATATGGCATAATTGTGTAAGTCTCCATAGAATATGTCATAATTGTGTAAGTCTCCATGGAATTTGGCATAATTGTGTACATCATAATGGAATATGTCATAATTGTGTAAGTCTTCATGGAATATGGCATAATTGTATAAGTCTCCATGGAATATGGCATAATTTTGTTAGTCTCCATGGAATATGTCATAATTGTGTAAGTCTCCATGGAATATGGCATAATTGTGTAAGTCTCCATGGAATATGTCATAATTGTGTAAGTCTCCATGGAATATGACATAATTGTGTAAGTCATCATGGAATATGGCATAATTGTGTAAGTCCCAATTAATCGGCAATCGCAGACCGAAGAATGGATGCAGGAAGAAGTGTCTGAGAGAAGTGAGCTTCCTCTGACTCGTTTGTTCCTCGTAGAGAATTGGAATTTGATTCTTATCCCCTCGCCAAGACCGGGAGGTGTTAAGGTATTCAATTGGTAATGAATGAAATTATGCCAAAACATTGAAATTAGGAGGAAATATCATTTAAAGCAATATTAGCTGTCAGCAATTGCATTTTTTTATTTGCTCATTTTCACGTATGCTATTACTGATGGAAAATAATGACGGTTTGATAAAAAGTTTGATTCAAAAACGTCGGATTAACACCTTTCTGGACAAGAATAGCAATTTTCTGAATTCTCACAGCCCCAACAAAAATTCAACGTAACGCCCTCCGATATTCATGGACCTTACGTTGACCTATCTCAGCTTGCTTTCTGTCCATGCGCAAGCTAAATTTGGTCAGTGAACATTACCAATTCCAACATGCACAAGAACATGTATAAAGGAAAGAAAGTGTATTTTTATTGATTCAGAGGTTAAGTTGACAAAATAAGGACAATCTACAGTCACATAACACAAAACTTTGCATTGCAGATCATATAGAGCTCAATTTGCAAATATAAAAGTCGTTAATAAGCTTTTCACGTCTGCGAAGGATTTGACCTGATTATCAAAACATGGCACATGTGGTCACTCGGCGGATATCGGATTTAGTTGACAAAGTATAATTAAGCAGGCATCGTAGTGCAGAAAGCTCTGTAGACGTATGTTTTCATGCTGAGTTTCTTTATGTAACATGTTTATTTTACCTCGGATGACTTGTGTATCATCTTTTAATAACAATTAGAAGGTATTAAGATACTTTTTGCAAGAAAATAATTTTTAGCCACTGAAAGCTAATATTGCTTTAATATTTTTCTGTGTCATATGTGTAATATCCTAACAAAAAACCTTTGTAAAGTTGGAAAAGGTCGTTTTCAGGAGTTGTCTCCCCTCGATGAAAAATATAGAAAAAAAAATGTAATGATCACTGAGCGATAAAAGTCCCCTACCGGCGGCGTAAATTTATGTCCTGAATCTCTTTTCACGAGTTTATTATCTGCAACAGCCAAGAGAAGTCCGGAAACCTGAATATTTCATTAAATTTGAGTTTATTATCTGCAACAGCCAAGAGAAGTCAGGAAACCTGAATATTTCATTAAATTTTCTAAGTTCAAGGGCCATAACTCTTGTACATATAGGTCAATGGAAACCAAACTCAAACTTGGTCAGTATCCGATTTAGATGTATTCATATACAAACAATTAGTTCATTAATCTGCAAAAGAACTGAAGAAAGGTCCGAAAAACTTATTTTTTCATGATATTTGCTAAGTGCAAGGGCCGTAACTCTTGTGAAAATAAGTCAATCGGAATTAAACTCGAACTGGATCTGTATCACATTATTATGTATTCACACACTAAAAATCAGTTCATAATCTTTAATAACAGTCAAGAGAAGTTCAGAAAACTAAAAATTTCAAGAAATGTTCTAAGTCCAAGGGTCATAACTCTTGTAGAAATAAATTAATGGAGACCAAACTCATTCTTGGTCTGTTTCACACTTAAATGTATTCATATACCAAACATCAATTCATTATCTGCAAAGGAACTGAAGAAAAGTCCGGAAAACTGAAATTTTCTTCAAATTTGCTAAGTCCAAGGGCCATAATTCTTATAAAAATAGGTCAATGGAGACCAAACTCAAAATTGGTTTGTATCACACTAAGACGTATTCATATACCATGTATACGAAACATTAATTCATTATCTGCAACAGAACCGAAGAAAAGTCAGGAAAACTGAAATTTTCAAAAAATTTGCTAAGTCCAAAGGCCATAACTCTTGTAAAAATAGGTCAATGGAGACCAAACTCAAACTTGGTCTTTATCACACTAAGATGTATTCAAATACCAAACATCAATTCATTATCTGCAACAGAACCGAAGAAAAGCCCGGAAAACTGCAATTTTCATAACATTTGCTAAGTCCAAGGGCCATAACTCTTGTAAAAATGGGTCAATGGAAACAAAACGCGAACTTGGTCTGTATCACACTAAGATGTATTCATATACCAAACATCAATTCATTATCTGCAAAGGAACTGAAGAAAAGTCCGGAAAACTGAAATTTTCTTCAAATTTGGTAAGTCCAAGAGCCATAACTCTTGTAAAAATAGGTCGATCAAAACCCAACTCAAACTTGGTCTATATCACACTAAGATGTATTCATATACCAGACATCAATTCATTATCTGCAACAGAACCGAAGAAAAGTCAGGAAAACTGAAATTTTCATATAATTTGCTAAGTCCAAGGGCCATAACTCTTGTAGAAATAGGTCAATCAAAACTAAACTCAAACTTGATCTGTATCACATTGACATATATCAACATACCAAAAACGAGTTCAATATATGCAGCAACAGCGAAAAAAGTCCGGAAAACTGAAAGTGTGACAGACGGACCGACAGACGGACAGACGGACATACTGACAGACGGACAGACTGACAGACGGACAGACCGAGAGGAAACTAAGAGTCCCCTTCGGCGTTGCCGGTAGGGGACTAAAAAATAGTTGCCTGAGTAACCTAATTCTCGACTGCATAGCATAATGTCTTATATGACAACTTATTTCTTAAGCACCGGTTTCCCAATGGTCTCGTTGGTTTATGTGTAGTCCTTTGTGTTTGTTGTTTCTGTGTTATGCATTGATGTTCCTTGTCCCTTTTGCTCTCTTACTGTGCTTGTCTGCTCTGCGTTTTTGCATTTAGTAATTTGGGGTTTTGCTGTGGGTGCTGCAGCCTGGTGTTGTTAGATATCCCCTCCTTTGTTTTAAGCTAACTTTTCCCCCAATTTACATAATTATACACAATGGTATTCTCATGGAGTACCTATACTTTCTTCAATATTGGCTCCTATGAGCAAAATCACACAAGCGAAAAAGGTAGGGCAAGCTTAAGGTTACATTATGAAACTTTCGAATTTGTAAATTTGAAAAATACAGCACTATTTATAATAGCTCAATATTGGCTTTTAAAGGCAACTCAAGCAGAAAAGGTAGGTTAAGGTTATGTTATTATATGTCAGTTTGATCAAAGATTCATCCAACATGTAAGTTTGGAACAAGTAACACTATTGCTGAATTTGAGTTTTTAAAGGCAAAATCACTCAAGCGGAAAGAGTAGGTTACGTCATGTTATGAAAGTTTTATCATAGATACAATCACCATGTAAGTTTAGAACATGTTGCACTTATACTTTGCTCAATATTGGCTTTAAAAGGCAAAATCGCCCAGGCGGAAAAAGTAGGTCAAGGTCATTTTATGAAAGTTTGATCAAAGATACATCCAATATGTAAGTTTAGAACATGAAGCACTCATGCTTTGCTCAGCATTGGCATTTAAAGGCAAATCACTCAAGCGGAAAAAAGGAGGTCAAGGTCATTTATGAACGTTTGATCAAAGATACATCAAATATGTAAGTTTCGAACATGTAGCACTTATACTTTGCTCAATATTGGCTTTTATGCAAAATCACTTAAGTGAAAAAAGTAGGTCAATGTCATTTTACGAAAGCTTGATCTAAGAGACATCAAACATGTAAGTTTGGAACATGAAGCACTATACTTTTTTTAATATTGGCAGTTAAAGACAAAATCACTCAAATGGAAAAAAGTAGGTAAAGGTCATTCAATGAAAGTTTGATGAAAGATAGATCCACCATGTACGTTTTTAACATGTAGCACTCACACTTTGCTCAATGTTTGCTTTTAAAGGCAAAATAATTCAAGCTGGAAAATGTATGTCAAGGTCATGTTATGAAAGTTTGTTGTAGGATAAATCCACCATGTAAGTTTGTAACATGTAGCACTTATACTTTGCTCAATATTGGTCATTAAAGGCAAAATATTGCTACCTTAATATTTACCTTATCATCTCAAAATTTGCCTTATCATTTGAAATAATTTTAAAAATCCCCACCCCAGGGGCTACATCCCCATCTGGTAATACTAAACAAAGTATAATTAAACATTAACGACAAAAAGAAGCAACGGAATATGAATATTAAAAGATAATTGAGTGATTTTAACATTTACCTTATCATCAAGTTCGGACGATGCCGACGTAGACGCCAACGTAGACGCCGGGTGTATTGCAATAGCTCTTTTGCACTAAAGTGCAGTCAAGTTAAAATTTAATAACAGAAAAAGTAATTGAAGAACTGGAATATGGCATAATTGTATAAGTCTCGATGAATTATGGCATAAGTGTGTAAGTCTCCATGGAATATAATTTGCTCAGTCCAAGGGCCATAACTCTTGTAACAATAAGTCAATGGAGACCAAACTCAAACTTGGTTTGTATCACACTAAGATGTATTGATATACCAAACATCAATTCATTATCTGCAACAAAACCGAAGAAAAGTCAGGAAAACTTAAATTTTCATAAACTTTGCGAAGTCCAAGGGCCATCACTTTTGTAAAAATAGGTTACTGGAAACCAAACTCAAACTTGGTTTGTATCACACTAAGACGTATTCATATACCATGTATACGAAACATTAATTCATTATCTGCAACAGAACCGAAGAAAAGTCCGGAAAACTGAAATTTTCAAAAAATTTGCTAAGTCCAAAGGCCATAACTCTTGTAAAAATAGGTCAATGGAGACCAAACTCAAACTTGGTCTGTATCACACTAAGATGTATTCAAATACCAAACATCAATTCATTATCTGCAACAGAACCGAAGAAAAGCCCGGAAAACTGAAATTTTCATAACATTTGCTAAGTCCAAGGGCCATAACTCTTGTAAAAATGGGTCAATGGAAACAAAACTCGAACTTGGTCTGTATCACACTAAGATGTATTCAAATACCAAACATCAATTCATTATCTGCAAAGGAACTGAAGAAAAATCAGGAAAACTGAAATTTTCATATAATTTGCTAAGTCCAAGAGCCATAACTCTTGTAGAAATAGGTCAATCAAAACTAAACTCAAACTTGATCTGTATCACATTGACATATATCAACATACCAAAAACGAGTTCAATATATGCAGCAACAGCGAAAAAAGTCCGGAAAACTGAAAGTGTGACAGACGGACCGACAGACGGACATACTGACAGACGGACAGACTGACAGACGGACAGACCGAGAGAAAACTAAGAGTCCCCTTCGGCGTTGCCGGTAGGGGACTAAAAAATAGTTGCCTGAGTAACCTAATTCTCGACTGCATAGCATAATGTCTTATATGACAACTTATTTCTTAAGCACCGGTTTCCCAATGGTCTCGTTGGTTTATGTGTAGTCCTTTGTGTTTGATGTTTCTGTGTTATGCATTGATGTTCCTTGTCCCTTTTGCTCTCTTACTGTGCTTGTCTGCTCTGCGTTTTTGCATTTAGTAATTTGGGGTTTTGCTGTGGGTGCTGCAGCCTGGTGTTGTTAGATATCCCCTCCTTTGTTTTAAGCTAACTTTTCCCCCAATTTACATAATTATACACAATGGTATTCTCATGGAGTACCTATACTTTCTTCAATATTGGCTCCTATGAGCAAAATCACACAAGCGAAAAAGGTAGGGCAAGCTTAAGGTTATATTATGAAACTTTCGAATTTGTAAATTTGAAAAATACAGCACTCTTTATAATAGCTCAATATTGGCTTTTAAAGGCAACTCAAGCAGAAAAGGTAGGTTAAGGTTATGTTATTATATGTCAGTTTGATCAAAGATTCATCCAACATGTAAGTTTGGAACAAGTAACACTATTGCTGAATTTGGGTTTTAAAGGCAAAATCACTCAAGCGGAAAAAGTAGGTTACGTCATGTTATGAAAGTTTTATCATAGATACAATCACCATGTAAGTTTAGAACATGTAGCACTTATACTTTGCTCAATATTGGCTTTAAAAGGCAAAATCGCCCAGGCGGAAAAAGTAGGTCAAGGTCATTTTATGAAAGTTTGATCAAAGATACATCCAATATGTAAGTTTAGTACATGAAGCACTCATGCTTTGCTCACCATTGGCATTTAAAGGCAAATCACTCAAGCGGAAAAAAGGAGGTCAAGGTCATTTATGAACGTTTGATCAAAGATACATCAAATATGTAAGTTTCGAACATGTAGCACTTATACTTTGCTCAATATTGGCTTTTATGCAAAATTACTTAAGTGAAAAAAGTAGCTCAATGTCATTTTACGAAAGCTTGATCTAAGAGACATCAAACATGTAAGTTTGGAACATGAAGCACTATACTTTTTTTAATATTGGCAGTTAAAGACAAAATCACTCAAATGGAAAAAAGTAGGTAAAGGTCATTCAATGAAAGTTTGATGAAAGATAGATCCACCATGTACGTTTTTAACATGTAGCACTCACACTTTGCACAATGTTTGCTTTTAAAGGCAAAATAATTCAAGCTGGAAAATGTATGTCAAGGTCATGTTATGAAAGTTTGTTGTAGGATAAATCCACCATGTAAGTTTGGAACATGTAGCTCTTATACTTTGCTCAATGTTGGCTTTTTAAAACAAAATCACTCAAGAGGAAAAAGTTGGTCACGGCAATTTAATAAACGTTTGATCAAAGATATATCCGCTATGTAAGTTTGTAACATGTAGCACTTATACTTTGCTCAATATTGGTCATTAAAGGCAAAATATTGCTACCTTAATATTTACCTTATCATCTCAAAATTTGCCTTATCATTTGAAATAATTTTAAAAATCCCCAACCCAGGGGCTACATCCCCATCTGGTAATACTAAACAAAGTATAATTAAACATTAACGACAAAAAGAAGCAACGGAATATGAATATTAAAAGATAATTGAGTGATTTTAACATTTACCTTATCATCAAGTTCGGACGATGCCGACGTAGACGCCAAAGTAGACGCCGGGTGTATTGCAATAGCTCTTTTGCACTACAGTGCAGTCAAGTTAAAATTTAATTACAGAAAAAGTAATTGAAGAACTGGAATATGGCATAATTGTATAAGTCTCGATGGAATATGGCATAAGTGTGTAAGTCTCCATGGAATATAATTTGCTAAGTCCAAGGGCCATAACTCTTGTAACAATAAGTCAATGGAGACCAAACTCAAACTTGGTTTGTATCACACTAAGATGTATTGATATACCAAACATCAATTCATTATCTGCAACAAAACCGAAGAAAAGTCAGGAAAACTTAAATTTTTATAAACTTTGCGAAGTCCAAGGGCCATCACTCTTGTAAAAATAGGTTACTGGAAACCAAACTCAAACTTGGTTTGTATCACACTAAGACGTATTCATATACCATGTATACGAAACATTAATTCATTATCTGCAACAGAACCGAAGAAAAGTCCGGAAAACTGAAATTTTCAAAAAATTTGCTAAGTCCAAAGGCCATAACTCTTGTAAAAATAGGTCAATGGAGACCAAACTCAAACTTGGTCTGTATCACACTAAGATGTATTCAAATACCAAACATCAATTCATTATCTGCATCAGAACCGAAGAAAAGCCCGGAAAACTGAAATTTTCATAACATTTGCTAAGTCCAAGGGCCATAACTCTTGTAAAAATGGGTCAATGGAAACAAAACTCGAACTTGGTCTGTATCACACTAAGATGTATTCATATACCAAACATCAATTCATTATCTGCAAAGGAACTGAAGAAAAGTCCGGAAAACTGAAATTTTCTTCAAATTTGGTAAGTCCAAGAGCCATAACTCTTGTAAAAATAGGTCGATCAAAACCCAACTCAAACTTGGTCTATATCACACTAAGATGTATTCATATACCAGACATCAATTCATTATCTGCAACAGAACCGAAGAAAAGTCAGGAAAACTGAAATTTTCATATAATTTGCTAAGTCCAAGGGCCATAACTCTTGTAGAAATAGGTCAATCAAAACTAAACTCAAACTTGATCTGTATCACATTGACATATATCAACATACCAAAAACGAGTTCAATATATGCAGCAACAGCGAAAAAAGTCCGGAAAACTGAAAGTGTGACAGACGGACCGACAGACGGACAGACGGACATACTGACAGACGGACAGACTGACAGACGGAAAGACCGAGAGGAAACTAAGAGTCCCCTTCGGCGTTGCCGGTAGGGGACTAAAAAATAGTTGCCTGAGTAACCTAATTCTCGACTGCATAGCATAATGTCTTATATGACAACTTATTTCTTAAGCACCGGTTTCCCAATGGTCTCGTTGGTTTATGTGTAGTCCTTTGTGTTTGATGTTTCTGTGTTATGCATTGATGTTCCTTGTCCCTTTTGCTCTCTTACTGTGCTTGTCTGCTCTGCGTTTTTGCATTTAGTAATTTGGGGTTTTGCTGTGGGTGCTGCAGCCTGGTGTTGTTAGATATCCCCTCCTTTGTTTTAAGCTAACTTTTCCCCCAATTTACATAATTATACACAATGGTATTTCATGGAGTACCTATACTTTCTTCAATATTGGCTCCTATGAGCAAAATCACACAAGCGAAAAAGGTAGGGCAAGCTTAAGGTTACATTATGAAACTTTCGAATTTGTAAATTTGAAAAATACAGCACTATTTATAATAGCTCAATATTGGCTTTTAAAGGCAACTCAAGCAGAAAAGGTAGGTTAAGGTTATGTTATTATATGTCAGTTTGATCAAAGATTCATCCAACATGTAAGTTTGGAACAAGTAACACTATTGCTGAATTTGGGTTTTAAAGGCAAAATCACTCAAGCGGAAAAAGTAGGTTACGTCATGTTATGAAAGTTTTATCATAGATACAATCACCATGTAAGTTTAGAACATGTAGCACTTATACTTTGCTCAATATTGGCTTTAAAAGGCAAAATCGCCCAGGCGGAAAAAGTAGGTCAAGGTCATTTTATGAAAGTTTGATCAAAGATACATCCAATATGTAAGTTTAGTACATGAAGCACTCATGCTTTGCTCACCATTGGCATTTAAAGGCAAATCACTCAAGCGGAAAAAAGGAGGTCAAGGTCATTTATGAACGTTTGATCAAAGATACATCAAATATGTAAGTTTCGAACATGTAGCACTTATACTTTGCTCAATATTGGCTTTTATGCAAAATCACTTAAGTGAAAAAAGTAGCTCAATGTCATTTTACGAAAGCTTGATCTAAGAGACATCAAACATGTAAGTTTGGAACATGAAGCACTATACTTTTTTTAATATTGGCAGTTAAAGACAAAATCACTCAAATGGAAAAAAGTAGGTAAAGGTCATTCAATGAAAGTTTGATGAAAGATAGATCCACCATGTACGTTTTTAACCTGTAGCACTCACACTTTGCTCAATGTTTGCTTTTAAAGGCAAAATAATTCAAGCTGGAAAATGTATGTCAAGGTCATGTTATGAAAGTTTGTTGTAGGATAAATCCACCATGTAAGTTTGGAACATGTAGCTCTTATACTTTGCTCAATGTTGGCTTTTTAAAACAAAATCACTCAAGAGGAAAAAGTCGGTCATGGCGTTTGATCAAAGATATATCCGCTATGTAAGTTTGTAACATGTAGCACTTATACTTTGCTCAATATTGGTCATTAAAGGCAAAATATTGCTACCTTAATATTTTCCTTATCATCTCAACATTTGCCTTATCATTTGAAATAATTTTAAAAATCCCCATCCCAGGGGCTACATCCCCATCTGGTAATACTAAACAAAGTATAATTAAACATTAACGACAAAAAAAGCAACGGAATATGAATATTGAAAAGATAATTGAGTGACTTTAACATTTACCTTATCATCTAGTTCGGACGATGCCGACGTAGACGCCAACGTAGACGCCGGGCGTATTGCAATAGCTCTTTTGCACTAAAGTGCAGTCAAGTTAAAAATTAATTACAGAAAAAAGTAATTGAAGTACTTTTAATTTTTCATCCAAATTTGATGAATTTTAAATCATTTTTCTTATCAATCGATATATGATGCTCCGTCATTTTGATGAAAAATTAAAGTATTCAATTTTTAAATTTTTAAAAATGTTGAAAAATTAAAGTATTCAATCAAATTTTTTTAATATCTTAATTGGTAAAAAAAATCAATTAACATTTACAATATACCAATGCTATGATTTTAGGTTTCAGCATTCCATAAAATGAGTGTCCCAGTTAATTCTCATTACCCATTTATTACCTTAAGACCATCCCACTTGTTCCATACATAAACAACGTATGAAATCTAAATTGCTGGAAGAATTGTTCATTTTATTTGTTTTTTTTTTAATGCAGAATGATGATGTGTATCATTTTTCATATTTGTCTTCTGCTAAGTTGATATTACTCGATCAGAGAACATTTATGAAATTTTGTACGATGAAAAGTTCATTGATTATCCTTCAACTAAAGAACATTCTGAAACGTGTACATATGTCTCAACTAGGTGAACAGTTTTATCAACTTTTACGTTATCATTTTTTCCTTATATAATTCAAATTCTGTCTATGACGAGAAAATCAAGTTGTAAGATTGAAAAATCAATAAATAAAGCCTAATGCACAGTGGGTGTTTAAAGGGCCACTGACTAATGGATTCTTCAAAGCAGAATATCAAGGCAATTGTAACATATCAAAAACATTATTTTGTTCAGAGTGATATTCAATGTTACTCTCAAATCAATAAAGATATGTGTAGTATCTTGTTTTTCATGAAAACTAAGAAAAAAAGGCTTACCATACTCGCAGATGAACGGGTTATGAGTTGTATAGCAGCCGTAATCATGCCATTTTCCACTTCTATCTATTCTCATTAAAACACATTTCTCCTCACACGAAGAACAAGTGTCCGGTTGGCCACTGTCCCAGTTTGTATATGACATGGAATTTCCTAAACAAAAAAAAAAAAAACAAATAAATAAGGAGAATATTGTGAAAAGAGATCATGGATATATAAGTTTTTTTCTTTTCTTGATAATCATGTATTGATTCAGATGAAGAGTAAATACTAGTACATAAGTTTTTTTAATTGTTTTAAATCGAAGCATAATATTTGCCTGATACGGCATACCATTATCCCATATCCATCGTCCTCGTTTATTGATGTCATTAAGCCCTATCCACACCCTGTCACCTCTCAGACCATCAGCATTGTATTCCAGGTCGTCGTGTGTTTCCCAGTCTGGTATCTCCGCCAGGTGACCACCTTCAGTAGAACACTGAGACTTAGCCTGAGGCCAGTTTAGTTCGTCATTTCTGTATCTGTAACATTTGCCTCCAAAAACCTTCAGGTACTGGTCTTGTGGTAGACTATTTGGACATAGATCTAACGAGCCATCTGATTACAAAAAATAGAAAACTGCATTCAAGTTACATATGATGCTGCAGGGATTAAACAGTCGATAACAATGTTTTTATCGTAAATTTTGAATACTACCATTTAAGCAACTATAAATTATTTACATAAATCCATTGTAAGATAATTATATCAAATGTTTTTTTTTTTTTTTGGGGGGGGGGGGGGTTACGCAATATTTCAATTAAATCCGGATTTTTTTTTCTTCTTAAATACATTGTTTGAAGAAGTTTGTCATATTTTCGTGTCAGACTTAGCGCGCATCCACAAACAGCCGATCGTTTGAATAACTTTTTGTGGATAACTACAAAACATGTAGTAAGCCACGTCTATACTTTCGCTTTTTCGTTATCTTTTTTAAAATGTTCACGATTGGGAATACAAAAGCTTTCTTGAGCTTGTATTCGTTTTTTATTTAGTTTTGAATAAAAGGTTTAACTCATGTATAGATATTATGATAAGTTAAAGTACACGCTTTAAACGTGGAAAATCGAACACGCACAAATAACTAACCATGTGCGTGACGCTTGTATGGAAGACGTGTAGTCTGTGTACCAAATTGTTAATCAAATATTGAATAAAGATATTCCTTAGGAATTTCATTTCTATTTCCTATTTGATACAGACCATATGCACATGTAAATAAATATCAAATAAATATTACAGAAATACCCATCAAATATTCAGTCTCATAGTTGAGAAGGCAAGGCACAATCATTGAATTTAGATTTTCCGTAGGAACGGTTGCGAACCTCTGAATAAAGAAAATTGTCCGGGGAGAGTCAGGGTCCCCTGATTGCATGCAACTCCCGTCGCAATAGCTTCATGGAAACCTCAAATTCGGTGATTGTCTTGATGTACATTTTGATGTACATATCAGGTAAGTATGTCTTGTTTGGTGATGATGACAGCCATTCAATCACAATGTAGAACGTAACTGATCATTCTGGAAAGGGGGATCTCATATGGTTTTTATTAGATCCCGTAGCGACCGAAGAACTTCCTCAATGATGATTTCAGCCGTTGTGTAACAGAACCCTGAACAAGTAGCTTACTTGCAAGCCGCCTGGCTCTAATGATGAAATCTTCATTTTGGGAACATGCCCTGGCGTACCGTATCAGCTGAGAAACCAAAACATCATAAGCAGGAGAGACGGAATGTTGCTGCTCATGAAAGGGAAGTTAGTTATGTAGAAGCTGAAATCGTCGAGGTTGTCATACAGTGGGGTGTTTAAATTGCCGTTTGCATCGAAAGATATCAATATATCCAAGTACGAATCGGATCTGTCTTTCTCTGTTGTTTCCTAGATATCTAGTTCATGAAGATTTCATGAAGTTGATCCGCAAAGATGATTGATGGACAACACGTCATCTATGTATCTGAAGGTAAAATTTAACTAAGATGCGAGGTGCTTTCGCCCAGTCGATATCAAGGTCTGGATGTAGTCAGCTTCGGTGAATATAGAAATAAGTCCGCATGCAGTGGGGTGCAATTGGTACTAATGGGGATGCTGACTATCTGTTGGAATACGGTTCCTCCAAACACAACAAAAATGTTGTCAATCAAAAACTCAAGCATCCGGATGGTATCGTATTCGGTATACTTTTGATTTGAACCAGAGTGTTCCTTCAAGAAATAAGTATCCTCCCGCCAAATAACGAGGTATTTGAATCTTCTTTTACCGTTCTTTTTTTTTGAAAGAAATATGTTGCGAATAATATTGGCCAGTCTGTTTTTGAGCTTTTGGTGTGGAATGGTAGTGTAGAGCGTAGAGAAGTCGAAAGATTTTATGCTGGTAATATTATTGAAGTTGATGGCTTTTTAAATTTTCCAAAAGTTCCTTAGAATTCTTAAGGATCCACATCTGATTGATTCCATTTCTGTAATTTGTTGTTTCGCAGTGTGTTTGAGGACCTTGCTTGACGCGAGTTAATATTTACTTATACAAGATTGTTCATCTTCATAGATATAATAAGGAGAACAACATGACTGTATTCAATAGCTAACCGATCCCTAAGAGTTGTTGCTTATTTCTCGTGCGACATCAGTTTAATGTTATGCGGTCCTTTTCTAAGCTCTTTGTCTGTCGAATGCCCAATCAAAACTAATTCTCCCTCTTGATATGTCTTCCCAGGTTTTGATAATAATGATTGTCGATTCCTTTTCGTCTTCACTTTAACTTCCACGTGTTATCCGTCCGTCATATTGTTTTATCTGCTTTTGTACTACCCTTTGCGCAAATAAATGTGTTCCCATTCGGTCGTCTATGGAGAAAACTAGGCTATATAAGGGTACCCATTTTATAAGCAAAAATTGATTTTCTATTTCATACGGCATTCGTGACACGATTCGAGTGACCTTTACTCCTATGAAAATCGAAGTATTAAAAGCACAACGAGTTCAAAATAAGTTTTATTTGAAAGACATTTATTTGTTTCATTCCTTAGTACATAACATTTACTTAATTTTGTATGCTATTTTCGAATATAGATATATTTTCTTCCCAAAAACAATTAATGTTTCTCATCTGGTGCAGTATTTTAACATTCCAATTAATCAAAGGATGGAATGCAAAATAAGTTTACCATGTCTGTAATCCGATAATACCATCATTTTTATCAATACATCGCGTGGAATCGAAACGTATGGTGTTGGTATTCTTCAAATAGTTTTTGGGGTTTTTTATTCTCTAAATTAAATTCTACAAACGTTCGATTCTTTAAAAAGCTTAAGGTACATGTATATGATGTTTATAAATGAAGGACGAGGGAGAATGTCTGCAAGATTAATACAAACAACACATGCAATCTGGAGACAAAGGAAAAGGGAAGAAGATGAAGGGTGAAGAAAGAAGGAAATGAAGGACGAGGAGAGAACTGGAGAAAAGACAAAAAATCAGCTGCCACTGACATTCACATTCAACGGATATATCATATTTGTAAAAGGAGAGCTGGGGAAAACTCGGCCTTTTCTGAATTATACGTAAAAATAAAAATTGATATCACCTAAATTCATAAAGAAGGAGAGGAAAGACATGCATTATAAATTTGTACATGATTATGTTCAGTGGTAGATTCGAAGTGGGGGGACGTCCCGCCGTCTCCTCTAAAATTGTAAAACGGTGTACCCTGAAATGTCCATGTTATCTCCTAAAACTCTATACTAACGTTTCCATTTTCAAAAGTCTATCTTTCTTAAATAATTTATAACCATAATCCAGGCAAGAATTCTACATTTAAGGATTCCGACTATTCCGTCCGACTATTCCGTCGGAATCCTTTCTGTTATTGCAATGTTAAGTGAACTATTGTCATAGCGCGGCGTCAGTCGTCTGTCGTCCGTCGTCTGTCGTTAACTTTTTTAACATTTTCGACTTCTCCTCTGAAACCACTGCACAGAATTTCACAAAACTTCACAGGAAGTTCTCAATGCCCTCTACCAAGTATGTGTTTTCGAGCCGATCGAAAATCCAAAATGGCTGCCACAGGCTCTGATTGGCTGACACATTTCAGACTTCTCCTCTGAAACTGCATAGAATTTCACGAAACCTCACAGGAAGCAAGTACTCATTGCCCTCAACAACGTTTGTGTTTTTCGAGCCGATCGGAAATCTAAGATTACCGCCATAGGCTCTGATTGGCTGACATATTTTCGATTTCTCATCTAAAACCGCTGCACAGAATTTCATGAAACTTCACAGGAAGCAAGTACTCAATGCCCTCTACCAAGTTTGTGTTTTCGAGCCGATCGGAAATACAAGATGGCCGCCACAGGCTCTGCTTGGCTGACACACTTTCGACTTCTCCTCTAATACGGCTGCATGGAATCTCTCGAAACTTCACAGGTAGCAAGTACTTAATGCCCTCTACTAAGTTTGTGTTTTTCGAGCCGATCTGAAATCCAAGATGGCCGCCACAGGCTTTGATTGTCTGACACATTTTTCTGTACTTCTCCTCTGAAACCGCTGAACAGAATTTCACGAAACTTCACAGGAAGCAAATACTCAATGCCTTCTAGCAAGTTTGCGTTTTTTAGGCGATGGGAAATCCAAGATGGCCGCCACAGGCTTTGATTGGCTAACATATTTTCAATTTCTCCTGTGAAACTGCTGCAGAATTTCACGAAACTTCACAGAAAGCAAGTACTCATTGCCCTCAACAAAGTTTGTGTTTTCGAGTCGATCGAAAATCCAAGATGGCCGCCACAGGCTCTGATTGGCTGACATATTATCGACTTCTCCTCCGAAACTGCTGCACAGAATTTCACAAAACCTCACAGAAAGCAAGTACTCATTGCCTTAAACAACGTTTGTGTTTTTCGAGCCGATCGGAAATCCAAGATGGCCGTCATAGGCTCTGATTGGCTTACACATTTTCGATTTCTCCTCTGAAACCGCTGCACAAAACTCCATGAAACTTCACAGGAAGCAAGTTCTTAATGCCCTCTACCAAGTGTGTTTTTCGAGCCGATCTGAAATCAAAGATGGCCGCCACAGGCTTTCATTGTCTGACACATTTTTTTTACTTCTCCTCTGAAATTGCTGAAGAGAATTTCACGAAACTTCACAGGATGCAAATACTCAATGCCCTCGACTAAGAGACTCGTGTGTTTTTCGAGGCGATGGGAAATCCAAGATGACTGCCATAAGCTCTGATTGGCTGACGCATTTTCGACTTCTCCTCTGAAACATCTGCACAAAATTTCATTAACCTTCATAAGAAGCAAGTAATCAATGCCCTCTAGCAAGTTTGTGTTTTTCGAGCTGATCGGAAATTCAAGATAGCCGCCACAGGCTTTGATTGGCTAACGTATTTTCGACTTCTCCTCTGAAACGGCTGCACAGAATTTCAAGAAACTTCACAGGTAGCAAGTACTCATTGCCCTCAACAACGTTTGTGCTTTTCGAGCTGATCGAAAATCCAAGATGGCCGCCACAGGCTCTAATTGGCTGCTACATTCATTTTCGACTTCTCTACTGAAACGGCTGCACAGAATTTCATGAAACTTCACAGGAAGCAAGTACTCATTGCCCTCAACAAAGTTTGTGTTTTTCGAGCAGATCGGAAATCCTAGATGGCCGACTCGGGATCTGATTGGCTGACACATTTTCGACTTCTCTAAAACCGCTGCTTAAAATTCTTTGAAACTTCACGGGAAGCAAGTACTCATTGCCCTTTGCCAAGTTTGTGTTTCTCGAGGCGATGGAAAAATCAAAGATGTCCTCCACATGCTCTATTTTTATGACACATTTTTACTTATCCTCTTAAACTACTGTACAAAATGTCACCAAACTCACTCTATGTAACGTGCGACTTCGGGAATTCATTTTCTACGGTAATCGCGATATTTTTTTTTACGGTAGATCTTTCATTTTATGGAGAAATGAGGTGATAAAATACAGATTTCGACCTTTTTCAAAGCTTACTTTGTAAAATAATTTCGATTTTTCTTTTATGACTATCAAATGCTTACATATTTGGGAGATTAAGCAATCTAAATCGCGTTTCTGACGACAAAAACCACCAGAAACATAAATTTCTAGCGATTTGTAGTGTTTATGTCCCAAAAACTCAGTATCAAAATGAAAATACTGATGTTATCAGACAAAGATACGTTTTCATGTAAGAAATATACCAGAATAAGATATATAAAACTCTTTATTTCATCTATAAGTCTTCTTAAGAATAAGTTTACTTGTCCCGTGTTGCGACACTTTTTTACGGTATAGAACCGTATTAGGCGACACTTTTCTATTGTAATCACGATAGTTTTTTACGGTATAGGCGACTTTTTTAAGGGAATATATTACTTTCTGTTCATATAATATCGTCCATAAAAGGTGTTAACTTTTTTATTTAGCACTTGAAATACATGGTAGACATGTATGCTATTAATATATCCAGGTACTGACGCACTTGTGCAGCAGACTTAGCTCCCCGATTAGCCCCGACTTAAAATTTTGAAATTTTAAAAAATGATGACGTAAGGGAAGTTGGCACTGTAATATCATTATTGACCGTAACGACGACTCTGTCCCGATCTCAATACGACTTGACTACGATCTACCACAATCTACCTACGACTTCACGCCGACTAAGCCCATGCCTACCTTTCCGATTTAGCTACGACCTGCCCCGACTCACCGCGACTTGAGTAGACTGAGCCCCGACTTACTACGACATACCACGATTTAACAATGACTTCCGCCGACATAACTTGTGTTGCAAATTGATATAAGATAATCATTCTTTTATATTATCAGTCTTTTTGGAGCCTGTTTTGGAGCTCCTTTCTCTTTTTAATGGCATGGTGAAATTAAACTGGTCAACTACTAGACATAATGAAATACTTGCTTAAGTCAAGGCTTAGTCGGGGCTAAGTCGGGCAGATCGTAGCTCTGTCTTCATCAGCTATAGTTAGGTCGGCGTCGATCGGGAAGGTCCAGGCGACCCGTGGTAAAGTCAGGGCTTAGTCTTGGTGAATCGGGACTAAGTCGGGGTGATTCGTAGCTCAGTCGCGAGGGTCTGTTCTCGATGAGCCTCAACTGAGCTACGATTTACCCTTGCTTAGATCCGACCTCCCCGACCTCGCTCCGACTTAAATAAGTCGGGGTTGAGCCCTAAAAAGTATTAATCCCCAGTCACAAAGTGCCCGACTTGTGAAGTCGGTGTGAATCGGGGCTCTGTCGAGCGAGTCGTACCTTGGTCAGGGCGAGTCGGCGTAGGTCAAAGCTAAGTCGAGAAGATCGGGGAGACACCCCGACAAATGTATATATGTGCTTTGTCAGAGCTCAGTTCCGACTTATTTAGGTAGGGGCTTGGTTGCAGCAAGGTGAGAACAACGTCGTCGTAAATCGTAGCTCAGTCGGGGATAATCGGGAACAGACCTTCTTCGTGACTGAACTAGGATGACAAATATGGAAAATGACTATATCCCTCTATACAGCACGAAATCGATAATTCAGAAAAGCATTCACCCCGACTTAGGCCCGACTCACTAAGACTAAGCCCTGACTTTACCACGAGTCGCCCCCACCTTCTTTATTAACACCAATTTAACTACATGTACTGTCCTATGGCATATATACGACTGATGAAGACGATCTGCTCGACTTAGCCCTGACTTGAGCAAATATTACTGATACTTTAAAAGAATCGTATATCTACCAAGGGCGTAGGAGAAGGGGGAAGTGGGGGCACATGCCCCACTTTGAAAAGTGGGGGCACAACTATGTTTGTCCCCCCCCCCCCCCCCCCCCCCCACTTTTCAATCACAACATTTTATGATGCATTAACATTGTTAAAATAGCAACATGTAGTACTATGAATATACAATTTTTCGGTCAATTTTCAAATTTTTTCTTTGGCTCGCTACCGCTCGCCAATTCTTTATAGGCTTTCTGAGTAATTTAGCTATTCTGATCCATCCTTTATACATATTAGTTTATCAATGTACATGAAGACATTTATCTCAAACTACATTTTTTGTATATAGAATATTATTACATATCATGTTAATGAAAGAGGGTATAAAATGTGAAGTCAATATTTTGCTAAAAAAAAATTCCTGGCTCGCTACCGCTCGCCAGACATTTATTCATGTACATAAAATTAGTATGGGATGTATCACTGGGTTGGGTGCAACCCTCCCCCCCCCCCCCTAGATCCTCCAAAACCGGCCTAACTTTGTAGCATTTTTGCGCTCTTTCAGATTAAAATTTGTCTCATGGAAATTTCCATTGCAAAAGTGGTGTTTTGCGGGAAAAACATGTTATTTTAGTCAAAAATCACTGAAATTCGGAAAAAAAATTATAACTTTTATATGGTTGATGTTTTTAAAAATTGAAAAGTGTGAATATATAGTATTTTTGATGTTCTTTCGGATGAAATAAGTTGCAAGCTCCAATTCCTATTTTTACTGTGTGTATTTGGGGTAAAAAAGTCGAATTTTTGCCAAAATTCACAGAAATTTGAGGAAATATTAATTTATTCCTGCTTCTCAGCTCCTCAATATTGCATATGATCGTTCAATGATGATTTAAAAAAACATCTTTAAAGTCTCCTCTTTCAAATGAAAGATAATGACTATATCCCAGTATACAGCACAAAATCGATCATTCAGAAAATCAGAAACCGAAGGCATACAAAATCAGGATAAAACAGGAACCAAAGCAAACAAACAAAAACCTCTAACATATGAAAAGAAGCGAACTCCCGATATGGGAGTGAGACCAGGTTCCCAGGAAGAGTAAGCATCTCCTGCTTCCTTCAAGTGGTTCTAGATATGATGTCTAATATGTATGAAAATGCCCCCTTCCTTTTTTGCATAAAAAAAATAATCAGGAAAAATCCGGAAAAAACAAGAGGCCCAAGGGGGCCACAATGCTCACCTTAGTTTCACTCAAAGGAATGATAGTGGACAATTTGTTAGAGGACCTTGAATACTTGCTTCCAGTAAGGTTTCGTAAAATTCTGTGTAGTAGTTTCAGAGAAGATGTCAAAAATGTGTCATCCAATCAGAGCCCTGAGCCGCAATAATTTTTGACCGGTCGGCATGTAAAAACGCGAACTTGGTAGAGGACCTTGAGCACTTGCTTCCTGTAAGGTTGCATGAAATTCTGTGTAGCAGTTGCAGATGAGATGTCGAAAATGTGTCAGCCAATCAGAGTCCTCGGTGGCCATATTTGTAGAACGATCGGCATGAAAATTACAAACTTGGTAGAGGACCTTAAGTACTTGCTTCCTGTATTGTTTTATGAAATTCCGTGCAGCGGTTGCAGAGGAGATGTCGAAAATGTGTCAGCCAATCAAAGCCCTCAGCGGCAATATTTGTTGACCGATCGGCACGAAAAACACGACTTGGAAGAGGACATTGAGTTTTTGATTCCTTTAAGTTTTCTTGAAATTCCGTGCAGCGGTTAAAGAGGAGATGTCGAAAATGTTAAAAGTTTACGACGGACGGACGCCGGACGGACGGACGGACGGACGGTGGACGGTGCGCTATGACAATAGCTCAAGTTCGCTCAGGTGAGCTGAAAACGTTCAAACAAAATTAAGGTAAAACCATTAAATGATTAAAAATGATAAATAAGCAGTAAATGAAGTAAATGAGTACACATAACCACATATTTATAGAGTCATTCAAAGACAACGTTCGAACAAATATAGATAATCACAGATTACGAAGCTCACCTCGTGGCAGCCAAATTTAATTCAATCATATTTCTAAGTACATGTATATTGGCTTTGAAAGGCAAAATCATTCACGTGGAAAGAGTCATTTTATGAAAGTTTGATCAAAGAATTACCCAAGATGCTAGTTTGGTACATGTGGCGCTTATACTTTGCTCAATATTGGCTTTTAAAGGCAAAATCACTCAAGCGGAAAAAGTAGGTCAAGGTCATTTTATGAAAGTTTGATCAAAGATACATCCAATATGCAAGTTTGGTACATGTAGCACTTGTACTTTGCTCAATATTGGGTTTTAAAGGCAAAATCACTCAAGCGGAAAAAGTAGGTCAAGGTCATTTGATGAAAGTTTGATCAAAGAAACATCCAATATTCAAGTCTGAAACATGTAGCACTTATACTTTGCTCAATATTGGCTTTTATAGGCAAAATCACTCAAGCGGAAAAAGTAGGTCAAGGTCATTTGATGAAAGTTTGATCAAAGATACATCAAATATGCAAGTTTGGAACATGTAGCACTTATACTTTGATCAATATTGGCTTTTAAAGGCAAAATCACTCAAGCGGAAAAAGTAGGTCAAGGTCATTTTATGAAATTTTGATCAAAGATACATCCAATATGCAAGTTTGGTACATGTAGCACTTACAATTTGCTCAATATTGGGTTTTAAAGGCAAAATCACTCAAGTGGAAAAAGTAGGTCAAGGTCATTTTTTGAAAGTTTGATCAAAGATACATCCAATATTCAAGTTTGGAACATGTAGCACTTATACTTTGCTCAATATAGGCTTTCAAAGGCAAAATCACTCAAGTGGAAAATGTAGGTCAGATGCTGCATCCGATGCATGGGTCCATCTCGGCATCCAAAGATGAATCACTTGTGCAAGTTTGGTTACTGTAGCATTAGTACCTTGTCAGATACTGAGCTACCCAAACTTCTTAACCAAGTCATTCAAGCGAAAAATGTAGGTCAGATGCTGCACATGATGCATGGGTCCATCTCGGCATCCAAAGATGAATCACTTGTGCAAGTTTGGTTACTGTAGCATCAGTACTTTGTCAGATACTGAGCTACACCAAACTTCTTAACCAAGCCACCCTGAGCTACCCCAAACTTCTTAACCAAGTCACTAAAGCGGAAAATGTAGGTCAGATGCAGCATCCGATGTATGGGTTCACCTCAGCATCCAAAGATGAATCACTTGTGCAAGTTTGGTTACTGTGGCATCAGTACTTTGCCAAATACTGAGCTACCCCAAACTTCTTAACCGAACGCACACGCGGACGCGCGGGGGTATAGCATAACCTCACTCCACTTCGTCGAGGTGAGCTAAAAATGAGCATTTCTAGCAAAGTCGAAAAAGACGTCAAAAACGCGTCAAAAACTTTTCACGCTTAACAAAGAAAAAACATATTGTGGTCTTATGCATAATAAAACTAACTCAACATAATTAGGCTAGTTTACAGAAATTTTGACGAATTTATATAAAGGATCATTTTCCAAATGATCTAAATTCACACCACTAAATGCAATCATTCGACATTGATAATGTTGAGCGTGATTTCTCCATTTTGACATAAGATTATATTATTTGAAGTTAAAAAAAGTTGATACACCATTTTTTAAACCATAAATTTGAATATCCGAATATCTTTGAAAATAAGAGGCCCATGAATATACCCGTTAATTAAGAATACTGGAAATTTCACAGCAAATGTCATTTATACCTGTTTATTTCTTATAATTAGCCCTATGAAAGCACAGGGAAATCAAAGATGACAAAGCTTACACTTGAGGTTGCACCAATTAAACACGAAGTCGGTTAAACGCGGTTTAAAATAACACGGTTCGATTCCAGAATTTCCACCTGAAAATTATTATAATAAATTCAAATTCTGTATGAAAAATACATACACAAAAGCATTCATTTATAAAATTCTACTAGAATACCACTAAAAGTATACATTACCTCTGGGGGGAAATTTGGGGAAAAACTAACTTGATTGAAATTGTTGAAGTGTCAAAACATGTACCAAAATGAAATATGAATCATTCAGATAATTTAAAAGTGCATAATAAGCTCAAAACATAGGGTAATCAAACATTACATAGCTCGCCTATAGAGGTTTTTTGTCAAAAACCAGATTAAAGTTTTTGAAATGTAGGTCAAAGTCCAAGGTTAAGGTCACTAGGTCAAAGGTCAAATGAAAGGTCTCGTCACAAGTGAAATATCAAAGCCCTACCCCTTATAGTTCAAGAGATATAGCCCAGGTTAAAGTTTTGTCTACGGACTACGACAACGACAACGACGACGACGACGACGACGCCGACGGTATGGCATTAGTTCTCCGACTTTTTCGTCCCGGCGAGCTAAAATGGGAAAAAGAAAGAGAAATTGTTTGTTCTGACGGGATTTGAACCCATGGCAATACCCTTGGGTCCCTTTGGCTTGAAAAACATAGTATACCTAGTATATAGAATTTTGTACAAACACATTAAAAACTAATAAAGTAGATATTTTAACAAAATTCTTTCACAATAACATATCTAACAATAAACATCAAAAAAGTACTTGAGCACTTTCATTGGAGAAGTTGAAAATGTTAAAAATGACCACCTCCCTCCCCTTTGCAAACTCTTATGAAATCAAGAAAACACTTTTCAGCAAAATTCATATTCCACTAGTTTATTATGGCTAAAATGAACTAAATTAGGACTGTCACAGCAAACTTTGCAAAGAGAAAAAAAAATGCATCCATGCATCCGTTCTGGAAAAGAAGATTTTTAAGCGGAACACCCTCTGGGACGTATTTGACCCCGTCCTGGATCCATCTCTGAAGGGATCGGGTCTAAATAAACAAACTTGATAGAGGACCTTTAGTTCTTCATACATAAAAAATTTCATCAAAATCTTCCGAGCGGTTTCAGAGGAGATGTCGAAAATCTGAAAAGTTGACGGACCGTCGAGGGATAAACTGACAGGCAGACGGACGGATGGACGGACGACGGACAAACGGCTACGACAATAGCTGCCTTTGGATCCGGTGAGCTAAAAAGGTGCCGATATTCAAACGATTAGCTGCATGTTGTAGCGCACTCATGTGATACATTCAGATGTATAGTGAATCTGTATAAATAATAATTTCCGAATTATACCGTTATCTTGTGTATCCGAGAACAAAAAGAACTATTTCAGAGGTAAATTTTACAAGAAAAAAATTATAGCATCTATCATCGTTTTATGAAACTCCGTTAGATAAATCCGCGCGAGAACATGTCAATAACATGAATGACCAAACTGAATGTTCACTATTCCTGTGTCTTTTAATAATTTTGTGTTAAAATAGTTTTACATTTTGTGACGTTCTCTGTTTTCCTCTGCATAAGACTATTTTCCACGTCACAGTTCTTGAAACTTAGAAAAGACAAGAAAAAGTTAGCATTTTCACGCCTTTTTTGTTTATGTACTTCTTTGATGTTTATTTATAATTCTAAAATTTGTCGGAAAAGGGAATCACTGTTCTATACAGTTCAAATAGGATGTTTGTGAAAAAGTAATGCACCTACCAACAGCATACAGAATAAACACATGGATAAAAAAATGTTGATCCATCCTTATAGGCATTGCATTTTCGATAAGCAATTCTAGCTGCGTTACTCCTATTTCCTCAAACACTGATTTTTTTTCTCGAAAAGATATCTTTCAAACTAATAAGTTATCTCAATACCATATGATGCCAAGTATTCAGACTTCTACACATTTTATAGGCATTCCATTTAAAGTAATCAATAAAAGGGATGTCCCTGAGTTAATATATATTATACAGGAAACATATAAATGGACTGAGATTTGAGCATAATTATGATCAATATAAACTAATATGTCAAAATTCATTTTGCAAACAATCATACAGAATGCAGATGCCTTTTAACGTTTTTTCCTAAAAATGACGACTTTACAAGAAATCAAACATATTTCATCGTGTTTGTCCCATTGTTTCTATACCTTTTACGTAAGTTCAGCTCTATCAAAGTTAATTATATTTTGCAATATGCCATATGAATGTGATAAAAGGAACATTTAAACCAAATATTGGATACTGTTTTACATTTGTATAGATAGCTTTTAAACATCTATTGTAAATCAAGCTACCTTTGTTCATCTTCTCAACTAGCAATTTTCATCAATTTGGAGTAAAACAACAGAACATCCTTAAAGAAAAAGAAAATGTGCATAATTAAGTGCAAAAGAAATGAAAGTGATTGATAAAAAATACACAATAGACCGTTTTTATCACATTACTATGACTACGGAATCGATCATTTTAATTAGAATTTCTTTTAGAAATCAAACCCAGTCTTCAATAATATAGTAATATGATAAATGTACAATCTACTCTAAAAGTAGTAAATACCACATTTCGATACTGAAAACCAATAAGGTCTCATAGAATAACCTAATTTTGCAAGTTTAGATAATGAACTGCTCTATATCTGCTCCAATTCTTCATGATATTTATATATATAATCGAATGAAGCCCTATATCTGCTCCAATTCTTCATGATATTTATATATATAATCGAATGAAGCCCGGGCGCGTAGCCAGGCGCACGCAAGTACGCAGGTACTTCCACGTCGTTGTACAAAAACGAAAAGAAAGTGTACAAAAAGTCATTCTAAAGAACAAAACTACCCTGTAGATGTGTAAAATCCAAAACCTTAGACAGTGCATGTTTTGTAGTTATTGTTTTCATTTTCGTGCGTGAATATCGACGACGGGTGCGACTAGCAAAACAGGGTATGTTTACTCCTCCCTGGCACCTTGTCCCACATCTAGCTTGATGAGGGTCCGTCGATGCTCAATTTGGTGCTCTATTGTGAGTGTTGTTGAGATTATTGTCAGGATCTTCTTTATCTCATCTGTGTCACGCTTATGCCCTTTATGGGGTGGAGCTTGTAAAAAAATTCCCCGCGAGGAATTTGACAGGTGTTTTGAATGTTTTCCCCTGACATGGTCGCCATAGCATTTTATATAAACACATAACCTTAGACAGTGCATGTTTCCTAGATATCATTTCCATTTCGTGCGTGAACATCGACGGCGGGCGCGGCTAGCCAGACAGGGGATGCTTGCTCCTCCCGGACACCTGATCCCAACTCTAGCTTGCTGGGAGTCCGTCAATACTCAATTTGGTGCTCTATTGTGAGTGCTGTTGAAATTGTCGTTATTATCTTTTTTGTCATATTTGTGTCACACTTATGCCCTTTACCCAGTGGAGCACGTAAAATTTTCATGAGAGGGGTTTGACAGTGAGTGTTTTGAATGTTTTTTCCCTGACATGGTCGCCATAGCCCTCTCTACATAGACATTACCTCAGACAGTGCATGTTTTGAAGTTTTTGTTTTCATTTTCGTGCGTGAACATCGACGGCGGGTGCGGATAGCCAGACAGGGGATGCTTATTCATCCCGGGTACCTGATCCCATCATTACCATCCTGGGGATCCGTCGATACTCAATTTGGTGCTCTATTGTGAGCGCTGTTGAGATTGTCGTCAGGACCTTCTTATCTCATTGGGAGCTTCGACCCCTTTTCCCCCTTCAAGGACTTCTCCCTTAGCATAAGGGATCTCAAGGTGGTCCCAAAACATCCTGACAGAAAGTGTTTCCAATTGAAAAGTACTCTGGCTACGCACCTGAAGCCGATTTTGTTCAATTCTTGCTAGCTTACGATAAAAGCGGTACTAATTACGATATTATTGTTAATGATATTTCATAATATGCCATAAACAGTTATAATAACTGTGGAAGGTCACCGCAGCGTCGTATTTGAAATTTGGCTACGGATGATTTTTAAAACAAGGAACAGATGAAGCCTAGCTTCATAATGTGAGTTTTATTATTAAAATAAACGATTATCTATATTTGGAAGATATGTTTAGCCTGTTATCATGATAATAGTCCATTGTTTACCTCATGGCCGCAGTAAAACAAGGTGTGTTTTTTTCTCTCAAAAACGTTTTGAGAAAAAAATAGAAAAGGAAATCGTAACCGTTGTTAAATATGTTCGAAACAAATGTCTCAATAAAGTAAATGTATAGATTGGGTTTATTTATGTCAAGAAAGATTATGTTTTGCATTTATGTTGTCTTGTGTATCTTATTCAAGTCAGCCCTCTTAAAAGGATATTGGATGATGTATTTACATGTCAATCTGGGCTCGGCACCATAAACTAAGAATTGACTTAAGTCAAATTTTCAAAATACGATTTCTGACAAATCAGTGAAAATTTGAAATATTCAGTTCATCCATTCAATTCTACGTAGAAAATAATTCGAAGGCATCACTAATAGAATAGCGAGACAAAAGAAGATTGAAATTTAGACTTAAGTCAATTCTTAGGCCGGGCCCTGGTTGCATTTGAGTTTTTGTCACGCAACCATTTACATATTTGTTACATGACCGACACTTCCTCTCCGGCTTACATGACAACAGCCAGACTATGACAAAACCTATAGTTACAAAACTTGTTTATTATACGTTCTCACATATTTTCAGATGCGGTGTTCAGAGCGCAATGATTGACAACGAGGGAAAAGATGAGTGAGATTTATAAATCTAATTTGGTTGAATTATTCAAATCGGATTAGGTTTCAGAATTTTCATTTGATAGAAATAAAGAATTGTGATAAGTGTGATTGATCCCTTCCTCAAATAAATCCTGAATCATGTAACATCCACGAACTCAACAAAAGGTTTCAGATTTATCAAGGCCCCAACTTAAGCCTAGAATACTAAAACAAGTGTTCACTCGTCCCAATGTTTGCCTAATATTTTCATAATCGTATAATCCATAGACCAAATCCGTTCCTTTGAGTGCATTGAGCCCATCTCTCTCTCTCTCTCTCTCTCTCTCTCTCTCTCTCTCTCTCTCTCTTCGTACCTCAGCATGGATGGTAAAATAGTCCACCCTTCAAAATCGTTTTCAGATGACATCGAATTCGCATGAAGAAATAAATAACAGGAAACAAACATTTTATGAATGTGAAAACACCATGTGCACTTCTTTGTTGAAACAGTATACACATTCTGAATAAAAAAATAAGTAATCACAGATTACAAAGCTCACCTCGCGGCAACATGATATCATTGGCAGCAAAATTCAATTTTAACATCTTTTAAAGTAAGCAATCAAGTAAAAGACAGTCATCTGGTCAGTTTGTAAATATATATTCTGCATAACGGCTTGCATTCAAGTGGGTCAAGGTCATCATATGGAAGTTTGCAGCACTTATGTTTTGCTCAGCATTGAGTTTAAAAAGACAAATCACTCCGGTTAGGTCATTTTATGGAAGATGGGCCGATATGCAAGTTTGTTTATGAAGCAGTAATATTTTGACCAATCTGGCTTTTAAAAGCATAATCGCTCAACAAGATAATAAGTCAAGGTAATTGTATGGAAGGTTGATAAAAGATACATCCGTTGTGCAGCCCCCCCCCCCAAACTTCCTCTCTCAAAATCATGGTTAAAATGGCCGTGAAATAAAGAAAAAGAAAAAAAATTCCCTTTTCCTTACTTCACTGCCATATTGTAGATGAGTACTTTGTCGAACACTGAGCTACCCCAAACGTCTTCACCGAGTCACACTCATCTACCCCAAATTCTTCACCAAATCACTCAATTGGAAAATATAGGTCAGATGCAGCATGGATTCACCTCAGCATCCCAAGATGAATCACTTGTTCAAGTTTGGTTGCTGTAGCACCAATACTTTTTCAAACACTGAGCTACCCCAAACGTCTTCACCGAGTCACACTCATCTACCCCAAATTCTTCACCAAATCACTCAATTGGAAAATATAGGCCAGATGCAGTATGGATTCACCTCAGCTCCCAAGATGAATCACTTGTTCAAGTTTGGTTGCTGTAGCATCAATACTTTGTCAAACACTGAGCTAACCCAAACGTCTTCACCGAGTCACACTCATCTACCCCAAATTCTTGACCAAATCACTCAATTGAAAAATATAGGTCAGATGCAGCATGGATTCACCTCAGAATCCCAAGATGAATCACTTGTTCAAGTTTGGTTGCTGTAGCACCAATACTTTTTCAAACACTGAGCTACCCCAAACGTCTTCACCGAGTCACACTCATCTACCCCAAATTCTTCACCAAATCACTCAATTGGAAAATATAGGCCAGATGCAGTATGGATTCACCTCAGCTCCCAAGATGAATCACTTGTTCAAGTTTGGCTGATGTAGCATCAATACTTTGTCAAACACTGAGCTAACCCAAACGTCTTCACCGAGTCACACTCATCTACCCCAAATTCTTGACCAAATCACTCAATTGAAAAATATAGGTCAGATGCAGCATGGATTCACCTCAGCATCCCAAGTTGAATCACTTGTACAAGTTTGGTTGTTGTAGCATCAATACTTTGTCAAACACTGAGCTATCCCATTCGTCTTAACCGAGTCACACTCAGCCACCCCAAATTCTTAAACAAGTCACTCAAGTGGAAAATATAGGTAAGATGCAGCATCAGATGTATGGGTTCACCTCAACATTCCATGATGAGTCACTTGTGCAAGTGCGGTTGCTGTAGCATCAGACCTTTATTCAATACTGAGCTACCCCAATTATTCTTACTGGAAACAAGAGTCCCAGGGGGCACAACGCTCACCTGATACCCATGCACGCTCTAATTGACATACTGACATTGAATACTGATAGTGCCAATACCAGGATTTTAGCCCACAACCATTCTAAAAAGATTTTTGCCGGATACAGACAATTTTTTTAGACAACCTTTAAAAGTACAAACAAGAAGAAATAGTCACATTTCAAAACAATAACTTTTTAACTGATTTGAAAAGATGGATTTATGCGATCCAAAGTCATATGCCCAGCTAGTATAGTTCGATTATGCAACATCAAAAATAAAATCATTTTGTAAAATTCCACATTAATGTGCAACAGAAAAAGAATAAAACAATAAAATGATTTCATAAATTAAGTTTATTTAAAATTGAACACCAAACCTTTCATTATTAATACCTAGCATGCCAGAAAATAATAAAGCCTGTGTTTGTGAAACACAAATGCCCCCCGGTGGCATCTTTGTTGGTATAAACACCATTTTCTGTTAAGTATGTGAGAGGTCAGGGTCAGAGTAATGTTGGTATCAATGGAAAGATCTTGTCACAAGGAATACACATATACAATATGAAAGCCCTATCACTAACCATTCAAAAGTTATGCCCAATGTTGAAGTTTTTGAAAAGTAGTTCAAATGTCAAGGTCAAGGTCACGAGGTCAAAAATTTTGGTATCAATGGAAAGGTATTGTCACAAGGAACACACATGTGAAATATGAAAGCTCTATCACCTTCCATTCAAAAGTAATGCCCAATGTAAAGTTTTTCGGACAAACAGACAGATGGACATGCCAAAAACTATATGCCTCCACATCTTTGATTCCGGAAGCATAAAAAACAAAGATTTTTCGGTTTTGCCTTTATTGATATTAAATTATACTGAAATCTATGAATGAGACCTTTTGAATAGTAATGATTTCATCTTAATACATGTAACGTACAGTCAAAATCGTGTTAATCCAATTAACACAGACAAGTTGTTAGCGGACAATATTTATTCAAGTGAGTTGTGCAGGAATTGGGCCAATTTATTTTCCAAAAAGCAGTGTACGGTGTATAAAACCTCATGACCCAGTGAAGCCACTTGGACAAATTATTTTCGGTAAATATGCTGAAATGCGGCGCTTGGAAATGTATTTTTAGCATATTGAATCAATAGTCGTGATAAATTTAACTTCGAACTTGATCTTGTCTTTTATACAATCTACAGATCGGTTTGAAAATTTGCAAAGATTCGGAACATTTTCGATGAGGAAGCAGAGTTCCTGTAAAGAAAGTGAAATTTGCGAAAAAAGGACATGCATGATCCCCCGCCCCTTTTTTTTCTTTACATTTTTATGCGTGCCAAAGATTCGCAAGCGAAAAAGACCAATTTTACAGACTTCCGGGCATTTCAAGTCAGTCAAAATTTTTAGTGTGCACCTTTTTATTTCCTGTAGTTACCCCTACTAAAGGGGCATGGAGGTATTTTTACATAAGAAAAAAATTCATAAAAAATAAAAAAAAAATTTAAGCATTTAATACATATCAAAGCATTAAGTAAGTTAAATATGATAAACATGCAGTAAATGAGTGTGTAAAATCATACACTTATTGAGTTATTTAAAGACATAGTGCAAAATTGTGCATTTCTGACTAGGTCCGAAAAGACGTCAAAAGCGCGTCAAAAATTTGACTTCGGAGTGGAACCAAAAATAACAACACTTCTTAAGACATTTCTCTAGATCATCCTGATGCTTTCGGTTTGTCGATACATGCTTCGGTTCTGAAGAAGTTTGTCAAAGGAGGGTATCCTCGTGACCTACTTTTGGCTGTGGTGGCGCCACCTGTTGACGGATCCGGACGAAAATCAACAACACTTGTAGGGGACTATGAGTACTTCATACCGACCAAGTTTCATCAAAATCCCTTCAACCGTTCCTGAGAAGAAATCGAAAATGTGAAAAGTTTACGACGGACGACGGACGGCACGCTATGACAATAGCTCACTTGAGCTTTGCTCAGGTGAGCTAAAAAGGGAAGGAGGTTTTCCAGTTTCAAAAGTATTAAATGGGATGAAATGCACGTTGTCATAACATTGTCTAATGCTTGCATTTGTATAGATAATTTATTGTTCCTTTTTTAATCAAAATGTTCAACATTGCAATAGAAAAGTTTTCTAAAGTGTTTGGACGATTACGATTTTTTCAGTAAATTGCATGCTTTCCAAATTCTTGCTCAGGTATAGAGTTGGAACCCTTCCGCATCATTGCTGACATATATCTACATGTATTCCGATATGAAGCCGAGCGTATTCAATTCTTGCATTCTTTCGGAAAGAAGTACTTGACTTTCAATTCAAATTTACATGCAACGACATTGATGACGTGCCTCCAAATGTTAATTTAAATTTTACAGATTGCCCAAGCACAATACATATTAGGCCAGACCAATGTTTTTCTCTGTTAAGCGGGTAGCTTTTGCGGGGGTCAAGTACAAAAAAAAATCCTGAAATCATTTACCATTAAGGAATTGAAATTTCTTGTATCATCAAAGATCCCTTAGGCGTTTGTGTTTTACATTTACAAAGAATCAATTAGAAAAGCTTTAATTTGACACTGAAGACTAATTAGAAAACGAGTCAGCTTTATTAATAATTACGAATGATGGATTGAAACATTCACCGGTAATGGAAAAATTAGAATTACCAAAATGAGTTAAGGAGCACGTGGATATGAAGGCAAATATGTCTTTATATCATTTATAAGCAACTAATTTACTTCTTTGATGTCTACTAACGATGTTACTGCAATTTGCTTTCATTTTAACATTAAAGAAGTGCCTATCAGTTATTCATGTCTCAAAGTCGAAAAGGCAAGGCAAAATTATTAGAATTCTCATATGAACGGTTGCAAACCTCATGTTTCACTGAATACAACTTGATGTCTTGCGAGCTTATGTTGTTTCTTTGAGTAATTGTAGTTTTTCATTTTAAATCAACTTCATTATGTTATAGAATGATTTTTTTTATTTCTTTCTTATTTACATTATTCCTCTACGAAAAAAAAAATCGATAGATAATTCAACTGAAATATCTTATGCAATTTTATAAAAAATATGTAGAATGATTTGCTATCGACTATTCTTATTTCAAAACAAGCATATTCAGAAATAATGAAGTTAAATCAAACACTGATGTCTACATAATAACTAGTAAAGATGAATCAAGTACCAAAGTACCCCGATAGTTTATAACCTCTAAGTGAGTTGACTGTATTCTAAGTGGAAATGAATGGACTGTTTTAAAGTTAAACAAATAAACGCAGTGTTGGGCATTGAATAGTGGTATCAATAAATCGTACTTTATAGATGAATTTGTAATGTATTTCCTCGGTAAGAATTGGTTATATAGAATAGGACTTACGCATCATTATTTGAAAATCAGATTCAAATTAGGAAATTGTAAGGTGTCGTTAATGATACTTTTATATCTAAAAGCTCCTAAAATTTCAGTTGTCGGTTCCCCCATTGTTCTCAAGTGAAATAATATCCGACATATTATTATCCAAATATGAAGTTCTATTCTTATGACACTGTCCTATTTATTGGACAAGAAGTGGAAAAAGAACAGTAAAAGGGCACATGGAACAAAGAACTGTAAAAGGGCGCATATAAAAATATAAATCAGTAGCACTTGCTAGCTAACTGATCTGTTGTATCAAACGAACACAAAAAATGACAAGGTATAGATTGATGGCTCAAAGTCTTTAAAAAATTTAGTTTTAACTTAGCATTCCAACGAGAAAGACAAGATTTTCAACTTAAGATATCTTTCGAAAACATTCCGTTAATTTCAATTATAGTAATCTCTTAGCTCTATGTGACATGTTTTAAAAATGCTCAGTTCAGTAAAGGTCTGCTTTTTGTCTTTGATATAAGAACTTAAGTAGCTGTCTTTGTAAGAATCATGCAGTGAGTGGCACATTGAGGATTTTAGATTTTGATGAAACTGCTCATACCTGATGTTCATAATGAAATATATATGTAATTTTAATATAACTTTCCTGGAACCACGGTTGCTAAGGAATATCAAAGATTTAATTTTCCTTAGCAACGGCATGCACCATACTGAAGAAAACTGGTAAATATGTGTCTAGGAATAGCAAAATAATTTATAAGCTAAAACATTCCAGAGTTTCACATTTTACTGAGACATTGACAAAGATTGCCTTTACACATATCAATAGTGTTTTGGACAAATAAATGTTATTCGGAAATTTTATAATACTCTAAAAATTGCTGGTTTCTCATTTTTTCAGAAATTTGTGAATTTGTGGATTTTCGACATTTTCATATCTCTTTTAATAGACTTATCTAAAACATTGCACAAAGTGACATATACCACCTCTAACATTGATCATTGATGTTTAGAACAGAAACATAAAATGAGTCGGAAAAACATATTTGACTTGTTGCTAGGCAACCGAATTCCCATCCTGTAACGACATGCACTATTTTTGTAAACAAATAAGTCATCGTTATTTACAGATCCTGGTTCAATATAAATTATGTTTAAGACTGCAGAATGCCCTCAAATGCCTTTAAACATGTCAATGTTAGTGTAAAATAGAATATTATAGAATTAAACATTTTTAAAATGCCAAAAAAATGTCAAAATTGCCAAAAAAATCTTTTCCCTACCTTTCCGAATTTCCAAATTTTCAAATTAATTCATAAATGTTATTGGAAGCATTGCACAAAATGATACACCATAAACTGAACAACTGACCATTTAAGTTCATAGGAAAAATTTAAAACTAAAATAAATACTTAGTGTGTATACTTGGTTGCTAGGCAACTTATCACTATATCATAACAATACAAGCTTTAAAAATAAAACATCAAAGATTTTCTTTTAATGTATTAATTTCAGTTTTTGATAAATAGATAATGTTCAGCATCTATTGGTTATTTTTAGATACAACTAATACAGCAATAAACTATTCTATATAAGTTGAAATAGTTGTAAATGCTAACTTTTCCTTTTTAGCTCGCTGGGACGAAAAAGTCCCGAGAGCTAATGCCATACCCTCGGCGTCGTTGTCGTCGTGTAACTTTAACCTGGGCTATATCTCTTGAACTATAAGGGGTAGGGCTTTGATATTTCACATGTAGATACCTTGTGACAAGACCTTTCATTTAAGACCATGACCTTTGACCTAGTGACCTTGACCTACTTTTCAAAAACTTTAACCTGGTTTCTGACAAAAACCTGTATAGGTGAGCTATGTAATCTTTGATTACCCAATGTTTTGTATTTATATTTGAATATTTATGAACTACATGTATTTGCAAAACATTTATAAAGAGATATCAAACAGGATATTGCATTTGATCAAATATATCCTTTTGGACAACTGATCAATGTTGTTAAGGAAAAATAGCTGTATATAAGCAATAAAGAAAGTACATATAAAGGTTGCTAAGCAACTGTACAACAATTCTTCTTAATTCATCAATGAGTTTATATAACAGAATATATAACAATAAAGAACATTTATTTCTTGGAAAAATAAGACAATGAAACTGAAAATGCAAGGGTGAGATCACAATATAATAATTTGTACCCATGAGTTCCATTAAAAATGTTGTCAAACTTAATTAGATGTATAGGAAAGAAGTCAAAGTCATAGTTAAACGATGAACTGATCCCAATTCACATTTTGAAACACTAAGTCCATTGAAAGCAACAGAGTGCAATATTGATATCTCCTCCAAAGTTTCAATGTGAGATTCTACATAGTTTTGACACACTTTAGTCTACTTCAAAATCATATCATCAAGGATAATCCTCAAGGTTAACTACAGTACCAGAACCATGTTCTACCGCTATTGCAAGTTTAAAAGTGAAATGTCATAGAGTAATGACGTAAGTCCAGTTCAAAATAAAACTGTCAGGGGCAAAATCAAGTCCAGTTATCATGTTCTACCTGCATGTACAATTTTAATGTGATATCTAATATAAAGTCTTGAAATCAGGCCCACTTACTTAAATCTATCTCCATGCAAAGTTTAAATGTGATATATGATATACTATTGGTACCCTACTATGGTAAAGTCAAATTCAAAATTGTATCTTCAAGGTCAAGGTCAAATGGCAAAGTCAATGTCAATACCTGAAATAAAGTCAACTCATTATGTCTTACCTCTATGCAAAGTTTGAATGTAAAATTACATATTGTACAATAGAGATTAAATCATTTTTCAAGGTCATGGTCAAGATCAAACCTCAAGGTCAAAAACAATACCTGGCCTAAGATCATCTCACTCTGCTTTATCTTAATACCAAGTTCAATATTGTTCTCTTTATAGTTCTTCCACAGCTATTAAACTACACAAAAAATTACATTTTTCAAGGTCAAAGTCAAACCTCTACAGTTATATTTTAATCCCAATCTACATTGTTTTAATTGTAACAAAAGTGTGTTGAAAAAAAGTTGTGTAAAAGGTATGTGTCCATCATAGGAGCTCAAACTGTGAATCTTCTAATGAGTTGCGTGTATCTTTTGAATCTTCCTTACAAGTATTCTGTGCATCTTCCGAGCAAGTAGTTAGTTACTCTTCCATACAGTGCCTATTCAAAGAATCCTGCAACAAACAGATTGAATTAATATTGTCTGGTAAATAAAAAAAAATGTGTTTGTGAAACACGAATGCCCCCGTTGGCATCTTTGTCGGTAAAACAACTGTAAAGTAGTTAAAATTTTTAGGTCAAGGTCACAAGGTCAAATTTGGTATCCATGGAAAGGTCTTTCCACAAGAAAGTCATATGTGAAATATGAAAGCCCTATCACTTACCATTTAAAAGTAATGGCTAAAGTTTAGATTTTCAAAAGTAGGTCAAATCCCAAGGTCAAGGTCATAAGGTCAAAAATTTTGATATTCATGTAAAGGTCTTGTCACAAGGAATACTCATGTGAAATATTAAAGCCTTATCACTTACCATTTAAAAGTTATGGCCAAGGTTAAAGTTTTTCAAAAGTAGGTCAAACTCCAAGGTCAAGGTCACAAGGTCAAGGCCATAAGGTCAAAAATTTTGATATCCATGGAAAGGTCTTGTCACAAGGAATACTCATGTGAAATATTAAAGCCGAAATATTAAATACTTACTGTTTAAAAGTTATGGCCAAGGTTAAAATTTTTCAAAAGTAGGTCAAACTCCAAGGTCAAGGTCACAAGGTAAAAAATTGTAGTATCCGTGGAAAGGTCTTGTCACAAGGAATACACATGTGAAATATTAAAGCCCTATTATTTACCATTCAAAGGTTATGGCCAAGATTAAAGTTTTTGCGGACAAACAGAGAAAACAGACAGACAGACGGACGGACAGACCAAAAACTATATGTCCCCGAATCTTTGATTACAGAGGCATAAAAAATTGAACTATGACAATGTCTGCAATATATTCAATGAATACCTGACATATTTTCTCAACTGGCTCATCATGACCACAGGTGACGTCAATCTTATACCTGGCCTCTTGTCAAGCTAAGCTTTTCCATCTTCACTGGAATAAGAAATAGTATGCATAACATTATCATAATAACAAAATTTAAACAACACATACTTCTGAACCACCCTATCCCTGACAGATTTTTGTTTGTAAAAGGTTTTAATTTCAAGGTCAAGTGTTCTGGGTCAGGGGTCATGTATCAAATGTGAGGTTCTTTTTAAAATGAATGAACCTTTAGCCTTACTTGGTAAATAAATGTTGGTGTATTTTCTCTAAAGCAAGTCAAATTCCTGGGTCAAGGCCAATATGTCAGAGACAAAAATGAATGGTTTTGTACTAATTTATGTTCATGTGAAATATGTACACCATATCTTTAAAGATGATAGAGATATTGTCATTAGTACATTAACCTAATGTGGCTCAAACTCCCATTTAAAGGTCAGTAGGTCAAAGGTTAATTTCTCAACTGAAAAGTTTTGTCACATGCAATTCACATGCAAAATATCAAAGCTTTACATGAATGCTCATGTTTAAAAACCATGATCAAGGTTATATTTCTGGTTTGAAAATTGAAGGCAAAAATTGGTCATTCATGACAGTCAAGGTCATGGGGTGAAAGACAAGGGTATAAATAGAATTGTCTTATCAAGAGAAACACATGAAAAATATGCACATCATACCCCTAAATAGAGTATAGAGCCAAGTTGACCGTACTCCAAGATCCAGGTCACAAGGTAAAGGTATTGGTTCAAGATCATGACATATCCCAGGACCAAAGGGTGTGTCATGATCTTGAACCAAGGTCATAAGTCAAATTCAAAATTGCAACAGATTGAAATATTTCAATACCCCTCCCCCAAACTATATTTGTGGCCGGGTATAATAAATTTATGTACATGTATATATGAGAGTCCCTTTCAATATTTAAGGGTGATAAAGATGTTGAGTTTTGTTTCTCTTTTTTTGGGGGGGGGGGGCGCTGGCTTTTGCATATAGGTATGAACCTAACTTATAGAATGAGATTGAATACTATATTGAGAAAACATGTATTACATACCTCATCAAGGAATCTCTCAAGGAAGCTTGTAACATTGAACCTTGAGTCCTTTCATATTTTGCAGTGCTGAAAATATAAAATTCATATGATTAGTCCTGCTTGATTCGTAAAACTTAACTGTTTAGAATATAAATACATATATGTATTCTAATTCACAAATTTTCATTTCCTTGGCTTTTTGAATTTGATAAAGGCAAAGAGACTAAAAATTTGTTGATTTAGGAACTTTGTACACTTTTACTTGAATAAATTCTTCCCTCTGAAAGGATAAGTAATTCAACTGCTACTCAGTTGATTTTACTGCAACATCTGCTAATACATGTAACTCAGTTTTGTATGAGTTATCTCTTGTTTGCATTTATGATCCAAAGAAATTGGTTACCTAATAAATAGGTATGGTTCTTCAGAAGGTGAGATGTAATTAGTTATTATCATATCATTAAGATTATATGGATATAACCCATGCATATTATAGAGTATGTTACTATAATGTATGGCCTCAAATCATATTACATGAGCCCATATCTCTAAACAAATTGTGAAATTGCTTGTATTAATATTGATATATACCTTATATGCAAACATTTTAATTGCAAATTAATACTGTGACTCAAAATCATGCATATATAGGTCAACCCACCCACCCCTCCCTTCCCATTCCTGTATCTGCCCCTGTGTATAGGATAGACAAAGATTAACCGAATGAATTAGGTAAAATGGTCTTCATTTTGATAGAAATTAATGCAAACCCTTTCAAATACCTGATCTGATAAGCATACTGGTACTTGCAGATGTCCGCAATTACAGGTAGTTTGTCACACATGTACACACACAGCTTAGCAGGTCCTCGGATCCTCAGGGATGTACTTGCCAGTCTCCTTTGTATTCCAAGTGTTGGAGTAAAATGCATAGACTTTCTCCTCCAATATTCAAATCATGAAAATCTCGGTCGCATAAACAGTAAAATGTGGTATCAAACCCAAAATTCCAGCGTGTATACGAATATAACATGTTCCTATCAGAAGTCCCTCAGAGTCACTCAAATATTTCTCGTCTGTCATGTATTGAGGGAAAGAGGATGGCTTGCTACATATTCTTTACAGTCATTTAGGTAAACAAATGATGAATCGAAAGGATAAGAAGAGTTGGTAAAAAGAAATTGACATTTTGTATGTATAGACTGATGAATTTCCCTCTATAGGCAGCCATGTTGTTTTGTATCCAAGAACCATTCCTGCCTTATTTCACTAGAGAGTGCTACCAAGGGGGGTAATTTTAGGGGAAAATGATGTCTAAATATAGGATTTTTAAATGATTATTTTTACAATTGAAAGTGTGTATCCAAATTATATTTTTATTTCAAGTAATTGTTGGAAGGTTATATTTTACGAAAATTTACTTGTATTTGCTGGGAGGTTTAGATAATTAATTTAATTAAGAGATATTTTTTTAACAAATAACATTGTAGGTAATGGAGAAAATTCTTACATTATTCTTATTATTTCGCCTTTTTATGACTTAATCTGCCACTCTTGCACAAAACACACCAAAGTATGAATAAAACCCATGCTTTTGATTCATTTTATCAACATTTTTCGTAAAAGTAAAATTTTCAATATGCCACATATTTTTCATTTTGCATGATTCTTACACGGACAGCTACTTAATTGTAATCTACTTGTCCTATATAAAGAGATAAAATACGAATTCAAAGCCCTTAACGGCCATATTTGTTGACCCATAGGCACGAAGAACATTAACTTGGTAGAGGACCTTGAGTACTTGCTTCCTGTAATGTTTCGTGAAATTCTGTGCACCGATTTCAGATGAGATGTCAAAAATGCGTCAGCCAATCAGAACCCATGGCGGTCATATTTGTCGACTCATCGGCACGAAAAAACATTTAACATTAACCTGGTAGAGGACCTTGAGTAATGCTATCTTCCTGTAATGTTTCGTAAAATTCTGTGAAGCAGTTGCAGAGGATATATCGAAAATGAATCAGTTATTCAGAACCATAAACGGCCTTATTTGTTGATCGATCGATACGAAAATTATGAACATGGTGACGGACATTGAGTACTTGCTTAACCGTAAAGTTTCGTGAAATATCGCGCGGTGATTCAGGGGAGAAATCAAAAATGTGTCAGCCAATCAAAGCCATAGGCGGTCATCTTGGATTTCCAATCGGGTCGAAAATTACAAACTTGGTAGAGGACATTGAGTATTTCCTTACTGTAATGTTTTGTGAAATTTCGTGCAGCGGTTGCAGAGAAGTAGTCGAAAAATCATGAAAGTTAACGACTGATGACGCGCTATGACAATAGTTCACTTGAGCATTGCTTGTGCTAGCTAAAAATGTGTCTATCACACTGACTATAATACAAACAAGAGCCCAAGGGGGCACAACGCTCACCTGATACCCATGCACGCTCTAAAAGACATACTGACATTGAATACTGATAATGCCAGTACCAGGATTTTAGCCCACAACCTTTCTAAAAAGATCTTTGCCGGATGCAGAGAAGTTTTTTCTCAGACAACCTTTAAAAGTTCAAAACAATAACTTTTTCACTGATTTGAAAAGACGGATAAAGGGGTCCAAAGTAATATGCCTAGCTAGTATAGTTCAATTAAGCAACATCAAAAATAAAATCATATTGTAAAATTCCACATTAATGTGCAGCAGAAAAAGAATAAAACAATGAAAAGATTTCATAAATTTAGTTTATTTAAAATTGAACACCAAACCTTTCATTATTGATAGCTAGCAGAAATTATAAAGCCTGTGTTTGTGAAACGAGAATGCCCCCGGCAGCATCTTTGTTAGTATAAACATGATAAACGCCATTTTCTGTTAAGTATGTGAGAGGTCAGGGTCAGTGTAATATTGGTATCAATGGAAAGATCTTGTCACAAGGAATACACATTTAAAATATGAAAGTCCTATTACTAACCATTCAAAAGTTATGCCCAATGATAAAGTTTTTGAAAAGTACGTCAGAGGTCAAGGTTATGGTCACGAGGTCAAAAATTTTGATATCAATGGTAAGGTATTGTCACAAGGAATACACATGTGAATTCAAATATGGAACCTCTATCACCAGCTTCCATTCAAAAGTTATGCCCAATGTTAAAGTTTTTCGGAAAACAGACAGACAAACAGACAGACGGACAGGCCAAAAACTATATGCTCTCGAATCTTTTATTTCAGGGCCATAAAAAACAAAGATTTTTCGGTTTTGCCTTTATTCATATTAAAGTATACTGAAATCTATGAATGCTTTTGAATAGTATTATTTCATCTCAAATACATGAAACGTATAGCTGAAATCGTTTTAATCCAATATTTATCAATTCAAGTGAGTTGTGCAGAAATTGGGCCAATTTGTTTTCCAAAAAGCAGTGTACGGTGTATCAAACCTCATGACCCAGCCACTTGAACAAATAATTTTCAGTAAATATGCTGAAATGTGGCGCTTCTTGCCTATGCATATTTCAACATGCGAGAAGGAGCGTCGCATTTCAGCATACGCTGTTCAACAACAAGTGGTTCCGCTAGGTTTTGCAGTTTGAAACAAATTAAAAGGCCCATGAAATTGTTAAGCTTGTCCAACTAGCAGACCTACGACGCCGTTATTTACTGTTAACTAATTGTTTTACCTCATCATAGGTTGTTAGCGGAGAGAGTTCGTGAAATGTATTGGTTGCATCGGATTTGCCGACAAAAAGTTATTTGGTCCGATAAAAACTCATGTTGTATCTATTATTTGAACAGATACAAATTCCCAAATGTCTTACCACAGGAACCTGTCGTTTTATGTGGGAAAATGTTTTATTATTCACAACATCTGGCCTCTGTGTTCCTCTTAGAAATATTATACATACAAGATGTCGAACACAGTGGCTTAAGGTTGTGAATAATAATTTATTTTCTCTATTAAAACAACAGCTTCCTGTGGTCATTCATTGGAAGATTTCAGGAACTCTGAACTGAATTATTTATTTTCAAGAATTTCAGATGTTAAATGTCCTATGCATTCTCAAAATCCAGAGGAAGAGATTACTCAATAGACATTTCTTTAAGAAATTAGTCCGTAAATTACTTCATCTAAGAGAGTCTAAGACAGAGGAAATTCGACCAAACTTCATACATGATAACAAATATATGCAAGTGTTCCAAGTACATGAATGATAACCATCATGAAAGTATTCCGCTTGCACTGTATCTCCTGAAATGTATCGCAGTACTTAATGGTTGTGGAGGAATTGAACCGATCAAATCTAAAGTACGGTGACTTTGTTTACAGTTACAGTTGTAGGTGTAACTACACTACAGGTATCACAGTACTAAATTGGGAATCCCCTTCGGGTACACGACAAAACATAACTACAGGAAATCAATTTCATGGGGATTCCCCTCCGTTTTGACTGGTGAACCGTACTGAATAAAAGGTGTCACACCATTGGTCAAAAATGTTGGAAATGCATTTCGTTAATCATACAAAGAAGGTTTTTATTTCCTGTCGTTACCCCTATAAGGGGAAATGGACCAAAATCCCATTATTCGTTTTTCTTGTTGTTTATTTGAATAATTGAAACAAAATTCAGTACAATTTTATTCTATCTGAAAATTTATCATCCAGTCGACATTTTGAAAACGTTATCGCTTAGCGATCAAAATATACAGTCATACTAAATAAAGAACAACAATGTGCAGTTGAGGATGGTTATAATAGGCAAATTTTCCAACACCAGGATGAGAAACCTTCAGGGAGGAAGACTTACAGAATCCTGTATATCGCCCAGCATGATACTTTGCGAGTGTTAATCAAATTAAGGGTCCCGCTGTGTAGATAAGTACATAAGAACTTAGTACAATCCTTTTTTTTATACCGCTTCTGCATGCATTCAGTGCCCATAGTGAGGCTTGACTTAAATTTTATCTTTTTCTCGATCAGCATCATTATTATTCCGTGAAATAGTGTATTTTAATCATTTGCTTGTTAAAAATCATTCCATTGTGCCGATTTCACTGAAAATTTGTTAATAATCAGATATTTTACCATATATGGTATTTTAGTTTCTGTAATTCAGCACTTAAAGGTCTTTTATGCTGATTTCTCATTTACTTAAACATGGTGAAATAAAGGGTTTTTCTTTAAAAGTAAACTTAAATTTGACAGATTTAGATGGAACACAACTCGATGCAGTTAACGTAGAAATTAGAATTTTGTTGAAAGGGGACTGTAGAAAAGAGTCCAATACTCCACCAAACATGGTCATGTCGATACAAACTTAGTCGATGCGGACCTCCATGTGAAATACTTCATTTTACATATCTAAGGATTAAATTCTTGAAAAATCGAAAAAATGAAAAATACTATAGGTGTAACTACAGGAAATCAATTTCATGGGGATTCCCCTCCGTTTTGACTGGTGAACCGTACTGAATAAAAGGTGTCACACCATTGGTCAAAAATGTTGGAAATGCATTTATAGCATATAGAATCAATAAAATGTGACCAGTAGTCGTGATAAATTTAACTTTGAACTTGATCTTGTCGTAATGCAATCTACAGATCGATTTGAAAATACGTAAAAATTGGAAATTTTTCGATGAGGACGGAGTGGTCCTGTAAAAAAGTGAAATTTGCGAAAAAATGACATGCATGACCCCCCCCCCCCCCTTCTTTTCATTTTTATGCGTGCCAAAGATGTCGCAAGCGAAAAAGACCAACTTTGCAAACTTCCGGGAATTTTAAGTCAGTCAAATCGAGCTAATTCGTTAATCATACGAAGAAGGTTTTTATTTCCTGTAGTTACCCCTTCGGGTAAACGGCAAAACATGGCCGCTATTGAAATCTTGATCCCGACTTTAAAAATTTCAAAATAAATATAAAGAATTGAAATAATCTAATCATATATCACATAAAAGGTCTATCAATAAGAAAAGACGTCAAAAACGCGTCAAAAATTTGACTTCGAAGTGGAACCAAAAATAACAACACTTCTTAAGACATCTCTTTAGATCATCCTGATCCTTTCGGTTTGTCGATACATACTTCGGTTCTGAAGAAGTTGGTCAAAGAAGGGTACCCCCTGTGACCTACTTTTGCCTGTGGTGGCGCCACCTATTGAGGGATCTGGACGAAAAACAACAACACTTGTAGGGGACCATTAGTTCTTCATGACTACCAAGTTTCATCCAAATCCCTTCAGTGGTTCTGGAGAAGAAGTTGAAAATGTGAAAAGTTTACGACGACGACAGACGACGACGACGACGGACGACGGACGACAGACGCAACACTATGACAATAGCTCACTTGAGCCTTTGGCTCAGGTGCGCTAAAAAGGAATGAAAAACTCTATCAAAGACTATTTTAAAAACGTTGCTCTTACGCGCCATGCATGCTATTTAATGCTAAGAAAGGTTTATAATGTTTGGTACAAATGTAAACATAAAGGAATGCTTATATTTTAAATGCTGTCTTACCTTTGGTGTTCATAGGCGCATAGTTCTGTTGGGCAACGTGCAAATTTCCCGAGAATCGCTTGGCGATTCACGGACTTCAGACGCGTAGAGTACCTTTAAATTGGAAATATTTTAGTAAAAGGGATGATGAATCGTTTTGAGGCCCCTAATGGGTCCAGGGAGAATCCCTTGTAAGGATCCGATCTCGAGGGGCGGAGTCCCGCAATCTAAAGGATTTTTACACAGTTACATGGCATTTTCCTCTGTCTAAATGACGCCATGTACACTTTCTTTTATTCTTTTTTGCGGATGCATCTGTGTACTTGCGAACGCCTGGCTACGCGCCTGGAATTTAAATGTGCCCAACCAGAATTATACACCTATGAACACCAAAATCTTAAATAACTTTCATCAATTAATATATTATTATGTTGATTCACATATTTAATGTGATCGGCCCGAATAACACAAACTTGTTAGAGGGCATTGAGTTCTTGCTTCCTGTGAAGTTTTGAAAGATTTGATGCAGCCGTTTCAGAGCAGATGTCGAAAATGTGTCAGCCAAGTAGAGTCTGTGGCGGCCATCTTGGATTTCCGATCGGCTCGAAAAACACAAACTTGGAAAAGGGCATTTAGTACTTGCTTCCTGTGAAGTTTCGTGAAATTGTGTGCAAGCGGTTTCAGAGGAGAAATCGAAAAGTTAACGACAGATGACAGACGGCGGACGACAGGCGACAGACGACAGACGACGGACGACGGACGCCGCGCTATAACAGTAGCTCACTTGAGCTTCGATCAGGTGAGTTAAAAAAAACTCCGGATGGACCTTTCTTAAATATAAATTTTACCCAAACAACCGAAAAAGACAGATTATCATTCATTTGTCATATGACTGAATAAGGACGAACAAAAAGTAAGTTCGGGATGCCCCCCCCCCCTTCAATTAAATCAAATGATGGCTTCCGCAGCAACGAAGGTTCAATCACACAAAAAAATCCAGCTACGTGGAATCCAAATTCCTGAAATGTTTACCATAATACATTAACAAATGATTGGCAGAAAAACCCAAACAAACGAAACAAAACGATCCAAAAAAAAAAAAAAAACAGAAAGAAATAGATACAGGATAGAATACTAGCTAAATAAATCAATACATATACATGTACATGTAAATATATTTCTTTTTTCATTCTTCCACAATTTCGATTACATATCAAATTCAATAATCCAATAAATTTGATTTTTTATACATCCGTCATTCCAGCACACGGAACAGTATTCCATTACAGCAAACACCCCCTTTCCTCCCTTACTTTGTGTAATGTGTTATTTAAACATTGCCTGAGTCGTCGGAGTGGAGGGTCCATCATATGGGAAGAAACGACAAAATTTGAATTTTCTTTCAAAGGGAGAGGGTAGGAAGAACTTGAAAAATAAAGACTACACCTGATCCAAGCAGCTGGTACAAAAATGATCAAGCAACCATCATTTGATTAAATTCAGACAAGAGGCCCAAGGAGGTCACATCGCTCACCTGAGTTGCAAGCAATAGAATGATAGTGGACAATTTGGTAGAGGACCTTGAATACTTCCTTCCAGTAAGGTTTCGTTAAATTCTGTGTAGCAGTTTCAGAGGAGATGTCGAACATGTTTCATCCAATCAGAGCCCTGGGCGGCGATATTCTTTGACCTGTCGGCATGAAAAAAAAAACACAAAATTGGTAGAGAATCTTGAGTACTTCCTTCCTGTAAGGTCTTATGAAATTTTGTGCAGCGGTTGCAGGGGAGATGTCGAAAATGTGTAAGCCAATCAAAGCCCTCGGCGGCCATATTTGTTAAACGATCGGCACGAAAAATACAAACTTGGTAGAGGACCTTGAGTAATTGCTTCCTGTAAGGTTCCATGAAATTCTGTGCAGCGGTTGCAGAGGAGTTGTCGAAAAATGTTCAGCCAATCAGAGCCCTCGGCGGCCAAATTTGTTACTCGATCAGCACGAAAAACACAAACTTGGTAGAGGAACTTGAGTTCTTGCTTCCTGTAAGGTTCCGTGAAATTCCGTGCGGCGGTTTCAGAGAAGTCGAAAATGTTATAAAGTGAACGATAGACCACGGACGACAGACGCTATGACAATAGCTCACTTCAGCTTCGCTAAAGCTAATGAAAAAAAATTTTTTTTAAATATTTGCTCCCTAAAAATTACTGAGTAAATATTATCTTTTACAAAAAACAGACCATCATTTATTAGCTTACTTTAAAAGTTGTAAATTCTAGTAAAAAAAAAAAAGTCGGAAAACAGATCTTACTCTTACGGAGCCCGTAAAGGGTCACGTGGAACTTTTTCTTTTAATTCGAGCGCTCAATTTTAAATTCGAGAGATCAATTTAAAATTCGAAATCTCAATTTTAAATTTGAGCGCTCAAATTAAAATTCGAGCACTCAATTAAAAAATTCGAGCACTCAACATAAAATTTGAGCGCTCAATATAATTTTCGAGCGCTCAATTTATGTAAATTTGAGCTCTCAATTAAGTTTAAATAGAGGACTCAATTTCTTTATTTGAGTGCTCAATTTAAAATTCGAGCGCTCATTTTAATATCCGAGAACTCAATTTAATATCCGAGAACTCAATTTAATATTCGAGAACTCAATTCAAATTCTGAGCGCTCAATATAAAATTCGAGCACTCAATATACAATTCGAGCGCTCGATTTAAAATCTGAGCTCTCAATATAAAATTCGAGCACCCAATATAAAATTCGAGCACTCAATTTAAAATCCGAGTGCTCAATTTTTATTGAGCGCTCGAATATTACATTGAGAGATCGAAATTAAAAATAAGCACTCGGATTTTATATTGAGCACTCGAATATCATATTGAGTGCTCGAATTTTATATTGAGAGCTAAAATTTTAAATCGAGCGCTCGAATTTTATATTGAGCGCTCGAATTTAATAATGAGCGCTCAAATTTTATATTGAGCACTCGAGTTTTATATTGAGCGCTCGAATTATATATTGAGCGCTCAGAATTTACATTGAGTTCTCGAATATTAAATTGAGCTCTCGGATATTAAAATGAGCGCACGAATTTTAAATTGAGCGCTCAGAACGTAAATTGAGCACTCGGATATTAAATTGAGCGCTCGAAATAAAGAAATTGAGTCCTCTACTTAAACTTAATTGAGTGCTCAAATTTACATAAATTGAGCGCTCGAAAATTATATTGAGCGCTCAAATTTTATGTTGAGTGCTCGAATTTTTTAATTGAGTGCTCGAATTTTAATTTGAGCGCTCAAATTTAAAATTTAGAGTTCGAATTTTAAATTGATCTCTCGAATTTAAAATTGAGCGCTCGAATTAAAAGAAAAAGTTCCATGTGACCCTTTACGGGCTCCGTATACTCTTGCAAGACCAGTCGCACATTTTCGGGCTTTTGCGTTTCGGTTTTTTTTTTTCTTTCTTTTTTTGTCGAAACGAGAGAATGGTCTACTTTTTTTGATAAGCTAGTTTACGAACGAAGAAAAAAAATACTTTGAAATTTCTATCATTTATCGAGATTATTTTAAAGATCTGTTTACTAGTGGGTGGATCCAGACAAAAAATCTGGGATTGGGAGGTTCAGCATAAGGTTTTTAAATAAATCGTAACAAGTTAAAAGTCATGTTTGCAAAACATTAATGCCCCCCCCTACCCCTTCTGTGATTAAATTCCGTCACAACTTTATACTTGCATTGATACAACCTATGGGGGTATAAAGTAACAGTTTCATTTCAATATGTAACTCCACTCAAGAGATATTGAACAGAAACCCTGAAGTTTTGGTATTTTTCAAAGTGCAAGAGGCATAACTCTGTCCAAATTTTTTTAATCGGACCTAAATATGAACTTGACCTAGATTTTCATTTGATGTGTCTGTATACAAAATTTCATTTCTATATGTAAATCCACTCAAGAGATATTGAACGGAAACCTTGAAATTTTGGTACTTTTCGAAATGCAAGGGGCATAACTCTGTCAAAATTTTGTTGATCGGACCCAAATATACACTTGAGCTAGATTTTCATTTGATGTGTCTGTATACAAAATTTCATTTCAATATGTAACTCCACTCAAGAGATATTGAACGGAAACCTTGAAATTTTGGTATTTTTCGAAGTGCAAGGGGCATAACTCTGTCAAAATTTTTTCGATCGGACCTTTATACGAACTTGACCTGGATTTTCATTTGATGTGTCTGTATACAAAATTTCATTTCAATATGTAACTCCATTCAAGAGATATTGAACGGAAACCCTGAAATTTTGGTATTTTTCGAAATGCAAGGGGGATAACTCTGTCAAAATTTTTTTGATCGGACCCAAATATGAACTTGGCCTAGATTTTTGTTTGATGTGTCTGTATACAAAATTTCATTTCAATCTGTGAATCCATTCCAGAGATATTGAACGGAAACTGATGTCGCGGATCGACCGACAGACCGACCGACAGACCGACCGACCGACAGCGGCAAACCTATATGTCCCCTCTTCTTCGAAGAGGGGCATAAAAACGGGAAAAAATCAGAATTCTTTTGTCAGTTTTCCAGGATTGGTCCTAAACTGCCTAACATCCCTTCTTGTACATTCTCCTAGAATATCAACACATGCATCACGAATTATTACTGTCCTTTCGAAATTTTGGAAGATAATCACATCATGAGTCCTTCAACAATTTTTTGAAACTCCTTTTTCCAATTTTTAAGTCCTCTCTTTACTTTTGATAGGCAAATAATTCCGACTAACCGACAAATGGTCAATGATTTATTTAAATATCCACACAACTTGTTTTCATTTTCCCATACAGAAATATTGCCCGAGGCATACAATTTTGACAGATTTAGGGGTTTTATAAGAAAATCCTTATATCTGCCCGATCGAACAAAGCACTAAGTCGGTTGGAACACTCTTTTCTCGTCCCATCGAGATGCTCCCTCGCTTCGCTTCGGACGAAATCTCGGGATACATGTAACTGAAAATCGTGTACCAACCCTTCCGATGTTTTAAATGAACGTTTATTGAAGGGTGGACGTCAACAAAAAACAATGAGGGGCGAAGAAAAGAAAATTATTCAGTCGCGGGTGAGAATTGTTTTGATTATAATGAGTATTCGGCCATAATATAGAACATATTGTGTTTCAAGTCCTCTAAAGACATCCTTTTAAAAGCAATGTTTACAGAAGAATAGATTCTTCTATCCCGAAAACCCCAAAATGCTATTTCAAATCAATCTAGATCCCTAAGGCGATTCTTGAAGACCAATTATTCTAAATGCTTTTCAAATACATGTATATTAAGGAACGTGATGAACAAAATAAAGAAATATTAACCTCACTTGGTTAGAAAATCTTTCCTTATCTCTATTTGCAATAATGTAATCACATATTTAAAAACTTTAATGGAAATAGAACTCATTGTTACAGTGTTATTTTCTTCTTTGATCGAATACAAGGTACCTCTCAGAAAATTATCTAAATGTATTACAAATTATTTTACTACTACATTATAAGTAAAACCATAGTCTATCCATTACATAGCAAAACCCTATCCCTTATTGTTGAATCAGAATAGCACAGGTTAAATTTTCTGAGAAAAAAGTCACAGTCCAAGGTCAAGGTCATTTGGTAAATAGGTCATGATCGCAAGTAAAAAGTAAAAACACAAACACTCAGATACACAAATTTTCGGCCCCTTGGCATTAATCAAGTGTAAAAAACGACGATCTATAACAATTCTAAGTAAAATCCATCCTTGCTTCTCTGGCGTTCATTGCAAAATCAACCTAGTATTTTGCAATGAACGCCAGAGAAGCAAGGATGGATTTTACTTAGAATTGTTATAGATCGTCGTTTTTTACACTTGATAAAGGCCAAGGGGCCGAAAGTTTGTGTATCTGAGTGTTTGTGTTTTTATTTGTTATCATCCCTTCCCTCTGGAAGAAATATTTGAATCAACTGCAAGTAAAAAGGTTTCTCGCAAATATCTAATAGTGAAATATCAAAGCCCTACACCTTACAGTTAAAAAAGTATATCCCAAGTGGAAGTTTTTAATAAAAGGTTAAGGTCAATGTTGCTAGGTCAAAAGGTCATGGTCTCAATTGAAAGGTTCCGTCACAATGTATCCATGTGAAATGTCAAAGCTCTATCCCTTACTGTTGAAGAGAAGTACTCCAGAATAAAATCTATTGAAAAGTTGGGAAAGTCCAAGGTCAATGCCACTAGGTCATAGGTCATGGTCTCAAATGAGAGGTGTTTTCCCAAGGCATCTACATGTGAAATATCAAAGCTATACTCCTTATAGATGAAGAGATATCACTCAGGTTAAAGTTTTTGTAAAGTAAGTAAAAGTCCAAGTACAAAGTAAGTAGGTCTACGGTCATGACCTCAAACTAAAGGTGTAATGACAAGGTACCTTTAAGTGAAATATCAAAAGCCCTACCCTCTACAGTAAGAGATATAACCCAATCATGTTTTTGAAATCACTAAAAATGTTCAAATGACATGCTTAAAAGCGTTCAGTGGAAGAATTGCATCCTGTTTACTGAAAAGTCGATAAAAGACCCCAGAAGATGCACATTTCCTGCAACGCATGTGCAGTTGACTTTAAAGATAATACAGTATCATATGACTTCTATACATTACATATTTCGTATTAATTTCATGTTACCAAAAGGGTCACCTTATCAAAAATCGCAAAATTAGACTGATGTCAACTTCTCGTTGTCGTCTTAGTTAAATTCAAGCCTAGATTAAAGACAATCTGATTATATTTGTGATATTAAAAAGAGATGAGAGTAAGAAAAATTACAATACGATGGAATCTACCATAACAGTACAACAGAGGCATCGTTGTACATATGTGTCTCGCTTCGGTAATCATCTAAATCCGGAATGGAAACAGTTGCGTTCCTACACTGTGATAATGGCGAAAACTGTTGCTAGATCTGCAAATGGAGCTTTAGGCTTGTTGAAACAAAGCTTTTGGAGCCTCCTACGATTTACATAAAAATCTTTTTCTAGGTTATGTGATAGCCTAGAAGGGTGAATTATAGAATATGGATCAAAAGTGTGAGGCTGTAGAGAATTATCGTGCATTTCAGCAGTACAATATAGGGCATATAGATTTTATATGGGGTAGTCAAATATACTCCTAATGATAGTGTACAGGGGGAGATGGGATGGAAACCGGTTGAGATTAAATTGTGGTTACCTTTTTTAAAACGATGGATGAAATTTACTACTCAAATGAGTAATGATAATTATAAAATTATCAGATGGTCATATTAGACATCAATGCAATATAAGAGAAATTGGTGTTTTAAGGATACATGTAGCAAAAAAATAAAAAGAAATGTATTGTAATTATTAACAATTATTATCAATAGTCGGTAATGCAAAAACGTTAATGTTTATAAATGTGAAGAAATTTTCAACAATGTATTTCTAAACGATTGGAAATTACATATACAAGTTAAACGTCTTCAATTTAAATAGCATCATTTAAGAACAGATAAATTGGCAGCATGGACCAGACATGTAAAACTGGAAGGAAATTACGTACTTATAAATCATTTAAGAAATATTTCCATTGTGAATATCTTTCAATATTTATATCAAGATTACATAGACCTGATTTAGCAAAATTCAGATGTGACGTAGCCTTCTTCTTAAATTGAAACTGGAAGATATAGTGGTATTAAGGTCAGGGTGGCGCCTTTTAATAGAAATGAGGTAGAAGAAAGATGGATATATTCATATGTAGAGGAACATCTCCTCTAATTATTCAGACCAAAAAATCAAAATTTGCCCGTCTCGTTTTTTGGCTATAAAGGTCCATTTTTTGCCTATTTTAACATTTTTGTCATTTTAGAGAATACCACATCATAATTTTACATACCTCTGAAATGCATGACATTTCAAAAATTCATATATTTCCTTATTTTTCAAGATTCTTATAGCTGGTGGATGAACTAAAGGCTATTTTGAGAAATTCTGATAAAATTATCAGTTCTAAAGCAGTCAAATCAATATGTACCCGAATTAGTTTTTGAGCAAAATGAGTGTTTCTATAAATAGCACAATAATTTATGGAAAAAATCAACATTTTGACCCAAAAACATAGAGTTTAACTTGAAGTTGGAATTTCTAATAATCTCTCTTTTAAAGAGTATAATGGATAGTAAATATTCTGATGTTTGAATCTTTGGAAGCAGAACTCATGCGAAAATGACAATTGCTTTTCTTATTTTCTGTGATTTTTCATTCAAAAATATGCATTTTTCCCAAAAATATCCATTCAACAATGAAAGTTTCAAGGAGCATCATTGTTTTCTAAAATAATTTAACAATCTGAGCTTATACCATGTATCATTTATGTCGGTTTCAAATATTGTGTGAAATGAAGATAGAGTTATCTCACTGTAGTCGCAACCCTAACCTTAAGATTAATGAACGATTTGTTTTAATTGTACTGAAAAAATTGAAGATAAATTTCATGTTTTGATTAAATGCCCTATTTATGCATGTCTAAGAGAGAAACTTTTTGAAAGTACTGAAAATAGTTCTACTATTTCAGAAATTTTTAATGAAAATGACAAATGTAAGTTCCTCCTTTCAAATGGAGATATATGCCACATAGTGGCCAAACCTGCCACTTAATTTAATTATGTCGTAAAAGTCACTTTTTAAATGTAACTCATTTTAATGATTAATAAATCATGTTTTGATCTGTATTATTTATGTAGTCTCTCATAATTCTATATAGATTGTCACTATGTATATAAGTGTTTCAAATTTCTTTTAAATGTCTTATATTGTATCTGTTCTTAAATGATGCTATTGAATTTGAAGACGTTAAACATTTGAACCACTTGTTGAGTGTCACTGCTGGTGGGCCAGGAGTCCCCGAGGGCATATGTAGCCAAGTTCGATCAATTTCGATTGATCGTCTGTCTCTTCAACGCATTCGAAAATTTCCGTTATCAAAATTTCATGTCATTTCTAAAACGTGGGTCCTGTAGCGTCATATCCCACTCATCCTGCTACGTCTTTCGGTACATTTTTAGACATACTAAATTTCACACTCTTTGGTTATATTACATAGTTTAGATTGAGGATCACTGACGAGGGTTAAGTACCCGAAACGTGCATGTCTGGCCCATGCTGAAATTGTATCTGTTCTTAAATGATGCTATTGAATTCGAAGACGTTAAACATTTGAACCACTTGGTGAGTGTCACTGCTGGTGGACCAGGAGTCCCCGAGGGCACATGTAGCCAAGTTCGATCAATTTCGGTTGATCGTCTGTCTCTTCAACGCATTCGAAAATTTCCGTTATCAAAATTTCATGTAATTTCTAAAACGTTGGTCCTGTAGCATCATATCCCACTCATCCTGCTACGTCTTTCGGTACATTTTTAGACATACTAAATTTCACACTCTTTGGTCAAATTACATAGTTTAGATTGAGGATCAATGACGAGGGTTAAGAACACGAAACGTGCATGTCTGGTCCATGCCGAAATTGTATCTGTTCTTAAATGATGCTATTGAATTTGAAGACGTTAAACATACATACATTTAATTTGTTGTGAATTATTCATAATGGTGAGACTATAATAAAATATTAAATCCGAAATTTCCCGTGTTTTCGTGTTTTACTTGGAATCAAAGTCCAGTGGGTTTATTTTTTTGCATTGGGGAAATCCTTTTGTGGAAAATGGGGTTTTTTTGCAAGTACTTCCATAAATGACAATCAAACCCTACTTACAGAGCTTAAGAAGGGTCAATTCGTAACTGAAAATTAACTTCAACTTATCCTATGAGCTGCCTTCAAACCGCAATATGAAAAATAAAATGTATACTGGAAATTTCAATGTTAATTTCAAGCAGCCGTCATATTGTTATCCGTGACAACAATAGTACACAGAGACGTCTAAATGTCCGACTTCACGCATTTTCAGTGATTTTACTATAGAAAATCCCCGTAGACTTTTATTTTCCGTCCTATTTCTGACTAAATTGGCGTACAGCCATAACATATGGTATTTTCTGTTACGACTAAAGGAGTACTATAAAATTGATATCTTTTTAAAAGATGACAATATAAAATTTTAGAGAAAGCCGGGTAATCAGGGTTCTCTGGATTTAGTTATCAGGACAGAAGGATTCAACTCCGGAGGACAAGTACACAAGTCTAAGTCCAGCTGTTTACAATATTTAATTCAAGTTAAGGTTCAACTGTGGAGGACAAATGTCCAGTATTAAACTAATTGTCCAACTGTATACAATTTTTGATTCAAGTTCAGTTTCAACTCCATATGACTAATGTTCAGTGCTAAGCTATTTGTCAAGCTGTTAACAATATTTGATTCAAGTTAAGGTTCAACTCTGGAGGACAAATGTCCAGTATTGAAATAAATGTCCAACTATTAACAATATTTGATTCAAGTTAGATTTCAACTTCGTAGGACAGATGTTCAGTCCTAGGTTAATTGTCTAACTGTTTATAATATTTATTTCAAGTTTGGTTTCAACTCCGTAGGACAAATGTCCAGTCCTAATTTATTTATCAAACTGTTTAAAATTTTTGATTCAAGTTAGATTTGAACTATGGAGGACAGATGTCCAGTCCTGAGTTATTTGTCCAACTGTTTACAATATTTTATTCAAGTTAAGGTTCAACTCCTTAGGACAAATTTCTAGCTCTGAGTTATTTGTCCGATTGTTTTTCAATATCTTAGGTTTTAATAGCGTAAACCCTATAGCCTCGAAGCTGATTTGGCCCCGGTCAATTTTCTTTAAATAAAGAGTCAGAGGCTGATATCGCTAAAGTGTGTATGATAATTAAATTGAAGGCAAGTTTTAAGGTATCATTCGATTCTGTAAGATTTTTGTAAGATTTTCATGGGTTCTATTTTTGGATATGCATATAAAAATAAAACTGGAAGGAGTCACAACGTAGAGGTGATTTCCGGCGAGGGGCTCAGAATGGGGAGTGTGAAATTGGGTTCTTCGTGGTGTATTGGGGATTTCTCAAAAACAGAGCGGCAAATCCCTAAATAAATTTCATATATTATTTAGACAGATATTGCCTTCAAATCAGCATAATTTTTATTTCAAGGAAAAATTTGGAACAATGATCAAAATGGGACCAAAGTCCATCTGAATGACATGTCAAAATTTCCCTATTTTCACTTTCACTTTCGTTTTCAGAGTGACAATAGTATCGGAAAGGTATATATCATTTAGTACCAATGAAATCTACAGGAAATGATCTTTCTTTTGATATATCACTTTCTATATAAGCCATTTCTATTTAGTCAGTAAATGACGTCAGCTTTTGGGTGTAGAACACTAGTTTTTGAGGTCAAAGGTTTATGCTATTGTAACCTTTAGGACATATGAATGATGATACACAACATGTACACGTACAATTGGTATGCTTATTTATAAGCAAAGTCCTTGGATACCATACATCAAAATTCACTATATAGCATGAACAAGACATTGAAAATGAAATATTGGGTGTCAGTCTTATATTCAAAGATCTGTGAGGGTTTAAAGTAGGGTACCTAGAGGTTCTTTGATGAAAATACGGCCAAAATGGGCATTTTGACGGAGGTTGCGGGCATGTTCATACCGCTTGCTGATTGAAAGATATACAAGTTACAGGACTTTGCAATACACCAAACTCTTCGAAAAATCCTATATTTTTAAATTATGTCAAGAAAAATTTCAATCGGCAAAATCAAAATATGGTTTAGGTTTTAATAGCGTAAACCCTATAGCCTCGAAGCTGATTTGGCCCCGGTCAATTTTCTTTAAATAAAGAGTCAGAGGCTGATATCGCTAAAGTGTGTATGATAATTAAATTGAAGGCAAGTTTTAAGGTATCATTCGATTCTGTAAGATTTTTGTAAGATTTTCATGGGTTCTATTTTTGGATATGCATATAAAAATAAAACTGGAAGGAGTCACAACGTAGAGGTGATTTCCGGCGAGGGGCTCAGAATGGGGAGTGTGAAATTGGGTTCTTCGTGGTGTATTGGGGATTTCTCAAAAACGGAGTGGCAAATCCCTAAATAAATTTCATATATTATTTAGACAGATCTTGCCTTCAAATCAGCATAATTTTTATTTCAAGGAAAAATTTGGAACAATGATCAAAATGGGACCAAAGTCCATCTGAATGACATGTCAAAATTTCCCTATTTTCACTTTCACTTTCGTTTTCAGAGTGACAATAGTATCGGAAAGGTATATATCACTTAGTACCAATGAAATCTTCAGGAAATGATTTTTCTTTTGATATATCACTTTCTATATAAGCCATTTCTATTTAGTCAGTAAATGACGTCAGCTTTTGGGTGTAGAACACTAGTTTTTGAGGTCAAAGGTTTATGCTATTGTAACCTTATTCAAGTGTTGGATCTACACCGGAGGACAAATGTTATACGTCTTCAAATTCAATAGCATCATTTAAGAACAGATAAATTTACAGCATGGACCAGACATTCACGTTTCGTTACTTAACCCTCGTTAGTGATCCAGTCCTGAGTTATCTGTCCAAATGTTTACAATATATGATTCAAGTTAGGGTTTAACTCACTGGGACAAATGTCCAGTCCTGAGTTATTTGTCCAACTGTTTACAATATTTTATTCAAGTTAGGGTTCTACTCCATAGGACAGATGTCCAGTCCTAAGTTATTTGCCCAACTGTTTACAATATCTTACTCAAGTTAGGGTTCAACTACGTAGGACAAATGTCCTGTCCTAAGTAATTTGTCCAACTGTTCACAATGAGGTTCAACTCTGTAGGACAAATGTCCAGTCCTAAGTTATTTGTCTAAATGTTTACAATATTTGATTCAAGTCAGGGTTCAACTTCGGAGGACAAATAACCAGATTTGAATTATTTGTCTAATTGTTTAAATTTGATTCAAGTTGAGGTTCAACTCCGTAGGCCAAATTTCCAGTCCTAAGTTATTTGTCCAACTGTTTACAATATTTGATTTACGTTGGGGTTTAACTCCGTGGGATGACGAATGTTCAGTGCTAAGTTTTTTGTCCAACTGTTTACAATATTTGATCCAAGTTAAAGTTCAACTCCGTAGGACAAATGTTCAGTGCTAAGTTATTTGTCCAACTGTTTATCATATTCATTTCAAGTTTAGTTTTTACTCTATTTTATCCAAGTTAGGGTTAATTCACTTGGCAGTTCATTCGCCCTAAATGTCACACGTGAAATTGATATTCTCTGTCCGCCCCCTCATCGTTATTTGTTTGTTGCATGATCAGCACGAAAAAAACACAAACATGGTAGAAGACCTTTATGTACATGTACTTGCTTCCTGGGAGGTTTCGTGAAATTCCGTGATTTAAGGCAGATCCAAACAACAATCTCAACAGCACTCGTAATAGATCATCAAATTGAACATCGACGAACCTCTAGCAAGCTAGAGGTGGGACCTGGGTTACCTGGGAGGAGTAAGCATCCCCTGGTTGTCTAGCCGCTCCCGTCGTCGATGTGCACGCACGAAAATGTAAACAATATCTACAAAACACGCACTGTCCGTGCAGCGGTTGCAGAGGATCGAGATATCGAAAATGCCTTAACTAATCAGATGCCCTCGGCGGCCATTTTTTAACGGTCCGCTCAAAAAATAAAATTTTGGTTGAGGGCCTTCAGCACATGCTTCCTGTAAGGTTTTGTGAAATTCTGTACAGCGGATTCAGAGATGTCGAAAATGGTCATATTTTGTTTATCGATCGGCTCAAATGTTGAAAATGTTAAAGTTTACGAGGGACAGACGGCGGACTGTGGACGGACGGCGTGCTTTAACAAAATCCCACTTGAACTTCGTTCAGGCTAGCTAAAATCATTTTTTCGATGTCGCTCTATTGTTAAAACTGCGTACATGTATACACATATGCACCTGTGTATTAGCAAGATGTCGTGTAGAGCTTGTGCCTCCATTTACTAAAACAAAAAACCTTTTTTATTTGTTCTGGTTTGTATGTGTATGCAGTTAGCTTTTGATGGAGACCACCACTCTTCTCAGATATCCTATCATTCCACACTTCTTCAATTTCATCAGTACGTGTATAGATGCAGCTTTCATAATCAATGGATATAGAATGACCTGATTCTATGGTTAAAGACCGGTCACCTCCATTAGTGACTTACAAATATTTGAACATTTGAGATTGAAAACGAAATGAAGAACGCATTATGTCAACAAAATTAGAATAGAGAATAGAGTTATATGGCCCCATTCTTATTGCTTCCGTTTCGATAAGGTGAAATCAAATGATAAAGACAATGTCTTTCACTATTCATACGTTTATATGAATAGGTTTATAGATCAATCCATACCCGAGATGTAACGTATTTCAAAAGAACAATTATCCTACATTTATCATTCCCAAGACCAATACTGACAGACCCCGTGGCCACTATGTGACACCGTCACTCCGAATGCGTGATGTGGTTTAAATATATTCACCACAAAGCACGAACAAACTATGAAATACTGAATATGGAACTCTAAATACGGAACAAATACGGAAATACACAAAACCCTCTTGAAAACTGCCTCATAACTGAGTATTTTTTTTCTGCAATTCGGTAGCAAAGCGGAAAAAATATTGTATTAACGGATCCGTATGAATTATTTCTGGTCTTGTTTGTCATAATTGAATGAATTGTCCAGTCATTTCATAGGATAGGTGTAGTTTGCGAGAAAGCAGCCAACTTGGTCATTCTCTAGCCGCAACGCCTTAGTAGACTTACAAAACACCCTAATGGCCGAAATGAGGAGGCTTATAACCAAGGAAGTGGGGAAATGCAGGTTCAAAATATCAAATTAGTAGAAACAAGATCGAAGAGACATTAAACGACTCGTGTATGTTTAAAAAGAAGGGGAACGAGGTGCAATTTAAACACAGCAATATCAAAGTTATGACAAAGCTTCAGGAGGCAGATAAGTTGCCCACGGACGAAAACCTGACGGAGGAGAGCATAATGAGCTGTGGAGAACGTATATCTGAAGGTATCAGTCGTTAAACCGTAAATTCCAACTGGATATTTTCGTGCGGTCAACTCGCACGAACATCTCTATTTTCCCCTCCCCTCATTTTTTTCAAAAACAGTTTCAAATAACAAGAATTACGTTACAATGACTGTAATGTACATCATTTCAAAAATCGCGGATCCAGAAATCCCTGTTCGGGGGAATAGAGGAAAAGGTTTTGTCAAAAATACGAGTGCGGATCAGGGGGTGGGAAGGTGTTAAAGACCCCATGAATTTGTCATAAACCCTAGCAAAAAATGTATAATTTGAGATGGAATATAGAATGACCGCCCCCCCCCCCTTCGCACCGCCTTAATTCGCCATTGATTTTTGATAAATATTAAATGGACTATTTTGAAATCTATTTCAATCTGACATAGAAACAGAACATAAGCATTGGACCTGCTCATTTGCAAACAAGTTTAGAACTCCCTCCCTTTTGTCTTTATTACTGGATTCGCTTCCAAAAACTTCATTTTTTTCTATTAAACTTTCATTTGTCAAAAATTGAAAAATTTGTTATTAAGTTTCAATTTCATGAAGGAGTTATACTTACCAGTCAGAACTATACATTAGGATATCTTCAATTGTTTACGTCCGCAACTCGCAAACGCATGAATGACTAAGAATCAAACACCTAAGGCACCTAGATCACTCATGCGCTCTACCTCAGTTTATATAAGCGGGTAACAAAAATGTTCCCATAAAATCAAAAACTGAAGAATTGAAGGGGAGGGGGAGGGTAACTTGTCTGGTAAGTATAACTCCTTCATAAAATTGAAACTTAACAATTTTTTCAACTTCATTTCATCCGTTATACTTACCAGTCAGAACTTAACATTAGGATATGCATAGACTCCAAAACAATACAGAATTGTGGTTGGTCAATTCTTCTTTTACCATACACAGTAAATATAGTCCAATAAGGATAAAACATTCCACAACTGTACAGTCTATATACAATGATTGTTCCACAATCCAAGAAAATCAAATCAAAAACATTATATTTACAATGTATGTGCTATGCCACAAATCGCTTTCAACAATATACTAGCAATAAGAATGGACAACACTGAAAATCATAATGTTAAAACTGTCCCACACTGTTACAGGCCAGAAATCACCTATGATTCAGTGAAACATAAGAATGTACAATTTCAATATTTTAATCAAATGAATAAAATAAGAATCAAATCACATAATCAAATAAATCACATATGAAATCAATATAATCAGCAATTAAAGTAGATAAATCACATAAATCAAACTTAGCTGTCACTGTTCCAGGCCTGGACAATAATCTTCTAATTCATCTGTATTTGATTAATTGTTCATAATAGTACATGGTATCTTCTAGTTAATTCAGCAATCACTGTAAATCCCAAGGCAGAACTGAGCTCTCAGTCCAAGGAATGTCCTTTTTATTTAGTTTAAACATATTTTATTTCCATAATGTCGAAATGGGATTAGGCAAAAGTTTAACAACATTATAGACGCCTTCTCCCTAAAATAAGATTACAAAACAATGTCATGGATAGCAGAACAAACACATATAAGGTAACTTGATATAAGATGATATGCAAATGAATCTTTGAAATATATACATATATAAATAAGTATAAGAAGAAAGAGAGAGAGAGAGAGAGAGAGAGAGAGAGAGAGAGAGAGAGAGAGAGGGAGAGAGAGAGAGAGTGAGTTATGATGTGAATCTCTTTGTTTCTTTAATGTAACAGTAGACTGCATCCATAATATTGTAGTTTTCCTGATCCGATAGGGATAGATCACCAAATAAGAGTTTATCTAATGTAAGAGGTGTGAAATGTACTAACTTTTGGACTAGTCGGGTTCTCTGCTGATCAAACAAGGCACATTCAAGAAAGAAGTGGAAAGTATTTTCATTAGTATGGCCACATTGACACGTGGAAGAATTGATGAGGTTAACGCGATGAAGGTCAGAATTAAGGTTACTGCTGAATGAACGTAGACGGGTATGAATTATGTTCAACTTTCTATCTCCACATGTGAGATAATCAGGTAAGTAAATGGAGTTTCTTTGAGATTTAAGATAGGATTTAAACTCATTATAGGATGGATTATCTCGTATTTCTTTATCTAATTTGTTCCAGCTAATTATTGTTGAAGGAAAAAAAGAGTTTCGTGTAAGCATTAAACGATAATTCGGAATGTACAAGTCCGTGTCAGTTCGTAAGTTGTATTGTCTTTGTCGTTTGTACGTCTCAAGTATGTCTGTTAAATAGTCAGGTGCTTTGTTATGATATATTTTATGAAAAAGATTAAGTTTTCTACGTTCACGGCGTTCAGATAATTTTTCCCATCCCGTTTCAAAGTAAAGAATTTCTTTTGAAGTAAAGAGAGGTAAGCCGGTGACTAGTCGTGCTGCCTCTAGTTGTATTTTCTCTAGTTTAGTTTCATCCGTTTTTGAGCACCCACCCCAAATTTCACACCCATATTCCAAAATTGGTAAAATAAATGAACAGTAAATTTTATCAAGTGTTTTTCTCGACAGATTGAATTTAAGCTTTTTAAGATAATTGATTCTTGATAATGCAGATTTACATATATTTTCAATATGAGACGACCATTTTGCATTATTTTCAAAAGTCAAGCCCAAGTGTTTATGGATATCTGAAGGCTTTAATATTGAGTTATCAAATTTTAACTCGAAATCATCAGGGAAGTTTCCAAAACACAAAATTTCAGTTTTACTAGGATTAAAGTTGATTTTCCATATTTTCGACCATTCATGTATTTTAGCAAGATCATTTTCTAGACTGACTTTAATTTCTTGAGGTTCGGTAGAAGAAGCTGATAAGGAGGTGTCATCTGCAAACAATCTTGAGATATTGAGGAGATTATCAGAAATATCGTTCACAAATAGGAGAAACATTAGGGGCCCAAGCACTGAGCCCTGGGGCACGCCGGCATTTATTGAGATCGGAGGAGAAATATCATCATTTATGAATACAGACTGATTCCTATCAGAAAGATAATTTTGAAGAAAAAGAAGAAGAGGACCTTTAATACCATGTGATTTCATCTTTTCTAACAAACCTTTGTGCCACACCCTATCAAAAGCTTTCGAAATATCACAAAATGTAAAGCAAGATTTTTTTTTATCTTCCATATCTATTAAAATTGAATGATAAATTTCAAGTAGTTGGTAGATGGTCGAGTTATTTGGTAGAAAGCCGATCTGATATTTATAGAAAAGATCATTGTCCAATAAGAAATTATAGATATTTTTGTGTATAATGCGTTCAAAGAGTTTGCCAACGGTGCTGAGTAGTGAAATAGGCCTGTAATTAGAACATAAATTAGAATCTCCTTTTTTAAAAATAGGCATAATTCGCGCGTGTTTCCAAGTGGCGGGAAATCTACAGCTGCTGAGAGACTTTTTGAATAAAATAAGAAGGGGCTTACATACAGACAAGACAGTAGACTTTAATATGTTATGGCTAATGTTATCATGGCCTGATGCTTTATTCAATTTCAGAGATTTTATTATATCAACTATATCATCCTCAGTTACTTCAATAGAATCAATATAATTTTCAGTTCTTGATGGAAAAAGAGGGACATCATCATCGTAATCGTCAATCGTTGATATTTTGGCAAAATAATTATTCAATAGCATTGCTTTATCTGTATCACTTATTGCAAATTCCCCAGTTTCAGCATTTAATAGTGGAGGTATGGTTTGAGAGTTACTGGTTTTTGTTATTTTTCGTGCTAATTTCCAAAAGTGCTGATGGTTACTCGTGCAATAATCATTTACAAGTCCATAAATATCAATGTAATAATTTTGTTTAGCAGATTTTTTGATATTATTAACATAGTTTCTTTGTTTCCTATAATGTTCATATATTGTCAAAGAATTCGATTTCATAGCTTTTTTCCTCAACCTATCTCTTTTTCTTATTTCTTTGCGAAGTTCAGAAGTAAACCAGGGTTTGTCATTAGGTCTAATTGTGACAGTTCGTTTTGGAATATAAAAGTTGGCCAATTCTAAATATTTCGAGGTAAAACGCTCGCAGGCACAATCTATATCACAGTTAAATAAATCCTCCCAGTTTGTTTCGTTAATAGCCCGATTAAAGTTGTTGAAATCACCCTGTTTATAATCCCAAATTTCCCTTTTATATACATTTTTTAATTGAAAATCATTTTTTAAGTATACAAGAACGCCATTGTGGTCTGAAATTGTTCTATCAACGTCAACAACCTCGAAACTGTCAACCGAACACTCCTTAATCAGAACGATCGAGGTCAAGCAAGGACTGACGCGTTGGACCAAAACGGGTGGGTGTATTGATATAGTTATGGAGGCCAGCAGAGTCAATAATATCAACAATTCTATGATTCTTTTCAGTGAGTAAATCTACATTTAGATCCCCTACTATAACAATACGCTCGTTTTGTAAAATGGCATTTTCGAGAGAAATGTGGAAATTATCCAAAAACTGACTGGTGGAATTTGGCGGACGATACACAGAGCAAAGGAGAAATGAATAGTGTGGGAATTTAACTTCTATCCGGATAGTTTCTAAACCTGGTAGTTCAAACTGTGTTTGACGCTTTACAATTATTTTTTCGGATACATATATAAGAAGACCCCCTCCATATGAATTTCTGTCTTTTCTGATTGGATTAGGATAAAATCTATCGATAGCAAGATCGTTAGAAGATACATTTTCATCCAGGTGAGTTTCTGAGACACAAATTATATCATATTCATGAGCTATATCTTCAAGGTAAGATATTTTATTTCGGAGACTACGGATATTTAAATGAAAGATAGAGAGTAGGGAAAGATTATCATTACATGAATCCGGTCCCGGATTCGGATGAATATCCATACATAACATAAGAAGTAGGTATAAATAAAGGATTGAGATTGTATTACCTTGACGATTTATACAAACTGAAAATAGGCCGACCGTGTCGTTAAAGTATGAATGACAAAAATCGTAGACATTTTCAATTATTTTGTTCATGATACTAGTTTTGTTGAGGTATTCGGGAAGGATCGGAGGGTCAGTTTTCGGTTTAGTATTTTCTTCCATACAGGCCATGAAAAAAAGAAGCATGAGTAGGGACAAAAAAGCATGGTCGTGTTGACGAAGTAGAGTCGAACACGCAAGTAGGGCAACATTGTATTTAAGCTGGAATATAAGTTCATGTTTTAGTGAAATTGGATGAAGAGAATTTAAAATATCACCTACCATAATTTTATTTTTTGAAGAAGAATAATAAGAATTGATTCTAGCATGATGGGTACCTATTGCCGCCCTGTATTGTGCTATATCAGTGCCTATGGGGGTTTCAATACATTACATTTAGTCACACAATCGTGGGCGGCAGCAGGTCTTCGCGGTCGAGTGGATATAATGAATGCAGGGTAAATAAACAAAAGAGATTCAATAACTAGAACGAAATGAGAGAATGTAAACAAGAGATAGATGTACAAAGAGACAAGGAAACAGTGAATGATAAGGAGTAAGGACATTAATGAATAATGAGCATGTACTTGGAAACAAAGAAGGCTTAAAGTAGCATAATACATGTACAGAAATTTTACGTAATATCCAACAAAACGAAATAATAGTAATAGGAAATATTCACAGTATTTAGAATATATTCAAAATAATTAATCAAAATTTTTATGGATTGCAAATAATTTGTACAGAGTAAATGATACATATAGGTACATGTATATTAATTGGAGCGGACATGTCTGGAAGGGTGAGTAAGGAGGGTAGGGGGGGGTTAAGGGGGTCCTTTGGATGGTCGAGGAGGGAGGGTATATGAGTTAGGTAAGAAGATGGGAAGGATGGATAAACAAGGGGAAATGGATATGAGTTGGATAAGAAGATGGAAAGGATGGATAAACAAGGGGAAATGGGGGAGGGCTATGGTAGGAAGGGGATTAATATTGGTTAAATGTCCGCTCCTTAAATTTTTTTTTATGTGGGAAGGGTCCAATATGATAGGGGTGATCAGGATACCACGGAATGTTCCATTACATTATGTCAAATAACCCATCATTATATACATTAGCATAACACCTCCCCCCTTAAAAAAAGTTTGAACATAGTGAAAACTTAGTTAAACTGAATGTAAATGTAACATGTAACAATGATTAATTTGAATGTGCTTAGTATATATATCAAATAAAGTGTTCATAGTTAACAGTCCTTCAAAGCACATTTACATAATTTCTGCAAAAGTTCTGAAAATACAATTATATGGTTAATATCAAACACAATGTAATACAATACAATGAATCATAATGAATGTCAATATCAAATTCAACATATTCTTGACAATGTATCTGCGAAAACGTTTTCTGTACCCTTGATATGACAAATCTGAATATTGAATTCCTGTAGTAAGAGACTCCACCTAGTTAGCCTTGCATTTTTATTTTTCATTTTATTGATAAAGATCAAAGGGTTATGATCAGTAAAGACTAGAATGGAGTGAACTGTGGTACTTAAGTAAACATCAAAATGTTGAAGTGCAAGAAGGAGAGCTAAACACTCCTTTTCCACTGTAGAATAATTTCTCTGAATCTTTGTGAATTTTTTAGAAAAATAACTGATTGGATGGTCTATCCCATTCTTCTCTTGCATTAAAACTGATCCAGCAGCTACATCACTGGCATCAACATACAACTTGAATTGTTTTTCATAGTCAGGGGTGATCAAAATAGGGGAATTCATAAGAATTGCCTTCAGACTATCGAAACTTTGCTGACACGACTCATTCCACCTGAAATTAACCTTCTTCTGTAAAAGTTCAGTGAGAGGATGTGCTATGGTAGAAAAATTCTTGCAAAACTTTCTATAAAACCCTACCATTCCTAGAAATCGCATGACCTCTTTTTTAGATCTAGGTATGGGAAATTTCATGACAGAATCAACTTTAGCATTGACAGGCCTAACTTGACCTTGACCCACAACATGTCCAAGATATACTAGTGCTGCTTTTCCAAAATCACTTTTAGCAAGATTGATAGTAAGATTGGCTGAGCGTACCCTGTCAAAGAAAGCTTTAATACACTCTAAATGGTGATCCCATGTGTCTGTATACACTATAACATCAACAATGTATGCTTCACAACATTCAAGGTCACGTGTAACTTCATTGATCATTCTTTGAAAAGTTGCAGAGGCATTTTTCATCCCAAAGGGCATGACCCTATATTGAAAGAAACCGTACGGTGTAACGAAGGCTGAAATTTCCTTAGCCTTATCTGTGAGAGGCACTTGCCAATACCCTTTTAATAAATCAAACTTGGTGACAAACTTTGCATTAGCTACCTTATCTATGATTGAATCGATTTGTGGTATAGGGTACGAATCCGACTTTGTAACAGCATTTACCCGCCTAAAATCAGTATAAAACCTGTACGAACCATCAGGTTTGGGAACCAGTATACATGGTGAGCTCCATGCACTGAAACTTTCTTCAATAATACCATTACTAAGCATATAGTCAATTTCCTTCTTCATACTTTCTGACTTAAGGGGATTAACACGATATGGATGCTGCTTAATGGGAGGTGAACCTTCAACATCAACATCATGAAATGCAGCAGAAGTTCTGTTAGGAACATCAGGAAACACACTTTGATACTGCTCTATCAACCTTGACATACCTTGTTGTTTGAATTCATCCATGTGACCTGACATCACAGAGTTATGAGCCATTCTTAAAACTTCATTTCGATAAACCTTTGGTACAACAATCTGATGTACTACTTTCCACTCCTCATCAATACATGCATCTAGAGGACGATATTTCCTCATTAAAATTCCTTCCTTCAAGTAAAAACATACAGGTTCCTTTACTACCTGATCATCTCTAACAACCTTTTTTAAAAGTTGATTTAATTCAGGATCTTTCCTTTGTTCCTCTAAGAGTTTTCTCCTATCTAAAATGTCTCCATTAATGTCTCTATCAACTTCAACTTTAGAACCATGCTCAGATGACCTTTTATGACCTTGATCATAATAATCCAAATTAGCCATAAATGTTTCATGCAAATCGCTAAATTCTTTTTCACCTTGACTAACATCATTCTCAGATGTCTCAATGTCTACCTTTCTAGACATACTCCTTGTAACCGCACATGACGGATAAATGTCAGTATCTGACAAATTAGGATCACAATCTTTGTAATCACTGTCTGAAATTACAGGATTAGCTGTGACTTTAGAACCAGCTAAATCATTACCAAGGAGAAGTGTAATTCCCTCTATAGGAAGTGTAGGTCTCACTCCTACTACAACAGATCCAGTAATCAAATTAGACTGTAAATAAATACTATGGAGAGGAACACTGATATAATCCAAGCCCACACCCTGTAGAATAACTGACTCACCTGTGGAAGTAAGATCAGATAAAGGTAAAACACCTTGTAACAAAAGAGTTTGTGAAGCGCCAGAATCACGCAAAATCTTAACAGGTTGGGTAGGAGAATGCTCAGTTATAGAAACTAAACCCTCAGATACAAATGGTTTATAATCCTCCATGTACTCTGAACTGGAATTGTCACTTTGACCTTGAAATGGTTTAGAACCATAGTCAACACCTGGTTGACCTTGATGCACACTTTCATGTTTTGTGGCATAACAACCTTCAGGTTTTAAAGAATCCTTCTGATTCTTTTTCTGTAACTTAAAACACTCAGATATAATATGTCCCTTCTTTTAGGAACAAGTAGGTTCAGATTTGTTTTCAATTCCCCTTTGCGGATATTTATCCTTAAGAATGGTACCATCAGATTTACCATGTTTATCTGCCTTTATACTAATGGGATATGAAGAGGAATTGTTCTGACCTAACGACTGATTGCCGACTTGATTTTTCTTAATGAAACTTTGCTTTGAAGTTAGTGCATAATTATAAGCCATTTTTGCTGCCTCATCTAAAGTATTTGCACCTTTGTGATCAATATGAGTTCTAATATCAATAGGAACACACTGTTTAAATTCTTCTAATAAGAATAATTCTCTGAGCCTATCATAATTACCATTGACATTCTTAGAAACTAACCATTTGTCCAGCAACTCAACCTTTTCACGTCCAAATTCAACATAAGTTTGGTTATCAAACTTCCTATAAGCTCTAAACTTTTGTCTATAAGCTTCTGGGACAAGTTCATACGCTTCAAGTATTTCCTGTTTCACAGTATCATAATTTGAACTTTGTGCAACAGAAAGTGATGCATACACCTCGGCAGCTTTACCTACTAAAACACTTTGTAAAAGTGATGCCCATACATCTTTAGGCCATTTAAAACTAGTAGCTACCTTTTCAAAATGAGGAAAATACTTGTCAACATTTTTCTCTATGAACTTTGGAACTAACTTAATGTTTTTAGATGCATCAAATTGCAGGTTGTCTGATTTTACAACTTTAGGTTGACTAGCCAAATCTATTTCTCTCATTCTAACTTCATGTTCCATCCTATCTTTTTCTCTTTGTAACTCTAACTCTTTTTCTTTCTGACTTTGTTCTATCCTAGCCTGTTCTAATTTCAACTCATATTCTAATTCTAACTGTCTTAACTTCAAAGCACTTGTAGTTTCTTTAACATATTCTAAAGCATCGTAAGAAAATATCTCTTCGTCAACTAAACCCTCTATAACAAGATTTTTAATTTCTTGTTTTCTCATAGAAACCTTATATGAAATCTTATAATGTTTTGCTAAACTAATTAACTCTTCCCTTTTACAAGAGTCAAGTAACTCAACAGAAGGCGTTTTCACAAAAGTTTCTAATAAAGATGTCATGATGAAATTCTAATGCTTCACTGAATAAATAATAAGATAAAATATGAATTTCAGAATTTTGAATTAAATAAAATCTAATGAAATTAATCCATCCCGGACGAGCCCCCAATTTCTGTTACAGGCCAGAAATCACCTATGATTCAGTGAAACATAAGAATGTACAATTTCAATATTTTAATCAAATGAATCAAATAAGAATCAAATCACATAATCAAATAAATCACATATGAAATCAATATAATCAGCAATTAAAGTAGATAAATCACATAAATCAAACTTAGCTGTCACTGTTCCAGGCCTGGACAATAATCTTCTAATTCATCTGTATTTGATTAATTGTTCATAATTCTGCATTCATATTAGTACATGGTATCTTCTAGTTAATTCAGCAATCACTGTAAATCCCAAGGCAGAACTGAGCTCTCAGCCCAAGGAATGTCCTTTTTATGTGGGAAGGGTCCAATATGATAGGGGTGATCAGGATACCACGGAATGTTCCATTACATTATATTAAATAACCCATCATTATATACATTAGCATAACACACACGAACTATTATATCCAAATAACATGAAATGTTAAAACTGTCCCACACGAACTCCCTGGTAGATAATCTAATAAATTTCAAAAAACAATCTTAATTTTTCAGAACATGAGTTTTTACATCTTTCGGGTAAAAACGTACGAAGGTAGATTCCTCGCTCCAATCTGCAGCTTCAAGAATATTCTTCATGGATGCACCATTGAAGAGGGCCCACGAGGTTTCAACGGATCGTGTAGAGTGACCTTTCACTCCTGAACAATCCTTATAATGTGCCATCTTGATAGTTTTCACTAACCACCTAGAAATAGTCTGAGATGAAACAGGCTTGTGTGGCTCATTTATCGATAAAAACAATTTTGTTTCATCTTTTCCCTCTGTATCATGTCTGAAGTTTTCAATACATTTTAAGTTATAAAATAATGCACGTTATGGATCTAGTAGTTTGTTCTCTGCAAAAGATGGAACAAATACCTTAGTACCATAGTGAAAGGGACGATCTTGTTTAGCGAGTCCATGACGAATAAAAGTAATTCCCTTCTTCTGTACAGACACTGATCCATCTCCAATGCGCAATGATTGTAAGTCACCGCATCTCATGAGAGTAGTTATGGCTATCAGAAAAACAGTTTTCATGGTATCATGTTTTAATTTTGCCTTTTTATAGGTTCAAAGGGCAATTTCTCTAACATTTTCAAGACCCTGGGCAAATCCCACTCTGGTAGCAGCTTTGATACGGGGGCCTTGAATTAAAAATTCCCAACAACATATGGATGTTGACCCACTGGTCTACCATCAACAGAATCTATAATAGAAGATAGCAAAGAACGGTATCCTGCTATAGTCCTATATTGCAAGCCACTAGTTTACAAGGATGTCAAAAATTCGGCAACTTGAGTTAAATTTGCCGTATAGGGATAAATTTGTTTTGAATTACACCAACTACTGTATCTTTTGAATTTTGAAATGCACTCTTTCTGTGTGACTGTAGACACATAGTAAGTCTCTAGTTTGTTTAGAAAAGCCTCTCTTTTCAAATTGTCTGTTGAGAGAAGCCAAGCTGTCAGATTGAAAATCTGTGGATTTGGGTAATTTATCATTGATTTCGGCTGGTGTAATAGACTCGATGTTACTGGAAGTTTTTGATTGGACAATCTATCAGAAGTTCTAGAATCCTTGTATACCAGTGACGTCTTTGACCAATGTGGTGCTATTAGAATCACCTGGCAATGATATTTGCTCATATGTTCTAGGACTTTCGGAATCAGACAAATGGGGGGGGGGGGGGGTAAGCATATGCAAACATGTTTTCCCACGGAATTGATAGGGCGTCTATTGCTAGAGCATTGCAATCTTGCGTCCAAGTGCAATAAATCTCTGTCCGTTTGTTCAGATGAGATGAAAACAGATCTATAAGAGGATGACCCCACTGATGGAATATTTTTTGAACTAGTGTTCTGTCCCCCCCCCCCCCCTGTTTGTTGATATATTGCACAAAATGCTTGAGATTTCATTTGTCCCCCGTAACCTAGATTCGAGGTATCTGTTGTTATATAGTCACTGTTGTCTGACCTTGACGTAAATTTCTTCCTCTCAAAACATTTACTGGATTTAACCACCATTTGAGATGAGAAATGAGGTGGTTGGTGACAGAAATCTTTATTTCTAGATTTTGGGACGATAGTATCCAAAATGCTAGTAGATGCAACTGGATTGGACGCATGTATAGTCTTGCATTTGGAATTATCTCTATGCACGATGCTATTATTCCCAGTAAGTGTTAAGAAATCACGAGCTAAGTTCTGACCTGCTATAATTAGCTTTACTGCATTGTAAAGTTTTGTTATTCTCTCGTTTGTTGGCATCACAAGACCTTGTTTGAGAGGGAATAGTGTTCCTAGGTAAACAACTGTCTGACTTGGAGACAGAGCCGCCTTTTCTAGATTGATTATGAAACCTAGCGATACCAGAAGATCTTTACATCTATTTCTAGGGCTGTGCGGTTTTATTGTTGTATCGGTGCACCGCGATATTTACGTTTCCAATACGTACCGCGGTACGTTTTTCCAAATACCGGTACGGGTTCCTTTACAGAGTTATCGATGTATAGAAAGTATTCTAGTAAAAAAAAACGGCAAGCAAAAATGTTTCAACAATTTATAATTTATACTTATTTCAATAAGATATATATTCTATATAATGACGTTGAGCCATCAGAGATCGATGCTCGCGGTCAGAGGAAATATGATCTGACGTTATGACGGTCTCTCTTGTATATTCATATAAATTATTTCATAATTAATTTTGTAGACAACATTATTCTTCTTTTAAAAGGAAATGAACTCGGTCTGAGGCTCTCCAATATGTTGAATATGGTGATTTTCTTCTCTGTGACGAGAAATTATGTGCAAAAGGGGGGAGGAGGTTCAATACTTAACTTCAGGTGAATGTATATACAATGTGTATAGGCTGTCTATGAGAAAGTCATTATTTCCCACAAATGTTTTTAAGGATAGACCCTTTTAATAAGACAAAGGTTACTTAAGGTCATTCATAAAGGTCAAGGTCATTTGCATTCCTGTGTGAAAATTATAGAAATTCATTGAGAATCTACTATGATTCAAAATGTTATGAAATTGTGTTTATAAAAGGAAAAAAAATGTTTAATTCCTTTATATAAGTTACAGTTTTTTGTAAGAATAATGAAATTTATAAAAGGATTAAATATTGCAATAAATCGCAATATGAAATCTTGTATTGCAATATATCGCAATACTTTTTTTGGGCCACAATACCCAGCCCTATCTGTTTCGACGCTACTATTCTGATGTTTTGGGTGTGAAGATAACCCATTACCACCGAAAGAAAAATGTTGTATAAACTCGAGGAGCTACTGTTGGGCCGAAACACATTGCTTTCGATTGATAACATTAATTCATTAGACAAAAACGAAGGAACTGATGATGTTTTTGAAAATTTGGAACATGTAAGTATGCATCTGTTAGATCTTTTGAGATTGTCCAATCTCCTGGTATCACTAGTCTACATTTAGAACTTTTAACAAATATCCATTTTGAAATGCTTTTTCAGTAGATACCTGTTTAGGGGTCTCAGATTTGTCACTGGTCTTAATTTTCCCGATTTTTTTGGAACCAGAAAAAGTGTACTGTGAAAACCTGTGCTTTGAGCATTATTTGGAACCTTTTCTGTTACATGACAAATATGGATAATGACCATATCCCTGTATACAGCACAAAATCGATAATTCAGAAAATCAGAAACCGAAGGCATACAAAATCAGGATAAAACAGAAACCAAGGCAAACAAACAAAAACCTCCACCACATGAAAAGAAGCGGACTCCCGATATGAGAGTGAGACTAGGTGCCCAGGAAGAGTAAGCATCTCCGGCTTGCATGTAACAATTTTTCTCTAATAATTCTACAACCTCTTTTTGAAAAATTTCCTGATTTTGAATTGCAGCTTTTGTTTCCTTTACACCTAGAAAAGGTGGTTTCTGAACAAATTCCAATTTGTATCCGGACTGGAGCATGTGGTGTACAGACAGTATCCATTGATTGTCCGTTATTTTCTTCCAATTTTCCACGAAAAATCTTAGTCGACCCCTACAGGTTTCTCTGATCTTGCTAACAGATTCCCTACCTGTATGTCCTTTTTTCTTTGGAATTCGAAAGGAACTACTTGTAAAAGATTACCTTTCCTCGCCTTGATTGTCTGTCCTTGACTTGGCATTATCGTACGACCTCTGGTAAGTAGAGGATTGACCTCTTCTCCTATCTGAGTAGTCATAACGTTGACGCTTGCTAGATGGTCCCAAACTTTAAAAATAAAGATTTCTGTCACAACGGTGACTATATAACAACAGATGCCTCGTATCTAGGTTATGGTGGACATATGAAATCTCAGGTGTTTCAAGGTCAGTGGACCGAGACACAGAAACTTGTTAGAGATGGAAGCAGTCATCATGGTTCTCAAGCATTTTGTGAAAGATCTGAAGAGTCAGAATGTGTTGATACGTTGCGACAACTCAACAGTTGTGCAATATATCAACAAACAGGGGGCACTCGGTCGGCCCAATTGTGTTACAAGGCGTGGGATTTGTGGAAGTGGGCAATTCAACACAATATTTACATAAAAGCAGCTCAAATTGCAGTGACAGCAAATATTTTAGCAGACAAGCTAAGCAGATACAAGATAATGCCCACAGAATGAACTTTGAACAGAACCGTTACTTTAAAACAAAATTCTGCTAAAATTACAAATTTTTATTTTGTCTACTGTATTTATCTGTTTAAAATCCCTCAAAATGATTAGTTATAATTGTTTATTTGTGTTCTGCTTTTACACAATGTATGACGGGAGCACTTGCGACGTATATGGCGGGAAGAATAAGCATCAGTTTTGTTGCATGACGTCAATAAGTCTCGTATCGTCGTAACATACATGAATTCAATTTTTAACAATTTCTTTGTTGAAAGGCGATGTTCTAAAAGTATGTTAAATTGTATAATTCATATATAACTGAAATTTCAAGGCCTTAATAACGACATAATAGGTCAGAATTTTATATTAAGTGTTTTACGATTTACATGTAGATGCCATGTATCTAAATTCAGGCTTCTGAACCAAATAAATCAATTCTATCACAAAAGGCGAATTTCTACATTGCTGCTCATCGAGTTACTATCATTCTCATTTCCAGTTACTATCATCATGCGTTGTCAGGCATTTTTACGTTACCATCATCATGGATGATTTTTTGATCTGGTATTTTCTCGAATATAACGTTGAAACAATAAACTCTAATGGTGTAATTGGAATTTTATATCAATTCTTTTCAAATTGGCCGCTTCAACATTTTGTTATACATGGCATAAAAGACAATATTTGGAAAAATCGATTCTGCCTATTTTTGCGTCCGCCATCTTGGGATGATAGTAACTAAAGTTACTATCATCGGTTTAACGCCAGTGAAGTTAAGTGTCAATAAAACACTGCTAAAGACGGTATGGCCGGATTGCAACGCAAGTTTTTGTCACTAACTGGGTCAAGGTCAATAGGTCAAATAATATGGCAAAAATTGAAAGGTTCTGTCAGAGGCAACCTACATATTTATAATATAAAGTTTCTACTGCATACAGTTCCATAGATTTTGCTTAAACCAGAGACTTTGACCAAAATATTTCACTAGATCAAACTCCAAGGTCAAGGTCACCAGGGTTCTCATTAAGAGCCGGCGACTGGCGATTTCTCGCCTCCTACTTTGGGTAAAATCGCCGCCTACTTTCCGTAAAAAAGTGTCGTATTTCAATGTCAATTTCTTTAAGTATGAAAGTTGAACGTGTACTAAAGGAAATTACGTTGTCCTTTAGAAAGCTGTCACTATACAAGGTACGCGATAAATATTTCCGTAACTACAGTGAGAAAACATTGATTTTGGACGTGACGTGACGGGTCATTTTACGGCAACGTATATTAAAGTGCAATAGGACGATTATATCTCGACTTTTCACGCCTGTAAATAAGATTTTTTTTAAATACGAAAATTGTATAGTTATTGACCACGCGCCTCCGCGTGTCACGGACAATCAACGGCCGGTCTTTCGCGTGTAAACACCATACGCAAGTTCGCAAAATTTTCTACCTCGGTCTTTTTTCTGTATGTAAACAACGTACTAGTAATTATACGAACGATATCAACAATGCATTGTAATACTGAGTCTATTGATGCATCCACAAGATGTGAGCCGACAGTAACTGCTGAGTGCGTGATCCCACCCGTAGAATTCAAAACGTCACATACTCGTTTAATATCTTGCATCCGTAGACCAAACGTTCGTCAATCATGATCTATACTAAAACTCAATGCTCTCAAAAAATTCGGGAGAAAAATGTTTTTTATCTAAAAAATCCAGAATTGTTCACAACGAGGAGAGCAATAAAGATACATTATGAAACTGATAGTTCAAAGCTTCCGTGGGCGAAAGGGAGGGGGGATGTGACTAAACGTAAGATTTATTTTCCATGTACATGATGTAGGAATCAGAAAGCTATGGAGTTAGTTTACAATCTATTTGGATAGAAAATAAACAACTATTTTCCAGTATACTAGGAAATTCCAAACATTTCTCTTATACTATTATAACTCATGAGAATGCTAGTGATGAAAATTGTTCACAAAACTTGCAACACACATAGTACATGTTATAAAAGTACTATTGAAGAAAAAAATCTACAATTTTTTTTTACTGTCTAGATGGCTGGAAATGCCCTCCATTGCCTTGTAAATTTCAAAAATATATACTTGATTTTATGGTATTTATAGAGTCTAAATGGCGGGAAATGCCCTCAATTGCCTTCTAAATTTCAAAAATTTTCCGGGGGAGCATGCCCCCGAACCCCCCTAGAGGTCTCGTGCCTTCGCCGCTCGCATCCTTTGATCGCCTCCTACTTTTTCTCGATTCACCTTCTACTTCAAAACTTAATGAGAACCCTGGGTCACTAGGTCAAATGGTATGGCATTAATTGAACGGTCTTGTCATGGGCAACCTACATATATAATATACAATGTCTACTGCATACAGTTCCATAGATTTTGCTTAAACCAGAAAATTTAACCAAAATCTTTAACTAGGTCAAAATCAAAAGTCAAGGTCACTAGGTCAAATGTTACGGTATCGATTGAAAGGTCTTGTCATAGGCAACCTACATGACTGTATAGTATAAAGTTTCTACTGCATATAGTTCCGTAGATTTTGCTTAAACCAGGAACTTTAACCAAAATCTTTAACTAGGTCAAAGACCAAGGTCAAGGTCACTCGGTCAAATGTTACGGCATAAATTGAAAGGTCTTGTGATGGACAAACTTCATGTATGATATAAAGTTTCTACTGCATACAGTTCCTTAGATTTTGCCTCAACCAGAAACTTTAACCAAAATGTTGACGGCAGACGGACGGACGGACGGACGGACACAGACAGACGGACGGACGGACGGACGGACGAACAGACAGACAGATAGACAGACAGACGGACATCGTCAATCTATAGACTGGAATTGCTTTGTAATCCGGCCAAAACACTGCCATACTTGTATGATGATGATCGGTATATTTTATCTGCGCGGGTCTAATATCAGAACATTTCATATTTGATACTTCTTCACTTATTATGATTGAGTCTACCCTGCTTGGTTTACTGTGATTTTTCCTACGCCATGTAAACTGTCGTTTTACTTTATTAAAGATTTTCCATACGTCTAGTATCAATTTCAAGGTTTTTATGAATTTAGGTGTTCTCCTTTACATTTTAAATTTTCAATTTTGCTTTTCTTTGGTTCCTTTGGCTGACCGTAATACCACAATGAAGTCTTTTATAAACTTTGGTAGATCATTTTCAAGTTTTTCTACATAGATAACTCTGTCACCATTGTCACAATTTGTAAGTCTGTTGTTTACTCTGAGCTTTTCTCGGTACATGTCTAATACTTTACATCCTTTCATTTTTATTGCTCTTTTTATTTGTCCGTCGTCAGCCGACAACGGGACGTTCGACACATGTAGCTTAGTTGTAAGGGGTATGGATAAACTGTTATTCGCCATATCGGATTTTATGAAGTATGTTACATTGTATTGAAAATATTTCCCTACACCGAGTCATGACTCCAACTTCAACTATTTTCGCCCCAAGTACATGTATTCTCAATCTCAATAGCTACATTTTCCCAAATTTTCTACGGAAAATTACCTTAAGGTTTTAACATTAGAAACTTTTTAAATTCATGCATCGAACTGCAGATGAATTTATGAATAATACTATAACTTACCTTAAAGGTACAAAAGGTCTCGTCAAGATCAAACCATGAATGAACTATTTTTGCCAAAATTTTAACGCAAACGAGCCTATCTTGCTTAGAAATTAGAAACTGGCTAGTTAAAATAGTCACATATGCCGTCACTACCGAGCTATGATCAATAATTGCTTATAAAATGGGTACCCTAATATAACCTACTTTTCTCCGTAGAAGACCGATTGCGAACACGTGTAAGCACTTTTTTGCATAAGGCTAGTACTGCATCAAAACAAAACAACATGGCTGAAGGATAACACGTGGGACGAAAATGAAAAGACAATTGGTGTTATCAAAATCTGAAAAGAGAAATGTAATGAACAAATAGTATTGGCTTAGTATTGGAATGTTAAAAAGACCTAGCTTAGAGGACGACCGTGAAATTAAAACTCTGACAAGTCCATGAAGTCTGAGGGAAAATTAGCAAAAGGGATCTACATTGTACATGTACATGTATAGTTCGCGTTTATTTTTATCTGTGAGAAGTATATGTATAAGTTTGACGTGTATATATATCCAGAGTAATTTGATATGTGTATATATAATATATATATTCACAGTCTAAATCAAATATTAAAAAACGAACAAACAATCATAACTAAATAAAGGTAATTTTCATTCAGGATTTGGTAAACAAACGCACATGTGTATAGCAGACTAAACCTGCCTCCCATTCAAGCCGTCATACACTATTATAGAGATCTTACCTTAAAATTCATTAATTATTAAGATCCATGTATTATTAGATTATTACATTGCTCTGTGTAATAGAAACATTTCACAGAAAAAATTATTAAAATCGGTTGATCGAGTACAGAGATAATGAAGTTGAAAGCTTGACGATTGGTATCAATTTTGTGACACACTTTCCTATTGTATTCAATATAAAACTTCTCATGATGTGGCACCATTCAAATTTAAGTTGAAGTGGTCAGTCAGCGTACTGAAATAGCTGTAACTTGAACAATCTTACTGCTATTTGAATGATTTGTACATCGTTTTGTTTGTAAAGACTTCTGTGCCCAGTTTCACAAAAATTCTTACGAGAATTTTAAGGAATTTTCGTAACTTTTGTCCTTTAATAAAAGGTTCAAACTGTTTTCTAGTTAGATTGTATCATATTTTCTAATACCATTTCTACATACTAAATATAAATTCAAAGTCAAAACTTCTCAAATTCAAGTAAGTTAGTAGAACTGAGCAAACAAAAGTTACGAAAATTCCTGAAATTCTTCGTAAGTATTTTTGTGAAACAGGCTGCAGCTATTCGTTTTATACTACAATGATAATTTAGTTGTGTTGCCATGGTAACCATTATAAAACAAAATGACCAGCATCGATTTAAATATACAAATTTTGAAAATCTTAAGATTTATAAACTTAATTTTCACGTGTTTGACTTGAAAGATAATCAAAATAATATTTTAAGAAATACCAAAAATGTGTGATCATTGCTTTTAAAGCACTTCATTTCAGTTGCCATGGCAAAAAAAAAAGAAATTATTTTTCATGTATCTTAACGTCGATAAAGATATACATGTACAATATGGTTCTTTTCTGTGAAATTAAACCTAATTTGAAAAAAAAATATAAAGGAGGAAGAATAAAAAAAATTAAAAAAAAAAAAGAAATTCCAATATGCAATATAACGAGTCCACCAGTAACAAAGCTTTTGCTTAAATAAGCCCCCCCCCCCCCCCCCCAAATAAAAAAAATCCATAGAGTACGTACGATAGTTTTGAAAAAAAAATGATCATTTCATATCATCGTAAATGGAAGTTTGATGTATATATATTTCCCTGTTCCTTTTTACACTTCCCTTTTAAAGTAAATATAAAAGAAATCGAACATTTTCTTGATTAACTTGTGTGAAATCGACATGGATGACATTATCACGCGGTAAATAATCAAGGGGGTCGAGGCGGGAAAATCGGAATGCAGCTATGTAAACCATAATGAAATTTGGTGTTCTTTATATCAAAATAATCGGAAATGTTCACACTTTTAATATTTAAGTGCGCAAAATAGAAAGGATGACATCAAAGGTAATACATATTCCCCTGAAAACTGAAATATGTCACAACTTTCGTATCAAGATACACACTTCACCCCAGAACTAGAACCATATATTGAATCTCAGTGGGGATATAAATGTATTTTTAACTCTTTTGCTTCAAACTCAAGGGGGGGTGGCTGTATTATTCAGTAACAACTTTGAACTTGTTCTTCATAAAGAAAAGAAAGATTCAGAAGGTAATTTACTCATTTTAGATATCAGCATTAATGGTAAAAGGTTTACGCTGTTAACTTTATACGGCCCAAACTCTGATTCTCCTTTTTTCTTTGAAAATCTTGGCGACTTATTAGAAGAATTTGATAATGATTATTTTATACTCTGTGGTGATTTTAATATTGCCTTTAATCCTATTATTGATACACATAACTACAGAAACATTAACAACCCAATGGCCAAAGAAAAGCTATTGCAATTAATGGAAAATTTCAACCTTGTAGATTATTACAGAATTTTGTATCCTGAAAGCAAATCTTTTACTTGGCATTGTAAAAATCCTGTTAAACATGCAAGATTAGATAACTTCTTAATTTCTGAAAATCTGTCTAATCTAGTAGAAAATATCATAATAAGAGCGGGTTATAGGTCAGACCATTCTGCAGTTATTCTTGATTTGAAAATAAGTGACTTTAACAGGGACCCTGGACTGTGGAAATTTAATAATAGTTTGTTATACGATATGAATTACATTGAAAAAGTAAAAGAATGCATTAAAAAGACTAAAACACAATATGCAAATATGCTATATAAAGAAGAAATGAAATCTGAAATTCCAAATGATATTGTAGATTTTACGATAGGTGATAGTCAGTTTCTAGAAATACTTTTGATGGAAATAAGGGGCATAACTATTTCTTATTCCTCATTTAAAAAGAAAGAAAGGGATAGGACGGAAAATGATCTAATAAAAGAAATAAATTTTCTCGAAAATAATATTAATCTAAACTGTATTCAAACTGTTAATGATTTAGAAGAAAAGAAAACAAACTTAGAAATCATTAGAGATGAAAAATTGAAAGGTCATATTATTCGGTCAAAGGCTAAATGGATGGAAGAGGGCGAAAAGCCCACAAAATATTTTTGTGGTCTTGAAAACAGGAATTACATCAATAAAACTATTCAAATTCTAGATGTTGAAAATAAGGGCATGATTTATGATCAGAAAGAGATTCTTTGCGAAGTAAAGAGTTTTTATGAGAAGTTGTATTCTAGTAGAGAAGAATCAATTCAACAAATAGATTTGCATGATTTTCTTAGTAACTACGAAATTCCAAAATTAGACCAAAGGCATGCTGATTTATTAGAAGGAGAGATAAATGAATCAGAAATACTAGCTACTCTTAAACGAATGAAGAATAACAAATCGCCCGGAAGCGATGGCTATACGGCCGAATTTTTAAATTTTTTTTTTGGTTGACTTAAAACATTTTATTACTAGGGGTATAAATGATGTGTTTATCAAAGAACGTCTCCCAGTCTCTCAAAGGCTGGGAATAATTTCATGTCTTCCAAAAGGGGATAAACCAAGGCAGCATATGAAAAATTGGCGCCCTATTACACTCTTGAATGTTTTCTATAAACTAATATCAGGTTGTTTGAGCAGTCGTATCAAATCTACTTTAAGTTTTCTCATGTCAGATACTCAAACTGGATTCCTGAGCGGACATTACATAGGGGAAAATACTAGGTATATATATGATTTAATGTCTTATACAGAACGTAATAATATTCCAGGTCTTTTATGCCTTATCGATTTTGAGAAGGCGTTCGACTCGATAGCGTGGTCTTTTGTCTATAAAGTTTTGGATTTTTTTGGATTTGGACATAGTTTACAGGAATGGGTGAAAATACTTAATACAGATATAAATGCATCAGTATTACAGAGTGGTTTCCTGTCAGATCAGATATCTATAAAACGTGGCTGCCGTCAGGGGGACCCTGTTGCACCTTACATTTTTCTTCTCTGTGCAGAAATTTTGTCCATTATGATTAAAAATAATTCAAATATCAAAGGAATAATTACAAATGATAAAGAGCACAAAATTTCACAATATGCCGATGACACCACTCTTATCCTTGTTGGTTAAAAACAATCACTTTTTGCTGCTTTAGACACACTTGATACATTCTCTGAAATTTCTGGTCTACATATTAACTGTTCAAAGACGAAAATTATTTGGATAGGTTCGAAAAAATTTAGTTCAGAAGTTTACCATCATAGTAGATGGAAACTTGAATGGGGGTCAACAAAATTCTCACTACTTGGTATTGACTTTTCCATTGACTTAGATGAAATGTTAGATCTGAATTATCAAAAACAGATTCCAAGAGTAAAAGCATTAATTAAACAATGGAGAAGAAGGATATTAACTCCCATTGGTAGAGTAACAGTTTTTAAAACTCTTATCATTCCAAGATTGAATCATTTATTTCTTTCTTTACCCAACCCTAGTGCCAAAATGATTGCTTCCCTCAATAAAGATTTTTTCTCTTTTTTGTGGAATTCAAATTGTGAAAAAGTTAAAAGAAATAACATTACTCAGAATTATGACATGATGATAAATTTAGAAAATTTTATCAATGCATTGAAATGCTCATGGATTAAAAGATTGATCAACGGAGGACAATCATGGATAAATATTCTGGAAGCAGAACTTGGAAAAAATATTATAGGTCATGTGTGTGATTTTGGTGATGCTTATATATCTAAATTGTGTGAACGTTGTCCTAATAAACTTTGGAATGATGCTTTTACAGCTTGGTTGAGGGTTTTGAAAAAAAAGATATAAAATAAAGGACTATGAACAAAAATTATTTTCATTTCCTATATGGTACAATTCCTCTATTATGATTGATAAGACGGCAATTTTTAATAAGAAATGGTATGAAAAGGGGGTTAAAATATTGGGAGATTTCTTTGCAAATGATAATTTCTTATCAAAATCTGAGTTTGAAAATAAATTTAATTTAGGTTCAATTTGTTTTCTCCAATACCATGGTATAAAAACTGCGATTCTTCATTTTATAAATTCCATGAAAATCTCATTTGAGGAATGCAGCGATTTAAACCATCCCTATATTCCATTTCATATCCATATTCTGATTTCAAAACTAAAAGGTAGTAAAGAAATTTATCAATTTTTGAATAACATCGACGTTTATCCAACTTCAGTATCAAAATGGAATACCATCTACACTTCTGTAAATATAAATACTCGAGAAATATTTCATACATGTTTTAGAACTTCTACAGATTCTAAATTACAATGGCTACAGTTTCGCATTTTGCATAGAATATTGCCAGTTGGCAGTTATCTGAAGAAAGTAAAAATTTCTACAAATGATATTTGTCATTTCTGTAATTCTGATCAAGAAAATTTAGAACATGTATTTTTCTCTTGCACGAAAGTTATATCATTATGGTCAGATCTGTCAGCCTATATTGAACAAAAATCGCAAAATGTCGTTGTTTTTTACTCATTCAGTGTTATTTTCGGAATTTCTAATATGTCTATCAATAAGATTATCATGTTTACTAAACAATATATTTACTTGAACCTAAAACAAAATAAGATATTAACTTTCACTAGTCTTCTTGCATTTATTCATTCAAAACGAAATATTGAGAAGTATGTAGCAAAAAAGAGAAATGAAATAGATAATTTATATATAAAATTCAATTTAATTTGGAACAGTTTAAAAATTTATAGAATACCGATTTTATGTAGTCCTATAAATATAGATTATATGTATATATATATATATTTTTTCTCTCTCTCTCTCTCTCTCTTGACATGAAAAATATTTTTGTAATTTATATCTATGGTTTGAATGTGTGAATGAAAGGTTGTCTATGTCGTAAATGTTTCTTTCTTTTTCTTTTTTTTTTTTGTGTGTGTTTATAATTGCAAAAAAAAATCACTGATTATCGATTGTACTAATTGATCAAAAATGATGTGAACAAAAAAAAAAAAAAAAAAAAAAAAAAAAAAAAAAACAACTTTCGTTATATTTGGAGTTCAGCTTTTGCGCAACTTCGGTTATCAATCGGAGAGTCCAATCTATCTAACCATACATGAGTTTTATGTAATAAATATTTATGAATAAGCTGAAATAGCCGCCAAACAGAACGACCCTCTAATCCCCCATTAGCCGTTCCTCGTGCCATAGATATTTTGAAGCGAGAGGTGTACAAATTCGTGCGTTGTCGTCCAAAAAATCGATAATTTCACCGCTTCTGTTCATATTTTCATAAAAAATACAATATATATATAGAAAATAAATATCACTTTAAAGTTTAAATATAGAATCATATATTTTTATCAAAAATCATTGTAGAAATCGTAAGGTAAGTTTAGTGTGGTAACCGATAGATCGATTTGTCAGCTTGAAAGATCACGTGACTGAAATCCCTAACTATTACACGTTGTTAGTCATTTGAAAGTTGTCGATTATCCGTGTTCAAAATGGTGATTTGAATGGAACACGATATCTACATATGATATCTACCTTGTGTTTGCAATTAATGAAATATTAGTGAGTTAGTTTTTTTTTTGAGAGAGAGAATTTCAAAAAGACTGTATACGTGGTTTACTACATATTTCGTAGTAACACCACGATGTGAAGTTCAATCAAGCGATTGGCTGATCGTGTTCACTTTGACCTTGGTAAACGGGACATATTTCTACATACTGTATATGCAAATAACAGTTTCCGAAATTAACTGAAATCGTGTCTACTAGAGAGTAAAAACGTCTATAAAACAACAATGTGAGAGATATTCTATGTATGTAATATAAAGATGTTCAAATGGTAGTACTTAAAAGCTATTTACGGCAAAACTTCACTATTGACAGTTTAATGCCTGTTAGACTATCTGTACCTTTAAACATAACATTGATACTATATCTACAAACATTTGTCCTTTGATTTTGAATACAAGGTTTCATAATCTTATAAATCTCTTGTTAATACAACACGAGGTCTTTTCGAACACGAGTTTTTACAGGTAGCAATTTTCACGTGCCGATCCGCCACAGGTAGGAAAAATAAAGGATTTTAATGTTCTGAAATTGGGTAATTCACTAGAATTTTGACTGTTTGCGATACATTTATTAATTATCTACATGATATATATTAGAAAAGTGGGATAGTCTTGTGAATTATTGGTGACGAATTACAAATGTACAACATTCCGGGGATCCGCCCCTGGATTCCTTTGTATGTTGATATGGCTACTTGCCCCCCCCCCCCCCCCCCCCCACGCGTGTAAAATGAAGATACCCGGTATTTTGAGAAAGTATGATCAAAATTGGATGACAAAAGTTTGTAGACATATGATGATACGAACGTTTAAGGTAGGTTGTAGTATTAATCATGAATCCTGCAAATCAGTAGCTGCGCAGTTCGGTGCACTAAGTTCAAATGGTTGTCATGAAAAAATATTGATGCAGTTTATGATAAAATAATGGGAAAAAGACGATGTTGAGGTATGGCCAATAAACTTTTGTCCATACCCCCTAAGGGTCAAAACTGAGGGTACTAGGGTTTTCAGGAATAAGAAAAAGTTTTTTACCTCTCAGATTTATTCCCTCTGCAAGTTGAGTAGCCCGCGGATCTTCAATGTTATCCACATAAAGTCTCCAGTTCTTTCCTGTCCTCTGTATGCCGCTAATGTGGTCCGCAGAGATGACTTCTCCTAGACTGACGTATATCTCTTCATGTTTTAACCATGTAACGGATGCCAAATTTCTATCCCCAAATACGTCTTTCTCACTCAAAAAGATTGGTTTGGCTTTGCCATAACCCTGTGGAAAAACTTTGTCATACGTTTTCTCTGGATAACTATGCTCGTTGACAATGTTAGCGTATGATACAGTCGTATTTCATTTTATGTAAGCTTCAAATTTCTACTACGCTGAAACTCCCTTACTCCCGGTGGAACAAGGATATTCGCCATGTTTCAGTTTTCCCGATTTGTTTGGTTGATATTTTGCGCTCAGGTGAATCGCTACCTGTGCGACCTTTATGCACTGTCCGATTGAGTACTCACGATGTTTACATAAATGCAGATTGCTCAAAATCTACCTTCTCCTTCGAATTTTAAGTAGTTCTTGTTTAATTCTGTCTCAAATACTTCTTTGAATCACATATACAAAAAATTCCGTACAAAAACACTTTGTGAATAAACACTTTTTCAGATAATTTTTCTAAGGCACGGTCCATTTGATATTCTGGTGGGGGGGGGGAGGCTTGGGGTTTTTTTTCGAAAAAAAAATGATTTTGCTCCAGAGCTGAATTTTGATGAAAAAAATTAATTTGCTTTTGGTGTGACAGAAAAAAATAATCTTGCTCTTACAAGTAATCTTAATTTGAAGAATAACCATAAAATTCGCTTAAAATTCCTGAAAATTTTTCGGCTTGCTTCGCTCGCCGCAGTTTTTACTTTCTATCAAATTTTTTTGGCTCGCTTCGCTCGCTATAGTTTTCTTCTGTTATGGCACGTTCATATTTGAAAATATCAAAAGAATGCATGTGACTGAAACGATTTAAATGCTTAATTAGATACATTATCAATATAATTCATTACTATTAATAGATACATGCATCACCATAGTGTCTAATTTTATGTACAAGCTTGGAAGGAGAATTTAAATAAGTTTTTCACTACTTTTCATTTCTACATGTAAGAACTTGCATCAGTCCGTCTTACGTGTCACATGACCTTATATACATTTTGTTTACTAAAAATCATATATCGCATATTCATTGTAAAAATCTTTCATCTCTCTCAGTTTAGAAGTGAATACAAGTTTTACATAAAAATAATGAGTAATTTATTCGCATCAATTGTTCTAAAAAAATTCTTTGCTCCAACTTTGCGAGAAAAAAATAATTTTGCCCCGGTCCGGGGCGAAAAAAATAATCTTGCTCCGACCGAATTAAAAAACCCAAGCGCCCCCCTCCCCCGAATATCAAATGGACCGTGCCTAAGCTGAGTTAATCACGTCTTACCTTGGTTAGGACCGTTAATCTCCCTTTTTCTTTTTCTTCTCGAATATCCAGACGATTTTTTCATTCAATCTATGTGACAAAGAAAGGGTCGATCCCCTTTCCAACATGTAGGAGAGGGTGGACAGGGTGACAGGGAGGCGACAGAAAACGGGCGGGAGAAGGGAAAAAGGGGAAGGGAGGGAAGGGGTAAAATGGGAGGAAGGGGGAAGGAAGGGGGCGGGAGGAGGGAGAGAAGGGGATGGGAGGGGAGATAAGGAGGGGAGGGAGATGGCGGCGGGAGGGGGAGGTAAGGGAGAGGGAGGGGAGAGAGGTAACCCTGTCCGCCCCCCCCCCCCCCCCCTCCCATGTAGGGCGAGTCTCGGTTTGTCTCGATCTGATTAAAAAAGATTTTTAAATGAAATTTTTGTCCTTTACTGCTGGCAGGGATGTAGGAAGGGTGTTTTTGATGTGGACGTTTTACCTATTTTTTAGTCACAGGCGGTACCCTATAGGAGCACGTACATCTCATCTTTATGAGACGAAAGCCTGTGCACAAACTACAATATGGGGATGGTGACCATGATTTCTATAAGGAATAAGTAACATGTATATGTATGTAGAAATTTGGACCAATTCAATCCCGTAATATAGCGGAATTGTAATGTATACACAGGTCACCTTCATATTTGGGGAAGGGGGAAGCTAAGATCTGTACATTAACAGTTATGTATTACCTGAAACACTTAATACAACAAGTATCTAATTGCTTGTGTAACAATCTAGGTACATTACGAGATAAAATTGATATAACTGTTATAAAATAGTACACAATGTTATAACATTCCTGTACAACAAAATTGATTATTGTGTTATAAAACTGTTAAAATAATTAAAATAATATTCAATGGTTTTCTGTGAAACAGCTTTTCTAAGTTGGCGGATAATAGTTTGTACCATTTTCCGTAAGTAATTGTCGGATATTTTTGGGTATTGTATTTGACTGTCGTCTGTTATTTTGTCTGTACATATTTCACTGTAGGTAACAGTTTATTTGATTTTTGTACATAGATTTTGCTGTTAGGAAACAGTTTATTCATTTGACTAATAATGGATAATATTTCTAAATGTTAATTGTTTTGTACTTTTCCAGGGGGTAGACTTTATTATTATACCTCTACTGATTTTTTCTTATATAAAAAGAGACTCATTAAATTTAACTAAATCCCTGAAAATCGCCTTATAAGACTATTTCCCTGCAAAGGGGTGCGTTAGTTGAGAAGACTATTTCCCTAGGGAGTTAGTCTCAAAATGGGGCGGAGCTTCTTTGGGGGTGTGTCAGTATCAACCAATCAGCGCCGTTGAAGGTTGATCGGATGATCGTATGACGCTATTAGTACGCGAGCAGAGTAATCCGCCTCCTATCCGCTTAGCACATGAATTAATCCGCAATAAAATAAAACAATAAAAAATTAAACATGTATGAGTATGATAAATAATGTTTCTGTTTATCTTATCATCAAAAATTAATATTCATTCAGTCGAGAAGGCAAGGCAAAATCATTAGAATTTCCATTGGAACGATGTGAACCTAAGAGATACGTTTGTTTCAGTATAATGTTTGTTTCGGTACAACTAAGAGATATGTTTGTTTGTTTCGGTATAATAAAACAGTTAAAGTATACCATTGAGGGAGTTAGCACGATTCTGGTTCCCCTCGACCAGACCTATTTCCCTCGGCTTCGCCTCGGGAAATAGGTCTGGTCTCGGGGAACCAGAATCGTGCTAACTCCCTCAATGGTATACTTTAACTGTATACTGTTAATATATTTTAGCAGTTAATCATGATATTAATGCTTTAGCAATTTTGGGAACAAATTATAGTCAATTTTTGGGGGATTATATCACTTTTCATACATGTACTTGAGGGACATATTTTTATAGACTTTATAGTGATTAATTGCTTGTATGGTCGTGAAACTTGAGGAAAGGCATTACCGTTGTGGCGGTTCTAAAGGACCTAGTTTTAATGACATGGACAACGCAAAAGTCTATGGGTACTTGGGTGGATTTTATAAATAACTATTTTTGAAATGGGGTGGATTTCAACTTTATAGCTGACGTCTGAATATTCATGGTGGACTAGCCCGCTGTTTCAGAAAGACGGGGGCGTGTTGTATAATGAGGTCACACCTATTGCTCACCCCTAATCGCCGAGTGGACTAATCCATTGTCATGTCCAGTGAAGTGTGAGCACTAGTTGAAGTTTTATATATCTTATCCTGATTTTACTACAAATCGCTCAGATATTTTCGGAGTACGTAGACGGAGATAGAAAGGGGATTTTTAAACAAAGAAATAGAGATTCCTCTTTCCGTCTTATTCACAGGCTTATTGTATCTATATGTTCTTTTATTCAAATTCATATTTTTCCTTTAACTCGAACACACAATTTTTATTGTATTCTTCTGACACTTATTCGATACTGATTAAATTTGTGAGTTGTACCTAATTTTAGTACTACAGATAGAAATCACTTTAAAAAACGTTCTTTTGAGAAATATGTTAGTCGACAGAGTTATCTTTCTTTGTCTGTGATTGAAATTATGTGTACCCTTTGCATGTGTCGTCATGCCTTTTGTGTAGTTGAATAAAATGCCTGAAAGGACCGTATTGCTGTCGTTCTGATATATGGGTCTGTCAGTTATCCACAGTGAGCACGACACGAAATAGTCCCTTAAATCCATACAAAAACATGAAAGCCATTTGCACTGAAAGATGGCGGAATCCCTGGTCGAATTTTCTGATAAAATTCTCAAAAGAATCATTTACAAGTCGACCGTATGAGTTCCACATGATACATAAACCAATTCAAAAACATATATTTTCATGAGTTCTGTGTCTATATTCTTGAACAGTTTACTCTTTGTTTACATGGACAAAAGAGGTATTTCATCATGTTCAAATTTCGAACGGAAGTCGACGAGAGAAAAGTTTTGACGAGACTTCTATAAAATTTGAATAGGTTTCCGTTTTGTGCAAGGTAAAATCTAGACTTGATTCTTCTGAGAATATGCTTATCATTTATTTGCACAATGTGGTGCCGTGATCTTTATCAGTTTTACTTTCTTAGAATTTGTGTTACAAAGATTAGGCCACACCAATTTGATTTGCAGTTCTTTGGGATTTTTCATGAAAAAATAGGACCGAGTGAACGATTTTTTTTAAATAAAAAATTTTGAATTTTGAAAATCGAGGACCGGTACCCGTGGACCGAACGAGTGAAAATATTTTTTTTCATTGATTTTCATGTACATTTCATATACAATGATATTAAACTATCATGTAAAACTAATTCAAGATTTATTTTTGTATCTCAAGGAAATAACAACTGAAGAAATGAATAAAACATTCAAGAAATAGCAGATAACAAGAAGTTCTTTTGCTGAAATGTGATGAAAATGAATATTCTGAAAGAAGTTACATATCAAACATGACACACAATAGCGCATATATCATCTGATTGATTAAAAGGTATTGACTTTGACCAAAAAAAAAAAAAAAAGAAATTTAAGGAGCTGTAAGAATAAGACGTAAAATCTGCCCTGAAAATGTCGAAATTTCAAAATAGGAAATATGAAGAAATTTTTCAGTAGAAATATCAACTAACCTGATGCATATCTGAATCTAATGTCCAGTCGAATAAATTATCAATAACAATACCAATATTTGGGTTAAAATGTACGTTTTTTCTATAGAAATCAATGGAAAACGGAAAAGTTTTCTACAACATTGTTCCACCCCGAGTTACAGAATGCCACTTTTACTAAAGGTGTATATCATTAATACCAATTTTCTGACCAAGTGCGGTTCTGTAACTCGGGGTGGAACAATGTCACACAGACGAAAAACGAAAAAAAGGGGGTGGCCTATTTTTTTTTTTTTTTTTTTTTTTTTTTTTATCTGACTTAAAAGCGGTTAGATAAAGATTACAGATCACAATTAATTATGAATGTTCGTTGACCGCGCAAATAGTTCCTGATTATTTCAATCCCTCGTCTTCTTACATTTAATTTCTACGACTCTTTTTACACTAGATGATTCAAGTGAGCTATTGTCATAGCGTGTCGTCCGGCGTCCGTCGTCCGTCCGTCGTCCGTCGTAAACTTTTCACATTTTCGACTTCTTCTCCAGAACGACTGAAGGGAGTTTGATGAAACTTTGTGGGTATGAAGTACTCATAGTCCCCTACAAGTGTTTTTGTTTTTCGTCCGAATCCGTCAACAGGTGGCGCCACCACAGCAAAAGTAGGTCACGGGGGTTCCCTCCTTTGACAAACTTCTTCTTCAGAACCGAAGCATGTATCGACAAACCGAAAGCATCAGGATGATCTAGAGAGATGTCTTAAGAAGTGTTGTTATTTTTGGTTCCACTTCGAAGTCAAATTTTTGACACGTTTTTGACGTCTTTTCGGACTTAGTCAGAAATGCACATTTTTGCACTATTTCTTTAAATAACTCAATAAGTGTATGATTTTACACACTCATTTACTGCATATTTATCATATTTAATTTACTTAATGCTTTGATATGTATTTTATGCTTAAATTTTATTTTTTTTATTTTTTATGATTTTTTTTCTTATGTAAAAAGGAAGGGGGGGGGGTGATTTACATACATTTTCTTCTTCTTTTCTATAACCACTCTTCAGATTGTCATGACAGTTTGTAGGTATGAGGTACTCATGCATGGTACCCTACAAGTGAAAGAATTTTGTCAAGATATCCACTTTTGCATTTTTAAGGAATATTTTTTTAAGATTGTACATAGGTACTGTATAATGTATGTTTTCCATGGGGAGTGGCTTCAAACCCCGGCGGGACCCCAACAATTTTTAGCTCACCTGGGCATTGCTTTGATATGTATTTTGTACTAAAATTTTAATTTTTTGATTTTTTATGATTTTTTTTTTCTTATGTGAAAAGGAAAGGGGGGGGGTTGATATTCATACATATTCAACTTCTTCTCCAGAACTGCTGAACAGATTTTTATGAGTATTTTTTCAATCATGAATAGATATGTTTACTGTGCACATGGACCCAAGGCTTGTGGGTTCAAGTTCTGGTACTTCTTTTATCTATATCAGGAATTTTAACCCTGGTAACTTTAGTTTCGTATAAGAGGGGGAGAACTCATATAGTTGGTACATGTATAACAGCAGAACTCATGTATGCAAGAGTTGTCTTTCTTTAATATTGATATATGTTTTTCATTTTGGATTATCGATTCATATGAATGTTATATATTTCAGATTATTAAATAAGTATGCAAAAGGAAAAAGATGAATAAGTATTTCCAAATTTATTTTGTGAAGACTTAGATATATAACTTTGAAATTAAAATATTGAGAGCAGCTCAAAATATTAATGTAAAAACAGAACTCTACATTTACATCAATATTATCAACAACGTAGTGAAAGGAGGGGGCTGTAATTTATTAGCAGGATTTTGCTTTAGCTTCTGTATAACTGTCTCTCTCAGGTTACTTAGATTACTCAAGAAGAAGGGGGGAGATGATTTTCATACATATTCAACTTCTTCTCCAGAACCGCGGAACAGATCTTCATGAAACTTGGTAGGAATGAAGTAATCATGGTCCCCTACAAGTATAGTTGTCTTTTGTCCGGATCTGTCAACAGGTGGCACCACCACAGGCAATTAGAAAACAGGAACCTGATCAAATATTCTTTTCTTTTCTTATTGGCTTCATGCATGTAAATGAACAAATAAGAGTAACAATTAATATTACTTCATTTACTCCATACGTTTTCTGCCCAAAATATTTCTCAAGGCTTTTGAATTAATGACAACCTATCTGATGCATCTTTAGGTTGTCCATCCTTTCCCCGAAGAAGTCAAATGGTAGGGTGCTTTCATTACTTCTAGCAGTCTGCATAAATTAGTACATGTAGTTTCCTCTGCTAATCTTTCTCCTCCTTTATTTCATATCTTATTTTGTGCATGCATTTCATATGTCATATTCCTAATTGTTGTTTTGTTCAGTTTTGTGTGCTTTGTTTAATATTACATGTATACATATTTGTCGGTCAAAACCTCTTAGGAGCTTGTGTTAACCTGTTTTCATATATATGCCAATTTTAAATAAACATTGGCTTGTCTTAACATGCTAAGTGTTCTCAGGTGAGCGTTGTGGCCCCTGGGCCTCTTGAGTCGCAGATGAGTTGAAAAAAAATATTCTAGCATGTTGAATGATAAGTGCATCATCCTAATGGCGGAATGACAGATGTGTTATGAGGCTCTAGAATTGATAGATTGTAGAACATTAGAGCAACAGATATCCCCTTTCGGGTTTAAAAAGATATTTAAAGTCTACTAAGCGACAGATTTTTGCATGAATCCATTTCTGAGCTTATTTTGATACTATCTAGCAGATATAAAAGTTTCAAGCAAAAAATGGTGGTGCGATTCGAGTATTTAATCGTCATATTAGTATGATTTACAAAGGAATATATAGGAAAAAATAATTGGGGTCTGATACCTAAATCATTTAATTTCCATTGTCATTTTCAAGAAACGAAGATTCTGATTGGCTGAGAAATTTTGTTGATACATCGATCAACACAATTTTTCACGGAAGTCTATTTATAGCACTATTTTTAGAACCGGGGGTTCCCTCAAACACGACTGAATTCGTTGCTGAAAATACAATTTGTTGATGTTTGCTTATCATTTCAAGGGTACTATTTCTTTTCTACTTACTCAAAAATTAACAGTGCATATAGAATTTGCTCAAACTGGTCCTTATTCCAAAGATATAGAGAGACGATCGTTCGCTGTTTGAATCATGGCGGCTGCAATAACTTGTTTTGGCAGACGTATCACTGCAAAACCCTCCGACTTACGAAATATAGTGCGGTGATTGATTGTTTTTAGATCCAAGAATCCATAAACAGATAATAATTAAATGATAAGAAATGAATCTTATATTTTTTTCTGTTGATGCAGGTATCACCCGAAAAATTGGACAGAAAACTTTTGCATCAACGCGCTACGCGCATTGATGCAGTTTTCTGTCCAATTTTTCGGGTGATACCTGCATCAACAGAAAAAATATAAGATTCATTTCTTAAATAAAAGTTGCCCATTTCTTCTAGTGATACAACATGTACAATGAAACAATCTATTCTGAGTGGATTCCGATGAAATATACAACATACATGAATGAAATAAACGATGTAAAGATGTTTATTTCTACACACTGTGTTTTTCGAGCCTATAAGCTTACACAGTGACTGTTTAGAACAAAATAGAACGGTTTTCAGTTTCCGGATTGCGTATTTTACCGATAAGATGGACACACATGTACTGGTTTCGAACTTATTTTTTCTTCTTCATTTTTAAAGTAAGAGGGGATCAAAACTTAAAACACTTAAAAAAATTTTTTTTTTGTATATTTTCGTTCACTATTTGACGTTTTCAGACATTTCTACCCCCTACCAAGCCGTAATTATTAAATCTTACATCAATTTTTTTTTCTATGAAATACTTGTGAGAAATCTTCTAATACATCATATTTTTATCCTGAACAACCTTTTCCTTCAAAGGAAGGACAGTACACGAGAAATAATCAAATGATTTCAGGGCTAAATCAAGCCCTTATTCTTACAGCTCCTTTGAGGATGTCACATGAAAAGCATGTAAGATAAATCGTACAATGTCTACTGGTACTATTACATTTTAAATAAAAAACAATTTGAACAGTCTAGGAAAACTTGTGTCAGTGGTTTGTACTTGATGTATATTACTCTTTCACTCTACATCTACTAGACCTTTGAAATTCAATTGAATGTACTAGTTATATGAAAGATAATTATACATTTTCTGAGTTGTGATAAACTAGAATGTTTAACTTTATCCTCTTTCTTTGACCTTCAGTTTGAACAAAGTAATAGTCATCCGTTTAAAAGAATACTACAATACTGATGATCAGGCAAACATACAGACAACACATAATAAATTGTTTAAAAAATTGATTCCATGGTCCCACCCACCATCTAAAGTCTTGACACAACTTATAATGTTAGGGGGGTTGATACGGTTGAAAATTATCTTTTTGGACATCAACGTGGCATTCACTCTCTTCATCTAAAGTTTCAATTATTAACTTTATATACTTTAAATTCAACTGACCAATGTCACCTTCAGTACTCTTTACCTGTTTACTACGAGATTCGCATCTACTAGACTACTGCCAGTTTTCCCGAACTGCTACGACCCAACCGGCTTTGTTCGAGTCGTTCAACAATCATCGTTTCAGGGGGTCGTCAACATTAAAAGAACTGAACAATTCCTGAAAGGTTACATTGTCTAAATCCGCTTGGGTTTTTACTGTACTTGTTTTTGTCGAGCGAACATTCACAACAGACGTTGCTGTCAACTCAACTCACACGAGGCGTTTGACACTCTTTTCTGTCATTTACACAATGTGTCAAATGCTTCAGTGATATGGATTTCATATTTTTTTCTCTGAATCTGAAATATTGACCGCGCGCAAAATAAAAAGATAAAATTCCGGAATCGAATTTTTACAATCTAATTGGTGTGGCCTAACATACAGTTATCTATGGTGGCTCAAAATTACTAGAGGTATCTTTCTTGTATTCCTGTAAAATACAGACAATCCCATATCTCATCCCTGAAGGAACAATATACAACATTTAGTGTTTCTAAGAATCTATTAATAATACATTTTATTCTCAGTGGGGGTCAAAGCCGTCAAGGAAGAAGAGGTCCAATTTTTTAACCAATGGTACGTTTTGATGAAAGTTATATGTAATTGTAAATGGGGAAGTATTTTGGCAAATTGGTCCTAAACCTCCCCCACTAGATCTACGCTTGTTCTTACATGTTTAGTATCCTATTCAATTTTTAGCGCACCTGAGCGAAGCTCAAATGAGCTATAGTGATAGTGTGCCGTCCGTCGTCTGGCGAAACTTTATTTTCTAGCTCACCTCACGAAGTGAGAGGGAGCTTATGCTATCACCCTGTCGTCGGCGTCTGCGTCCGCGTCCGCGTCGTCGTCCGCACGAGTATGTTGTGAAGTTTTATTTCTTTATTATAGGTGCTAGGATATTCAAACTTGCACAGATGATGCGTCTTTATGGATAGATAACAAATCTACGTTCAAATTTAGGTCAAGCTAGGTCAAGACCTATATTTTCCGCTTGAGTGCACATGTAAGGAAGATTTTGGTATCAATGTTAAGAAGTTTTATTTCTCTATTATAAGTGCTAGGAAGGCCAAACTTGCACAGATGATGCGTCTTTTTAAGTAGATTACAAATCTACGTTCAAATCTAGGTCATGACCTATAAGACAGAACTTGCACAGGTGATGTATCTTTATTGAGTAGATCACAAATCTACCTTCAAATTTAGGTCATGACCTATATTTTCTGCTTCATTGCACATGTTACATGTAGGAAGGTTTGGTTATTAATAGAGTACACCCATTCATGCAGAATTTGAGTCAATAAATTAAATACTCTACTTCCCTTTTCTATTTTGTTTTTGTGTGGTAGCAATTTTGTTGTTTCTCAGTAGAACAGACTCTCAAATTCATAATTTAACTACTTTCTGTTTGCTGCCATGATAAAATGCTGCCATGAAGTGATCTTTGTAATCTTTGATTACACTTTGTTTTACATTTTCAATCAACTTCTCCTCTGCAACCGCTGCCCAAAATTTTGCGAAACTTTACAGGAAACAAATACCCAAAGGTCTTTACCATGTTTGTGTTTTTCGTGCCGATCGGTAAACAAATATGGCCGCTGAGGACTCTGATTGGCTGATGCATTTTCGATTTCTTCTCTTCAACCGCTAGACATAATTTAACGAAACCTTACAGGAAGAAAGTACTCAAGGTCATCTACCAAGTTTGTGTTTTTCGTACCGATCGTTCAACAATTATGGCCGCCGGAGGCTCTGATTGTTTGATACATTTTCGGCTTTTCCTCTTCAATCGCTGAACAGATTTTCACGAAACCTCTCACGAATCAAGTAATGAAGGTCCTCTACCCAAATTGTGTTTTTCATCCCGATCGGTCGACAAATATGACCGTCGAGGGCTCTGATTGGTTGACGCATTTTCCACTTCTCCTCTGCAACCGCTGCACAGAATGTAACAAAACCAAAAAAGAAAGTACTCAAGGTCAAAGTTTGTATTTTTCGTTCCGATCGGTCAGCGAATATGACCACCGAGGGCGTGATAGGGTGACGCATTTTCAACTTCACCTTTTTGTCTGCGCCTGTTGTCCTCTTTTTGTCTGCGTCTGTTGTCCTCTTTTTTGTCCCCGAGTGTTGTTTTCCTTTTTGTCTCCGTCCGTTGTCCTCCTTTTTGTCTCCGTCTGTTGTCCTCTTTTTGTCTTTGTCTGTTATTCTCCTTTTTGTTCCCGTCTGTTGTCCTCCTTTTTGTACCCGAGTGTTGTCCTCCTTTTTTGTCTCCGTCTGTTGTCCTCCTTTTTGTCCCCGTCTGTTGTCCTCCTTTTTGTCTCCGTCTGCTGTCCTCCTTTTTGTCTCCGTCTGTGTTGTCTTCCTTTTTGTCTCCGTCTGTTGTCATCCTTTTTGTCTCCGTCTGTTGTCTTCCTTTTTGTCTCCGTCTGTTGTCCTCCTTTTTGTTTCCGCCTGGTGTCTTCCTTTTCGTCGTCTCATGAGAGTGTGTTCAGCTGTTATCCCTGTTGCAGATCTCCTTTACATTGTTTGGTTTTATATTCTTCAAGAATGTGTATGCCAATTCATTGTAGTTTTTGGATTTTCATCCGCTGATTCAATAAATATAAGCCAATATAGAAACAGCCAGGTAAAAGTAATAATCTTACAATGCTTTACTGATAACTTCAAATTGATACGTGTGGAACGTTATATTACAGCATACCGCAAATCGTTGATGGATCCAGCGACACATTTTTCATTGATTACTTAATGATGCTATTTCATCCTGTTGTTTGTAATAGAATTTTCCTCCTAATTGAGCTTCGGGAAATCAAAGTCATTGTTCCTTACTCTATAACACGAAAAAAAAGAGGAATCTTAATATCCTGTTTACGTGGCCGATCGATTACTATGTCTGTTGACGAACGTAGATTGAAATTACTTTTCAAAAAGGAACAAAGTAATCATAGCGTTTAGTTGTTACATATTTAGAATACACGTGTAAAGAACAATTTTTTTATCACGTTTACAAAATTAACTGAAATCAGCTAATGCTGTTTTATCTTAACATTTATATATTCTATAGAAAACATGTATATTCTTTTCTCATGCCACAAAAAAAAATGGATACATGTAACATGTAAAATGTTTAATATACAGTCTTAGATATTTCAAGTTATCCATTTGATAGTGAGTTCTTTTGTTCGTTCGTTTTGATTGTTTGATTTGTAGCTCGAAAAAAAATTCTGATTTTGTTTTGTTATGCACAGGCAATGACTTTACAGTTTTTATGAATCACACCAAGAGGAAAATATTCAATCTTTCTTTCTTATCAATTTTTTTTTTCATAACTTGTAATAAAACTTCTATTCCGTTCCTTTCTTAGCGATAATTAAGGCAGTGACGCTATTTTTTTCCTTCGATTTATATGAAATTAATTGAAAACACTAGTAATTCTTGTACCTCACCTGCACAGGAATTAATCCTTTTGTTGATGCTATGATCATATGAGAATGTTACAATGCTCTGCTGATAAATTTGAATTGATACGTATGGAATGTCATGTTACAGCATAACGTTATGTTGTGTACAGCTAACGCGTCGCCAGAAAAATTCAGTTTGCCACCGTAAAATCAGCCTTTGCAAACATAACATCAGCATCTAGTTATTCCCATTCTAATGCAGTCTATATTTTTGTGAATATAAGGCAAAATGTGATATTAGCTACGTCAAAGCCTAGTATGCTTATGTTCTCGTTTCATTGCCGCATCTAAGGAGCAAACAGCCAATGGAATTCAACGTTATAGCGATATTGCATTAGAATATGTGTTCTATCGTTATCATTTAATGCACCATATGCGCATTTTAACAATTAATGTATCATCAGTGATGTTTAAGCGAACGATATCCTTGGGGACTAACAGTCCACCAACAAAGATAACAACCTAGTGGTTGAAATTATCATATTGATATATATATATATATATATATATATATATATATATATATATATATATATATATATATATATATATATATATATATATATATATAAAAGCACAAGAAAGGTTCAAGCGACCACGACACTAAACGTGTTTAAACCCAGCGGAAGGGACATTACATCCCTTTAGCCGTCTGGATACACGAATATGTACCTATATACAGTCGGAACAAGGGACAGTACGTCCCTCATTCCGATCGGACACAAGTACATAAAAAAAAAATACACACACTCTCATGCTAGTCAGAACCTGTACTGTACTGAAGCTCGAAAGGCTATAACTAGTACACAGGTAGGTAATATTCTCAATCCATGAACCAAAGCAGACCCCGCGAGGGGCGAGACCAGGTGCCTAGGTAGAGTCAGCGTCTCCTGTTTGCATGCAACACCCGCTGCCAAAAAGTCTAGACGGACAGATCGATAGACACATGTCCAAGACTTCTAAAGGTTCAAAAATAGAAAAAAAAATGAAAAGATGCTCCCTGATTGATCACACATCTTAATATATCCAGTGAGTAAAATTAAACAAAATACCTCTCCCCCCCCACTATAGATAAACGTCCATAATGAGAAAAGGGACTCGATTGACTAAGTAAAATAAAACGAAAAAAACCCCAATTAAAACCACGTCCGTCCTGAAGAGAGATACTCACTGAACTGACAACGCGCGAGTCAGTGTGAATAGAAAGTCATATCACGAGAGGCCCACATAAGGGAGGTTAAAAATACAAACTGTAAAAATTAAAAAGTATAAGGTGTAAAGAACGAGCCTAGCTACCGTCGTTAGTTTCGGCGATTGACCTCCGTATCCAATCAGAATAAATAGAGAGTGTTAAGAAAAAGTACCCGTGAGGGAATATCAAGCAGAACCTATCTCATAAACGTACCAAGTGAGGACTTCAAATTGAGGGCCTAGTACAAAAATGGAAATAAGAATTTTTAATTCGTATGAAGAGTGTCAGAACATTTATTCAAGCCATCTGGTTCATTTGTTATCAGGGTATACTGCCCAAAGTTTTCCCTAGCCACTCTCTGGTCTGTCGTCCAACTGGAGTTATGGTCTATGGGCACAACTTCCATGTCCTCCCGGGAGTGGTTATCCCGATTGAAGAGCAGCGCAACCGGCATGCGAATCAATAACCACAGGCCATCCATCACCACCAAAATAATATGCACCCACCAGCCGCCCAACAACCCCAGCCAGCGAGTGTTTTATTGAAAAGTACCTTTGTGAATATGCCGGCCGCACAACGCCCCAACCAGGATAAAAAGTAGAGTGTTCTAAAGAAAAGTATGTTATATCGTTATGATTTAATGCACCATATGCTTAGATCATTAAATGATATACCAACAACATGTGTTAAATAATATATTTAGTCACTTATTTTTAACAACAAGTTCTGTGTTTGTGAAATGCCCCCAGTGGCTGCTCTAAGAATAAAAGTCGGCGCCTTGGTCTAGCGGATAGGGAGTCGGGCTTGTTATCTTATGTTTGCTGTTTCAAGCCTCACTAGAACCATGGGTCGGCCAACATATACTCTTCAATGTTCTGTGTTTATATACAAAAATGTCATCGTCTATGCATTGTCTGTGGTGTTTTTTTAATGCTTTAAAAATAAATGCCCTATCGCTTAAACGTTTAAAGATGGATATAGATATTGAGTTGAAATTTGAGGCTTGGTTTTCAATTGTTACGGAGCAAGTTTGAATTTGGTCATTGTGATCTATTTTTGAAGTAGTTATGCCCCTTGATGACTTACAAAATTTAGTTTTCCTGATCTTTTTCTGCAATGGATAGAGATATTGAGATAAACTTTGATACACAACTTGGTCTTTGATAGTTACAGAGCAAGTTCAAGTAAGGCTTTCAATGACCTATTTCTTCTAAGAAGTTATGATCCTTGATGACCTGCAAAATTCAGTTTTCGGATCTGATTTTTTCTTACCTGTTATTGCAGATATTGAAATAATTTTTGGGATAAGAATACATCTAATAGTGATGCAAATCAAGTGTGAGTTTTGTTTCAGTTTACTTACTAATTTCTACTGGGAATTTGGCGCTTTGACTTAACTGCTTTTATTTCCACTGATGATACAAACATGTACACCATTACAGCAAAGTGATGAATTATAGTTTGTGAAAGCCTTCAAAAGATTTTTGCGGTAATGTTAAATTCTGAAACTTAAACATTAGCCACATGAATCCCTTGGAAATGTAAACCAGATTGGAAAGGCCAAAAGTACTACTGACAGTACTGTCCTGTTCACTAATTCCAGAGGACCATGTTTTCCCGGTTTTCTCTAAAAAATTCCCAAAAGATATCAATTTTATAGTACTCCTTTAGTCGTAACAGAAAATTACCATTGTTTTGGCTGTGTGTCAGTTAAATTAGAAATAGGACGGAAAATAAAAAGTCTACGGGGATTTTCTATAGTAAAATCGCTGAAAATGTGTGACGTCGGAGGCTTTGACGTCACTGTTTACTATTGTGGACACGGAGAACAAGATGTCGGCGGCTTGAAATTAACATGGGAATTTCCCGTAGACATTTTATTTTTCATATTGCGGTTTGAAGGCAGCTGATAAGGTAAGATGACGTTAATTTCCAGTTACGACTAAAGGAGGTCAATGCTCGGAAACAATAATTTATAGCAAAATTCTTCAGATGACAGAATAAATCGCCAAAACAGGGTGCTCTGGATTTAGTGAAGAGGACAGTAGATGTTATATGTGGCCCTACATAAATTCTAAAAGATATCAAGGTATCCATAATATGTAATCAAATCGGAAAAGCGAACAAAAGACCAATATTTACAACTGTTTTTTTTTTATTATTAGTATTATTTAAGGGTTTAATTGTAAAAATCAAATAATCGTTCAATTTAAATTTTCATACGTTGAAAATATATATTATTAAAACGATCACAGTCAATATTTTCAAGAACAATCTATATATATTTAGTCACATGCTCCTCTGTAGTTGTGGTATATCAGAATATTTGCTTTCTACCTTATATGCCCTGACATTGGCAAGGAAAGGGCAACATTTATGTACAAAACTAATGTAAATTTTTCTAAAATCTCTCATAAACAGAGGATATATAATTGGATTAATGAGACTATTACACCATCCTAACCATACTATTGCCACAAAAGCTTTGTTTGGAATACAAGCACAAAATCCCTGTGCGATATTCGCACACAGGAAAGGCGACCAAGTTACAACATACGCTCCTACAATCACTCCTAACGTTACAGTTGCTTTTCTCGTAAACGGCTCCCTGATGTTTTTCGATGAAACATTTTGTCCGAGTAAAACGTTGCCTGCGGTGATAAGAGTTCCAACTAGAAATGTTTGTCTCTTTGCTTCCTTTGATACTCTGTAATACAATGTGAGAGCGACTGCTATAGGCAAGAGAACAGTAACACTGGTGGCGGTGACGGCGTATGGACGGCTGATAATGAACAAACACTGAGGACGTTTAGTGAACAGAGTCAGATTCTCCAAGGAGGGAACAGCTGGATTGTGCCAACCATTCTCAATGGGCACAAAGGAAGTCAGAATGGCTATACCCCATGCCCCACAGAGCATCATTAAGGTCTTCCTGTGGTTCATAATGGTCCGGTATCTTAAAGGTGTCATAATGGCAATATATCTATCTATACTTATCAGACAAACGTTAAGAATAGATGCACTGCACAACATAACATCGAAAGACGTCCAAATGGAACAAAACTTAGGATGAAGAATCCATTCCTGGAATATTTCTGTAAGCGCCGCAGGAATCATCACTATTGTACCGACAAATAAGTCTGTCAAACTCAGAGATAAAATAAACATGTTTGATACTGATCTCAATTTTCGATGAAATAAAACTGCAAGTACGACTATCAAGTTACCTGAAATTGTTAGAAATATAAGGAAAAATAGCACAGTCCCAATGACTACACGCTGACTTGTGTATTCATATTCCATTACTGTTGGAACATCTTGAAAAACTTCTTCGCTGAAAACAACTTGACCGTCTAATGCTCTTAAAACTCCATTTCCGAAAGAAGCCTCCTCAAATTTAGATATGACACTTGATTTCTGATTCACTGACGTAAAATTCTTGATATTATTAATCTCTGTACTACCACTTACGGATTCCATTGCAGTCTGTGGCAATTTGTTTATTGACCCTTAAAGCCATCGAATCTACTTGTCTATCATCATCATTGATCCCGCCTATGGATTTCTTAGGATTTCTTCATGTGAGATTCCTGTTTTACCGTCGAGTATTGGAAATCTAATTGGAATACTTCCATTAGTGAAAGCAGCACATAAACTTTCACTGGATTCTCTGAAATTAAAACAATATTTTGCAATCAGGCGTAAAATGCGCGCACGTCGTCAAAATAATTAGATGTCATTCTAGCCTGTTTCAACTTCCTTATAATTGTTCTTAAACTTTCCGAAAATCTCAGCATTTAACATTTATCGTAATAAAACTAAAAACGAAATGAATTGGCGATATGAACATCATCAATAGCAAATATAAATCAAAAGTTGTAAAAGATTATAACCTTTTAGTACGTGTGGTCCACCGACGAAACACGTTTAGCAAGGTCATAAGCAACGTCGTTACAGCTAATGTCGTCATGGTCATTTTGAACGTCGTTATGCTAACGTCAAAGATGCAAATAAATATTCAAAAATGAAGGCGAAATGAAATGAAAAGTAATCAATATAAACACTAACAATTATGAGGGGAAATTATAGCATCTAGCTATTTGTCATGATGTTGTTTTCGCTCAACCTTTTATGTTGATATCTCGATGAATGCACAAAAAATATTACAATGATTCCTCAAGTTAATTAAATGAAACATTCTCTGAAAAAAAAGAAAGGAGGGGATTATTGACCAGACTCTATTGCAAACGCACCACAAACCACCAAAACACCTGATGCAGAAAACTCAGAGTAGACAAACACAGCAAGAGACGTAAAAGATTACACATACATGTAAACCAACGATACCAATGGGCAATCGGTGCCGACCGAGGACGGCAATCTGCCATGTAAGTAGCAAATTGTGTAGTTATCCGGATGAAATGCGCACAACCTTTCCACTTTTCCGGTTACTCAATGATCTCGAAGAACGCTCAATTGTAGTTTAAAATAACCTCCTCATTGTAAGATGACCACACGAACAAGACAGCAAAACGCATGGACCCAAGCAACACAGGTAAATATGTAAATGGATTTAATAAAGAGTGGCATACGAAATACAGTCCGTGCTCTGTCGGCTGTACATAGCAAACTCATGCATGTCATCACCCGAGGAGTCCTATTGACATTCAGAGAGGACAGGTGGTCGAACCCTGTCTTCTGTAAAGTGGTTTGTACAGGACCCGTCATAAAGTTCCGTCGTCACAGTTAGTGAAAAGCAAGTCTAGAAGAATGCGCTGGTACACATAAGAGTGTAGATTGGTCAAGTACCTTGCCAAGTGTCCGACCGGTGACAGTAGGGTCATATCCACTGTATAAAAGGCATTTGATCATTTTGACGTATTTTCCATAGGTATGCTATCTGCCTTTGATTCTTCTAATTTTGCTTATGTTGTCACTATTAAGGTATTCAACCCCTAATTCATTTTCAATAATAAATACCAGAAATAAGAATTTTCAATCTCTTAAATAGAATGCTATACATACTTTTCTAACTAAAATTGGGGATTAAACTTCTCATACAATGATCTTCTCTGTCAACATGGAGATTCCCGATTATGAAATCATCGGCATTTGTCGTGAAATTATAAAAAGTGTGTATAAATTTTAACCGGAAGTACTCTATTAGGGTGCGAGATCCTTAAAGGCAAATTGTGAAATACCCAAAGTAATAAATTGTCTTGCTTGTATAGGTCCGAATTTTTAAAAGAATATAATAAGTACTCGTATTCAAAGTGATCGCATCATTTATCAAAACAGGTCAAAGTTACAGAATGGACCAGACATACACATTTCGGGTATAAAAGCTGACAGTAATTTTTGTAAAATTTCCGAAAAGTCTTAACCATATTAGAAAAGCGGAAACTTTTCATCTTACATAGAAGCTTGGTTATAAGTACATTTCTACTATAAAAATCCAAAACATTAATATATGCTCGAGCGTATCGGATGAGATTTGAAATGTAAACGCCCTATAAGGGTGGTCTAAGAACATCACCATCAAGCCGGTGGAAATTTACAATGTTGAATCCGAAGTTATCTCTTTTGTCATACACTGTTGTATGAACTTCTCCGTTTACAGTTTTGATATTAATGCCAAAAATGGTATTTCTATGTTTGTAACGTTTGCCTTGTTGACTGTCAATTCTTGTGGATAAATTTCATTCTTTGAATAGTCAGAATATCATCTAGGTAACTAGAAGTACCATTAAAACAATTCAATTCATCAAATTGTCTTTGCTTTTGAAGATTTTGAATATTAAGTTCTTTTTCTTAAAAAAGATCTGCAGCAAGAGACTCACATTTAATAATTAAGGTGTTTAACATCAAAATTATGACGTCTTTTCTGATAATTTTGAATTAGTTATGTTGTATTAACGAATTAATCATCTCGTTACTAAATCATCTTTTTGTAAAGGCTTTATATGTCTTAATAACAGTGACCATGTAAAGTTATAAAAAATATACCATGCATTCACCATGTGAGTATGCTATTGAGATAATTTGCAATCATGACGAGTTCACTTATTTGTTGTAGACATGATTCGGCTTTCGTACCTGAAGTAATTATATGAATGCAAGCTACTTTATCATTTTTTTTTCAATGACGAAATGATATACACGTAGTTATTTTTAATTGTGAAGGTAAAGTTTAAGCGAAAATAATACTTGCAAGTTACATGATCCTTAAATCCATGCACTAATTATCTATAGACTATGTTGATCTTGTAGATTTTTTAATAAAAATTTTTATTTTCCCTTTGAAATTTTAAATCCTCACACAATTAATAGAAACATGTCTATGATTAAAACTGTTTATATAGATACTATAAATGCTGATAATCCTACTCCCTGCAAACGTACGCGTACAACTGGTACTATTTTAAGTTCGATATCTTGCTTTTTCACTTTCACGCTACATCATACAAATTGACTACACAGACAAAACAGAGCAGACATATAACTTACCATTTGGGAAACCGATTAAATCTTAATGAACAGAAAGGTGTAACACTAATTACTGTTACTCTAGGAAATACCGATTCAGCAGGATAAGTCTTTGACAGAAATGATCTGTCAATATCCACTTCGATAATCTATAATGAAATTAGCGTGAAAGATGTGACTCTTTACGTCGTTGTAGATGCTGAATTACAATTGCGTTATAGGATGTAAAATTGGTGTTGTAATAGTTAATGCGATAAAATATCAAAACGTCGATTTCTTATATATACTCATTAATATATTGGTAATGTTGAATTTGATTTCCTTACTAAACAAAAAAGCGAAAAACAGAATGAATACCATATAAAATTGTAATATTTAAACACTTATTTCACTAAGGTTAAAAGAATTATGATTGTTATTTGAATTTTGTACAAATAACACGTAATAAAAGAAGGGAGGAGATCTCCATTAAGATGCTGCACCAACAGCAAGACACCAAAACACCCGATGCAAAAACACAAAAGACGAGAATAGTATGAGACGAAAAAGAGACATACGACATGTAAACATCAAACACAAAAGACTACACATAAACCGACGAGACCAATGGGCAACCGTTGACGACTTTGGACGGCCATTTGCCACGCAAGTAGGAAATGGTGTGGTTATCTTGGATTACGTGCGCACAACCCTCTCACTTCTCCGATTACCCAGAGGTCTCGAAGAACGTACAATTGTGGTGTAAAACAACCTCCTCACTGTAAGATGACATCACACAAACAAGACAGCAAAACGTAGAGGCCCCAGCAACACAGATGAATATGTAAATGGATATAAAAAGAGGGCGTGCATAATACAGTCCGTGCTCTGCCGGCTGTAGCGAGCTCATGTATGTAATCACCCGAGGACTCCGACTGACATTAAGAGAGGACAGGTGGTCGGGGCCCTGTCTTCTCTAAAGAGGGCTCGTCATGGAGTCCCGTCGTCTCAGTCAGTCAGCGTGCAAGTCTCAAGGATGCGCTGGTACAAGTCTGTAGATTGGTCAAGTACCAAGCCTAGTGTCCGTCTGGTGACAGTAGGATCATATCCACGGTATAAAAGGCGTTTGATGACTCTGACGCATTTTCGATGGTTATGCTGCCTACCGTTGATCCTTCTTACTTTGTTTATCATATCACCATAAAAGACAGGTTGTGTAATACCCAAAGTAATGTACTCTGTTGCGTTTATAGGTCCGAATTTTAAAAGAAGTTGACTGTAATTTTTGTAAAATTTCCAGAAAGTCTTGACAAGTTTATGAAAGCGGAAACCTTGACCTAAAAGTTTTTTGGTAATTTGTAAATTTCTACTGTGAAAATCCAAAATATCAGTACATCCTCTAGCGTACCGGATGAGCTTTGATATGTAAATGCCGTATGACGGTAATCTTGGAACATCACTGTCAAGCCGGGGAAATTTACTATGTTGAATCCAAAATCATCCCTTTTGTCATATATACTTGTATGAATCTTTCCGTTTACAATTTTGATATTTAGGTCCAAAATGGTGTTTCTGTATTTGTAACGTTTGCCTTGTAAAGCGTTAATTCTTGTGGATAAATTTCAAGTGTATAGAAATAAATCTGCAACAAGAGGCACACAGTTAGTAATTAGTACCCATAGGAATTCCTACAACCTGCTTGTATAGATCCTCACCAAATCTAACATAAATATTGTCCAAGAGGAAGGACAAGGCATTACACAGGTCACTACATGTCCATGATTTGTATGATTTGTAGTCTGTCGAGGAAAAGAAACCCTTCGATTCAGATGTACAAATGAAAGTTTTCCGCTCTCGATCAAAACACCATTTAATGAGATTAGATAATCGATCATTAATTTTGTCATGAGGAAGTGTGGTGCACATACTAGAGAAGTCGTATGAAGAAATCGTATTTGCTTGGAAATTTCCAGATTTCATTTTGTCAATCACATCCCCTGAATCCTTAATAGACCAAAATAAATTTACATCGTTCCTGTTTAGAACCGTTTCACAACATCTAGTTACGTGTTCTTTAATAGCAGTAAGTGCTGACGTCAGGTTTCTAGACAAAATTGTAGTGGAGCAATTACTAGAATTAGCAATAGATGGAAATTTGTAAGGAGACTTGTGCAGTTTCGGTATGCAATATAGTGTTGGTAGATCCAACTTAGAAATAGAGATATTGAATGAAGACAGCTCACTCTTATCCTTGCTTAAAATGTTAGATGCACTTTCATTGCTTTTGGTGTATGTATTAGTAGATGATCCGAAACCAAAGTTGATATGTAGTAACGTTTTCAGATGATAATGGTGTTGTTGGCTGCTTTATCAGCTGGAGCAAAGACATATTTTTCATGTAAGTTACTTAGTTTTGATTTGAAATATCTTTCTGATTTGGAACGTGAATTTTGAAAAGATGATGGTTTTTATGAAAGTTTTCTATTCGAATATCCGTTATATCTAAAATGAGGCTTTTCCAGTCATTCAGAGCATGCAGTTACACTCCTTCTGATTTACACCATCTTTTCGAATAATTATCTAAGGCTTCCGTAAGCACCTCACGACATTTGACAAAATCTTGGATGAAATTCTATACTTATGTCCTTTTTTAAGAAGACCACGGAACTGTCTGTCTTGGATAATTGAAAAGTCACCTGTAACAATATGGCCAGCTGGTTTGTAGAGATATTTAGAATGTCGATGGGTTCCAACTCTATACCTTCTTGAAGAAAATTCCAAACTAATTTTCATGCACCAGACACGTGTTTCGAATATCATATTCTCATTAGTGATGCTTTCAGCGGAGTCACCAAAATAACTTCAGTAGCGCTTTCTTTAATTTTTTGAAGTTAGATTTTTACATTTACATTACAGATAGTGCGCGGCTCCAAATTTCCTGTAGGGTCGATTCAGTAGCATATCCAAATAAAATCTATGTTTAAAATAGCTTTGGAGGGATGGTGCTAAGATGTTAAACTCCTTTAATTTTGATGATATTTAGCGGTGAAATGGCTAGTTTCCGAAATAGCAAAATATATATATATATGATGTCACATTGATAAAAGGCCAAAACAATGCTTCCTTCAGGTGACAGAGCTGGAAAGAGGTAATTAATACACTTGACAAACATTAGGCCACGGGGAACGATTTTAACTGCTCCACACTGCAACATGAAATAAGTGTCTATATTAATAATGTCGATGGGTTCCAACTCTATACCTTCTTGAAGAAAATTCCAAACCAATTTTCATGCACCAGACACGTGTTTCGAATATTGAATTCTCATCAGTGATGCTTTCAGCGGAGCCACCAAAAATAATTTCAGTAGCGCCCTCTTTAATTTTTTGAAGTTAGATTTTTTCATTTACATTACAGAGAGTGCGCGGCTCCAAGTTTCCTGTAGGGTCGATTCAGTAGCATATCCAAATAAAATCTATGTTCAAAATAGCATTGGAGGGATGGTGCTAAGATGTTAAACTCCTTTAATTTCGATGATACTTAGCGGTGAAATGGCTAGTTTCCGAAATTGCAAATTCGGAAGAAGCAGGACACGATTAAAATGTCAACTTTCTTTTTTTAAGCAACATACTGAGGTATTACCGTTTGTGTATTTTGCAAACTATCAGGCTATAGTGAGTCTGATCTGACAGAAATTGATTTCGTCACGAGACCCATCATAACCATTGATACATCATTAGGCCAAGGTTTTGGGGGTTTTTTTTCTGTTTCGCGTCAGGTTGTGATCTGAAAACCTACCAGCCAGCAAGGGAAAAAACAAACAAGTCGAAAAAAACCAAAATATCACCTGAGCTGGAATTTCATAGATGACTGCGCTATTTCTTTACATTTTCAAATCCTTAATTTAATTTAACTAAGGAATAACACCTATAATATAACTGTGAATTACTATCAACTATGCCTATTCACTATTTAAAGAATTATTTGAATATACAAACAGCAAGTGAAATATATTTTAATCATATGAATTAGTGCATTATGAGAGAGATTGAGGGTTTAGTACCCAAAACGTGCATGTCTGGTCCATGCTGTAAATTTATCAGGTTTTAAATGATGCTATTGAATTTAAAGACGTTTAACATTGACTGATATCAAGAGTGTCATTCATTTTTGTCCTTTCCCAAACCGTCTGATGAATTTGCATATTTTTTAAAGCACTCAATTTTCTGAAAATGACACAAGATGGAAATAATACAACTCCCTCTCTTCCTCCCTTCCAAAGAATTCTATCCTGTCCCAAACACCTAGAATAGATAAGTGAATAGCAGTAATACATGTGTACAGACGAATGGGCTAAAATGCGCTACACTTTAACATTTTAGTCTGAACGCTTCTTGTTTTTTAATGATCAGAGGTTCATGACAACACTTTCATTTTATTGCCTGCAACACAAGAACGACTTGTCTGGAAGTTATATATATTGATTAATACATCCATCGAGCTTGCAGGGTTGTTAAAGCAACCAAATGAAGATCAAGATCACCTTCAATGTTAAGGTCATATATTTAGGGTCAGACATGGTGTAACACAGTGTACATTCTCTTAAATTAAAGCGCAACTAAATTATATTGTCAAAACAGGCAACAGGAGGCAAAGTGACTTAAAAGCGAATTTTTCAATCATTTACAAGTGCACATGTGATTTTCCAATTTGATTTTATATAGATTTACATCTTTAGGGTAGTCTTGAATTGACACAAACTGCTAAAAATGAAAATTGATATGAATCCCGCTAGAATAAGAACACATACAGTCCCTGTTCTTGAACAGACAGCTCTAGTTTTTGCCACACTCTATCTTCATCCATGGAAACCCTCCTCCCTTTAAAGAATACGGATCTCTGCATGACAACAAGTTATTTTTCATTGGAAATATTTACGACCCAAAAATGCGCTATGGCTATGCATCTCTGTGACAATAGATTTTGAGCACCTATGTTTCCTTGTGATCGGAGTATCATACAAATCTTTCATCGTCATACCCCTTCTGATCCTTGAAAGGGGACGAAATGTCCTTTTCTTGATTCATCTAGAGCTGCCACTTGTCACATTTAGTTCAATGTTACTTTGACGCTTTAACAGATGCGGTATGTGTTTAAGATCGATTAAAGCGCTTAGACGTCGTCATTAGGAAAAATAATTTAATGATCAAACATGGTTTTGGAATTCCGTATTTGGGAAAAAATTGTTTGTATTTGGAAAAAGTGGTACAAAAACCTACCCGCACGCGGACGCAAAACGAAATTTACAAAGCTCACCCCATGGCAGCATTGTATCATGGCAGCAAACAGAAAGTAGTCAAAGATTACAGTTTTGAATATGAAAATCTGTCCTACTGAGAACAAAAAAATGCTACCGCACAAAAACAAAATAGAAAAGGGGAGTAGAGTATAATTTTCGTCATCTCGGAGCGTCCAAAATATTTGAAAGCGATCGCTGACGGTATTTTGAAAGCTATCGCTGACGAAAATTTTGAAAGCTATCGCTGACGAAAATTTTTTGAAAGCTCGGGCGCCATATTGATTTTCGATGGCTGCGGTACGCCTCGGACGAATTCCTCTGCATAGTTCGGAGGACGAAAAAAACCGTCTCATTATTGGCGAGGGACTTTAAAATTCGCCGATTGTGAAACATCTTTCAACAATCACAGAGAAGCCAGGGTCTCACTGGATATATCAAACTTGTGTAATTTGTTAAATCAAGTCCGATCTCGGAAACACGGAATCTTTTAACTTATATAATTAGTAGTAAATAAATAAAACAAAATACAATATTTCATTTAATCCAAGAATATATATTTTTCATAATTCAATCTGAATAAACATCATTATAACTATTATTAATCAAGCACAATATGACGACGATTGCTTTGATTTCGACCATCTTGGTTTTCTCGACTCAAAATAGCTATTCGCTGGCAAAATTTCGTTAACTATAGCTTTCAAAATTTTTGAAAGCTAATCGCTGACAAAATTTCGTTAACTATAGCTTTCGAAATTTTTGAAAGCTAATCGCTGACGAAATTTCGTTAACTATAGCTTTCAGAAGTTTGAAAGCTAATCGCTGACGAAAATTTTGAAAGCTAGGAAATCGTTGACGAAAATCAGTTAAGGAGAATTCGCTGACAAAATTTCGTCATCTTTCGAGTAATCAAAATTTTGAAAGCAATCGCTGACGAAATTTTGAAAACGAATAATAAACTTTCGACTGGTTGGGGCTGTATGCACTCATGCCGAACATATAGGTCATGACCGAAATTTGAACGTAGATTTGTGATCTACTCATAAAGACACATCATCTGTGCAAGTTTTTGCATTCCTAGCACATATAATAGAGAAATAAAACTTCTTACCAAAATCTTCCTAACACGTGTACTCAAGCAGAAAATGTACGTCATGACCATTTGAACATAGATTTATGATCTACTCATAAAGACGCATCATCTGTGGTTTTGTCTCCCTAGCATTAATGATAAAGAAATAAAACTTCTTAACATTGATACGCAAATCTTTCTTACATGTGCACTTAAGTGGAAAATATAGGTCATGACCTAAATTAGAACGTAGATTTGTGATCTACTCATAAAGACGCATCGTCTGTGCAAGTGTGACCTTCCTAGCACTTATAATAGAGAAATAAAACTTCTTAACATTGACATCCAAATCATTTAATTTCCATCGTTATTATTAAGAAACGACGATTCTGATTGGCCGAGAGATTTTGTTGATACCTGCATCAACACAAAACGGAAGTACGCGCTTAGCAACGTCATAAGCAACGTCGTTAGCAACACGATTTCAAAGCTGCAAATAAACGTTGAAAAGCAACGAAATGAAATGATAAGTAATCAATATAATATTTTTTTGGTTGATCGAGGTATGAACACCAAAAATTGAGGGAAAACTGCATCGTGCGCGTAGCGCAAAAAAATTACAATGATTCCTTAAATCTTCCTAACACTCAAGCATTCAAGCGGAAAATATAGGTCATGACCTAAATTTGAATGTAGATTTGTGATGTACTCATAATGACGCATCATCTGTGCAAATTTGGCATACCTAGCATTTATGATAGAGAAATAAAACTTCTTAACATTGATACCCAAATATTCCTAACATTTGCACTCAAGCGGGAAATATAGGTCATGACCTAAATTTGAACGTAGATTTGTGATCTACTTAAAAAGACGCATCATCTGTTTAGCGTTCCTAGCACTTATAATAGAGAAATAAAACTTCTTAACATACAAGTGCGGACGCGGACGCCGACGCAGACGCAGACGCAGTCGACAGGGTGATAGCATACGCTCCCTCTCACAACGTGAGGTGAGCTCACAAAACTTTGGTCTAACCTTAAAACAAGATCTTACCTTAAAATTATCTATTAATTTTTGATCAAGGTTTTACAAATAAAATAGTCATTTAGACTCATAATGCATCTTGGGAGCCATTGACGGGAGAATAGTATTGGTGGTCAGCTTTTAGTGATCTATCTTGGGGAATTGTATATAACCTTAATAAGATTTTAAAAAGAGCTACTATTTCCGTGGCATGAAATAATTACCAGGTTCAGAAAACTTGATATCATTTAATCCTTTGAGATATAAATTGGGATAATCTATCTCAGTCATTGCATTGTAAGCGTCTGGATGAATCCATTCCTCTTTTGTCGCAAAACTAACAGATATCACTGTTTTGTAGTAAGAACAGTATGCCATACTTATTTTTTCTGAACATTTCATGAAATGAGGGTAAGAAGAGCGATGGATGGTGAAAAACTTCTGATGTATCGGCAGCTGTTTAAAAGTATTTAGCTGATTTTGTTTATTTTATATATAAGTTCCAAGCTTTGGAAGCACTGATTGTAGTAAGACATCACATACAAGAAATGAATATACACACAAGACTAACCGCCAACACAAATAATATCACGTGAGCATTATCGCCAAATTATACAGTTTGCTTCTTTGTCACTAACATCCCCAAGAAACTACGATGGAATAACTACAGTGTAATATACACGCATGGTACTAGAGAATATAAACTATACTATCAATGAATAGTCAATAATTCTCTCCACATGTTTCAATATATTGAAAAAATAACAAACATCGAACTAAAACTCAACCGGTTTCATTGGTATCATCAGGAGATTTGCAAATATACAAACAATATATTACGTCATCAATACAGATAGCGCGAAAATATTGAGTACGCTTTACTGTAATGAAGAAAACATTGAAATATACAAGGACAATAAAATGTGATGTACTGAAAATATTGCACATAAATTATGCTGCGCTTTTACGATTTTTAAAACGTCTGAGTTTGATGAATATGCTTGTTCACTTGGTAAATAATATGAATACAAGTATATATTTGATTTCTCATTTGATAAAACAATCAAAACAGGATTAAATTTACTGATAAACAAACTTTCTTTATTTTCTCTTTCTATTTACGTCATTTTGTGAAATTTATAAAATGGAAACACAGTGAAATTTGGGGAAACATCCTTTGCATAGTTTCGTATATTATCATCTTGAAAATTCTAAAGGATGAAATAACACTGAAAATAATTAATACATGTACACGCTTTTAATTTAGCTGAATAAAGTACATATCCTTCTTTCGTATTGATGTGAAATGGAACAAAAGATGAAGCAGAAATCCCTATTTTAGCGTTTCCGCATTATGATTGAATCCTCATATACGTACATGAAGTTTGACAGTTTTCCATTATGTGTATTATTGTTAATCCTTGACAAAGAAACTACAAATTGATATCTTATTGATCTTTTTCTGGTCAATCTCTTGATTGATGATAACAATGTAGTTTATCAGTCCGCCGGGAACATATCCCATGGAAACCGTACCCAGTCTGGTTGGCGATAAAGCACTTTTATAACAAATAAGTACTATAAGATTAAGTGTGACCTGATTAAATAACAAGATGAATCCAAAAACGTCAGATTGGAGTCAGAGAGACTCTCATCAATCATAATATGCCCTATATGATAAAGAAATTCTTTTTAAAAAAGTGTTTTCATTTGATATCTTATTGCCCTCTTTTGAACAGTCCTGCATGATTGTTTCACTTGAACTTTTTTATTCAAGTTTTAAGAATTATAATGATAAAAAATAAGAGTTCGCTTCCAGTGATTTTTTTTCTTCAGAAATCAACTTATGGATTATAGTTACATTAATCAACAAAGTATAACTATATAAGTATAGGAGGTTCTACGAGGTTCGATGATTTGAACGGTCAATAAGCGACGATCCTATGCCTAAGAAAAGAAAGTTTAACATCTGAGAAATATCAGTTTCAGTGTACTTATTTTCAGAATCGGACTTTTCTTTTACAAAGTAGGTTATGTCATAGTTAACAACAATAAATTTGTATTTGCGATTACCGTTCTTACTTGTAAACGCATTACTTATAATTTTTGCGAGTCTCTCTTTCAATTTAGAATGTGGAATTGTAGTGTAAAGTGTCGAAAAATCAAAGGCTATGATCGAATGGACTCTACTAAAATGAGAGGATTTCAGATGCTCTAAAAAATCCTTCGAATTCTTTAAAATCCACATCTGGTTGATACCACTGCGAGAATATACTGTCGAACAATATTTTTGAAGCCCAGATTTGATTTCAGATAAAACTTTGGTGAGTAAGATCGATACAGATTTGATAGAACATTTTGAGGAACCAGCTATGAAACGTTGTTTGTACGGATTCTTATGCATTTTAGGTACGTAGTATAAGCATGACAAAACTAAATCTAAATTGTTAGTGTCGAAGCCAAAGGAAGCAAGAGCTGATTTGTGGTTATCTATTATTTCAGAGGCAGAAAGGTCTGTTGGGGGTGTAAGTGGGATTTCCAGGTGTCGAATTTAAACCCACTTCTTTAACCAGACTGTCGAAATAGTTCTTTTTGCAAGTAAATGTGTCATTATTTGAGGCTTTGTCCGCTGGTGTGATGACATAACATAATGTTCTTGGAGGTAAGTGAGCTCTGTGATAACATCAGGGTCTTTAAATATAGACTCGAACCTGGTGTTCACAGTTGATTTTAATCGGTTAATTCTAGATAAAAGTAACCCTCTGATGGATTCTATCAATTCGGAACGGGTGTCGAGCTGTACATCCTCTTTCTTTTGTCTTGCATATTCCTCACAAGAGTCCATGATAATTTTGACATTTTGGTTCAATGTGAAGGACATACTTTCTCTGTATTTGGGACCCTTTTTTTAACAATTCTCTCAACTTGTCGTTCTTGCCTATACTAAGGTCACCAGTAATAACGTGTCCACAAGGAGAGTAGTTCAAATCCGATGACGAACATTCGCAAGGAAGTGGATGTAGTGAGGCATTACTTAAATCAATACACTGCAAGAATCGTTTGTAATTGTAAATTTTAGATGCAACTGTTGGTGTGTAGCTTTAGGAAATACTAGGAGTTTCTTTTCTTTTGAAATATGGTGGGATTTTTTTCTGTGACAGTTTTGTGATTCAAAATTTGTCCAAGATTCAATTTATCAATACCTTTGTTTGCAAATCTTACTTTAATCAAATGACGTTTTGTTTTCTCCTCTGATCTAACAATAAACGCACTCGAACTTGACAGCTAGTGTCCAAAAGTTTACGATCAGTTTAAAACTGATTTAATCAATATTTCTTCAGTTTTCATAAATGAAATACTTGATAGGTACCAAATCTTCATTATACAAACGAGAATTAATTGATATAAGCAATATTATGAGTGCTACCAAACTAAACACGATATCCTTACTTTCATTCACTGTATGCGTCAACACCATGTTTGTTTTTTAGTATTGGTCGATGAGAGAAAAACGCACTTTTGGTACAAGATCAAGTAAAAGGGATATTTTAATTCGGTCGTTAATAAGTCCTACATTTACAGTAAATAATTGTATAAGCCATCCAGACTTGTTCTGATATTAGAGTATTATATATCTTTTGACACATTTATGTCATCGTATTTATTTCTGGCAAAAAAACCTGTATATGTCTCAAATAGATGTAATGAATGGTACCAGAGATAGCCTCTTCAGATGTATGTAGATTATGACACTTCAAGGACGTCTATAAATACCATTTTTATTTTAAATTGAAGTAGATTATAACTCAAAAAATCTAAGGGAAAGCGATCCGGCAAGCTTAAGGAAGCAGCCTTTAGATTTTTAGGGAGTGTGAGAGGGGGGGGGGGGCAAGAAAACTTTTGTCAGCCGGAATTTTTTTACTACATTTTTCAGAGTTGGAATTTTTTCGGCCCTGCGGACCGGATTTTTTCCTTCAATTATATGGCATATTGCAGATTGACAGATTTTTTTTATGGGGTGGGGATGTCAACAGTACAAGCCACTGATTTTTTTAAAAGAATTCTCGGGCCTGATTTTTTGTTTTGGTCGACAATACGATTTAAAACATGTTTGCAACCCCCTCCCCTCCTTTCTTTAAAAGAACTAAAATGGTTGCCACCTAAATCAAGAGAAGAGATAAATGCACATTGAGAGTACTTCATGATCTTTATAACGTTAGAAACTTTATGTGTGGTAGGCATTTCCCTCTTCCTTTTCAATGAACGTATTCCACAAGATGAATAATCCGATACCACAAAAAAAATCAAATTCAAGGAATTGTGGTCCCCCGCTTTTGGGTGTTTGCTTTTAAAGGAATGCTTACAGACATCTAATTGATTTGTACGTAAAAGAATGAACCATAGACATAAGGTACAATATTGATCATTGTCTGTTCTCTCACATTAAGCCAAATCCTATTCTGAATACAAGTATTACCAACATGGATGAAATGGCAATAAATTGTGATAAAAGTAATCTGAAAACGGAATACAAGACTAACGTTAATTACATTTTGTATTACATTGTAACACCTAACACCTTACAGTATTATAGCCCAGGTCATTTATCTGTAGGTAATTCTTCCTCGTGGCTGATTTATTTCCTTCTTGTCGCGAAAATTATTAAACATCAGTAAGAAAAGCATTGACCATACATGAGATTCCGTGCAAAATCTTCGCATTATTCGCAAACTATCATTTATTTGATTTTTTTTATATACACATTAGCTCCACACAACAAAATATAAATTATAAACAGAGCCGAAGTGTTCCAACTCTACTAACTTTATCACGCCATGAAAGTCAAATACAAAACCCGAAAACAGATTCCAAAATTCTAAATCAAAAGGCTTATAGATGCTTAAAAAGAAATTCTTATAGAAAAGAAAATAGAACAAATAGACAAAGACAATGACACAGCTCCATAGAGGCACGAAGGACAACTTAATCCTATGAACAACCTCCAGAGTCCAGAGTAAGACTTAGTGCGGATTGCATTGACGTGACGGACGATATTGGTACCCATTGTACGAAAGTTCGTGTTAACTGCATTTAACGCAATCTTTTTATGTCATTTCTGCATTAAAAGATATATATTTGGTACCATTGGGAAGGGAAAGAGAATTTATTAATTATTTTAGACATGAAAAATGAATTCAGGTAAAATCTGTCAGTTTTGAAATTGTGCTGTTTTAAATAGGTAGCAACGTCATTTTTAGAGTGTCCCGCGCTACGAAATTGCGTTGTACAAAAAGGAAAACCTTGAGGTATCCTGTCATTGTTGGTGCGAAAATAAATAAAACTGGACAGTAGACGAAATGTCATAGATTTAGAATCCTCATAGACGTTTCAAAGCAAATGCAGACGAGTAGAAAAAACAGCGACAAGAAAACGATGATGCAAGACTATGTCCCGTCGTGAAAGTTATTTGTCCAGCATAAAGCTAAAAGTAACTAATGACTACATGTAACTGCGGGAATGTAAATATAAACATTTTAGAACCGAATAAAAACATGTGTTTGTGAAACACGAATGCCCCGTTGGCATCTCTGTCGGTAATACAGTTGAAAGGTATAGTCACAAGGAATACACACGTGAAATATCAAAGACATATCACGTACCATTCAAAAGAAATGGCCAAGGTTAAAGTTTCTCAAATGTTGGTCAAAGTGAAAATTTTTGCCGTTGTATTGAGACTGTGACTGATTTTCCGTGTCCAGTGAAATGTCCCAAACATGAAAACTTTGATTTTGCAAGCGATATACATGTAAGTGATTTTGGAATTTGAAATATTTAATTTCGTGAATCAATGTTGCATAAATGTTCTCCATATTCAATAGTATCATTTAGAAACATTTAAGAACAGATCAATTTGCAGCATGGACCAGGCATGCCATTTCGGGTACTTAACCCTCGTCAGTGGTCCTCAATCTAAGCAATGTAATATGGCCAAATAGTGTGAAATTTATGTGCAAAAATGCACCGAAAAACGTGGCAGGATGGGTCGGATATGAAGCTACAGGACCCACATTTAAGAAATTTCAAATTTTTTGATTACATAAATTTTTGAATGCATTGAAGTAACAGACGGCTCCATGTACCCTCGGGGACTCCTGGTCCACCAGCAGTGATACTCACCAAGTGGTTCAAATATTAATATGCGGAAGGGTTCCAACTCTATACCTTCTTGAAGAAAATTTCAAACCAATTTTCATGCACCAGGCACGTGTTTCTCATCAGTGATGCTCCAAACCACAGTGCTTTAAACGTCTTCAAATTAAATAGCATCATATTTGCAGCATGGACCAGACATGCACATTTTGGGTATTTAACCCTCGTCAGTGATCCTCAATTTCACCAATTTCAAACAAAAAAATTGTGCATTTCTATAGCTCTAAAATTATACCATATTTTCACGAATTATAAAAGCAAAATTAAATGTGAACATATGAGAATTATCGCCTGTCAAGTGAAATGTCCCGTACGGAAAAAACGACGTCTTCGGCGTAATTCGGCGTCATGCCGTAATGTAATTTGAACGAACACTTTTAAATCAGTTTGAACAGATATTCACCTATATTTTGAAAGTGTTTAGTTTTAATAAGTGTTGTAATGTTTCTTTTAAATATTTGCGTTATGTTTACTACAGCGTTTATACGATTTGACGCCTCACGTCATTGTAGGTGACACTAAATGCATGAATGAAGTCTGACGAAAAAACTGCGACAAAAATTTCCCTAATCTCTTATCCATATAGTTATCCTATCAAACCGCTAGTTCATAAAGATGCAAGAAGCCCAACAGCTTATAACACAATTATGGCCTGCAATGATGGCACTGAAAAAATAATGAACAAATGGAATGAAAGGAAATCAAGATAATTCATGTCACGCCCAGCGGTTTGATGTATATGGTCGCGTCACACCTTACCGGATAGCGCGAACGGACGCATAACGGATGAAAAAATTGCCAAAATCCTTAGTCCGTTGGTCGTCCGTTTGTAAAAAGTCAACAATGACAGTGCCCCAGGCTCTGGCGACTAGTTTTGAACGGACACGCACCGTGCGAGTACCGGCTATCTACCGGAAAAGTAACGGACGTATAACGGACTTCACCGTACGAGAAAAGGAAAAGCAACGGATAAAACGGATCTGCAACGCATATGAACCGGACAAAACAAACATCCGTTACTCGTCCGTTGACCTCCGGTAGCTGTCCGTTACATCTCCGTTTTATCCGTTTCGCGTCCGGTAGATGACCGTTCGTGACTCGAGTCTACCGGATATCAACGGACATCAAACGGATATAAAAGGACACCTAACGGACACCTACCGGAGATGTAACGGACGAGTAACGGACAAAACGGATACCAGCGGACATGTAACGTGTAAGTAACGGATGCCTTAGTCCGTTCTGTCCGTTGACAAGTTTTGAGCATGCTCAAAACTTGCCAACGGACAGAACGGTCACCAACGGTCATCGCCGAACGAGTAACGGATAAAACGGAGATGTAACTGACGAATAACGGATGAGTAACGGGTGCGAACGGACACCAACGGATTGAAAATTTTGCAATCCGTTACTCGTCCGTTCGCCTTATCCGGCTAGGTGTGACTGAGGTAATAGATACTGACTTTTGCCTCGGTTGTAATGCTTTTATGGCCAGGACTTGATAAATGAAGTGTGAAATCCGTAATAAAAGATTTAAGTCTGCATGATTTATAATCAGATAAACATTGTAAGACAAATGGAGGTATTATTCACAATCAGATTCAGAACAGAATGGAAGGAAATGCTGTGCAATATAAAGTACAAGCGACTTACACGTAATACATGTATGCAATAGACTCCGGTTTGACGAAATCGGTTCCAATGTTATTCCGCTGTACCTACGCTCATTCCCGACTCCGAAAATTGCCAGGTCGGGAAAGGACGGCTCTTAGTCGTATCTTGGTCTGGTACAGGGTATGTTTCTGGTACAGCGCATTGGTTCAAATTCGATCGGTATTAGAACATGCACGCTCTAGAGGTCGAGAAAAGTTTTCCGTATTTATTTAAACTGTTTAAAAAAAAATACGGGAAACATTTCCGCTCTCTTTTTGGTCGTGAAATGTTCGGGGTTAGGTCGGAATAATCGGGGTTACAGCCTAGGTTAATCATGTCGTCAGCATTTAACTAAACCCGCTCTCTTCACGCATAGGATACGCTTTGATTATGCCATGTTCCCGATCTTTACCCGTCTTTTTTGCGCTCTTACCATGATCTATCCACTATAGATTTAATGCTCGCTGATCTTACCAAGACCTTTTCATGATCATCTTGCGACCTATTCACACTCTATATGACCAAACGACGCTTCAAATGGGGTCTGTGCATATTTCATTCATTTTCTCGCACTGATATTGATTTGAAATACTTATGATCAAAATGTCGCGGCGATGACAACGCAAACGAGATACAAATGCGCCGTTCTTTGCTATCCAGAGCCACTTTCTAAGTAAGGAAAATTTATATTTTGATCGCAACACTTTTGGACAGAACGAGGAATAAAGGCTTCTTCTTGGCCGATACGATCGTTGTATAGCAAATGAGATAATATTAAAGGTAGTTAACCCATAACTGCCAACTTCCGCTAAAAATTACGTTTTTTGCCGATGACAAATGATGCTATGCTAATGGTATACTGATGTTCGGCAACGATCGGTAAACCTTCGAGGTGCCGACAAACCCAGCTGTAAAATACAATTAGTTAATTTTAACATTTTTGTAGTTACTGTTCATGTTCATCTGTAGGACTTCATTCTAGTTCATTTGATAACAAACGTGGGTCATATAGCATCATATCCCACCCATCCTGCTACGTCTTTCGGCACCGTAACGCTTTTTCGACATAGTAACTTTCATACATTTTTGGCATATTAGATTGTTTAGATTTGAGGAGCACTGACGAGGGTTAAGTACCCGATACGTGCATGTCTGGTCCATGTTGCCAATTTATCTGTTCTTAAATGATGCAATTCAATTTGAAGACGTTTACATGATTAAAATACTCTGATTTGACGCTTAGAAATAAATTCACATATAATTAATTTTTTTGTCATAAAAATTCTTTTTGTCAATAACGTTTTTTGTTTTAAGTCCGATTTTATTGATATAAACTTTAAAATGACCGTTTCGGAAATACCTTTTCCAAAATATATACATTAATGAAGTTTTCTTGAAAAATGAAATTCACAAAATTTCGATGCCACTTTTTATGGGGGATTGGGGATTCCCCTAATCGCACAATCGTCAACTTTTTTTTACATCGATGACAGCTTTTGTTACATCGATGTAACAAATTGCGCACTATCCATTTTTTAGTTATGGATCGACTACCTTAAGTTGGAAATTGTGTTTTGAACGTAACGCGTCGGGGAAAGTCGGTAATAGATCGGGATTGAATCGGGAAAAGATCGGGCTTTCGCAGGGAATATCCGAGCTTTTGCAGGGAATAGATCGGGGTTAGATCGGGGATAGAACGGAACTTGGTCGGCAAAATGATCATGTGTAGAGCGTGTAAAGCGTGCGTAAGTCCGCGTTAATACGTGAATCGGTCATAAATTGATCGGGAATCGGTCGGGAATAGATCGTGATGTTAAAAAATTTAAACAAGTCGGGAAATTTTTACCCGCTCTTGTGAAAATTTCGATCGGGAATGGTCGTAGGTACAAAGGGATTGCAGTGAAACGGTGGCTAAAAATGAAATATAAATTTCAATGGAAAATATAGATTAGAGAATTAGATAAAAAGTGAACGTGATCATTGCGACATATATCGAATGTTGTAGATAAAACAAATTAATACTATGATATAAACAGTAAGAATAAAGGAACTTTGAAATAAATTAGAACTGCCCTAAAGTGGACGAATTAAAACCCCCGCGAGACGTTTTTTCTATAAACTGGACCATCTATGATGCAACGTTCAATTGTTCAAATTGAAACTCTCATTCAAGATTAAATTTTTGGTATGAAAATTTAGTACTTTTAAAAAACGCTGCTTTCATCACTTCATAACCAAAATACTATTATTCTGGTTATGAATTTCATACTTCTTACATAGGCCCAAAGTTAAGATCAAGGTCAGAAGGTCAAATGTCACGATACAAAAATGTAGTGCTCTTTATGATGAATGTGTTCATGAAATATGAAATGCCTACCATTGATAGTATGAAAGAAATATGATTTTAAACTTCTTAACCAAAAATGTTGTATAGAGTTCACAAGGTCACATGGTCAAAATTCATGGTACCAAATTGAAGTACTCTTTATGGTGAATGTGTGTATGAAATATGGAAGGCCGCGACAAGGCCTACCATAAATAGTATAAAAGAATTCTGCTTTCAAAACTTCTTAACCTAAAATGTTGTATAGGATTAAAGTCAAGGTTACAAGGTCACAGGGTCAAAAGTCATGGTACCATAATGTAGTACATTTCGTTCCCTTTATGGTGAATATAAAAGAAATCTGCTTTCAAAACTTCTTATCTGGACAGACTGACACGGTGATTCCTATATACACCTTCCTAAACTTCGTATGCGGGGGTATAATTATAGAACTTACATAAATACAACAATTAAAACACTGAATAGTACTCATATGTCATATCTCAATCCGATCTCCAAAACAAGTGAAATAACACTGACAATAATGTTATAAAGTTATAAAATCTTTATTTCTTAAAAACAATTTTAGCGTTCAGAACATCCTTCTTGAGAACAGATGAAATAGTTTTTATAATCATTATTTATATTCTAAAAGAATTTGGTGTTATTTTGTTTTTGCAACAGACATTTTACTTATTTTTACCCACCTTTATCCACATGTATGAAAAACGGCATACGATCACCTTTATTTGTGGAGGTTGTATATCACAATAATAACTAATGTGTCGACAAAATACTAGCTGTGACAATGAAGTCACCAGCGTGGTATTTAGATTTATCTGGCCCTAAAATGAATTATTTTTGGCATTTTTTATCATAAAGTAAACAATGGAATTAAAGAAAATGTAATTGACGTAAGCGACAATAACTTCCGAATCCGAATACAATGTATTTCAGTCAATAAATCAAGACGAGACAAATCTCTCTGCCTTAACGTCAGTCATCATTGTAGCATTATCAAGGTCAGACATTCATGATTCAGTGCAGGTTCTACTTTGCTTTTCCAAGAAACTAAGAAGGAAAAAAACAAACCAATTTTATCAACTCAAACCATAAAATTTGTCAGAGAGTATTTCAATTACCTATATTGAGTGAATGAAAGAAAATAGAAAAAAAAAACAGCTAAAACTCAGAATCCAAAATTTATAAACATTGGGCAAACAAAACTTTGAAAAATACAAAACTAAAATGCAACATTCTGCAAAGGCAAAAAGTAATCCCAGATGCAGATGCTTAGTGGCAACACCCGTCACCTTAGCCACGCAGAAAATATCCAAACCCATGAGTATGTCAAATTCGATGTTTTCAGATGGGTCTAGCCTCAAATGTTTTTTAGCATTGATGACAGGGAGCATTTACCCGTTTATATGACGGGATTGATATTTTAAATTATCTAAATAAACAATAAAGACTAAAAATTTGTAAATTTTCTGATACTTGTTTAGAACTTGGCTCTTCATATTTCAATATTTGAATTTCCTCTATTTCGGCCATGAGCATCATTGTTTATAAATTATTAGTTGAAATGATACGTTTCACTTATTCCAAAACTTGAAGAGTTGAGAAAGTTGACATTTACATTATTACAACGACGATTAATGAGGAGGTCTCACAGATTCGGCTTCAGTATAACAACATATGATTTTGGTGCTCTCTTGGAGTAAACAGTAATATGATTAATTAGTACTAGTTTGTAATTTTACAAGTATGACCTTATCTGTCCGTTTTCTGCTAACGAGGGTTTCATTTAATCCTTTTTGGATGCAGATATAGCGCATTCTAAGGTTATCGTTATTAGCCTTCGTTGATTACGATCAGAATAATGGGTAAACCCACGCATTAGCTTGATTGGTACGCATTATCCTCGGGGAAAAGAAAAAAAGGACACAACCGATTGAAATCAGGGGTCTGGAATCCTACACAGCTTAAAATCAGTATATTTACTTTGGAAAGGAAGAGAATATTGTAATACAATGTACATAATTTTAGAATAATTAAATGTTGTATTGGGTCAATTTAATAAGGTCGTCTGTATATGATGTCTATGTTTTCATTTTCATGAACAGCCGACAGTGGCAAATTACGAATTAATTGATCTGAGATATTAGATATGTTTGTTAATTGGCATAGTACTTAAATCCATTTAGTAGTCCCTCCAACTGGTCTTAACTCAAAAAGGGTTTAGACAGTATTCATCTACTTCCATCTCTTGTGATCTCTTATGATGACTAGGTATGTGGACACTGGGGACGATCATTTTGTTGTTTAAAAGTATAGTTAAAGATTGCAGCCTGGTGAGTCCATGACTTGTGTACAGGAGTATCTTTTTGAAGATGTAAACCACTCCAACTTTTAATCTGTACCCTTTTACCTGTAAATGTACGAAAAACAAGAAAAGAAAGGAGCACTAGACTGGTCTGTAGAAGCTATCCAGTTTGTCTACGTTTCAATGGGAATCATTTAGAAGATACATTCGGCATTCCATCTATGAGTGAATGAAAGTCAATTATGAAAGTCAAATCGGAATTTTTATAATCTAAAAAGAGCAACGCCAACGCTGCAAGATACACCCGTCGGGGTATTAATTTCTCATGAAAGATTTTGTGAATGCAATTATGTCAGTTTAAGTCTAAAAATGACCTTTACATATAATTTCTCAATAAACATGATTAAGAGACCCCAAAAAAAGTGAACTTGTGAGAAATATGAAAGAACATGTGTTGACCTTTTACCCCCTACCTTAAAAAAAAAACATTAGGTTCTTTGGTTTCTTAAAGATCCTATGGCTGAAAGCCATTCTAAGTTCAAGGTCCATAACTCTGCAAAAAGTCAATGGATCACAAACTAGAACTGGATCATTTCAATACGTCGGTTTTGAGATTCTGAATACGGACCGCAGCTATTTCGGTTTTAAACACAGATTTCAGGTCACGTGGTACAAAAGTAGGACTGTTTATATTTCGCAGTATGGCAAGTTGATGGGCCGCTTGCTTTGAATTGTAATAGATTTAAGAGTAAAAATGTATGAGCTTCCAGGACAAGCTTGCTGCCTTTCTGAATGTTACAAAAGTATGGAATGACACTTTATAAGGATTTATTTTATGTTTTAGATTGAGATCAAGTGATTCAAAGTGAGCAGTACTTGATTACGGTCGATTTTCCATGTTCAAATCCTAATATCGGCGATTATTTTTCATAAAATGATCTTCTTATGCCATAGAATTCTTTTAGTCTGATATCTAAATTCATTTCTACTGTTGGTATCACACGATTTTGCATTATTTTTGTAATTCCCTAGATATTACATTACGCACTATCGACAGGTGTCCCACCTTTTGTCAATGGCGCACGTAAAAGTCGAAAAATTCCGGTCCGTAACAGGATCTCGAAACTCACTTATTTAAAGGCTGCGAAAAACAGTCCAGAAAACTGTAAAATTGTTAAAATTTTCTGAGTTCAAGGGTTATAACTCTGCTTAAGATAGGTCAACTGTTCAGAGACTTGAATTAGATCTGTAATTATTTCTTTTGGAGAATTTAACTTACTTTCAATTCAATAGCTTCGAAGGCTGCGTAAAAAAAGTCTCGAAAACTGTAAAGTTGTCGAAAATTTCTATGTTCAAGGTCCATAACGCTGCTAAAAATGGGTCAATTTTCCTAATCTCAAACTGGATCTGTAATGATTTTTAGAAAGGCATATATGAAATTTCAATTCAAAGGCTGCAAAAACTTATTTGAAATTTCTATGTTCAAGAGCTATGACTCTGCTAAAAATGGGTCAATTTTCCAAAACTCGAACTAGACCTAAAATTATTCTATGAAGTTTCAATCAAATAGCTGCATAAGCTGCGAAAAAAAGTCCGGAAAACTGTAAAATTGTTGAAAATTTCTATGTTCAAGTGTCAAAAGGTTAATTTTGACGAAACTCAAACTGGATCATACAGCGCTTGATATCAATTCATGTGTCAAGTTTCGATCAAACATCTTTAAAGGCTTCAGAAACAAGAGCCCTAGGGGGGCAAAAATCTCACCTGATACCCATGCACACACTTAATGGTAAACCTATTAATATTGCATTATGATAGACATAAACCATTTTCAAAACTCAAAAAAAATCAAATGATAAAATTTAGGGATGAAATATATATCACAGCAATAAGAGACTGAAGTTACGTCAAATACACAGTGAAAGAGTGTGCAAAACGGAAAAAAAAAGATTTTTTCCAAGATCTAATAAGATGCACATAATGTATTATATAACTTAGAATTAAATTATAAGGAATGTTTCTAAAATTCTTTTTGGTTATGGGAAATAACCTCAAAAAGCCGATGCACAAACGATATAATTCGCGTAGACTGAAGTTATGTCAAATACACCGTGAAAGAGTGTGCAAAACGGAAAAAAGAGAAAATGGGGAAAAAAATGGTCAAAAATGAAATTAAAGGTATTCAGCTGATTTAAAAGTGCATAAAAAGGTGACAAAACAAAAAAATTAAAAAGAAAGAAAAAACAAAATTTCGGGTGCCGGGACTTGAACTCACAACTCTTGGGTCCATGTGCACAGTAAACATATCTATTCATATTTTAGAATAATTTAATATTGCATGTAACAAGGATTTTCATTGGCTTAAAAGTTGAGGTTATTTTCCATAACCTGAAAAAAATTAGGACACGCCCCTTTTTCTGGAACTACTTCCAAAATTAAGCAAATGGCGGATCTTGTAAACTTTGTACACTGAATTTTACCTCTAGAACGAAGACTAGATACACGATACACGTCATGTACACTATTTTCATCTTTAGATAGACAAACATAATCGATTGTAGCAACAGGTAAACGATTAAATGAAGTACTTACCACGAGATTTGTAGGTAAACATGTCGCGTCGGTGCGATGATAGGTCACGCTGATGAAAGATTGCATTTTAATCAAAATCTACCACTATCAAACATGTACCTGATTGTCAGATGCTTTGCCATCCCATCCAGAGTCATTCTATTCTCAGCGTTTAAAATATATCAAATGACTCGGGCTGAAATGTATGAAAACAAACGCCGGCGCCGTTCAACTACCAGCCTCCATATTCTTGTACTGTCGGTTGTTGTTATTAGCAACGAGGGAGATAATCCTTACGCAGGAACTTTGCATTGAGCAATTTCACGATTTTTTGCAAGATCTAATAAGATGCACATAATGTATTATATAACTTAGAATTAAATTATAAGGAATGTTTCTAAAATTCTCAAAAAGCCGATGCACAAACGGTATAATTCGCGTAGCGAATTATACCACGTATGTGCATCGGCTTTTTGAGGTTATTTCCCATAACCAAAAAGAATTTTAGAAACATTCCTTAAAAATTCATTAACATTCAAAAAAATAATGTGATAGCATGTAATGTATATCAAATCAAATAGTAACTTAAATATGACAAACATGCACTATATGAGGGCACAAAACCAAACATTGATAGAGTTAGTCAAAGAAACAGTTCAAAAGTAAGCATTTCTGACAAAGTCCAAAAAGACGTCAAAAACGCGTCAAAAAATGACTTCGGACTGGAACCAAAAACAACAACACTTGTTAAGAACTCCTTCTAGACCATCCAGATGCTTTCGGTTTGTCGATATGTGCTTCGGTTCTGAAGAACTTTGTCAAAGAGGGGTACCTCCGTGACCTACTTTTGCCTGTGGTCCATCCGGACAAAAAACAACACTTGTTGATCATGACCATGAGTACTTTATTCCTACCAAGTTTCATCAAAATCCCTTCAGTGGTTCTTGAGAAGAAGTCGAAAATGTGAAAAGTTTACGACGAATGGACGGACGATGGACGCCACGCTATGACAATAGCACACTTGAGTTTCGCTCAGGTGAGCTAAAAAAGTCTAGAAAACATGACCTCGGACTAGTGATGAACTTATCGTCGCCGACAATCGATTGTCGATTGCTAAAACTCTTTCGATTCCGATTATCGATTTCATTTTCTTACAATCGATTGTCGCTGAAAGAAAGGTATTTTGTGTAAAGGTATTTATTTTCCTCTTTTAACATGTCACATGAACCACTGCTTGTTGTCTTGCATGTAAACAAGCAGACACTTTGAAATTGTATGTTTTATATTTTGTATTCAGCAAAGTTTTCTGAATTTTATGCAGAAAAATACAATTTTTCTATCTTTTATGTTCCATTTTTCATGGACTTTTGTTTTCCGATTTAAATCGATAATCGATCGGTTCACTCTTTCCGATTATTTTCCGATAATCGATTCTTAAAAGGCTTCCGATGTACAACACTACCTTGGACGGATGGACGAACGCAGGGACGCATGGACGGATGGACGCATGGCGCCATAATATAATAAGTCCGGTCTTAAGACGGGCGTATAAAATTACAATCATTTACAAAACCTGAAAAAATGACGAAACAAAGAAACATTCTGCAAAGAAATAATGAAAAAATAATATTAGTAGTCGAAATCATCTCTTACACGGCATTATAACAATGCAAAAAAAATTAAGATTTCTATTTATATGAATGCTATACAACGAGCACAGACTGGCTGAGTTATGATTAAGCTCATACATAACAAAGGTCCCGATTCCATAATCACAGTAAATTGTCTCATTTTGAATCTCTTGTACGATATGTCTATGCCATTTATATCAAGGAAATTCATCAGAGGGGAAGAAGTGTTGCCTTTCTTTCTGATTTTCTTTACACATCTACCTCTCTCGAGAATGTGCAACTCAATAAGCACACCAAGACGAATATATCTCGTTTTTGTACGAATTTCCACTTCTTATACCGAGTAACTATTAGATTATCAAAGTGTCTGCCGAAAAAAATATTGATTGAACTATAATGACAAAACAAAATGAAATCTGATTGCAAGACAAACTTTTTTTTAATCTAAGCGACCAGACAGTCATAGTCTTCGACAATCCTTTTTGTCGATTTTTTCTTGGGTTGAGAAATGAAAATAGATATATAAATCCAAACTGTTCAACCGTTGTCAACTGAAAGTTTGTTATTCTTTGGTGTTGATTACAAATATAATGATATCACATAATGAATTTCGAAGTTTTGGAAGAAATGAGGGGATCTCTAACAATACAGCAAAACTTCAAAGCACCCAATGCAAAAAAAAAGAAACATAGAACAAGAGCAGAAATCTACAGACAGAGACGCAAAAGGGATAATGAACACCAACTTACACCATAGAAACATGAAACACAAAAGACCACACAAGCCAACGAGGACAATGGGCAACCGGTACCGACTTAGGACGGCCATCTGCCACGAGAGTAGCAGACGTTGTTGTTATCCTGGATTTCGTGCGCACAACCCCCCCCCCCCCAATAATTTCAATAAGAAACGGATCAAGAGATTTCGATGGTAAGATCAGATGAAGGATTTATTCGACCAAGCCAGACGAAAACACCGTAGACGAAAATATCCTGATATCATCTTTTCACACAATATGTTATCACCACCTGTCACTTACGTTTTGTCTATGAACAAATAATGTATATTTTGTTTTCATCTGCTTAAGGCACAGGAAACGATATCTTTTTTTTAACTAAGCCAATAATCTATTCCTCTATAGGATTATACTGTAGTATCGAATATTGCGGTCAGCTTCTGTTCCATGTAACTAATTAACTAATTAACCTCTACTAATTACATGTAAATATTCAAACACATTATAAATGTTACCAAGTGAACAATGAATTTTCTTTATCAAATCAGTAACAATTTTAATATTTGTAGATAAAGTTCGCCAATCCTAAGGAAGTTAGCGTTTAATTTGCATCCACGTAATGGTTTGGAATCTTAATTCTGCAGAACGGCAGATTTTCAAGAATGCTTCACGTCAAATCCAATATGACCGGTAAACTTTTGTCCATACCCCTTAAATCATTTGATTTGTTCTGTCCAGATGATTTTCAATGTTATTTGTGTGGTTTTGTTGTCCATTGGTTATTACGAGGTATGTAATTTGTGTGATTTTGTTGTCCATTGGTTATTACGAGGTATGTTATTAGGAATGTTATTTGTGTGATTTTGTTGTCCATTGGTTATTACGAGGTATGTTATTTGTGTGATTTTGTTGGTTATTACGAGGTATGTAATTTGGAATGTTATTTGTGTGATTTCGTTGTCCATTGGTTATTACGAGGAATGTTATTGTGTGATTTTGTTGGTTATTACGAGGTATGTAATTAGGAATGTTATTTGTGTGATTTTGTTGTCCATTGGTTATTACGAGGTATGTAGTTAGGAATGTTATTTGTGTGATTTCGTTGTCCATTGGTTATTACGAGGAATGTTATTGTGTGATTTTGTTGGTTATTACGAGGTATGTAATTAGGAATGTTATTTGTGTGATTTTGTTGTCCATTGGTTATTACGAGGTATGGTATTTGTGTGATTTTGTTGTCCATTGGTTATTACGAGGTATGGTATTTGTGTGATTTTGTTGTCCATTGGTTATTACGAGGTATGTAATTAGGAATGTTATTTGTGTGATTTCGTTGTCCATTGGTTATTACGAGGAATGTTATTTGTGTGATTTTGTTGTCCATTGGTTATTACGAGGTATGTAATTAGGAATGTTATTTGTGTGATTTTGTTGTCCATTGGTTATTACGAGGTATGTAATTAGGAATGTTATTTGTGTGATTTTGTTGGTTATTACGAGGTATGTAATTAGGAATGTTTCCTCTTTCATATTTTCCTTGATGAAGATAACTCAAGTAATAAAACAGAGCACATTTGTACTATTTACAGATACATAAACACATTATTCCACAAGGAGATACATATATACCTCCTTCAAGTCAATCAACCACTTACCAAAACGATCAGAAATAAAACTGGTTTAACCTTATTATTCAAGAAACCCTTCTTTTGACGTTTCTGTTAATTAACGATTTACACCCAGCATTGTAAGTGCTTCCCACTCTAGTTCTTAGTCACGGAGCTGAAGAATATGTCATTAGATAATTGTTCACACACTGCCCAAAATAAACTTTCCCTATTCGTATACGGCATAACCATTGTTTTATCACGTCTGCATGACGGCGAGCAGAACAATTCCTCCCACCATCCGAAAACGGGGATATTAATTAGTGTATCATCATCTTCAAGCAAAAAGTTACAATACGAAGACTTTTTGTGAAATATTTACCACTCTGATATTCCAAATTAAGACCATTTTTAACTTTTGACTTCTTGATATAGGAAACATTGAGTTGAAACGGAAAAAATTTCAATTTGTGCGTAATAAGACTATTTTGCTGTAGTTTATGATCACCATAAGCACACAGTGTGAATACTTTAAGTGTATCACATCCGAATAAATGTACAAACATAAATTATATAAATTAATGTTAAATGTTTTATGTTGACCATATTCAGATATAGTTTGATGACGTCTTTTTGGTGATTTCTAACTTCAAAATGTACTATGTTGTCGTTTTATCCATGTCCATACCGGTTTTTTATTCAAAATTGTTCAAATGAAAGAAAGAAGTCCATTAATACCCAACAAGCAAAAGTGCATGATTGTCAAGTTCCACCGACAAGAGAATGTTATTGAGTAACTTCTATGGAAGTTATGATAAACTTGTCACATTGTATGCCATTTCATTGTCATGATTGATAGGTAACAGCTTTGCTTGGAACTACATTGTATTTTACCATCTTTAGAAAAAGTATCCATGTGGACAAACTCTACGTTTGCAGTATGCTTTTAGATTTATTTTTTGCAGTTCCTTCCTTGATAGAAATGACTGTGACTGGCAGGTCAGCTAACAATCACCATAACATTATCCACTCCCTTATCTTCCTCAATGTGTATTTTCATCTTTTGCGCGCGCCTTGGTTATATTATGTCTCTACACATGGAAAACCACTGTTACACGAATTACATTATTACTCATTATGCAGTCACCACTTAAGGTACAAAAAGGTCTAAATAAGTAAACAAACAGAAAAAAAAATACAAGCCATAAAACTAGTACATAAAACTTTGATTTCCGTCAGATGAAGTCCCTATACTTTTAAGATCGAACAAGGGAATAATCAGCCGTACAATGAAGCCATGTTTTACCTTCTTCTTCCTCATATAGACATACTGCTACAATGAACCTTTCATACCATCTGATGGTTATTTCTGATTCACGATAGTATTGTCATTTGAAAATTATTACATGTAATTAAACAAAAACTTAAGAACACATGTATATTTTCGGCCGTTGGCCTTTATCGGGTGTTTGTGTGTATATTTGTATCATTCCGAAACATTCAAATCTATTGTTATTTTAAAATTAGTTAAGCGAGGCAACATGATGAATATCAAAACACGATTTAGGTAGGAAAGACTCATAAGAATAAAGAAATGAAACTTGTATAGCTCCTTTTTCCTTTTTTATGTTTTATTCATTTTTCTTTTCTTTTTATTTTTTTTATTATCATTATTAATTATTTATGGTTTTGTTTTTATCATTATTTGTCGTTTCTCTGAAGTCAACTTAAAATGTCCTCAATAAAATGTCAAAGTGTCGTGATTTTTTGAATTTGTTAGATTTGTTTTACAAAGGCTTTAATTAGAGACAGGAATTGAACGCATAATAGGAATACCTTATAAAAACTGCTTAACTTTAGACATATCAAATTTTACTTAATATAACTTACTAAATATGATTATAGGAAGATTATGGATCTGTTTCTTTGAATGTAGTCTTTTAATCTCAATGCTTTCCTTAATTAATCAAAGAGTATTGCCTACGCACAACTTGCTAAGAAGGGATAAAGTGTACTATTTTAAGCATAAATCCTGTCTGGAAGCCATATTAGTCAAGCAGGCTTGAAATATAGATCGACATCAAGTCTATCAGAATTAGGGAATTGTCAAGAACAGAATAAATCCTACAGCGATAAGGCAGGCAAAGAAATTTTAAAATCATAACGCATACGATTGTACAGTGTCTGAAATCCAACAAAGAGAAGGAGATGGAATGTCAATCAGAGCTCGTCTTGTGCAGAAAGATTTGAACATGTTAGAATAGTCCTTTTTCTCAGGGTGCAATGGGGTAATTAAAAAGAAAGATTCTGCCGACGTTTTCTTTCGCAGCCAATTTTCTTTTCTTTTCCAATGAGTTAAAGAAGATCCTGACGATAATCTCAACAGCACTCATAATAGAGCACCAAATTGTGCATCGACGGACCCCCTAGCAAGCTAGATGTGGGACCAGGTGCTCGGGAGAAGTAAGTATCCCCTGTTGGCTAGCCGCACCCGCCGTCGATGTTCAAGCACGAAAATGAAAGCAATATACATGCACTGTCTGAGGTTCTTCCTATATAGAAAGTGCTATGGCGACAATGCCAGGGAAAAATATTCAAAACACTTACTGTCAAACCCCTCGGGGAACTTTCCTACGAGCTCCACCCGGCAAAGGGCATTAATGTGACACAAAAGAAGATCCTGGCGATAATCTCAACAGCATGCACTTACAATCGAGCACCAAATTGTGCATCGACGGACCCCTAGCAAGCTAGAAGTGGGACCAGGTGCACGGGCCAAGTACGAGAGATGTGGATGGCGTCGTTTTATTATTGCATAAGTGTTTATGTATACTAGCTTTCAACAGAATACTGCTTGTTTATCTAGCTAGTTCATTTTCATAGGTTAATTTTAACAATCAAATTCTACATGTACCAAGCGAAATTTACAATAATATATCACTCAAAGCATCAAACAAACGAACTATATGTGTCATTTGAAGATGGCCAACTGTTTAAATTGAGGGAAACAAGAGAAGATTATCTTTAACACAGTATTGTTTTACATTTAGATGGCGTACTTCACAGGGTGGTTATTGGAACTCCTATAGACACTAATTGTGTTCCTCTAGCTGCACAATTATCAATATACATATTAAGTAGAATTTTTAAATACACAGTGTGCATGTAAAACCTTACAAAACAAAAGAATTTTGATGAATTTAATTGTGTTTAATTATTTCTTCTGAATCTTCATGGTGCATATACTGTATATTTCAGTAATTGCTTATATTATTTGAACATATTTTGGCAGGATCATGAAATTCATAGAACAAGTATTTGATATTTACATTCTATATGTACATTAGCTTTTATTTTACCAATCAAAAAAAGATAATCATATCAGTATCCTAGCTGCTATGAAATCGATCGACCTTCATTCAAAAGCGATTTTATACAGCATAACATTCATGTTCCGTAAATGGAGTTAAAAGAACAGAAAATCACCATCTTCAAACTCAATATCAGATATAAAACTCCTAACTTTACCTAAATTGCTTTAAGCAAATGGGAAACGTTACAACTTAGATTATGCGTTTCATTTCCCTGAATTGTCAATAACGTTTTCTAGTACAGATAGTTGAACAATGTTATGTCCACATAAATCTCACAAAATCATTCAGAATAGAAGCTCGACAAAGCGATTTGTTCAATAGTGAACACGAAGACATTACTATAAAGAGAAATACAGTCAATTTATACATACAATATATCATTACATACTAAGATGAGAATTTCCCTTTCTGTTGGACACCCACGCTAAACTCGACTAGTCGTCAATAATAGCTCCGGGATAAAAGTTAAATTATCTGTATCCATCAACAAAAACATTCAAAGAGATTACAGCAGTAAAAACGAAATCATCAAAAATCATCAAATACACACATGATAAAATGACAATCCTTATTTTTGGATAGATAAGGTATCACCTCATCTATTCATAGCAATGCTTCCAGTTAAACTATTAACAATGTGACGAACTAATAACCGGTTTTACACTGACGATACGTGCTTTTTTTTACAGTTTTGAAACATGCCCCTTTTCTTATTAACTATCATATTCCCTGGGTGTTTTATATCCTTTGATAGTCATAGTAGGATCCGTGAGCTAGTGGTGTACCTTTTATACCGTGGATATGATCCTAATGTCACCAGACGGACACTAGGCTTGGTACTTGACCAATCTACAGTCTTGTACAAGCGCATCCTTGAGACTTGCACTCTGACTGACTGTGACGACGGGACTCCATGACGGGCCGTGTCCAAACCTCTTTAGAGAAGACAGTGCCCCGACCACCTGTCCTCTCTGAATGTCAGTCGGACTCCTCGGGTGATTACATACATGAGCTCGCTACAGCCGGCAGAGCACGGACTGTATTACGCATGCCCTCTTTTTATATCCATTTACATATTCATCTGTGTCTCTGGGGCTCTGCGTTTTGCGGTCTTGTTTGTGTGATGTCATCTTACAGTGAGGAGATTGTTTTACACCACAATTGTACGTTCTTCGAGACCTCTGGGTAATTGGAGAAGTGAGAGGGTTGTGCGCACGTAATCCAGGATAACCACACCATTTGCTACTTGCGTGACAGATGGCCGTCCAAAGTCGGCACCGGTTACCCATTGGTCTCGTCGGTTTATGTGTAGTCTTTTGTGTTTGATGTTTACATGTCGTGTGTCTCTTTTCCGTCTCGTGCTGTACTCGTCTTTTGTGTTTTTGCATCGGGTGCTTTGGTGTTTTACTGTTGATGCTGCAACGGGGTCTTGTTGGAGATCTCCTCCCTTCTTTTCATATCTACAAGCAGTATATTAAACTGCTTTATACATTAAACTTTTTTCGCTATTCTTTTTGAAAAAACTCTCTGTTGAACAAACTTCATCCTACCCATCCTGCTACGTTTTCGGTACATTTTTGGACATAATATTTTTCGCACTCCTTGGTCATATTACATTGTTAGGGCCCCGCCACTAGGCGGGTGCCCTATAGTAATCACTCTGTCCGTCTGTCCGTCCGTCTGTCTGTCCGTCTGTCCGTCAGCAAAAACATTAACATTGGTCATAACTTCTGCACTGTAAGAGGTAGAGCTTTTTTATTTTACATGAGTGTGCCTTGTGACAAGACCTTTCCGTTGGTACCAACATTTTTCATCATGTGACCTTGACCGTGACCTTTGACCTACATTTGAAAACTTTAACATTGGCCATAACTATTGTACCGTAAGAGATGGGGCTTTGATATTTGACATGTGTGTTCCTTGTGACAAGACCTTTCTGTTGGTACCAACATTTTTTGATCATGTGACCTTGACCGTGACCTTTGACCTACATTTGAAAAACTTGAACATTGGCCATAACTGTTGTACCGTAAGAGATGGGGCTTTGATATTTGACATGTGTGTTCCTTGTAGAGCTTTTTAATTTTACATGAGTGTGCCTTGTGACGAGACCTTCCCGTTGGTACCAACATTTTTCATCATGTGACCTTGACCGTGACCTTTGACCTACATTTGAAAAACTTTAACATTGGCCATAACTATTGTACCGTAAGAGATGGGGCTTTGATATTTGACATGTGTGTTCCTTGTGACAAGACCTTTCTGTTGGTACCAACATTTTTTGATCATGTGACCTTGACCGTGACCTCTGACCTACATTTGAAAAACTTTAACATTGGCCATAACTGTTGTACCGTAAGAGATGGGGCTTTGATAAAAAAAATCGATGACATTGGAATACTGCATTGTATGTTTGCCTCTATTCCTCTGGCAGCAATTATTTTGTTGCCAACCATGTTGACCTTGTTGCCTTCACATTCAACTTCTTAAAGAAGTGGCCGGCGGGGCCCTTTCTGACTTTGTCAGTGCTCTAGTTTAGATTGAGGATCACTGACGAGGGTTAAGAGCCTGAAACGTGCATGTCTGGTCCATGCTGAAATTGAATCTGTTCTTAAATGATGCTATTAGATTTGAAGACGTTTAACATTTGAACCACTTGATGAGTGTCACTGCTGGTGGACCAGGAGTCCCCAAGGAAACATGTAGCCAAGTTCAATCAACTTCGGTTGATCGTCTGTCTCTTCTACGCATTCAAAAATTTCTGTTAACAAAAAATCTTGAAATTTCTAAAACTTGGGTCCTGTAGCATCATATCCCAACCATCCTGCTACGTTTTCGGTACATTTTTGGACATAATTTTTTCACTCTCTGAAAGCCGTATATCACCTTCCATTCAAATGTTTAGCACAATGTTAAAGTTTTTCAAAAGTATGTCAAAGGTCAAGGCTGAGGTCATGAGGTCAAAACTTTTGGTATCGATTGAAAGGTCTTGTCATAAGAAATACACATGTGAAATATGAAAGCTCTATCACCTGCCATTTATAATGTTAAACGTCTTCAAATTCATTAGCATCATTTAAGAGTAGATAGGTATGCCCAATCTCAAAGTTTTTTTTCAAGTAGGTCAAAGGTCAAGGTCACAAGGTCAAACATTTTGGTATGGATGGAAAGGTCTTGTCACAAGGAACACACATATGAAATATAAAAACTCTAGCTATCACCTTCCATTCAAAAGTTATGCCCAGTGTTAAAGTTTTTCGGACAAACAGACAGAAAGACAAACAGACGGACAGACGAAAAACTATCTTTGATTCCGGGGGCATTAAAAGCAAGGTCTCAATAAAGAAATGTAAATTGAATGAAAATCATGATTGTCATGATTCTAATGGAAATATTTCACTGATGAGTTACAACTTACTGATGAATCGGACTACACTAGTGATTCCAAACATTACAGTGTGTTGTAGAACACGCAAACTGTACATTATCTAACATTAAATCTTTATCTGTTGAAACATCATGATGTCATCGCCTACAACAATGATAAAGAACAATACACTTGCACATTTCAGTATCTTGTGACAAAATCTAACTTTAACGGGGGAATCGTTCTTTTTAAACAATCAGGGGAATTGACAGATACCTTTGAAGAATATTGATGTGATATAATTATACTTCGATGATTGTCTCTATGCGCAATCATTTTCAAATCAGGTTATTGATGAACATAGACTAAGCACGCCATTATTGTGGCAAATTGATGGAATTTCATAAAGAATATACTTGCTCATTATTCTTTTACTTATATGTTATATGTCTCTATGACATGAAAAAATGACCTCATCGACCTAAGGGAGCAACCATTTTATATTTAAGTGGGGAGGAAGACTTTTGCCGGCCGGCATTTTTTTTTCAGCCATTATAAGAGCGGGAAAATATTTTTCGCCGGATTTTTCCAATGTTGAAAACTACTTTTAAGGTTTAAATCAGTGATTTTCCGGACATACTAAATATCAAACACGGAGTGAGATCAGATGTAAAGGAAGAGTTTATGTTAGAAGGCATTTTCTTGCCAGCAGATCTAATTTTCGGAATGGCATATGAAACCAATAAATAATACTCAACGCAGACAAGCTACTAGTGTATGGTGCTAATGATCAACTTTTGAATTTAATTCGTTCCTTTGAATAAAGGTTGTTTCATCTTTATTTATACTTAATCTATAACACTCAAAAAAGTATTTACAGGAAAGGTTTGAAGAGGGGGGGGGGGGCAAATTCATGATCTGGAAAAAAATTACCGAAACTTTTTTCCCCTACGATCCGGAATTTTTTTTTTTTTTTGCAAAGTCTTCCTCCCACATCCCCCCCCCCCCAAAAAAAACAAAATGGTTCCAATAAAAAATAAAATAGTTGCTCCCTAACCTTATCCAATCTGTCAAGTATGGGATGCTTCATTTTTCCCGTAGGGTCTGTTAAAAAGTTAATAAGCCCGAAACAAATAAATAAAGATTTAATAAAATGTATTCGTGAAAATGATTCATAGGAGGGAGAATACAAGGTTTATAACTTCGTATTATTTGTAATTCGATAAAGGATGACAAGTTTTTATAAACGGATGTTCAGATATATGAGTATCATGACATCACGGAATATCCGTTTATATTCTCTCTCTCTCTTTTAAATGTTTCCTTTCTTTTGTGTCAGTTTCCTAAATTAGTATCATCAAACAAGGTATAAAGCAACTTAAAGTTTACGTACATTCATCATGGCCATATCCCCATTGTTATTCCTCTTAAATCTGTAACAGAGTTGATAATTTAATGATAATAATCATGGACACTGTAAAGATCATTATTTATTTTTGATGCCAATTAGATTTTGGACATGTGTTTCCAATGGTTACAGGATTATACTAATTATTTTTATAGGTCAAAAGTCGTAGTGAGAACGCGCTGATGACAGAACGTATTAAGGACTACTTGAGAACTTCATTGGCGTATTAGAAACGTGTCGTGAACGTAGTAGGGTCGTAGTACGGACTGCTAAAACTTTTAAGAAATGACTGTCTTACTTTGGGTGTTCATGGTAGTATATTTCTGGTCGGTCACGAAGCGATTCTCGGAAAATTTGCACGTGTCCAACCATAATTATACTAACATCAACACCCAAAGTAAGACAGTCATTACTTATATTTCCATTTGTACTAAATATCAGACACACCGTTTTGCATCAACAATGAGCGTATTGAATGTTATAACGTCAAAAGTATCTGGACGTTGATGAATTCTCCGTACTTTCAAAACTAAAGCGTGACGTCACAATAGGCAGCCAGAATTATAGTTTATAAATCCCTTTGCCTTACGGGCGCTTAACATGGGGATTCTTCTGCAATGGAAATATTTACATATAATCATACGGAGATCGTCACGTCTCTGCCGTCCTTACCACGTTCTCGCTTTTAGGGCTCGAAAGAGTCAAAATATATCTCGTCCAAACAATTTATCCCTTGAACGTGTGATGACCGTAGCATG